>OX352761.1:34386384-35823259 GCA_947095585.1 Nephrocerus scutellatus
ATAGGAATGGCAATTTAAAAATATAAAATCGATTAGGTCGAATGATGACGGTCGCGACAACTAAAAGAACGATGCGCAATCTCCGTTCGTATTGACGGTTTTATTACTATAAACGTCTGTGTCTAAATTTTAAAGAAATCTGACAAAGTCTATAAGCATGAAGTGTTAATAAACTTATCATGAATGTCCATCCTTCTGTTAAGAAGCATTGTACAAAAAAAAAAATCTCAAATCAAAAAAGAAATATAATCCGTCAAGAATTTTCTTCAATACTCTTATGGTACTACAAATCCTGTTCTACTTTACGATCGTAACAAATTCTGACATTTTATTAGTGCAGCTCGTACACATGGGAATAATATTCATCATCATTGCATTATACGTTACATACGTTAAATCTTTAAATAGTTGTTAAGCTGGGCAGCAAGCAGGAAGACACATACTAGATTCATAGTTCAGTTTACTGAGAGAAGAATTCTTCTACGTAAGACCTTGCCTTGGATTGGATTGGTTACTCTTCTGAACTATGCATCGTTTGCATCTAATAATTTAAATGGATGTGTTAACGATTGTATATGTATAAGCGCGCAAGCGAGCGGGAGCGTGGAATATTATCACGAAATGTTACTTTGTTGCATAAGGGTCATAAAACGTGTACGCCAAAATCAGCGACGGCTGTCATCTCCTTTAACTTATGAACGAACGTAAACATGAGCGTTATCGCCGTCAGTCACCGAATCATAACACTGAGACGAATAAACGAGATCGAGTGCGCTAATAACAAAGCGACCAGTCGTAAAAATATACTTATTGGCAACGCATTATTAATAATATAAACAATTTCAAACAATATTTTCGTGTGTAGTTCAAATGTATTTTAACGATCTCGAGACTTTGTAGTTTGAAGTACCGAATCTTATACCAGACGAATATTTAGGTACTCCCCAATCATTTGTTGCGGTTAAGAATAAAACGACATTTAACAATCAAGAACGGCTCGCCATGAAACTAATGACAAGCCATTCGCTTTAATGTGAAATTATTACGTGCGTAAGCAGTTTGCTTTGTCACTTTAGAGAGCCTTAGTTCTGGTTTCTTCATCGATACAATCACCGATATTTAACCATTTGATTTATAAACAAGACCACACTCAGATGAAAAAAATAGAAGGCTACGAGTATACAAATGTCGTTAATTATAGGTAATTTCTTGTAAAAATAAATCCTATTTCAATGTCCTAGCAATTATAAGTTTGTCTGGTGTTTTTTAAAGCTTAATAGAACTTTCAATTTGAAAAAATACAAATAAAACAACGATCCCATAAAAATTACATTGTTTTGAAAATTCTTTAATCCGAGATACAAATGCGCGCAAAGTCAGGTTAATTATGAAAAAATTTATATTGGGGCCCGATTACTACCAAAATTTTACAGCAAGTGTTGTCATCGGAGATACACATAAAATCGGACTTATTTAAACAAAATTATATGGGGATCGATCACTGCAAAAAATTTATCGAAAGTGTTCTAATCGGAAAAACAAATGTGTGCAAAGTTTGAATAAAATCGGGCTTTAGGAATAAAAAACAAATAACCACACGGGCACGCGAAGTTAATATAGAGAATTTAAAAACAATTTTTACATGGTGCGGTGTTTGACCTTCACCTATTGTTTGTACAAGTAAATATTAAACTTATAATTAATGAATGAATTAAATTTAATTCCAGGTTGCTGGTAACTCATTTTATGATATAAAAGAATAAGAATAAGGTATTAAGAAATAAAACATTTGCGCAGAATCGGCATAAATATTTTCAGTTTTTAAAAGCTTTTACTTAACTTAAATTTACCTCTGTTTGTCTGTTTGTTTCGACTTCTTTGGAGTCCTTTTAAACCACCTTTCACACGACCTAGAGAGCTGAAATTGTAAGCAGCTTAGCCTCATGGCCGTTTCTATGATTTCGAGTGTGAAGCATGTCTTGAGATTTTTTTCCTTGGTTAGTCCTTTTTAACCAACTTTAATACGACCTTAAATAAAAAAGCCTCGTAGGGCGTTTCTGACATCCACGTGAGACACGTGTCTCGAGTCTCGAGTCTCGTGTGATGCGTGCAAAAGTGAGTTGTCGACTTCTTCGAAGGCCCTTTTTACCAACTTTAAGACGTCTAATAGAGCTGAAATTTTGTGCCCCTCTTAGTCGCATGCAACATTTCTAAGCGGCCTCGTGTGCTTGTGGCGCGTGTGTCACGTGCGACCCAAGTAATGCATGTGACGCATGCTCCAAATTTTAATAGAAAGTGTTGTCACCGGATATACATGTGTGCAAAGTTTCAATAAAATCGGGCATTGGGAAGTACGTTATAAATTGATCCCAAGGTTCCACGATAGACAGACAGATAAACAAACAAACAAACAGGTCCTCCGCCACGCGAAGTTAATATAGAGAATTTAATAATAAAAATCGTAATCGCTACGTTTTTTTAGTACGATGTCCCGGATATATTTGGTTTAAATAAAAATTGTTTTTTTTTATTTTCACTTTAATTTTATTAATTCAATTTAACTGTTGGTGATGTCAAGCATGTTGAGCGTGGAATTAACTAAGTTCGTTACAGCTATATTAAAAAATTTGGTAGAAAGGTGGTGACTGCAGACCTGAAGTTACCGGGTTTGTTGAAACCAGAGATCATCTCGAAGAGCGGATGAATCTGCGTTTGACAGACTCAATTCGTGTGTAATGGATATCATAATAGTGCACATAATAACTAACATACAGATGTCGCATGCATGCCCAAGTTTTCTTTCGAGGCAAATCGACTTTGTTAAGGTACGTTTGCCCAACCTAATGAAATCGAACCTGACATCAACTTGAAATTTTGAATTTTTTTCAACTTAAAACTTTCAAAAAGAGCATTCTCTAAAAGGTCAACTGAGGTTTCATAAATCATTGATCTATTATATGTATACCTACAATAAATAATTACTTTAGTGTAGATCTAATTAGAACGAAGCCGTTCAGATTAAAAGTAAATATAACAATAAACAATATACAGGGTGTATCCGTTAAGGTGGCAAATACTTAAAGGTATGATTCCCTGATTCATTTCGTGAAAAAAATCGTATGGGAGGGGGGTCTATTTTCTCCCCCTGCTGTGTACGTAGCGTTTTAATGCGCAGAGATGTACTTTTGGCCTTAAATCACTTCACACCCTGTAACTCTTGAACACTTCTAGCTACAAGGTCACTGTTGATCTTTTTTGGAAAATAATTAAATTTCTAAGATCATACCATGTACATTTTTTTAAATACTTAAAACCATTACCGATATAAACGTCGTCAAAGTCAAAGTTTTTTTTTTAATTTAATTTTCAAACGCGATTATTTCAAAAAATGCTCTCGGATAATTTTTTTAACAAATGCAGTATTAAGCCTGTTCAATTTTCTACAAATCCACCTCACAATGTTTTTAGATTCGGTCAACAGGAGCAGGATTTAAATTGAATGTTGGTAAAATGAAATCAAACGTACTTTTGACCTTACATGACTTCCATATAACTATAACTCTTAAATGCTTCTAGCTACAAGGCCACGGTGTTGGTCTTTTTTGAAAGAAAATCAAATTTTTAAGATCAAACAATATACTTTTTTTTTTAAATCCATGAAACTATTACTGATATAAACCTCGTAAAAGTCAAAACATTTTTATTTTTTTTTAATTGTATTTTCAAACGCGATCATCTTGAAAAATGCTGATTATAATAAATAGGTTTTCATTTTTTTGTAATTTTCCATACCATAACGAACAAAACAAAAAAAAGGTTACGCAAATCCATCGTTCAAATTGTGAGTTATGGTCGCGAGTTTATACAAAATCCTATTAAAGACGCACTTTCAGTTTTTTCCAAATTTTCCAATTTTCCGGGCAACTTTTCTAATTTTTTTCCGCATAAACTTTATTCGGAATGAGCCAAATCGGTTCAACCGTTATTAAGTGATGCGGTTACCAACGAACAGCATTTCATTTTTAAATTCTCTATATTAACTTCACTTGCCCGTGGCTGGCTGGCTGGCTGGCTGGCTGGCTGGCTGGCCAAATCTTGTGATCAATTTTTAACCCACTTCCTACAGCCCGATTTTATGTACATGTATATCTCCCAAGACAACACTTTCTATTAAAATTTGAGGCCCCTCGGGCCGCGGGGTCGGGGGGCTCTCATACAAATATTTTACAAAATTTACCCGATTTTCTTTAAATTTTGTACACATGTGTGTCTTCGATGGAAAACACTTTTTGTAAAAATTTGGAGCGATCGGCCCCTTGGGGACCCCAATATACAATTTTTAAATATCGCTATATCGCATCAAATCACGGCAAAGTCTGAGCTCTGTGCTTTGTGAGCAGCGCTGTTCGCTGCCGCTGCGTCATTTGTGAATGATTTTGCCACAAAACGAGCACGCAGTGTGTGTGTGTGTGTATCCCCGATTAGAGAATTTACAAGAAAAATTTTAATTTTTATGGGTTGTTTTTATTATATATATAGAGATAGAATAGTAAAGCGGAGAGCATCAGTTAGGCCTTGGAACGCAATGGTCTGTCGCGCCGTATAGTACTATTATTATTTTTATATCTAGATTACTTCATACATCAACTTAATCGTGCATGCAAATATGTTAATACAGCAGTTTATGGTAACTGTATAACACATGTAGATCATCGTATCATGTGCACTTTTAATCTAGATGATCAGTTCGGTGAGATGATTCTAAACCAAAACCACTGCAACACCAACTCTGACGATTTCGGACTGACGATCTCCGACAATTTTCTTAATACCGCGGGATTTCGGTATTGATATATTCTTTTCACACGCCCATAGACGAAAGTGACTGTTTCATACGCTATAAACTAGCTTCGAAAGTAGCCCATACGCACTCTAGTTATGTTATCATATAAACGTCTTTTGTTATTTACTGCAGTCACAGCGATCAGCGAACACACATTCTCACATTTCTGCTTCTCTCTCCATTTAGCAGAAAAACCGGTTTGGACGTGTGAAAAATAGCGTACATCACTCGCAGAAAAGTGCTCATCGTGCTTGCACGATAAACTCCACTTTCCTTGCTCGTTATGTAATATACTATATCCCGGGATTTTTTATATCGCATAATATTTCGTTACATTTTATTTATTCATGAAAGAAATAAAAATAAATAAAAATACAAAAAAATAATCTTATTCAGATATTTGAATTCATTTAATAATTTCAGTTATATACTACATATACATTATTAAAATTTATGTAAATTCTCTAATTGGAGAATAAATTGAATAAAATCGGGTTAATTTTAAAAAAAATTTATATGAGAGCCCCGCGGCTCTGGGGCCCGATCACATTTTTGCCGGATCACATTTTTACAAAAAGTTTTGTAATCGCAGAAACACATGCGTGCAAAATTTTGATTAAATTTTAGGAAGTGGGTTTAAGCCAGTCACGCGAAATTAATATAGCGAATTTAAAAAGGTTTTTGAAACAGCCAAAGATCCGGCAGCCGAAAACGTTCGTTCCGACTACATTTGTCGGAACTACCGAATGAACATTCTTTTTGTAAAATGGGACCTTTATGTCTGGTGTCTTCAAGCGTAAAATTGGAACCTAATGCCTTCAAACATTTTTAACTCTTTCGTGATGAGTTGCTATACAGGGTGTCCCTCAATTCGTCAAGAATAATTTGGGAATTGATTCTTGGGTATATTCTCAGAAAAAAAGAAAAGAAGCCTTTGTAACTGTGTTTAAATAAAGTTGATATCTTGTTTGGGTCTTCAGATATCCAACTTCAATGCCTGTTCTAGTTTTCTGCCCATGCTAATTTTTGACTTTGACTTCTTTAAGCAAAAAAAGCTCCAAAGGCCTTTGGATCAACTTTATTTAAACGCAGTTACAAAGGCTAGTATTTGTTCTAAAAACAAAGTCCTAAACGAAGTTTCTACCATTAGCATTAACAGAGCAATTTTCGTTAACATGGGTCAGGGTACATCAAAGTAAGCTTTTTCTTAAAGAGGCATTTGCGTTCTTCCTGCAATTGCAAAGGTAATAGCCAAAGTAGTACTTGAGCGAATTAAGGAACATCTGGAAGATACACTCGATGCCGAACAAGCAGGTTTCCGCACTGGATCCTCCTGTGTATTATTGAACAGTGCGTTGAGTTCCGGTCACCACTGCACCTTCTGTACATCGATTTGAGAAGGCATTTGACAATGTCAACAGACATTTTATCTGGCTCGCCTTGCGCAGGAGATGTTACCCGATAAACTTATAGCTATTATTAAAGCAACCGATGATGGGCTCTAAATGTCATGTGCTGCATAGAGGAAAGCTGTCAGAGGAATTCGAGATCCTAAGTGGGGTACGACAAGGTTGCATTCTATCGCCGATACTTTTTTTGTTGGTGATTAGCGATGTACTTCGCGCAGCTTTATCTACTGTAAACGGAGGAATTCGTTAGACTCTTACATCTCAACCCAAACATACGGACTACGCTGACGACGTTTGGTTACTCTCACACAGGATTATGGAGCTGCACCAAATGACAACAAATTTGGAGAGCGAGGCAAATGTTGCGGGTTTGAAGATTAATACTGCCAAAACCAAAATCATCCACCTCGGCACTAACTTAGTAACTCAAGTTAACATTGCTGGACAGCCGGTAGAGAGAGTAGAGAGTTTCCAATATATTGGGAGTATTGTCTCAACCGAAGGTGGAACCGAGCAGGACATTGTCAACCGAGTCGGCAAAGCAAAATCAGTGTTTGGATTGATGTCCAAGATATGGCGAAGCAATGCGATCAGCTTAAACACCAAGCTGCGACTGCTCCGTTCAAATGTTGAATCTGTGCTGTTGTATGGGTGCAGCACTTGGAAGGTGACCGCTACTATCACAAAAAGATTGCAAACGTTCGTAAATAGGTGCCTACGGACGTCTTTAGGGTTTTCTGGCCTAACCGTATCTCTAACGAACATATTTAGCAGAGAACGGGCAAGGAACCAATAGGCACAACCATCCAACGACGGAAGTGGCAGTGGATTGTTCATGCGCACTCCGAAAAGGCGACAGTTCCATAGCAAACTACGCAATGCAATGGAATCCGTTATCTCAATTTGGTAGAAGAACGGGTCGTCCGAGAAATAGACGGCGCAGAGCAGTTGAGGAGGAGTCACGGCAATTGGGGAACTATCTATCAAGTACATATAACTATCTTGCAGCTGGTAAACAGAATACAAACTCGATCGTTAAAATTTCTCCACAACAAAAAAACCAAAACTGCGAATATAGAAACAATCCTAGTATACATCAAACCTCGATTTAGTTAAGCGGGAAACGTTTCAAGGTTTTACTATTCGTAGTTTGTTGATTAAAAAAAATTAGTGCAATAAATTTCTAGTAGATAATACTCGTACAACATGATGTGTATTTAAATTATATTTGAAAGATATAACAATATATAAGAAACGAAAAGGTTTTATTAAATTGTATATTAATTGTTATTGTCGACCGTTTTGTGCAGTTTTCTTTTTGGATCAGAATGCCGATAAAGAAAATCATAGAAAAAAAAAATAATTTGCCGCCTTATAATAAAAACTCACGAAGAATTCAGCACGATACCAATTAAGACAAAGTTAGAAGCCTCTCATCATTGCCTTGCCATTACCTTGATGAATTTCGCCCGAAAAGTCTTAAAAATTTGAAATGTACGAGTATCTACTTAAGTGGGGGATTATCTGAACGATATTTTAATCTACAGATATTATTATAGCTGCGCATTGAAGCTTTGCTGGTACAGAAATCTTTGTGGCCATTATCAATCGAACTAAAGACTGAATTGGTCGATGTGAAGAATTTATTGAAAATTATAAAATGCAAATATTCAAATCTGTAAGGAAAGGTTAATGTTAAGGTGTCTATCCAGCGAACATCATCCACTCTCTTACTTCAGAAACACAATCCATTGCAGGAGAAACAAAAATCCAACAAAAAAAAACTCGTACTAGTTCTGAAATGGTTCGCCCGTATGAAAGGATCATCGCTGCCATACAAAGGATTACTCATTGGAATCACTGAGAAGGAACAAAATAAAATCATAAAAATATCATAATGAAATATGACATTAACAACACACAGTAAAATATATGATTTTTTTTATTGTTTACTTTTGTTGTTGGGCCCCTGCTCAATTTGCACACGATTATTCGTATGTTCGTGAGAGTGTGCAATAGTCGTCAACCATATCCGCTGGGATAAGACGCAACTGCTCGAACAGCTATCGAGCTGCTATGCTGATGCAGATCTGCAGAAATTATGAAAATATTCGCACCGATTCATTGGACTGGCTCTTAATTAACACGACGTCTGTAATATAATATAATACAACATAATATATATATCTATATATTAAATATAATATAAATATATGAAATTTAATATAGAAGCTAATACCTCTAGCTAAATTTGTGATGCCTACACTACACATAGATTCATGCTTTGAACTTCACACCACATACAACGAACTAATAACTTATATACTCGTATAGATATGTACGAGTATATATCATAATAAGTTATTGAGATTTCTCATTTTAATAATATTCGTATTAGCGTGGCCACTTGATTGATTTTAGAAGTTATTTGTCAGCTTACCATTGTGACAATGAGGTAATTAACTCAGAACAGTCGAGTTAATTCTGTGCTTTATTTACACTACCTAAGTGCGGTTGCCGAGTAAGTTCAAAAAGGGTTTTTCAACAAGGACATACCAATTTTGCATAAATTTTGCATATAAATAAACCACAGAATAATTGAGATTTATTCCAGGTGTAGTACACATGTTAAATTGAAGTATGGAATTCGATCTCGTTCATATGATTACCGCGAGCACGTTTGAAGCGATCGATTCTTTGGAGCCAATTTTCCAGAAATCTTCCACTCATATCGGCCGGAACGTTGGTAATTTCGCATTCTATATTGTTCCTGAGCTCCTCTTACGTTGTTGGCTTGTTGGCATAAACAAGCAGCTTAACGTTACCCGATAGAAAGAAATACAAAGGCGTTAAGTGAGCGAACTGGCCATTCGACCGGACCATTTCTCTTCCTCTTCAATACGAGTAGATCAATTGTTTGACCAGCTGTGTGCCGTGCGGCACCATCTTGTTGGAACCACTTATCACTGATGTCAAATCCATCCAATTCTGGCCAAAAATAGTCTTCGACATGGCACGAATGGCGAACTCCATCGACCGTAACATGGAGATCATTTCCATCGACGAAAAAATATGGTCCAATCACACCTTCAGCATGAAATCCTCACTCCACGGTCACTTTTTGTGGATGCAATGGATTCTCTTGAATCACATGTGGGTTTGTTATTAAGCCAAAAAATGAAATTCATCGCTT
Source organism: Nephrocerus scutellatus (assembly GCA_947095585.1). Lineage (NCBI taxonomy): Eukaryota > Metazoa > Arthropoda > Insecta > Diptera > Pipunculidae > Nephrocerus > Nephrocerus scutellatus. Next base: position 34,395,830 of record OX352761.1, read on the forward strand.
AAGATGATTTTTCGCAAAAAGTCTCTCCACCGGTCCCGATTTTGAGCCGATGCCATCCAGTTGTGCATCCCTAAAATCTGGGCGTCCTGGTCTACGCCATCCTGGATTTCAAGAGTCTTGACAGAATATAGTAGGCTTTGTTGGTTTTAAGCAACCGTGCGCGAATTTCCGGTTATCGGCTGATACAATTGTCCCTAGATGGTTTAAGGAATGCACCACTTCAAATTCGGTCTCCACTATTTTAATTGCGGGACCAATGTTGGATCTTCAACTCGCAGACGTGACAACCATGCTCTTTGTTTTGCTCTCATTAATGTGCAGCCCCAGATTTCGTGCCGCCTGCTCGATCTGGATGAAAGCTTCCTGCACAGCTCTTGGCTTATAACATTGGTCATGGTCAACCTACATAGTCGTGTCAATATATTTGGGAGGCCGAATTCTCTCATGGCTTTATAGCATTCTACTCTGGCAATGCTATCATAGGCGGCTTTAAAGTCTATAAAAATATGGTGTAGTGAATTTTGAAACTTGCGACATTTTTCATCACCTGCCTAAGGGTGTAAATTTGATCAGTTCTTGATTTGCCTGAGATGAAGCCACACTGGTATGGAACACTGATGACTTTAGCGTATGGGGCTATCCTGTCGCGAGAAAATCTTATGCGCGGTACCCAACAACGTTATACCACGATAATTGCTGCATGTTGTGATATCTCCTTTCTTATGTGTGGGGTACAGGACGACTCTTCGCCAGTGTTCTGGCATCGCTTCTTCCTCCCATACTTGCACTAATTTTTCATGAATTGCTTTGTGTATTCTGAGGCCTCCTATTTTAATTACTTCCGCTGGGACACCATCTGATCCCGGGACCTTATTAATTTTGAGCAGATTTATTGCTCTGTTAACTTCGTCTATGTTTGGTGGCGGCAGCATAATATGGTCTTCGGTCATTGGTGGAGCCTCCAATTTCTCAGTAGTTAGCTGGCCATTTAGCGTATGGGGCTATCACGAAAGTGCTCTTCCCATCGCTCTGAGATGCCTTTGAGATCGGCGATCACAATACTCTCTTTGTCTTTGCAGTATGTGCAACGCGGTGTATATTGCGTCATACCGCGGACTCTTTGGTAGAACGTCCGCGCCTGGTGCGATCCTTGCTTTCTGTATGATTTTAGTTCACTGACGAGATTCATCTCCCAGGCTGCTTTCTTTCGCCGGTGAGCTATTTTTTCATATTTTCTGAGCTCTTTATATTCGTCTTCGCGTGCCTTCGTTATATGAGATTCTTGCATTGCTTGGTACTCAACATTCTTACAGTGAAGGTTTGCTGTCCCATTTCGACACCGTTCTCGACGAAAACCAGAGAAAGCTGTAGAAATGGGACACTAAACCTTCACTGTACCCAGCAAATCGAAAGCGCTGTTACATTCGTCATCGAACCAGTCGTTAGTCGATCTCTACGACGAACAAAATAGTGGTCCGAGTCGACGCTGGCACCTCGGTACGTTCGTACCGTCATAAGGTTCGGGTTGTGGCGGCGGTCTATCAACACGCGGTCTATCTGGTTGCGAGTAGCTTCGTAAGGAGATACCCAGGGGGATGTGTGGATATTTTTACGCGCAAGCGTATGGGGCTATCCTGTCTTCAAAGATAGACTATAATATTTTGTGTTCTTTCTCCCCTACTTGCACTATTAATTCATGAATTGCTTGGTGTAGTGCGGACCCAATTTTATCAGATCTGTTGGGATACCACCTGATCCCGATGCCTTATTGTTTTTGAGCGAATTTGTCGCTCTACTAACTTCATCTATGCTTGATATCTCTTGATAGAGCATCCATGTCATCAGTTTACTGGGCATTTAGCATTTTATGAAACAGATTACCCTATTTGTCTTTGAAGTATGTGCAACGCGTTCTTCTGAATATTGCGTCATAAGAGGAACTTTTTTTATCGCGTCTGGTGCGGTCCTCGCTCTCTACATTGGTTGAGTTGACCAACGATATTTCTGTCCTAGGTTGTCTTCTTTCGCTGGTCAACATTTTTTTCATTTCTTCTAAGCCCACATTCATCATCGAACCTGCTGTTCCGATCTTTACGACTTTTAGATTCTAGACTAGATTCTAGACACAGGCTTCCGGCCTAGTTTTGCATACATATCCCCCTGAACGATTTTTACATCATACTCAGGACAGGCATGGAGATCCCGTTCGACTGATTCAAAGAATTTTTTTTTCATTGTCTGGTGAATTCTTTGTTGGTGCGTGAACGTTAATCTAATACATATATAAAAGCCCAAGTCACTGACTCACCATAATTAAAATCGTACAAAGTCGTACCGAAATTAAATTGATATAGTGATAGTGTCGAATCCATACTTTCGGGATTAATAGGTTTGCTAAAATGATGGCGAGGTAATGGAGTTAAGTTGGTGGGTGTGGGGTAGGTTTGTGTGTAGATAGATATGGATATTAGTGTCGAATCCATAGTTTTCGGGTTCTCTTAAATATTGTTGGTAAGAGAGAGGTGGGTAGACAGGGTTTTGTCTTGTATGGTGGCTTTTTTTTTTTAATAAGCGCTGCTGCAAGGGATTTCGATTGTAATTAACATTCAAATTTATAAAACACACTAGGGAATGCGGCCGTTCTTGCGAAATAATAATATAACGAGTATGTCTGTAGCCCGAACTCGTAATTTGTATTATATAATATTATGTCAATTGCTCTCGAAATACCTTGAAGCACAGAAAATGAAATACATACAGAAGTAAACCTACTATCAGATAGTGTTTTTTCTGGGGTTATGATGTTGATATGGGGTTACAATAGTTTTTACGCTCTTAAAAGTGGTATCTCAAATTTTCTTGCTTTTTTTATTTGCTATTATCAGTTTATTGGGGATCTGCATTGCGATTGATCGGGAAACTACTGACTGCTCAAAACTTGGTTTGGGCCAGTAGTGCAACAATCAAGTTCGTGATGTAGTGCTTGCTCTACCTCCTCGTGGTGGTCCCCGGGCAACTATGTGTATAAATCCTTACATATGTAGGCTAAAACTGCAAGTGCGAACGGTCTAGCGTTTCTAGTCTAGGTAACGTGGGTTAGCACCCTGCGGTACCGAAAAATGCCCGCTACTGAAACCGACACAACGCCACGGATAACTAATGATCGAATAATGACGACTTTTGGCTATTGTACCCGGACTAAGATTGGTTTCTGGAATGTGAGGACGCTCCTTGATCGGGGAGTGAAGAACCTCAAAATTCCAGATTTCTTCAACTGGAACGTGAGTTTCTTCGATATAATTTGGACATACTGGGAGTGAGTGAAGTAAGTTGGTTCGACGCGGGGGAGTACCAATCCCCAACGTGTAACACTGTGCTACTCTTCTCCGGCAAACCCTCCGGCAGTCCCCGTGAATCTGGAGTAGGTCTGCTGCTAACGCCAACAGCACGCAGAGGCCTAATTTCCTGGCACCCGCATAGTCATACAGTGCTACGTCCCAACGAATCCTTCGACTGAGGAAAAGGACAACTTCTACAATCAACAAAGCGCTGTATTAAACGCAAAGCCGAACGGAGATATCGTCATCGTGATGGGGGACTTGATTGCAAAGGTTGGCAACGACAATGAAGGACTCAAACATGTGATTGGGAAGCACGGCCTCGGCGAACGAAATGACAATGGTGAAAGATTTGTTGATTTCTGCAACACCAACAAACTTGTCATAGGAGGCACGATGTTTGAGCATAAGACTTGCCACAAGGTCAGCTGGGTGTCAACAGACAGGCAATCATCATCCAACCAAATCGACCATGTGGCGATCAGCCGACGTTTTAGGAGCTGTCTTTTAGACGTCCGTAACAGACGATGAGCCGACATGGGTATGGTACGGGATCATCACCTTATGGTAGCTACTGTCCAGTTACGTACTGAATCAGTTCAAAGAATCCGCAATATCATCCAAATGCCTAGGTATAACATCGACCGGCTAAAGATCCCCTCAATACGCCAACAATTAAGGGATCATTTATCGCAAGGAGTGGAAGTAATCAGCAGCTCACTGCCGACAACCATGCAGGAACATTGGAAGGCTGTGAAAAATTTTTTCACATCTGGAGCGGAAAGTATTGTTGGTAAAAGCCAGGCAAGGCACAGGACGTGGCTTACCGAAGATACCTGGAGGCGGTTTGAAGAACGTAAGCTACTTAAAGCTCGTATTGTAGATATCCCAGCAGCAGCGAGGATCGAGCTAGAGTCCATGTATAGAAGAAAAATGAGAGAAGTGCAGCGTAGTGTGAGACGTGACAAGCGTAACTATATTAACAACCTGGCCTCAGAAGCAGAGGAAGCAGCGAGCAGGTGCGATAGCAGAACCGTTTACAGAATCACCAAAGAGCTGACAGGTGGTCACCGCTCTAGCCAACATCCGGTAAAAGGCCTAGATGGTGCCGTACTCGTTTCAGATGACGATTAGCTCAAGCGATAGAAGGAGCATTTCTCTACGGTCCTTAACCGTGTATATTTGTTAACGATATGCACCCAAATCAAAAGGAGCTGCCGGAAGTATCAATTTCCCGAATTCGCACCTCAACTTCCAGTAAAGACGAGATCGCTCGGTAGGACTAGATGGTATACCCGCAGAGCTTCTGCGTGCAGTCTCCGGTAGTATTTGAGCGAATTCAGGAACATCTGGAAGATACACTCGATGCCGAACAAGCAGGTTTCCGCACTGGATCCTCCTGTGTAGACCACATTAACACCCTCCTGATCATTATTGAACAGTGCGTTGAATTCCGGTCACCACTGCACCTGCTGTTCATCGATTTTGAGACGGCGTTTGACAGTGTCAACAGACAGTTTATCTGGCTCGCCTTGAGCAGGAGAAGTATACCCGATAAACTAATAGCTATATTATTAAAGTAACCTATGATGGCTCTAAATGTCATGTGCTGCATAGAGGAAAGCTGTCAGAGGAATTCGAGATCCTAAGTGGGGTACGACAAGGTTGCATTCTACCGCCGATACTTTTTTTGTTGGTGATTAGCGATGTACTTCGCGCAGCTTTATCTACTGGAAACGGAGAAATTCTTTGGACTCTTACATCTCAACTCAAACATCTGGATTACGCTGACGACATTTGTTTACTCTAACACAGAATTATGGAGCTGCACCAAATGACAACAAATGTGGAGAGGGAGGCAAATGTTGCGGGTTTGAAGATTAATACTGCCAAAACTCAGTAACTCAAGTTAACATTGCTGGACAGCCGGTAGAGAGAGTAGAGAGTTTCCAATATCTTGTATTGTCTCGATCGAAGGTGGAACCGAACAGGACATTGTCAACCGAATCTGCAAAGCAAAATCGGTGTTTGGAATGATGTCCATGATAGTTCCATAGCAAACTACGCAATGCAATGGAAGCCGTTATCTCAGGATGGTAGAAGAACGGGTCGTCCGAGAACAGTTGGGGAGGAGTCACGGCAATTGGGGAAGAGTTAGAGAGAGCTGAAGCTCATTGCCAGGAACTGCACGCGATAGCGCGTAGACGTAGTAGAGGCCCTAGGACCCACAAGGGGATATAAGACATAAGTAAGTATTATCAGTTTGAAGGTGTTTTCATTTGAATAAACGAAAGGAAATTATTCTCTACCCCTTTTTTTCAATTTTTGCTTGTTTCTTTAACATATATGTGCACGACATATGTAATGTTCGCACGTATTGCTCCACCACTGTTTTACCAACGCTATCCATCTCAGAGACCTCGAAAATTACGAATTCGAGGCTAACATCAAAATCAATCCACTTCCCAAACCCCGATTTTATTGCACACATGTATATTTCCGGTGACAATACTTTCTATTAAAATTTGAGAGTGATCGTGCCGCGGGGTCGGGGGGCTCCCATACAAATATTTTACAAAATGAACCCGATTTTTCAGATTTTATACGCACGTGTATCTCCGATAGACAACACTTTTTGTAAATACTTGGAAGTGATCGGGCCCCGGAGTCGGGGACACCCATACAAATTTTATAAAAAAAGTACCCGATTTTCTTCAAATTTTATACGCATGTGTATTTCCGATGGACAACACTTTTTGTAAAGAATTTTGAGTGATCAGGATCCCAAGGTTTTTTTTAAAAATGTTACCCGATTTTATTCAAACTTTGCACATTGTGTATCAATTAAAGAATTTACACGAACAATTTTAATTTTTATGGGTAGTTTTATTTAATTTAATGTCAATTTACTTGCAAGAAAAATATTTCTCTATTTTATTAAAAAGCATTGCTCCCATTAAATTTAATCCAAACGAAAAGATCAGAGGATTCATTGCATTCTATTCCTGTATGGCCTTAAATCCAGATAAGAGTGACCGACCTCCTCGTGTAGCGGCAAGATCAAGCAACATGATGCAATCGTTGAAATAATGTATGAATATATGTTACGCATCACATTGCCACATCTGCAATGGTCAAAAGGCCAAATCTTAAAATAATAGCATTTGGCCTGATGACACATCCACAAAGCGACATAAGTCAAATTAGGCTTTGCCAAAGCGTCATAAGGCCAAATTTTTTTTTTGTCACCACTACTTCAAATTGAAATAGGTGGATTAGTAGCCGTGTTTTATGGTAATACTAGCTGATTAACGGCGGGAAAAACATGGCGATCTCAAATCTATACTCCGCAGTACTTAATAAACTGTCCGACTTATTGATCGTCATCGAAAACTCAAGTTGCAATTGCAATCTCTTAAATTTAAAAGGTAGATCCGTCGAAATGAATGCTATCCGTGGGATAAAAACGATTTCACACTGTCCCTTTTCTGTCAAGATAGTCGCTTCAATTATATTGCCCGGCATCTCTTTTACGCACAGTCTTGTGCCGTTGCAAAGTTTTGGCGAGTCGATAATCCGTAGTAAAATAATTGGAGATCAAACTATAAGACGATGCGGTGGCAATCCAGACGAATTAAGTGAGTTTAGGAACTCAGTTAGATAATTAACTTCCTCATCAGTATCTACAAAGGTATCGATACACTTATATTTAGTGTCAACGCCTATTAACATGGCAAGTATTTGATTGTTTATTTCGTGGGTGTCTCCATTGTTAGCAGCAAGAATGGCCCCTTCTCGCAACCGGTTCAAAATGTGATAGTTTTGAGAAACAGCCGGATAAAATTTCAAAAATCGATGTCAATTTAATGTAACCATAAAACACGGCTACTAATCTACTAAATTCGTTGCCAAATGGTCGCCGAGTACCATTCTAAACACAACTATTCATCTCAGCGACCTCGAAAACTATGGACACTTATATCGGTCACCCTCCCCCCTCCGGGGAGACATCTCACCCATAGAAGTGTCCTAACAACACTATTAATCTCAGTAGCCCCGAGAACTATTGAATGGACACTAATATCGGTCATCCCCCTCAGGTATCGACCCCATCCCATATAGAATCTACACTAATATCGGTCACCCCCCTCAGTTATCGACCCCATCCCCCTAGAGCTATCTTACCATCACCATTCAAATCAGCGACCCCGAAAACCATAGAATCGACACTAATATCGGTCACCAACACCCCCCCCCCCCCTCCCACCACCTCAACCACCACAGTTATCGACCCCATCCCCCTAGAACCACTTAACTCAGCGACCCTGAAAACTATAAAATCGACACTAATATCGATCGCCCACCACCAGCACTTTTCGTCTCGGCGATACCCTAAACGGTGCGTCCGACACTAATATCGGCTGCCACGCCTCCCCCAGCCAAAAAACGTGCTACCCCCAGACCTATATTTGATTCCAGATTGTAACTAACATGTACACCAAGTTTGATTGAAATTGGTCAATGCGTTCCAGAGTTAGTTAGGCACAAATATATATATGGGGTCGACAAATAAATTCTCTATTTTATATATATAGATAGACAGATATAGATTATTTGTAATATTTTCTTGCAGTGATTTTTTTAGTTTTCTATGACCATGATTTATCGATTAAAGAAGTTGGACTCGCTTCGTTTTAGTTTTGTGTTCGTTTTCCCGTTTTGCTTCAATGAATCAGGGAGAGAATTCTGAGAAAATAAATTGAAACCGGCTACAATCGTGAGGAATGATTTTTTAATTTTATTTTTAAATTCTCTATATTAACTTCGCGTGCCCGTGTGTCAGTCCCCCTGTATATATAAGATTAAATTGACATCGATTTTTGAAATCTGCTGCAGAACTAATAAATACCATTTATCTGGCTGTTCCTCAAAACTATCAGATTTTGAACCGGTTGCGAGAAGGGGCCATTCTTGCTGCTAACACTGGAGACACCCACGACAAACAAATACTTGCCATGTTAATAGGCATAGTCACTGAATATAAGTGTATCGATACCGTTGTAGATACTGATGAGGAAGTTAATTATCTAACTGAGTTCCTTATCCAATCTCCAATTATTTTACTACGGAATCTCGACTCGCCAAAAGTTTGCAACGGCACAAGACTGTGTGTAAAAGAGATGCTGGGCAATATAATTGAAGCGACTATCTTGACAGAAAGGGACAGTGTGAAACAGTTTTAAATTTAAGAGATTGCAATTTCCAGTAAAACTTGCGTTTTCGATTACGATCAATAAGTCGGACAGTATATTAAGTACTGCGGAGTATAAATTTGAGATCGACATGTGTTTTCCGCGGACACTTTATTTTGCTTACTCTGGGATGGGTTGACCAAGGAATTTATTTATTCTTGCTCTTGAAGGTGAAACTAAAAACATTGTATACAACCAAGTTTTGTTTTAAATTAATATTTAATTACTTTATGTATGGTTTTTTAAATTTATTTTATAATTTGAATACTATAGCTATAATTTAAAATAAATTTTGTTATTTAACTGCATTTTTACCTTATTGATAGATATTAATCTCTTTTCTACCCCTGCCTAATTGAAGATTGTGATGAATAAATACCTGGGCAACGCGGGTAATCAGCTAGTAAATATATAAAGAAACTTTGTCTACTACAAAATGATTCTCTGAGGTTACATTTTATGAATTTTTCAAAAGTCAACTGACTTCGAGCGATAATAACTAAGACTTGACGCAGGAACTTTTCGGTTGCAGCGCAAACTTGTGCTTTACACTCTGTATTTTAAATGAAAACTATTATCATATAATAACATTAACAAATATGATACAGGGTAATCACTGAATAGGGAATAATATACAGAAAAATATTAATCATAATGTTTAAAGTTATTATAACTGGTGTCGTAACCCATGCGATGCGACGTCCAAGCAACAACCAAACATCTGCGCCTGCATTGTAATTTGATAAAAAAGTGGGTACGAGAATATTCTCTTGAATTTACCAGGGCTTATAAATGTTCCAGCACTAGTTGAAGCATATAAAATGTTTATCGCAAATTAAATAAAAATTGTGCAATGATGTGAGCTTTTGAGAACGTCAATAGAGCAAGGACATAAATAGCTACGAGCGAGTAGACAAGTACACAATATCCAGTGTGAGGTCATTCATAGCTTTACTTGTTTGCTGCTTTATGCTAGGAAACAAGCAGACAGAAGTCATTTTAAATGGAACACGACAGTAAATTCCTAAGGACGCTTTTTACAAATATTAAAAAAATGATAATATCTAAGGACAACGTGTGTCGTGAAGAAGGATGACTGATGCCTTTTGCCGGCGCACGCCGTTAGCGAACTCATCGTCCGTTACTCAATTTAACAAATTTATTTTTCAGTTGTAATTTGCCAAATTTATTGGAATTTTCCACTTCTGAGTCTGTCCATCGTGACATGAGATGGCAAAAAGAGATTCTTTAAGCACAACAAATAAAATATCATAGGTAAGAGCTTTTTCATGGGTTTCTTGTGGAAAATATCTTAGCGTTTGTTCGAAATGATAATATAAGGCATTTGTATAGCTGTCCCAATGTATTTTACATACCCACCCACATATATATACATATATTTATATATATACATATATATTTATATATATATATGTGTGTGTCTTATTGCTTTAAAAAAGAGCAATTAAAAATATTTGGCTTTGCAACCACGATCAGTACCTGGATTCATACAAAATGTCTCATCCCAATTTCGAACCAATGTCATGCAGTTCAGCATACCTAAACTGTCGTGTTAATAACATTCATACGGTGGCACTTCTAGTTTTCGTTCTTGTAGGGACTTAGTAATTTCCGGTATAACTATTTTCTAGAAGTCTAGTGTTATTTTTTTATATTTTATATTATATTTTATTTTTTATAATAATAATAATAATATTTGGCGCGACAGACCATTGCGGTCCAAGGCCTAACTTCTCGCGACCATTTGTGCTGCACATGTTAATTTTTGGACACAAATGGAAGCGACCTACAATTTAAGGCCGGATCCGAACGGCGTATTGAGAAGCTTTCCGTGACAAGGTATTAATTACTCTCGGAACGTTTGTCACCCATTCGCGAGAGGTGGGACACCGTGAAAAATACTTTTTGGTGTTGCTGGGATTCGAACCTAAACCTCCTGCGCAGCAGCCATGTTCATTACCACTGAGCCAAATATGGTGTCAATCAAAGTTTAAAATTCAAAATTAGAAAATCTTTTACTGATAAAAAGACAGCCCACACGACACTACTTCTGGAAACAGACTTATGCTGATTGACTTTGTTGTGGGAAAGGGTTTTACTATAGCAAACATATGATTTCCTCATCTTAAAGTCTATAAGAAGACTTGGCGGTCTCCAGATCAAAACACACTGTCAACTTAATTGATCGTGTTGCGATCGACGCGGGATTTACCTCCAGCTGCGATCACCTCTAGAGAATTCCAATACCGCCAGCAACAAGCGTCGAGGACCTCGAAGTGGAATCACAGTCTGTGTTGAGAACATTCTGCAGATTTTGAAACGGCGATGATGATCAAAATTTCACTTACAGTCAGAAAGAACCAAAGTAAAGTGAAAATTGCAATATATGCAATAAATTGTTGACCTTGACGGCCTAGTAGGCGAGCTTTTAAAACTTCTATAAATGATTAGCACTGTTCAAACAATAGCTTCCACTATAAATGCTGAAAAATAAAAACTCATTCTAAGCACTGCAAGCCAACAACAAAACAACCCAAATCGTGAAGCAGCGCTGCTCACATCGCAACACGCACACAGAACACAGTCATTATAGTATGACATGATCTGATGCTGCTATATAGGAAAAAAAATTGTATGGGAGCCCCCCGACCACGCGGCCCGATTGCTATGAAATTTTAATAGAAAGTATTGTCACCGGAAATATACATGTGTGCAAAATTTCAATAAAATCGGTCCGGATGGCAAGGATATCTCTCTTAAACCATTAGTGCGAGGAAATGTGATAAATTTCTATAGCGTGAAGCGTTTGGACGTAATGGAAAGTGGGTTAAAAATTGATCACAAGATCTGACCAGCCAGCCAGTCAGCCAACCACGGACACGCGAAGTTAATACAGAGAATTCTAAAAAACAACCCATAAAAATTAAAATTTTTCATGTAAATTCTCTAATAGGGGATACAGATGTGTGCAAAGTTTGAACCGGGTTAATTTGGAAAAAATTAAACTCAAAAATTTTTACAAAAAGTTCGGTCTATCGGAGATACACATATGTTTAAAATTTAAAGTGAGTCGGGCTAATTTTTAAAAAAAATTGTATGGCCCCGCCCCCGGGCTTCAGGGCCCATTCGCTCCAAAAATTTTACAAAAACTTTTGTCCATCGGGATGAACATATGTTTAAAATTTGAGGAAAATCGGGCTAATTTATAAACAATTTATACCGGCATCCCTCGGGCCTCAGGGCCCATTCGCTCAAAAAATTTCCACAAAGTTTTGTCCATCGGAGATACACATGTGTATAAAATTTTACCAAAATCGGGTTAATTTTTATTTTAAATATGTATGAGGCCCCACGACCCCAGGGCCCGGCGTCTGTAAATTTTTTTACAATAGGTATTGTCCATCGGAGATACACACGTGTATAAAATTTAAAGAAAGTCGGGTTAATTTTTTAAAAAAATGTTTATAGTGCCACACGACCCCGGGGCCCGGGGCCTCCAAAATATTTACCAAAATGTTGTCCATTGGAGGTACACGCGTGTTTAAAATTTGGATGAGGAAAATCGGGTAAATTTTGTTAAATATTTGTATGGGCGTCCCCCGAACACGTGGCGCGATCACTCCCAAATTTCTACAGAAAGTGTTGTCCATCGGAGATACACATGCGTATAAAATTTGAAGAAAATCGGGTTAATTTTTAAAAAAAAAATTTATGGGGCCCGGGGTCTCCAAAATTTTTACAAAAAGTGTTTTCCATCGGAGATACACATTTGTATAAAACTTTAAGAAAATCGAGTAAAATCAATAAAATCGGGCTTTGGGAAGTGGGCTAAAAATTGATCAGAAAATCTGATCAGCCAGCCACGGGCACGTGAAGTTAATATAGAGAATTTAAAATAAAACAACCCATAAAAATAAAAATTTTCGTGTAAATTCTCTAATCGGGAATACACAATGTGCAGTTTGAATAAAATTGGGTAAATTTTTTAAAAATTTTGTAAAGGGCCCCAGGGGCTATTTTACTTCCAAATTTTTAAAAGAAGTGTTGTCCATCGGAGATACACATGCGTATAAAATTTGAAGAAAATCGGGTACTTTTTTCATAAAATTTGTATGGGTGCCCCCCGACCCAGGGGCCCGATCACTTCCAAGTTTTTTACAGAAAGTGTTGTCCATTGAAGATACACATGCGTATAAAATTTGAAGAAAATCGGGTAAATTTTTTAAAAAATTTGTATGGGAGCCCTCCGACCCCGAGGTTCCAGGTGCCCCATATTTTAATAGAAAGTATTGCCATAGGAAATACACATGTGTGCAAAGTTTGAATAAAATCGGGCTTAAGGAAGTGTGTTCAAAATTGATCACAACATTCTGCCAGCCAGCCAGCCACGGGCACGCGAAGTTAATATAGAGAATTTAATAAAAACAACCCATAAAAATTAAAATTTTTCATGTAAATTCTCTAATAGAAGATGGGTATGTGTTAAAATTTGAAGAAAATCGGGCTCATTTTTAAAAAATTTACAGACACCACACGGGTCTCAGGTACTCCAACAAATTTACAAAAAGTTATGTCCATCAGTGATACACATGTGTTAAAAATTTGAAGAAAATCGAGCTACTTTTTAAAAAATTTATATGGGCAATCCTCGGGCCTCAGGAGATACATGCGTATATAAAATTTGAAGAAAATCGGGTTAATTTTTGTAAAAAATGTTTATGGGGCCCCACGAACCCGGACCCGCTCTCCAAAATTTTTACAAAAAGTGTTGTCTATCGGAGATACATGCGTGTATAAAATTTGAAGAAAATCGGGTAAATTTTTTTTTAAAATTTGATGGGGTCCTACGAACCCGGAGCCCGGGGTCTCCAAAATTTTTACAAAAAGTTTTGTCTATCAGAGATACACGTGTGTATAAAATTTGAAGAAAATTGAGAAAAATTTGTTAAATATTTGTATGGGAGCCCTCCACCTCGGGGTCCGAGGGGCCTCAAATTTTAATAGAAAGTGTTGTCTCCGGAAATACACATGTGTGCAAAATTTCAATAAAATCGGTCTTTGGGAAGTGGGTTAAAAATTGATCGCAAGATTCCACGACAGACGACCGACTGCCGTGCCACGGGCAAGAGATCATATCTGTCTTACTGAACGCCAGAAACCGCTCATCAACAATCTGAAGTGTGGTTAATGGCCAGATAAGTTCACAATCGACCAAATATTCACAATGCCGCAGATGCTGGAGAAGACCCAAGAAGTACAGATCTATACTCACCACCTTTTTTTATAGATTTTACAGCCGCATATGACAGTATTTATAGTGACGAGCTATATAAATCCATGGCTAGTTCTACCATCCGTGCCAAATTCGTTTAATTGTGCAGGATGACAATGGAGAATTCTGCTCCGCGAGACAGCGACCAGCTATCATGATACTTCTATAGCATCATATTGGAAACTCTTAGATGCAAGATAGAGGAAAAATTTTCTGTCCAACTGTGCGAATACACTGACGTCATCGACTTAATTCGCAGAACCCAGCGATCTGTCACTGGTGCATTTGTAAGCATTGAGACAGAAGGGGCCAAAATGGGATTGGTAGTTAACGATGGCAAGGCAAAGTCAAAGGTAAAGACAAGAAGGAACTTTGTCTTCTAGGCCTACTGGGTTTTTCGGCGAAGGTGCAAACTGGTCGGGTAAACATTTGTCAGAGCATCCAGCATACGTACAGGTATGTGCGTGTTAACATAAGGAACAGTTTTAAATTATCATATAGAAGCCGTCTAGTTCTATATTTTATAATTATAATTATAGGGAATCGTCCAACATTCTGTCTTCTGTACAGATACATATCTATTAGATTTTAGATAGCGTGTTCACGATAAGGATCGAGTTTTATTTCGAATTATCCGTCAACCTATCTATTAATACTACTTAGATAAAAAGATATTAAATATGGCGATACAATACTTTAAATTTTCAGAATTATTCTATTCACTTAAGGTTTGGTTATGTTTTGTATGATTAAAAGTAGCTGATTTTATGCTAAATAAACAGCGGTCATTACTGGTTGCATTAACTCCATCCGAATTAATACTACTGCAGAATTAAGTTGTTATTTTACACAAATATTTCACAGTATGCCTGCTTCACATACGGGTGTGTTGCAATTTTTGAAAGTTATTTGCATTTTTATTGAAACAATTCAATAAATATGATTTCCATATAAATAATCGGATTGTGATATAAAATTATGCACAGCAATATAGGGATGTGTTCCTTTGGCCTTTAGAACCAAACAGATAAGTGAGTGTTACCAGGCCCGTAATTGATGGAAAAAACGTGCACTTGCACAGGGCGCCAGCTAGATAAGCGCTTTATCTCTTCAAATGTTTCCCCTGACATATAATCACATACTGATAAAAACTTTGTTTACGAAACAATAAAGTAAAAAATACCTAGTAATGAAGTGATAGAAATACTGTTTAAGTTGAGGTAGCTAATATCTAATTTTGTGATTTTATAGAATAGCCAAAAGAAGTTTCAACGTAGTAAGAATCAGAAGTTTTTTGTAAAAATGTTTATTTGGTACTTTTAAGCTAACTTACTAACTAACTGACTTAAGCTGCTATAAGCAAAGCTGTTGCATGTATTCGGATTCAAAGTAAGAGGAGCCTTATGAAATTTTTGTGGAGTTCATTCGAACTTCGAGTCCCCCGCTCAGTTGTCCAACGCACTAACCAGTTCAATCGCGTCTGTTACGTTGAAAGGCTTTGGAAGTTGGTATAAGAAAAGCTTTGCAAAATGATATACGAGTTGAAACAACATTTTAAACAAAGGTAGGATAAAGGCTATATATTTCTGCAAAATACCTTGCATGGCAATGCTTACCTTTCGAGGTTCGTTGGAGTTGAACAAATAGGCATAAATAAACCAGTATCAAAAGCGCCGTGGATCAAGTGGTCTAGTACATTTGACTTCTGAGCAAGAGGTCCAAAGTTCAAATCGCACAAAAAAAAATCTTTTTCGCGGTCCCACCCCCACCCACCTCTAGCGAATGTCTGACAAACGGTCGAGAGTAATAATTATCACGGAAAGCTTCGTCGCTATTTGGATACGGTATTAAATTGCAGGTCCTTTTCAGGCTTGCGGAATCGGGTCCCAGATCTTATTACCTGATCTAAAATTTTATAGTAGAAGTTCGCTTTAAGTCCAGCACATGAACTTCGTAACAAAAAATTTGAGGAACTCAATAAGCTTAACTTTGTTAAAACTTATAATGGTGAATCTTGTAAATCAGCTACAAGTAACATTAAATCAAAAGACAAATGCCGGAGAGTTATATCAAGAGTTATTGACATTGCTGTCACTCATAGGATCTGAAAGTTAAACCTTAGATGTATTGCATTTTATATTCTTCTAACTTAGAGCAAGTGTTTCCAAACTTTGTAATAGTCATTAAAATCTTATGCTTGATGTTTGCACAGGGCTCCAAATAAGTTTTGGCCGGCCCCGAAGTATGACAGAATAAATGTATTTCAGTATGCCGGATACGCAGCAGACAAACTTATTTGTTTTTAAATATAATCAACACAAAAGTAAAAATTTGTTTATTCATTAAAAGGAAAAATAAAAATGTTATTTATTCTTATGAAATGATATGCAAAGATTTTGATTACATTTGATTCCTCTATAAAATGTAAAATGATAAGAATGGAAATAATGTGTGGAATACAAATTGAAGTTTTAACGTTATTGAAAATCAAAGGAAACGTCAGCGTTCTGTTTTTCTGTTTGGCAAATAAAATAAGTACCTATATTCTGGGCGACTAGGACGCGATAGTGAGAGGACTGTTAAAAGACGGCAATAAAGTCCGAGCGTACAACATCAACATCCTTGTTCGCCCGCAGCCACAGTCAGCACATTTGATATCCCATTTCGTCGAGTATCGAGTCCCTCACTTACAAAAACAAAAATATAAAACAACAATAACGCACAGCGAAAGAGCAAAAGTAGCATTGCAATCAGACTAAATCGCACAGAAAAGCCGTAAAAGGTGGAAAAATTTTACGATCCTTCTATCCATCGAAGAAACACATTAAAACTTCGCCTGTATTTATTTTGGATTTGGCAAAGGACGGCGACGACTGAAGCGACTACGGCGACTATACAACTATACGGAGCGACCCCCGACCCACGATTCTTGAGCGGGTAAGTAGTCATCGATGTGCATGAGTAACTCTATCTAACCTATGCAATGCACCTTGGTCGTTCCAGTCATAATAAGATATGAGAAACAACTTCTCGGGTCTGGAGAAGCGAAAATCAGGAGTTGACTACAGTCCCATTGTGAACCTAGACGGCATGCACATGTATGGTGCATTGAGCTCCTTTGACGATGTGGGCCTGCCCCATGCATTACGTGCGATCTATTCCAGTTACTCTTTCAAGTCATAAAATCCGACTCGACTAAGAATATTGTCGCTACCTCACCCCTGGCCAATGGGTGCACTATTTGTCGTCGACGTCCTTGTCACACCGTTTCATCCCTAGTAAACAATCTGCTATTCTTCGTTAAAGTTATACTTATCTAATTTGATGTGGAGTTGCATTATAAAACGAATAAACGTAAATTCACACACGCACACACATTAGCTGCTAGCAGAACTTGTTTATCATATTCGTATATACGTATTGGGGATGGGAGGTGGTGTTTTTGGGTCGGATTGATGGAAATGGCCAAGCATAAAACTCTGGCCGGTTTTGACAAACGCATTCAGATCATTGTAATGGGAAATAAAGCTTTGGACTCTCTGAAGATGGTCATCTTTAGTATTATAGCCCCTAAACTCGCTGGGAAAATCGGTGACATGAACCGACAGCGAAAACACACCACCACAGAGTGAGAACGGCTCGACCTGAGCTCTTGGCACAATGGTACGAGTATGCAGACACGACACTTTTATTGACAGTACTCCGATTTGGAATTGCAAGCCGCGCGTACCTACGCCTGGCACCAGCTGCACCTCTGCATTCCTGGTTTTATGCTCTTTTATTACGGCTCGAACCACCAAAGCTTAACTGCATCCAAGAGGATTAAGTTGATATCGTTAACTCGGAAAGAAATAAGAAAATTTAACGAACGGCTAAATGCGTCCGTTTAGTTATATATGTTGTAGCAACTGTTTCTTTCTTACACAGAAATCTTACTCCTTTTACAAATCATTGGATAAAAGTTATCAGTTTTAATGCCAAGAGTAATTAACTTTTTGAATTAACGTTAATTATAATTTTGAAAAAGGACAATTCTCCTTCTCAATTCATATGTGCATTCAATGTGTGCAATGTGTGAGTTTTATTCCTTAACAGACTTTAAACGTGGTAGTTCTGGAAAATTCTCTTCTTTAACTTACCGCCGAGATTTATAATAAAAAATATTTTCCAGTTTCATCACCATTTAGCACCCATACAAATTTTATAGAAAATAGTACCCGAATTTCTTCAAATTTTATACGCATGTGTATCTCCGATGGACAACACTTTTTGTAAAAACTTCGAAGTGATAGAGCCCCGGGGTCGAGGGGCTCCCATACAAACTTTAAAAAAAAAGTACCTGATTTTCTTTAAATTTTTCACACATGGGTATCTCCGATTAGAGAATTTACACGAAAAATTTTAATTTTTATGGGCTGTTTTTTTTAAATGCTCACTTTGGACTAACGCGCGATGTAATATAAACCTGCTGCTTCTAGCTGCTCCCGGGCGTTACACTACCCGCTATCCCCCTCCTCTTACCGTCACGAAGTTGTGGTGTACTATTGCCAATAACTTACATTGAAAATTTCATAAAAATTTAAATGTTCCAGTTTGTCCGAGATTTCCGACTTCCCAGAACCATAACGAACAACACAAAAAAATGGAGGTGTAGCCACAACAAGACTTTCTCTTACCTACGGGGGCGAAATCTTCAGTAAATTTATATTAAATTTTTTTTTAGTTTTATTTTTTTATTTTTTTTTAAATTTCTTTTGCACTTAATAGATTTCTCATCAGTGCTATATTTTTTGAGAGATATTTACAAAAAACCGAAATACTGTCCAAGTAAACTACCACTTCCGGCTAGCCGATTGAAGTAAAAATAAATTTTAATCCCCATCTATTCAGCCATCTGTGCTGTAGAGTGGCCACAGGCAGAGATTCTTTTTTTTTTCGTTTTTTTTTCGCTTTCTCTGACTCAGGAGTTTTTTTTAAGAATACCCTAGATCAGCGATGGCGAAACTATGACCCTCGGACCCACGACCATATTTTGTAAATAGTTTTACCTTATCATCACCAAAACATACCTGAGCTTACATATTGGGTAAAAATTTCAACAATTAAACAATTGATGGCGAATTTCAAGACCTTATCATTAAACTAAACGGACAAAATCATCTTAAATGTATTTGTGCAAGAAACCATAAATGTAAATATTGAATTATTTATAAACTCAATCCTGTTATATAACTTTAAAAATTAAGATGTACAATTCATACTAAATAACAATATTGTAGTTCCTTCCATGTGATCAACAATCTAACGATAATAATTATATTATACAAATATTTCTTTTCAAATTTGTTTCGAGTATACTTATAAATATACTAGCTGTTCCCGGGCGCTTTGCTACCCGCCCACTGACGCCACGCCCACTTACACTCGCGTTTCCCGGCTGCCCCATCCCACTGACCCCCGCCCACTGACCTCCCGGCCACTTACATCCCAATAACTAACCAACTCACCAATCCAGAAAACTATAGTATCGACACTTATACAGGCAAAGAATGTACAGTTGTTCGAATATTCTTTGTATGAAGATCATATACAGGGAAAACTACATTTTCCACCACAGCGCCACCAATTGGGTCCAAATTTTGTCAACGACTTTCTTTTTATTCAAATATTATATGGTGTGAATTTGAGCCAAATCGTTCCATAAATAAGAATTTTCAGAAAAAACGATACCAGCGCCACCTAGCGGGGCTGAACCAATTTGGTCCAGCCGTTTTCAAGTTTTAAGCATCCGAACAAACCACGATCCATTTTTATATATAAAGATATATGTACACCAGAAAAAAAACGATAGATTCAAGTTCCAGGCCATATTAAACAAAATGGTTTGATTGGAATTAATCAAACTATTGTCTGCGTAGTATGCAATGAAAAAGTTAAGTCACTTCACTTCAATGTATGAAGACACTTTGAAAAGATACATCCAATCTCGACGTTTTAACCAATGATGAAAGAATAACTTTTTTTAAAAATAAGAAAAAAGATTTATATTTACAAACTGGTCTTCTCAACAGTTCCTTAATTTCGAAAAAAAGAAAGCAAAGCTGGAAGTTTCCAAACTGCTTACTTCATTGATAGCCGCGGTAAACCTCTTTCAGAAGGTGAATTTATAAAAGAAGCGTTATTGGAATGCAGCTCTACACTGTTTGCAGACTTTGAGGTGAAAGACTTGATTACTAAACTAAACGACTTATCTGTTAGTAGGAATGTACTAGTAAAGAACGAGTTATAGAATTAGAAAGAGATATTAGATATCAAATTAATATTGGGGATCTGTATTGCGATTGGTCGGAAAACTACTGACTTCTCAAAACTTGGTTTGATCCAGAAGCGCAACAATCAAGTTCGTGATGTAGTGCTTGCTCTACCTCCTAGTAGTGGTCCCCAGGCAACTATGTGTATAAATCCTTATATATGTAGGCTAAAATTGCAAGTACGAACGGTCTAGCGTTTCTAGTCTAGGTAACGTGGGTTACCACCCTGCGGTACCGAAAAATGCCCGCTACTGAAACCGACACAACGCCTCGGATAAGTAATGATCGAATAATGACGACTTTTGGCTGTTGTACCCGGACTAAGATTGATTTCTGGAATGTGAGGACGTTCCTTGACTTAGGGAGTGAAGGACCTGAAAATGCCAGATTTCTTAAACTGGATCGTGAGTTTCTTCGATATAATTTAAACATACTGGGAGTGAGTGGCGTAAGATGGTTCGACGCGGGAGAAAACCAATCCCCAACGTGTATCACTGTGCTCCTATACTCCGGCAAACCCTCCGGCAGTCCCCATGAATTTGGCCAGATTTCCGAGTAGAGTACGGCGCGTTACGGTCATACAGTGTTACGCCCCAACGAATCCGTCGACTAAGGATGAAAAGGACAACTTCTACAAGCAGCTAATCGCTGTTTTCAACGCAACGCTGAACGGAGATATCGTCATCATGATAGGGGACTTGAATGCCAAGGTAGGCAACGACAATGAAATACTCAGACATGTGATTGGGAAGCACGGCCTCGGCGAACGAGGTCGCACCATGTTTGAGCATAACACCCGCCACAAAGTCAGCTGGGTGTCAACTGTCAGGCAATCATCATCTAACCAAATCGACCCTGTGGCGATCAACCGAGCTGTCTTTTAGACGTCCGAAACAGACGAGGAGCCAACATGGGTATGGTACGGGATCATGATTATGATAGCTACTGTCCAGTTACGTATTGCATCAGTTCAAAGACTCCGCAATATCATCCGAATGCCTAGGTATACTATCGACCGGCTAGAGATCCCGTCAGTACGCCAACAATTAAGGGATAATTTATCGCAAGGAGTGGAAGCAATAAGCAGCTCACTGCCGACAACCATCCAAGAACATTGGAAGGCTGTGAAAAATGTTTTCACATCTGGAGCGGAAAGTATTGTTGGTAAAAGCCAGGCAAGGCACATCACGTGGCTTATCGATGATACCTGGAGGCGGATTAAAGAACGTAAGCCACTTAAAGCTCGTATTGTAGATACCCCAGCAGTAGTGAGGATCGAGCTAGAGTCCCTGTATCGAAGAAAAATAAGAGAAGTGCAGCGTAGTTTGAGACGTGACAAGCGTAATTATATTAACAACCTGGCCTCAGAAGCAGAGGAGGCAGCGAGCAGGTGCTATAGCAGAACCGTTTGCAGAATCACCAAAGAGCTGACAGGTGGTCACCGTTCTAGCCAACATCCGGTGAAAGGCCTTGATGGTGCCGTACTCGTTTCAGATGAGGATCAGCTCAAGCGATGGAAGGAGCATTTTTATACGGTCCTTAACCGATATCCAATTATATGCACCGAAATCAAAAGGAGCTGCCGGAAGTAACAGTTTTCCGAATTCTCACCTCAACTCCAAGTAAAGACGAGATCGCTACTGCGATCAACGCACTAAAGAACAACAAGTCGAGAGGACCAGATGGTATACCCGTGCCGCTCCAACGACATCAGCAGAGCTTTTATATCCTCTTGTAGAGAGAGCTTGGAAGGCAAAAAGTTTCCCCGACGAGTGGAAAAATGGAATGGTTGTCAAGCTCCCTAAAAAAAGTAGTCTTATGGAGTGCGAAACTGGAGAGGCATTTGCTTTCTTCCTGCAGATGCAAAGGTAATAGCTAAAGTAGTACTTAATAGAATTAAGGAACATCTGGAGGATACACTCGATGCCGAACAAGCAGGTTTCCGCAATGGATCCTCCTGTGTCGACCACATCAACACCCTGCTGATCATTATTGAACAGTGCGTTGAATTCCGGTCACCACTACACCTGCTGTTCATCGATTTTGAGAAGGCATTCTCAACAGACAGTTTATCTGGCTCGCCTTGCGCAGGAGAGGTAACCCGATAAACTTATAACTATCATTAAAGCAACCTATAACGGCTCTAAATGTCATGAGCTGCATAGAGGAAAGCTGTCAGAGGAATTCGAGATCCTAAGTGGGGTACGACAAGGTTGAATTCTATCGCCGATACTTTTTTTGTTGGTGATTAGCGATGTGCTTCGCGCAGCTTTATCTACTGGAAACGGAGGAATTCGTTGGACTCTTACATCTCAACTCAAACATCTTGACTACGTTGACGACGTTTGTTTACTCTCACACAGGATTATGGCTGCACCAAATGACAACAAATGTGGAAAGGGAGGCAAATGTTGCAAGTTTGAAGATTAATACGCCAAAAACCAAAATCATCAACCTCGGCACCAACTCAGTAACTCAAGTTAACATTATTGAACAACTGTAAGAGAGAGTAGAGAATTTCAAATATCTTGGGAGTATTGTCTCGACCGAAGGTGGAACCGAACAGGACATTGTCAACCGAATCTTCAAAGCAAAATCAATGTTTGGAATGATGTCCATGATATGGCGAAGCAATGCGATCAGCTTAAACACCAAGCTGCGAAATTTCCATCCAAATGTTGAATTTGTGCTGTTGTATGGGTATGCAGAATTTGGAAGGTGACCGCTACTATCACAAAAAGATTACAAACGTTCGTAAATAGCTGCCTACGGAATATCTTAAGGGTTTTCTGGCCTAACCGTATCTTTAACTAACATCTTTACCAGAAAACGAGTCAGGAACCAATAGGCACAACCATCCAACGACGGAAGGACATACACTCCGAAAAGGCGACAGTTCCATAGCCAACTACGCAATGCAATGGAATCCGTTATCTCAGGATGGTAGAAGAACGGGTCGTCCGAGAAATACATGGCGCAGAAGAGTTGAGGAGGAGTCACGGCAATTGGGGAAGAGTTGGAGAGAGCTGAAGCTCATTGCCAGGAACCGCACGCGATGGCGCGTAGGCGTAGTAGAGGCCCTAGGACCCACAAGAACATGACCAAATCGTGTTAGTGAATTGTTGAATTTGTTGAATTTCAAAGCAGAATAGTTTCGAAAAAAATTTGAAATTTTTTTTTTTGAGATTGAAGAGAAAATTAAAAAAAGTAATGCAAGTTCGAATAAGTACTAAAACTATAGAAAATAAATTATTGAAAGTTAGGTAATCTTTACCAAATAGCAAATCAATGCAGAAACTTGTAAATGGGCTATTAACTATGTTTGGATCCACATGTTTCTGAATTATATTGAGAGCAGTAGTATAGGTAAACTCGGGAATGAATTGACTATAAAATGCGATCAAATGATAAATTCAAATTATAAACCTAATATAAAGAAACTCGCACAAAATAAACCACACCAGATTTCTCATCAAACGTTTAAACGTTTCATATTTATCCACATCCTTCTAACTATTTTATCTTAAAAAGAATTTCTAATAAAACTTTTATCTAAATTTAGGATACAATTATTTAATTTATTGTTTTTGTTCTTCACTTGGAAACAAAAATAATAAATATATATTATAGATAAAAATAAATAATAAAATTTATCAGTGCTGTAGCGGCAGCCCAGTTGACACCACAGGAGAGTTCAGGTCCTATGAACGCAGATTCCGAGCCAGCCCTAGCATCATCTGCATCTTAGTTGCCTGCAATTACCTGATGATCAGGGACCCAACCGAGTTTCACTCTGTTGTATGTGGCAAGAGATTGCAGTGCATCGTAGCAGTTTCTGACTGATAACGAGTCCGAGATCCATCTATGAACCAGACCAGACATATGGCGTATAGTGAAAGATAACCATGACTCAGGAGATACGGAAATGGGTAAATCTACAAAAATCCCGAGTTCGAAAATTTTTATGATTACTATACTTCCTTTTACTATGTATAAGTATAAGAATTACGCAAATCAATCAAGAATTATGGTTCATACAAAAATCCCATGGAAAATAGCATTTTCAGTTTAAGCCTAATTTTCCAATTTTCTGGGCAATTTTTTTCTGTTAAAACCTTATTTGGACTATTACGAACATTTTTAAAAAATGAGCTAAATTGGTTCAGCCGTTCTTAGGTGATGCTAACCAACGAACAGCATTTACTTTTAATTTATATAGATTTTGTCCTTTCTTGATCAGGATTGCGAGCTCCGAGGTATGCAAAGTTTGGTATAAATTAATATTTTGCGCGACAGACCTTTGTGGTCCTGGTCCTAGTTCCAAGCCTCCGACCATTTATGTTTTGCGTGTTATATTTTTGATCAGGTGAAAAAGCAAACAGTCTAGAGCCGTATCCGAAAGGCGAATTTAGAATCCTTTTATGACAGTGAATACTCTCGGTCTTTGATATTTTTCTGGATTTCGAACCTCCCTTACAGTACTCCAACGCACGGCACCCACATTCAAAGTTTGATACTACTTCAAAATAGTCGATATTTGGAGCTAACTATATATTTGGTCTTACTCTGGTTTTTACAAGCCCAAATCATTTTCTCTGTATCCTAGGTCCTTTTTAACGATATTTCTGATTAACGTGTGTGTAATGGTGTAGAAGCGTGTAGTCCAGTTTGACTCCGCAGTGTATGTCAAAGCCTTACTATTGATAAATTAATTTACAAACGATAGAGATTTTGTGTCAATATTCTGGGCTGTTTTTTCTTTCTTTCTCTTTTCGAAGCAAAGCATAAGTTAAAGATTGGCAGCTGGGTTGCATACAGCTTACAGCATTTAAAAGCTGTACGATTCGCTCAGTCTATTAACGAAGGTGCCATTTGAATAACGAAAATATGGAATTTAATTTTATAAAGCATTTATGATTTATTCATATGTCATAGCTTAACTTTTAATCTGCAATGAATATCTGCTTAATCGGAAGCTTACATCATGAATTAACTACGTTTGTAAAAAAGCATACACCATACACTTAAAGACATTGTCCTGTTAAAGCAAAGAATTACATTGAGTGAAACTCATAAGCCCTGCCGTCCTGATGGAGGATACTTAAATTATCGTTAAAAATGATCAAAGAAAGAAAAAACCGAAGCAGGAAGACCATTTCGCTTTTAATTAAAAGTAATAAAAACCCAAAATGCAAATGCTCAAAAACTCAAGTAGGAAAGAGAATGTTGGAAAAGAATAGAAAATAAAAAACAGGAAAAAGAGTCCTGGCAAAAAGGTGGAAGAAATCTGACTTGAATTGATCGCAATTCGCAATAGCCTTCGTCGTGCAAATGCATTCAAGTAGTTGAACTACGAAAGAAAATGCAGATGGACGCAATGGAGAAACTTTAAACAATAGAGTAAAGATCTTATTCCACTGAAAAATTTAATCATAAAACTAATTCTATAGATATTTGATTAAAAACGGTGCTCATTGGAATACAAAATGATGGTGAAAGCGCAAAGTTCGAAATGTTCTCCAAAGTGATATAGTTTCGTATTAACACAACTGAAAGGAAATGCCACGCGTCCAGAAAGAATTGTTTACACTTTTACATAATATGCAGGACATACACGCAACTGTAGCTTAAAGTTACAAATATGTACGTATATATATATATATATATATATATATATATATACATATATATACACACACACACCAATATGAATATCAATACTTACATA
This sequence comes from Nephrocerus scutellatus, assembly GCA_947095585.1. NCBI lineage: Eukaryota > Metazoa > Arthropoda > Insecta > Diptera > Pipunculidae > Nephrocerus > Nephrocerus scutellatus. The sequence goes on from OX352761.1 coordinate 34,421,752, forward strand.
GAAAGTGCAGCGCTCGTAAAATGCTACGTTGCTGCAGCTTCGGCTAAACTACTTGCAGGTCTTGATGATTTGGACGGACTTGGCGGTGTCCTACTTAAAGGTGGCGGTTCCGGTGTTGGCGGACGTATCGACGTGGTGTAAAGACTAGGCCAGTGCGAAGATAGGAATCCAGCTCCACCCAGGTATATTGCAGAATATGGCAAATACGTTGGAGGTCCATTTGCCATCGCTGATGTGTAGTAATTTTGAATTTGAGGAGAATAAAAATGAGGCATTTTCAGCACAGTATTGAGATTTAGTATTGCTGCAAAAATAATTTATTACAAAATTATTAACGAATTGGAACAACAACAACAAATTATAATAAATAAACTATTTAATAATATTGTATACGAGTGTAAAGCCTAGACGTACATTTCGCGAAAGTAGGAAAAGAAACATGTAAAATTTTCGCACGTCGTCGGTAGAATCACCTTTGTCCTGTTGTGAGCATTTTCGTGCTTCCATTTCTGTGCTAATTTACGTGCACCGACTGATATCATAAATAGGGATCCTGCTCTCGGATATATGCGTACATAATTGTAAAAGTTTACTCCTGGCCTCGCTGCTTATAAAATTATTTTGTTCATACCTTTTTGATGAACTTTATGCCACCTAAACCTATAGATGGGCGGTCATCTACACATATAGGTGCGAGCATATAACTTTGCACGTGTATAGTGTATACATATTGTATATATTATGTTTTAAGGAGCGGACTGCAAGCTTTGACTGTCGGTCGATACATGGTTAGAAGGCTGTAGGAGCCATGCAAGAGCGCACGCAAAGGACGTTTGCAATCGTCAGCCGTTCTTCGCACATGATTGCACTCTAACAAGGAGTGGCTGTGGCTGACTTTAGTTCCCCTTGATATAATCGGCCGTAAACCGAACAACTTCTTTTTATTACTTTCTGCAATATAAAGTCATAAAGCGAATTTTCTTCTTTTAATAAGAACTTGTTCCGAGTTGGCCCAAGCGTGCAATAATGATGGTCTCTCTTCTGGCCAAGTATTGCCGGTTTATTCTACAATTTTACTGCCATTTTGAGACTAAGAACAAAACTCCGCAAGAGTTATGACTTGCATTATGATATAAGGGTCCTGCTGCATTTAAACTTTTACGAGATTATTACAAATTACTTTACAAAATTTTTCTACGTTCACTGCCAGCATTACTAACTAGTGCACAAAAACAGATAGCGAACGAATCTGCAACACCATAATTACTTTTTAAGAATAGTTTTCTTTTCAAAAAATTGATTTTGAGTTTCATGAGCACGTTATATTACATCAACACACAGAGACAAATTTTAAATGTTTACTTTTGATTTTTACTTGAGAAGTTATTTATCTCAAGAAATAAAACGATCCGTATAAATACAATATATTTATACTTGCAGTGATTTTGAAACGTTGGTATTAAAAATATTCAGTGAACTAATCGGACTATTCCCTTCAAAGTAAGGTCAAAGTTAACGAGGCCAATAACCTCTCCCGTAAAAAATTATTATTACAGAACCCAAAATCAACCTCGGATACACTGATAAACGACGACGACCACGGCAACGAAAACAGCTAAACAATTTAAGAATTTTCTCATGGAACGTACGCTCACTGTATAGAGCTCGAGCTGCACAGCAGCTGGCCGATACCCTGTCTAAATATAAGACTGACATAAAAGCAAGATGCGGTGGACGGGGAATGGTGTCTTAAAAAATCAGAATATGACATATACATATTGCAGCTGTCATGCAAGACATCATGTGTTCGGGGTGGGGTTTCTAGTAAGCAAACGAATGAAACCCACCGTTATCTGCTTTAAAGCAATAAATGAACGGCTATACACCAGTATTCAGGCAGACATCATGTGCTCGGGGTGGGGTTTCTAGTAATCAAACGAATGAAACCCACCGTTATCGGCTTTAAAGCAATAAATGAACGGCTATACACCAGTATTCAGGCAGTACATTGGCACCCATAGCTTACACGAGAACACTAATGACAATGGACAACGAGTCATAGAGATGGCAGCAGGCAATAATTTGGGCGTTGCGAGTACAAGGTTTGCGCGTAAAAATATCCACAAAGCCACCTGATGGAGTTACTCGCAACCAGATAGACCACGTGTTGATAGACCACCGCCGGCACAACCCGAGCCTTATGACGGTGGAACGTACCGAGGTGCCAACGTCAACTCGGACCACTATCTTGTTGGTATTGTGCTCCGAGCGCGGATTGCATCATCAAGAAAGACTGCATTCGCAAATCAGATTCGAGTCAACACGGCTGCCCTCCGCAGCGAAGAGACTAGAAACAACTACGGTCAAGCGATAGGACTCGCCCTAAATGCAGGGATAGTAAGCCCTGGGGCTGAGATGTCAGTCGTAAAAGAGAAATGGACACGCCTTAAAAATACTGTCATTAGTACTGCTGACTCCATCTTAGGCAGTAGTCGTAGAGATCGGAAGGACTGATTCGATGACGAATGTAAGCTAGCGACTGAACATAAGAATGTTTCGTACCGAGCAATGCAACAATCTCATAGAACGCGGGCAGATGAATATAAGGAGCTCAGAAGATATGAAAAAACAGTTCACCGGCGAAAGAAGTTCTACCAAAGAGTCCGCGGTTTGATGCAATATACACCGCGTTGCACATACTGCAAGAACAAAGAGGGTAGTCCGATCGCCGATCTTAAAGGCATCTTAGAGCAATGGGAAGAGCAATGTCATGAGTTGCTAAGTGGCCAGTTAACTGAGGATTGGAAGCTCCACCAATGACCGAAGATCATACTATGCTGCCGCCACCAAGCATAGACGAAGTCATGTAAGGTCAAAAGTAGGGATGACCTGGGATAGTAGACTCAAAATTTGCTTATCTTTTATTTTTAAAAAAAAGTAAGAAAGATATCAAAACGAATCAAATGCCTTTTTATAAAACATCTTTTTCGTTTTATAAAAAAAATTTGTCTTCTAAAATTAGCTAATTTTAAGACCCTATTTTCTTAATTTTACACAACGACCTCAAATGAGTCAAGTAGCCCCAGAACCGGGGTAAGTTGGCTAATGGTATGGGGTCAGTTGGCTATATTCTTATTTTCACCTTTTTTATAATAAAACTATAAAAAAATAGAACAAATCAATTTTATTTGAAACAAAAACTAAAAATAAAGAGTTTCAAGTTCAAGAGACAGCTCAGCAATAGGGGTTGAAGGATGTTCCAACTTTTTCTGCTTAAATTTTTTAACATAGCTTTGCATGGTTTTGTAAGGAATCCCATGGTCATGAGCAACAGATCGTATACTCTTTCCTTTTCCAACTATAAGCTGGCACGTACGCCCCACAACAGTTTGTTCGGTTGCGCCTCTTGCGGTTTTCCTAACATATGTTCTCATTTTCACCTAAAAAAATGAGTCAACCTACCCCGATCGGCCTGTCGGCACTCAATGATTTTTTTTCGGTAGTAGGAAATAAAATCAACAAAAAGCTACCAGCTGTGATGATCACGAATATACACTCGCTCTCTATCCTAAAAAAAATTTGACTTAAACACAAAAACCGCTGCGAATATGAAAACGAAAAGAAAACAAAAAAATTACTCACGAAGGCAAAAATCTGTTTTTTCGCAATAAATCTCGAACGACGTCTGACTCTGATGAAAGACAATGGGGGACTAAGCAGGTAGCTCGTAGCTGTGCTCGATGTAACAACAAGATCTAACATGAAAGAAATTGTTTTGTTTTGAAGTTATTGGCGATGAGGCTACTTGCCCATAGGGCCAACTATCCCCGGTCTCCCCTACGTTTTTGTTCATTTTACAAACTTTAATTTTTAACCCTGCTCCTGTTGACCTAATGCATAAAAATTATGGGATGGATGGGATGTGTAGAAAATTGAATCGGTTTTAATACTGCATTTGTCAAAAAAATTATCTGAATGAGTCAAAATAATCGCGTTTGAAAATAAAGTTTAATAATTTTTTTTTTTTAATTTGACGACCATTTTATTTTCATCTAAATTCTCTAATCGCAGAAATTGATATGGGAGCCCCTCGATCCTGGGCCATTTTTTTTTTATTGTAGGAGAAAATCATCGAAACAGACATTTGACATCAGATGTTAAAATTGAAAATGCAGCACGCTCATACTCTGAGCAAATAAGAAACACGAACATTTATCTTGAGAACTCTTTGACTGCTCTGAACTAATTTATGAAAACGCGAAATGACAGAATATTGCGAAAACTTGTTGTTCTATCTGTAAGTTGATATCGACAACAAAAAACGACATCAATAAGAATACAATTCAGTAAATCAGTCAGTAAAAGATGAATTAAGCATAAAACATTTATGTCTCGTTTCATTTGCTGGGTTCATTTGTGCGTGAGCTAAGATTTCTCTCTCTCTCTCTACCACCAAAACCATGCAGCGCAGCCGACTGCGCAGCACACACCGCACACAGTCCATAAAGGGCGACGAATATCTGATGCCAGTATAGGTATTTAAAAAATGTATAAGGGCCTTGCGGCCGAACCCGGGACCCGATCACTACCAAATTTTCGAAAAATTGTGTGTAAAATTTGAAGAAAATCGGGTAAAATTTTTAAAATTTTTGTATGGGAGCCCCCCGACCCTGCAGCCCGAGGGGCCTCAAAATTTAATAGAAAGTGTTGTCTCCGGAAATACACATGTGTGCCAATGTGTGTTCAATAAAATCGGGCTGTAGGAAGTGGGTTAAAAATTGATTGCAAGAATCCACCACAAATCCACAAACCCACAAGCCCACAAGCCCACAAACCCACAAACACACGGGCAAGTGAAGTTAATATAGAGAATTTAAAAAAATGTCGATTGTTTGACCTTAAAAATTTAATTTTCTTTCAAAAAACGGCCAACAGAGATCTTGTAGTTAGAAATGTTCAAGAGTTACAGGGTGTGAACTGACGTAATGTCAAAAGTACGACGTCTCTTCGCATTAAAACGCTACGTACACCGCAGGGGGTGAAAATAGACCACATACGATTTTTTGCACGAAACTAACCAAACAATTATCGCTTTAATATTTGCCACCTTAACGAATACACCTTGAATCCGCTTCAATTCTTAGTTTACTCTTTTAAATTTTGGAGTCTTCTACCCCCGGAAAAAGTTTTTCATTTTATGCCTAGGGCCACTGACGGAATCTTTCGAATTTCTAAATCTTTTGAACTTCTACATCTTCTCTTTTTAAAAAGCTTTTATTAGCTCGCTATCGTGTATGTCTGTCTGTGCGGGTGGAATTTTTAAATTAATTTTAAACTAACTTCCCATTGAGCTACACACTTGAAACTTTAAATATAGTTCAGTTTGCAATTTGTTTCAAATCAAAACGTACTACTACGCACAATAACGTTTTAAATTAAAAATGTTTTTTTATTAGCTAACATGTTAAATTCTCTATATTAACTTCGCGTGCCCGTGTGTTTCTGGCTGGCTGGCTGTCTGGACAAATCGTGTGATCAATTTTTAACCCACTTCCTAATGCTCGATTTTATTCAAACTATGCACACATGTGTATCTCCGGTGACAGCACTTTCAATTAAAATTTGGAACCACTTGGGCCTCGGGGGTTCCTATTTACTACAAATATTTTAAAAAATGTACCCGATTTTCTTCAAAATTTGTACGCATGCGTATCTCCGATTGACAACACTTTTTGTTGGAATTTGGAAGTAATCGGGCCCCGGGGTCGGGGGGCTCCCATGCAAATTTTATAAAAAATGTACCAGCTTTTACCAAATTTTATACACATGTGTATCCCCTATGGACAAACCTTTTTGTAAACTTATTTTTTTATTTTTTTTTAATCTGTAATTGTTTTGAGAATTTTTTGATCTTAAAGATTTGATTTTCTTTCAAAAAAGTAAAACAATGACCTTGTAGCTAGAAGCGTTCAAGAGTTTCCGAGTGTGAAGTGATGTAAGGTAAAAAGTACGTTTCTTCGTATTAAAACGTATACCATAGGGGTGAAAATAGACCTAATAGACCATCCTATACGATTTTTTTTAGTAATTAAACAAGGAATAACTCTTTAATTAATTGCCACGTAAATGCACCCTGTAAATGTTGATTAAATCAAATCGGTGCCGTTACTGTACCTTGCGGCAAACCGTTAAGATATTCTAATGTTTTTATCAGCGGTATTTTTTTTACACCGTAGAGTGGATTAATCCTCAGATATACACCAGGAATGATCGTATTTGACTGTGTTGAACGCAACTCAACTGAAGATAGCTAAATGGACAACTTTTCTGTAGATTAAAGTTGGTAACAGAACAAAAATATTTAAAATTTTGTGTAGATTTATTTTCACCAAAGTATTTAATGATATGGTTCATAACATATTTTTTATTTAAAAGTATGTTGGACATACCTACTTGGCATTTGATGTAAACAAGTTTTCAATTGGAATAAGCGTACGGCTTCTGAATGCCATCATTTGGCTTACTAGATATGCAAGGAACGTGCTTCAAATTTAAACAAACAACGTAATTATCGATTGAAATTGATTAGGCCTGAAAGCCCTGTCCCCGAATACCATGAAAGAATCCGATTCACTTTTGCGCGCATTCTCGGTGGTGCGAAATTGAAATCATCCGATGTGGCTTACATGCATATACAGAAAATGTTATTATCGCAGTGCAGTGCACTCGTACTGTTGGCTGTTTAAAAAACCGCAGACTGCTATGTTCGGTAGTTATTGACAGTCACATAATTTACACCTGCATATATCGGGTGTTTCAACAGGTGCGCTTCAACTTTTCTCCGATAGGGACGGCGAACGACGCCATATTTTTTATTGTTCTTTTGTCATTTGGAAACTTCATTAGTATACATTTCATCATGGAACGCTACACATGTGAACAGCGATTGCAAATCGTGCAAATTTTTTATCAAAATAATCGTTCTGTTGCCGCTACTTTAAGAGCATTACGGCCATCTTCAATCATCTTCAGCGATGAGGCTCACTTTTGGCTAGAAGGATTTGTCAACAAGCAAAATATGCGTTACTGGGCAGAAAGCAACCCACACGTGATGCATGAGGCACCGTTGCATCCCGAAAAAGTCACTGTTTGGTGCGGATTACATGCCGGCGGCGTCATTGGGCCATATTTTTTCATCGACGATAACGATCGCCACGTTACTGTTAATGGAAATCGGTACCGCGATATGATAAACGATTTTTTTTGGCCGCAATTGAATGGAATGGACTTGGACGACATGTGGTTTCAGCAGGACGGGGCCATATGCCACACAGCACACGATACAATCGCGTTATTGAAGACTAAGTTCGATGAGCGTGTTATTTCGCGAAATGGGCCCGTCCAGTGGCCGCCGCGCTCGTGTGATTTGACACCTCTAGATTATTTTCTTTGGGGTTATGTGAAGTCATTGGTCTATGCCAATAAGTCGGCGACGTTGCAAGAGCTCAGAGCCAATATTGAACGTGAAATTGCTGGAATGTCGGCCGATTTATGCGAAAGAGTGGTCGAAAATTGGGTTCAAAGATTGGACTTCGTAAAACGTGCACGCTGTGGTCATGCAAAAGAAATCGAGTTTCATACTTAAATGTATCATATGTATATGTTCAAATTCGTTAATAAAAAAAAAGTTAGTTCAAAAGTCGAATAGTTTGTGTTTTATTAAAAAAAAAAGTTGAAGTGCTCTTATTGAAAAACCCTGTATAATGTTTAATATAATGTTTAATTAAGGCACCTGGCTGGTATATATATATATTTATAACCAACCAGGTGCCTGTTGCCAGATGTAACCAATCACTCTGGCAATTTATTTTATGGTGTGTCTAGCAAATCTCCATATATATATTACTACTATTTTATCACTAACAATTTAGAAAAAAAAACATTCTTATTCATTTTAATTCTGAGAACTTTTTTTATTCAATGCTACATCTTCCAAAACTGTACGATGTACCGAAAGCCAGTAATTTTCAGTACACAACGGAGTTATACCTATATCTTTTTGTAGATCTATATCGAAATCTACATACATATGTTCTTAGAATTATTTGGCCATAAAACATCAATACGAACATTTATGCACATGTCGATGTATACATAAAAATGTTTACCCAAAACACGAAGTTTTTTACATTCGAATAATTTTAAGATTCCATGATAAGTTATTACTTACGGACTTTGTCAGACATTTGCGAGAGGTAGGACCGTGAAAAATACTTATGGATTTTCTGGAATTCGAATCTCGACCCTCCTGCTTCAGCCGCGGCGCTCACATTTTACTTTTTATATTCTCTATATTAACTTCGCGTGCCCGTGGCTGGCTGGCTGGCTGGTGGGCAGATTATTGTGATCAATTTTTAACACACTTCCTTAAGCTCGATTTTATTGAAATTTTGCACACATGTATATTTCCAAAGACAATACTTTCTATTACAATTTGATTGTAATCCGCGGGGTCATAGAAGCGCTGCTTGCTTTACGATTGGGGTTGTTTTGTTAATAGGTTGCAGTGCTTCGTATGTGTTTTTATATTTCAGCATTTATGGTGGAATTCAGAATACTTTTGGTTATTTGAGAATTTACATGAACAATTTTAATTTCAATGGGTTGTTTTTTACTTTACTTGTTTTAAATTCAAACGTACGAGCATGAAAAATTAACCATTTTGATGTTTATCCTGGTTTTTGTACAGTTGTCGCTTCCACTCGGCGGTTAGAAGTGTACCTAACATAGTTACTACATGGGATGTAGCTAATCGTATGTATGCAAACGAAAGCAAGAAGCAAAAACACGAGGAGTTTGGCATAAAAAATACAAATAAGCAAAATTATTATTATTGACATTGTTTTGATTTGTCGCATGTCTGACTAATTACTTGCCTTTTGAGGAGTAAATAGCTTATACAAAATTGGTCAATAAAAGAAGGATACTGTGATATATTATTGTCAATATCGCGATTCCCGTCAGGCTGCCAACTGTCCTCCTGTCGTTTTTTCAGTTTCCTGACATACGTACGTGCACCGCTTCTTATTTCCTGAGTACAGACGCAAATTGTTTTGCATATTAAGCATGCCGAAGATAATGAACATAAATTTAGGTTGCACCGTTTATTGATGAATGGTTCGCCTAAGGCGAGAATATGTACTTCCAAAAGAAAAAACGCGTTTACTATGTCATTTACATACCCAATTTATAAATTTTTACGTGTTTATGTTCGATGCAGGAAAAATTATAATTCGTACGCGGACAAATATATACCGTTAACTTGAATTATAAAAGGATACAAAGAACTTCGTAAGTTTTAAAAGGTACCTTGTTTCGCTGGAGCGGTGCCAACTGCTACCGTTTGAATTAAATGCATTTTTTTAAATATTGTAAGCAGCAACCAGTAAAAAGAAAACGAAAGTATTGTGTGTTTTATTATTTTGTTTCATTGTGTCTTACAATACTTTGAGCTATTTTCTGTCATTTTTGAGCTTTGTACCACTAAATCGATGGTTACATAATAAGGTATTGCAGCCCAAACGACTACGCCCCCCATCTGCTATGATGGCGGTTTAAAAAAAGCTCCTCTTTTCTTAGATTGTAGAAGTAAAAGTTATAGCCATCCAAATTGACCTTTTTTTCTTCAGAAAATACTACTTTTATTTTTTTTACGTAAAAGGAAGTATTGTTAGCATGAAAATTTTCGAACTCGGGATTTTTGCAGATTTACCCATCTCCGTATCCGTATGTAAAAACAGAGCTTGGCAAATAATTCCATATACGTGTTGCACGGCTGAAAAAGAAATATCTGAACTTAGCTGTACGACCGAAGAAAAACTGATGGGCGTTAAGAGCGTCACGAGTATTGGTTTTTTTTTTATAATTCGTGCATGCTTAAAGGGGTTCGCACCCTTATAATGCTCGGCTATATGCTTGGCACAGCGTGGGCGTTAAGGAAAAGAAGGAGAAACGAGGAGATCTATAAGCTTGTGTTTTGAATGCCTGTGGATCATAGTGATGAAGACAGAGCTTGGTAGAGCATTCCACATACGTGTTGAAGGACGAATCCCTGAACTTAACTGTACGTCCGAAGATGGGTTTGAGGGTAAACTGATGAGCATTTAGAGCGCCACGAGTATTGCGATTGAATTCAAGGAGAGGTGGCATGCAGCTGGCTATTTCTCTTGAGCACCGCTGGTGGAAGCAACGATAAAACAGTGCCAAGCAGGAAACTTTACTGCGGTGTTCAAGCGAATTTATTGATTTCGCTATATTTGCGTCACTGATAAGTTTTATCGTGAGGTTTTGTATTCTATCTAGCTGATGCAAAGTAGTTTTAGGCGCACCAGACCAGAATGTGGCAATTGTACTCAAGTTTAGGGCGAACAAAAGCCTTGTAGATAGCAGCCAGATCAGGGAGAATGAAATATTTTTTGCACCGGGCTAGAAAACCTAAACATTTTGCAGCATTTTTGGCGACGGTGAATATGTGGTCATTCCAACGAAGCTTGTCGTTAACGCACATACCGAGAATTGCGAGATTTTCAGTTTCCTCGATGCAAGTGCCATTCATGGACAATGGCATGGGATTTAGGATTTGCTCAGAGAACAGGAGACAGCATTGGGTTTTGGAAGCGTTAAATTCTACTCGATTGTTTTCTCACCATTGACCTAGACAGCATAGGTCAGAATTTAACGTGCCTAACATACGAAGTTGTTTGAGTTCCACAAGAGAAGTGGAGGGACGTTCCTCAAACTTAAATATGTGCTGTCGTCAGCGCAAGAGTGAATTGGATTAGATAAGATATCATTAATAAAAATGAGGAAGAGTGTTTGGGACAAAACAGAGCCCTGGGGAACGCCAGCATTTAAGTACTTAACTTTAGACTTGAAACCGTCCAATACAACTTGAATTGAGCGGTCCAAAAGATAGCTTCTAATCCAGTACAGCAGTTTATCATCGGCTCCATAAGTACGCATTTTGGACAAAAGAGCTTGATGCCAAACTCTGTCAAATGCCTTAGAAATATCGAGTGCAACCGCTTTGTTTTCTCCAAATTGATGCAAAGACCGGTATCACTGTTCGGTGAGGTATAACATCAAATCACCAGTAGAACATTGTCCACGAAATCCATACTGCTGGTCACTAAGGATTTCGTTGATTTCAAGATATTTCTTGAGTTGAAACTTGATCAGCGTTTCCACGACCTTGGAAAGAATGTATGCAAGTGCTATGGGTCGGTACGAAGAAGGAGACGACGTCGCGCCTTTTTGGGGTATGGGCTGGGCATAGGCCGTTTTTCACCTTCTCGGGAAGAGTCCAGAAGAATAGGATAGATGGAAAAGCTTACGCAATGGTAATGCCAGCTTGGAAGAACACCTCTTCAGAACTATTGGGGAAATACCATCTGGGCCAGCGGGTTTGTGAGTGTTGAGATCGGTTAAAATTCTAGCAAATGCACGAGTACGAATGAATATCTGTCCCATCGAGTGTTCAATACTCTGAGATGCAGGAGGCAGCAATGCACAATCTGGTTTAACAGATTTATTCCTGGAAGGGATAATGTCTCGCATACCAATAAGGATAATGTTTGCGATTGCATCAGCGGCAGCATCCACGTTGCTATCGCGAAATAAACCAGTTAATTCTCCCAAAGAAGTTGTTAAGGCCGTTCCTGTTTTTTTTTTTGAGATTTTTCTCTAAATACGTGGTTTATTAACGAGCTGATACGAGCCTAGAGGCGATAATACATTGATGGAGTTTTATCAGGACGAGAGGTAAGGAAGAAGTCAAGGGTGTTTGCGGAATGATTTGCAATGTCAGGTATTCGTGTAGGGTAGGGTGAGTACGGGGCTTAGATATAGCGAATAACTCAACACACCTTCCTTCGGATGTTGTCTAGCCAGAATGGCGAAGCCACCCAGAGTTGTGTACATTAAACTCGCCCGCAATAACGATTTCATTTTTACGATGTTTTGTGACAATTTTTAACATTGAATCAGCCAGTGCATCAAACTCGCTCTGAGTCAAAACACTGTCTAAGTGGGGGCTCCTGTAAAGGAAACAGTAGTGGATGTTGCGCCTCTGTACCTTTACTTTAAGCCAAATGAAATTAAATTCCAGATTGGAACTTTGGCTGAATTGAGGCAAAACCTGAACCGTAACATTACTACGGACATAGATTGCGAGTCCGCGTCGAGGAAAAAAGGCACAAAGTTATAACCAGGCAGATTAAAATCCGATGTATCAGAATTATCAAATACCTTAGTTTCTCTCAGTACCAGAATTGCTTGCCTGTGGACTATGCTATTTGGCCTGTGCTATTTGGAGCTGACCTCTTTACAATTTTACAGAAGGCAAGAGAAGTCGTGCCTGCTAATTATAGCAGTCTTGATGACAGGTCCAAAACAACCGTTTTGGGTCGACTTATTTGTGAATTATGTTCACAATAAGCAGGATAAGTATATTCTCATATAATGTGAATTCCATTTATTCGTTAGCTAGGCGTGCGGAGGTTTCAGGAAGATGAACTGACCAAACGGCTCCAGGACATCAAACCAGGCCCTGATGCTTTTAGGAAGCTGAACTCTCTGGTTGGAAAGCGTATTTCCATTCCAGAGATTATCACCATTGCAGATCGAACAGTATCCAGCGCTGCTGAGAAAGCGGAAGCCTTTGCCTGCCATTTTGAAAGGAGCTTTACGGACCGACCACCAACGCATCTTCCAGATTTCTTGGAAGAGGTTGAAAGTCTTGTGGAAGACTTCTCCAGGAAATACTATAGTGCAGTTCAGTGAAGAAAATCACGCCAACGCACCCGTAGACGTCGATATGTTTACCGGAACAGCTGTTGTCAATGATTTGATTATGAGTGGAAACTCAAAAAAATCATCATGCTTAAAAAGTTGCCGGGTATGGCAATTTTGATGTTAACCATCATTTTCAACAATTGCCTAAACAATGGCTACTTTCCGGACAACTGGAAGGTGGCCAAGGTAGTACCAGTACCCAAGAAAACTGACCGCTCCAGCGTAACTGGTTACCGTCCAATAGCTCTACTGTGTTGTATCAGTAAAGTATTGGAATCATTGATCCGTAAAAAGATCAATACGTTTTGTACGGAAAGAAATCTTATTCCTTCCTTTCAGTACGGTTTCCGAGAGAAGCACTCTACGCTGCACCCTCTGCTGAAGCTTCACAATGACGTCACTAAAGGACTGAACGTCAAAAGTAGTACAGTGGCCTGTTTGCTAGAAACGAAAAAGCTTTCGATAGTGTCTGGATAAACGGGCTACTGTACAAGCTTATTATTTTTGGTTTCCCCAATTATATTGTAAAAATAATTAAAAATTTTCTTTTTAACAAAGTCTTCTTTGTAGAGGTGTACGACCGCCCATCGACAAGGAAAAGGATCAAAGCCGGAGTTCCTCAAGGTTCCAGACTTTGACCAGTCCTGTATAGCATCTTCACGGCGGATCAACCCACAAATACAGCCGGAACAAGGACTATGCTCTTCGCGGATGACTCCATAACGTATGCAGTTTCCCGCTCTCCCGAGATAGCTGCCAGAAGAGCGGAGGAACACCTCAGAAATCTTTGGGACTACTACCTGAAGTGGGGACTAAAGATCAAAACGGAACTCATCTGCTTCCGAGTACCAGCAACCGAAACAAGGATAAGAAAAATCACAAGCCGGTGCAGAGCCTTAAAAATCACCCTTCCGGATAACACAATTATAAACACCAAGTCAGAGACTAAGTACCTGGGAATCAACTTTACTGAGAGGCTCAAGTTTAACTCTCACATCGACGAACTACGCTCTTCCTTTGGTGCACCCGCTACTTAAAAGACGAAACGGTCTGTCCAACAACACCAGGCTGCTTATCTACAAGCAAATCAACTCATCAACGAATGGCGAGGAAATTCGTCGACGCATTGGAAACACATCCAATCCTGAGATGCAAAGACTGCGAATCGAGGAAATCGAGCCAAGTCACCGGTACATACACATAAGAGGATTCACTGATGCTAGATTCGATGACATCTTTAACAATCAAGACGTCTCCTTATACGAGAAGGCGGGCAACCAATATTACAGAGGCTGAAGTTCGCCCTGTTTATACGCCGCTTAATATTTTTCATTCTTATTTTATTTTAAAATTATTGTTTAAAATTTAATTCCCTTAAAAATAAACATGTAGTAGATTAAGTAGTAAAAAATATTGTTTAAAAATAAACAATTCCCAAAAAAAGACAATGTAAATAGGTCGGGCCCCTATTGTTGAGCCGACACATATTAATATTAGTTATAAGTTTAGTTTTAGAAAAAAAAAAAAAAAGGTTGCGTTCAAGGAGAGGTGACATGCAACTGGCTATTTTTCTTAAGCACCGCCGCAGTTACCTGCGGGGATCAGGCGAATCTATTGACTTCACAATGTTTTCATCACAGATAAATTTTAACGCTCAGTTTTATATTCAATCTAACAAGTGCAAGGTAGTCTTATGCACACTTGAGCAGATATAACTCAAGTTTGGGGCGAATAAACGCCTTGTATTTAGATAGGATCAGAGAGAGTGAAAAATTTCTTTCATCGTGTTAGAAAACCTAAACTTTTTGCGACAGTGATTATGTGCTGATTCAAATGAAGCTTGTCGTTAAGCACATACCGAGAATTGCGAGTTTTTCAGTTTCCTCGATGCAAGTTCCATTCATGAATAATGGTTGTGGATTTAAGATTCGCTTGGACGACAGGAAACAATTGTGTTTTAGAAGCGTTAAATTCTACTCTGTTGTTTGCTCCCCATTTAATTATGCTGTCCAGGTTAGAATTTAACGTGCTTAACATACGCAGTTGTGTGAATTCCACATGAGAAGGGGAGGGACTTTCCTCAAACTTATAAGAGAAGCTCAGAGTGCTGTTGTCAGCTAAAGAGTACATTGGATTTGAAGTAATAGACAAGATATAATATATATAAATGAGAGAGATTGTCGGGGACAAAACAGAGCCAGTGGTACGTCATTGTTTATGTTATATATTTCAGATTTGGAACCGTTCAAAATAACTTGTATTAATCGGTCCAAAAGAAAGCATCTAATCCAATGATGCATTTTCTATCGACTTTATAAGCACGCATTTTTGAAAATAGAGCTTGATCCCAAACTCTGTCAATTGCGTTTGAATTAAAGAGTGCAACAACTTTGCTTTCACCAAATTTATCGAAGACCGGTTCATCAAATCACCAGTAGAACATTGCCGACTAAATCCGTACTTTCGGCCACTAAGGATTTCGTTAGTTTCAAGATATTTCATGAGCTTGAAAATAATTGATTTAAGTTCTATGGGTCGGTTGGAAGAAGGAGACGACGACTCGCCTTTTTTTTTGGTATAGGCTGGACAAAAACTGTTTCCCAACTTCTCGGAAAGAGTCCAGAAGAATTTGACAAAGGAAAAAGCTTACGCAATGGTAATGACAGCTGGAAAGAACAACTCTTCTGAACTAATGGAGAAATATCATTTGGAACAGGAGATTTGTGAGTGTTGAGATCGTTTAAAACTCTAGCAACTACACGAGTACGAATATAATCTATGCCCTGCTGCAAAATGTGCAAAAAAATGTGACAACTGGAATACAATTTTAAATAAGTGTTGGGATCGACGACAAGGCTGCATTTTTTGATTATTTTCTCGAATGACCAAAAATCTGGGACACTGTAGCATTTTTTTGCCTCAATTTTGGTCGTAGGCGAATTTGACTCGTCGAAGGTGGGCATTGCAAACATTTCTGGTTTGAAATTATTTCAGTTTTCCTCAGTAGGATTTACTTTGTAAAACCGAAAGCATACATTTCTTATCCTAAAAGCGTATTTACAGCTCGAGTCGTACTACGCATCTTCCTTTGGTTTGACAGACTTATTCCTGGAAGGGATAAACTCTCTCATACCAATAAGAATGATGTTTGTTATAGCATCGGCGGCGGCATTCATGTTTCTGTCGCGGAACAATAGCGAACAGTTAATACTCCAAAATTAGTTGTTAAGGCCATCCTAATTGGCTTTCTCTTTTTAGGAGTTTTTCCTCTAACTGGGTGGTTTATGATCGAGAAATTAGCTGATACTATACAATGATCTGATGAACCTAGAGGCGATAATACATTGATGAAGTATTTATCTGGATGAAGGAACAAGTCAAGAGGGTGTTGGCGAAATGATTGGTGGTATCAGGTATTCTTGTAGGCTCATTTTCAAGCTGAGTAAGGTTATTTATATCAGCGAATATCTCAACACACATTCCTTTTTTATTGAGAAATACGACCGTGCGATATCGGAACCATCGTTGCATCGTCCGTTTATTATTGAGTTATTTATTGCAGATAAATTAATAACATAAAAACAGCCCATAGAAATTAAAAAGTTTCTTTTAAATTCTCTAATCAGAGATTCACATGTGTGAAGTTTGAATAAAAACAGCTCCCACGACACTTCGGTCCCATATAATTCCCACATAATTTTTTAAAAAAATTAAGCCTATTTTCTTCCAATTTTATACACATGGGTATCTCCCATGGACAACACTTTTTGTAAAAAATTTGGAGACGCCGTCCCACGCGGTCGTGGGGCCCCATACAAATTTTTTTAAAAAATTATAAAAAATATCTCCGATGGGTAACAATTTTTGTAAAATTTTGGAGACCCCGGGCACAGGGGTAATTTTGTAAGAAAATTAACCCGATTTTCTTAAAATTTTATACACATGTGTATCTCCGATGACAACGCTTCCTATTGAAATTTAGAAGTGATCGGGCCTCAAGGTCGGGGGCTCCCATACAAATTCTTAACACATGTGTATCTCCGGCGACAAAAGTTTTTGTAAACATTTTGAAGTCAAGGGGCTCTAATATAAATTTTTTCCAAATTAACCAGGTTCGAACTTTGCACACATATGTATCTCCTTTTAGGTGGGTTGTTTTTTTTATAAAATCTTTATGGGGGTCCCGGGGCCCGATCACTTCCAAATTTTTACAAAAAGTGTTTTCCATCGGAGATACACATGCGTAAATTTTGTAAAATATTTGTATGGAGCCCCCCGACCACGAGGGGCCTAAATTTTAATAGAAAGTTATGTCATTGGAGATACTTATGTATGTGGCAGTATAACACTAATAATTTACAACAAGTTCAAAAATATAAACAGTGTGAAATTCGAAAGAATAATGATGAAATTTGATGAAATCTGATGAAAATTGAAATACATTTGTTGCAGTTATACCCGTACTCTATGACTATAACAACTCTGTGACCGGTATATATCAGCATCCGATGAATTGAAGATTAGAACAGCTATATCGGTTCAATATATTGTTATATAGTGTTATCATCGATTTAGACCGTACCACAAGCGCTTCTGAAGTTTACAACTAAATTGAAATCATTGAATGAAGAAGGACTAATGGCATCATTTCCATTCGTATTATATGTATAATATTTGTAGGTTTCACCTATCTATTCGAATTTAAATAGAAGCTATCTTGATTTTGCAGAAAAATTGACACATCACATTTTGCCATCTTATCACAGATATTTTTGTTGCAATTGTAGAACAATGAGAAGTATAGAATTCTTGTTCTTCCAAAAAGGATTAAATCAATATAATTTCCAAACTGAGCAAAGTGCATTTATCTTCAAAATTTACACGTTGCTTAATGCTAACTTAAAAAATGATATGATTGCTTATCCATGAAAGCTGCATACCCTAAAGCAAAGCACTCTCGGAGAAATTACTTTAAACAGCTCGTAAAATAAGTCGTATACCCACGTCCATCCGCGTCTAAGCGGACGTATTCTGAAACTTCATCGCTGACAGCAAAATTCGGCATTAAAATTCATTGCGATAGACACTTGAGAGCACAACAATGACTGTTTTCGCTGTGCGTTGCATAAAATTATTAACACTTGCGTATAAGACCAGTTCCAATTTAACGATTCTTTGGTATTTTATGGCATTGTTTTAATGTCAACAGATGATGAACGCATCTTTAACGTATCCCTTATAAGGAATATCGTATCTTTTGCCGGAACAACCTGCTTAAATATGCGTGTCACCTGCTGGCTGGATTGAAAATCACCTAAGTGATCCTTTCAATTTTCATAAGCACCTTTAATTTCTTGGTTGCTGAATGTAAGAAAATTTGGTTATCGTCGTTATCTTCATGTGCTCATCATCATAAACATTCCATGCACCGGACATTGTTAAAATAACTTTTATTAAAGTTATTTCTAACAAATTTATAAAATAAAAACCCCACCAAAAATAATCCTTTTAACTTTGTCTGAAACCTTGTTGTGGTGCTACCAACCATTTACATATTTTTCCATATATTTTGTTCGTATAAGTTAAGGATTAAATAAGAAAATCTATCGGAATTTCCCAAATACTATTAATGAACTGCAAAAGTATAAAACAGTTGCATCACTTGATTGTTTTTCTGCTAAACCGGTTATGCGCAATGCAAAATTACTCTGGGAATGTGTGTTCGCTGTGACTGCATTAAATAACAAAAGTATTTAATATGTTAACTGACTAGTGTGTATAACGGCTTCTTTCGAAGCTAGGTTATAGTGTATGAAACAGTCACTTTTTTCTATAGGCGTGTGAAAATATAATAACCTTCTTACATATTTACCTATGCTGACTCACAAATGGCTTTAATGAGACCGAACATAAACTTTTGAATTTTAGAAAGTACTTTGGTAAAATGGGGTTTTGCACTTCAAACTAGCGCCAAAGGTTTGGGTGGGTTCGAATCTCATTGAATTCAAAAAAAATTATTTTTTTTTAAATGTTATTCTGAAGTAATATTTTCAGACTTTTGTTGTTTAGCACAAAAAGCGCCCAAAAACAGCTTTATGGTGCTTTATGTATAGATGTATGATAATAGATTATAGAATAGGCAACGAAGCATGTTGTGTAGCATTTAATTATATTTTTGAAACAAGAGCATTCATGTTGTTATTGCTTGATTTTTGCTTTTCGTGCTATTGATCCATGCTGTGTGACAATTAGTTCAAACACTGTAATTGGAATATCATATAAATGGTGTTATAGTTTCTGAAGTTTTCAATACTGAAAATACTTGATTATTTTATTCGTTCTTATTTTGTGTATTACATATTTACCTACATACTCATTATTCTGTTGAACTCGGCTGGGTAGACGGCTAAGCATGTATTCGACAATATGCAAAAAAAACAACCCATAAAATTAAAATGTTTCATCTAAATTCTCTAATCGCAGAAATTGATATGGGAGCCCCTCGATCCTGGGCCATTTTTTTTTTTATTGTAGGAGAAAATCATCGAAATAAACATTTGACATCAGATGTTAAAATTGAAAAATCTCAGATCATTTTATTCTAAGCACTTAGAGCACGCTCATACTCTGAGCAAATAAGAAACACAAACATTTATCTTGAGAACTCTTTGACTGCTCTGAACTAATTTATGAAAACGCCAAATGACAGAATATTGTGAAAACTTGTTGTTCTATCTGTAAGTTGATATCGACAACAAAAAAAACGACATCAATAAAAATACAATTCAGTATATAATAAAATTGTAAGTTGAAGTAAGCATAAAACATGTATGTCTCGTGTCATTTGCTGGGTTCATTTGTGCGTGCGCTAAGATTTCTCTCTCTCTCTCCACCACCACCAAAACCAAGCAGCGCAGCCGACTGCGCAGCACACACCGCACACAGTCCATAAAGGGCGACGAATATCTGATGCCAGTATAGATATTTAAAAAATGATGAATCACTACCAAATTTTCGAAAAAGTATTGTTTATTGGGTATACATATGTGTTTAAAATTTGAAGAAAATCGGGTAAATTTTTTAAAATTTTTGTTTGGGAGCCCCCCGACCCTGCAGCCCGAGGGGCCTCAAAATTTAATAGAAAGTGTTGTCTCCGGAAATACACATGTGTGCAAAATTTCAATAAAATCGGGCCATGGGAAGTGGGTTAAAAATTGATCGCAAGAATCCACGACAGACGACCGACGACCGACGACCCACGGGCAAGTGAAGTTAATATAGAGAATTTAAAAATGAAACAACCTGTAGCGAAAATAGACGATTGACGACAGTAAAATGATTTTATATTCCCATATATGACACTAGGTGTCTCAAATAAAACTTAAAATACATTTGTGAACATAGCATCTGTCCATAATCGTAAGACATCTGAGTATTTATTATCTTTTCTATAAGCTTCACCCACCTGTTAATAGTATATATTGAAAATTTCATAAAAATCGGTTTGTAAATGTGGCTGATCTAAGAGAATGCTAAGGGGGAAGGGTTACTATAGCCTAAAGCCTTCCGCCACCTGCCAAGAATATACCTTCATTGAAAATTTAATTAAAATGGATTTGTAAATGTGGCTGATATTACAATTTTACATTTCAAATCGCCAGGGTCGGGGAAGGTCTATAACCAACCTCTACCTGCCAAAATTGAAAATTTCATAAAAATTGGTTGGTAAATGTAAGTTTCCATAAATCACAACCGCACAAAATTTATTTTTTATTTATAATGTTATTTTATTTATAATGTTAGGGTAGCTGATTATCTGAAGATTATCTTGGGCATTGGTATGAAAAGAGAGAATTCTATCTAAAAAGTAAAATCAATGTAATTTTTTATTCACAAAATAAATATTTTAAAGTAAATGAACACTATACAAATTCTAAAGAAACATTTTTTTTTTAAATCTACTAAAATACTAGTTTAACACAAAACTTAATTATAAACAACATTTCTAGTTTCACCTCCAGGAGCAAGAATAAATAAATGTTTAGGTTAGCCCACCCTAGAGCAAGCAACATAAAGTTGTCCATGGGAGAAACATGGCGATCTCAAGTCCACTCCACAGTATTTAAAAGACTGACCCTGTGATTTGTTAATGGTAATCGAGAACGCAAGTCTTACTGGAAATTGCAATCTTTTAAAGTTAAAAGGTAGATCCGTCCAAATGAGTGGTATCCGTAGGATAAGAACAGTTTCACTCTCTCCCTTTCCTGTTATTATAGTAGCTTGAATTACATTGCCTAGCATCTTTTTTACGCACACTCTTGTTCCGTTGCACAGTTTTGACGAATCAAAATTACGTAGTAAAATAATTGAAGATTCCACTTTGGGTAAAAGACGATGTGCTGGCAATCCACCCAAATCAAGTTTAGGAATTCGGGTGGGAAATTAACGACCTCATCGGCATCTACTACAGTATCGGTAGACTTGTATTCAGTGACTACGCCTGGTAACATGGCAAGTATTTGATTATTTATTTCGGTGACGTCTTTATTTTTATCAACAAGAATGGCCGTTTCTCGAAACCAGTTCAGAATGTGATAATTTTGGGAAATAGCCGGATAGATAGCATCTATCAATTCTGCGACAGACGATACCAAATTACAAAAATCGGATGGTAATTTTATCTTGCCAGAAGACTCGACTATTAATCTAACTTCTTCGATCTCCAGTAGTTTGTTTGAGAAAATTTGAGCACTGTCGTCCTCCAGATTTACTCTCATGTTCTGATTTAAACTTGTCTTCGCACATGTTTCCACAAAAATGAATGTTTTAAAAATGCGTGGATTTCATCGGCCGGTGTTGATTTTGGGATGACGGGCAGAGTTTGACGAAAGTCTCCACAAAGGAGTACCAAAGCTCCTCCCAACACAAGTGACCTCAATATATCACTTGTTATACCAAAGATAATAACGGGTGTTTTTTTGGGAGGTTTGTTTTTCCGATAGATGTCGTTTTATTTTATGACAGTTGTTTTGACAGCTCAAAGTGGCATTTCTACTCAGTATTGTTTGGCAAATCATTATAAAAAAAAAAAAAAAAAAAAAAAAAAAATTACATTTGTGAAAAATAGTCGTGGTAGCCATATGCCAGAAATTGTGTTTAAATGTTAAATGCCAAAAAATTATCTACCAAATAAAAAAAAAAAACCCGTTAGATATAACGTGTTTTTTTAAGAGGTTGCCGATTTTTTTTTTGAATAAAACACATATAAAATTATGAAATGACCAAAATTTTTTTTTATTTGGTAGATAATTTTTTGGCATTTAACATTTAAACACAATTTCTGGCACAAAGACTATTTTTCACAAATGTCATTTTTTTTTTTTTTTTTTTTTTTTTTTTTCATAATGATTTGCCAAACAATACTGAGTAGAAATGCCACTTTGAGCTGTCAAAACAACTGCCATAAAATAAAACGACATCTATCGGAAAAACAAACCTCCCAAAAAAACACCCTTTATATACCTAGAGGTCTTATGCTTATGGAGCGAGGTGATGTTCACAAAATTATTTGTTGTATTTATATGTCATCTTTTGTCAAATTATGTAACTAAAAATAATCCTATACACAAACCTAACATTTAAGTTTCTTTTACACTTCTACACTAAAGTGGAAGATGGTCAAGCAGGCAAATCGAGCAGGCAGATGAAATTCGATATTCCTCAATTCAATTCATGGGCATGAGACATCTCTATATTTTATTATCTGTGGTTATACCCTTTGTTAGCAGTTCAATAATAGAATTTTAAAATGTTCCATTTTCTTCAATTTATGGCCTTTTTTTTAAAAAAATGTGTGTACCTTCTTACAGGTAGTAAATCCTATCTTTATCTTTTATTCTTTTTTAACCAAGTGATTCGCAGTGTATATAACGTGAAATTTATGGCACGCAAAACAATATTCTGAAGAATAATAATTGATCTTACCGAACTATTTGACATGTTTTGACTAAAAAGAGGAAGAAGCCGTGCCAACAGGCTACGCATACTTTGACATTGATGATGAAGACATAACAAAGCTAGGGGCCTGTTTCTGTATTGCGAAACAAGGGTGGCTAGGGTGAAATTAGATTTCGGGTCACCGCGTTATTGCGTAAGGAATTGTACTGAACTAAAGCAACATATACATACTGGGTACGGGGGTCGAAGTGTTACTTCACGCTGCTCAAACGGCTGATGACAGTGCGCTCATATTTTGACAAAAGTTAGTCTGTTATGTTGTTTACAAGTCTATGGAAGCATATCGATATACGTTGTATTTGAAAGGAATATTCAAAATGGAGTTCAAACGTAACAGTGTGATTGCACTGTTTTTGGACGGCGCCTGTGTGTTTATAAACTAGCTAAAACACCCAGAATTGTTTGGCTGTCCCCACATCAATGCCCCCACAGCACTATACTCGCCACACCCACTAAAACTGTAGCCTATAACCTCCGGGGGAAAAAAAACCTGTACAATGGTGATAACTTGATCATAATCATAGTAGTCCAGTAGTATTCAAGATAAGCAGAAGAAACAGGCATTGCCCGGCTGCCCCCACCTCACTACCATCTATAGGAAAACTTTTGCGTTGAGAACATTAACTGTACACACTCACGTACGTGCAATTTACTCGAAAACCGTTCCTATATAAAATATGTTTTTCAAAATTATTGTGCGACATCATATTCCCTATCTAATACGAATAACATGATGTTTACAGACCAATCCTCGTAGGTCCCAGCATTCACATTTTTTACTTTCTTTTACATAGTCTATGTCCACTCTACAGCCTTTAACCTTTTTACATAAATTGAGAGGTCCCACTTGATTTTGGCGAAAATCGACCGACCGGAAGTGACAGGTTACTAGGACAGTTTTCTGAGTTGCATATATCTCGAAAAGTATAGCACATATAAGAAATCTGTTAAGTGCAAATCCAGGAGATGGGGTGGACGGGATGTCTTTTAAACATCAGCATTTGACATATATTACAGCTTATTATGTGCTCGGGGTGGGGTTTCTAGTCAGCAAAGGAATGAAACCCACTGTTATCGGCTTTAAAGCAATAAATGAACGGATATGCACCCTTCGCATGCGGGGAAAATTTAAAAACATAAGCTTCATAAACGTCCACGCACCTACAGAGGATTCCCCAGATGATGAAAAAGAAGAATTCTTTGAATCAGTCGAACGGGAACTCCACGCCTGCCCTCAGTATGATGTAAAAATCATTCTGGGGGATATGAATGCTAAAATAGGTAGGGAGCCAGTATCCAGGCAGTACACTGGCACCCATAGCTTTCACGAGAACGCTAATGACAATTGACAAAGAGTCATAGAGATGGCACAGCATGCAATAATTTGGTCGTTGCGAGTTCAAATTTTGCGCGTAAAACTATTCACAAAGCCACCTGGGTATCTCCTGATGGAACCACTCGCAGCTACAACCCGAACCGAATGACGGTACAACCAACCCGAACCTAATGACGGTACAAACGTAACGAGGTGCGAACGTCGACTCGGACCACTATCTTGTTGGTATGGTGCTCCGAGCGCGGATTGCATCATCACGAAAGACTGCATCCGCGAATCAGATTCGAGTCAACACGCTTGCCCTTCGCAACGAAGAGACCAGAAACAACTACGGTTAAGTGATAGGACTCGCCCTTAATGCAGGGAGAGTAAGTCCTGGGGCTGAGATGTCAGGCGTAGAAGAGAAATGGACACGTCTGTACTGTCATTAGTACTGCTGACTCCATCTTAGGCAGTAGTCGTAGAGATCGGAACGAATGGTTCGATGACGAAAGTATGCTAGCGACTGAACGTAAGAATGTTACGTACCGAGCTATGCAACAATCTCATAGAACGCGGGTAGATGAATATAAATAGCTCAGAAGATATGAAAAAACAATTTACCGGCGAAAGAAAGCAGCCTAGGAGAAGAATTTCGTTGTGAACTAGAACATTACAGAAAGACTGCACCAGGCGCGGAAGTTCTTCCAAAGAGTCCGCGGTGTGTGGCAATATACACCGCGTTGCACATACTGCAAAGATAAAGAGGGTAATCTTATCGCCGATCTCAAAGGCATCTTAGAGCGATGGGAAGAGCACTTTCATGAGTTGCTAAATGGCCAGCTAACTGAGGAATTGGAGGCTCCACCAATGACCGAAGACCACACTATGCTGCCGCCACCAAGCATAGACGAAGTTAGCAGAGCGAAAAATGGCAAAGAAGACTGGCGAAGAGGCATCTTGTGCCCATACATAAGGGAGATATCACAAAATGCAGCAATTATCGTGGTATAACGTTTTTAAGTTCAGCGTATACGATTTTCACCTCTATCCTTCAAATGGTCGATCCCGTGTTTCCTGAAGGATGAAGATGAAGGTTGAAGCTGTTTATTGAATATAAAATATATATTTAAAAAAAAAAAAAAAAAATTAACAATATTATCTACATTATTTTAAAAATTTGTAATATTTTCTTGGTCAAGGTTTTTTTTGTAGTTTTCCCTGACCATGATTCATTAATGAAAGCATTTGGACTCGCGTCGATTTAGTTTTTCGTGTTTGTTTTTTTGTATTGCTTTTTCAATAAATCAGAGAGAATTCTGAGAAAATAAATTGAAACCGGCTACAAACGTGAGAAATGTGATATATATGTATATCACATTCCTTCGATTTATATTTTATTTTGAATTTAATAAAGGGCTTAGCCCAACTTATTGTCTTGACGCAAGTCATTCAGGGAGTCCTCCCTTGGCAATGAGGGAGGAGTCTCTATATAAAAAAAAGGCAGGATAGCCCCATACGCTAAAGTCATCATTGGTCCACACCAGTCAAAATCAAATCAAAAACTGATTAGATTTACACCCTTAGGCAGGTGATGGAAAAAGGTATACAGTTTCAAAACTCACTACACCATCTTTTTATAGACTTTAAAGCCGCCTATGATGGCATAGCCAGAGTAGAAGTTTGTAAAGCCATGAGAGAGTTCGGGATCCCAAATAAACTGACACGACTAGGTAGGTTGACCATGACCAATGTTATAAGCCAAGTAAAAATATCCGGATCACTATCAAGCCCATTCAACGGGTTCCGACAAGTGGATGGACTGGCCTGCGTCCTCTTCAACCTGGCGTTGGAGAAAGTAATCCGAGACTCTGACGTACCGGTGAGAGGAACAATCCTTTATAAGTCCATCCAGATACTGGCTTACGCAGACGATATTGACATCGTTGGTAGAAACCGAAGAGCTGTACGGGAAGCTTTCATCCAGATAGAGCAGCGAAATCTACGGCTGCACATAAATGAGAGCAAAACAAAGTACTGGTGGCCACGTCTGCGAGTAGAAGATCCAACATTGGATCCCTCAATTCAAATAGTGGAGCGAATTTGAAGTAGTGCAATCCTTTAACTAACTCGGCTCAACTGTAGCAGCCGATAACAGCATTGAACCAGAAATACGCGCACGGCTGCTTAAAGCCAACAACATACTATAGTCTCTCAAGACTCTTTAAATCCAGGAACTTAACCATAACATCCAAGCTGCTGATATATAAGACAATGGGCGTACCAGTACTTACATATGGATCCGAGACTTGGGTGCTTAGCAAAAAGCATTCTGACCTCTTAGCCGTGTTCGAGAGAAAAGACTTCCGGAGATTTGTTGGCCCCTTATGTGAGGAAGTACGAATCCGGAGACTCTATAATGATGAGATCTACGAGCGTTACCGCGATGTCGACATCGTGAAGAAAATTATGCTCGGTAGGCTCCGGTGGGCAGGACACCTAGCTCGCATGAGCGAAGAGGATCCTGCTCGGAAAGTCCGTAGGATTTATGGAACACGACAGCAAGGCCGGCAAAGCCTACGCTGGAAGGATGGCGTAGACCAGGACGCACAGAGTTTCGGGATGCCAAACTGGATAACATCGGCTCGAAATCGGGACCGGTGGAGAGACTTTTTGCGGGAGGCTAGGACCCGACCCTGGTTGTAGAGACAAATATGATGATGATGATGTTAAGTGCAAAATAAATTTTAAAGAAAAAAAAATATTAAAAAAAAAAAAATAAAAAAAAATTAATATACATTTACTGAAGATTCCGGCCCCGTCCGTAAAAGAAAGTCGTATAGTGGTCACACCTCCATTTATTGTATGGTATCACCAATACCTAGACATAGACGTTATAACTAAGGAGTTTCAGAGAAGGGCTAAGTTACTTGGTTATGATGACATAATGGAATAACCTCAACTTCTAGAGACATGTTCTGCACAATACCCGACTTTATGGTCAGGGAGCACTGTTTCGGCAGGTTATTTGAGGTAGAAATCTTGGACCGGGCTAGCCTAGACGCTAGTGGTCTGGTTTGGTTCACTGATGGATCTAAGATGGAATCTGGAGTTGGTGCTGGCGTCTTCGGACCCAATACAAAGGTCTCGATACCAATGAGAGTAAGTCCCACGGTCATCCAGGCTGAACTTCATGCCATAGAGATCTGCGCTAGGATAAACCTTAGTAAATGTGTTAAGGGCGCGAGAATATATATCTATTCAGATAGCCAGGCAGCACTCAAAGCTCTGTCGTCCAATTTAATGAACTCGTTAACATTTAAAAGCTGCTACGTTGTACTGCAATCTCTGGCCAGACACAACAGGGTTAAGCTCGGTTGGGTGCCAGGTCATCGAGGAATTGCAGGCAACGAAACTGCAGATGAACTGGCTAGGGCTTGTTCGGAATCTGCGTTCATAGGACCTGAACCCTTTTGTGGCGTCAATTGGAGTGCCGCCACAAAACTGATTAACTGTTGGGAAAGCCTGGCTCAATGGGAAAATACCCCGGGGCTAAGGCAATCCAAACAACTGATCAGACCCTTCTCATATAGAGAAATCCTGTATCTAGATAAAGGCAGCATTAGGAAGCTAGTGAGTTTCCTAACTGGCCATTGTGGCTTAAGTTATCATATTAACAAAATTGGTGAGGGCTCTGTGACAGAATGTAGGTTCTGTGCGGAGGATGAGGAGTCATCCGAACATGTTCTCTGCGAATGACTTATTTGGTTAAGGAGACGCATATTCAATAAGGAATTATGCTCGGCAGCGGAGTTGAAAAGCTCTGCTACTAAGGACATTCTGGCTTTCATCAGGAAAGTTGTATGTCTATTAGACAATTAATGCCCTATTGATACAATAGATCTTTTAGGTCGCGGTGTCAGTCTAGGGTTATCCAAAAAAAAAAACCTTAACTTCTATTAACACTGAAACCAACAACATATGTCGTTGAAAGTAAATGTTGTTAAATTACTTAATCTTCTTACAAAATATTATTTTATTTTTCTACTAGTTTAGAACTTACTAGTACTTACCAGCTCCCGACCTCCTCTTACCACCACGGGTTGGGGTGTGTACTAAAGCCTATAATCGTTCCCCACCTGCTAATAATACACGTTGAAATTTCATAAAAATCGGTTTGCCAATGTGGTTGATATTAACATTTTCATTTCTCCTCGATGAGGGGGAAAGGGGGTGTGCTATAGCACTATAGCACTATAGCACACACTTTCCCTTACTTTAAAAATTTCATAAAAATCAAATTTTTCCAATTTTTCCCTAATACTTAATCGAGACAATTTTAATTAAGCGAGCTAGAGATTAGGAAAACTGGTATCTGTAATTGGCCAAAATCTTGAAATTTCTCAAGCACCAAATTTTGTTTAATGTTTAAAAAAAAGAGAGCACTGAAACAGGTGTTAATTACTTAACTAAGTCTAACTTCTAAATATTTGTTTCTTCCTGATTCAAGGTAAACGTTACGTGAATGAATATTTCTTTCTAGGTGTTCCATACTGAAGCCATCTTGACTCAAAATGAATGATTCGAAAAATTAAGACAACATAGTATTCAAGAGATAAACGTAATTTCTATAAAGTTAATTAATTTAGTTTTGCCAAAGTGGATATATGAAGTTATCTAGATGCATTCTATAGTATAGCCAACAATGTAAACTTGAACCAATGGTATGTTATGTTGCGGTGAGATGTTTTAGCGCACAAGTCACAAGATTCTATTCTTTCCACTCTCTCTGATATTTAAATTCTCAAACTGTTCCTGAGCATTATAGAGCGTTCAAGTCCCTTGTGCGTGTGCTAATTATAAAAATAGTGTTACCAGGATGGTGACTACATAACCCTTCACAAAACTAGATTGGATTTTCTATAATTGCGACTTTATGACTTTAGACTCAATTGATACGAACTGACAATATTTTTAAAAGTGGATCAAAGTACAGCAAAGTCATAGTCTCCAAAATCAGCAGAGCAAAGCTATATATTTTTCTAGTTGGGAAATGTCGATTTAATTAGCCCAACTACCCAAGTACTCGTAACAGAACAAACCTGTTCGGAATACAGTATGTATGTAAATTTAAATTTTATACGCAGGTACTTCTATTACAGCAATGCAGTTTACGCTGAGTTTCAGAAAAACGAGAATAAAAAAATGTATTTTCGGACAGGTGAATATAGTAAAAACGCAGAAAATTGCTAAAGTGCAAAGAGATATATACCTTTTTCAAGTCAAGTTAACCATTTTTCAAATCAAATTAACAAATATTTAAATCTAATTAATAATTTTTCAAAACAAATTAACAAATTTCCAAATCAAATTAACAAATTTTCAGAACAAAATAACACTTTCAAATAAAGTTAGCGAATTTTCAAGACAAATTAACAACAATTTTCAAATCAAATTAAATTAATTTTATTTCGTCAATTCGTATTTCAAAAAATAAAATTCAGCTTAGAATATATAAATTCAGTTTTAAAAAATTCAGATTATAATTTTCGGCATTGCTCATTTTTAACATCATATTCATTATAAATTTTGAACAGTCAGCTGCAGTCTCTGGGTTTAAGTATAATTCTATTACCTCAACTAGTGTTCGGCGGTTGGCTGGATCACCCAAAATTTTTACCTTCGACCATACATTTTCTATAGGGTTCAACATTGGTGAGTATGGAGGTAAGAACATCATCTTATATTGAGTCCCACGTACAAAGTCCTTAACTGCTTCTGTTTTATGTATTGTACAGTTATCTAATACTAACCAAGTGTCGGTAATATTTCCAGTAGTTAACTGTTCCAATAATTCCGACAAAAATTCACAAAATCTAATTTAAGAAAAAAATTTTACAGCGGAGCACTTTTTTTCAGCCCGATAATTTTAACCACACTTTTTTTTAATAAGTTGATACCAAAATAAAATGTATTTTTCCTTGAAGGAAAAAAAAGGCAACAACAATGTTTAAAATAAAAATAAAAATGTAATTAATAAATACATAAATATAATATTTTAGATAGCTTATTAGAGAAGCCAGCAGGTTTGGAAACCTTCTACCAAACTCAGCAGGAGATTGTGAAACTCACTTAAAATATCATCAAGAATATCAGAATCTATTTCCTCTTTAAACTCTTTGATCATTGGGAAGCTGTCTAGATTTCGATTTTTAATTGATTTTTCCCAAAAATCAATTTTTTTTCGCCTTTACTTTGTCGCTGGTATCAAAAACAGTTATTGCGTTTCCCTGAAGAAAAAGACTTTAATCATTCATTTTTTTAAATATCTGCGAGATACGCTAACCCTAAAAGCAATCGCTCATTGCATTACCTCTTACCCATGCAAAGTCTTCATCAACTTCATCAACAACAAAACGTTCTTACTTCAGCCCTCATTTCGAAGAGCCGAATCAAAACTTTGCCCGGAGAAAGCCAAATCACTTCTGCGTGAAGTAGCAAAACATATGCCAACTACATACATGTCATCGCACATCACTTTGAATAGCCTTGCGTTCTTAAGTCGTGATTTAGTAAAGTTTATTATTATTTTCAAGCTTTCGTCCAGGACTTCTTTTAGGAAAAAGGCATTTTGCTGATAGCAAGGGCATGGCGATGAAGAACATAATGACTTTTAGAACATAACTTGGCTTTCTGCTTTATTCTAGCGATAGGTATTGGTAAAGTGCAAAGAATGTCATTAACACATGGCTTAATTAAATTTTCAGCGATTGTATGAGCTTCACCTGTTCGAGCAACTCGGAAGCTGACTAAGTATGATGCCATTAAAGCTTTTTTATTAACTGTAGTGTTATAATTTTTTGAGATTTTGTTAGCTCACCGTACTTTCTTTTAAAGAAATATGTAGGCTTAGACTTGCATTCCGGGTGAAGCCCCTCAAAATGACGCCTCATTTTTTCTGGAAACATTGTACTGGTCTCGCAAAATTCAAGATTCACGTGTTTTTTGTTTGTTTTTTTTGCTACGTTGATCTCCATAGAACTAGTACTAGGTAAACTGTCCAACATTTCAGAAAGTTCCGAACTCACTTTTTCTATTGCGCACTCATCCACAACAGCAATGCTAGCACAATAGTTTACCTCCTAACTGCTAATTCTTCAGGAGCTATTTTCGATGCAATATCGGAGGATTTTACTGTTCCCTTTAAGGATCCAGACTTTAACCAGCGATCCATTGTATTATTCACAATTGTAACACAACGAAGAGATGTCTTGTTTTTACGATTGTTTCCATACAAAAATAAAAGGTATTAAATCCTATTCATAGATGAACTGAAAAGAACTAGGTATGTGAATATTTTATGAAAAACGTCATGCTGAACTATGAGTTTTACTACGTAATGCACGGATTCTATTCGCATACAAAATCAAATGGGACTTAAGATCATAAGGCTGTGTTGGTGAATGTTGCAGGCAATCGACAATGCGTAGCCCTTTTCTGCATTTACTAAGAACTTCGCATCTTGAGACGTATTCACAGACAGAAGTATCGAGAAAGTACCGTTATGACGCCGTTAACAATTTTTTACAGGATATGCGGCTACAACTATGTCAGTTACAAGTAGATACAAAATGTGTTTGCATGAGTATAAACATACCTCTCTCATGTTGGGTAGCAGAACAGAGTTGCGGGTACAGCCTGGTTGTGCGACAACAACTGAAAATGGATTTCAGATAGATTCTAACCGACAGAAGAAGAAAACACATTTGAAAAAAAACAACCCATAAAAATTTTCATCTAAATTCTCTAATCGCAGAAATTGATATGGGAGCCCCTCGATCCTGGGCCATTTTATTTTTATTGTAGGAGAAAATCATCGAAACAGACATTTGACATCAGATGTTAAAATTGAAAATGCTCAGATCATTTTATTCTGAGCACGTAGAGCACGCTCATACTCTGAGCAAATAAGAAACACGAGCAGTTATCTTAAGAACTCTTTGACTGCTCTGAACTAATTTATGAAAACGCGAAATGACAGAATATTGTGAAAACTTGTTGTTCTATCTGTAAGTTGATATCGACAACAAAAAAAACGACATCAATAAAAATACAATTCAGTAAATAAAAAAATGTAAGTTGAATTAAGCATAAAACATTTATGTCTCGTTTCATTTGCTGGGTTCATTTGTGCGTGAGCTAAGATTTCTCTCTCTCTCTCCACCACCAAAACCATGCAGCGCAGCCGACTGCGCAGCACACACCGCACACAGTCCATAAAGGGCGACGAATATCTGATGCCAGTATAAATATTTAAAAAATGTATAAGGGCCTTGCGGCCGAACCCGGGACCCGATCACTACCAAATTTTCGCAAAAAGTATTGTTTATTGGGTATACACATGTGTGTAAAATTTGAAGAAAATCGGGTAAATTTTTTAAAATTTTTGTTTGGGAGCCCCCCGACCCCGCAGCCCGAGGGGCCTCAAAATTTAATAGAAAGTGTTGTCTCCGGAAATACACATGTGTGCAAAATTTCAATAAAATCGGGCCATGGGAAGTGGGTTAAAAATTGATCGCAAGAATCCACGACAGACGACCGACCGACGACCCACGGGCAAGTGAAGTTAATATAGAGAATTTAAAAATGTGACGAAATGTTCAAAGAAATTGCAGGCGCGAAAACATAAATGATCTTGTGGATTTTACATTTTTTTCCTTTCTGTCTGCGGAGCACTTGGTCAACCTTGGAGCACACTTTGGGAAACTCGGATCTAAACAGATAATTTTTCACGATCCTGTGGAGCATTATTTAAAAAATGCAAGGCATAGGTACACCGAAGTGCAATTGTTGATGCGGAGTTCATACGATTAACGCGTCTGGCCAGTTTTAAGGTAATTTTTAGGTTTTTTAGAGCATTAAATATTGTTGATAGACAAACATTTATATAATGTTCTCTAAACAGTTTTAATTTTGTTTTTTTGGGTTATGCCAGGATTCATTTCTACACATTCTTCAATTTTATCCATGGTAGTTTTTGAAAGTTTGACTTATTCCATCATTTTATTGTATATTTTGCGAAAAAAAAATAATTTAATTTGATTTGAAAATTGTTGTTAATTTGTTTTGAAAATTGGCTAACTTTATTTGAAAAAGTGTTATTTTGTTCTGAAAATTTGTTAATTTGAATTGGAAAATTGTTAATTTGTTTTGAAAATTTGTTAATTCGATTTGAATATTTGTTAATGTGGTTTGAAAAAATGTTTACTTGACTTAAAAAAGGTATAGCACGATCAAATACAATATATTTTGCAAGTGCTAAAGGATATATGTACATATATTGCTTAGAAGGAAACAATTTTGTTTTCCAGCTATTCGCACGCTGCAGCAAGCTGGAAATTTCTCCAGGAATTTTGCATTCAGTGGTGAAAATTATTTCGCAGCAACAAAAAGTTTTGGTACTCAGTTTCAACGAGCAGCAGATCTGAAAAATCTGCTGCTATGGAATGTTATAGTAAGTGGGTGTGGCTCTACTGGTAAGTGCATGCAGAAGGTTCGTGTTTCGAATACCAGAAACACTAAAAGTATTTTTCACGATCACACCACTGGCGAATGTCTGATGCAAAGCTTCTCAACTCGCCTTTAGAATACGACATTAAATTGTAGGTCCGTTCCATAATATACACGCACAATACGAATGGTCGCGAGAAGCTATGCCTCAACGATCTGTCGCGTCAAATATTATTATTATATGATGTATAGTATAGCCCTGCTTAAGGGTAAGTTGGATCAAACAAAATAAAATTCTTGACCAAATGACCAACATAAGAGTACTGGGCAAGCTTCAATATGAAGAAGACATATCTGTTAAATCATGATATTCTTAAATTTTTTTTTGGTTTTTCGTCCAAAAGGAGACCTTTACGATCATCCTGATCGTCAGGAACTTAAGCATCGGTTGTGCCCCTCCCTTATTCTTAAATATAATCATAATGCATGCATTTCATCGGACAATGCCAACCTAACACTCAACGCCTGATTTAGAACAAGTTTTTAAATTCTCTATATTAACTTCGCGTGCCCGTGCGTTTCTGGCTGGCTGGCTGTCGGACCAAATCTTGTGATCAACTTTTAGCCCACTTCCTAAAGCCCGATTTTATTCAAACTTTGCACACATGTGTATCTTCGATGACAACACTTTCCAATATACAGCTCCAATACAAATGTTTTGCAAAATTTACCCGATTTTATACGGGTGTGTATTTGGATGAGGAAGTGGGGTCGGGGGTCACCCATACAAATTTTATAAAAAAAGGACCCGATTTTCTTTAAATTTTTGTACACATGTGTATCTCCGAAGGACAACACTTTTAGTAAAAAATTGTAAGTGATCGGGGCCCGGGGTCGCACCCATACAAATTTTATAAAAAAAATTACCCGATTTTCTTTAAATTTTTGTACACATGTGTATCTCCGAATCACAACCCTTTTTGTAAAAATTTGGAAGTGATCGGGCCTCGGGGTCCGGAAGCTCCCATATAATTTTTTTTAAATGTACTCGATTTTCTTTAAATTTTATATATATGGACAACGCTTTTTGTAAAAAAAATTAAGTGATCGGGCTCGCAGGACAGAAAGACTCTCGTATAGTTTTTTTGAAAATTAACCCAATTTTATTAAAACTGCACACATGTGTATCTCCGATTAGAGAATTTACATGAAAAGGCTGTTTTTTATTAAATTTAATTTTTATACGGAAACTAAAATTATTTAATGTGTAAATATATGAACACATATACAAATAAATCCCATTGTGTGGTTGTCACTTACCTCGCAAATTTGTTTCTACTATAAAAACGATGAAAAAAGTTGCATAAAAAAATGATTTATTTGTAAGAAAAATAAAATTTGTATACTTCTTATTTGCGATAAGATATTTATAGCGATTTCGAGATTTCATACATACGTGTATATGTAGACATACATAAATTAATATATATAAGTCTTGTAACATGAGTTAAGTACTTAATAGATGTACAACTACACTTAGTTACTTAAGTGGTAATATACTTAAAGGAAAATTTCTCAACAAATTATTAATATTTGCAATATACGAGTATTTTGTATAAATATGAAAAATTATTGTTGATTGAAGAGGAGCAGCAGGAGTATTTGTTGGAGTATTATCCTTTGCATTACAAAGGATAACTGTGTATGTTGATTGAAGATCCAATGCTCAAAAGGATTCGGTTTGTTGATTGTAAAACATGTTGATTGAAGATTGAAAAAGGTTGGTGGTGGGATGATGTTCATTTAAGTATACAAGAAATATATTTTCGTATAATTAACAAATCCAGTTTAGTTAATTATAGAATTCCACTCGTCATCTGTTGCAATGTTGAATGTTCTTATTATGAATTGGGGTCTTTTAATAAAGTTTGTTCATGGCTTAGTTCAAGTTAATTAAATTACTTAGGCTGCGGCTAATCTAACAACAAAGAGTAACACAAAACTTTAGGTATATTACTCCGCTATCTGTTCGATGTTGATTTTTTGCACTCACTTTACGTTAAACTATAAAAACGAGTACGAGCGTTGGTATTTTGCGTATTGTACTGTACGGTGGTATAATTTCGTTGCAAATGATTTACAAAAAAAATGCATTAAGCAAAAACAAAATTCTATTTGGAATTACTCAGCAAATTTTGAACATTAGATGGTAATTAATTTATAAAAAGTTATCATCCACACTGTCTGGTTGTGCCGCGTAGTTCCCCTCCATCATAAATATTAAGATTATGTTGACGGGAGTATTCATTTACAACGTATTGTCCTAAATGTGTCAATCAGACAGATTTTATTAATTAATTAAATCACTTTTCTTTCTTCTAGCAGTTTTGTAATTTAAACGCTGCATATAAAGTAAAGTTAAGACCCCTTTGTAATGGAGACTTAATTTGCTAATAAACTTACCTTCATCTATGCGCCTTGAGGCTTCTTCAATGTCAGCTCTAGCGTCCTTAAGAATCACATACATTAATGGCATCATCTCCCACGGATATCGAAACTTCTCTAATAGTTTTTGACAATATTCCAGGAAAACATCCTGACCTGAAAGCAAACAGAACAACAACTCTATTAGTAAATTTGTAAGTAAGTATACCCAGTATAATAATAAATAAAAGTTACTAATCACAGATAAAACATAAATAGAGAAAAGAGATGGTCTCTCAATTAAGACGCCACATTTTTCCAATAGGATATCTTGGCTGTGCATGAAGTTAGTTGCGGTTTGTTTGTAGTTTCTTCACGAGAAATTAAAAGCCTTAACAACGTTTTAAAATTATCTAATGTTTTTTTATGAGATTTCGCGTTCAGTTACGACAACTTTGATTTTTATTTCTCAGCAATGAAGCCCATTTTTGGCTCATCGGCTTCGTTTATAAGCAAAATATTCGCATTAGACAAGTTGAACACCCGAACCGGAAGGCATTCACAAAATGTCGTTACACTCTCAAAAATTGACAACCTGGAAACGCCAGCTATTTCCGCTAGTAATGAATAAAAAATTATCAACAAAAAATACAAATAATAGATAAATAATAAATAATAGGTATTCATAGGACAACGGCGGTCAGCCATCAGCAGAATATGTGAAATAACACGTTACTATCTCCGATTGGTGGAAGTGCGATCAAACCTCCACGTGGTGGCCGCCGCTTATTTTCTTCCAATACAAGAAAAGCTAATTATCGGGATAGTCCCTTCAAACTAAGGTAAGCGCGCGACCAATAACCTCGCACATAAAAAACTATTACGGAAGCCCAAATCAGCCTCGGGTACACTGATGAAAATCAGAATATGACATACTTTACAGCTGTCATGCAAGACATCATGTGCTCGGGGTGGGCTTTCTAGTCAGTAAAAGAATGAAACCTACTGTTATCCGCTATAAAGTAGTAACTCCCAAGATAATAAAAAAGAAAAATTATTTAAATCAGTCGATCCGGAACTCCATGCCTGTCATGCCCTCCATGTATGATTTAGAAACTATTCTGTGGAATATAAACGCCTAAACAGGTAGACAATACAGAGGCACCCATAGTTTATACGAGAACAATGACAATGGACAACGAGTCAGAGAGATGACAGCAAGCAGGACTTTTATCGTTGCGAGTACAAGGTATGCCGTAAAAATATCCACAAAGCCACCTGGGTATCTCCTGATGAAGCCACTCGCATCCAGATAGGCCACGTGTTGATATACCGCCTCCACAACCCGAATCTGATGACGGTACGAAAAAACCAAAGTGTCCACGTTGAATCGAATCACTATCTTGATGGTATGGTGCTTCGAGCGAGGATTGTATCATCACGAAAGACTGCATCCGCGAATCAAATTTGAGTCAACACGGCTGCCCTTCGCAATGAAAAGACGTGATGCAACTAAAAATGCAACCTGAAAAATTCATTACCTTAGTTTTCATCCACGAAAACAATTTTTCTCTAAACTCTGCACGAAGCCCAAGATGTGGTGCTGCTTCTTTGATGTCTTCCCTGCCCTTCGCAATGAAAAGACGTGATGCAACTACGGTCAAGCGATGAAACTCGCTCTAATTGCAGAGTAAGTCCAGGGGCTGAGATGTCGGGCGTAGAAGAGAAATGGACACGCCTTAAGAATACTGTCATTAGTACTGCGGACTATATCTTAGGCAGTAGTCGTAGAGATTGAAACGACTGGTTCTATGACGAATAAAAGCTAGCGACTGAACGTAGTGTTCCGTACCAAACAATGCAACATACAACAATGCAAATGCAACAATTGCACAGACAGAAAGGGAATAGGGTAATCTGATCGCCGATCCCAAAGGCATCTTAGAGCGATGGAAAGAGCACTTTCATGAGTTGCTAAATAGCCATCTAACTGAGGAATTGAACTGAGCCAATTTAACATCTATAACGGGCTCCGACAAGGGGATGAACTGGCCTGAGTCCTCCTCCACCTGGCGTTGAAGAAAGTTATAAAACGGCGAGGGGAGCAATCCTCTATATAGAAAAAAACGAGCTAAAATCAAGAAAATCAGTGTCATAACAAGCCGATTCTTTTACGAAAGTCTGTTAAACTCGGAAATTCTTAACCCAAGTACATAATTGTTGTTTTTAGTATGTTTTTGATAAGCCTTGAATTCTTATTTTAACACGATAATCTACCCATTTTAGGAATACAAGAGCTTAATTTCAGACCATTGTAACCTTAAATTAAGCCTACGTATTCTTAAATATATCAGAAATAAGAACAATCCTTACTTTAATCAAGTTTTATTACTGTAACAAAAAGCATTAACAAACTGAAAATGAGAACAAATATTCTTGTGTTTAAGTTTCTTTCGGATTGCTTCAAGAATGTCATATCTCAATTTAAGATTGCATGGTTTTATTTTTCGAAATTCGAAAACCGAATCCATCGCCCCTCGCCAACACACAAAGAAAACAAAAAAAAATCATTAAATTTAATTTATTCATATTTATTTATTTATTTTCATATCATATTTATTGTAAAGAAATGCTTAAATATACTTAATTCTAACATAAGTTTTGATATCGATCTAAACATTTTACAATTAATTAGGAATTGAAACAAATGATAATTATAAGATCGAATAATACCAAATCTGGAGCTCTTGAATGTGATAATTTTGATCAAGCTTTCAAAAACTCGTAGCTATCCAATTGCTTTAAATCCGTTTGACGTATGTGAAATGTTTTTTCCACTTTTCACAGACTTTTCCACCACTTAAACATATTGTGGAGCTGCTTGAGGCGTTTTGGAGCCAATTTTCTACTTTCGTCGGAACCGATATTGTTTCGTCATCAACTTCATACTAATAAAATATAATACAAATACTGCATGTTTTAATATATTAATAATAAACCTGAAAAATGCATTACCTTAGTTTTCATCCACGAAAACAATTTTTCTCTAAACTCTGCACGAAGCCCAAGATGTGGTGCTGCTTCTTTGATGTCTTCTTTTGTAATATATTGCAAGCTTCTATAAGTTATATTTATAGCTACAATTAATTGAAAACAGTTGGTTAATATGATCAAATTAAAAAATGCAAAATATATTCGTTGCGCTAAACCAGCTAAACTAACCCAGTCGGCAGCAGACGATTTTTTTGTCAATATAGGCTATAACAGCGATTTTGAACTTAAAATGTTAAAATTTTAAGGTGGTGCTTAAGCAACCACACAAATAAAGGGCAGCGCACACTGCAGCGGCAGTGGCTACGGAAAAAGTCGAAAAGTCGCATCTAGCCTGTGACACCATTAATAAAAAAATATATATTCATAACTTACCCTTTGACAGTCAAAAATGCACTCCAAATTAAATTGTTTAAGGAGTTGCTTGAGCTTTTTTTCATCGGTGTCGTCATCTTCGGTAGCAATTTTATCCATTTTAGCTCCTACGAGGATATAATTATTTGCACAGTTCAATACGTATGATAATTCGTGGTCATTTATTTCTTCCATATTCACTAAACTTATTGCACTTTCGTTTATTCCACTTTGGTTTATTTCTTCCATCGTATCACTTTACGCACCCTACCCGGATCTAAGCTGTACGATCTAAGCTTTTGTGCAATTCAAATGCAAGTTTCGGCTTGATTCAAGAACATAAATCTTGTATCATGATCGTTTGGTTTTGAATTTGTTTTTACGTGCCGTTTTTGATATTGGATCGGCTTGATTGAAGAATATTATTCTTGTATCATGATCATCAGTTCTTAATTTGTGGGTATACATAAAACCGTTCATTTATGAGATTTAAATTTAAAGTTTATTTCGGATTGATTTTATTATACTAAGCTTGTTTTAAGATTTTCCTTCTTTTTTTAAGGATCAAAGAACTTATTATAAGAATGGATAGATAAGAATGGAAAAATCTAAAATTTAGCACTACTGTACTCGAATTTAGCTTTCGATTTTTTTTCTGAGCAGACCTGCTTACGCAGAAGATATTGATAAATTGGTAAAAACCCAAGAGCTGTACAGGATGCATTCAGATCGAGCGGGCGGACCAAAATATGCACCTAAATGAGAGCGAAACGAAGTAGGTACATGATGGCCACGTCTGCGAACAGAAGATGCAACAATGGTCCATAAATTTAAATAGTGAAGCGCAAATTTTAAACAGTGCAATCCTGGCTAACTACAGCAGCCAATAGCAGCATGCTATTTAGATTTTCTAACTGTTTGATAAATCTATTCTTTAAATGTATATTTGGAATCTAAATATACCCCAACATATTTAATACAGTTATACAGTTAATGAGTATGTCATGTACTTGAAGCGCATGCCAAGGTAATTTGTATTTTGCATTAAAAAATGCTAAAAATGTGCAATAACATCGAACGTGTATTCCCATTGAAGTATCGTCGACAAATCGAATGTCATCGTTATTATTGTTGTTTTATCAATTCGAATTCCAACCGCAATTACTTATTTTGTGCTTTTTACTTGATTACCTGGTTTAATACGTCACTAACTAAACACCTCATTCATTATGAACTTTTGTGTCCGTTATATGGTCGGATTCAATTTCCAGTGAGGTTTTTAAAAGCATATTTACGT
Organism: Nephrocerus scutellatus; assembly: GCA_947095585.1. Taxonomy (NCBI): domain Eukaryota; kingdom Metazoa; phylum Arthropoda; class Insecta; order Diptera; family Pipunculidae; genus Nephrocerus; species Nephrocerus scutellatus. The sequence continues at coordinate 34,462,572 of OX352761.1, forward strand.
GAATTAAGCATTTAATGATCAGCCCAAAATTAAGGTAATAAAGGCATGGGGACGAACAGACGAACATCAAGCATAAATAATAAAATCAAAAACCATTTATCGAATTAGTTGTGCATAATGATTGATTTTGACTGATTTACAATTCTTAAAAATCTAAAAAAAATTTAGTTTTTATGTAACACATATGTATACTCGTATTTTTCAGATTTATTTCTTGTTAGTTGCTCACAGAAACAAATACTTCTTAATTTGACAGAACCCTCCATCATAATTCAAATAAGCATACAACAACAACAATTATAGGTACGTAGTCAACTCAGAATTGTCGTGTTACTCTGGCAATCACGTTTTACAGCCATTTTGAATCGCATGGAAAACAAGGAAAATGAAGAAAACGATTTTATTGCCGTACGAGTATAAGCTTACAAGAAATTAATACTTAAAACACAGTAAACATGGTCGTCAATGTTTCATCTTTTCAACTACTACAGCATTAAAAACATGGTGTTTGTGATTATATCTTAAATCACAATCAATTTGCTAAACATAATGAGCTACTGCTTAGCCATCCATACCTACTAGACTAATTAGCCCCAGGTACTGGTATGGCTTTAATGCACGGAATGAATGCGAACCAATAAAATACTAAATCATTGATTCACACCTTCACCTTTACTATCACTTCCATTTTTCTCATTTTACTACGTTCAATAACGTGGCTATTTATTATATATTGCTGACGTTGACCTGAGTTTATCGATAGTTTAACACACTCTTTTTTCTCACTTGCCACACTGTCCCCTCGCTCGCCATCCAAATATGGTAAATTATTAGAATTACGAGCGCGTGCAGCTTTCATGTAGCATTCATTCATTCGGGCGACCATTTTTCCACTTTCTACTCAAATTTCATTGTTTACCAAAGCTTACATACTCGTATACTCGTACTTGACGCAATCTGTATAACAAACGTAAAACATGTGTGAGCCACCGCACATTGTCTGCGTATTTATCCACACTTCAACAACAGAATCAGCCAATGAGGAGATCGTAAAAGAAGGTGGAAAAATTAACAAAAAAACTGCAAGGAAAAATCAAAAGAGCATGTAATTTAACCAAAGCAAAATAAAATAGAGAATGAAACTATATTTCAGATCGTATGGCTTCTTATTAAACGAATCATGATCGCGAGGGTTGCCAGGTTGAGTAAATTTTTAACAATATACAAGAAGGCTGATTTTTTTTAAGAATACCCTAGCCCATATGGCAGACACTGCGACCTAAAAGATTTATTGTATTTTAGAATGTATTTACTTTAAGAGACGTACCACCTCCCTGGAGAATGATAGTATGTCACTTAGTGGCAGAATTGCTCAACTCCGCTGTTAAGCAAATTTCCTTACGAAAAATGCGTCTCGTAACGAATTTAGTGCTGGGCTTTTACAGAGAATATGAGCGGATGACTCATCATCCTACGAGCAGAACCTACATTCTGTCTTTGAGCCCACACCAATTTTGTTAAGGTGACACCGCAAGCCACAATGACCTGACCACAATAAACTCACCAGCTTCCTAATGCTATCCCCATTTAGATTAAGGATTTCCTTATAGTAGAAGGGCCGGCCTAATTAATTGTTTGGACTTTCTCAACCCTGGGAGCCAGACGAAATTGTGCAGCCCAGTTGACACCACGGTAGGGTTCAAGTCCTATGAACGCAGATTCCTAACCAGCCATAGCTAGTTCATCTGCAGATTCGTTGCCTGCAATTCCCTGATGACCAGGGATCCAAATAAGTTTCACTCTGTTGTGTGTGGCAAGAGATTGCAGTCTATCGTAGCAGTTTTTGACTGATAACGAGTCCATTAAGTTGAACGACAGCACTTAAAGAGCTCTCTGGCTATCTGAAAAGATATATAATATAGCGCCCTTCATTCATTTACAGTTGTTAATCCTGGCGCAGATCTCCATGGCATGGAGTTCCGCCTGGAAAATCATGGGACTTTTTCCTATGGTATCGAGACTTTGGTGTTGGGTCCAAAGACACCAGCTCCAACTTCAGTTTCTATCTTCGATCCTTCTGTGAACCCGACCAGACCTCTAGCGTCTAGTGCAGGAACACCATTGCACCAGAACAAGGCTGATATTCGTATGTGTATGTAGCCGGATGAAATATTTCGGCAAAAAAAGGTAAGAATTTCAGCACACTTTGAGTATATCCACACAAAAAGCCAGAAAAGAATACTTAATACCTTAGATGTTGAATAATGCAGCATGATTTACCACAGCTAAAAAACTCAGTAGTAAACTTACTGGAATATTCTAAAACACTAAAAATAATTTGGCGAATAACTGACCGAGAGTCAAGGAACGCTTCTAAATTTGCCTTTCCGTTACGGCATTAAATTGAAGGTCCCTTCCATTTAAGTGCAAAAATATAACAAGCACAACACGAATGGCCGCGAGAAGCTAGGCCTTGGAACGCAAGCTCTGTCGCGCCAAATAATATTATTATGATACTGATATGGATACGACCTTAACAATTCTACATAAAATGGTAACAGGCGATTTTTTTAATAGACTTGAAGAATTTGAAAAATACATAATCGTTGCAATAATTTTCTACTAAATAACAAAATTAATACTATTACTAATAAACCATAATATTAAATTAATATTAAACAATAATAGTTCAAGCAACCGATAACGTCAAAAAATAATAAACTAGTGCTCAACACAAATGGTTGCGAAAAGCTAGGCCTTGGACAGCAATGGTCTGTCGCGCCGAATATTTTTTTTTTATTATTATTATAATAATTTATCAAATACTAAAGATTGATGTCTACGACGCAGACATTAGCTGAAAATTCGTGAAAATTATGTATTTAAACTTTTTGCTGAGTGCGCTTCTCGCACTGGCGGAACGTTCCCACACTTTTTGCTGAGTGCGCTTCTCGCACCAGCGGAACGTTCCCACACTTTTGATGATTGTGCTTTTCATAATCATTTTAATTTTTTTGTCAATTGCGACTCTCGCTTTGTTATTGTTATACATTAGTTTGAATTCTGTTTTTGAGAAATTAAAAATGACCACTTCGATTGAAGACGTCGGGTCGAACGGAACAATTGAACTTTAAGTTCCGAAATCGATCTAGCAAATAAATAAAACTTCACAATAAGGAAGATTTTGATATATTAAATTAAAATTAAATAATTACATTTTTAATTTTTATTATATATTTGAGAGGTTTAGAAATAGCAACGGTATAAGAACTTAGCCTAGAAAGTAGGCATTATCGATCCGCATCGATCAATCGTTAATCGTTAAACTCCGAATTTCTTAAAATTTTGTACAGGTGGACAATGGACTACACTTTTAGTAAAAACTTGGAAGGATCCACCGAAAAAATTTGAAAAATTTACCTGATTTTCTTAAAATTGTATACACATGAAAGTAAACGGTGTTGTTGCACTTAATTTTATTCCGCATCGCCCAGTGCGAGAGAGCACGTTTTCCACTTTATAGCTATATGACCTATTTTAAAAGAATACCGCCGGATATACTTTGGGGCAACTGAGCTGGACGAGGAGAGAACGCTGAGTATTTTAAATGGAAAATATAGGTGGAAGGTGTTGTATAAATATACACTACGAAAGCTCTAATGTATTGAAAACTTAGTATGGAGGAAAGTTTTTAAAATAGATATGCCATTATAACTAGATTTCGTTATGTAATTGTTAAATTCTTTATGCGATTATTTAAACTTAATAATATACCATGTTTGTAAATTCATATTTTATGTAGAGAGCCTAAATGTCAATATGGTAGACGGTCAATAATGACCAAACCTAAATAGACTTGAAAACTATGTAATGTACCCACCTACCTTTTTATAAAATAAAAGACTTAACTAACTAGCTAGACAAGTGTATCTCCGATGACTACACGTTTTGTAAAAATTTTGAAGTGATCGGGTCCTAGGGCCGAGGAGCGCCAATTTAAATTTCAAAATAAATTCGATTTTAGTCAAACTTTACACACATGTGTAAATGCGATATGAGAATTTACATAAAAAAATTTAATTTTTATGTGTTTTTTTACTTTACTTTTACTCGTTGTCCTCACTATAAATATAAAAATCGTACAAAACTAATTTAATTTAAAATTACTTCTCGAATTCTGGTAACTCTATATCGCAGTGCAGAATTGTAAATGCGGCCATGTCATGCAAAAATCAATTATATCCATTAACTATATAACATTTTCAAAAAGAGGATTGGATGTCGCTTGTCCGTCGTTATCGCCTTAAGCTTGACGTGCGTTTTCCTTCAATTGTGTTCATTCCTCTTATTCACACATGAAGATAACGAAATCTTTTAACAAAGCGGAATTGCTTTCCCATTTTCAACTTTATTGTTGAAACTGGCATCTAGAAGTGTTGTACAAATTTTCAAAATTTTCAATTATTGAATTTATTTTCTCATTATTTATTTTTCAAAGAATAAAAGAAGCCACCTATGTACATATATGTATTTTGATAAACGATTGTTTTCCATTAAAATGTCCTAAGCAAATTTTAAGCTATTTTTACTGTTATAACAAATTAATAATATTGATTGAAAATTAAAATCTTTATCCTCACAAAGAACTTAAAAAAACCTTAACGCTGCCAAACAACAGCTGCAGTTTAAAATACAAAATCTTGTGATGATTAACGCTTGTTGCTAATGACACCGCAAGCCATTGTTGGTCGTTGCATCCCAGTAGGAAAATTGACAATTGGTGCGATGAATAGGTTCGACATTTTTACATTCATAACTTGCGTTTAAAAAAAAGTTTTTTGTTTTGTTTATTGAAGTGGCCGCATCGAAAATATAAAGGCTGTCTCGCAAAACATTTGAAAACATATTGAAACAGAGGCTTTATTCGGTCAGACGTAAATTGTTGATTGTCGAAAACTATTTATTCTCTAATTGTTATTGCTTACAATAACTGCTTTGGGAGCTGCAATGATCAAATTGGTTTCTGTCCGTGTTCAGCTTGGATATGTGGAAATGTTAGAAGGTATGATGATGCAGTAGGTGTAAATGGGTGTGGCAACTTAATGAATTGATTATATTTATTAAAAAAAATGCATCGTCATTCTGAGTAACGTAAAAAGTGCCATTAAAAATCGCTAACATATCGGCCTCTCTCTTTGCTGCTCTTTCTTGGTCCAAGAATCTACAACATTACTACGTATCTATTCGCTGTACTCGTAAATAAAAAAATTAATTTCTCTAATACATCTAAAACATCATAATATTTGACTTTTATTTTTGGAGGTACGGTGACAATTTGCTTTATTTTACCATAAATTTTTGTGTGGTAATCTTAAAGAGACATAAAATATTTGTTGAGACATCTGAATAACGAATAAATAAAGATACATTTACACACAAGACTGAAGGTAAAGTATACCTATATAAAGTCCGAACCATGCATTCCTACTGGGATAACACATACCTAAGAAGTGGTGTATTATTTTTCATAACTGTGTGGTTTTTTTTTTGTTGCGTTGTTAACATACTTATACAGTCAACTATCCATAGATTTTTTCTGTTGTTAGTGTTGTGTTTTATTCGTTTTGTGAATAATAAAACCAAAAAAATATGTGTATAGTTTTTACTTTTTCTTTTACTTTCTGATGGCAGCGGTGGTATCGGTTTTGGTCTGCTTGTTGCAATAATCTTCAAAAAAGGCGGAGCTTCAAATTCATTGGCTAGAGCCATTATCCCTCCTTTTATGTATCGCCTAGAGTGAATAATTCAACAGCACTACTTGGGCTCTGATCTGGTGGGGAATAGCAACAAATTGCTCGAAAACGAATTGTATATCGTATTCATATACGCACGTATGTAACATGAAGCTAGATGAAAGTCAAAATACTGTGAATATTGGCTGCTTTGGAAATGGTTTGTTATTGTATTTCACTTTTTTTTGCGAATTAACTTTTGATTTTCATTCTATGCGTACCATGATATATAAGTGGATACCGTTAGCGTTACAAAATTCGCGCGCTGACACATACCTAGAAGGCTTAAGAAGAAAAGAAAATGCAAAGAAGATGTGACTTTACTTTTACTGCAACGAAGTGCAACGCATGAGAGTGAGAGAAGTCCACTACAGAGAAAAGGATAAAATGCGAAAATTCTCATAAATATCAAGAGCAAAATGTTTAACCTATCACACCATTATGCAATACTTTCTCCTACTAACTTTGCAGCTTTTGCCAACTCTTCTAACGGAACGGTAATGACAGAATCGGAGACAGCAGGATGATACTGCCGTTGCCGATACCGATGCACCACGAGCACGAGTTTCCTTGAAAAAGAAGCGGGTTGGCTGGCTGCTAGAATGCTAACAGCCTCGGCGTTAACTGGAAAAATAGTAATGCGCATAACTGCTCGTTTAAATGGATTCGGGTAGTTCGGCATCAGGAGGCCGTCTGATGATGTTTTACAGCGTTCTCACATCCCCATTGGAATAGTGCGCTCTATATGTGCTCCGCAAAGGAGTAAACGATTCGATGACTCGTTATGATGTGGTGGCGGTATGTAATGCTGAAAAGTTATAACTGTATTGCCATCATAGTCGGCGCAGTACGCATTGCACGAGCCTTGCTAAGATGCATGTACATTGTGTAAACTCGTAAACGGGTGAAAATTGCAGACATGCGGCATTCTACTGTCGCAATCATCTGTGCATCTACGGATCCCACTAACATAATGTCAACGCCTTGATTGCATGTAGAAAGTAACTTTGTGTTCGAATATGCACATAACCGCTGCCTTTTGAGTTGTCTTGAGTTTATTTCTTGCACTCTTTTTGACATTCATCAACTCTCGCAGGACGCTGGTTTCTCGTACAGTATACACTCGATGGTTTTTTGAAACAAATCAAAAAAAATCGAATTACATGCGGAAATCGAGATATTATTAATTTGATGAATAGCATTCAGATTCATTAAATCATTGTCTTTGCTGGAAGATATTTTGCTTTTCATTTGATCAATCATCCTTGGTTTATTTTGCACTTAATTTTTTGCTCAGCGTTTCTTTTTTCTTTCCTTTACTCCGCGGGGAGCATAGGGCTTCTACAAACGCCCGCAAACGAACTCGATTTATCGCCTGATGTTTCAAGAGACGCCACTCTGTCCCCTGGGATCTTGCTTCCTCTTCTATTGTCCTTTTCCATGACTTGCTTGGACGTCCAACTCGGCGGCTTCCTTGTGGATTACAATCGAGCGCTACTTTCGTAATATCGTCCGCTGGCTTTCTCAAAGTGTGGCCAATCCAGCTCCATTTCGTCGTCTGATGGTGATTGCGATTGCTTCCTGCTGCGTTACTCTCCACAAGTCTTGATTGGTGATAATGTCCGGCCATCTTATTCTCAGTATCCTCCTTAAGCACTTGTTGACGAAGACTTGGAGGTGCGTCGCCATTGACTCCGTGACTTTCCACGTTTCGCAGCCATACAAGATTACTGAGAGAACGTTAGATCTGAAGATCATTAGCTTCAGATTCCGGGAGATTTGTGAGGAGTTCCGGATATTAGTTAGCATACTATAGGAACGTCGCGCCTTGTTTACACGAAAGCACACATCCGAGTCAGCACCACCATTTTTTGACATCCAGCTGCCCAAATAACAAAACTTATCGACTTGATCTATCTGATGTCCGTCAATCGAGAGATCACATGTTCACTGGCGTTAAAGCGAAGTAGTTTTTGAGACGCTAATTTTTAAACCCACTTTGTTAGCGTGAAGTTCTATTGAGTTCAATTTTTGATCCATGTCACCTAACGATTGTGATAGGAGACAGATATCATCGGCATAGTCCAGGTCTTCTAGGCGGTGGAAAACATTCCATGGTAAGCCCGATGGAGTACGGGTTACTATTTTCTTCACCCAGTCGATGACAATTATGAAAAGCAATGGTGAGAGGGTGCAAAGAGCCGTCTATTGCCTTAAAAGGGTAGTTGGTGTGGTGTTTCTTGTCGGCGAGCATACGAGCGAGTTGGTAGACTATGCTATATTGTCTACTATCAGCGGCTTGCTGTGCTTGTGTTGCGATGTCGCTTAGTCATGCTCGTTTGTCGTTCCTAGCTGAACAGCCAACTTGCCGGTCCAGATCCCTATACTTCCGCGCTTATGCGCTTCGCACGGCAACAGAGGCCGCGTTTAACTCTACTTTGATGGATTGGCGTTCACGAATGGTGTTCCATGTGCTATCTGATATCCATTCTTTTCTAGTTTTGTCGGGATAACCTAACTAAAATGATTGAGGCTGCTTCCGTATACGCATTTACTGTTTTCTCTCATTTAGATTCTAGGGTTTGGGGCTGTATATCAGAGAGAGACTGTTATATGCGGGATACATATTGCAGTTTCACATCTGGGTCTTTCAGTGTTGCTACAGCTGACTTTCTCGTTGTTTGACTTCGTGTGGATGAGTGGGCCACGAGCTCCAATAGCACACTGCCAACCACAAGGTGGTGGGCGCTGTAGACGTCGGCTGCTCTTCGGGTTCCAACGTCCAGCAACGATGATCGCCACTTTCGGCTTATAGCGATGTGATCAATCTGGTTGTTGTACATGTGATCAGGAGAGGTCCAGGTGGCTCCAATGATTAGGTTGCGATCAGAACATTTGCTAAGCGTTAGCCAAATACATTTTTTATTACTATCTATTCCAGTGTTTTTCTCATGAAGCCAACTAGTTCTAACTTCTAACTGGTCTTACGACATTGAAAAGGAGCAACAATAAGAATAATTATCTGTGGTAAACCAATAAACTATCTTGTTAGTATTGCGCTCCGAGCGTGGATCACATCACTACGAAAAACTGCATCTGCGAATCAGTTTCGAGTTAACACGAAGAGACCAGAAAAAACTGTTGTTGGGCGAAAGGTCTCGGCGTTAATACCTTAATGCAGAAAGAGTATTTTGTTTTTGGATTGATACCCTACACCATATGGCAGATACTGATACCTAAAAGATCTAATTTATTTCCTTGTGAAAGAAATGACCTTTTAGGAATCTCACCAGCTTCCTAATGCAATCCCTATCAAAATAAAATTAAGGATTTCACTGTAGGAAAAAGGCCTGATTAATTTGTTTGGATTGTCTAAGCTTTTCCAGTGGGCCAGACGAAGTTAGTGTTCCCAACAATTTATCAGTGCTGTGTCAACAGCCCAGTTGACACCACAGTAGGGTTCAGGTCATAAGAACGCAGATTCCGAGCCAGCCCTAGCTAGTTCATCTGCAGATTCGTTGCCTGCAATTCCCTGATGACCAGGGGCCCAACCGAGTATATGACTTTGTTGTGTCTGGCAAGAAATTGAAGATCGCGGCGCCGATCTTAATAGCACGTCGTTCCGCCTGGAAAACCGAGGGACTCTTTCCCATTGGTATCGAGACTTTGGTGTTAGGTCCAAATACACCAACTCCAAATCCAGTTTCCATCTTTGATCCATCTGTGAACCAGACCATATCACCAGTTTAATAATAATAATAATAATATTCGGCGCGACAGACCGTTGCGTTCGATTCACGCGACCATTTGTGTTTCGCATTTATATATTTGCACACAAATGAAAGGGACCTACCATTTAATACCGCATGTGAACGGCGAGTTGAGAAGCTTTTCTTGACAAGTTATTGCTCTCGGCCGTTTGTCAGACATTCGCGAGAGGTGGGACACCATCCAAAATACTTTTGGTGTTACTGGAATTCGAACCACGGCACCCACTTTGCACCAGTTTACCCGGTACAATATTTCTACCTCGAAATTCCTTCCAAAACAATACTCCCTGACCCTGCAAAAAGAGTAAGTCCTAGGGCTGAGATACCGGGAGTAGAAGAGAAATGGATACGCCTTAAAAATACTGTCATTAGTGCTGCTGACTCTATCTCAGGCAATAGTAGTAAAGATCGGAACGATGATGCAAAGTCAAGGAGGGTAATCGGATCGTCGATCGTAAACGCATCTTAAAGCGATTGAAGGAGTACTTTCATGAGTTTTTAAATGGCCAGCTAACTTAGGAATATAAGGCTCCACTAATAGCCGACGACTACATACACTATGCAGCCTCATCAATCATAGATTTTTTTTTGATTTTTTTATATGTTGTGCTCATAAGACCAGATTGTTCGATCTATATTTAGATTTCTTCCTACATCAACTCATCCGTACATGTGAATACATCAGTTTACGGCAACTGCATTATTTACATCTGCGTTTTTGGACACGCCAGCAATCGTACACGGCGTGCCCCAAGTGAGAGCCAAAATGGTGCTAACCACTGCATCACCGACACTGAGTTTGCATACCAGTGGAGATGATTTAATATGAAGAGCCCGCCATACACCAAACAATTCATGAACTAATAGTGCAAATATGTTATGTTAGGAAGAAACAATGTCAGAAGACTTGATCCCGTGCCCCATATTTAAGAAATGAGATATCATATCATAACCAGTAGCATTTATTGTGGTATAACATTGTTTAGTAACGCGTATGAGATCTTCTCCTGAAGGCAGTGTGACTTCATGGCGGCCAAATCAACAATTGATCAGTTTTTTACCCTTAGCCATGCGGTAAAAAAATTTCTAGATATCCAAAACTCTTTTAGACTTTAATGCCGCCTATGATAGCATAGCCAGAGTAGTACCTTTTAAAGTCATGAGAGAATTTGCCATTCCAAATAAAAGGACATGACTATATAGGTTAACCAGCCAAGTAAAAATAGTCGGATTACTATTAAGACCATTCAACACCTATGAGCACATAAATGGGAACAAAACAAGGTAGGTACACGGTGGGTACGTTTGTGAGCAAAAGATTGGTCCATCAATTAAAATAGTGCAACGCAAATTTGATCCTTTGACTATCTTGAGTCAATTACAGCACCCGACAACAGCAGGGAACCAAAAATACGCGCAAGGTTGCTTGAAGCTAAAAAGGCTTACTTTAGTCTGTCAAGACTCTTCAAATCCATGAATTTAACCATAACACCTAAGCTGCTAGTGTATAAGAAAATAGTCCTACCAGTCCTATACTAGTTGGTCCCGCATGTGAAGAAGGACGATTCCGGAGACTCTATAATGATAACATCAACGAGCATCAACGCGACATCGACATCGTGAAGAGAATTCAGCGCGATAGGCTTCGGAAGGCAGGACACCTAGATTGCATGAGCGAAGGAAAATTCTCGTTCGGAAATTCCTTTGCGGTAGGATTTGATGAAACTATATGACATCGACTCGAAATCGAGACCGGTGGAGATATGTTTTGTGGTTAACTTTATGTAAAATTTAAACTTAACGTCTATTCTTAAATTTTTTTAATAATAACCTGCAGGTCATATCATTTATTGGCCTATTTCCTGAATATTGTACCAAATGTCTCAAAATGAGGCGATATAACTTCATATGTAGGTAAGATTGAAGAACTATAATTACCGAACATTCTAATACGAGTGCATAACATAATTATTTCTAAATTTACAACCAGAATTATTCCGGTGCCGATTTAAGGCCGTTCTTGATGTCAGCAGCATCCCCAATTAATATTAAATTTAGATAAAAAACTGTAGAAACTCACCATGATATCGAATATGGTTCATCATTAATTTAATTAATCTTGATGTCTTAAGTTATTTTTTAGTTGTTGCTATCAATATTCGGAATTCCAGATTTCTTTTACCGTCTTTATATTTATGTTACGTAAGAACATTTTTTCATATTCCGAGAACATTTTTAATGCAATTTTCTGAACATGGGAAAAAATGTCCCCGGCAAATTTCCAAATGTCAATTAATTCAACACCTCCGGTAATAATAGAGTTTTTTATGTACGTATAATTAATTAGGCGAATGCAATAATTAATATTCGTAATTAGATGGCATTCCGCACATAGACGTATGAACATTCAAGCTTTATTCACGAAAATGGTTACTTGTATTGAAATTACAATAAAAACATTTACAATCCAGCTTATTCACATATTAACACGCAATTTGGCAATTCTATTTTTTTTATTAAACATCAACAATCACCAATTTCCGTAAATGCTTTGGGCAGGCAACAACCAGTGGTAATTGTTAACTTTTGCCTTCGGCGTCGTGGTTGACGTTGAAAATTGATATTAACACGCGGCTTAACAGGTGCATATATCACCGACTGGCAGGAACTACAGGAGTTTACAATTATCAACAGTAGATGATAGATTCAAGTTCACCACATTGCACTTTTCGTACATGTAGTGCGGAAAATTGCAATGGTAATTATAGTAAAAAAATACGGTTTTTATAATAAGCGTGACATCAATTGCATAACTCAATGTACGGCTGATATACTCGCATGTTTCGTAATTGGCATTTCAATTGTTGTTGTTGTAAGCCGTTGTTACCGTTTGATAGAATAATGTCAAATGCACAGTGAAGCCGTTATCCGGGCCGCCGATGACATTTGCACCGCTTTTAAGCACTGACGTTTTCAAAGTGTGAATCAAATTCGCTATAATACCAAAGCCAACAGCCGATAAAGCGGATATTAATAAAAAATTATACGCCATTTTTGTTCAGAGATGTCATATCAACCTAGAATTTGGTGCCGCTTTCTATGGCTACCTTAATTTTTTTGAACGCCCCTGCTACTTTGGGTGGCCTTGTTTTTTCACTGTAAAAATATTTAAGTCTTCAATAAAATTCATAAATTCTTTTAGAAACCTTAGTTTACAGAAACCTATTTTAAATTAATAATTTGTAATCGAATCTGTAATTACTGTAATTAAATGTAATGAAATTAATTTATTTTTTACGATGGTATAGAATTATAAAACATGGCTTCATTTAGAGCACACAAAGTATTTGTAAAAAAACAAACCATAAAAATTAAAATTTTTCTTGTAAATTCTCTAATCGGCGATACACACACACACTCACACACACACACTGCGTGCTCATCTCGAACTCAATGGTCTACCATAAGACCTATCTTCGGACGTACGTACGTGGCTACCCGCATATTGAGTGCATCTCAGCACATTATAGCATAGCCGGTGTTTTAGGACATAATTTGAGACATTTAACATTGTGTTCTCGCTCATAAAACGGCAAGCCTAAGATATTGTATAATAAAACCAAAAGTCGGTTTGGCGATGGTAAAATGTTGAATGCCTTAATCGTATTTCAACATCGAGATTGACGTGTTGGCGTCTACATAGAACAGCTCCTCCTGCACCTCAGAGTATTAAACACTCTATGGGACAGATATTCATTCGTACTCGTACAGTTGCGAGAGTTTTAAACGATCTCAACACTCACAAATTCGCTGGATGGTATTTCCCCATTAGTTCTGAAGAGGTGTTCTTCCAAGCTGGCATTACCATTGCATAAGCTTTTCCATCTATCCTATTCTCCTGGACTCTTCCCCAGAAGTCGGAAAACTGCCTTTGTCCAGCCCATACCCAAAAAAGGCGAGCCGTCGTCTCCTTCTTCGTACCGACCCATAGCACTTACTTCAAGGTCATGGTACAAGGTCATGGAAACGCTGATCAATTTTCAGCTGAAGAAATATCTTGAAACCAACGAGATCCTTAGTGACCGGCATTATGGATTTCGTGGGCAACGTTCTACTGTATATCTCACCGAACAGTGAGTGCATCAATTTGAAGAAAGCAAAGCTGTTGCACTCGATATTTCTAAGGCATTTGACAGAGTTTGGCATCAAGCTTTTTTGTCCAAAATGCGTGGAGCTGATTCACTGGATTAGAAGCTATCTTTTGGACCACCCAATTCAAGTTGTATTGGATGGTTTCAAGTCTAAAGTTCATTACTTAAATGCTGGCGTTCCCCAGGGCTCTGTTTTCTCCCCGACTCTCATTTTTAATAATGATCTCTTATCTGTGACTTCTAATCCAATTCACTCTTTCGCCGACGACAGCACTCTCAGTTTCTCATATAAGTTTGAGGAACGTCCCTCCACTTCTCATGTGGAACTAAACTACTTCGTATGTACAGCACGTTAAATTTTGACCTAGACAGCATAATACAATGGGAAGAAAACAATCGAGTAGAATTTAACGCTTCAAAAACCCAATTCTGTCTCCTGTCGTCTAAGCGAATCCTAAATCCCATGCCATTATCCATGAATGGCACTTGCATCGAGGAAACTGAAAATCTCACAATTCTTGGTATGTGCGTTAACAACAAGCTTCGTTGGAAAGACCTCATATTTACCGTCGCTAAAAATGCTGCGAAATGTTTAAGTTTTCTAGCCCGGTGCAAGAAATATTTCACTCCCTCTGAACTGGCTACTATATACAAGGCTTTTGTTCACCCTAAACTTGAGTTCAATTGCCATATCTGGTCTTGTTCGACTAAAACTACTTTGCATCAGCTAGATAGAATTCAAAACCGCGCGATAAAACTTATCGGTGACGCAAATATAGCGAAATCAATAGATTCGCTTGAACACCGTAGGAACGTTTCCTGCTTGTCACTGTTTTATCGCTTCTTCTACCAGCGGTGCTCAAAGAAATAGCCAGCTGCATGCCTTGAATTCAACCGCAATACTCGTGGCGCTCTAAATGCTCATCAGTTTACCCTCAAGCCCATCTTCGGACGCACAGTTAAGTTCAGGCATTCGATCTTCAGTCGTACAACACGTATGTGGAATGCGTTGCCAAGCTCTGTCTTCCCACGTCACTATGATCCACAGGCATTCAAACCACAAGCTCATAGACATCTCCCCTTTTCTCCTCCTTTTCCTTAACGCACACGCTGTGCCAAGCATATATCCGAGCATTATAAGGGTGCGAACCCTTGAAGCGTGCGCGAATTATAAAAAACAACCCATAAAAATTAAAATTTTTCATCTAAATTCTCTAATCGCAGAAATTGATATGGGAGCCCCTCGATCCTGGGCCATTTTTTTTTATTGTAGAAGAAAATCATCGAAACAAACATTTGACATCAGATGTTAAAATTGAAAAAGCTCAGATCATTTTATTCTGAGCACTTAGAGCACGCTCATACTCTGAGCAAATAAGAAACACGAACATTTATCTTGAGAACTCTTTGACTGCTCTGAACTAATTTATGAAAACGCCAAATGACAGAATATTGTGAAAACTTGTTGTTCTATCTGTAAGTTGATATCGACAACAAAAAAAACGACATCAATAAAAATACAATTCAGTATATAATAAAAATGTAAGTTGAAGTAAGCATAAAACATTTATGTCTCGTTTCATTTGCTGGGTTCATTTGTGCGTGCGCTAAGATTTCTCTCTCTCTCTCCACCACCAACAAAACCATGCAGCGCAGCCGACTGCGCAGCACACACCGCACAAAGTCCATAAAGGGCGACGAATATCTGATGCCAGTACAGATATTTAAAAAATGTATAAGGGCCTTGCGGCCGAACCCGGGACCCGATCACTACCAAATTTTCGAAAAAGTATTGTTTATTGGGTATACACATGTGTGTAAAATTTGAAGAAAATCGGGTAAATTTTTTAAAATTTTTGTTTGGGAGCCCCCCGACCCCGCAGCCCGAGGGGCCTCAAAATTTAATAGAAAGTGTTGTCTCCGGAAATACGCATGTGTGCAAAATTTCAATAAAATCGGGCCATGGGAAGTGGGTTAAAAATTGATCGCAAGAATCCACGACAGACGACCGACCGACCGACGACCCACGGGCAAGTGAAGTTAATATAGAGAATTTAAAAATGGAGGTGCGGGCACAACACGACTTTCTTTTACGGGCGGGGCCGGAATTTTCAGTAACTATATATATTTTTTGCATTTTCTCATAGTTTACTACTACGGAAGTGGTAGTCACTTCCGTTTGGCCGATTTCCGCCAAAATCAACTGGGCCCTCCCAATTTATCTAAAAAGCTTAAATATGAATTTTCGTCTCAATCAATTCAGCCGTTTGGGTTGTAGAGTGGACACAGAGCCACAGACACACAGACAGAGATTTTTTTTTTGCTTTTTCTGACTCAGGAGATACGGTAATGGGTAAATCTGCAAAAATACCGAGTTCGAAAATTTACATGATTACTATACTTACTTTTACTACTAGTAAAAGAATGTAATTAATGTAGATGCCATGGATATAACACGAATGTTATACCTTAATCCGCAGTGGTACGATTTGATGCTTATTGCAGAAGGCCCGTGGAACACCACGCTTGGCCGCCTTCCGCGCTTGGCATACTCTCTTTGGGTGCTCTCTTGCAAGAATATTCCCTAAGCCCCTAAAAAACATCACCAAATAAAATATGTCCGCACCATAGTTGGTACAGAGAAAACAGAAGCTACCTCAGCTGACCTCAGTTCGTTTGGTATGAGTGCCTGCGCGAAGACAAAGTTAACTATTGTAGCTTATCCTGCCGAAAAGTCTGACCACGCCGTTTACCACTGTAGCATCGATTTTATGCTATCAATTTGTTTCTGTATGACTATAGTCTAGTATTCTGAGTACCAGATGCCATTCATTACCCTATATTTTTTGCAAGTTTAACTAATATCATGTCGATCAATTTCAATATCATCCATTTTGGCTTCTTGCGGATATTGGAGGACAATTGGCCGGACCATTTTTACAAACTTTAATACTAGTATGCAATGCAATATGCAAATGTTTCGTCGGCGTATGTCACAGCGCTATCCATATTTTGAACATTGATTGATTATGGTCCGATCTCCAATTACCGGAGTTTGAGTTCAGTCATTATTTTTAAATTAAGTTTGTAGGGTATCTTTCTCGGGATTGCAAATGATGGACTCACGTGGATGTACCAGCTGAAATTCCTGCAACTAACGACGAATCGATCAATTTTGATCTTCTTCCACACTTTCGATATTTTCTTCAAAAGCCCCGAACTTGCAGATTTCATTTACTGCTTGCCTTCTCACGTTAGACAAGTTCCAAAACAGTTTTCAAGCTCTATATCAATATTCATGACTTACGTAAAGTGAATTTAATGCATTCACTTTCAAAACAGGTTTGGACTTAAAACTTTTGTTCGAACATTTTTAAAACGGGATCGATTAGTTGGTTGTTTTCAGAAAATTTTAATCATCATAAAATGTTTGTATATATACTCGTTACAAACTTCACATATTACACAAGGGAAACGTGGCGCTTAAAAATTTCAGCTCTCTAGGACGTGTGAAATTTGGCAAAAAGGGTATCAAAAAAGTTGAAACACATACAATTAAGGCTTTATTAAATTTAATAGAAAATTCTGTAGTTTTGCCATTTGACTGCAGATGCATATTTTTACAGAAATCCTCAAACGTTTCTAATTTATTTACATATAAAAAATACTGTTTTCATTTAAGGCGACCCATTTTTTTTTGTTTGTTTTTGGCGATCAATTTTTTAGCTCCCATCCAAAAGCCCGATTTTATTAAAACTTTGCACACATGTATGTGTTTCACCGATGACAACACTTTTTGTAAAAACTTGGAAGTGATCCGGTCCCAGGGCCGAGAGGCTTCCCATATAATTTTTTTAAATTAACTCGATTTTATTCAAACTTTGCACACATGTGCATAACCGATTAGAGAATTTACATGAAAAATTTTTCTGAGTTGGTCTTGACGTGACAACGTCTCACTAAGGTTTAAGGGGGTACATGTTTAAAAAGTAAAATGTTAAGTGAGTCACTGTTAAATGAGACATTGTTAAGTGAGACACTGTTAAGTGGAACACTGTTATGAGACACTGTTAAGTGAGACGCTGTTAAGTGGAACAATGCTATGAGACACTGTTCAGTGAGAAACTGTTATCAGACACTGTTAAGTGGAACACTGTTATGAGACACTGTTAAGTGAGACGCTGATATTTGACACTGTTAAGTGAAAAATTGTTATCAGACACTTTAAATAGAGACACTGTTAAGTGAGACACTGTTATGATACACTGTTTAATGACTTTGATAACTCGATTTCCAATTCAACTTCCTCCAATATATCACCAAAATCAGTGAGTCAAATCAAAAAGGTAATTTTTGGGTTGAATTGAAATGTGATAAGTGGGCTTCGTCGAACGAGAACTTTAATAATAAAATTTGATAATTTGGTGCAGGAAAAACCATTTAAATTCGTATTTGAAGGATTATCATTCTATTTTCATATCTTTTTTTAAATGGTATATTAATGGCTGAAGTATAGACTTTTTTTTAATAAAAAATTATATTTTATCGAATATTTCGGTGTTTTTTATTAATTTATTTATTTATATTTTCCACATAATTTTTTTGATCGTTGGAAATGGTGAAAAACACCGAAGTATTGAATAAAATATAATTTTTTATTTAAGAAAAGAAAAAAGTCTATAATTCAGCCATTAATATACCATTTAAATAAATAAAGACTTTAAATATATAAATATTTCATATTTATTTTTCGTAAATTAAAAAAGGCAACGAATTTTTGGGCCATGTGATTAATAATTTTTAGAATATCGTCTATTGGATACTGATGTACTCTATCTCTGACTGACTTTTGTGTAATAAAAAGTTCCACATGACTTCCAGTTAAACTAAGTAAAATTATTCTCATAGAAAATTTTTTTGTAGAATTTTCGCATGTCGTAAATATTATGTTTTCCCCACAATTTTTACTTTTACTGTTTACTGTTTTCTTTTATGTAAAACACATTCTTAATTTTTTCTTTAATGCAATCTTTGTTTCAGTTTCTTAGATACTTGTGGATTTGGCAATTGCGGCAAATTTTATCTAAATGGGAAGTCGTCAAACGTAAGATGCCGCAAATATTTTTTTGCATATACTATATATCTGATGTGTCATACGTGAGTTTGTGTGCTGTGCAGCACACAATGCTTTGCTTCATAAAGCATCTTCCTAAAATCAAACATAAAATATATTCGCGCATCCTGATAAATGCAATATTTAACGACTTTGTTTTATTACTTTTCAGCAGCATTCTAGTTATAGAGCGGAACAACTTTTAAATGCCAATCGTAAAAACTGGAAGTCTGCTGGCCAAAAACTTATCACATATAAAGCTTTTCATTCGAATGCACACGATATTACGATATTACGACATTATGATTCTGTACAGAATAGAATATCATTTTTCCTTCTCGAACGATGATGGGTGCAGTGAAATACAAGCGACACCGTCAACTTCATCGTCAGCCAAAAATTGTGATGGCAGTAGCAACATTCAATCCCATACATGTACTGCTGCACTGATAGCATCCATCCAACTAGCCAGCCAGCCCGCCAGCAGCCAACAGCCATCAATCCATCAGAGACGTAAACGTACGTACTCTAAAAATGAATTAAAACTACAGATAAATTGCAAGCAGGAAGAAACTACACTGGGACGCCGCAGTCGTGTTTTAAATAAAATAATTTCAGACGAAATTTTACGACTTTCAAAGGATTCCTGTTCTTTCTCTTCTTTGTTATACTTAGTGTTTGTTGGAGTGGCAGTATCTCTGTCCGTACGTCTGATACGAATATATTCTCGGACGACGTGTACACATCACGCCTTGAGACGCCATACCGTTGCCGTCGGTTCGAAAAATTTGCGATTTACATACATACATGCAGAGAAGATGCCAGAATGTATCGCCAATAGTGTGGCTTGGCGAACTATTTTTATGTGTATAGTATACGCAACTTGATTTTGTGCGCTGTAGATGCGTCTTCACTGGAAAACGTAATAAAGAATAAGAATAAGCTAATTTCTCGAAACGAAACGGCAAAGTAAATTCCGTCGAGTTGTGACCCCGTACCGCCAAGAAACGCAACAGCAGCAATTTCGTTGCACCAATGGACAGCAAATTTAGATATTGCCCAGGTGCGCTTCACGTAAATTAAACAACGAAACAATTTCAATTCCTTTTGAAATTCCAGCAATAGTTTCCGCAAGGCTTCGCCGTACTCGACGTTTTTGAGGGGTGGCAGTTTGCTATTTGTTTAACTAAAGTTTAGTATGTAAATTACTAGAGGTTCCCTCCCTTTTGTATGTCAATTTGAGGAGGTGAAATAACTGAAATAATAGAAAATGTTCTTTTGCTGAGCACTTTCGAACGTAAAGACTCCGTCTGCTGCCTTTGAACCGGTTGTCTAAGGTAAATCTTTTTAGAGTGTTTACTGTGGAGTGATTGAATGATAACTGGTACTCAAAGTTTAGAATAGTGCATGTGAAAGCGAAAAGCTTATGTTTTTTAAAAACCTTTTATTTAACTTGACTTGACTCTTGTTTGTCTGTATTTTCGACTACATTTTGAGGTTCTTTTTAACCACCTTTCAGATAGCTGAAATTTTATAGCCTGTTTTATATTCCGCGTGTCGCGTGTGGCGCGTGTGGCGCGTGTGATAAGTGGATTTTTTTCCGATTTCCTTGAGGTCCTTTTAAAAAATTTTCACACGACCTAGAGAGCTGAAATTTTGTGAGTGGCTAAGGACCAAATAGCATTTTTTATAATCCGCGTGTGACGCGTTTTGCGTTTCACGTGTGTGGGTGGAATTCTTTTTTCCAACTTTTGAGGTCCTTTTGAAACACCTTTCACACAACCTACAGAGCTAAAATTTTGTGTGTGTCTAAGTCCCAAATAGCATTTTTTATATTGCGCGTGTGACGTGTGTCGCTTTTTGCATCTGGCGCGTGTAATGGGTCGAAATGTCGCCATTTTCTCGTTTTTTGACGTCCTTTTTAACCACCTTTCTCACGACCTAGAGGGCTGAAATTTTGTGAGTGGCTAAGTACCAAATAGCATTTTTTATAATCCGCGTGTGACGCGTTTTGCGTTTCACGTGTGTGGGTGGAATTCTTTTTTCCAACCTTTTGAGGTCCTTTTGAAACACCTTTCACACAACCTGTCTAAGTCCCAAATAGCATTTTTTATATTGCGCGTGTGACGTGTGTCGCTTTTTAAATCTGGCGCGTGTAATGGGTCGAAATGTCACCATTTTCTCGTTTTTTGACGTCCTTTTTAACCATCTTTCTCACGACCTAGAGGGCTGAAATGTGAGCAGCTCAATGTCAATAGCCAATTTTGATACCCTGCGTGTGATGAGTGAGTGTCGCAAGTCGCGTGTGATGAGTGGAAAAAAGGAAATACTTTGAAATAGGTCCTACCTCAAAAATAGATATTTTGGCGATTATTACCAAACTGTGTGGCGTGTGTCGATGTATACATTTACTTGTCATATTTTTAATATCGTTTTTTCTCCACTACCGACTGAGAGTGGTGTATGGTTTGTAACTGTTTAAATAAGCGACCCTTTTTATAATCAGTGTCCATAATGATGACTCTCTGAGTGAGTAGACAACCTCCAAGTAACAATTTATATATATATATATATATATATATATATATATATATAGGTACAAATGCGAATGGTGTCATACTTATTCCATCGGTGGATATAAAAAATATTAAAATTTTCAGAAAATTTAGAGCTTATTGATAAGTGATGAACAATTAAACGAAGGTAGTTTTGTATGTACGAGTATAACTACCAGTTAAAATGATGTGCGCCGTAGCTCGTGTGGTTCGTGTGTTGGACTACTGAGCAGGGGATTCAAAGTTTGAATCATAGAATAACACCAAAAAAAAACGTTTTCACCTTCTCACCTCTCGCGAGGTCCGAAAGTCCGAGAGTAATACCTGTCATGGAAAAGTTTCTCAATTTGCCTTTCGGATATGGCTTTAAATTATTGCTTCCTTCCATTTGAGCTGTGCAACAATATAACACGCACAACACGGATTTTCGCGAAAAGCTGGTCCCTGGACCATTTTATAATTATAACTATTAATAAACTAATTATTTTTATAAAATTTAAAATACCTATGGCAACTATTTTTTCTAAATTTAAGTACTTTATTGCTACATACTTACAGCTCAAGATTAGAAGTAAAGTACTAATTCGAAGTAATACAATCCATTACTAGCACTGGAAAATTGTTAACAACTGCAATTGGAGCCAAAATTCTCCAACAATTCTCCGTAAGACTTTTCTCTCGAACGCGTCTAAGAGGTCAGAATGCTTTTTGCTAAGCACCCAAGTCTCGAATCCATATGTAAGTATGTACTGGTATGACCATTGTCTTATACACCAGCAGCTTGGATGTTATGGTTAAATTCCTAGATTTGAAGAGTTTACCAACCCAATTTTAATGAAATTTTGCACACGTGTACATTTATTTTTCTTTCTTTCTATTAAAATTTGAGAGTGATCAGACCGCGGGGTCGGTTGGCTCCCATACAAATTTGTTTCAGAGTTTATAGTGGAAAGGTTATTAGAGATTTTAGATGAAAAATTTTAATTTGGTAATAACCGCCGAATTATCTGTTTTTGGTGTCGGGGCTTTTTCAAAGTATTTTCTTTTTCCACGCATCACACGCGTCACACGCAGATAAATAAAAACTGAATTTGGGGCATAGACACTCACAAAATGTTAGCTCTCTAGGTTGTGTGAAAGGTTGTTTAAATGGACCTCAAAGAAGTCGAAACAGGGTCAACTAAAGTTAAATAAACGTTTTTAAAAACATAATTAAATTTAAAAAAAAAATGTATCAAAAGAGGGCTGTAAAAAATACCAAATGACATCAGTTGGTAAACATTTTAGACATACTATTAACACTGACTCTTTGCCGCGTTCGAAATTAAAGTATTACGGTGAATTGTTGGTAAAGGGGAACAATGCCATGATGATAATATCTACGCTGGAAGACATTTTGACAGATTTCAGTGACAAGAAAATTTAATATCGAACCAAGATGGCTTCGTGCACTAAGAAATAGTAAAAATCAACAAATGCCACTCTATATACTTTAATAGGGGCAACCTATTACCGGATATAATGTCATTAATAATTGTAATGTAAAACTGTTGATTTGAGGTACCTCAAAGATCAAACACTCGACAGGTTTAGACTTTATATTAAGACGTATATAAGAATTTATGGCGTGGCAGACCGCTGTGGTCCAGGGACTAGCTTATCGGGACCATTTATGTTGTGCGTGGATTATACACACAAATGGAACTATAATTTATAGCCGTATCCGAAAGACAATTAAGAAGCCTAACATGACAGTTATTGCTCTGAAGCCTTTGTCAGACATTTAAGAGAGGTGGGACCGTAAAACGGATTTTTTGTGTATTTCTTAGATTAATATTAAAATTCTTCCACTATGCCTTATAACTGAAAACATATAGCTACTTAAAACTAATGAAAAAAAAACTTCGTCAACAACTTAAAAACTAAATCCCTATAAGAATTGCAGTCCTGTCTGTCCGTATTTAGAGTTACCACTAAGTTAGCTTGTAAAGATACCAACTGGGATCAAAGATGACGTTGTGAATTCTTGACACTACGAAAGCATCTAAGAGTTTCTTTTTCGACACATAATGCCTATAATCGGAATGCTCGCTTCTATTCATATGCATACACGCTTTAAGAGATTTCGTTTCAAAGCCATATATGAGAGACTGATGTTCCGCCATATTGCCCACGCGTACGTAAGAATTGGTCGAACGAATACCTGGTAACAAACAATCTTCACATCACTTTTCTGGAATAGTGAAAGGAAAAGCTTTTTGAGCGACATAAACGCTTTTTCCAAAGCGATATTTATATGTTCATTGTAACAAATTAATTTATCCAGAAGAACCCCTCAATAGCACACAACATTCTTCGTTGGGACCTGAACACCATTTTTATAATTTGCGCGCGCGTAAAAGGGGTTCGCGCTCTTATAATGCTCGGCTATATGCTTGGCACAGCGTGGTCGTTAATGAAAGGGAGGAGAAAAGAGGAGATGTGTATGAGCTTGTGTTTTGAATACCTGCGGATCGTCCGAAGATGTGCTTGACTAAACTGATTAGAATTTGGAGCGCCACAAATATTGCGGTTGAATTCAAGGTGAGGTGGCATATGCAACTGGCTATTTCTCTTGAGCACCGCTGGTGGAAGAAGAGAAAAAAAGTGACAAGCAGGAGAGGTTCCTGCGATGATCAAGCAATTCTATTAACTTCGCAATGTATGCAGACGACCGACGACCGACGACCGACGACCGACGACCGACGACGGAAAGACGTCCAACATCCATGCCATGGGCAAGTGAAGTTAATATAGAGAATTTAAAAATGAGAAACAATGTCGGAGAATGCTAACCTTTATGTGATAAATTTCAGATTTGAAACCGTCCAAACAATTTGTATTAAGCGGTCCAAAAGAAAGCTTCTAATCCAATGATGCAGTTTTTTATAGGCTCCATAAGCACGCATTTTAGACAAAAGCGCCTAGGAAATGTCCTGGAAATAAGAAACACGAGCATTTTTCTTGAGAACTCTTTGACTGCTCTGAACTAATTTATGAAAACGCCAAATGACAGAATATTGTGAAAACTTGTTAATCTATCTGTAAGTTGATATCGACAACAAAAAACGACATCAATAAGAATACAATTCAGTAAATCAGTCAGTTAAAGATGAATTAAGCATAAAACATTTATGTCTCGTTTCATTTGCTGGGTTCATTTGTGCGTGAGCTAAGATTTCTCTCTCTCTCCACCAACAAAACCAAGCAGCGCAGCCGAAAGCGCAGCACACACCGCACACAGTCATTAAAGTAAGACGGTATCTGATGCCACTATAAGAAATTAAAAAAATTTATAAGGGCCGTGCGGCCGAACCCGGGGCCCGATCACTACCAAATTTTAGAAAAAGTATTGTTTATTGGGTATACACATGTGTGTAAAATTTGAAAAAAATCGGGTAATTTTTATTTTAAATTTGTATGGGAGCCCCACGAACCCTGGGCCCGATCACTTCCAAATTTTAAAAGAAAGTATTGTCACTGGAAATACACATGTGTACAATGTGAAATCGGGCTTTAGGAAGTGCGTTAAAAATTGATAATTAAAAAAAAAATTTGTATGTTAGCCCCCCGACCCCGCGGCCCGAAATATACATGTGTGCATCTGACCAGCCAGCCAGTCACCCAGCCAACCACGTGCAGGCGAAGTTAATATAGAGAATTTAAAAATGCGGGATGGCTTGTGTATGTGTATTATAATATAAATATATGTATGTATATTTATTCTGTAAATAATCGTATTTTAAGGTCAAGTTTGTTTGGTTTTTTAAGTAAGAAATGCCCACTTTTACATGTTCTCATTCACTTGTTACTGTGTCGTCTAGGACAAAAGTACCAGAACTGACTGTTCCCAAATAAAATGATATTAATGTTTGGCATGCAGCTAAAGTCCAAAGATAAGCTTAATATTATACTATATTACCTAGAAAATGGCAAATTTTGAAACGTGACTCCGACTGATTTCCTTCTGAAAATTCCTTATAATTATTATCTTATCTTTCTGTTCTTATCAAAATGCTTTGAACAATTTATATCATTGTGTCAGTCAGTGTCTCATTGAAATTCTCCATGGGTTTATTCAGTTAATTGAATTTTTAATTACAGGACGAAGAGGTGATGAGATTAAGTTTGGTGAGATGGTCACACTGGGTTTGTATTGTACTGGATTCTATTTTTTTTATTTTAAAAGAAGGCGCAAGAAAAGAAACTGAGTAAATGACATAGAAACACGCCCTTGTTCCCCTCACCATCGGCAAACATATGCACATTAAATTAGTACAGTAGTTTCCGACTACTTCGTTAGTTCTAAGAACGCAGTGCATGCCAGACTTAGACTCGTAAAAGTCAAACTTTTATATTTCACATCGAGAACCGAGGGTGGCTCATCATATCACATCGTTCATAGCGCGACGGTTTGCAATAAACCTGCTGCCTTGCTGCCACCCTAGCTGACTAGAAGAACTTGCGTCACAGTCGCAAAGTAAGGAGGCTATAAAAAATAATGTTCCGAGGATAAATTCATGCTTCTAAATGAAGGCTACAACGATTGCATTTAAGAAGATCACACACTCAGATGATGTCACAACATCGTGCAATCGACAAAAACACGACGAAAATGCAAAAAGTGTTAAGTAGTAAATCCCGAAAGGCAAACGAAACGCACAAAGCGGAAACTCCTTAAAATGTATACAGTATACGCTAAGCAACGGTAAATGATCATACACATCACACGAAGAAAACCAATAAAAGCGCATGCCGCATGCACCGCGTCGTTGCTAACCTTGCCAACGTGTCTGGTTTTTGCTACCGTTCATACTACACATTTCTCTGGGCGTGTGTAGCTACGTGCAAGTGCCGAATAGCGTCGTCGAACAGCCAACAAAAATTTTAGTGACTTGTACAGGGTGCACAGTACACGCTTGTTAAGTCACAAAAATGTTATCTTAAATTAAAACGATTCAGTTTATGGGGTTACAGCAGCGCTTAAGTGATGAGCTATTGTTGAAGCGAACAAAGAAATTTCTGCGTGCGTCCCAGGTTTATGCCGAACTACGACGAACTACTAAAGATTGCAACTACTGTACTGTATAGCACACAACTCAATAAGCTACGTGCCTAAGCGCACTTGTGTTTGACATACACACACACACATATATGTAAATACATTTTGCCCGCTTCTGTGCGATTAACTTAACTTTTCCTATTCCCTATATGTACGTTTACGAGTACAATGTAATTGCTTAATCCACGACTTGTCTAAGACCTTGTTGAACGAATGGTCTGGAAAACCAACAAAGGCGCATGCATTTCTGTCTCCTATAATAAAATTATATAAAAAAAACTTTTTTTTTTTAAAAAATGCTTTTATTAAAGCATAAAGCCACCTAAAAAGTAGAAAATAAAATATGCGATATCTGGAGCAACTAGAACTGTTATAAAATAAATGAAAATTGCTGGAATGTTTATAATGGAAATCTGAAATATTTGCGGCTTAAAAAAATCATATAATTGAAAAGAACCGTGCTAAGCATTTGAGGTTTATGATAAGAATAAAAGAACATCAAATACCCCATCAATACTCCCTCAAGACCACCTCAAACACTTAAAGGTTCCCTTAAGACAATATCAAAACAGTCTCAAGACCACCTAAAAATCCCCATAAGGTTCCACTAACGACCCTCTTCAGACCCCTAAAGTTTTCGTCAAAACTACGTTACGACCCACAACAGGACCCCACTCAAGGCTCTCTCAAACTCTCCTCACACCCCGACAAACACTCTTAATACAATCTAAAGACTCCCTCAAACTCAAGACCACCTCTAAACCCACCTGGAGGGCCCATCATTACTCACCTCAAAACCAACCTCAAGACCCACCTGAAGATCACCAAAAGACCCCCGAAATGTCCTACCCCAAAAATGCGTACGAGACTTACTCACAAATTTGTAATGAAAAAAGCGTGATAGAATGACATATAAACCGACAGAAAGACAGAGGCAAGTTAATATAAAAGCATTTAAAAATTGAGATAATTTAAATATTTAGAACTAGGTGTTCCCGTGAGCTTCGGTAACCCTACACGTGAACCCCAGGTGGTGTTCTATAGCCTATAACCTTCTCCCACTTGCCAATAATATACATTGAACATTTTTTAAAAATTGATTTGCAAATTTGTTTAATGTCGAAATTTCACATTTCCCCTTCCAGCTTACTAAAGCGTGAGTTGTTTTGTACTATAGACTGTAACCTGCCAATAATATACATTAAAAACTTCATAAAACTCGGTTTGTGAATGTGGCAGATATTAACAGGTTTACATTCCAACCAACAAATGTTATGGTGGGGGGAGGGGGGGGGGTGTTACTATATCCTATAACCTTCTGCCACATGCCAATACAATACACCTTAAAATTTTCATTAAATCGGTTTTTCATTAAAATATGATTGATTTCAACATTTATCATTTCACACCTCCAGGGATGAGAAAGAGGAGTCTACTATAGCCTATAACCATCTATAACCATTACTAGACCTGCCAATAATATACGAGTACAATGAAAATTACATTAAAATCAGTTTGTAAATGTGTAAATTCTAACCTATGCAGCAGTTGTTTAGTGACCAAAAACTCGTCCCAAATAAGAGGGCAATAAACACGCTTGGGAATAACGGGAACAATGTGCTCTACCTCGGCAGATGTTTTCAATACACTGTCAATACCTCTGGATCTACTTATTCAGATGAAAGTGGTGAAATCAATATGGCTTCGAAAGAATAAACCATGGTAGCATGATGGACACAAGAGTGTGTAGTTCTTAATTGAGAATTCTAAAGAGGCATTTGCACATGGAAAATGGCCAACTGTTTTTCAAATGGAAATATTTGCTGTCTTTTTACCGCTGTTTCTACTGGCCGGAGCCATGGTTAGGGTTGAGTCAGGCAAGCTTGGTGATCAAAAATACCACAATACCAAGATTTTTGGAATCTCATTCGGAGCAGAACACACCCTTAGAAGTCATATGTTCAAGTAGGTATATTGGACTAAATATTCAAGTCCTGTCTTAGAGAAAAAGAAACAACTATACATTTATTATGTAACAGCTTGCCTCTTCAAGACTAAGGAGAAACATTTTGGGAAGAGATATAATAACGATCGAAGAACTTAGATCACCACCATAACAAATTTACCTTTTTTTTATATATATATATAAAAAACAACCCATACAAATTAATACTTTGTATAAAAATTTTCTATATTCAAATTCAAAAATAAAAAAAATTTAATTAATTTATTTTTAAAAAATAATGAAAATAATTGGTTAATATGAAAAAATTTAAAAAGGTTGAATAAAAAAACTAAATTAAATCTTAAGAAAGTATAAAAATGTGTGCAAAGATTGAAAAAAAAGAGCAGGGTAGGCTGTGTCGGAAACATGGCCGTAGGTTTTGAGCGTGCCAACGTCTGCCCGGGACGAAAGAAAAAAAGGCAAAGATCTTCTTGTGGAACGGACATCTCAAAATGGTATAGTTTCCAATATTCCAGACCATAATGATCATATTCCATAATTTCCATAGGAAGAAGTCTTATAGTCGCATCTACATTCCGAATTTCATACGAATCGCTTAAAAAATGGCTTAGTTCTCATAATAGTGACATTTAACAAACAGTGTCTCACTTAACAATTTACTTTTTGAATATGCACCCCCTTGTAGTGAGACGGTGTCACGTCAAAAAACGGGTTAATTTAAAAAAAAAACAATTATATGGTAGACCCTCGGCTGTTGGGCTTTATCACTTCAAAATTCTTACAGAAAGTGTTGTTATCGGAGACACACATGTGTATAAAATTTAAAGAATATCGGGTTAATTTTTTAAAAATTTATATGGGAGCTCCTGGGCACTGGACACGGACACACGAAGTTAATACATAGAATTAAAAATGAAACTTTGTCCGTATGTCTGTACGTCTGTTCGTGATTAACTCAAACACCGTTAATCTGATGTAGCTGAAAGTTTAGGTTGTGGTGGGTGGGTGGTGACGAAGGGTGTCAAGGGGATGAGGAGTCTTGAGAGGCTTCTTGAGCAGAATTTTGTGATATTTTGAAAGTGAAGTATGACCATTTTTTATAATAGGCATTTTTTTTATAATAACATGTTTTTATAATTTTTCAAAATTTTTAAATACATACATAAAGAAATACATAGTCCTGAAATTTTGCACACCTGCTCGTTATTTTAAGAAAGCAAGAACCGCCATATTTTTTCCAGATCTTATGTTGGGGATGTCAGTGGGATAAGAGTTAGTTCTATTGGAGGCAGGGGGTATGGGTCAGCCGGGCAACACCTGATATTTCAGCTAATTTTGATCAGGTTTTCACTATTGTACACTTGAAGGCTATAGGCTTCATTTTTTGAGTCAGATGTGGGGTACAGTGTTGGGAGGCAGTCAGTAGAGACAGTTGGGTGGGGGTGAGTGTGGTTGTCAAAAAGAAGACTTAAAGAGCTGAGTTGTTTTATATTCTCCCTTTAGAGCCGCAATCCGTCTTGACCTCCCTTAAAAACTTTCTCATTTAAATGGGCAAAATCGCATAGATCTACATCGACTTGTTATCAGGACATTTATTACTACATACCCGTTAAAAACAACCAAAATATTAATCAAACATTTCCATTACCATTAGAATGAAGTAATTTGGTGTTCATCGACTTTTTCAGGGCATTTATTACTACATGTTAGACGCATTTGATAAAACCTTACCTAACCGTTAAGACAAAGCGTGCTTCCTTTCGGATATTGAGTCCCAATCCATTACGCCTATATTTCATCCATCCTGCTAGTTGCCACACTGACTGAAAATCATCTTAGCAATTGATGTCTGAGCCGCCGCCAAACTCAACAGACACAAATTGCTATGCTGAAGATATACTAAAGACTCGCATGAGATTGCAGCCGTTATTTAATGACTTTAAAATTTGCATTTGCTATTAACCTGTTTGCACTAGAGGACTGCATTTCGGACGAAAGACGAAATCATCAATAGATAAAGCCTCCAACTTCCGTCCGATGTCAAAAAGCCAATAGGCAAACAATTTAAGTGCAAATTACGTAGAATCAGATGCCAATACCTCTACAATGGTCACAATTATTATCACCACATACATATACATATTTAGTATTGGCTGGAGTTAAGTCATTTCATGCCGTACCATGACCACACTAAGGCATACCGCATCATTTAAGGACATTCGTGTGTGGTGATGTTTCACCGAGTATTCGACGGATTTTCAAATACCGATTACCCTTATCATCCTTGCCGAGTGGGATCATAGTAATTATTGCAAACGGGAAGGCGGAAGGTAAAGGCTTTGAATATGTACAGATCACATGCATTCATGCACAGGTTTATTAAGGTATATCGTCCAGGACGTTCGGACAAGATACCATCGACGTCATATTTCGATAGGGAGTTTTACTTCTTTTGTAAACAAATTTCAATTCGCTTTGATGATGATGATAATGGTGACTGATGTTGACGGTGTGACAGCGGGAATAGTGATGGGTGCATACTTTGGCGACATGCTTGGTTGTTTTTGCATAAATATCTGTTAACGTTTACCACACTCCCTTTGCCAACCTTTTCCTGTAAATCGCTTGTACTCGTATGTCACAACGTTGCCAGCGTATCTACGGACACCTGTATTTGTATGCTAAGCACTTAATACAATTCCGGTTGCTCTCTTTTGTACGCGTTTTTTTAATGTAGATGCTGGATAATTGTGTTATCCTGATTTTCGTACTTTGAACTTTGTTAAAGAAAAACAAAGGTATAGACATTTTAAATATCAATATGATTGTAGATATCAATTAACTGTTATAATTCGTGTTAGTCTTTTCTTTTATCAGGTAAGTGGTATGTCATATTGCACAATACCTATTAGCACCGATGTTCGTTAACATTTTTTAGCCAATAATTTTATTAGGTAATTGTAAATGAGAATGTAACTAAATAATGAATGTAGAGAATGTTGAACTCGGGGGCGCTTCGGTACCCGTGCAGCTAGTGAGCGAGGTCGCTATTCATAAAAAATGAGATTTGTAAAAAAAATTGTGTGGTGACTATTCTTCCAGAAGTCCTACCTTTCAAAATATGAGGAAAACCTGCTCATTAACCCGTTGAAAATTAGTTGAAAATTTCGTTAAAATCAAAAAATCGTTAAAATCGCTTAAATATCACTTAATACCATGGGGTCTTCAAACTTTTTGGGAGTCAGGTGGGTAAAACAACATGCATATTTTTAAACATAGGAGTATATTCGTATATAATAGGTGTGTATTTATAAAATAAGTCATTAAAATAGGAATTTAAATAAAAATAATCAGAAAGGTGCAAAGAAAGCAGAGAATTTATTGAAATAATGTAAATCTACATATAATTGAAAAAGAATAAATTAAAACATATATTATGTATTTGTGTAGTGTGTTTCTAATGTACGTAAAAGATGGTGGGGTCTCTGACATACAATGTCTGTTCACTTTGAATCAAATTTTGATGCTGATGCTGATGGAATGAAGATCATTGTTCGTTAGTAAAAATAAGCTCTGTACTTTGGTTTTACAAAGATCACAACTGATCTCATATTTTTTAATCGCATCTTCAAACTTATGTGTTCTATTTGGCGAGCAGGTTTTGATTAAATCACCTTCGGTAAAAGCCTTTGTCAAAATATGGCAGATTTTAAAAACTTCCTCTTATAGCGGCTTCGTTCTGATGTTTATGCTTTTTGATCATTTCACGTTGGGTTTTAATTTAATTATTAATTTTTTCAAAGATAGCTCTTTTTCTGTTTGGACCTTTCCAGTCAATATTAACTTTTTGAATGCTTTGTTGTAGAGTGTCTATTTTTTTAACACAAATGTTGCTTTAATGCATATAAGATACAAAACAGCATTGTTGCTTTCAATTACAAAATAGTCTTCACTCTATTTTTTTTACATTCTCTATCAACTTTCCTTTCTTTGAAAAAGACAATGGTCAAAACTCAGTTAAAGCACGGTACAAACTGCTGAATTGACGTGGAATCGATGTTTACCACCACCTCAACACAACACGATTGCAACTTACACTTTAACTGGTTAAAAATAGCGTAGTATAATAATAAAAAAGTCGTCTCGCAAACAGGAATATCATAAATTCATATATTCAAAAAAAAGTCTGAAAATATAACTTAAAGGAAAACTTTTAAAGAAAAAAAAACAACCCATAAAAATTAAAATTTTTCATGTAAATTCTCTAAAAGGAGATACTATGCATGTGTGCAAAGTTTGAACCGGGTTAATTTGGAAAAAATTAATATAAGAGCCACTTTACTTCAAAATGTTTACAAAAACTGTTGTCACCGGAGATACACATGTGTAAAAAATTGGAAACCCCGACCTTGGGCCCCGATCACTTCCAAATTACAATAGGAAGTGTTGTCACCCGAGATACACATGTGCTTAAATGTGAAGAAAATCGGGCTAATTTTTAAAATATTTATGTAGGCACCCCTCGTGCCTCAGGGCCCGTTCACTTCAAAAATTTTACAAAAAGTTTTGTCCGTCGGAGATACCCATGTGTTAAAAGTTTGAAAAAAATCAGGCCTCAGAGCCCAAGCACTCCAAAAATTATACAAAAAGTTTTGTCCGTCGGAGAAGTGTTAAAACTTTGAAAAAAAATCGGGTTCGGGGTCTCCAAAATTTTTACAAAAAGTGTTGTCCATCGGAGATACACACTAAATAACATTAAAAGAAAATAGGGTTAATTTTAAAAAAAAATGTGTACGGGGCCTCACGACCACGAGGCCTAAACGCCAAAATTAAAAAAAAAAATTTGTCCATCGGAGATACATGTATATAAAATTTAAAGAAAATCGGGTAAATTTTGTTAAATATTTGTATGGGAGTCCCCCGACCCTGAGGCCCGAGGGTCCCAAATTTTAAGTTAAGTGTTGTCGTCGGAGATATGCAAGTGTGCAAAGTTTCAATGAAATCGGACTTTGGGAAGTGGGTTAAAAAAAACAAACAAACAAACACACGGGCACGCGAAGTTAATATAGAGAATTTAAAAAATTAAAAATAAATATTAATGAAATTCGAACATTTGGCAGGCTAGTAGGACGTCCTGTGTGCATCCTGCCAAATTACTTTCTAAAATCATAAGGCTTAAATTCGATCACATTAAAAGCCTTTGTAAGTCAGCTTAGGTAAATATTATATAAGATGATATTAAGATGGACTAAAAAACAGCTATTAAATTATTTTTACGAGGTATTTGAAAATTGTACACAGCATTGGCATGGACCGGAAAACGCACCTTCGTATTTTGGTGACCCTTGCTCGTAGAGTATAGAAGATTAACAAAACAAAAGTTGTTGGCTTGAGTCACGTAAAACATGTATACTTGAAGTCATTAGTAATTAATAATCATTATAGAAAAAAAATATATGCTTGAAAAAAGGAGATTTAAAAATATTACCAAAACAAAAAAAAAAGTTTATTTGCGGACTTATTAAAAATAAAACTAAAAAAATGAAATAAAAAAAATTAAGGTACCACGAAAAGATGTTTTCTCGACGTTTTAGGCAATTTGGACCATAAAAAATGCAAAAAAATGTGTCTATAGGGAAGCATGTATGTGGGATGTTTTCTGCAAAACACCAGAATGGAAGGCCCGATTTAAAAAATTCTTCCGCTGAAATAATTTTTAGAATAAAGCGAAGAACCGCATCGATTTCTCGAATACGGCATTAAATTGTACGTCCCTTCCATTTGCAAAAATATAACACGCACAACACGAATGTCCGCGAGAAGCTTGGCCTTGGACCGCATCAGTCTGTCGCGACAAATATTTTTATAAAAATTTAGTTAAAAAAAATCCAAATTAATACGAGGAAAAACCCATCGTGTGGTGCTGTAAAAAACACTGTAGTGATATTCCACCTATTTAACGTCGCATTGACTGATTGCACCCTCAGGCTCAAGAAAATATTGCACTCCCTCTGACACCGAATCCCACGAGGTGTAAATATTGCGGTTATGCAGCATGCAGTATCGTAACAATAATAACTGCATGTAGAGCACAAAAATACGGCGCTACATGCATGCTGATGATTACAGAATAGAATAGGGATAGCTACACATGTATGACACAATATTATCGTCAATACACGAACACACGACACGCAATCATGTTCAACCTACCCCTCATGATCGTAAATGTATGCAAACAATAGAAGGCATTTCTGGTCTTCTTGATTTGTGCTGCATAAGCCATGGGAATCAAACCAAACACTTGCAGAGCATTTTTTTATCCATTTACGGTTCACAATGAGACTTATTAGCGACACGAAACACACTATAATGCTAGGCTAGTGACGTTGTCCGTCGTATTTATACAAGTATTCAGTATGTGTAGCGATGTGTATCCTATCGTCGTTTGACACTTGCACCACGAAGCCTAGTTGTGAAAAAACCAATAGAACACCAGGAAGAGTGGGAAATGTTAAAGTATTTTCCCCTCGTGCATATTCGTTTGAGGTGAAAAATATTTAATATTTGCATTCGCACTCGTATAATGTGTAATTGCATTTGGTATTAATGCAAAAGGTAAATAAAACGGCTTTGAGTGCAACAAGCGAATATTCACAGAGTTTAAGAGAAGCGAACTCATACTATTAAAGTTCAACAGTGGATAGATAAACATTTAGCGGCGATGAATGGAATCGCTCATGTGGGGTAGTGGATTGGAAGCTATTTGTTTCTCAGAACTTCGAACAGAATTGTTTTTTTTTTGTTTGCCAAATTCTAACAATGATTATCGTCGTTTTCGCGACACTCTTGGATGGACAAACCAAAAGCAGATAGCTGCTTAGAAGTTGACAAGCGGAAATAATTGAAATAATGACTCGAACAACAACAGTATCTCAAGCGAATTTCGCATTGTCTAATAAGCTAATGGAGAAAAATAGTAATACAGCCAGCAGAGCAGGAATTCGCAAATAGTTGTAGGAATTTAAATGCACAACAACAAGGAGTTACCACACTTGAAACTCATTTAATCGATTGTTACGATATGCCGTACTTAGTCATATTCGTAGTTGTAAATGACATATATCATTATCTCGCTGCACTAATTGGCCCTTTAAATGCTCGCCACAGTTATTACCTGTTTACGGGCTGAGTATATGTAAACATATGTATGTGTTAATAATGGAGGAACTTAACTTGTTTGTCCACTCCGGTCTAAAGGCAATTATAAGTGATTTCTAGTACAGGTTTACTTATTTCACACCGGTTATCAATAAATTCCATTTCGGTAATAATCGGTAACATTGAAATGAAAGACTTGGAAACCTTCAGTAAAGTTAAATTACCTTTCTTGATAGAAACAAAACACAAATTATAACAAATTTTTCACACGCCCATAGTCGAAAATGACTGTTTCATCCACTATAAACTAGCTTCGAAAGTAGCAGAAAGTAGAAATAGTAGGAACCCTTGGCTCTTTCAAATTTTTACAAAAAGTGTTGTACTAAATTGGAAAAAAATCGCGGTAATTTTGAAAAATAATTGGACCCTGACGCTCGATCAATTCCAAAGTTTGAATAAAATCAGACTTTTGGAAGTGGGTTAAAAATTGATCACCGCCAGAAAGACAGAACCATGCCGACGCAAAGTTAATATATAATATTTAAAAAAACAAACTCACGCGGACGCGAAGTTACGAGTAATATAGCTATTTTAATAAAGTCCTGCGCGTTTTTAATTTAAGTATAATTTTTTTTTTCAGATTCCGTCTTAGTTGTTGAATTCAATATATGAGTTTGTTGAGTTATACACATTTAAAGGTGCCCCATACGTTTAATTTGATTGCCATTTAATTAAAATTCGAATATATTTTATTTTAAAAACGTCTCTAATGCGTATCATTTAACAGTCAATAGAATAATTACACCTTAATAATAATAGTGTTAAATTGCTAATTAAGTATTCAATATTCATAAAATAAAAATGTTGAAGGTTACCTCAAATGTCCTCAAAGTTCTTCAAATTGGGGGATACTACCGTGACAGTCAAAGTGGTCGAAGGTTTTTTTTACATTCCTACAAAAAAAGGTTGTCCAGATTTTTTTTAACCTATATTAGCCAATTGCTGCAAAAACGCAAAAACTAATTTTCTTTAGGTTTCTTACTTGGAAATAACTTTTATAACATATTCAAATTTTTAAAAAATGTGTTTAAACTTGGCATGACCTTGGTTGTAAGTCTCTTTCAACTTGTTTGAGGTCTTTTTAAAATATGGGTCATTGATAATTTCTGAGCGACCACGTGTGTCGCGTGTAGTGCGTGTGGTGCGTTATGGGCTTCTAACCTCTAAGTGAGGAGGAAGAAGAAGAGAAAGAAGAAATACAATATGAAACAAATAGGTACCAATTTTTCTTAAGAAACATTTTAGCTCAAAATATTTTCAAAAAAATTATGTCAAAAAAACAAGAATTTGACAAAAATTTTCCCTTTACCCAGAGAAAAGTTATCTTTTTCTTTAACAAGAACTGAACGACTGATGAGTTTTTCTACTCGTAATGTCACACACACTAGGAGTACGTTATATCGGAATTGTTGACGTCTTTCTTTATTTTATTACTTTTTATCTATATTAACTTCGTGTGCCCGTGGCTGGCTGGCGGACAGGCACACCAAATCTTATGATCAATTTTTAACCCACTTCCTTTCACACATGTGTATCTCCCATGACAACAATATCTATTAAAATATCCCATACAAATCTTATAAAAAAAGTACCCGATTTTCTTAAAATTTTATACACATGTGTATCTCCGATGGACAACACTTTTTGTAAATATTTGGTAATGATCGGGCCCTGGGGTCGGAGAGCACCCATACAAATTTTTTTAAAAAAAGTACCCAAAGTTCTTCAAATTGTATACACATGTGTATCTCCGATGGGGAACATTCTTGTAAATATTTGGAAGTGATCGGGCCCGGGGTCGGGGGCACCCATACAAATCTTACACCCGATTTTCTTTAAATTTTATACACATGTGTATCTCCGATGGACAACACTTTTTGTAAATATTTGGTAATGATCGGGCCCTGGGGTCGGAGAGCACCCATACAAATTTTTATAAAAAAAAGTACCCGATTTTCTTTAAATTTTATACACATGTGTATCTCCGATGGACAACACTTTTTGTAAATATTTGGTAATGAATGGGCCCTGGGGTCGGAGAGCACCCATACAAATTTTTTAAAACTAAGTACCCAAAGTTCTTCAAATTGTATACTCATGTGTATCTCCGATGGGTAACATTGTTGTAAAAATTTGGAAGTTATCAAGCCCCGGAGGCACCCATACAGATTTTGTAAAAACTGTACCCGATTTTCTTCAAATTTTATACGTATGTGCATCTCCGATGGACAGCACTTTCTGTAAAATTTTAGTATTGATCGGTCCTCAGTGTTGGAAGGCCCCATTAAAATTTAAAAAAATGTACCCGATTTTCTTCAAACTTTATACATACATGTTTAATCCTATGGACAACGCTTTATGTAAAAATTTGGAAGTGGCCCCAAAGGCGAGGAGCTTCCATAATTTTTTTTCAAATTATCCCTATTTTCTTTAAATTTTATTCGCATACACTTTTTGTAAAAATTTTGAAATTATGAGGATAAGGGGGCTCCCAAATTTTCATTTTAAAATGTTACCCGTTTTTATTCAAACTTTGCACATTGTGTATCAGTTAGAGAATTTACACGAACAATTTTAATTTTTATTGGTTTTTTTATTAGGTTCTTAATCGTCATCTGATTCTAAAGTAGCCGTTATACACACTAGTGAGTTAACATGTAAAATACTTTTGTTATTTACTGCAGTCACAGCGAACACACATTCCCAGAGTAATTTTGCATTGCGCATAACCGGTTTGCCAGAAAACCCGGTTTTGTTCGTGTGAAAATAGCGTACATTACTCGAAGAAAAGTGCTCATCGATAAACTGCACTTTCCTTGCTTGTTATTTAAAATACTATAATGTGTGTTGCACAGTTTTAAATTTCGTCTACTTTTGACATCTGCGCTTGTCTTCTTTCTTCTTCTTTGGGGGCTATGTCTTATCAATAATAAATAGTTATGCTTTCAATTGTTGGGGTCATAGAGGAGAGCGATAGAAAGTCTTCTAAAAGATAGAAAGTATTTAAAGAACTAATATTAAAAAAAAAACAATAATAATAATATGAAGACAATATTATTAATTTTTACAATGTTGTCACCGTAGTTCAGTGGTTAGTGCGTTGGACTACTGGGCGGAAGGTTCTATGTTCGAATACCAGAAAAACACCAAAAAGTTTTGCACAGCCCCACGAATAGCCAAGAAAAATTAAAATAACTTTCGTTCTGGATTAATGAAAGCATCTTTTGAAAACCCAAACAGAGACTACAGAGAATGTGAAACAGGTGTCTCATAGTATGGAAGGGCCAAGAACTTTGAATTGAACGTTGTATGCTTGGTTGCTTCGGTCAGTATGTATTCTTCAAACTTCAAATACATAGAGTTATCCCCATTAAAGTAATAGATGTTTAGCTTTTAATACGTGATTGCGACCCCGAAGGTCGAAGCTTATATTCAGAGGACATGAAAATGAAATATAAGGATGTACGTTTATACGTTTGTTTGTCGTGTCGTATATCTCGGCATCTACCAGTCAAAATTTGTTTTAAAACAATTGGTTAGCGCTCGGCTTGCGATAGCATAA
Organism: Nephrocerus scutellatus; assembly: GCA_947095585.1. NCBI lineage: Eukaryota > Metazoa > Arthropoda > Insecta > Diptera > Pipunculidae > Nephrocerus > Nephrocerus scutellatus. Next base: position 34,501,803 of record OX352761.1, read on the forward strand.
TTTTTTTATTCATAGGGGTTACTACCCCTGAGAAAACTAAAAAAATACTCAATCTAAGCATCGCTATAAATTTTTTGTAAGCCTGAACGTTTGCAAAGTAAAATGTGTTTTTTTAGTCTATTTCAGAATCGCTTATGAATAAAAGACCTACATTTTCAGTTGCATATTATCAGGCTTCTAAGATAAATTAGTCTTTAGACTGAATTACAACTAAATATACATACGCGGGTGTGTGTAGTCACTTTCGCATAGCAGAATACTCGTAAAATAGCTCGTGTGTTTATAGTAGTGGAAAGTTTTAGGTAGGAACTCGTATATATCGGCTTCTACCAGTCAGACTTTAATGGGACTAGTTTTAAAACAATTGTGACGCGTATGGCGTGTGTGGCTCGTGTAAAAAAATACATTTTTTTTTATAAAAAAAAAGAAAAATTTTTTAAAAAAAAACTAAGGCAGCGCAGACCGCCACCCTACCTACATACCTTTTGCCTGTCAGAAATTTCATTATTACAGTTTTTTTAAGAAATAAAAAAATTTCCCAAGAGATAATTCAGTGTTTAGACTGAATTACAACTATCCATACGGCGAGCTGAGAAGCTCGCTTTTCTATCTTAGTTCTATAATAATTCCAATTCTATTTATTAATTAATTTCATCTTTTCGCTTTTTGAGCGTACCTACATTTATTTAATAAATTTAATTGAAATGATTTGTCAATGCAGTTAAGTTCTAAAACTTCTCACTGCAGCATTTCTATTTACATACGAGTGTTATGCATTAAAGATGCAATTCTATAACCACAGTACTAATACGTTCGAGCATACATACATATGTTCCAGTGTCATCAACATACTCATTACTCATTACGTATTTATGTATTCTTACATAACGTTTTTCAAGGGGGGTTGTGGTGTTTAGATTGGAAATTATGCGCCTCTGGCAATTGTATGAAATCGCTAATATTTAAGCACCGTCCGATGGGTTAAGCACTTGATGTCGTTCTCTCTCCTCACACATTTAATTGAGGCGCCCACTTCTGGTTAGAGACATATTTGCATGAATTTCTAAATGCTATGCGTCGACTATTTGTCACATTCCGACACACATATCACGGTATCAGTTGGTTCTCACAAAACATTGCATTATCTGATTGGCATTGCCCCAATCTTTCCTTAGAATATAAAAGCTCGGACGCTCGGGGTTGCCTTGTTCAATGATTTATGTCAGAGATTTTGAGCTCGTGATACGTCGGGTATCTGCGACATTATTAAAAGTATTAATCGGTGATAACAGGCAAGGTTTGCAAAATTAAATGCTCTTCAAAGGAGTCTATGTATGTTTGTATTCGTACGAGTGTTATCGAACTAAATACTCGCATATTCAGTTTAACACATAATATAAATGACTATACTGAACACCAACCAAATCACAATTGTTTTATATTTTTATGGCAATGGCAAACCCAAAGAATCTACTCACGACACTGAGTCATATATAAACATCTAATCTCGGCTTGAAAGCTTCTGACTATATACAAGTATCGTGAAAGAGCATTTCAAGCATTAGTGCGCAGAGAATGAGAGACGTACACATTCGTCTTATAAAAATTTAAAATGTTGAGAAAATGTGCACTAAAACGTGACTACATTCTTGTACAGGGTGACTAAGAAAGTTGGCTAAATTGTTTTATAAAAAGTAAATTTTAGTACCATCAATAGTACGTAAACGAAACAAAGAGTTAATTTGCGGGTTAAAATAAGAGCGAAGGACCTCGTACCTATTCGAACAGTTCAGTATGTATGAGTGAATGGGCATTAAGTAAGTTTTCACGAGAAGTGCCGCGTTACAATATAAGCCTAGGTGAGCGAGCCTCTAATACAATAAATCATTTTACCAGGTTAAAATTGGCATGGATAAAAATTACATCGTCGGTATATAGCTAACGACGAAATCATTCTTCACGTTATTTACCTCTGTGCTTGGATCCTTAAGGTTAGCCTCATATTAAGCGCATGACAGCACAGCATAACTTAGCCGAGGTTTTTATGGCAAACAATGTTATACTAAATGACAAACATTCACATTTTGTGGCATTAATACTAACATTAGCCGTTCTTTATTATAAGCTTTGATCCAAATCGAATGTCAATTTACATGCACTTACAACAGCACCACGTGATCTTGCTCTTCATCAAGATACATGATCAAAAAATTATTTTGCTTAACAATAACATGTGTTCGTGTGTCGCAGATTGCCATGAGCGAGCTAATCGAAATTACTATAAGTTCTTACTATTCCCCACTATGCGGCTTTTTTCATTGATAAATGTTGGTAAAATTGTCGATGGTTGCCAAACATTCATGTTGCCAGACTAAAATATGGAATATCACTTAAAAATCACTTAACCTTTTTAAATTCTCTATATTAACTTCGCGTGCACGTGGCTGGCTGGCTGGCTGGCTGGTCAGATTTTCTGATCAATTTTTTACCCAATTCCCATAGGCTGATTTTATTGAAATTTTGCACACATGTATATTTCCGGTAACAATACTTTCTATTAAAATTTGAGGCCCCTCGAATCTCGGGCTCGGTCTCTGTGCGCTGCGCTGTTCGCTGTCGCTGCGTTTTATTTGGTGGATGATTTTGCCACAAAACGAGCACGCAGTGTGTATGTGTGCATCCCCGTTTAGAGAATTTACAAGAAAAATTTTAATTTTTATGGGTTGTTTTTTTTTCTAATGGTTTTGCATAATACATCATAGTGCTTTTTGTTTTTTTATTTCGTATTTCGTCATCGTGATGGGGGACTTGAATGCCAAGGTTGGCAACGACAATGAAGGACTCAAACATTTGATTGGGAAGCAAGGCCTCGGCGAACGAAATGACAATGGTGAAAGATTTGTTGATTAATGCAACACCAACAACCTTGTCATAGGAGGCACCATGTTTGAGCATAAGACTTGCCACAAGGTCAGCTGGGTGTCAACTGACAGGCAATCATCATCCAACCAAATCGACCATGTGGCGATCAGCCGATGTTTTAGAAGCTGTCTGTAAGACGTCCGAAACAGACGAGGAGCTGACATGGGTATGGTACGGGATCATCACCTTATGGTAGCTACTGCCCAGTTACGTACTGCATCAGTTCAAAGAGTCCGCAATATCATCCGAATGCCTAGGTATAACATCGACCGGCTAAAGATCCCCTCAGTACGCCAACAATTAAGGGATCATTTATCGCAAGGAGTGGAAGCAATCAGCAGCTCACTTAAAAGCTACTTAAAGCTCGTATTGTCCGAGTTATAGTCCATGTATTGAAGAAAAATGAGATAAGTGCAGCGTAGTGTAAGAGGTAACAAGCGTAACTATATTAACAACCTGGCCTCAGAAGCAGAGGAGGCAGCGAGCAGGTGCGATAGCAGAACCGTTTACAGAATCACCAAAGAGCTGACAGGTGGTCACCGCTCTAGCCAACATCCGGTGAAAGTCCTAGATGGTACCGTACTCGTTTCAGCCGAGGATCAGCTCAAGAGATGGAAGGAGCATTTCTCTACGGTCCTTAACCGTGTATTTGCTAACGATATGCACCCAAATCAAACGGAGCTGCCGGAAGTAACAATTTCCCGAATTCGCACCTCAACTCCCAGTAAAGACGAGATCGCTACCGCGATTAACGCCGGTAGGACTAGATGGTATACCCGCAGAGCTTCTGCATGCAGCTCCAACGACATCAGCAGAGCTTTTATATCCTTCGTAGAGAGAGCTTGGGAGGTAGAAAGTTTCCCCGACGAGTGGAAACCCTAAAAAAGGTAGTCTTATGGCGTGCGAAAACTGGAGGCATTTGCGTTCTTCCTGCAGTTGCAAAGGTAATAGCCAAAGTAGTACTTGAGCGAATTAAGGAACAACTGGAAGATACACTCGATGCCGAACAAGCTGGTTTCCGCACTGGATCCTCCTGTGTAGACCACATAAACACCCTGCGGATCATTATTGAACAGTGCGTTGAATTCCGGTCACCACAGCACCTGCTGTTCATCGATTTTGAGAAAGCGTTTGACAGTGTCAACAGTCAGTTTATCTGGCTCGTCTTGCGCAGGAGAGGTATACCCGATAAACTAAAAGCTATTATTAAAGCAACCTATGATGGCTCTAAATGTCATGTGCTGCACAGAGGAAAGCTTAAACACCAACCTGCGACTGTTCCGCTCAAATGTTGAATCTGTGCTGTTGTATGGGTGCAGCACTTGGAAGGTGACCGCTACTATCACAAAAATATTACAACGTTCTCAAATAGGTGCCTACGGAACATCTTAAGGGTTTTTTGGCCTAACCGTATCTCTAACGAACATCTTTTCCAGAGAGCGGGTCAGGAACCAATGACGGAAGTGGCAGTCGATTGGTCATACACTCCGAAAAGGCGACAGTTCCATAGGAAACTACGCAATGCAATGGAACCCGTTATCTCAGGATGGTAGTTGAACGGGTCGACCGAGAAATACATGGCGCAGAGAGAGCTAAAGCTCATTGCCAGGAACCGCACGCGATGGCGCGTAGGCGTAGTAGAGGCCCTAGGACCCACAAGGGGATATAGGACACAAGTATAGTAGGGCTTTAAATGCGTTCTGGTATTCAATTTGTGCATTGAAGTACAGGACTGAATATGGTTTTTTAAAACTGAATTAAATAGATCAAAAGCAATTGAAGGATTTCTTTCTGAATAAACTGGCTTCCAGAATTCATGTTTCAAAAGTTCATTTAAGGAATTAAAACAGTGCAATAATTAATTTTTGTGGATTGCAACTTGCATTAGGATTCGAGTCAATAAAGTTATTGAGGGCTACCATCAGCCATCATACACTTCTGCCCTAAAGATATTATTATAAACAAATGACAGCTTTACTACATCCGCGCTAGAGATTTTAACTTTAGAGCAATCGCACACCAAACCATTCTTTACATAAACAGCATATTTAAATTTTTTTTGTTATATAAATGAAGAAAAATAACCTTAAAATCTATAAAAATAATACTATACAAATGACCATGGTGGTACTCAATATATACATTTTTAATACTATTTTTTTTGGGTTTTATCTAACAATATTTTTTGATAATTTTTTTAATTATTTAAATTAAAGTAAAAAAATAAATATGAGAAACAAAAAAGAAACAAAAATTTCTCTATGTCTCTTTTTTTTTCTTATTACTAAGTAATACTACTTAAAACTACTTAAAACAAAAATAAAATAGAAAATCCCTAATATTACTTCTTCTAGAGCTGGATGTCGGCCACTTTCCAGTCGAGCCACCAGTATTTGATTAGGTTTAAACGTTCATTGTTTGTTCGGTCTTTCTCAGGTATGTAACTGCAGTATCTCCAGGACGCATTTCCATTCTGATCAATATTAGGAACATGCCGGATTGTTTTGTCGTTTGCCCTTCTAAAAAATATGGTAGATTATCGGTTCGTTACGCGAGTCTGATAGATAGTCCATTGCATCCAGATACAGGAATGCCTCAGGTGTCATATTTCCGCTTATTAATGTATTTCTGAAGTACTGAGGGTTTGGATAGAATGCTCCCGAAATAAGGTCGTTTTCTATGTCCGCTGACCGAGCCATCAATGGCAGTCATGCTGCTAAGTTGGGTATACAGCACAACAACTTCTGCAGAAGTTGCAAAAATGAAAATGAGAAAGAAAGTCTCATACACTTCCTCTGCAGTTGTCCAGCCCTAGCAGGGTCAAGACACCGCATTTAAGGTAAACCATTTTTTACTACCTGAAAGAGCTCTCAGATTACAGGGTTATCGAATTTATCTCATATCTGAACACAGCAGGCTGAATTTAAACCTTGTCCTTGTCCATGCTAGATCCCTCGAGTTTTGTGGCATCAAAATGGCGCACTAATTGAGGAACTCGCAAGCACAGCGTGGACCACCACTCTACCTACCTTCATACCTAGGTTTCGAACCACGAACCTCCTGCTCAAAAGCCATGCACTTATCCACTGAGCCACGGCACCCACCTTAATTCTTAAATTATAGCGAAATACTTTTTCTACCTGGCCTTAAGACACCACATTGGGATTCACAACTGATCTGGAAGCTGTTGTATCCAAGGTAAACGTGAATGGTTATCCTTCTATCACATTACCAACAACCAAGCTGTTGCTGCCCTTTCCAAGTTTGGCAATGTTCAGCGTGACCCTGGGGCTCTCTTCGCTCTTCACCAACTTACAACTTCGTAAAGCTGGTGTAACTTAATTTTCCTGATCTGCACCTACGATGTAAGCCGGCTGCTTCACCTCATTCATCTGTGATGCGCATATCTGCCGTAAATTTTTAGGCTTCTTGACACGATACCTAGGCTGTATTGGAGTTTGTACTTAATCCTCTTGGTTCCTTACATTCTCCTCGCTAATGTTTCTTCATCTGGAGCTGTATTTTGCTGAACTCCTGGGTGCCACCTTCGTGTTCGGGGCAGATTTAAAAACATAAGCGTCATAAACGTTCACGCACCTACAGAGGATTCCCCAGATGATGAAAAAGAAGAATTCTTTGAATCAGTCGAACGGGAGCTCCATGCCTGTCCTCAGTATGACGTAAAAATCATTCTGGGGGATATGAATGCCAAAATAGGTAGGGAGCCAGTAGTCAGGCAGTACATTGGCACCCATAGCTTACACGAGAACACTAACGACAATGGAAAACGATTCATAGAGATGACAGCAAGCAAATATTTGGTAGTTGCGAGTACAAGGTTTGCGCGTAAAAATATCCACAAAACCACTTGGGTATCTCCTGATTGAGCCACTCGCAAGCAGATAGACCACGTATTGATAGACCGCCGCCACAACCCGAACCTGACGACGATACGAACGTACCGAGGTACCAACGTCGACTCGGACCACTATCTTGTTGGTATGGTGTTCCGAGCGCGGATTGCATCATCACGAGAGACTGCATCCGCGAATCAGATTCGGGTCAACACGGCTGCTCTTCGCAACAAAGAGACCAGAAACAACTAAGGTCAAGCGATAGGACTCGTCCTAAATGCAGGGAGAGTAAGTTCTGGGGCTGAGATACCGAGCGTAGAAGACAAATGGACACGAATTACGAATACTGTCATTAGTACTGCTGACTCCATCTTAGACAGTAGTCGTAGTGATCGGAATGTCTGGTTCGATAAATAATGTAAGCTAGCGATGGAACGTAAGAATGTTGCGTACCGAGCAATGTAACAATCTTATAGAACGCGGGCACGCGAAGATGAATATAAAGAGCTCAGAAGATATGAAAAAATAGTTCACCGGCGAAAGAAAGCAGCCTGGAAGAAGAATCTCGTCCGTGAAATAGAACAGTACAGAGAGCGAGGACCACACTAGGCGCGTCGGCTGTATGACGCAATATACACCGCGTTGCACATACTGCAAAGACAAAGAGGGTAATCTGATCGCCGATCTCAAAGACATCTTAGAGCGATGGGATGAGCACTTTCACGATTTGCTTAATGGCCAGCTAGCTGAGGAATTGGAGGCTCCACCAATGACCGAAGACCACACCAAGCATAGACGAAGTTAGCAGAGCGATAAATCGGCTCAAAAATAATAAAGCCCCGGTATCTGATGGTATCCCAGCGGAGCTAATTAAAACAGGAGGCCACGCAATACACCAAGCAATTCATGAACTGATAGTGCAAGTATAGGAGGAAGAAGCGATGTCAGGAGACTGGCGAAGAGGCATCCTGTTCCCCGTACATAAGAAAGGAGATATCATAACCTGCAGCAATTACCGTGGTATAACGTTGTTGAGTACCTCTATTCTGCAAGACAGGATAGCCCATACGCTAAAGTCGTCATTGGTCCATACCAGTGTGGCTTCATCCCAGGCAAATCAACAACCGATCAGATCTACACCCTTAGGCAGCTGATGGAAAAATAAATATCTATAGTTTCAAAACTCACTATACCATCTTTTTATAGACTTTAAAGCCGCCTATGATAGTTTAGCTTTAGTAGTAGTAGTAGAACTTTATAAAGCCACGAGAGAATTCGGTATCCCAAATAAACTGACACGACTATGAAAGTTGACCACGACCAATGTTAGAAGCCAAGTAAAAATATCCGGATCACTATCAAGCCCATTCAACATCTATAACGGGCTCCGACTAGGGGATGGACTGGCCAGCGTCCTCAACCTGGCGTTGGAGAAAGTGATCCGAGTTTCTGACGTAACGGCGTGAGGAACAATCCTCTATAAGTCCATTCAGACACTGGCTTAGGCAGACGATAACAACATGGAACCAGAAATATGTGCACACGGTTGCTTAAAGCCAACAAAGCCTACTATAGTCTGTCAAGAACCTTCAAATCCAGGAACTTAATCTTAACATCCAAGCTGCTGGTATAGAAGATAATGGTCATACCAGTACTTACACACATGGATCCGAGACTTTGTTGCTTAGCAAAAAGCATTCTGAATTTTTAGCCGCATTCGAGAGAAAACTCTTACGGAGAATTGTTGCCCCGTATGTGAGGAAGGAGGATTCTGGAGACTCTATAATTATGAGAACTACGATGTCGACATCGTGAAGAGAATTAAGCTCGGTAGGCTCCGGTGGGCAGGACACCTAGCTCGCATGAGGGAAGATGATCCTGCGCAGAAAGTCCTTTGCGGTAGGATTTATGGAACATGACAGCGAGGCCGGCCAAGACTACGCTGGAAGGATGGCGTAGACCAGGACGCCCAGAGTTTAGGGATGCCAAACTGGATGACATCGGCTCGAAATCGGGACCGGTGGAGAGAGTTTTTGCGGGAGGCCAGGCCTGGACACCGGTTGTAGAGCCAAATATGATGATGAAGAGTATGCACTGGAAATATGCTTGTTCCATTATTGGAAAACATGCTTGTTTCATTTATCTTCACATGGCGATGTCAATTATTTTCATAATAATATTTTAAGTGCGATTTTGGTCCGAATTTAAAGGTTCATTTACTGAGAAATAGGTTTCTAAGTTATTTATGTCGTATATTTGTGGCATATCATTGAAATCAAGTCTTACCGGAACCGGTAAATTGAAGTCGCTAATGCATTTTTCATTTAAAGATGTGATTTTATCTTGTAAAATAATAAGTCCTTTATTAAAAATCAGTAATATATTATATAACCATATAACCTATACCCTCCGCGCCAAAAGCGACTTTACAATGGCGAAAACCTGAAAAAATCGGTCCAGTAGTTATCATGCTGAAAAAACCCGGCTGCCCCACTCACTGTCCTCCAGCCCAATGACCAACACCAGTACATTTCACCCTACATTTGACCACAAAACTGAAGCCTATAACCTACAGGGCAAAAAATCCTGTATAAAGGCGAAAACCTGGTCTTAAATTTCCCAAAATCATTGCGCGTTTGTTGGTAGCTACCCCTTTTTAGCAGCATAGTAAATCACTTAAGGGAGTCAGACTAATACAATATTTTCTAAAAATGCTGAGGATTTGGATCAATAATTCCTGCTTCTCAAGTTAATTCCACTGCCTGGCTTCACTATTTGCTCAAAAAATCCATCACTAATACTTTGCACTAAGCTAAGTGATCTTTAAATCTATTTACTTGATTGCTTTAGCGCTCGGAGATACATGAATGTATGTGTGTGTTTTATTATATGATATTATAAATTGTGTATTTAGATAATACAAAGTTCGAATATTCATAAAACCAGACGGAACAAATGGAAAAAATTGTTTTTAAATTCTCTATATTAACTTCGCGTGCACGTGGCTGGGTGGCTGGCTGGCTGGTCAGATTTTCTGATCAATTTTTAACCCACTTCCCAAACCTTGATTTTATTGAAATTTTGCACACAGTGCAAAGTGACAATACTTTCTATTAAAATTTGAGGCCCCTCCGACCCCGTGTTCGGGTGGCTCCCATACAAATATTTTACAAAATTTACGCGATTTTCTTTAAATTTTGTACACATGTGTGTTTTCGATGGAAAACACTTTTTGTAAAAATTTGGAGTGATCGGCCCCATGGGGACCCCCCATATACAATTTTTAAATATCGCTATATCGCATCAGATCACGGCAAAGTCTGAGCTCTGTGCTTTGTGCGCTGCGCTGTTCGCTGCCGCTGCGTTTTATTTGGTGGATGATTTTGCCCCAAACGAAACAAAAATAACAACATAATAAATCAACTTTTAATTTTTATTGATTCAAAATCGAACAATAAATCTGTGTTGGGGAAAATTGCTCATTTGGCTGTCATGTTGTTCGGATCGTCACAAAACAAAAATGCACCAAATTTTCTTTCGATTTATGTTCATTGAAAGCGTCACTTGTAGTTTCTGTTTAAGAATTTTTGCTTTTTGTTTGTGTTGCTGGTATCGAGGATGGGCAACCTTTTTGCCATGGAGTCTGACGAGGAAAACTTGTCGGACTACATGAAGGAAAGCACTGTCAACAAGATGGTGATTGAGTCAAAGGGGAACGAGACGGAATGTGCCGGCGGATCCTCGAAGACTGAGGTAGCATGAATGCTAACGATGGGGCGAAGGTATGTATAAATATGTTAAACATAATTCAAATAAACCTTCACCATAACAAAACTGCTTCGGTAGCTCTTCTACTTAGATTAGCAGAAACGGGAAAGATCTCGTCCTCGTCCAAGAGCCATGGATAAATGGAGCTAAGATCTGTGGGCTCGGACTTAAAGGGTATTAAGTCCTATACTCTAGTAAGTCAGAGAAGATTAGATCTTGTATTCTGGGTAAAACTAACCTGAATATATTCCTTTTATCACAATATAGTGACGGTGACATAACTGCGGCCAGCATTGAAGTCGGAAATGAAAAATTCTGGCTGGTTTCTGCATACATGGACGGGGAAAAGCAGACTCCACCAAAAATACTGGAGGAGCTCATCTCTGATGCAGAGAAAAGAAAAATTGGGGCGATCCTAGGATGTGATGCAAATGCTCACCACACAATATGGGGCAGCACCGTCGTAAATGATAGAGGTGAGTCATTTTTTGAGTGTGCTTAGAAAAGTTATCCACCAGTGTAAATTGTGAACTTTTGTTATTTTTACTGTTTGTTTAATAAAGTTGTTTTTTATAAATTAAGAAACTTGTGTTGTGATTTATTTGGAAAATCCTTTACGAACTCGAAAGCCTAAATCTCGTAACAATTGATGTCAAAAGTGGGATTTTGCAAATTGTGAGACAGTAAAATTTAGCAAATCGTGAAACAATTAATGAAATAATTGGTGATTTTGAAAATCGATAAGAGCTAAAGGAAGAGACTACAGAGAACTGCATACTGCTTTAGAGCATGTATGTGTATGTATAAAAGCAAACAGGTCATACATTATATATCATTATATATCAAATAATGGATTCGTCTGGATTAAAAAGAACTGTCAATACAATATTGATCAGAATGGAAATGCATACTGAAGATACTGCAGTTACATACCTGAGAAAGACCGAACAAACAATGTTTAACGTTCCTTACCTAACCTAACCTGGAAAGTGGCCGACATATATATTTTAGGTTGAGTCTTGATGTTGGACTTGCAATGGTACCTTTAGTCTTGGTCTTGGCCTTGCAACGGTGCCTTTAGTCTTTGTCTTGGTCTTGTAACGGTGCCTTTAGTCTTGGTCTTCAATTTACTGCATACCAAAGAAAAGACTGCAAGACCAACCCCAATTTTGCTCAGCACTGGTCCCACATCGGATTGAAGTTTGCAATGATAAAACTTATTGTTGACGTACATATCGCGAAAACAATCAAACCGCTTGAACATCGTAGGAATGTTTCCTGCCTGCTGCTGTTTTATCGCTTTTTCCACAAGCGGTGCTCAAAAGAAATATCCAGATGAATCCCGCCCATTCTCCAACCCATCCGTAATACCCGTGTCTTAACTCGAGCTCACGGGTCCACCATTAAACCTATCTTCGGCCGTACTAACCAATTCAGAGATTCCTTCTTTAGCCGCACGATAGTTATGTGGAATGAATTGCCCGATTCTGTGTTTCCGCATTTATATGAGCTGCAGTCGTTTAAGACACGCGTGCATAGACCTCTCATCTTTTCCTCTCCATAATTTCCTAACGCCCACGATGTGCTAAGCATTATAAGGGTGCAAACCCCTTTAGCGTGTGTACATTATAAAAAAAAAATAAAAAAAATGCTAGGAGGGTTTGGCATACGGAACTGGGTATCTTTTATATGTTAAAGTAAAGTTTTTTTTTTTTAAATATTGGTTTCTAAAAGTGAATTTATACGGGTCAAGTTTTTCAGAAGAAAATCAGAGTCACTGTCAAACAAGTACTAACACAAAATTTATAACTTCTGCGACAATGGAATGCACTCACTTGGACCGATTATCTCCTTCTTTTGCGCTCTTTTATGTTTCAGTTTCCCGCTCGAAGAAAAATTGTAACGCTGCGCAAGACAAAACTATATCATGTAAACTTCAAGCAAGTTTTTGCACACGAAAATTGCAGCAACTGTTTTAGTTCTACAAAAATAAATTAATTAAATGCATATTAATAACGCAAAGTACTTTGCATTAAATACGAGTATTTATGCGCAGGAGCAATAATAAAGGAATAATGTGATGCACTTTACACACAGCAAGCGGCGCATTGTTCAAGTACAACAAGTTGCTTCGCTGCGGGAAGTAGTCAGGTGTAGTCGCACGCGAAGTCTGTTCGCCACATAGCAACACAACGAGCATATAAAGTGTATCAAAAAGCGATAGTCGGTAGTTATAGACTGTTCTGCTTTATGGATACTTTACAGAAATTACTCCTAAGCTACCACTTTTTCTGTATTTTTAACCCAATTTTGGCCAAATTACTCGTCTGCCAAAAACTTCGGTTGAAGTTTTAGAATTTTAAAGTGGAATTTAAAATGTTTTGCTCAAGCAGGATTTCTGGCGCAATATCAAAGTTTTCTTTCACATCTTATTCAGTTGTATTTATTGTGCGCCTGCTAGTTTAGAAGGTGAGCAGTTTACAATTAACCTAAAGGTGGTGGAATACCTTTACTATTTTTATTCAAAATTCACTGAACACGATAAGTATATGTTGGCTGGCAGCCTAACGTGACTAGACCGCCGATGCAGAGACATGACAAGTGGATTTTAGTTGGTGCATATGAAAGTCCAACACTGGCTAGCGTGATGGCTACGGTGAAACGCTTTCATGTGTTTCGCCTTTTGTTTTGCATTTTTCCCGAGTTGTCAGTCTTTCGCAAATTGATGTGTGTGTGTGTTTGGAAGCGTTAAGGGCTGCCAAGGTGTTTTTAATTGTTTTCTCTTATTGAACTTGACGTTGCCCTATGACGTGTTCCATCCCAGCGACATTGGAAACAGTCTGTACAAAGTAAGGTGCTCGCTATGTGCGAGCACAGATTAATAATCTAGTACAAGAGGTAGTATAGTTCTGCGCACCGATTATTTAGCTAATTTAAATAAATTTTAGCTTCACATCTACGATCCACGTAAGGCAAAAAAGACGGTGATTTGTTTGAGTGCGTTTGTAGAGCCCCTTAAGGATTTTTACGTAAAATGAAACCAATTACGCCACAATTAATGTGATTTAAACCACGTGCCGCAAAACTGCTAGTTCTGAGCTGCACCCAATTAAAAAACGCAGGTAATGTACAAACTCATCAGTTATGTAATGCAAATTGACAGAAGACACGAACATTTGGTGAGAAAATCCAGAAGGAAACTAGATATTAGATAAAGATATTATTGGCAACAGAGCTGAATTTTTTACCAGGCGACTTAGAATCTATTCTTGGATTCGGCGGATCGAATATCAAGCCAAATTTATTTTACCAGAAAAACCTTAAGTGCCCTCATATTGTTAAATTCAATTGAATTGAGTAATGCTGGTAACAACACAAGAGGCCTATGTGAGAAATTAATTTCTTCAATTAACCTAACAAATTTCATAAAAATGACAATACCCAAAATGTATGTATGTGTTTGTAGTTATAAGGTAAGGAAATGTTATATAAAGTCTTTCAAGATAGATGTCTCTTTGAGTTCAGTTGAAAGTTGAGAAATTTGGGTAAATCACAAACACAACTTTAGCGTTTATTTTCTCAATTTTATTGAGCAACCTTTCGATAGTGCAACATTGTCGGAAAGTTTTGGTTGGTGGCACCAGGAATTACTTTGTTTCAATTAACGAAAAGACACGTTCAATAATATCATGAAAACCAAGTTTCTTTTCCACGGTGTTGCATATTCCACTGTAGGTATGCACAAAGCAAGGGGCATGATTACCGCACGGAGATAATTGGCGATCAATGGAATTTACATAGAAATACAATAACAGTTCTACCGCCAGGTCATAATGAGAGTAGCACATCTTCGAGAAAAGGACATTTTTTGACTATTTTGAAGTATTTGAGTTAATATGACAATTGGCAAAAGGTTGCAGTTGCAAAAATACGGAAAAATGCGGTCATGTAGATTACTTACTACTAAGACGTATGATGAATTTTTACTAATAATGGCCTTTCAAAATCGAAAATTTTAAAGATGAGTTGGAACCGTTTTTAATCCTTTTAGATGAAGAAGACAAGAGATCTATTAACAACATATACAAAAGAGCATTATGCAATGCTATGCCAATTTCAAACGCATCGCTTATTTTGTTGTCTAGAAAGAGTAAACAATTACATATCTAAGAAAATCAACGTCAGAGGAAAGACTAAATAATATGGCTTTTTATATACATATAAAGAGTGATTACTAAAAATTATTGATTGTGATGAGGTAGTTAATAAGTTTGCAAAACTAAAACCAAGAAAAAAAATTTATTTGAATATTTTAAATCATTAATAAATAAATCATTAATACTACGATACTATTAGTACCTAATATTTGTTATTTATTTAAGGTTAGGTTGAAGTGGCCGTCAGACAAAACCGACGCTCTTAAACCAGTGAATGTCCGTTCTGATACCACAAGGATTTAAGGATTTGGTTAAAATTTTGTTTCCTGTATCATCTTTTTTTTAGGGTCCTTATAATTTTTCCTGCGCCCTCTACCAACTGGGGAGGTCTCAACCAACTTTAATCCGACACTGCCTTTGATCCATGTCGTGCTAACCTTATCCTTTGTATTTCTTTACTAGTAAGTTCATAAGAAACCTAACAGAGGGTGAACTTTACCACACCTTCGGATTTTTGATTTTTTGAATTTTTGGAGATCTTTTAATTACATGAGGTAATTGACTTTTGTTATTTAGATAGCGGCAGTTAATGAAATTTAAATCTTGCTATGAAGACAGGACAGCCACGATACAGTTAGTGAAAAGAATGCGTGCACAAGATATAATCCATGTTGACCAACTTATAAAAGGCATGTTAGCTTACATTTATCATCGAACCAGTCGTTTCGATCTCCACGATTACTGATTAAGATGGAGTCAACAGTACTAATGACAGTAATTCTATTGCGTTTATATTTCTCTTCTATGCCTGGCATCTCAGCCCCAGGACTTACTGTCTCTGCATTTATGGCGAGACCAATCGCGAGACCATAGTTGATTCTGATTAGCCGTGTTGACTTGAATCTGATTCACGGATGCAGTCCTTTGTGGTAATGTAATTCGCGTTCGGAGCAACAGTTCTTCAAGTCGTCGTTGGCATTTCGATACGTTCGTACGTGCATCAGGTTCGGGTTATGGCGTCGGTCTATTGGCACGTGGTCTATTCGGTTGCGAGTGGTTCCATCAGAAGATGCCCAATATGCCAAGATGACGCAAAATTTGCAACGACCAAATTATTACTTGGTGTCATCTCTTATAAATAGTTGTCCATTGTCATTAGTGTTCTCGTGTTAACTATGAGTGCAAATGTACTCCCCGAATACTGGCTCTTGACCACCTAATTTGGTGTTCATATCCACCAGAATAATTTTAACATACTGAGGGCAGGCATCGAGCTATCATCAACTGATGCAAATAATTCTTTTTTTTCCTCGATTCCTCTGTAGGTACGTCTACGTTGGTGACCCCTGCTCGCGAATGGTGTATAGCCGTTCATTTATTGCTTTAAAGCCGATAATGGGTTTAATTTTTTTGCTGACTAGAACCTAATCCAGTCCGAGCAGCACATGTTGTCTTGAATGACAGTTGCAATATATGGTATATTCTGATTTTATATATACATATTTGTATATTTGATTACGGTATATTAAAAGCACGTGCAGATTAAATTTTACGACTTGCGTAAATTACTTCTTCAGCAATGACACATAATATGTAACTCCCCTTAGGTCGAACTGTAGCATTATAGTGTTAATTGCCTTAAGGAAGTGAGATACATTCCTAAACATAATTATAATTATAAATATAATAACCTTTCTACAACAAGGTATCGTATCGTACAAAACGGTTCCGCTTTAACAAGATAAATAAAATTTCGAAAACCCTCGAATAACACGGTAACCTACATCATTCGAAAATCATCTAGTATCCAGAAAGGAATTTTAAAGCCTCCTGCGTTCGATGGCGAAACAGCATTTGAAAATTTCAAAGTCCAGTTTGGAGCTGCTCGCTGCGTTGCAACACAATGAATGGTGATGGCTGAAGAACAGCTAATACAAGTCGATTTAATACGATAATACGTAAACCTTCATATAACACGATGAAACCTTGATTCTGCAAAGTATACTTAATTTCATATGACCTAGGTCGTAGGTGTGATGTCTGTGTCGTATGCTTAACACTGGTAGATGTAATGTCTCGGGCTAATATTGATGTTATGTCTCCGTCCTTTGCTTAGTATTCTGTTTCGTACTTATGTTAATGTTATGTCTACGTCGTCCTGCAAACATAAAAGTTGTGGCTGCAGTTATGAGTGCAGTAATTACAGACCACTAAGTTGTGTATGTCTGCGTCTTTCGTTCTACACAAAAAAAAAATAGTCGTAATTCGAGAAAGCACGTCATCGTGAATTATAACTAAATATGGGATTAAAATAATCGGGTTTTACTTCGTTTACTTAATTAAAGTTATAGGCATAAAATTCATTGATTTTTTATTGAAGATTTTGATTGATTTCATTCAGTCGACATACTCAAAATGACAAAACAGAGAAGTCTCTGAGTTTCCAAACATATTTTACTCGTGATCAGTTAGCGGAGGCGTTTCTAAATTCTATGCGTCACTATTGCTTTAACATTTAATAGTTCGCTACAAAGGCTTTCAGTTTAATTTAGGTGTGCAAAACGCAATGCGAATGCATTTATAATGTGACACTACTACAAAACTCGGCGTGATGATGAAGCCTTCCATTTCTCATTTTAGCATCGTGTATTTTTATAGAAAAGGAAAGATTGTGGTTTTATAGAAAATTGGCTCGATGCCGAGAGTGGTTATACAGCTATGTACAGGTATAGGTGATTGTGCAAGAAAATAACCAAAAATAATTAAACATCGCTGAGCAGCCACTGCCACTGTAACTGTTCAGAGTGAATATGCACATGAATGCATGCTAAAAAATTAACTAAATATTTATAAACGTTGTATGCGACGACTCACGACTATCACGTTGGGCCACAGTAGCAAAATGCATGCACTGATCAGGCGACTACTTAATAAGAGAGACAACAACAATTTTTTTTGTACAAGTAAGCTACACTTCTCAGTTGTGAAAGTGAGATTTTAAAAGAAATGTCTATGTTTGCTTATTTGTTAACAAAAAAGAAAAATGCAGATACCATCCACGAATTCTAATCTTTAGTTTTTGATCTTTGACCGCGGTGCGTTTTTAAAAAGACAAATGCTGTAGTTTAAAAAAGCGGTATCTGCTCGCCGGCAATGAAGAATATTGAAAATTTCTAAAGTTGATTTTTAATTTTCTTGAGGTAGCACCGATCTGAGTTATCCTTACGCTTCTTCTGCTAGAGAGGAGTTTAAATTATTGTTCGCATGTTTATGATTCTGTTTTTAACCGACCGATCTCACAATTCGACTTGTTTGTTGTTTGATTTTAAAGAAACCGGCATTAGACTGTTCGGTTTAGGCTTGACCAGTCTCGTTGCAATATATTATCATCTCAAACCGGTCGCATTTGTATCAGAATGCAATAGTTTGGTAGGCGTTTAAGTTGCGGTGTGCAATGGAAGTTGCTGAACGAACGGCTCAATAAATATCGTATAATTATAAAATATTGAATTATGTTTATTTAGCAACTCGATCAATCCAGTTTTTTTTGATTGGCATTTTTATTACGAATAGATTTAATTCAATACAAATGAAATTTAAAGATTGAAATAAAAATGTCCATGTCTGTTACCACAGTTAGTGCATCAAACTTGTTGTTATTGATTTAAAAAAAACCAACAAATGTATCTTCATTTTAAGCAACCTGTGCGTGGTTTCAGAACTTTAAAAACGTAAACTTTTAAATGTTTAATCGTCAATTTGGTTTAAAGTAAGCTGCTCTGCAGGGACTTAGGCACTATCATTATATCAAAGTGCTTTTAAAGAGTGTTAGTTTTTGAATTTTTGATGAGCATACATGCCCGTATAACGTGAGGCAGCTTTATTCATTCATATCAGCTACCGGTAAAAGCACTTTCATTATTACTAAGGAATACCTAATTGTTGATAACAATTTATTATATTATAAACTAACCGAGTTTCTGGATTATACCCGTGTGACACTTTCATTTAGAGAATATTAAAGCACAATTTTTTAAGGATTTTAATACAAAATAAACAAAGTCTATTATAATAACATAGATGTAACCATTGCATGCATGTTTCGCCCGTTCAACGAACTTATCTACGTAATTCGTTAGGTGGTGCTACAGGTCGGGATGACACATGATAATAACTCATCTAACATGCCTCTTTTACGGTCTTTTGCTAACTGCCTTCAAGTATGCATTCTTATCCCTTACAGGTCACCCTCCACTTGTAAACACCATCTAATGCGCGGCCGCTAGTCAGATTTGATGTCCCGCGCTGATGCCCATTCAGATAGCCAGTACGTTGTTTCTTCACTCGGTCGATGTCGCTGTGCAGATCATTTATTTTGTCATCGAATCTTCTCCTCCAAAGGCCGTCAACTTTGTCTTACCATCATTAACCGGCAAATACACCAATAACAGTTCGCTTAGTCCTGTCAAAGATATCAATATCGTCAGGGTACGCTAGAAGTCGAACAGACATGCAGAAAATTGTACCTCTATCGAGGACCTAAGAGTTTTATACAATTTTCTCTGACATGATGTTAAAAAAACCGGTCACCTTGCCTAATCTATTCTTGACATCGAATGACTCGGTCAGGTTGTTTTCGACCTTGTGGGAGCAGCGAGAGTTCTCCATCCTGCACGGTGGAACGAGCAGGGATGTCAAAAGTAGGCTTGGCAATGTAAAGGTATTGTTTATAAATGCTGACATATGCGACTTCAAAATTGATAAAAATGTGGTGAGTATAGATTTGCACTTCTTGGGGTTTTTCCAGAATATTTGGTCCACTATGGAATTCTGATAGGGGCCAATCAGGTTGTTGGTGACTGGCTTCAGCCTTTCACACAGTACCGAAGAAAGTATCTTATATGTATACAATTTTAAAAGGACTAATTCCTCAATGTTTGGCGCAGTTTAGTGGGTCTCCTTTCTTATTGATCAGGCAAACAATGCTGAGACTTCATTCAACATAGAATCATGTTTGTGCACTCTACCAAGTCATCTCCCGCCCGTTCTAGAAAGATCGACTAGTAGGTCATGAAGGCCTTATTCTAAAGTTTTAAAATTTGATCATAACTTTATATTGGTCAGGTGAAATGATTCCTTCTACCTGAAAGCATAATGCTTATCTTCAATACCGTTAAAAAGTATGTTATTTAAATACGTACTCTTAACTACAATGAAGGCTTAATACCTCGCTGGAATCACTAAAGGCAGTAATACCCTTACCTATCTAAAATCAGATAAAAGTTCCTACAGCTGTTAGAAAACATTTTATATCTTTTAATATATCTGCAGGATATTTTACAGCATATCAAATCCATACTTAGGATATACTTGTATATGGACGCAGGCTTTCTTATCTTTTAGTTTTAAAACATGTTTATTTAAGTGGAATACTAAGTTGCACTTAAGTTTCAGTTAGGCAGTTGGCAACTATCACAGGTGAGTTGCACTGCAGAAAGGAGTTGGAAGATAGTAGATCACCAAAACGTTATTCTGCATCGTAAGAATGTCTTGCTAAAAACCACGTCCACAGTGTGATTAAAAAGCTTGAACATTTTGAAAAACGTTTATTTTCCTTTTATATATAAAAATTGTATAGAATAGCTTTATTTTCTTTTACATAGTAAATGGAAGTATAGTAATCATGAAAATTATCGAACTCCGGATTTTTGCAGATTTACCCATTTCCATAGCTGTCTGTCTATCGGTCTGTCTGTGTCCACTCTACACCACAGACGGCTAAATTGATGGGGATGTAAATTCATATTTAAGCTTTTTACATAAATCGGGAGGGGGCAGTTGATTTTGGCGGAAATCGGCCAACCGGAATTGGCAGTTTACTTGAACAGTTTTTCGAGTTTTTGCAAATATCTCAAAAAGTGTAGCACTTCTCAGAAATCTGTTGAGTGCAAAACTAATTAATATATTATATATTTACTGAAGATTCAATAATGCAATAACAAATACATAAATTAAAAAAATTAATAACTGTCGTAACTTAAATGTTCATAAAATGCAAAATATGATGGCTTGCTCATGTTTTATCCCACAGTTTCCCACCTGATTTTTGCTTTTTGGTGTAGGGTTATAACTGGTTGACTGATTTGAAAATCAATTCAATTTCAAAATCAGATTTGAGTTGATAATTTTTTACATTTCATTGTTAAAGGGGTTAAAGATTGCATGTAAATTTCATAATTTTTAAATTCTCTATATTAACTTCGCGTTCCCGTGGCTGGGTAATAGAATCTTGCGATCAATTTTTAACCCACTTCCCAAAGCCCAATTTTATTGAAATTTAAAAAACTTCATCAAAGGCCTGAATTGGATGTTTCTCCGGTGAAATTGCCCAAGCTACGAGGAACCGCAGAGAATCTTGAAGAGCTCCTGGTACTACAAACGAATCCGGTACAATTCACTGTCGAGTTGTTGGCCTTCAAGAAGACCTAATTTTTCAATGGAGGTCCCAAGAATTTTGAAGGCGTATGTTATATTTTTTTTTGTAATATTTTCTTGGTCAAGGTTTTTTTTTTCCTTGACCATGATCCATTCATTAAAGCATTTGGACTCGCGTCGTTTTAGTTTTGTGATCGTTTTTCCGTATTGCTTTTTTCAATGAATCAGGGAGAGTTCCGAGAAAATAATTTGAACCCGGCTACAAACGTGAGCAATGTGATATATTGTTAATCACATTTCGCCGATTTAATTCTTAATTTTAATAAAGCCCACCTTATAGCCGTGGCGCAAGTCATTCAGGAGTATTCCCTTGGCAATTAGTTTAAATATATAAAAAAATTTGTATTTCCGGTGACAACACTTTCTATTAAAATTGGGGGCCCGAAGTGACCATATAATTTTTTAAAAAATTGACTAGATTTTCTTCCAATTCTAGTCAAACACTTGTGTATCTCCGATGGACAAAACCTTTTGTAAAATTTTTTGAGTGATAGGGCCTTGAGGATAGGGTGCCCATATAAATTTTACAAAAATGAGCCCGATTTTCTTCAAACACACAACAACACTTTTTATAAAATATTTGGAGTGATCGGGCCCTGAGGCCGAAAGGGCCCCCAATTTAAATAGAAAGTGTTGTCACCGGAAATACACATGTGCGCAAAGTTTCAATAAAATTGGGCTTTGGGAAGTGGGTTAAAAAGTAGGTGCCCATAAATTTTTTTTCAAATTTAAACCGATTTTCTTTAAATTTTTAACACCTCTGTATTTTCGATGGACAAAACTTTTTGTAAATTTTTTGGAGTGATCAGACCCTGGGCACTCGAGGAAACATAAATTAAAAAAAAAATTTATATACATTTACTAAAAATTCCGGTACCGTCCGTAAAAGTAAAGCGTGTTGTGAACATACCTGCATTATTTGTAAAAATTTTGGGCTGATCGGGCCCCAGGCTCCTAAATTTTTTTTTTAAAAAAAGGAACCCGATTTTATTTAAACTTTATACACATATGTATCTCCGATTAGAGAATTTACACGAAAAATTGTAATATTTATGGGTTGTTTTTTTAAATTATTTTTTGCACTTGTATCGAGGAGCAACGATCAACTCTAATAGTTGCTAGGTAGCGCCGCAGGCTAATTTTACCGTCCCTTAACATCGTAGATATATCGAACAAAGAGGAACAACTGATGATTTGCATTTGCACTATACTAGGGAATTTACATCCTTTATAACTCCAAGTATTGTTAAATCAAAAATACCAAAATCAGAAAATACTAAGAGCTTAACTGCTGTTTTATAATACTACTTCATCACATAAATACTCAACTTTTAAAGAAAATTAACAACCCAACATCTCTATTTTCCCTAATACAAACCTCATCTAAGTCAGAATGAAATTACAAAAATGTTCTCTATGCACCATGTGAATGCCGGTGAAAGCGCTGATCGCATCTTTTCATGACTTGGATAACTTGTTGCTCTTCATTACGTCTAAAGTCTCTGGCTTATTCGCATAGACCGTGAACTTGACACAACCCTCATTTCCCTTGACTGTGACTATGTTGCCAGCATGATGACGGAAAATCTTAGGCCAAGGACCCCTTAAGCATGAAATGACATTTCGTAATTGGCTTCGGGTTGCTGGCTTGCACAAATGCGTCGCGTTTAACCAGAAATGGGAGAACGATTAACGCAACGCAACGCGAACTTTGATAAAGAAGTCGAATAATTTGGTATTACGATGACAATCAACTTTGTTGTAAGTTAAAAGAATAAAATCTAGGGAAACAGATATTTTTGTTACTTATTATCTATGTGTATGTACGTCCAAAACTAAAAGTGCACCTCATAATTGTAAAACATGGTATAGTTTGACGTAAAATCATATGTATTCAAAATAAAGATCGCATAAGAAATATTTTTTTAAATAAAAATATTTATTTTATTTAAAACACTAGAGATATAATTTTCAGTACGATGTAAGAACCCCTCATTATCGAAAGTCACTTTTTGGCTTAAATGATCCCATTCTAATTGAACTCCTTCAACAATGAATCTTTTGCTGGAATCCTCCGTATTAAAATACCACAAACTAGTTCGATCAGGTTTAATTCCGTACTGTTTGCGCCAACAATCTTCTACTCCTACTAAGCCCACTATACCTCGAACTTTATTTGGTGTTTTGTTCCTTTTTCTGCTCGATCTATCGTAAGATCTGATAGCACTGAATTATAACAAACGTTATGAATAAAAACACATACCCTTCCTGCAAGCCTGCAACCATGTTGCCACTTGGATAGGTTCTAATGAGTTCTAATGCCTGCAATTTGGTAAATATTTATGGAAGACACGTTTTAGGCAGTTTGTATTTTATATCTAACAGCAATGCATTTTTCGCTTTATTTATTTATGGGATTCAATTATGGTTTTGGACGCACACGCAGACAATAAATAAACTTACGAAAATAACTTCGTCCATAGCCTTTGTGAGTTTAACTTAACGAAAATGTGCTTACCGTAGTGATATCATAGAATATATCTGCTATATGTGTATTTAGTCAGTAAGTGACTATTCCCATTTCTGATTGCTTTACCAAGCTTTTTTTCAAACAATATAAATACGTATAATACTTTTACATTTTTTACTATTTTATGAGGCGAACGTTCGCCTGAATTAATTTTATTTGTTTCATTAAATTATTTGACAAATGAAGCAAACTCAAACAGAAGCCAAAAACTACTATTGGGGGAGAAAGATGCGACGCATAGTAAATATATTATACGCTTCCTTAACCTTTTCACTGCAAACTTATTATAACCATGCACGTAAGTAATAAATTTATAAATATGAGTATAATTAAATTTCAAATTTATAAATTTTCACGTAGCCTTTTGTTTTTTTTAACATTAAAACAACCCCTCCATAAACATAAAAAGAATAACAAAAGAACTAATTCAGTATTTTTTGTACTGGTTATAGGTACTGTGGGCGCCGGGGCTCAGTGGATAAGTGCATGGCTTCTGAGCAGGATGTTTGTGGTTCGAATCCCAGTAACACCAAAAGTATTTTTCACGGTGTCCCACCTCTCGCGAATGTCTGACAACCGTCCGAGGGTAATAAATTGTCACGGAAAGCTTCTCAGTTCGCCGTTTAGCTACGGCATTAAATTGTAGGTCCCTTTGACTTGTGTGCAAAAATATACATGCACATCCCAAATGGTTGCGAGAAGATAGGCATAGGATAGACCGCAACGGTCTTTCGCGCCAAATATTATTACTATGGGTACTGATTATAGGTATATGTATTCATATAGGGGCTTCCAAATTGTCCATAAAACACAAAATTTACCTTGAGTCAGAAAATGTATTAAAATAAAGGTAAACAGGTGCAACATTTAAAAAAAATGATATGGTATAGGAGAACTTTGTGTCTAGCAGAATGTACATAGTTTTTTTTATAAAATTGTTTGATGAAAGTTTCACACAACAGCAACTCTAACTCACAATCAACACAAAGAATTTACTTTTTAAGTTGACAAAGTCCAGGTTTGTGAATTGTGTTCATAGACTTGCACTTCCAAATATAGATCTTGGTGGGGAATTTTCATAACCAGATCTGGGGTTAACACCTTAAGAACGTTAACTTTATACGACAACCAATAGGTTTTTATGAATATTAGTAATTTCTTTTAAATCAAATATATAATAGGCGACCAGTTTTCTCGTACCCAAAAGAGAAGCGGAGGAAGCATTATGTGCGCCTCTTGCCGCTGCCGTAATGACAGCTCTGCTAGGCTTGCTTTGCCGGGCGCACGAAGCGCTCACCAACGCTATATTAGGGGTTTATTCCTTATATATCCAAAAGATAGTAAGAATTTTTGCTCATTCGTGAATCGAAATAAAAATACTGCCTCGTTTTCTATTCTATAGACAACACCAATCTGCTTCCCGCTTGTTTGTTTTGAAAAGGTGTTCTTCAACGTTGGCACTGACACTGCGTAGGCTTTTCCATTTCTCTTAATTGGAAAACAGCCTTTGTCCAGCCTGTTCCTAAAAAACGCGAACCGTCATCTCTTTCCTCGTACCGACCTATTGCGCTAACTAAATGGAAACGCTTATGCAATACCTTGAATCACAGAAAATTCTTAGCGACCAGCAGTACGGTTTTCGAAGACAATGTTCTACAGGTAATCTTATGGCATATAACATCGAAAAAAGGAACCAGTCTATTAACAAATTTGGTGAAAGTGAAGTTGTTGCACTCGATATTATCAAGGCATTTAACGGAGTCTGGCATAAAGCTATTTTGTCGACAATGAATACCTATGAAATTAATAAGACCCTGATTGAATGGACTAGTAACTACCTTTCTGACCGTTCAATTCAGGTCGTATTGGGCGGTTTTAAATCCGGAGTCCACAGCATAAGCGCCGGTGTTCCCCAAAGATCTGTTTTGTCTCCGACACTCTTTCTCATTTTCATTAATGATTGAGTTGTGAAATGCATTGACTCACGAAAGTTCTCCTATACATCGTCTCCTTCAGTCTATGTCAGAAGAAATTTTCACACTCAGTTGCTGATAACGAAAAGAGAAAGCAAGCAGTGTTCAATACGTCGCTATTGCAAGCAAAAGTAAAAGATTTGTTCAATTATATTATTTTTAAAGCTTTCAAGTAATAAAAATGTTTTTTATAATGTTATGGGAAACTATAAAGAAAACTAAGATTAAAACCAAATCATAAAAAGTATCTAGTCATGTAGTAAAAAAAACAACCCATAAAAATTAAAAATTTTCTTGTAAATTCTTTAATCGGAGATACACATGTGTATACAATTTTAAGAAAATCGGTTTATTTTGTATGGGTGTCCCCTGACGCTGGGGCACCACATTTTTAACAAAAAGTGTTGTACATCGGAGATAACATGCGTGTAAATTTTAAAGAGATCGGGAACGACGAAGAACATGTCAACCAAAACGGCTAAACGATTTAAGAATTTCTCATGGAACGTACGCTCAATGTATAGAGATCGAGCTGCAAAGCAGCTAGCCGATACCTTGTCCAAATATAATGCTAACATAACAGCTATTCAGGAGATGCGGTGGACGGGGAAGAGTGTCTCAGGATATGACATATATTACAGGTGTTATGCAAGACATCATGTGCTCGGGGTGGGGTTTCTAGTCAGCAAAAGAATTAAACCCACAGTTATCGGCTTTAAAGCAGTAAATGAACGGCTATGCACCCTTCGCGTTCGGGGCCTCATAAACGTTCACGCACCTAAAGAGGATTGCCCAGATAATGAAAAAGAAGAATTCTTTGAATCAGTCGAACGGGAACTCCGTGCCTGTCCTCAGTATGACGTAAAACTCATTTTGGGGGATATGGATGCCAAAATAGGTAGGGATCCAGTATTCAGGCATTACATTGGCATCCATAGCATACACGAGAACACTTATGACAATGGAGAACGAGTCATAGAGATGGCAGCAAGCAATAATTTGGTCGTTGCGAGTACAAGGTTTGCGCGTAAAAATATCCACAATGTCACCTGAGTATCTCCTGATGGAGACACTCGCAACCAGATAGACCACGTGTTAATAGACCGCTGCCACAACCCGAATCTGATGACGGTACGAACGTACTGAGGTGCCAACATCGACTCGAACCACTATCTTATTGGTATGGTGCTCCGGACGCGGATGGCATCATCAAGAAAGACATCATCCGCGAATCAGATTTGAGTCAACACGGCTGCCCTTCGCAACGATAAGACCAGTCCTGAGGCTGATATGCCGGGCGAAGAAGAGATTGCACTGCATAGCACTGCTGACTCCATCTTAGGCAGTAGTCGTAGAGATCGGACTGGCTCGATGACAAATGAAAGCTAGCGACTGAACGCAGGAATGTTGCGTATCGAGCAATGCAAAAATCTCATAGAACGCGGGCACGCGAAGATGAATATAAAGAGCTCGGAAGATATGAAAAAAAAAACAGTTCACCGGCGAAAGAAAGCAGCCTGGGAGAAGAATCTCGTCCGTGAACTAGAACAGTACAGAGAGCGAGGATCGCACCAGCCGCGGAAGTTCTACCAAAGCAATATACACCGCGGTGCACATACTGCAAAGACAAAGAGGGTAATCTGATCGCCGATCTCAAACGTATCTTAGAGCAATGGGAAGAGCACCTTCACCGCCACCAAGCATAGACGAAGTTAGCAAAGCGATAAATCGGCTCAAAAATAAGAAGGCCCCAGGATCATGCAGCAATTATCGTGGTATAACGTTGTTGAGTACCGCGTATAAGATTTTCTCCTCTATCCTTCAAGACAAGATAGACTCATACGTCATCATTGGTCCACACCAGTGTGGCTTCATCCCAGACAACACCCTTAGGCAGGTGATGGAAAAATGTCTAGAGTTTCAAAACTCACTACACCATCTTTTTATAGACTTTAAAGCCATCTATGATAGCATAGCAAGAGTATAACTTTATAAAGCCACGAGAGAATTCGGCATCCAAAATAAACTGACACGACTATGTAGGTTGACCATGACCAATGTTATAAGCCAAGTAAAAAAATCAAGATCACTATCAAGCCCATTCAACATCTATAACGGGCTCCGACAAGGGGATAGACTGGCCTGCGTCCTTTTCAACCTGGCGTTGGAGAAAGTGAACCGAGACACTGACGTAACGGCGAGAGGAACAATCCTCTATAAGTCCATTCAGATACTGGCTTACGCATACAATATTGCCATCGTTAGTAGAAACCGAAAAGCTGTACAGAAAGCTTTCTTCCAAATAGAGCAGGCGGCATGAAATCTGGGACTGCACATAAAAGAGAGCAAAACAAAGTACATGGTGGCCACCGTCTGCGAGTAGAAGATCCAACATTAGTCCCTCAATCCAAATAGTGGAGCGCGAATTTGAAGTAGGGCAATCCTATAACTATCTCGGATCAACTGTAGCAGCCGATAACAGCATTCAGCATGGAACAAGAAATACGCGCACGGTTGCTTAAAGCCAACAAAGCCTATTATAGTCTGTCGAGACCCTTCAAATCCAGGAACTTAACCATAACATCCAAGCTGCTGGTATATAAGAAAATGGTCATACCAGTACTTACATATGGATCCGAGAATTGGGTGCTTTGCAAAAAGCATTCCGACCTCTTAGCCGCGTTCGAGAGAAAAGTCTTACGGAGAATTGTTGGCCCCGTATGTGAGGAAGGACGATTCCGGAGACTCTATAATGATGAGATCTACGAGCGTTACCGCGATGTCGAATTAAGAATTAAGCTCGGTAGGCTCCGGTGGGCAGGACACCTAGCTCGCGTGAGCGAAGATGATCCTGCTCGGTAAGTCCTTTGCGGTAGGATTTATGGAACACGACAGCGACGCCGTCCAAGCCTACGCTGGAAGGATGGCGTAGACCAGGACGCCCAGAGTTTATGAATGCCAAAGTGGGTGACATCGGTTCGAAATCGGGACCGGTGGAGAAATTTTTTGCGGGAGGCCAGGACGGGACACCGGTTTTAGAGCCAAATATGAGGATGATTATATTTTATCAGCTAATAAAGACCTGCTTAATTAATATGCATCGCTTCTTTTCCTTTTTCTGGATAAACGACTCGTTGAACACCATATTTTGGCTACTCGTACTTATTTGGATTATTTTTTTTAAAGGAGCTCGCTCTCCAGGTTGGGAGCTGCGCTCAACCACGGAAAAAACGCTCGTAAGCTCTTAAGAGGAAGTCGGCTAATCGACAAAACTTAAGAACAATGCCCCAAGATTCTGTTAGGCCATTTTAAGGCCAAAAAGGGTAGACTGTGTCGTATACACGGCAACTCATAGATGTTTTGTGGAACTGGGAACACCCGTAATTAATGGCGAATTGAAAATTTCACAATATACTGCTGGTCCTTATGTCTGCGCATGATGAAAGTACTCGATTTGGGCTTGCGCATCTTTCTCGCTCTCTCCAAATCGCATCGATCGTCGATCGTCATCTCACTTTATTTCTGAAAACGCCGTCTGGATTTCGACCGTCGATACGCATCCTATTAAATTTATCTGCGCAGCGAGAAGTCTCTCAATGTCGTCCAATTAAAAAGGCCTCTTAATCGTTACTTTTAAATGTTCGATGCGATCTTTAATAAAGTCGCGCCAGTTGGGTCAAATTTAGATATAAGTTCGCATATGTCTTTCACTCAGAATTGTCGGGTGCCAACACTAGTCGACGGTAACAAGATAACGACCCATACTGCCGATAGTGCCGGTACTGATGGCGGCAGTAATTTCTGGACACTTACATGACTAGTGTTTCCACAGCATTTCTATGCTTTTAAGGATGCAACTTTAATCGGTTTTCGCTTCCCGATTCTTGTCGTCAAGACGTGTGTTTCATGTTTCGGATTATTCTGCAACCAACGGATAAGCTTCTTCCTTGCCTCTCATGTGTACAGACTTTTTTCCAAGCATAACTCGATCATTTCTAACCTTGCTACACACAACACTGTTTAGAAGAAAAGAATTCAGATTAATAAGTGGCTTGTTTTTCTAATTTTTTTCAGTTTAATAAATAATATTAATAATAATGATAGTAATATTCGGCGCGACAGACCGTTGCGGTCCAAGGCCTAGCTTCTCGCGACCATCTACGTTGTCCATGTATACTTTTGCACACAAATGGAAGGGATCTACAACTTAATTGCGTATCCGAACGGCGAATTGAGAACCTTTCCATGACAAGTTATTACTATCGGACGTTTGTCAAACATTCGCGAGAGGTGGGACCGTGAAAACTACTTTTGGTGTTACCTTGGATTCGAACTGCGAACCACTGCTCAGAAATCCATGCACTTAACCACCGAGCCACGGCACCCACTTTTTCCAGTTTAACTTACTCTTTATCCCACTTTAGAAATTTGTAGTGAAATACAAATCCAATAGAAAATAGAACAAACTGTGGACAATGTCATTTTTTTACGGTTCTTTTTTATTGTTTTGTTTGCTTCGACATTTTATTATTTCCCTTGTTTGGTTTCGGCTTCGATTTCACTTCAAATTTTTTTTTTCTTTGTTAGTCTTCTTAAGTACAAATAAATATTAACGCAAATTAAATAAAATTATTTTCTTCGCATTGAAGAAATTTTAGAATTTAGTACAAGTACAACATTCCCAATTCTCTTTCTTTACTTTTTCCTATTTTGACAATGTTTTCTGAAATTCCGCCCCACAGTGCAGTGGCTAAAGTCATCCGATCTACGTAAAAGCCGGTTCAGTATTCATTGGCTGCCCGTAGTTCTTAATAATGCTACAATTTAACGTAATTATAGATTGTAATGTTAATTTATTACGTAGGTATTTTTTTAAGAACATATATTTGTACATATGTATTACTATTAGATACAAGTATTATTACCTGTAGTGCTGTGTAACGAAGCTGATATACACAAGCATATCAAGGTCAGCTGCTGCAATGTGCACTACGCGAGTATTCACAAGCCAGACGAGAGCGCAGTTCAAATGCTATTAGAATGCATATGAAATTCAACATTTCCACATACAAGCTACAATTGTACAGAACTCAATTCTATTCAGTAATTGGTTACACGTGTCACAAATACGAACGGCAACGTGTCTGGCTAAACTTAGTCAACTCATGCCATTCTTTCCGCACTATTCAGCGAAATTTTCGTCTTTAGAAGTAGGAGGTTGTATTGCATCAATTTCTCTTAGAAAAAGATGAGTGAGTGGTTACAGAAGGTTGGTTTTTGTGTGCTTTGGCACGTCGTCATCATCAGTATTATTTGGCGGACTGGCGATAGTTTGATTGGACACACGCTGTACATATATTCTCTTAATGCTTAAAAGCTGTCAGCAAGCTGCAAAATTAAAGCTGCGTTTACTACGTTGTTGCACAAATTTTGCGTGGCAATGAGTCACAAATGTTACAAATGTCAAACTGCTAATAATGTCCGGAATTTTGAATAAATATAAATGTTGTTGTTGAGTATACACAGGGCCGTCTATTTTCAAAAACATAGTTAATAGATAAAACTAGAAAAGGGATTGTTTGATTGTTTTTAGATTGAATGCATTTACCGGTGCAGCTTGTCATATAACAGAGATAATTTGTATTCAACACCAATACCTTTTTATGTGCAAATTTATTTCCCCAAACCTTTCCTAATGGCATTAAGCTGTGGTTTATTAACCGATTAACCGCACAACACCCGACGAATTTGCCTCTCAATTTAGCACCGATTACCACGTCATTCCCAACCTCTTGTCTTTCAAGCACTAGCACTTGCAACAGTCGACAGTCGCTGTCTGGATCCAGTTTATCATAGATACTTCTCTATCGCCACCCTCGTTCAATTAACCTCATAAAAGTCTTGTGTAGAATGCTCCATTGACAAAGTGTGCGAGTCAACAGGGTTTCTTTATTCTTATTCAACGATAAAGAAACCCTTAGGAAAGTTTAAGAAGCAACTAACTGAACTTATAATCTGATAGTTGTGGTGATATATTATGTAAGACCGTTCGGAGTATGTTGTGTCTGTTCCAAAATAGGTCAAATGATTGAACGTACGTGCATAAATAAATAAAAATGATTCCGTCTCAAGCAATCTCGGAAAATTAATCGCATTTTGTATATAACATAAAAAATATTTGTAAATACATATTTTCGCAAAGGAGAAACCATTTAAAGTTTTAGAGGAATATAATCTTTGCTTCCGAAGGTTAGCTACTAACGTAGCATTTCTATTTATGGGAACCTTCACAAAAATTTATGGAATACTTTTTACCTTATTGTTAACGTGTTTTATTAGTTGTAAGTTTCACATTGTTGATTGTAAGTCCTGAGGTTCGATTTCTAAGAGAAAATGTATTCTTCTACGACTTGTTCTGCTCTATATAAGTCATTAATACATTTAATTTAAGTTTGGAATTTTTTTTAATACCCACGCTCAAGGGATTGGCAAGCACCCTTTTAGTGCTAGGCACAGTGTGGGCGTTAGGGAGGGGAAACATTGAGATGTTCATGCGCAGAAACACAGAATCGGGAAATCCATTCCACAGAATTATTGTACGGCTGAAGAAAAAATCTCTGGTTGGAAATTAGTTGGTACGTCCGAAGATAGGCCTAATAGTAGACCCGTGGGCTCGAGTTGAGGCACGGGTATTTCTGATGGGTTAGACGATTGCCGGGATGCATTTTGATATTTATTTTGAAATCCCGCTTTTAAAAAAATTTAAACAATAAAATCATATGAGAAGCTAAGAGTGCTGTCAGCGAAAGAATGAATTGAATTAAAAGAAGCGAATAGGAGATCATTCATGAAAATGAGAAAGATTGTCGAAGAAAAAACAAAGCCTTGGGGAACATCGGCGTTTATGCGGTGAACATTGGATTTGTAACCTTCCAAAAAGACCACAATTGAACGGTCAGAAAGGTAGTTACTAGCCCAATCAAGCAGGACCTTTTATCAATTTCATAGCCATTCATTTTGGACAAAAGAGCTTGATGCCAGACTCTGTCAAATGCCTTGGAAATATCGAGACTACGGATACGGACTAGTTCCACTACTTTTCAGTGCTACATGCCGTTGCGTTCAAAAACCGTACTGCTAGTCGCTGTAAGGATTTCACGTGATTCAAGGTATTGATAAGATTACGATTAATCGCAGCGTTTCCATGACTTTATAAAATAGAGATGTTAGCGCAATGCATCGGTACGAGGAAAGAGATGACCGTCCGCTTTTTTTGGGAACAGGATAAATAAAGACTGTTTTACAACTCATTGAAGAGACTCCAGAAGAATAAGAAAAGTGGAGAAACCTACGCAAAGGCAATGCCAAATTTGAAGAACACCTCTTTAAAACTATAGTGGGAATACTATCAGGTCCAGCAGATTTATGAATGTTGAGATCATTTAATACTCTAGCCACTTGACGAGTACGAAAGTAGATCAGTCCCATAGAGGATTCGACTCTTAAAAGTACAGGTGGCGACAACGCGCTATTTGGTAGCGTGGATCTAGCTGCGAAATGTGAAGTAAGCAGATTGGCCTTGTCTATAGAGACAATGGACATTTGAAAAGCCATTGGCCATGAGCGTTAGAATTGATGACGAGGCAGTATTATTATTTCGTTTTACGAATGACTAAAAATTCGTGCTTCCTTTGGGACATAGAAGTATTTTTTGTCTTAGTATCTGGTCATAGTCGAATTTGACTCATCTAAGGTAGAAGTTGCAATCATTTCTGACTCGTCTTAATTAATCTTATTTTTCGAGGATATAAAAGTGGCTCTTCCCCTTTTTATAGGGGTATTTACGTGTTCACCTATACAAATAAAAAAATACAGCCCATAAAAATTTTTATTTTTCTTGTAAATTATCTAATCGGAAATACACATGTGTGTAGGTTGAATAAACTTGGGTTAATTTTTAAAAAAATTATATGGGAGTCATTTGGTCCAAGAAATTTTTACAAAATTGGTTGTCCATCGGAGATATACATGTGTATAAAATTTGAAGAAAATCGGGTACATTTAAAAAAATTGCTATGGGAGTCCCCGATCACTACCAAATTTTTACAAAAAAATGTTGTCCATCGGAGATACAAATGTGTATAAAATTTGAAATAATCGGGTCCTTTTTTATAAAATATGTATATGAGCCTCCCGACCCCTGGGCCGGATTACTTCCAAATTTGTACAAAAAGTATTGTCCAGCTCAAAATTTTAATAGAAAGTGTTGTCATCGGAGATATACTTATGTTATGTTATGCTTCAATAAAAGCATTTTTTTTTTAAAAATGTATTTTTTAATTATTTTTTAATTTTATAATTGTATATACAATTTCAATATAATTCAGATGAGATGGTTATATAGAGACACCCAAAATACACTAAAAAAAACTTCCAAAATATCCCTAAAGGACCCTCTGAAAACCCCTCAAGACCACCTAGACCCCCCTTAACCACCCCTAAGATCACCCTCAAGACCCCGTTAATACCAAGTTACAACCCCCATCAATATTTCCTCAAGACCCCCTAAAACCCACGTTAAGATTCCCTTAAGACCCCCTGAAAACACCCTAAAGACCCCACTTTAGAACATCTAAACCCCTCAAGACTCCACTCAAGACCCTCTCAAAATCCCTTCAAGACCACCATAAGATACCCTAAAAACCTTTTTAAGATCCCCTCAAGACCTCACTTACAACCCTCTCAAAATCCCCTAAAGATCCCCTCAACACCACCCAAGGACCTCCTCAAGACCCCACTAAGGATCCTCACGAAACTCCTCGAGACCCTCCTGAAGACTACCTAAAGACTCTCTCAAGAAGACCTCAAGACCTTCTTAAGATCCCCTCAAGATTCCATTCATGACCCTCTCAAATTCCCCTCAGGAACTCCTAAAGACTTCCTCAAGATCCGACCTAATATCATCACAAAACTCCTTCGAGACCCCCTCAAGACTACTACAAGACCCCCTTAAGACTCAACTCACGACCCTCTCAGAACTCCCTCAAGCCTTCCTCAACACCACATAAACACCCCACTAAAGACTATCTCAAGACTCCCGTCAAACCACCAATAAGACCACCTGAGGACCACCCTTAAGACCCCGTTAAGACCTCGTTAGGTCCTCCTTAAAACCCCTGAAGACTCCCTCAAGACCACCACATGACTCCTAAGAACCGCTCAAGATTTCCTTAAGACCCCCACAAAACCCTCATAAGACCAAAACCGTCTCAAACCTTCATAAACTCCACTCAAGATTCCCTTAAGGCTTGTCGTGACCCTCAAACCTCCATTGAGACCACCGGGAGAACACCTGAAGAACACCTGAAGACCACCTCACCACCCTCAAGACCCATCTCAAGACCTCTCAATTACTACTTAAGACTCCCTCAATACCCTCTGAAGATCCACCCAGAACTCCGTCAAGACCCCTCTCAAAACACTCTCAAGACTCCCTCAAGACTACGTCTCCGAAAAGTCTTCCACAAAAATTCGTACAAGACCGTCAACTCACAGCATTAGAATGAAAAAAGCGTGACAGAATAACATATAAACCGACAGAGACACAGAAAGACATAGGCAAGTTTATATAAAAGCATTTAATTTGAAGAAAATCGGGTAACTTTTGTATTAGTAAAAATGTTTATGTAAATTCTTTAATCGGAGATACACATGTGTGCAAAGTTTGACCAGGAGGTCGTAAGACCAATTTTAACGTATGCGTGTCCTATATGGTGGAACATTAGTGGAAAAATTCCGCGTCCTTGAGTGGAAATGCTTTAGAGCATTTATGAATATGTATAGACGCGAACATTGCAATTATAAGCATTATGTGTCAAATAAAAAAGAGCAGGGAAGGCTGTGCCAGAGACCATATCCCAGAATTTCCATAGGAACAAGTCTTATAGTCGCATCTTAGTCCTCAATACCGAATTTTTACATAGTCACCTCTACAGCCCACACGGCTGAACTTATCGGGTTAAGAATTCATTATTAAGTTTTTTACATAAATTGTAAGGGGCCAGATGATTTTGACGGAAATCTGACAGCCGGAAGTGACAGTTTACTTAGACAGTTTTCGAGTTTTTGCAAATAACTCAAAAAGTATAGCACTTAGGAGAAATCTGTTAAGTGCAAACGAAATGTAAACAAAAAAAATAGTAAAAAAATTAAAAAAAACTTAAAAAAAATTTTAAAAACAAACAAAAATTTAGAAAAAAAATTAATTTACACTTACTGATCAGTCCCGTCCGTAAAAGAAAGTCGTGTTGTGCCCACACCTCCATTTTTTTTAATAATGTACACACGCTAAAGAAGTTTGCATCCTTATAATGCTTAGCACAGCGTGGGCGTTAGGAAATAAGGGAGAGGAAAATGTGTCCTAAATGACTGCAGATCATACAAATGCAGAAACACAGAATCAGGCAATTCATTCCACATCTCTATTGTGCGGCCAAAGAAGGAATCTCTGAATTGGATAGTACGTCCGAAGATAGGCTTAATAGTGGACCCGTGGGCTCGAGTTTAGGCACGGGTATTATGGATGGGTTCGAGAATGGCCGAGATGTATCTGGATATTTCTTTTGAACACCACTTGTGAAAAAAGCGAAAGCGAAGTTCCAGAACATAATGATCATATTCCAGAATTTCCATAGGAAGAAGTCTTATAGTTGCATCTTAGTCCTACATTTCGAATTTCATGCATTTCGCTTGAGAAATGGCTTAGTTCGCAAAATACTACCATTTAAGTGTCTCACTAAACGGTGTGAGCATAACAGCGTCACACTTAACAGTGTATAACTTGACATTTTAATTTTTGAACATGCACCCCCTTGTAGTGAGACGTTGTCACGTCAAAACTCCTGGATACTTTCGGAGTATCAAGGATCGATAACTTCATTCTTGATCTTACTGGGAACCATTTTGCTCGGTCAGCCACTATTGCAAATGACTCAATTTCGGGGGCATTTTATTCGAATCCTCAGTACTTCGAGAGGGAACTATTCCGGAGAGGTATTCTTGCATCTGAATGGGCTATTTATCGGGCTCGTGATCGTGATCTACCATATTGTTAGAACAGACGGACAAACGCATCCGACATATTTCAATGGCTTTAGGTAGTCGGGATGCTAACTATAGATACTAAAATAACGTACCTGACCGAGATATAGCTAATAAATTTCTTTATTTTATTACTAACACTACATTATATTAATTAATAGTGATAAAATAAATAAATTAAAAAAACGAATATGCACTACTACAAAGACCTATATTTATAAAGCACTTTATTAAGTAAATGGACCACTGAATTTCGTCTGTCCTTTTATTTGATAGGAATATTATTATCAATCTAATCTTATCACACAATCAATCTCATTTGGCCTATTTTCGTCCACATGTATCGCTATATCTATTCTTAGAGGTAAGATGGTAAACGGAGTACTTCTGCGTCTACTGCCCGTCGTTCATATGGGGACCACCATCAGTTTATATTGCAACTTTTTTTTTATTATTACTGTCTGTCTCGAATTTGGACGATAAATATTCCTTCTTATGCCGATTTGATTTGATTACGCAAGCCGCATATAACGCCAGATAGCGAATGTTTTTCCACTAATGAACGGACGCTGGAACTTGGGTGTATTTTAGGCAGGATAGGGTTACAATATGTCTGTCTACGAGTAGCACTTAAGCTGCACACAACACAACCGCTGAAGCAGCAATAGCAGCATTGGACTAGAGCGTGTTTGCTATACAGTACTCCTCTGAGGACAGCCGTTATGCTCTGCTCCTTGTGAAGAGATTTTGGTACGACATACACGTGCGCACATTGCCCGTCCGACATCCGCTAATAATATTGCTCTTTTAAAATAAATATATTTACGACTTTTAAGATGGAGGATTACCCCAACGCTTAAGATGAAAACCCGCCCGTACGCAATGCAAATGATTATTATATTTTTTAATAGCTATACAGCACTCTGGTGCGTGCGTTTCTGCTTGGGTGTGTGGACGACGCCGTCTTTATATCGTCATGCGGCTTAAAAATGTTTTTATGGTCCCAAACCTTAAAATCGTAAAATTTTCTCTACAACTAAGAATATCACTTAACATATTGAACTTCAAATTGAATTAAACGCAAATTAACGTTTTTTAATTTCCCTCAAACGTTTGACTTTAAAACATAAAATAATAATTTACCGCTATTTGCTGACTGCTTCAGACGTTACTTAGCGAATGATGCACTTAATTTTACATACATTTTGTTTGTCGCAAATAAAACAGAAACCAACAAAAAATAATTATTAGTTACATAATTGAAACACATTACATAACGCTATATAATACCGTTGCCAGTGTTTACTTAAGACCACCTCATCATATTTGGCTCTACAACTGTGGTCCAGTCCTGGCCCCCCCGATAAAAATCGTTATGAAGTGTATTCCAGTTTGGCATCCCTAAACTCTGGATGTCCTGGTCTCCTTGAGCCAGTCGCTTGGCCAGCTTCGCTGTCTTGTTCCATAAATCCTACCATCCTCATTGCAATCGGCAAATTCGGCATATATTGGCATACATACCCACCCGCATAGTGCCCTCGATAATGTGAACTATTATAATGTTAATTTCCTTATAATTTGAACTCACAAATCGTTACAATACCATTTCTATAATGTAAACTTTTACATTTTTTTACCAATTTGTGTTACTGTTACTAAGAGAAGACATTTTTTCGTCTTATACATACTACAAGTACAGATGTCTCAAGCCAATGCATTTATTTGAGGCAAATTAAATTTTGTTAGATAAGGCATGTTTGCCCAATCTAATGACTTTGAATTATTTGTACTTGATAATTTCGAAAGATCGGTGTTCCATTTTATTAAGAATTGGATAGATGTTATGTGTAACTAAAATTTATTTATTTCAAAGTTTTTTAGTTTTTTTTTAGATTGCAAAGTGAAATATACCAGACATAAAAAGAGCAAGTGAACTTGAGTGTATATACATTTATATGAGTGAGTATATGAAACTAAAATTTTAGGTTTGTATATAGGATTATCCGTCACTGCTTAACTTGACAAAAGATGGCTTATGTGTTAACGAATAAATGGGCGCCTAGTTAGTTAGTTAGTTGTTGTCATGTCTTTTGACAAAGCTTCATTTATTATTTGCTGTCACATGACATAAAAATCCTATACTGCTGTCAAGGTATAATGATTTATGCCTTTGTTTTTGATTATATTCGTAACAGTTTAAGAACCACTTTGTTAGTAACCCAATTAATATACAGAGGATGGACATTCGTAAGTCAAAAAGTTTTGTGATTCGATGCTCTCTGCGAAAGCTTTGTTTTTCCTTTGTATTTTCTGTGTTTTAGAGTAAATGTTTACTTTTACTTTAGCACCTTAACAACACACACAAATACTTAACAACAGTGGAAAAATCGGAAACTCTGGCAAAACTAAATGCTGGATATTCTGGCGTTATGTTATGTTAGTCGACCATGACAGGGACGAACAAATTTCAGAACCTTTTGGCACATTTGAAGTGCACGGTATCAGGACCTGGTTATCGGAAAACGCTAAGGAAATCCATAAGCCGAAAATGAAGACATTGCTGTATGAATGGTTGAGGAAACAAATCGCTTTCTGATTTATACAGATTTTCTCTGCCAAAACGCAAATAATTTCAACAATATTTTTAACGATGCTCACATTTGTAAGATAAATTTAAACAAAGATAAGGTATAATTTTCCAGCAATAAAATTGCAGTGGAACCGTCTTTGAATCAAGAAAGGGCTTAAGCCAAAACAGGTGTAGAATGTCGGTGAAGAATGCAGTCGCGAAACTGGTATGTTTTGTGAGATTGACAAAATACTTGCATTGAAAACTGAAAAAAGGCGATAGGAAAAAAAAACTAGCGGGAAAAACCTTATCCTAACTCGACTTAACTTACTCAAATGATTATAGGGATATGCTTCAATCAATTGACAATCAGCTTGAGAATAAATTAATTTCGAAAATCCTCTTGAAGAGAAGAGGATATTGTTGAGGATATCGTTAACATTTAAAAAACTTTTTATGCTTGCGCTATTCAATATCGAATACATTACTTGAATTGGCAAAACAAAGTACACTCGATGTAAATCAAATTTCCTCTTTGCAAAATATATGAAAAGTAGCTCAATACTCTTTGACTTAAGCTATTGCTCAGTCTAAAATAACAAACCATTTAAAAAAATGCGTCTGTATTTTTGCTTGTTTATTTTGATTTCATGCTATAGAATCGACTTTAATATCGGTCATCCCGCCCCTCCTAACCAACTAACCACACTAGAGGTGTCGTACCACCACTTTTCATCTCAGCTACTCTGAATATTGTAAGACCACCCTCCAACAACACCCGATCACCCAGCACCATTCTATCCTGCACTATGAATTACAGCGATCCCAAAAACTATGGGTTCGACATTAATATCGGCTGCCACCCCACCCCCAGAAACAAAATTCTTACCCCCCACCAACTAAATTTGATTCCAGATTGTTATCAGTTCTTTCATCTTAGTATTTTAGCATTTCGTCAAAAATAAAATTAATCTAACTAGTTTCCTTAAAACACAAAAACAGTACCTAGATTTGTGTGGTCCTTTCTTTTAATCCTATATATTCACGGTGCAATAAAAGTTCCCGGATATTTTTCGGATCTTTTACATGTTCTTAAACAGATAAAACTTGTTATAAGATCAACATCAAAATATGAAAAACTTTTATCGTTGTTATTTGTAGAGGTAATAAACATACGCACATGCCTGCTATATGTATGGATATGTATGTACATTTTCACTATGAAATCACGCAAATAATAATACAAAAAATGTATATGCTCGTTTTTCTCCAATAATTGAAATAGACACTGAATAAGATGTCAACAAAATCGTAAAACTATAGTTATAACTTATAAGTCTGCCTACAGTAAAGACATATCATCAAAAGCAAAAATTTTTCAGCTACAATTTTTTTAAATTTCTTATTAGTTCTATGAGTTACCTCAAGAGCTTGAATTTTTATCTTCACGCTCGGTTAAACAGCGAATTTGTCGGTTAATTTGCACAATTTTACGACAGCAGCATTGTATTACATTCTGCCTAAATATTAAGACAGGTAAACACCTAGCAATCGGTTGAAAGGTAATATAAAATACTATTTAATATCCTTATAAAAACACGTGTGGGGAGAAATAAGAAACCATATATATATTTTTAAACATCCCACACCACATTCACTCCTTCACTTATGCTCGTACACTCGGTCAATATAAACCATTTTTGATAAAAACAAAATCACCAAACAGTTCGCACTATTGAGCAGTAGCCAACAAATTGGGCACTAAAAGAATTTCCTCGGACCAGTAACATGTTGCAACGGTCATTGAAGTGGAAAAAAAATATTTACATATGCCCCAGTAGCAACGAGCTTAAGATTAAATTTAAAATTCGTGTAAAAGAAAACCGCGTAAAAAAATACTTTCAGCACATAGTAAAATTGATCCACAGTTTTAAAAAGTGGTGGATGAAAAAAAACTGCATGTTTTTATAAAAATCGCGCAAAAAAAAAACTAATTAAAACACATATTATATTAATGCTACAAAATGATCGAGTTATATTCATATTCCAAAAAATGGAGGTGTGGGCACACACGGCTTTGTTTTACGGACGGGACCGGAATCTTCAATAAATGTACCTTTTTTTCAAATTATTTTTTGTTTTTTGTTTAAATTTCTTTTGTACTATCAGACGTTTGCACTTAGGAGACTAAGTGATATACTTTTGGAGTTATTTGTCACCCATTCGCGAGAGGTGGGCACCGTGAAAAAATACTTTTAGTGTTACTTCGAACAACGAACCTCCTGCTCAGTAGCAATGCGCATTTCCACTGAGCCACGGCGCTATAATTATAAAAAATCAAAAATTCGAATTATAAATCAAAAGCTTATTTAGTATAACTATCATCACTATTCATCATCATCATCATCATAATCATCACATCACTACTTGATAACAACCGCGCACGTTTATTACCGACTAGGGCAACATTGCTTTCATCGCTAGATCTGTTTATCACATCTAATCCATTGAAGGCATTCGTTCGTTAATAACGTCCTCTGATGTTGGCTTTTTTTTATTAGGAAGTCTCTTATCAGAGGCTGGGGTTTTGGTTTCTTAAGTTATGTTTTTATAATTCTTGGTACGCAGCCGTAACAATCTGCAGGTTACGTTGAAATTTTAATGCACATTCCACGTCGGGATCATGAGTGAGAAAATGATGCGCGAATTACACTAGCTGTTCGGGTATTCCCCCAATTGTATTTTATCTTTGTATCTACAGATACATACATGAATGTAAAGACATTGTAAAACTTTAAGTTTGATTTATGTATCGATTATTGCAGTTAGAACATCTTAGTGATTAAACAGTCTTATATATACTCGTAGAAATGTTGGGGTACCGCAAGATATTTCAGTTCTATTCTGTTTATACATTTACAAAAGTTGCATCTAACAATTTTTGGAGAATATGACTACTTTACTTTACAATGTTACTGTGACAAGACTTAGGGCAGGTTTTTGAGCCATCTTAAGGCTTTGTAAGATGTTGGCAACTTTCTAATGTTAAATGTAAGATGAGTGTGTCAATTTTCTTCAGAATAATAGTCCAGTTAATTTTGCTTGCTAAAAAGGTGTTGAAGACAGGAAATTACATAAACTAAATAATAGCCTAATAGCGTGGAGTAAAAAAATAGGTAAGTAGAACTAAATATACTCAAAAAATTTAATAAATTAATATCAAAATGTAGAAATCTAAGAGATGAAGTAAACAATACTCAAAAGTGTGCCCAACTGTTTCTACTGGGATGCATACATGTTGCTGAAGCGAAGTTTGCCAGTGTCGGTTTGAATTGTTTGTGTGGCGGACGTGCATGTCCTACAGAGACATCAGAGTATGTCATTTTGGTATACTATGTCTAATCGACAAGCTGACATTTCGGACGTAACCACGTTTTACGGGTTTTAATGTACCTATAAATCCGCACATTCTTGATGCATTCGTCCACACATGCACGTAAACCCTAATAAGGATTTTACGATCACAGCGCGAGCTGAATAAAGAACAAAACGAAACAGCATATTCTCCTCGACAGGACGACTGGACCATTAACAGTTTTTCTGTTGTTCCTATTCGTTCTTTTTTAGAAACACTTGAACAGCAGTGCACCGGCACCAATCATCATTTATAGAACAATCAATTCAAACAGAGAATAAAACAAAACAAAATTCATCCGTGTATTGAAAAGAAAACGAAAAACAACAATTTATAGTGAATAATACGAGAAGGATGAGTGAAGACATATCTTGTTGCGAAATATTGCGAGCGGCTTAGACCAAAGTTACGATGTACGCTTGAACAAATTTACATATACCAATTTCTGCCAGGACTAAACCGGATTTCGGCTGTATTTTTGTTCAGATTGTGAATGGAAATTTGTCCAAACAATAACAAGAAAGCACTCACAAAACAAAAGAAACAACAGCGGAAATGCCGCAGCAATTGTGCTATTGGAATCAAATTTGTAGATTTAATAAATACGAAGGCATAGCGTAAAAATACAAACGGCTAGGACGGATGTCCACAGTCGGTTATACTGTCATCGAAAATGCCAGATGCTAATAATTCTTCAGCTTAATGCTTAATATATATATGTATGCTAAACAGTGGCCACGTTAACACCCATTTTCGACGTCTCTTCGTATGAGTAGCATTTTTTTGTTGAAGTAAGTAAATTAGGCAATATCAGTGCCCTCCAATTCCATGCAAATAAAAAATTAAAGTATACTCCTACATCTCAATCAGCCAAAATCATTATTCGTATTTTGAGTCTAAAAGGAGACATATATACCAATAACAGGAATTATCTCTGAATGTACGTATAGCCGAATAGAATTTTGGCGATCAACATAAAATTCTCTACCTGTTGCGATCGAATATCGATTCTTTGCAAACACGAAACAAGTTACACACAGATCAACCACACAAAATTTTTGCAAATGTATTGAACCCATATCTGGTTCCGCCTTATTTCGCATTTCTTGTTTCTTTGCAAATTTTCAAGATTTTGGAGAAAAACAAACTGGGTCAAATTGGGCTATAACCGCTTGTTTGTCCGCAATGTAACCAAAAAGTGGTCGTCCTAAGTAAAACAGAAAAGGTACCTTAATTTTTTATCCTGAGTAATTTTAAAGCTTCAGTTTTTTGAACCGAAGTAAAAATGCAAAGTAATTTTTATTTAATCTCTCAGCTTTCTTCCGTATATTTTTAAACTTAAAAGTCGACGACAACAAATTCATTCCGTCTATCGTCAATTTTTTTTTAATCTCATCTGGCTTGCAGGGTGAGTAAAACCCGTCGATAGACGTTGCGTTCCATAGCTGCGCGTAAAAATTTGTCTCTGCCTGTGCCGTGCGTTTGCGCTGGTTTCAATACTAGTACTAGTTATATGTACAAATATACATACACACACACACTATGTTTTACGTTTCCTCGCTCTTATCTGGAATCACATCCGTCAATTTAAGTCTACAAGCCACTAACAGGTAAATAACTTGGCAAGAAAATCAATTTCAACTTTTCAATTTACTACAAGTAGTTGTAGTAGTATTTTTTTTTGTTTGCCTTTCGCCGCTCTTACATTTGTGTCATGATACTTCATCTGTACAGTGCACCATACAGCAGTT
The DNA here is from genome assembly GCA_947095585.1 of Nephrocerus scutellatus. NCBI lineage: Eukaryota > Metazoa > Arthropoda > Insecta > Diptera > Pipunculidae > Nephrocerus > Nephrocerus scutellatus. The sequence goes on from OX352761.1 coordinate 34,546,337, forward strand.
TCACCAGAGAAGGGAAGTTCAATGTCTATTTGTAAAGATTGTGCCAATATTACGAAAACTTGTAATAATAGGTGAATGTGCATAATGAAGAATTACAGACAGACAGTATTTGTGACACAACTAAATTCGAATGCAAATATTATTAGCTTCAGCTTGCGCTACAGATTAAGGTCTTCTGCACACGGAGCGTCTCCTCGTAGCCGCCTTGTTAAATTCTTTATGCAGCACTATGTCTAAACGAAAAGATGTCCATGCAAATATAGCTGTTTTATCCGACATTTTTAAAAAAGGTTTAATAAAAACCTCCTTCACGGTGAAGCGTACTGCAAGCGACTGACACTGCTATACGCCCGCGCGATTTGCGCCTTGTCTGCTTAGACGAATACGCGCATCCCTCTACTCGTGTGCAGTTGTCTATTGAAACACACGCGAATAGCACACATCGCTTTCCGTACGTCATGTCTAATAGGCGTCTATGACTAGATGCTGCGTCTGCAGAAGGCCTAACAACTCAACAAAATGCAAATCGACTTCGAACGAGAGACAAAAAAAGTCGTCGAACCGTTGATATGATTTAAAACGAAATCCCCCCGAGGCGATGATTATCTGTTCGACAAATAGTTCATGAAATAAGGCGTAGTTAATCAGAATACAGATACAGAATCGTTTGTGGTAAATATACCATTTAGAAAATTTAAAGACCTCTTTGTCAAGGCGTTTGTGAAACCCAAAAATAAGGTGTTTCTAAAAGCCAAAGAAGAAGTAACAGAACAGCAGGTAGTGCCACCTTAGTTTGGTTACTAGTGCATTTCCTAATTGGAATACATGTTTTAAGAAACAAACCAACAGTCAAAAGCGTAGGAAAGTCATCATTGTGACTTCACAAAAACTTTTTGTCATCATCATCATCACATTTAGCTCTACAACCAGGATACGGTTGTGGGCTCCGGCAAAAATAATTATCCACCAGTCTTCATTTTGAGTCGATGTCATATATAGTCATAACCATCGCTAAACTCTTGGCGTTCTGGCTACGCCATTCTTACAGCGTACGCTTTGCTTGCTTCGCTGTCGTCTCCCACAAATCTTACCGCAAAGGACATTCCGAGTGGGATTCTTCGCCCATGCGAACTAGGTGTCTTTACGATGTCAGCATTGCGGTATCGACGCATGTAGATCTCATTCTTATAGAGTTTCCGGAATCGTTCTTCCTCACATACGGGGTGAAAGCTTCTTGTACAGCTCTTGGCTTCGGCTGATTCAGAGAAATCTTTTTCATAAGCAGCTTTTATACTTTCTTTTACGGCCGGACGTAGGCCAGCGGCGCGCGCAATACAATGCAGCGACCGCGGCGGGCAGAATCATATGCGTTCTGTTTGACGGAGCCTTTAATGCATAAGACTAACATACATGAAACATGTTTTTTTTTGGATCTTAGATTTGTTTCATCAATAGAATGTCAACCTCTCTTTTCATTGGGCAGTGAAATTGCTCCATCTTTGTTGAAATTAATCCAGAATACACATCCTTATGTTCCGCCGGTTATTTTTTCAGATCCATAAAGGATTGTGTCAGGATTATGTATAAACATGAGCCCGTATGAAGACCGTAATCAAAAACAATAATAACATTATTAAATTAAATATAAAAAAAAAACAACAAATCAGCATACGAAAAAGATGGACACGCGAGTCTTAGTGATGTGAGTTCGGCATCCAACACCGCATCACGCCCTGAACAATTTAACCACATTGATTACATTTTAATGAAATATTCAACGTGATTGACATACACAATATATTTAAATTATTGCGGATGCGCGTTTTATACCTGCAAACGACAAATTCACAGTTAAGCTATCGTCGATATGTAAGATCAAGTCAGCTCCTGGCTGCGTACATGGGCCGCACTAAATTCTAAATTCCCAGAGTATTAATTTTGTGTCTATCGAGATGAGGTGATGTGAACTTCTAAATAATTACAGTACTCTGCAGCTATTGAAACTGTAATGAAAACAAATCTCCTTTTCACGAGACTGTAAAAGCCGCAAAATGCCCACAGAATCTTCAGTTTGTATTTGCAACCTCTGTCCAAGTAGGAATGTGTTTGCACAAACTGCCATCGACACATGTGCTACAAATTAACTGGTTTTCCAGAGTAACGGGCGAACTGCATTTGTCACCAGCAACCGCGACTACCGGACGAGTGTTGTTGGTGAAGCTATCGTGAGGCAGAGGGTGAACTTGGGCGGAGTGCTGTGTGATGTGCTGTGCTCTCGTGTTCTAAATCGAGCGCATTCGGATTCAACAGTCCAAACGCTGATGTATATAGGGGAAAACGGACGGACCGTACTTCAACGAAAGTTGCATTTATAAATAAAATGTGCATACCTACTTACTCGTATTTACAAGGTTACATGTGAGCAATCTAGATGGCTGGGGAGTGCGGACACCTGTGGAAGCGATGATGATGTGGTGTGATGGCTCCACTCTTTTATCTGGTTGTGACAACTGGAACCAACCGTTGAAGTTGGTGTTGGTTGATGATGATGATGATGTTGATGATGGTGGCGGGGAATTCAATTTAATTTATTTCAATGTGACGATATTGTTTATTGTTTTTGTTGCACTCTCGTTCGAAAGTTGCGGATCTTTGCGAAGAAATAATAACGAGAATCAGTGAAAATGTGATCCCACAACATTGTTATTAAGACTGGTGGGCTTGTCTCCGGCACTCTAGACCACGGCACAAGCTTTCTCTTAGTTCCTTCGTCGATAGTCGAGGCGCGTGTATACATTTTGTCTCATTTAGATCGCTGGCCGTCAGCGCAAAATGGAAGCAACAGCCGTAGGATATGCGTTGCACCGGGGCCCCCGATCAAAGGGAGGCCACAGGGGCTCCCGACAAAACACTTTTTAAATCAAAATTTTTTAATTCTTAATTTTTAAAAAAAAATGCCCACAAAAAAACTTTTCAATAAATTTAACTCAAACATTTTATTACTAAATAAAACTTGTGGGCGCCGTAGATAAGAGCATGTACTTCTGAGCAGGGGGTTCGTGGTTCGAATCCCAATGACACCAAATTTCACGGTGTTCCACCTCACGCGAAAATCTGACAAACGTCCGAGAGTAATAACTTATCACGGAAAGCTTCTCATTTCGCCTTTCGGATCCGGCATTAAATTGTAGGTCCCCTCCATTTGTGTGCATAAATATACATGCTCAACACAAATGGTTGCAAGAAGCCAGGCCTTGCACCGCAATGGTCTGTCGCGCCGAATATTATTAAAACTTGTATGAGTTAAACTAAAACACCTTATAATTTTAAATTGAAACATTGAAACTTTAATGCAAAATATATGATTAACTTTACATAACCTATCCACGCCCATCTTTTTTTTTTATAATGTACACCCGCTAAAGGGGTTTGTACCCTTATAATGCTAGCGTGGGCGTTAGGAAATTAGGGAGAGGAAAAGATGAGATGTCTATGCACGCGTGTCTTAAACGACTGCAGATCATATAAATGAGGAAACACAGAATCAGGCAATTCATTCCACATAACTATCGTGCGGCTAAAGAAGGAATCTCTGAATTGGTTAGTACGTCCGAAGATAGGCTTAATGGTGGACCCATGACCTCGAGTTGGAGCACGGGTATTACGGATGGGTTGGAGAATGGGCGGGATGCATCTGGATATTTCTTTTGAACACCGCTTGTGGAAAAAGCGATAAGACAGTGACAGGCAGGAAACATTCCTACGATGTTCAAGCGATTCAATTGTTTTCGCGATATGCACGTCACCGGTTCTGAAGTCTGTCTAGTAACTAGATGCAATGTGGTCTTGGGGGCACCTGCCCAGACAATGCAGTTGTATTCAAGTTTAGGGCGAATATACGCCTTGTAAATAGTAGCCAGATCTCAAGGAGTGAAAGCAAAATGATTTCCTTCATCACGTCAGAAACAAAATATATTTCAATTGATTTCTGTTTATTCGATTTATCGTTTTTGCTGCATGTTTAATCCTCATGGTCTACATTTTTTCTGCCCTCCACATCGGCTGGTTTAAGCCATACAGCCCGGCATACTCCTCTCATTTTTTGTAGTTATCTTTTTGCATACAAAGATTTCTTTGTTCATAATACATCCCAATTAATGCAACTGAACTCTGCCTTGTTACGTTGGTAACATGCCGTTCCCAAGCCTTGGTAAAGGAGGACGATTTGAGGCAACTGATTTCTCCTATCCTCAGTAAAACCTATTCCTACTACAAGGTGGAACAGCGTACACCGATTGATGCATGGTTTAGAGGAAGCTTAGTCCGTAATATGCGGACTCCGAATACCTGGGGACCTTTGGTTTTAATTAGCCCTCCCCTGGCATAACGGGCACTGACAAGGGTAACCTCTTATCCCGGGTTCTCGTGAGTTCAAATAGAAAATACCTGGGGACCTTTGGTTTTAATTAGCCCTCCCCTGGCATAACGGGCACTGACAAGGGTAACCTCTTATCCCGGGTTCTCGTGAGTTCAAATAGAGAATATAATTGAAATTAATGATGCATCTCAAACCGCATCAACCTCCGGTCCTGCTGTTGAGCAACCCGTTGTATCCCGAGAAGCCGATGAGCTCTCGACGGTCAACCTCAGTCTGGCCTCAACTGTACGGTCTGCTGTTGAGCAGCCGAATCTTTTAGAGATTTCGGAAGTCGTTGCCATAAGGGCCACTTCTGAATATCGTGAGGGTGCTGGAATCAGAGACTTTGACCAATCCACTTCTGATTCTGACGCATTCACAGTTTGGTCACAACTGAGCAAATGGCTCTTTTTCAAGATGCTGTTATAGGCGTCGCAATTGAGATGGCCGACAGTGTAGTGTGGCCACATTTCTCCGGCTCGCATCTCAAATCGGGATGGCTAGTCTTCATCTGCTCAGTGCTACTGCTGGATGGATGCGCTCGAACTTCGAGAGGATCAGAGCCAAGAGTGGACTGGTTGTGACGCTGGCGAAAGACGGATCCTTTCCTAAACTACACATCATCCGTGGTTTCTTTCCACAGAGAAGATTCTGACTACTATATCTGCGCAAAACGCCGATTTACAAGCCAAGTCATGGAAGATAGTACAGAGGAAGAAGGAAGGAAGGTGTGCTCCTCCAACTCGTACGGGCGATAAACGACGCTGATAAGGCTCAATACCTGCAAAGGTATTGTAAATTACAGCTTTTGCCAGGTTAAGCTGATACCTAAGAGCATCGATAAGGTTTCAACATCTGGCTACGGTAACTCCGACAAAGAGAAAGTCGCCAGCTTGACTAGCAGTGCCACTGGGCATTGCAGTCCTGACGGTTCCGGACAAATCCCCGCTAAACGGGTTGTGAAAACAACCTCTTCGATCACCAGGGCATGCTGATCAAAGCGGATCCGGAAGTGTAAGAAGGTCCCACGACCAGCAGTACCACTGGAATGCTGGCCTTAGCGGTTCTGGGAGCAGAAATGCAACGGCTAGAGCTGATGTCGCCCATCAGACAATCGGGGCCAATGGGCACGCAAGAAGGAAGAATGAGTCTGGTAAGGTTAGATCTCTGGGTCAACCTAACCTGCTGCTTGCCATAGGGGAAAAAGCTCAACTACTCCGGCAAGCTAAAGTATCCAGAAGGACCTCTTCTGAGCACCATAAGGGTGCAATAGGCGAATCTGCATCATGCGAAGGGTGCGTCCGCTACCCTCAACAAGCGGTTCGCCGAGGATAATACAACCCTTGGTCTCATCCAAGAGTCTTGGGTTATAAGCAGACTTATTAAAGATCTACGGAATAAGGCAAGTAGGTTGAATTTCAAAAGCGGGGAGTTAGAACTAAGTGCAGCCTGCTTGATCAGCACGAGAATTAACTTTCTTCCAATTCCACAATTTATAACAAAGGAGTTGGTAGCCCTGCAAGTGGAAGAAGGGGAGCTCATAGCATCGTGTGTGCTTCGGCATACTTCCCCGGCGACGACGACAACATTCCGCCCTTAGAGTCCATGAGCTGATAGAACACTGTCGGAACAGAAACATTCAGTACCTCATAGGATGCGGTGCTAATGCACATCATGAGGTCCTGGGGCAGCAGTTGCATCAATAAATGGGTGAGAGTCTTTTAGAATACTAAACAAAGGGCTCTAGCCTACCTTTATAATGCGATTCGCGAAGTGGTACTTGACCTCACACTCGCCACTCCATTTATCTCCAAAATTGCTGAAAACTGGCAAGTGTCTGACGAAGCCCGACTGTCAAACCATCAGCACATCAGGTTTGACATTCCTGGCAAACCGACACATGCTTCTTCTAGATACGATCCCAAGTCCACGGACTGGAATTTGTATCGGGGACTTGTCCTCTCTAAATTGGATATGCTTGTCACATACATACAGTCAACAGGGGATGTAGATGAGGCATCGTACCAATTAAATGATGTGTTACTCATTTTCTATCAAGACAGTTGTATCCCTCAAACCAGTTTGTGTAAACGTAAGGTTCCCTGGTGAAACGACCATCTGGCTAAACTGAGGAATAAAGTTAGAAAACTCTTCAAATCTGATAAACGCACGAAGATTTGGGACGAATATAGGTTCGCCCTTACAGAGTACAACTCTGAACTGAGACGATCCAAACGTGCCACATGGGGGTAATTCTGCGAAAACATTGAACATGCCAGTATTAGTTAAGGATCAGACAAACTGTGTAGGTTTATTAAAAAAGGTGGATGGCACCTACGCGTCGGACCGTGAGGATGCAATCAGAACCCTACTCCAGGTTCATTTCACAGGTTCGTCCATTCGTGCACCATACACCTTTGCGAACTCATCTGACCAAAGAGTCTGTATTACTAGTATGGTTAATAGTTTGTCCGGTAAAATCTTCAGTCCGGATAAGGTTAAATGGCTCCTTTAAGCCGGTTAAAGCTCCAGGCGGTGATGGGGTCTTTCCAGCCCTTCTACAGAAGGCAATCGATCTCATCCTACCGGGTATGATTGTTAAGAAAGTAAATTGAAAAATGTTTGTTCTCTCTCTTCAACACACACTTCTGTTATGAGTCAGTCATTTAGCAACCGTCAAGCAGACAACATTAAAATACACGCTAAGGCGCATTGAAATATTTAAACAGTTCTTTTTTATTTATTTCGGGACTTTGCTCAACAGGTTATGGGCCCAGAACGTGCTTACGTTTCGGTTAGTTATTGCGGATATATATCGAGGTGTGTAATTTATAAATAAATTCACTGGATAAATGGTAAAACCATACGTTTTGCAAAGAGTGTTACTGGATTTAAATTGAGGTGCGTAATATATGAGTAAATTCGCTGGACTTTAATAAATGGTAAAATCGGATGTTTTGCAAAAAGTATAACGGTACAGCAACATTGCGCAGCAATCGTCGTGGCATACTTATTAGGCAAAATTTCAAGCAAAGTAACTGTACAGCAAAAAAAAAATGGATTCGGAATTGTTGCGTGTGACAAAACTAACAGATCGCAGTCAGTGGATGCTGTGGAAGTTTCAAGTTACTCAATGATAGCGATTTACTTGAAATAGTAACGGATGATGCTCCAAGACCGGAGAACGCTGAAAATTATTCCAAATGGAACCAAGGTGACAAAAAAGCACAAAAAAGCACAAAAAATTATTGTGACAACAATCGGTAAGCAGCCCATGTTATATATTATGCAATGTAAATCATCTAAACAAATGTGGGACAAGCTGCACAGTATTTATGAGCACAAATCCAATATACGAGTATTCATTTCTTGCAACAGCAGTTTTATAGTTATACAAAGGATCCCAGTGATGATATGGCTACACATGTTGCTAAATTGAAACATATTGTTCAACAATTGAATGATATGAAGGAACAAGTTTTGGATTCCATGGTGATCACAAAAATTTCGATGACTTTACCGGAGGATTTTGCTCATATTCATAGTGCATGGGAGTCCACTTCTGAAAATGAAAGGACTTTGGAAAATTTAACGTCTCGGTTAATGGTTGAGGAATCACGTCTTCTTCAAAAAGATGAAAAAGAGTCAGGTGAAGCATTGTTGGCAAAAAAGGGTGCCGCAAAGCACACAAAAAAAATATGGTCAAAAATTGTTAGGTAAATGCTTCAGGTGTCATAAGATTGGCCATTGGAAAAATGAGTGTCCATTAAACAAGAGAGATAATGGTAACGGTACCAAGGATATTCCAAAAGGGTAATGCTTTAATTTGTCAAATCAATGGCAGTTGATGATCAAGTTGAATGGTATCTCGATTCTGGAGCTAGTGATCATATGACCAACGATAATAAATGGTTCTCAAAATACGAGAAGTTCACATTACCCAAACGTGTTAAGGTTGGCAATGGTGAGTCAATTATGGCATATGGTTTCGGTGAAATAAACATTCTTGCTTTCAATGTCTCGGTTAATGGTTTCAAGTTACTAAAATTAGATACTGGTATTAATTTGAAAATATAACGATCTGACAATGGTGGGGAATATGAATCCAAAGATTTAAAACGTTTCTTGTCTGGTATTCGTCATCAAAAGTCTGTTCCCTACACTGCGGAGCAAGACAACATTGAACTACACGCTACAGCGCATTGAAATATTTAAACAGTTCTTTTTGATTTATTTCCGGACTTTGCTCAACAATGATTACTTTGTTTAGCTACGACTGGACGTACACTCCTACTGTCTGGAGACAGGTAAATGTGATATTTATCCCCAAACAAGGCAATAGTCCTAGTGAGCCGCCAAAATCATACAGACCTATAAGTCTAACATCATTCGTCCTTTAAACCATGGAGAGACTCATTGATGTTCACATCAGATGCCGGTTAGAAATGTCTACCCCCTCTGCACTCACGTTAGTTTGCGTATAGGAAAGGCAAAAGCACAGAAGGTGCCCTTTGCTATCTTGTTAAGAAGACAGAAAGAACTTTTCATTCGAAGGAAGGAAGTGGCCCTGTGTGCCTTCCTCGACATTGAGGGCGCTTTCGATAACACTGCCTAGGACCCTATTGCAAGGGCAATCAGTAGCAGAGGTATCGAAGACTCGGCCAATCATTGGATAAGGGCCGTGCTTAGAAGTCGATATATTATTTCCTCCTCGGGAAGAGTATCTGTGTCTGTGACTGCAGTTCATAGATGTCCCCAAGGAGGAGTGCTTTATTCCCTTCTATGGTCCCTAGTCATTGACAATCTTCTAGTCGATCTTCAAAGATCAGGCTACATAGCCATTGGTTATGCAGACGATTTGGCGATCTTTATTAGTGGTAAGCACTGCACGACTATCACTAGTGTCAACAAGGTGCTTTACTACACGTTTTTGAATGGTGCAACAGAGAAGGACTTTCCATCCTTGCAAAACCGTTCTAGTGCCTTTCACGAAGAGTAGACTGGTCGGCTTAGGACCAATCAACATTAAAGGCACCACGATAGATTCTTCCAGTGAGGTTAAAGATATCGGCGTTATCCCTAATTTTTTTAAATTCATTTTCATTTATTTCCTTATTTTAACAAAACAAATATATACAAATAATTGACAAAATAAACTATCAATTTATAGTGTACATAGAAGCATAAAATTATCTAATAAAGAAAAAAGTTAGTGATATTTTGTAATTAAAAATTAGTTTTATATGTCACTTCAATTGCATACTAATTAATAAGTTAGTGGGGTAAATAATGCTTAATATTTTACTAAATTTATGGGTGGGTTATATTAAAATTTATTCCAACAGATAAGAACTACATTAGAATTAACATCTTTAAATTTATGTAACAAAGAGTAGCAAAGTTTCGATATCGACGTGACTCAAATTCCTAACGACTCGTGTGCTTACAGGAATTTCGTTAAATAATCGACAAGATACGATGGTATAGATTCGACTGAATAATGTTGTATGAAATGAAGGAACATTTACAACAAAGCCTGAGTTGCTACGTAAATTTCTTACTGGTAGTATTTTCAGCGATCTGAAAAACTCCATTGAATGGGTTAAACGGTTTGCATTACAAATATTTCTTATAACACACTTTTGCAGTACATTCAATTGCTAAATTTTATTGAAGTACGCACCTCCCCAACAGATTATTACATATTGTATTGTAGAATGAAAAAGGCCATAATAAATTGTCTTAAGGGTATTAATATTTATATAATTTAGAAGACGGTTAAAGTACCGAGACACTAAAGGTAGAGTTTTCAATATGTTCAGACCAACTGAAGTTTTTGTCGAACGTAAGACCGAGGTATTTAAAAATGTTTACTTTTTCAACTACGAAGCACTTTGTATCGCATACCTGAGCATTTAAAAAGGTTGCATTCGAACCATGTGAAATGTAAACGGCTGCTAGATGCGCTATTAAGCTGCAACTAGAATACACGTGCAAACTGGGTGACTATGTGGGTCATAGGAAAATAAAGTCGCTAGAATATATATCATTTCATATAGCCAGGCATCACTGCGCTGTCGTCCAATTTGACTACCATTCTAAAACGGTTCAAAATCAGTTTATTATATAACTGATAAATACTGTCAAAAGTCAAGAAGTCAAATTATTTCAGTATTCAAGTATTCAGTAAGGAATAAACTACATTAATTTTAAGATATGTGTTTCAGGATCTAAAAACAAAAAGTTTAACATATATGACAGTTTTTTATGTTTTTTAGTAGCTTCGACACAAGAGGAGATGAACTTACTTAATAAGTATTATGAGAGCTTGAAATACAAAGGCGTCCAAACAAGAACATGTGATTTAAATCATGATTAAAGTTCCTTGTTTAGCACATAACTTAATCTCAATTGCCGCTAATACATGAAGCATTAGAAGAACTAGCGTCAAATTATCCAAAAACAGTTTCAGAAGCAAATTCTATACAGGAGTATATCGTAAGAATGCCATTTCTTGTATCATTAAATATGTGGAAATTTTTTTCTTATTAATACTAATAAAATAAATAAAATTGTTCAACTAAAAACAGTAGTTCTATTGAATTGGTTGGATCAATTTTAAGAATATCGGAAGCTATTACAACAAGCCCAAATAACTGCAGAAACACAACATGTTCAACAGATTTTCCGCCGATTCGATTGCGTAAGAGAAACGCTTTTTGATTTAAACTGTAGCGATGAAATGCCAGCTAATCTTTGTTTTATATTTAAAGATCACATGTTTTCTTCCATTAATGGAGTAAGTATCATATGAGTTAGAAAGCAGATTTGCTGGTGCAAAAAGAATTTGCAGGATTTTTTATTTTTTTTTAATTTAAAAAATTTATCAGACGCACAATTTACAAGATTCTTTAAAAGAATTTCTATAATTTTATCCTGAAGATGTATCAACTAATTTAATATCCGAAATTTCTTTAATAAAAATCATTATTAGCAGAATTTGACAGCAAAAATCTTTTTGCTATACGGCCCCCAAAACCCTTCTTGGACCAGGACGCCCAAAGATTTAGATGCGGCCTCATACGCATGGGTCACATTGTGCATCGCTTCCCCCACAATCAATCAATCAATCAAACTGTGTAATCAGTCACTATCTTTTGGAAGAGTGTATCACGTAAATTCCTTAATGATATGTTGTTATTATTTGAAAGGAGCTTTGGTCATAAAAAGTAAATGGATGTAGTAGCAATATGTTGAAAAACAAGGAACAAGGAAATTTGATACAAAAGTATTGTATTTAAAATCATTATGAACCTTAAGCAAAGGGGAAATCTTTTTTTATAATTGAAGCTCCTCTTCCTGCTCAACAAAACAACCTTATACACAAATGAACTTAAAAAAAACCCTGAAGGTATTCGATTGATGTTGCCACCATGCACAGAGGTCTTTCAGAAGCAATAGAAAATAAAGACCTTTTTGTCGTGGATCACTTCGTAATAAAAATACGTAATACAAATTATCACATCACCTTTTCCGTCAGAAAGAAATCCAGCAAGTTAATCACATTAGTAAAATTTTTGTTATTAACAGACAGTTTTTTTTACCTGATTATATTTTTTCGTAAAAATATTTTACAGAGCCAGATCGATCGATGCATAATTTTATTTATGATTGAAGCACTGCACTTTGTATAATTCTCTCAAAGATAGCTTGCGGGTTCAAACATCTTAAAATGGTTTAACTTGTTCATATATCAAAGGTTTGTAAGGGTACAGGTGTTTTGTGCAGAAGCGTTTAAAAAACTGTTTTTCCTAATATTATAGAAGTAAAAATTCATTAAGAAAACCCTATATGGGCCGAAAAATGTTGGGCCCCTATTGAATGATATTGCTGCAGACTAAAATGAAACCGACAAACCCGATTTACTTTGTCTGTATTTCTGTATGTCTCCTCACGCTTAACTCGAAGACCGACAGCTGAAGCTTTGAGATGTGTTGGGGGCGGTTAGGGTGGATGTTTGTAGGGGTTAGTTTGGTAATGCTGTTGAGGGGGTTGACGTGGTGGGTGGCTATGTATTATTTGTATGAGTTTGACTCAAAGACCGTGCATTTGATTAAAATGGCCGATATATGTGGGTGTGCTCTCAAGGTGGGTCTTGAAGGGTTTTGGTGGTCAGTTGGGGGGGGGTTAGTGTCGTGGAGACAGTGTGGTGGCGCAGCCAGGCAACGCTGGGTATTTCAGCTAGTTACAAAATAAAATCATCAAACGGTCGACTTTCTATTGTAAAAAACGACCGTTCATGTTTTGCTTTTTCCTCATGTCGAACGCAATTAACGGTTTTCAAGTTTTAACGGAACAGACAGACATACTTAAGAAAAATTTGTTTTATAATGTGCAAAATTCTGGATAATATATTTTAGTCTCAAGATGGATTCCGAAAAATTGTAATGTAAATTTGAAAGAAACAAAAAGAATATCTTATCTTATCTGGAATTACGAAATCGATCTGCTGAATGTAATATCGAATTCTTTCGGGACAGGAGGAAGTGTAAAATGATCGAGCTTTACAACAAAAGAAGTGCTAAAATGTTTAATGTTCTTTCGGTTGTTTTGGTTTTGTTTAAAAAACATCTACAAAATTTGCACAAGCATCACATCATGATCTTCGGAGCACAACAGAAGTGCTCTTTTTGTAGATATGCGAAAGAATACCACATAAGTAATGTGGCAACTGAGAATTTAGAAAAAAGCTCGGTTAATCACTATTCTCTATTATTAATTGAATTTCTTAAATATTAAGATTAAAGGCAGAAGTTAGCCTAAAATTAACCTTGAACATTACATCACTGGTTTAATGTCCCTAGACACACATTTTATTGCAAGCTGTGGCAAGCGAAGCGATGCAATGAATTGAGCCTCTAGAACAATATTGCCGTGTCGTGTTTTGCAGTGTTTCGTTTTCTTGGACTCCCATATTAATGCAATTTTCTCAGTCTGCGTACACTAAACTGTTTACCAATACGGCTGCATTGTAAAATACGCGTTACTTATTCTTACTTCAGCCGCACATCCGCAACTCGATCACTCCATCCATCATCACCATAATAGACCTTGATGAGCACATACTCGTATATAACTTCAAGACCAGTCGCGTGATGCTCTTGTGCAATCACGAATCAATCATTGGCTGAAACTCTGGTCTCTCACCACACTTTAGGGAATACTCACTCCGCTCGCTTAACCACTACCATCGCCGTGGCTGTCTGCAGCAGAGTTCAATGGCTTTCAATGCAAAATAAATTCTGTAGCACAATGTTTCCCGTATATTTACAACATTTACTACCAATTATCAGCTGATGAGTTTTGAATCGTAATGCAATTTGTTTGATTATCTTCTTCGATGATACTACGTGAACTCCCCAGATCAAAATTATGCAGTAAAGTTTTGAGTTTCTGAAAAAAATTAATGATGGGTTGCAGCCAATGAAACGAAACTGAAAAAGGAACAAAGTTTCTGCTAAACCAAACCACAGAACAAATGGCCTTGGAATGTAGTTCCAAAGGTGGGGAATGACATCAATAATTTTGTAAAAGGATATGTGAACTGCCTCATCTTTTATTATTTTAGATTATATGTAGATGTTTATGAAAAAAAAATTTGATTCAAAATCAAAAAACAACGTGACCACATCATGTTCGCAAGTATTAGTGTGGTATAGGATCAGGTAGTTCTAATTAGCGAACAAAAGATAATATATGGTTTGTGTACTTGAAATTCGTCATGTCAGATAAAATGAAGCTAATATCTAGCAATACCTCATTTGAAAGTTTGCATACATCCAACTTTCAAGCACGATCGAATAGATCGATGAAAAACCACAACTACATACTGGAGAAATGATTTCCCATACAAGTGTGCATTTTTATTGTTAACTTTGTATGAATGAGATGACCAGAAGAATAGAACACTACAAATCGTGAAGGCTGAAGGGAGAAGTGGAGTATGTCACGTTATCAGGGGGTTTCCCCTCTGTAACTAACATTGAACTTGGCTGACTGACGACGATTAAGATTATTGAACCCACAATGCTGTATTAAAGTACTTCCCTAAGCATACATTTGGTATTCCGTTAAGTTACTTGGATAAAAGGTAGAAAACAGACGGTTCGACGAGATAAATAGATAATCAGTGCTAAGCGATCGTCGATCATGTTATCAACAACCTCAACGTAACTTGACTCGTTGCGACTGTTGCCGACTGTTCCGTTAATGTACTTTTCGTTAGTGCACTTAAAATTCCGGTTCGTTCCAGGTGTGCCAGTGGTGTGTCGCCGTTTATTTTGATTGCTAAATACACACAAATAAATGTATAGTTATGTTTAGAGATTATTTTTTCCCGGTTGTTTTTTATTACCGGGATCGGAAGTGTAAAATGAAATTCCCCGAAAATTAAAATATATTAGATTAAAGTGATTTTTTTAACTACTAAAACAACATATATGTATTTTAAAAAAAAAATTTCTTCTTCATGTGTATTGAATTTTTAAATTCTCTATATTAACTTCGTGTGCCCGGTTGTCTGCATGTTTGTCGGTGACTGGTTGGTTGGCTAGTGGAATCTTTTGATAAATTATTAACCCATGTATATCTCTGTGCATCTCTATTCAAATTTTGAAGTGATCCGGCCCCAGGGTCGGGAGGCTTCCATAAATGTTTGTATAAATGCTTTAAAAAATGTCTCCATTTTCTTCAAATTTTATACACATGTGTATATCCGAAGACAACACTTTTTGTCAAAATTTGGAAGTGATCGTCCACAGGGCTGAGAGGCTCCCATATAATTTTTTTCAAAATTACCCGATTTTATTCAAACGACTAGAGAATTTACATGAAAAATTTTAATTTTTATGGGTTGTTGTTTTTTTTTGTTGATTAAAAAACAAAACAAAAAGTATAAATTTTTGTTTGAATTTCCTAATATTTTAAGTTCTCTTAATAATGTGAGAGTATTCTTGAGATTAGTTTCGTAGAATTAGAAATAAAATTTTCCACCTGCAAAAGACAAAAGCCGTAAAAACAATTCTCAAATCGGTTTATTTCAACTAATTAATTTGCAGCAGCTAAAAATGAAACGGACACAGGACAACATTGAGCACCAGCGCCAGGTCAAAACCGACAAAGCGAAACAAGGAACTACTAATCCACAAAACAACATAAGAGCGGCAATAAAAATAAAGGTTGTAAAAAAATGCGTTTTTTTTCTGCTCGAGTTATTCGTTACTAAAAGCAATGTTCAACTTGGCAGGTAATTTCGACACATAAGTTACGAGATTTCTCGGTAAAGCTTAAGATCTGAGGTGAATGTAGTGCCAGTATGCAATTTGTATCGCCGAAATGGGTCCAAAGAAAAAAAGACATAAAAATTAAAAAAATATTTTCCTTTTGAAACTTTTTATGATTTCAAGTCTTACTCGATAACATTCAATTCTGATCGTTTAAATTCTAAAAGTAGATGTAAGCTAAAGCAGGTGATTACCGACTTCACGACCATTTGCTTTAAATGATGCATTAAAAAAATAATTTCCACCTTCTAATGGTGGGATCGAAAAAGAACGTAATAAAGGTAAAGGTAATAGAATGGCGGATGTTAACAAATAGTTAATTCCAATGTTATCTCCACCGAAGAATAAAAAATAACAATCTTTTAATTACATCCATCATCAGGGCGTAATATCGAAAATTATGGCAGCATTTAAATATTTTGAGGCGACAAACTTTTTCGAGTGGTAAGCACATAATTATGTTCAATCAACAATTTGGGAGAGCCGAATAAAGACTTTGATAAGTTATAACAGATATCAAGCCAGTGAAGAATATGCTAACTGCATTCTTGAGTAATGGATTTTACTTATCTGTCACACGCGTTGTGACGACCCCATTTATCCAGTGTAGGGCTCCGTTTTCAAAAGCAGTTTTAAACACCGTAGACATTACCAAAGAATTTTTCCTCCCGTACAATACAATTTTAAAATGTCTTTTAGTCAAAGAAATGAATACCTCCTTATTTGGATTTTGACAACAAAGTTGTCCTTCACTAAAAGGCAAGGCAAGTTAATGCAATGCTGAGTAAATTTACTACATTTTTTTTGATATAAATAAAAGAAATAAAACAAAGATTCTCGGCTTGAGTGATAATATACGCTAGAATTAGCAGTCTTATTGAAAATCGAAATGAGATTTTTTTTTCGAAAACGGAAAACTAAGAAGTCGATTTAAAGTTGAATAAATAATCTGTAGTGAATTTTTTTCCAAATCCTTAAAAATATATATAAGGAGGAACAATTATTGTATTATAAAAAAACAGCCCATAAAAATTAAATTTTTTATGTGAATTTTCTAATCGGAGATACACATGTGCGCAGTTTTAATAAAATTGGGTTATTTTTTTTTTTAAAGTGTTGTCAATCGGAGATACACTTGTGTATAAAATTTGAATAAAATGGGTATGGGTACCCCCCGACCCCGGGCCCTGATCACTACCAACTTTTTACAAAAAAATTTTGTCCATCGGAGATATAAACATATTTCATAGCGTATTACAATTAATCCCATGTCAACTCAAATTGAAACATCGACGTATAAAATGGTCCTATTCAAGAGCAGTACTCAACGTGGTATTTTTTCTCATGGAACATAGCGCTAGGCAATAAAATTTTGCCTAGCAATGCACGGTTGTAAAATTTGGCACTTATATCTCCCCCTCCCCCCAACACCACCGCCAATAAACCCTTCACCCAAGAGGTGTCATAGCATTGCTATTCATCTTGGAGACGCCGGAAATTATGGAATCGACACTAATATCTGTCACCTCATAACCGCCAAACCCATCTAGAGGTGTCCACCACAACTCATCTCAGTTACCCTGGATATCGCAAGGCCTCGCCCTACAATAACACCCGATCACCCAGCACCATCTATCCAGACCATCACGGCGACCACAAAAGAGCAGTATTTTATTCCAGATTGTATGTAATATGTATACCAAGTTATACATACATATTGAAATTGGTCAAGGCGTTCCAGAGTTAGAAAGGGAAAAACATACAAAGAAACAAACAAACACACAAACAAAGAAATTCCCTGTTTTATATTTATACTAGCTGAAGTACCCGGCGTTGCCCGTGGCCTCGTGACCCACCTATCGACCCCATTGGACGCCCAAGAAAAGAATTCAATACTGTACACCTGGCGTACGCAGGTATAAGGATAAAGAAGGGTCCAGTGTGCAAAAAGAGTCAAAACTGCAGCCTCAATTGTGTTTGGCAATCGGTACGCAGTGGTATATGAAAATTTAGTTTGAAAGTGATTAGTGTTAATTACCATCGAAGCCCAGCAAGTAATTAAAACGGTGTTATTGATCACTGGGATTGGAAAAAAGCCGTCGGGTATTTTTGAAGTCTGTAAAAGCGCAAAAATGAAAGGTGTGAAAAGACCAACATTACGAAGCCGAACCAACATAGCAAGAAAAAGAAGACGAAACCCACCACCACCGCCACATATAGGGTCCAAATTTAGCAAAAGACTTTATTTTGATTTATATATTTTATGGTGTGAATTTGTGCCAAATCGCTCAATAAATAAGAAAAAAAGCCACCCCAGCGCCACCTATTGAGTCCAAATTTTGCCAAATATATATTTCAGTGAGATATATTATCAAATCACTAGTAGAACGTTGCCCACGAAATCCATACTGCCGGTCACTAAGGATTACCTTGGTTTCAAGATATTTGATGAGCTGAAAATTTATCGGCGTTTCCATTAACATGGAAAGAATGGATGTAACTACTATGGGTCTGTACGAAGAAGGAGACGACCGACGGCTTTTTTGGGTATGGGCTGGACAAAGGCTGTTTTCCCACTTCTCGACAAGAGTCCAGAAAAATAGGATAGATGGAAAAGCTTACGCATTACGAGCTCGCTACAAAATGCGCAGCAACCAGATTGGCTTTGTCCTTAGAGTTGACAACTGGAATTTCATTATAAATGAGTATTGGAATCAACGACGAGTCTGTATTTTTGATTTTTTTAACGAATGAATGCCAACAATTTTTGCCTCAATTTTTAGGTGTAGGCGAATTTGACTCGCCGTAGATGGGCATTGCAATCATTTCTGGCTCGTTTAAAATTTATTCGGTTTTCCTCAGTAGGGTTTTGTAAAAACGAAAGCATACCCTTCTAGAAGCCTCTTTACAGCTCGAGTCATACCATCCATGTTCCGGTGGTTTGACAGACTTATTCCTGGAAGAGATAGTCTCTCATACCAATAAGGATGATGTTTGTGATTGCATCATCGATGGCATCCACGTTGCTATCGCGAAATAATAGCGACCAGTTAATGCTCGCAAAGAAGTTGTTAAGTCCGTCCAATTGGGTTATTCTCGTATTGCCATACTGTTTTTTTGGAGTTTTTTCTGTAATGCGTGGTTTATTAACGAAAAATTAGCTGATACTACAAATTGTCTGACGAGCCTACAGGCGATAATACATTGACGGTGTATTTATCAGGACGAGAGGTAAGGAACAAGTTAGTGGTGTTTGCGAAATTATTTGCAATGTCAGGTATTCTTGTTGGCTCATTTACAAGCTGAGAAATGTGATTTAACTCGACGAATATCTCAACACACCTTCCTTTCGGTGTTGTCTGGCCAGAATGGCGAAGCCACCCAGAATTGTGTACATTGAAATCGCCCGCAATAACGATTTTGGTTTTTGTTTTATTTGTTGTTTGTTGTGTTTTGTGATATTCTTAAAATTAAATCAGACAGTGCAGTTAAGTTGTAACTATGGAAAGTTATTGATTATCCCTCCAATTCAAAGTTCCTGTCTGCTACCGATACACTAAATGAAATATTAATATGAATATATTACCCGATTAAACTCTGACTTTATAAAATTCAAAATTTGAAAATTTACTGCGGTGCCAAATTGAAGAAGTTACGAGTATATACAAAGAAAATTCAACGCAGCTTGTTAATTTAATACAAATTTATTTATTCCTGTCAAATGGCAGACTTTGAGACAGATTTGTGGTTGTAAGCTTAGATTGAAACTTTTCTTAAGACTTGGAAACACTGTAGCTTTTGCAAGGTACTCGTATATATTAAAAAATATTAAAATTAATTACTTAAAAAATTACTTGAAGTTCTATTGGCTTTAGCATTGACAATCTGAATTAACAAGTAACATCTTAGCTGCATCGTACAAACAGTAAAGTTGAAAGCAGTGAGTAGGTCAGTAACAGATATTAATTATCAATAAGTTAGATAGTTAGTTAGATAAGACTTTTATTTCATAAAAAGATAAGTTGGTACATAATTAAACATAGTTTTCTAGCCTATTTAGGTTTGGTCTTTATTGACCGTCTACCAGATTGACATTTGGGATTTCTATGCATAAAATATGAGTTTGCCAATATAGTACAATTATAAATTTTAAATATTCGTATTAAGAATTTAAACAATATTATAACGACAACTAATTTTATTGTCGTTTCTATTTTAAAAACTTTCCTCCACGATACATTTTCTATATAATAAAGCCTTCTTAGTGTAGTTGTATAACACGTTCCACCCATATTCTCCGTTAAGAATGCTCAGTGTTCTCTCCTCGTCCAGCTCAGTTGCCCCGAAGTATACCAGACGGTATTCTTTTAAAATAGGGCATATAGCTATAAAGTGGAAAACGTCCTCCCTCACATTTAAGTTACACATATCGCAAAGGATTGGTAGCTCAGGGCGATGCGGAATAAAATTGAGTGCGATCAGCTCACCTCTTACTTTTAATATTAAATTTATTTTGTCGATTGAGTTGTTGCTTTGAAAGTATGTTTGATCTTGCAGTTCATATCCAAGTTGCGCGTAGTATTTTCTATGTTGCGAGCTCCGGGCTTCTCTTACGCATCTCTCGTATCTATCTTGTCCTATTGATGACAGCAGCGCGTAAAATTTGGATCTTAAGGTTATACCCTGGTCCTCCGTTGTTAAACTAAGGCAGAAACCGCATTCAGTCGCTAAACTCTCCCAATTTTGATACAGATGGCTTCTTCTTGAAATTATATGGTTGAGCACCAGCTTAGGTAGCCTACCTTGTTCCATCTCAGTAACTTTAACTATATAATCAAAGTGCAGGCGCAGAGCATCCAGGAAAAGAGGCGGTACCCCAGTCTCCAAGTGCAACATATAATTAGGAGTGTTGCTAGGTAGGTGGAAAATTCGTTTTAAGAAGTATCGAAGAAACTTTTCTAGTTCCTCAAAAGGGTGGAAACCCCACACTTGGGCTCTGTATAATAAAATCGATTTTGATGTTGCAGCAAATATTTTCTGTTTTGAGCTGTGGTTTATGCTTTTGCTAACAATGCAGCGGCTCTAAACGGAAGATATTGCACGTTTTGCTTCTCATAATTTTGCATTGAGTTGTTTTTTCATATTGAGGTTGCCGGTTATCAGAACTCCCAGGTATTTGTATTCTCTCACTATTTCAATACGTTCGCCTTGAAGGTACCACATTTCGTTGCGTGAATATTTATCGCTTCCGCCTCTGAATATCATCATCTTTGACTTTTCAAGATTAACACTCAGGTTCCATAGCTTGCAGTACTCATCTAGTCTGTTTATCATCAACTGCATACCGTTGATTGTGTCAGAGAGGAAAACAATGTCGTCAGCATACATAAGCGCAGGGATCTTTACTTGGTTCAGTTCTATTCCACCCCTCACATAATCGGTTATATCATTGACGAATAGAATAAATAAAAGCGAGCTCAGTACGCAACCTTGCTTCACCCCCATTGATGTTCCAAACTCATCCGAAATAAATTCGCCATCCCAGACGTATGCTAAATTACTGTCATACATTGCCCTTAAAATGTTGATGACTTTGTGAGACATTCCTATTACGTGGAGTTTATAAAATAGTGCCTCGCGAGGTACTGAGTCAAAGGCTGCACGGAAATCGACAAAGAATGCATACAACTTCTTGTGTTGGTTTTTGTAGATTTCAGAAATGTTAATGAGTGAAAAAATTTGATCAATGGTTGAGTAATTCTTTCTAAAACCCGCTTGGAATTCTTGAAGAATTTTCTTATCAGAGACCCACTAAATGAGTCTTTTAAACAAAATAGTTCCAAACAGCTTAGCCGATGTATTTAAGAAAGATATGCCCCTATAATTTCTTGGATCATCGTGGCCTCCTTTTTTGTACAATGGGAAAATAATTGCTCTTTTAAAACTACAAGGAACGTTCGCTGTTTCAAAAATGTTGTTATATTCCGCAGTAAGCGCTAAAAGGAATTCATTCGTGCAGTTTTTATAGAATTCGAAGGGTATGCGGTCGTCTCCCGGAGCTTTTCGAACTTTCGAATCTCTGATGGCTTGTAATACCTCAGAAAGAGAAATAAGTGCGTCCAGATTGACATCTTTAACCAGCGGAGCCGCATAAAGAAAAGCTGGCGAAATTTGGACGTGATTGAGGAGTCTGCTCAACTGTGGTGCTTTCAATTTGGACCCAATGGTATTGGTTTTCCCGTTTACATACTCTACCGCCTTCCAGAACTCGGCTGAGGATCTTGTTCTGTTGATTATCTCAATGGTCTGTTCTTAGAAAACCATTTTTTTCTTGTAACAGATTCGCTTGAAGTTCTTGATAGCTTCACCATAGATGGTTTTGAACACATTTGTGTTGTGTTTTCGCAGAAGTCCCAGAGCTGCAAAGGAACTCTCTCTTGCTTTCAAACATTCAGAATCAAACCACTTTTGTTTACTTAGAAGGCTCCGCCTTGTTGACTCATTTTGTGTAGCTTGCTTGATTATTTCTGTTGTCAATGTTTGTAGGCAAAATTGATGCTTGTAAACTTGTAAGGGCTTCTTTTCAAAACCTTCTCTATAGAAAGCCCAACTCTACGCATACTAATGCTGTAAACCAACACCAAACGCATGTGTGTTTGTGGGATGTGAATACGGTGTACAAAAAATAAGAAGTCGCAAAGAGCGAGAAACGTAAGATGTGGTAGTGGGAAACAGAAATATTTTATATGGATTTTGCTCTTTAGTTGATTACTAAATACAAATACGTTTGGTCTCAATCTAAGCATGTATCTGTGTACGATCGGAACAGTTGGGCTTTCTATAGAGAAGGTTTTGCTTCGTTTAGATTTCTCTGGAATAGTGTAGTTAGACTGTCTTTCCAAATCAATTTTGGCAAAAGAGTAAGTGGTTGTGCATTCTCTTCAACAGCTGTTGTACTTGATATCTGCAATTTGCACGCTATTTCAAGTGGCATGTGGTCTGAAAATGTCATCATTGCGATCTTGAAGTCAGATACCAGATGAGTCCAATCACCAGAAACAAGACAATAATCTATTACAGAGCAAGCTATTCCACGAATAAACGTGTACTCTCCTCTAGAGTCGCCTTCGCAACTTCCGTTTAAAATACGACAATCGAACTCATCTGCAAGATCAAGGATCTTTTTACCATTTGTATCGACAATAGAATCCTTGGAGGAACGAGTGGTTTTTAATAGTGAAGTTGATATACCGCTTACCAGGTTGTTTTGTGAAAGACCATTTCTTCCATTAAAATCTCCAGCCAGCATAATGTCTGATGAACCAAGTTTACACAGAATATCTATAATTTTATCGTAGTTATATTTCCAGTTGTTCCCGTTTATGTAAATGGGGATTATGAATAGGGGTTTGTTGTTAATTCTTAAGCTTAGTGTATTTATATCTTCAAGTTTTTCGAATTTTGCGTCTATACAATTCATAGATCTGCGGAAGCCAAATAATTCACCACCACTTCCTCTTCCATACGTGTGATGCTTCACTGCGTGAACCCATTTCAGTTCATAGCTCGCGAATAAACTTGTAAATCTTTTTTCTTCTCCTTCCAAAACATGTGTTTTAAATAACAAAAATATATCGAACTGCTTAATATAATTAAAAAATTCTGTAAAAATTAGTTTATTTTTTAATCCTGCAATATTATAGCTAAGTATTTTAAAGTCTAATTTTATCTTCATATCACTCCGGCAGATAGGGACTATTCATGAATTATTTTCTGGCGCGTGAACCCTTCCTTAAGTTTTTAACCGAGCTGTGAGATGTTTTTTGCTCTCGGTGTATTGAACTGCTTCGCTTCTAACTTCACCTGACATTGGGGTTGACATTTGATCTGCGTTTGACTGATCGTGCTTATTGTTTACGTATTCCGGATTCCTAAATTTGTTCATCAAAATTTTGAGATTTGATGGAGATTCTTCAATCATCGCGGCTAAAACATCTATACCTTGTTCCTCCCCACACATCAGCCCCGTTACTAGGTCCCAGGAGAAAATTTTTCCAGAAATAATTATCTTGTCTGTTTTAAGGTTGACTTTCATCTGAGGTTTCTTCTCGCGAACGATTTTCATCACCTGCACAAGTTTAGATCTTTTTATGCGCATGTTTCTGGGCAGATCGGCATGGATTCTGAACTTTGTGCCTCTGAGCTTTTTTGAGTTACGGAGTACATTCCAAGCAGCCTCCTTTGACTTCATTTTGACCACTATTATTGCAGTGCGTACATCGCTGCCTGAAATTCTGTATGCGGATTCGATATCTGGGGAAGGATGATCTTGGTCCAGCAATCCAGCACATACCGATTTAGCCTTTTCTTGTATGTCTGTGTTGACCTCAACAGGCAAGTGCACAACAACATTTGTTTCTGTGCTTCTCTGCATTATTTTATCAAGTTCATTCTCTAGCTGTTTATTGCGCTTCTCAAGTTGTGCAACTCTGACACAGACCTCATCATGTTTTTCCTTCAGGCCTGCTAGTTCTGTACAAAGCTGTAGAAAGTCAGATTTGGTGGCAAGCTCTTTCACGAGATCTCTGTTCTTTTCATCCAGTAGATCCTTTAGTTGCTGAATACTTATTCCAGTGATTGCATCCATAGATGACTTCTTTTGGTTTTTACTGGGATGGCGCTTCTCGTCCTTAGGTGTATCCGGGGAAGTCTCTAGCAGTCTTCTTTTCTGCATTTGTTGAGGTTAGCGTTATGGCAGATTTTTGCAAGTATGAATAATTTTTTTAGGGCACTCGAATGGCGACTTGTTGCAAGTATATTTCACATCAAATTTAATGGAAGTGGGAAATAAAATCTTCAGTGAGCGCTGACCAACTACTTAAATCCGAGACGCTATAATTCACTTTAATTGAAATTACAATGATTATCCGCCGCCAAATATTTTCTTTATTTTTTTGTTTATTTTCAGACAATGTGATAAAAAAACCACGATAAAAATATTTTTCGTATTAATAAAACTAATTACGAACAATATCAATAATCAAAGCGCCGTGGCTCAGTGGAAGTGCACATGGCTGCTGACCAGGAGGTTTAGGTTCGAATCCCAGCAACACCAAAAGTATTTTTCACGGTGTCCCACCTCTCGCGAATGGGTGACAAACGTTCCGAGAGTAATACCTTGTCACGGAAAGCTTTGAGGAAGACAAAACTCGACTCAACTGTTAAGCTCGGTTTTCAATCATCCTTGAACGCCGCAGCCATTTTTGCAAGTATAAGTTTGGACTAAAAACTAAATTATTAGAAAACTATTTAGCTCATGCTAAATAAACTAAAAAATGCTGCTTAAGTATTTTGGCTGAAAAGAAATATCACCGACAGTGCGTGCTGTAACAAAATTAATTGCCCATGTCATTTATAAGAACTGCTGTCTGCGGGATATGCCTTGGACCGACGTGTTGATTCATTTCCATTTGTATCAATAAGTTTCAATGAATGTTTGATATGAAAATTGTGATGGTAGACAAAAAAAAGACATTACATACATAATTTTTAATATCTCTTCTACAAGACTTAAATGTGTCAATAAAATTGCAAGTTGCACAACAGCAACAACAAGCAGTATACTTTCTTTAAATGTTTTAACCAGACTTTTTTCAATTAAAACATATATCTAAAACTCAACATATATCTAAAATCATTAATTAGATTAATGATGCTTCAAACTTAATTGCGGATAATACTTTGAGTGAGGTATCTATTTTAATTTGCCAATGCGCAAAGTTATGATCATTAGAAGCCTAAAGAGCTTTAACGTGCGTGCTTTTACCTTGTCTCTAAAAGTTTAGACGACTTGTAGCAGGAATTTAGTTAATAAATCTAATTTCCACTCCGGGAATACCGCCCAAAGTCACTCATTATCTTCATTCAGTAGTCAGTTACTCTATTGTTCCATTAGTATCAGAATTTATTTTTAAAATTGATATATGTGCGCAGGCAGACAGAGCTGCACGTTTTGCCTTCATGCCAAGCGCAGATACAAATCTTGTGCCTTGTGCAGCAGCTGGTTTTGGATTATGTCTTAGTTTTCGCACTAGCCTCGTAGGGTAAAATCAAAGGAAACACGATAAAGTGAACCTAATAATGAAAAAGTTAGTTAAAGAGACGAAAAGAGAAGCTCCAACGAAATCTTGACAGGAAGGAATGCCCATGCACATGACTTGCAGCAGTACTTGTCTGGAGATGGGGGAAGAAATAAACTGAAAAACTAAAGCAACGAAAATGATACACTGCTGACTAGATCCATATCTAGCCGGCGCACTGGCAGCTTCACTCTTTAGGATGATTGTACAGTCTTTCTCTCACTACTTATAGAAAATACAGGTCTAAGCTACTTGTATCAGCAATATAAGAAAAACAAAATTATTTTTCTCTTGTACTCGTAGTCAAAACTGCAAGGAAAAATTAGGTAAATAAAAGTACATTGTCAGCACACGGGTTGGCGGCAAACAAAAACTTGTTTATTTATTATTAACTAAGGCGGTAAAAGCATCAATAAGCGTATTTGAAATAACCGATACTTTGTTTTGGAATTTTAAAGAATTAATTATAAAAATTAATAATCTCTCTATATAAGAAATAAAAATAAGTGATTTATTTAATGTTGGTACAAATATAAAAAAAGTGTGGCCGCTGCCCGTTATACGAATAAAATGTCAATGGTCTTATAACAAAAGCATTTCTAAATTATTAATTAAAAGCTTGAGAATCACAGGAACAAAGGTTTAAGAATTACTGAAAGAATAGTATGTGATTCACTGGGAAAAAAGTTTGAGAGAGAATGAAGAAAGTGTGTGAATCATTGAAACAATTTCTGCCATTATGGTTTAAGTCTCAAATCTTTGTTAAATGTTTGTCAATCACAGAATTATTAAACTGATTGTATTTTATCACGCTTTTAGAATCACAATGGTTTGGGCGTGCGTGAGTGAGTAACGGGTGCAATTAATACTCGTATATAGATTCTTACTTAACAGGATCAAATGTTCACATAAGTTTTACTTTCTTTTACTTCGCTTTACTAAGTATAGTAATCATGAAAATTTTCGAACTCGGGATTTTTGCAGATTTACCCATTCCGTACCGTATCTCCTGAGTCAGAAAAGGCGAAAATAAAAAAATCTGTCTTTCTGTCTGTCTGTGTCCACTCTACAATCCAGACGGCTGAACTTATCGGGCCAGATAATTTTGACGGAAATCTGACAGCTGGAAGTGACAGGTTACTTAGACAGTTTTTCGAGTTTTTGCAAATAATTCAAAAAGTATAGCAGTTCAAACAAATTTAAACAAAAAACAAAAAAAAATTTAATATACATTTACTGAAGATTTTTCCCATCCGTAAAAGAAAGTCGTGTTGTGCCCACACCTCCATTTTTTTATTATGTAATACAAAAATATCTTTTAATTTATTGAAAATCAAACCTTTAAATATCTCGAAACGAAAAATATAGTGATTTATACGACTTTCATAATCAGAGGCACATTTTAGTGAGAACCGCACTAAGCCAACAGATTTGGAATAGTTTACAAAATTTTAAACATTTTCGACGACTCAAGAAAACAAGATTTTTTGAAGAAAAAATATATGGTGACCTCCTGACCCAGGTGTCTGACCATTTCCAAAATACCAATATCGTGGAAAGGACACGGGTATATACTCACATACAGATTTTCCTTTTTAAATTCTCTAGATTAAATTTGAGCGCCTGTGATGTGTCGATGGTTGGCTGGTGGAATTTTGGGATACATTTTTAACCCACTACCTAAAGCCTTATTTTATTCAAACTTTGCACTCATGTGTATCTCTGATAACAACACTTTCTGAAAAAAGTCGGAAGTGTTCGGGCCTCAGGGCAGAGGGGCTCTTATATAATTTTTTTCAAAACTAATTTTTTTATTGGTTTAGTTTTGAAAATCCCGATAACTTTTAAATTTTTACAGTAAGGGCTGTCACCGGAGATACGCATATATGCATAGTTTGAACAAAATGGGGTAGATTTCTTATAAACATATATGTTCTATAAAGTGTCAATTACATTTATAAGCTAATTTATAATGAATTAATTAAGAAAACATATAATTTCCCAGCTTTTTCAAAATTCCGATTTCAGCTACAACATTGTTTTGCCGTTTTGTAGAAGGAAAAACATAAAGTTACTTCTATTTCTGATTCCGATCAAGAATATCTATATACTTTGTTATACTGCATTGCTTCGACTACCTTTTAAATGTATAGACGAAGCTATAATGACCTGACGGTGTATATACACACTTACAACATTCAAAATCCGCAACAAGAAGGAGGAGGACTCTCCGTTAACCAAGCTCTGCTTGTGCTTGCTATCGGCAAATCGAAATGGGCTTTCAGAGCACGATTACTCCTACTTCGCTAGCAACATTGTGGGCCCTTTCCATACATTTGACTAGATGTCTACGTTTATCATATGCGCAGTAGCAGCAATGCTCTGCACATTTTGTTGAGAGGTAAAATATACCGAATTTTTTTCGTAGGGTGCCACTTAAAGTACACTTGAAAATGTTAAACTGACATAAAAGAAGAAAATAATGCTGACTGGAATTGCACAGTTTCCTATATACCTGATGTGTTGATAGGTAGCCATATTTACATATAGTGCCAGACCGATATTCGCGAAGAAATTTACCTTTCCATTTTAGACATATTCGATACTATCAGTAAAGGTATAAATCAATGAAAAGAAAGTTTACTTATATTCCTCGATAACAACATG
This sequence comes from Nephrocerus scutellatus, assembly GCA_947095585.1. Taxonomy (NCBI): domain Eukaryota; kingdom Metazoa; phylum Arthropoda; class Insecta; order Diptera; family Pipunculidae; genus Nephrocerus; species Nephrocerus scutellatus. Next base: position 34,574,902 of record OX352761.1, read on the forward strand.
CGCCCAGTACAGTACTATATAGTGAGAAAAACAACTAGATACAGAATAAATACGTTGATGTGCCTCAGCGGTCTTTTCTTAGTCCACTTTTTCTTAACCGATGTACAATGATCCGTTAAGAAGCCAAATCGAATAACTATATAAAATTGGAATTGTAAAGATGTGATGAAATAATACACATTGCTATTTAAATTCACTTCGCGTACCCGTGTGTTTGTCTGTCTGTTTGTCGTGAAACCTTGCGATACATTTTTAACCCACTTCACAAAACCCGATTCTATTGAAACTTTGCACACATGTGTATTTCCGGCACTTTCTATTAAAATTTGTTAGTGATCGGGCCGACCTCGACGTAGGAAGGCTCCTATACAAATTGTTTTTTAATAATCATGTTGATATGGGCGCTCCTCGGCCGTGGTGCCCGATCATTTCTTAATTTTTATAAAGTGTTGTTATTGGAGATACAAAAATTGTGTGCACAGAAATTTCAGTTCCATTTTTTTTTAAAAAGTCTTATTATCGGAGATACACATGTGTACAAAATTTAAAGAAAAATTATATGGGCACCCGTGGGCCTTGAGGCTCCAAATTTTAATAGAAATTGTTGTCACCCGTGGGCCTTGAGGCTCCAAATTTTAATAGAAATTGTTGTCATCGGAAGTTTTAATAAAATTGAGATTCCATGACAAGCAAACAGACAAACAGATCCACAGGCACGCGAAGTTAATATTGAGTATTAAAAAAAAGTCATCAAATAAATTTTCTTTATCTCAGAAAAAGGACAGTACTATAATTTTTTTTCGAATGGGGATTTGTTATTAAGTTTTTATAATAATTACTTTAATATGAGAAATGCATTTCACTATACCTTTTCTCTTTTCTCTTATGAGAGGGTACATCTTTGAGATATTACAAAGACTGGTCTACGTGTTTCAGATCTAGTGGTACTCCTGCTATTGATTTTCTTAGAATAATGGCATTTAATTCTGAATCTTCGTTAAGTCATATTTGAATTGTATAACGTGGGATTTTTAATCTTTCAATTGTATCCAGCTCAGTTTAGCCAATTACGATGAACTACATTAAATGACATTACAATTTAACTGGCTTTGATTATATCGCACCAATCATCTGGTGAAAAAATGTTTTGAGTTTTTTCGCATGTGATTCGTTAATAGAAAAAATCTGCATCATTAGCCAAGACAACTTACCAGAATTTTATTACACGATTTTATTACACGAATCTGACTATATAATTAATAATACAATAAAAGCTTTTCGTAATCGATTTGGCTTGTAAACGACTCATATTTCTTTCATCATCATCATTTATTTATTTGGTTAAATTTTAGGTAGTTACAATATGTATTTATATATAATATTTAAAAGATTATAATTTTCTTTTCTTATCTACTATAAAATATAAGTCATTTAGACGTTTAATTAGTTATTTAGTATACAAGTTTCTTTCTTTTCTTTGTTTTGTTTTCTTTTTTTTTAGTATTTGAAAAGTATTTGATTGTGGTCAGCCATCAACGTGCTTACTGTATAGAGCTGATACCATATCCAAATATAATGCTGATATAACAGCAATCTAGGAGATAAGGTGGACGCGTGCGGTGAAAATTTAAGAACAAAAGCATCATAAACGTTCACACACCTATAGATGATGAAGAAGAATTCTTTAAAACAGTCGAACGGGAACTCCATGCCTGCCCTCAGTATGATGTAAAAATCATTCTGGGGGGTATGAACGTAAAAGTAGGAAGGGCAGTACATTGGTACCCATAGTTTACAAGTGAAAACTTATGATAATGAACAACGAGTCATTGCGAATACAAGGTTTGCGCGTAAAATATACACAAAGCTACATGGTCATCTCTTGATGGAGCCACTCGCAACCAGATAGACCACGTGTTGATAGACCGCCGCCACAAACCGAACCTGATGCCACGAACGAACGAGGTTCCAACGTCGATTTGGACCACTATCTTGTTGGTATGGTGCTCCAAGCGCGGATTGCATCGCCACGAAAGACTGCATCCGCAAATCATATTCGATTCAGCACGGCTGGTCTTCGCAACAAAAATACCAGAAACAACTAAGGTGATGCGATAGGACTCAGCCTAAATGCATGAAGAGTATGGTATGGAGCATGGGCCTGAGATGCGTAGAAGAGCAATGAACACGCCTGCTTACTCCATCTCAGGCAGTAGACGTAGAGATCGGAACGACTGGTTCGATGACGAATGTGAGCTGGCAAGTGAACGTAAGAATGTTGCATACTGATCAATGCAACAATTTCATAGAACGCATGTAAAGACAAAGATCGTAATCTGATCGCCGATCTCAAAGTAATTTCAGAGCGATGGAAGGAGCACTTTTATGAATTGCTAAATGTAACTAAGGAATTGGAGACCCCATCAATTACCGAAAACCACACTATGCTGCCGCCACCAAGCAAAGACAAAGTTTGTAGAGCGACAAGGCCTCGGGATCAGATTGTATCACATCGGAGCTTATTGAATATCGGACTTGGGTGCTTAGAAAATAGCATTATGACCAAGCTATTAGCTATTAGTTTAAGAGGAAAGCCTTACGGAGAATTGTTGGCCCGTATGTTAGGAAGGGCTATTTTAGAGACTCAATAATGATGAGATCTACGAGCCAATAGGTGCCTCTAACAGTTTTTGTGCGGAAGATTATTCAATATGTTGAAATTTAAATGTGAATTGTAAATAACAAATAAAAACTACCCATAACAATAAATTTTTTTTGTAAATTCTCTAATCGGAGAGATACACATGTGTGCAATTTGAACATTGTGTTAATTTTTAAAAAAAAAAATATGTTTTTCGGTTCGGCAAGTGTTGTCCATCGGACATGCAAATATGTATAAAATTTGAAGAAAATCGGGTACTCATTTTATAAAATTTTTATAGGTTCCCTCGACCACGGGACCCGGAGATCCCATATATGTATACAATTTGAAGAAAATCGGGTACTCTTTTTTATAAAATTTGTATGGAAGCCCCCCAACCCCGAGGCCAGAGGCCTCATCGGAGATACACATGTGTGCAAAGTTTGATAAAATAGGGCAGTAGGAAGTGGGTTAAAAATTGATCACAAGATTTGGTCTGCCAGCCAGCCACAAACACATGGGCACGTGAAGTTAATGTGGAGAATTTAAAAATCTGTACGCTAAAAATTTAAAAAGTTCTAATACCTTCGCCTCTGTATCAAAGTAAAAAAATTTCAAATAATTTCTTTAGGGTAAAAAATTAATTTTTTTAAGGTCAGTTTGTGTGCCAGGTTACTCAACCCATTGACATACGAACCATTATCGTATCAGTTCTTTACCTTGTTCTAATTTTTTTTATCGAAACATTTTTTGAAATCGAACCTTCGATTCTGGAATTATACCAAGAATATCCATCCCACATAGATACATCCCGATGCCTGAGACGTCGAGAAAACTTGTTTTTGTGCCACCTTAATTGTTGTGTTTTTTTGAGTAATTTCAATATGAACTTCGTTTTTTTAACCAAAGTAAAAGCCTTTCAAGTTACAACTTGATAGCTCGGAAAATTGAAACACCAATATCACAAATTAACAGTCACTTTTAAGCAGTATACACATCTAGACATATTTATGGTAATAAATGCTGTTAGTCATATTCGTTGTTTAGTTGCACAGTGACAATTGAGTAGGCTACATACCAGGATGCCTTATAAAGCAAGAATTCAGCCAAACACGTGATGAATAATATTTACATACAAAATATCTAAGTATACATATGCATAGGCGTCTGTAGGCAGGAGGCTAAAGAAATTTAAATCAATATACTCTCCATGCCTGAGCTTCGTTGAACGTGACTAAACAACAACAAGGATACTTCCTATGTCTAACCATAAAGTAGCCACATGTTGCAATTTAAGACCTTACTAAATTTACCATGGAGATAGTAACATAGAGCAAACAAATGTTAGGCTTGGTGCAGGCAACTTTTATCTCGACATTAAATTAAAAAAACGACTAAATGTTAAGCATATTGGAAAACCACAGCTAAAAAAATTTTTGGCTACGAAACGTACGTGGTGGGTTGGGTCTTGGGGCGCAATTTGATTTTAATAAATTAAAAATTAAATAAAATTCTTTAGATTTTTTTGCCCCACAAGCTAATATGCTGTATGCATAAATGATTAACAGCTGAAACGCATCTTCCACATTGTTGTATTCTTCCTACTGTAATTGTCTGGCATAAACATTGATTGTTTGCAGTCTTGAAGTTTCCATGCATGACACTCTGACGAAAGATTGCAAGAGTGTGAATGATTGTAACCAATTGCAAAAGAATAACTTCTTTACATTTCAATAATCCATTATATTTGTATATTGAATTGATGTATGTATGTTTGATTAAGTGCGCATCAGTGCATGTTCCAGCTCCAGGTTGACCACAGGTTGTTTACCACTTAAAATTTCGAATTTTTAATTACGAGTACATATGCTAATGAACTTATTGTTTATGGCTGCATCGCAGGCTATTTGAATTACTTCACACAGAATTTTTTTTTTGTATTTGTTAGTTTGTTTTCTTAATAATAACGCTGGTCGATCTTTTACAGAAGCTATGGGATGGAATGTAGATCCCTAAAGTTTGGGCATACTGGATACATTATCCGGAAAGGATGATTTGCTTTGCCCCACTTTCGTTTTGTATAAATAAAAATCTTGAAATTCATGAATTAAAATGTATTTATAGATATCTGTAATAAATAATTGTGTAGATAGATTCCTATAAAATTAAAATGAAGAAATTTCAGAGACCAACAGAACTCCGCAGCAAGTCGCCAAGCTAAAATGGGCTCAAGCCCTTATAGACAAACACGAGAAAAGGACCAGCAAGGACTCTTCGTCAAAGCGTCAAAGATCGGTGGAGGAAACCGCTTCGGTTTCAAAAAGATTTAAACTACATAACACCAGCACAGTTAGTCACTCCAACGTCACATTTCAGAGGTCCTTCAGCGATGTCCTTAAGGACAAAATCGTAGTCGCAGTGATAGATCGCAGTGACACTGACGGAACTATCTCTCCGGAAAGGTAGCAATTAGTCAAGTTAAGCTCTATGAAAGCGTCTCATCACTCGTGATGCGGCTGGCATCAATGCCGTATTAACCTAATCACGTGTGATGACAAGAGATCTCGCGATCTCTATAAACAGGCCATAAGCAGTCTAGGAGAGGTTTGGCCAGGCGCTAAGCTGTTGTCGTTGCGAAGGAGGAAGCCGAGCTCGCACTTGGATCCCTACTCCTTAAAATTAGCAATCCCTCACTTCTGACTCACGACTGGAAAGTTGCCAAGTTGGAGGAGCAAGGAGCATCACCCTTCGAGTCTAGAAGAAGTATGAGATGGACGCTGGTAAACTGCCTCCCCATCCCTCCATCGGAGCTCCTTATTCCCAACCCTGGAGCATCCGTCACGGTTCCCTTAATGTAAGACACTCCAAAAACTTCGGCGACCCCGTCACTGACCGATCCTCTATCGGAAATGGCAACGGAGGCCTCACCCTTCGGAGTCTTCCCCAACGAGGACGTAGTTCTCAGTTCGTCTTCAGAAAGGGAAGATCTGGAGAACATCGTGGTAGAAGTTTCTCTGCCTGAATGCAACAGAAATGCTGCAGTTAGTCCAGATTAACCTCCAACACTCTACATTCAAGACTCATCAAGGAACCTATTGGCTGGCATCGGCTTATTTCGCACACCACCACGTGGAAACTCTCCCTGCTGATGATCTGGAGAAATTTATCGCAGAGGCGAAAAGACAAAACCAGTTTCATTATCGGCTGCGATGCAAATGCCCATCAGTCAGTATGGGGCAGCTCCGACATGAACGACAGGGGTGACATAGTTTTCGATTACATTTTAAGTACAAATCTTACTGTAGTCAATACTGGTAATAAACCAACATTCGTAACCAGGAGTCGACAAGAAGTTTTGGATAGTACTCTTGTCACCGTATCCCTCAACAAAAGAATTCTAGAAAGGTATCGGCTGAACAGTTTAGATGACTAACCCCCTCGCCACTCGTATAACTATCTCCAATAATCTGATAAATAAGGATAAACTGCTTAGGGCGCTACAAAGCTTCAAACCATAAAAATTTGCAGGACCTGACGGCATAATTCCAGCCGAGCTGCAAAGGAATTCGGATATTATTCTTCCTTTGCTAGAAACAACTCTAAAGAGTTGTCTCGATATGGTCCATATTACAGTTTGATGGAGAGAAGTAAACGTGGTGTTCATACCCAAAGCCGGCAAATGTTCGCATGTTAGACCAAAGGAACTCAGGCAAATCAGTATTTCATCATTCCTGTTAAAGACACTGAAAAGACTGATCGATATCTACATACGTACACGCATTGACAAAAGACTCCTGTCTAAAGATCAGCTCGCGTATTGTAAAGGCAAGTCTGTAGAAACAGCTCTGCACACCCAGGTACGTTCTATTGCACATTCCCTTCACGACAAGGAGTATACAATGGTGAAGGCGCTTTTAACAACGTCAACATATCTGCGATTACGGATGCACTGTCGACTTTGAGTGTGGACGACTTGCTTGGCGAATTGATTAATCTTCTGCTCACATTAAGTCGGATTATTAATTAAAAAAACATTCAAAAGCGGTGAGAGCTGCAGAGTAATCGCTTATGCGGATGACGATGCTATTGCCATCTCAGGAAAATATCTGAATTTCTTAAAGGAACTCCTACAAAATGCTCTCAACTTACTAAGTTGCTGGGAATATCTCCTGTGGTTTAGGGGTTAATCCTCACAAAACTGAGCTTCTGAAAATAATTCGTCTAACTCACCTGGAAATATAAATATTAACTTTCCTTCTATAAAAGGTTTAAGCTTAACATTCTCTGATAAAGCCAAGCGTTTGGGTCTTATTTTGGGCAGAAAGCTAAGCTGGAAACCAAATATACAAGAAAGAGTTCGTAAAGCCGTAGTGGCACTCTTTTCATGCAAAAAAGCTAGTTTGCTATATAGAGCGGTAGTAAGAATTACTCTTCTATACGGTGTGATTGTATGGTGGACTGGTGGTGGTGGGGCACAGAGACTTTCCGGGTAACTGTATGGCTGACGAACTCGCTAAGAAAGGAACTACACTACCCTTCTTACCTGAATATGGTTCTATAGGCATACCAATCGCTACATGCAAACTCTTGTTAAAGCAGGATGCTAATGAAAAAACTAACCCTAGATGGTTTAACGGTACAACTTGCAGAGCGACAAATAGATGTGACCCAAGCTGGATCCGAAACGCTCCAAGTGTTTGATCTCTCTATTGTAGGTGTCATCACTGGACAATGTCTCATAGGCAGGCATGCAGCAAGATTTGTTGTCTTCTCGATTGATTTCTGCATTGCATTTCTGCTGCTTAGATGAGAAGGAGGTGGATACAATTAGCCATCTTCTCTGTAACTGTCCAGCCCTCTCCCAAAAACGTAAGATTCATATGGGAGTTTTCTTCTACAACGACACTAATGATCTGATCAACATGGACATGAGCAGTCTCCTACGCTTCATACGAAGCTCAAATTGGTTCAGCGAGTAGGTAGAACATTTTTTGCCTGTTCCATGTCGTATCACAATGGACCACTGCTGGTCTAAGATTGTCTGTTTTTCACTGACCTAACCTAACCTAACCTAGCTACTTACAAAATATTTTTTGGGCAGCGTTACAGATGTCTTCGTCTTAAAACAAAATTTATTTAAAAAATATCACAGAATAGGTATGCAACATTGGTCTATGTCACAGAATAGGAATGCAACATTGGTCTATATAGGCAAAAACCGTACAAATGACGCCTCATTTGCAATTACACTTCGTAAACTAATAATTTCCTTCTTCGTCGACGCCGATCGATTGAACGCCGCGCTGATATATCTTACGTTTTAGGTGAAACAAAACAATTCTTGGTTCTGTAAGGAACATAAATAATCGCCGCATTGCACTGTGTCCAAAATAGTTAAGAAGAAGCCCTTTTCGAGCAACTAAGTCACCTATCGGCAGACAATAACAGCGAAAGAAAATAAAGAAGCAATCACTACAAGTCACGAACATGAGATCTTCGCAACACTGGATTTGTACTTTTCTTCTTTACCTCACGACAAAAGCGGATTTTCTAAATACATCCCAGCATTAAAGGCCAAAGTAGTACTTAATGCACATGCATGTATGTAGTATTCACTGCAGATTGTCTAGAAGAAAATGTAACTGAATGGATGCAAGGAGCATATAACAACATAACAGCATAGGAGCATATAAGAGCAAGTAAAACAGGTTATAATAATGGCGCCGATTGCAGATGAATTATTTGACTGCGCCATAAGAGCAAATCGAACTAGTCACAAATATGTGATATGTTTTAAATTAAACATATAATTATTAAAATTTAGAATTACTGATTTAGCTATCAATTACGTAGGGTTGAATATTGAAAAAAAACTTTACGAGTATGTATTTACTATATTTACTATAAAACTAAAAATAAAATTAATCACATACTTCAATTAACAAAACAGCAAATATTAATGAGTTAATATTAAATTAATTTTAGCCAATATTTTTTGTAGCAGCTAAATGGTTTTAATCGAAAACTGAACTTCTTTAGTTCGCAAGAAGAGAAAAAAATCTCAAGTTACGCGAGATCTTAGAATAAAGCTGAATCTAGCGCAAGTATCTTAGAGCCAGCAACATAACAACGTGAACACCTTAGCGTCAAGATGGATCTAGATACAAAAGCCACTTTCTACACAAAGAGACCTTAAAATATATAGGATCTATAAAAAAACAGATGAATACTGAATCTAGATGCAAACGAAATAAAAATCCCACCGTAGGCTATCACTACGAATATAAAAATACGTACATTGTTTGTGCTATAACTAGCAACGTTCTGTTCTAGAACTAAAAAAGCCTTGGTAAAAATACGACAAATTTTTATATCTTATAGGATAAATTAATTTATATTTTTATGGATGAATGGTTATTTAGTCGGATATACAATTTTTTTTAAGTTATGTTTTTTATTTTTAGTAAAGATTTAAAAAAGAAAACGAGTTCTTATGAAAAAAGCAAAACGGAAAACGTCACTTTTTCCAGTAATGGACAATGTTATTGCAATAGTGGGCCATTATTAATTCCCTAGTAAAATGTCAACTCACGCTGACATTCAGATTTAGAGAAAGACTTATGTTCTATATGGATTTTACATACCCAAAATTAAAGAAAAATAATACCGTTACAATAATAAATTCATACGAATGCAAAACTAAATTATTTCCTTATGTTACACAATAAGCCCTTTTTTAAATTTTACATTTTATTATACACAAGAATTGGGTTCTATATGGGTTCCACGTAATTTACAAAAACATAATATTTAAAAATTTCAAAAATTAATTACTTGAAAATAACTTTAGAAGTTGTCTTTCAGGTTAAGGCAATTCTATTTTAATAATTTCAAATTAATTTTAAGTTTAGTGAGATTTGAAATTTCTCGAAAAAAAATACGATATTTAAGTAAATCTTAAAAAATTTAATGTCGCTAATGGTCAGCCGCAGGAAACAGTAATGTCGCAAATCTAATTAAACATATATTTTTCTAAAGAACTAAGTGATATGGACACGGCACGTGCTTTCGCTAACGATATTGAACTTAGAGGCCTGCAAAACAAGAAGCATACTGCGCAACTGCGGATACCGCGAAACATAGAAATTTAAGATCAGTTTTTCAAAATGCAAAGTTATACTATTTCATACCGGTCTTAGAAGAGGAATTGTGATTTCCGACATTATTGGCAAAAACTTGAGGAAATGGCTGCAGATGGTGTGCATGCAGCATGCCCCATTTATATAAATCCGGTCAAATTTCCGTACTACTTTTCCCACAGCAGTTTTAACTTGTTCGTTACAAATATCGCAATATTGAAAAAGCAAGGCTCAAACGACATCAGCAGAGCTTTTATATCCTCTTGTAGAGAGAGCTTGTTAGGCAGAAAGTTTCCCCGACGAGTGGAAGAAGGGAATGATTGTCAAGCTCCCTAAAAAAGGTAATCTTATGGAGTGCGTAAACTGGAGAGACATTTGCGTTCTTCCTGCAATTGCAAAGATAATAGCCAAAGTAGTACTTGAGCGAATTAAGGAACATCTGGAAGATACACTCGATGCCGAACAAGCAGGTTTCCGCACTGGATCCTCCTGTGTAGACCACATCAACACCCTGCTGATCATTATTGAACAGTGCGTTGAATTACGGTCACCACTGCACCTGCTGTTCATCGATTTTGAGAAGGCGTTTGACAGTGTCAACAGACAGTTTATCTGGCTCGCCTTGAGCAGGAAAGGTATACCCGATAAACTAATAGCTATTATTAAAGCAACCTATGAATGTCATGTGCTGCATAGAGGAAAGCTGTCAGAGGAATTCGAGATCCTAAGTGGGGTACGACAAGGTTGCATTCTATCGCCGATACTTTTTTTGTTGCTGATAAGCGATGTACTTCGCGCAGCTTTATCTACTGTAAACGGAGGAATTCGTTGGACTCTTACATCTCAACCCAAACATATGGACTACGCTGACAACGTTTGGTTTCTCTCACACAGGATTATGGAGCTGCACCAAATGACAACAAATGTGGAAAGGGAGGCAAATGTTGCGGGTTTGAAGATTAATGCTACCAAAACCAAAATCATCCACCTCGGCACTAACTTAGTAACTCAAGTTAACATTGCTGGACAGCCGGTAGAGAGAGTAGAGAGTTTCCAATATCTTGGGAGTATTGTCTCAACCGAAGGTGGAACCGAACAGGACATTGTCAACCGAGTCGGCAAAGCAAAATCAGTGTTTGGAATGATTTCAATGAAATGGCGAAGCAATGCGAACAGCTTAAACACCAAGCTGCGACTGTTCCGTTCAAATGTTGAATCTGTGCTGTTGCTTGGGTGCAGCACTTGGAAGGTGACCGCTACTATCACAAAAAGATTACAAACGTTCGTAAATAGATGCATACGGAACATCTAAAGGGTTCTCTGGCCTAACCGTATCTCTAACGAACATCTTTACCACAGAACGGGTCAGGAACCAATAGGCACAACCATCCAACGAGGGAAGTGGCGGTGTCTTGGTCATACACTCCAAAAAGGCGACAGTTCCATAGCAAACTACGCAATGCAATGGTTCCGTTATCTCAGGATGGTAGAAGAACGGGTCGTCCGAGAAATACATGGCGCAGAACAGTTGAGGAGGAGTCACGGAAATTGGGGAAGAGTTGAAGAGAGCTGAAGCTCATTGCCAGGAACCGCACGCGATGGCGCATAGGCGTAGTATTGGCCCTAGGACCCACAAGGGGATATAGGACATAAGCAAACAAGGCTCAAATAGCTTTTCTATTCACTATACCTGAGAAATGATGTGAAGACTGTTTGCCAGTCATTTATGAGACCAATTATTGCAAACGCATATGTTAGATGGTGAAACATCAGTCTCTCATGTATGGAAAAACTGCGTACTACAAGAAACTTCAAGAGACTTCCGGAGTATCAAGAATTGACAACGTCATTGTTGATCTTATTAGAAACTATTTCGCTCAGTCAGTTTCAGTCAGTTTCAAATGTGTTAATTTCGAAAGCATCTTAATCATGGTTACTTCAGACATTGTGTCCTACACGTCTTGTCCTATAGCCTCAAAAAATATTACAAGTTCATGTAAGGGCCTTTTGCAATTGGTGTGATATTTTCAATAACCAAATAAAAATCTTGAAATTCATGAGTTAAAATGTATTTATAGATATCTGTAAAAAATAATTGTATAGATAGATTCCTATAAAATTATTAATTATTTCTGATAATTACTGATATTTTTTTCTTAAATCATTCAATGTTGCAACTACTAAGGATGGCTATTGGTTTTGAAATTTTTCTATTAAACTCTTTGTTTTTTTTGTGATTTAGATTAGACTCTAGGTTTAATTAGCTTACAAAAGTGTCTAGATATGCAAGATTAATTAAAATTTGCAATATTCATGAAAGCCTTATACAAGTGCTTAGAAGTATTCGCTCTGTTGATTATACAAAAAAATTGATTATGATACAATGGAAAGGCGCTCGATCGATTATAGCATGGCGTGAAAACAATTTCTTGATACCTAATTATAGATTCCGCTAATAAGGTGCAAATGTGAAAAATTGTAACAAGTAAGCAACGCAAGTATCTCGAATTTTTTTGTTGTTTTCTTTTCATTCCAATTAAAAGAGATATTTAATCGATTGCATATTGATTAATTAATTCAATTACAAATTATATTTTATATTAAAGGAAACACATATAGATGAAATAATTTATAAAGATGCATTTTTAACTGGTCAAGTAACCGTTTTTACACTTTGGCAAGTAAGCTAAAAGCAATTAGTGTAGTCCCAATACGATTTATTTATAGTATATTACATAACGAGCGAGAAAAGTGGACGTTATCGTTACGATAAGCTCTTTTAAGCGAGTAATGTACGCTATTTTTTACACGACCAAAACTATTTTTCTGCTAAACTGCTCATATGCAATGCAAAACTACTGTGGGAATGTGTGTTCGCTGAGACTACAGTAAATAACAAAAGTATTTTCTATATAAACACACTAGTGTGGATAATGCCTACTTTCGAGGATAGGTAATAGCGTAGGAAACATTCACTTTTGTCTATGATCGTGTGAAAAATAAGTAACGAAATTGATGGGGTAAAATCTCATACAAGAAAGCTTTCGCCCAATAAATTAAAACTGAATACTGTAACAAATTTTATGTAAAAAATCTGTACATATATACATGTATATATTGGGACATTAGCTATTAGATGCAGTATCCGGAAGAGGTATTTTGGCAAACTCTAAAAACAGTCGATGAACAGAAATTTAATCTGCGAAGAAGCCTTTTAGAAGACAGGCTTTAGGTTTTAATCAATACATTAAACATCTGCAATCCTAATCAATAAACGCTCATTAAAAGTTTTCTGTAGCAACGAACAAAGAGGATGGTGAACTAGCTAATAATAAAAAAATGTTCTTTCGGACTTGATTCTGATAATTATTCGAAAAAATTTACCATAAAATTACAGCCTTCTAAAAAAAAAATTGAAGCACGCTCCTAACATCCCGAACTGTTAAATGTTGCCAGATAGGACTAGCAGTGGTACTGCCGTTTTTGATTCATTGGAAAAATTTTTTTAAAAAATATAAAATACGGTTCTGATACTACAGGCAGTGTCCTGTCAGTATTCCTACAACCATTCAATATTTTTGTCTTTAGAGGGATACTAACGGAGTATAATGCCCTAAGTTCAACTTTGGCCATACTTGTCTATGCTTGTGAAACTGATTTCAGCGACATGATTGCCGCCTTACTGTACATTAAAAAATTCATGAAGGGAAATTCTCATATTGACATATTATTATGCGAAATATCGCCATATTCAGTTAAAAAACTGTAAGAATGACGCTCTTGATGGTCTTTCTAGGGTTGTATGGATACCCTGAAATTTAATTGCAATAATAGGGGTGGCACCATTTGCAAGTTTTTCATTATAAAAACATAAAAAAGTTAATAAAAAATAAATTGGCAGTAAATTAACATTAAACGGAATAACAGGAAACTGGAAAGGCTGAAAAATTAGTGTTATTTAATATTATATTGTTTTAATTATTGATAAGAAAAAAAGTCACGTAATTCATAAGGTAAATAAGTGGTTGTAGTAGTTATAAAACGACTCAATTTGATTATTCAATCATTACCATAGATATTTTCCCACTTAATAAGTTGCAACACTTATTTGAAGGCAAATAATGACAATGTGAAAAGCTATTATCTCGTGCAATGCAGTCTTACTGTGGTAGTAAATTAGGAATTAATGCACTTTAAGATTTCAACCACATTTACAAGAGGGATTAAGTTACAGCAGAGATTAAAAGGGCTAAAGTGTAACGTAGCTTACCAGCCAAGTGAAGGTTAATAAAGCTTTGATCACTTATTTGTATTCTAAACCAATTTTATTGCTAATAATTGAAATTTTTATCAGTGTTTGCCTCATAAATGATGATTTGAGCCTCAATCTCGAAAAGGAATAGAGATATATTGAGTGGTTGGATGGTAAAAGAGTAAAATCCAACAAAGTGTGTGTAAAATTTCTACATGGCACACCAAAAGTCACACTTCACACAGGTATATATCTTCAACGACGTGTTATTTATTTTCATCAGATATTATATAGTTTTTCTATAGTAGATGTTCGAAATAATAAAGAACTGAATAAGATAGTGAATGCGTTAGAATCACTTATTTTGATTACGGAAACTTAAACGACTTTCAGTTTAATAAGTAAAAGCATCTCCTAAGGCTAATGCCACGCACTGAGCGCCAAAAAGCGGAGCGGCAAGTGGCCATTTATTGAGCGGCAATTCTTTGTTGAATTTGTTGAATAGTTGCGAAAGTATCGTCGTCGAGTGCTGCTAGCCGCAGTGTTTTCAAAGAAAGTTTGAATAAAATTGGGTTAATTTTTAAAAAATATTATATGGGAGTCCTTCGGTCTTTGGGCCCGATCACTTCCAAATTTTTACAAAAAGTATCCATCGGATATACACATGCGAATAAAATTTGACGAAAATCTCACTTCACTCCACATATTGTCTGTAATGTTTTTATTTTTGAAATCTTGTCTTTGTACTTTAATTAAAATTTCCATGTTAATTTTGCTAGGATGATTTCTTGCCGCTCAGCACTACACTAAAATAATAGAACAGAATTAAAAGCTGAGCGGCGCTTTGCCGCTCAGAAACGTTTTTTTTTTTTGAATTCATTTATTTTCCGTGTAGTATGTTTAATTTTAATTTGTTACAACATAAAGAAGAAAAAATAACCTAACGCTATTTATATTTATTTATTAATTATGTAAATGACCATGGCGGTTCTCAATACATGCGTTTACAATTTTTTTTTTGGTTTTTATCTGACGTTAATGTTTTGTTTTTATTTTTATGTTTATATATTAATAGAAAACTTTTGTAATAAGAAAAAAAAAAACGGAACTAAAAATTTCTTAGCTATATCTAATTTTATACTTAGAACTAGTTAACTACTTAAAACTATTAAAAATTTAAAAATAAAAAAATCCCTAAAATTATTTATCTTAGGGTTAGATGTCGGCCACTTTCCAGTTGAGCCACCAGTATTTGTTTGAGTTTACACGTTCATTGTTTGTTCGGTCTTTCTCAGATACGTAACTGCAGTATCTCCAGGATGCATTTCCATTCTGATCAATATTAGAAATATGCCGGATTGTTTTGTCGTTTGCCCTTCTAGCAATATGGTAGATTATCGGTACGTTACGCGAGTCTGATAGATAGCCCATTGCATCCAGATACAGGAATGCCTCAGGTGGTATATTTCCGCTCATTAATGTATTTCTGAAGTACTGAGGGTTTGGATAGAATGCTCCCGAAATAAGGTCGTTTTCTAAGTCCGCTGACCGCGCGAAATGGTTTCTAATAATATTAAGAATGACATTGTCTATTCTTGACAATCCAGACGCATCCAGAAGTTTTTTGTTTGATATGTAATGTCTGTAGTTGGACCGTTCGCTTTTATACATACGCATACATACTCTAAGGCATTTCCTCTCAGAAACGTCGCTTGTCACTCAGCGAATGCATGGCTACAACCATATAATTTCATATGTTTTAAAATATTTTACCGCTCAGTGCGT
This sequence comes from Nephrocerus scutellatus, assembly GCA_947095585.1. Lineage (NCBI taxonomy): Eukaryota > Metazoa > Arthropoda > Insecta > Diptera > Pipunculidae > Nephrocerus > Nephrocerus scutellatus. The sequence goes on from OX352761.1 coordinate 34,590,719, forward strand.
GACCATAGCCTAATAAAACCCACGCAGATTATAATATAGTAGAGGATGACAAAGGTTTTAAAACAGATAAGATACTTGTAGCTCTTTGCTCAAAGTTGGACATCAATATGCTAAATAGTTCGAAAGTTTTTCTTTACTTAAAAATACGTTTCTGATAGCACAAACGCATTATTCACACCTTCCACACTATGCATTTTAGGAGCAATTAAAGATATTTGCACCATTATTCTCATTGTGATTTCACTTGAGAATATCTAATTAATCTGATTAAATGTTTATTGGAAAACGGATTGAGTTTCAATGCGAAGAACCACCTCGCAGCTATGTGTATGCACTTAAGGGTGGAATGTTATATAATTTCAGTTAAATACCAAAATTGTTGTTTTCATTTCTGTTCATTCGCACCTTGAGTGGATTATTTGAAATTACAGATTCACCTACTGCAGAGAGCCACTCTAATGCAAGGTCTTATGAAGTATTCGCGTATTTAATTAAAGCTTCTACTCTATTTTAATTTATAATCTATACTACAATTCTTAAAGTATATGTGTATGTATGTATGTATATTTATGTTAGAATATATGCAGATAAGATTGCAAAGTGGTTTTATTCATAGGGTACATATATTGCTATAGTTTTACAAGCAACATTTTTAGTTCGATTGGTGGTCACGCCCCCGAACTGATTGTTAGGAGAAATAAAACAACCCATACAAATTAAATTTTTCGTGTGAATTCTCTAATCGGGGGATACACAAATGTGCAAAGTTCGGGTAAATTTTTTAAAAAAATTGTTTAGGAGCCTATCCTGATCACTCAAAATTATTACAAATAGTGTTTCCATAGGAGATACACATGTGTATAAAATTTGAAGAAAATTGGGTAAATTTTTTAAAATTTTGTATGGGTCCTTCCGACACCGGGGACCGATAACTCTAAAATTTTTACAAAAAGTGTTGTTCATCGGAGATACACATGCGTATAAAATTTAAAGAAAATCGGGTGCATGTTTTTATAGATTTGTATGTGTGCCCCACGACCACGGGGCCTTATCACAACCGAATTTTTATAAAAAGTTGTCCATCGGAGTTACACATGCATATAAAATTTTAAGAAAAGCGGGTACTTTTTTTAGAAAATTTGTATTGGTGCCCCCCGACCCCGGGGCCCGATCACTTCCAAATTTTTACAAAAAGTGTTCTCCGTCTCAGGTACACATACGCATAAAATTTGAAGAAAAACGCGTACTTTTTTCTATAAAATTTATATCGGTGTCACAGACCCCGGGACCCGATCACTTCCCGGAAATACACATGTTTGAATAAAATCGGGTTTTAGGAAGAGGGTTAAAAATTGATCACAAGATCTGACCAGGCAGCCAATCACAAACACAAACATCTTTTCGTGTCCTTAACTTCCTAACACCTACACTGTGTTAAGCATTATAAGGATGCAAATACCTTGTGTTAAAATATTGAAATTTTTTATGTAAATTCTCTTATTGGAGAATCATATGTGTGCAAAGTTTGAAAGCACGGGGTTAATTTTGAAATTTATATGGGAGTCGTTTGGCCCGATTACTTCCAAATTTTTAGAAAATGTGTTGTTGAGACACAAGTGTACAAAACTTAAAAAAAACGGTTCATTTTTAAAATATTTATAAGAGAGCCCTTCGACCATGGGTCCCTGATTACTTCTAAATTTTTACAAAAAGTGTTGTCATCGGAGATACACATGTGTACCTGAGGCCCGATTACTTCCAAATTTGAACAGAATCCTCGGAGATACACATATGTGAAAAGTTTAAATAAAATCGGGATTTATGAAGTTGGTTAAAAATTGATCGCAAAATTTCACACCACTAGGACACGCTAATTAATATAAATGAATCAAAAAAGAGTGTAATGCTAATAACCCTAACCCGTGGAATGCAACCGCTTGTTGCGCCAAATATAATAAATGTGTACGCTGCGTCGGCAGTATAGCTTATTTCACTTCTTTCTCTTAGGATATATCTAAGTTTTGTAAATTCTCATTTCAGTTAGGCTCTCTTTTAGCAAACTTAATGACTGCATTTTTTTCAGAGAATTTATTATCTCACTTCTCCCGTCATAGTAATTATTGCACGCTCCTGCTTGTACACAAACCTTGAAGGTCTCTTTTGGTGACTTAGATGGAGTGAGAGTTATGTGAGAGTGGACTGATTATAATTAATGCAAATATAAATCAAGAAATTGAATACCATTAATATGTACATTATAATTAGCTTCTAATTGCACCGCGTATAATCGTACATTGATTACATTTACTTATTTTATATATTCCTACAAAACACATCAGATGAAGAAAAAGTACTAGGATCGGTATCGTGTCGAGACTTATATTGCAAGCCCGAAGGGCGAAACTAATAATCAGGACAAATGATTTTTTTTTCAGCGTGCGTGTGTTTGTCTGTTTGTCCACTCGTATACTTCTACCAGTCAGAATTTAATGGGACTTGTTTTAAAACAATTGCTCAGCGCTCGTCTGGCGTAATTTTCAGATTTTTTTATTCAGAGGGGTAGTGTTAGGAGGAAAAAACTAAAAAACGGGGTTTTCGGTAATAACTCTTCTTTTAACTAAATTACAACTATCCAAGCTGAGAAGCTCCGCTTTATTATCTTTATATATTGTAATGTAAATAGAAACCTTTCATTGCATTGTAGATACTCGTTTATAAAAAGTTTTTGAATTGAAATAGAATTAAGAAATTATGTACTAAAAATCACGGCATATATAAAAGTTGTTTTAAGAACTTTTACCATATAGGTACCGCTATATAGTGATTTTTATATAAGTGAATTCATCAGAATGTTCTGATCATTCCTAGATTATTCTTTGTGAAAATAAAATCTCTGAGTCTCTACCTCAGAGCACATTCGTTGTTAGGAATTCAACCAGACTCGTTGAGAAGTAGTCGCATAGAGATAGAGATACCACCTAAGACAATAGCAGTGAAAAATAGGTGTTTTAAATAAATAAATAATCACCTGTGTAAAATTGTGAACTTTTGCTATTTGTGCTATTTGATAAAATTGTATTTGTGAATTAACTAACTCTGTTGTATTTTTATTTTGCAAAATCCATTATGAACTTGAAAGTCTAAATTTCCATACTTTCCATACTAATATTATAAAAGTAAAAGTAACTCTGTCTGTCTGTTACTTTTTTACGGCTAGGACGATTTGGCATTTGGTCGGGGATGATTATGTGAATCTGGAAAATTGGAAAATTCTGGATAAACTTAAAAAATTCGGGAAAAACTGAAAAAATGCCGTTTTCCATGTATGAACTCGCGACCATAGCTCATGAGTTTATTAGCTACAATTTTGGGTCAGTGGCGGTTTGTGGGAGTGGGGCTCAGCTCGACGGTGAGCGGTAGTTTCCGTGGGGGAGCGGTCAGTGTGGTTGGGTCAGTAGGATGTGAGGGGGTGCCAGAGAACTCCTGTCATCTTAGCTTTTGGTGGGTTTAAAGGGTGCCTTGGGGGTGGAGTCGGCGGGTCCCGGGTAACGCCGAGGTTAACAACTAGTATGTATATAATATACATATGAATTCGAGACTTGGGTACTAATAAAAAAAGTTCTGCGTTCGAAAGGAAAGTGGTAACGAAGTTTCCTTTAGTTACGTATGGTATGTAACCATAAAACAAAAGACCATTCTTTAAGTAACCAACGCACCTCGCATATATTTACGCGTTTATAAAGCCGACAGCTGGTCTCAACATAAATCTAAAATATAAAGATTAGAAAAAAAATACGGTCTACAACACATTTGCAGGATAAAAACCGTTTCACATGTTCCTAGCCATCCGACTTGCTACAAGGGTAGCATGCCGGTCCCAAGCCCAGGAGGAGGGTTTAAGGCAACGATACCGGGCTCTGCCATGGGTGACCTCCTTTACCGGATACTCGTGGGTCATTATAGATTCAGAAAATAATAATTATGAGACCAAAATGCATCTCAAAGCGCATAAACCTCGGGGTATCTAGGGAAGCTGTTGAGCTCGATGGCCAACCCCATGTTAGCCTTAACTGCTCGGTCTGCTATCAGCCGAACCCTACCCAGAGTTCAGACGGCTCAACTCGACAATCGTTGATGCATGTAGAGTCATCTCGGAGAAATAATGAGCATGAGGAGGCATAATGAGCACCATCATGGTATTACAGGCGAACCTACGGCACGCAGAGGGCGCGTCCGCTAACCTCAGCAAGCGGTTCGCCGAGGAAAATATTACCCTTGGTCTCATCCAAGAGCCTTGGGTTATTAGCGAACATATAAAAGGTCTACGGAACGGGACAACTAAGTTTATCTGTAAATGTGGGGAGCTAGTGCCAAGGGCTGCCTGCTTGATCGGCACGAAGATCAACTTTCTTCCTATTCCAAAATTCATGACGAAAGACCTGGTGGTCCTGCTGATTGAAGTTCCGACCGTTATAGGAACACAGAACTTCGTGGGTGCCTCAGCATATTTTCCCGGCGACGACGACAACTTTCCGCCCTTTGAGGTCCAGTAGCTGATAGAACAATGCCGGAACAGAAACCTCTAGTGCCTCATAGTGGAAGAAGAAGAGTTGGGAATAATATAGGTTCGCCCTGACAGAGAACTACTCTGAACTAAGACGATCAAAACGTGCCACATGGAGGAAATGCTGCGAAAACATGCTAGAAGCGGCACGAATCCATAAAGCATTACTTAACTGTGTAGGTTTTTTTTTAAAAAAGGCCGATGGCACCTATCATGAGGATACAATCAGAACCCTTCTTCAGGTTCATTTCCCAGGTTCGTCTACTCGTGCACCATTCACATACCCGCACGCATCTGACCAAAGGATCTGTATTACTAGTAGGATAAATATTTTACCCGGTAAAATGTTCAATACAAATAAGGTTAAATGGACAGTAGGCTCTTTTAAACCTTTCAGCGCTTCTACAGAAGGTAATCTCATCGTACCGGGTATGATTACTTTATTTAGAGCCAGTTACAACTGGGGGTACATTCCTACTACCTGGAGATGGAGACCGGGTAATGTGATATTTATCCCCAAACCAGGCAATAGACCTTGTGAGCTGGCTAAATCATACAGACCTATAAGTCTAACAACATTTGTCTCCAAAACCATTGAGAGACTTATTGATGTTCATATTAGAGGCCGGTTAGAATTGTCAGCTTGCGTACAGGAAAGGCGAAAGCACAGAAGGTGCCCTTTAATATAATGTCAAGAAGATAGATGAACTTTTCATTGCAAGGAAGTGGCCCTGTGTGCCTTCTTCGACATTGAGGGCGCATTCGATAACACTGGCTACGAATCTATTGCAAGGGCAATGAGTAGCAGAGGTATCAAATACTCGACCAATCATTGGATATTACTTCCTCCTCGAGAGGAGCGTCTGTGACTGCAGTTAAGGGTTGTCCTGAAGGAGGAGTGCTTTCTCTTCTTCTAAGGCCACTAGCCATTAACAATCTTCTAGTCGATCTACACAGATCAGGCTACATCGCCATTAGTTATGCGGACGATTTGGCGATTTCAATTAGTGGTAAGCACTGTACGACTATCACTAGTGTCATGCAAGGTGCTTTACTACTCGTTCAAAAGTCCGCCATCGAACGCGCCACTGTGGCCCTGTAGGCCAGACGCCTCTACGGCAGAACTTGGGCCTAAATCCTAAAATGATACATTGGATGTATACGATGATGGTGAAACGCTACGCCATCGTTTGGCGGCCGAAATCTGGGTTCATAGGACCTGACCCTTACGTGGTGTCAACTGTCTGCCGCCACAGCACTGATAAATTGTTTTAAACACAAACTTCGTCTGGCCCACTGGCCCTTTTCCTATAAGAAAATCCCTAATCTAAATAGGGATAGCATTAGGAAGCTGGTGAGTTTTCTAACAGGTTATTGTTGCTTTCGGTATCACCTTAGCAAAATAGGCGAAGGTGATGGTTAAGGAGACGCATTATTCATAAGGAAATATGCTCGACGGCGGAGTTGAGAAATTTTGACACACACACACACACACACACACACACACTGCGTGCTCGTTTTGTGGCAAAATCATCCACCAAATGACGCAGCGACAGCGGACAGCGCTGCACACAAAGCACAGAGCTCAGACTTTGCCGTGATCTGATGCGATATTTAAAAAATTAATATGGGGGTCCCCAGGGGGCCGATCACTCCAACATTTTACAAAGTGTTTTCTATCGATGACACACATGTGTACAAAATTTAAAGAAAATCGGGTAAATTTTGTAAAATATTTGTATGGGAGCCCCCCGACCCCGAGGTCCGAGAATAATAGAAAGTATTGTCACCGGAAATATACATGTGTGCAAAATTTCAATAAAATCGGGCTTTGGGAAGTGGGTTAAAAACTGATCAGAAAATCTGACCAGCCAGCCAGCCACGTGCACGCGAAGTTAATATAGAGAATGAATTTAAAAACAGGCTTCGTTAGAATGACCATACAATTATATTCACCGTCGCTAAAAATGCTGCGATATGTTTAGGTTCCCTATCAGGTTGCGAGAAATTGTTTACTCCCTCTGATCTTGCTTGGCGTTTATTCGCCCCAAACTTGAGTTTTTTTTTTTTTATAAAGACACCTGCACCTGATAAAAAGAATAAAAAAGCGAACGTTTAAACATATCGGTGATGAAAACATTACAAAGTCAATAGATTCGCTTTAACATCGCAGAAACGTTTCCTGGTTGTCCCGGTTTTATCGCTTTTTCTACCAGCGGTGCGAAAGAGAAATAGCCAGTTGCATGCCACCTTTCCTTGAATTCAACCGGAATAGGCTCTAAATGCTCATCAGTTTACCTCTTCAGTAAATGTAGTGCTTCTGGGCACTCGTTTAAAGATTGTAAAAATGATTTTACTAAATGTATAAATTGTGTAAGAGCTAAAGAGAATCTCAAGCTGAACGATATATCGTGTAAAGCTCTTCAAAGGAAATTGAGAATTGAGAGCGAAAGAATCAATTACCATGACTAATAATTTACTTAACGCTCAAGTTGATTTTCCTATTAATACTACTTCTTATTGTACTGGTTTCATTAATTGTCTTTGTGTAGACCACTCAGATCACAGTTCGTTGTCTGGGTTTTCTATTATCCACCAGAATATACGTAGTTTAAGAAAGAATTTTGACACTTTTTTTGCCCTTCTTACATCTCTTACTCATTTACCAGATCTTATATTTCTTTCTGAAATTTGGATTTTTGATTTTGAAACTTCGGATTTTCAAATACCAAATTTTACGTTTGCTGCAAATTGCAATGATTCGTATTTTGCGGGTGTTGTTGCAGTTTTCTATAGAAGTGACATAGTGTGTAATATCGAGAAATTTGTTCTAACTAGTGCTGATTTAATCTCAGCTTCTTGCGAAGTTTCCGGTGTTCGCTACTACTTTACTTGTGTTTATAAAGGCACAGTCAATACTTTTTTAGATGAATTTTCTGGGTTCTTGGAAAATCATCCTCACAAAAATATGATTCTTCTGGGAGATTTTAATGTCAATCTTCTTTCGGAAACATCAGATGTTGATGTTTTCTTATCAGTTTTGTCCTCGTTTGGGTTTGATTCACGTTTGACTCAGCCTACTCGTTCAAATGCATGTCTAGAACATATTTTTATTCGGTTGCACAGAAACAACTGCGTAAGTTTCGAAACTATGACATACGACCTTAAAATTACTGATCACGGTTTAACCACCGTTCAGTTGGATCACATGTCTACAAAAAAAAAACCCAATGAACAAATTGTACATAAAAGAATTGACTATTCTACATTGCGGTCAGCATTAAATCTCGAGTTTTGGAATGATGTCTACAATGCTCAGGACCCTTCAATTGCGTTTGATTTTTTCATTAGTAAACTTCAAAACTACGTGGCAATTCACAGTAAAACTGTAATTAAAAAAAAACAACAAAATGAAATGTCTAAAACAGTGGATGACTCCACAGTTATTGTATAAAATTCAGAAAAAGAAACAACTCTGCTCAAAGGTTGAAAAGCATCCTAACAATCTTAGACTAAAAAGACATTATGAAAAGCTCTGCCATGAGTTAAAAACCGAAATTCCGATTTGCAGAGATACTTATTTTAGGAATAAGCTTATTCATAGCATGGGCAACTCAAAAAAGGAATGGCAGGTCGTTGATGAAATTTTTAGTAAGCTTAAGTCTAAGGTGGGTATCTGTTTAAAAAATAATGAGACTAATGTTTCTGACTCTTTTGAAATTGATGAGATATTCAATGATTGTTAATAATATATTATATATATATAAATAAAATATTTAATATTAATATATACATATATGAAGATTAAAAAATTAAATTATAAGAAATATAACAATTTATATATTAATAAATTATTTATATAGTGCAGTTTTTCAACTACGCATGACGTGTGTTTTTTCTTCTGCGTGTGACTTTCTCGTAATAAAACTTAAAAATAAAATAAATCAAAAACATTCAAGATAGCAAAACGTGGCCGATCAGTAGTTGAAGAGGATTCAATATATCCTCATAATAAACTCAGGAAAAATAATTTTCCAATTATGGCTACTCCAGCCAAAGTTTCTAGGAGGAATTATTGGAGTCCTCTACAATGTCTGCCTGACGACGACAGCAATTTTGACGACGACTCTGTGCCGGCGACGCAAGCAAGTAAAATTGTGATTCCGCCCATAAAACTTTTGCAAAAAACTAGTGAATTTGTACACAAATTATTAAATGAACATAAAATTCTAAACTATTCCATTAAAAAAATTTCGATCGGAATTAAAATTTTCTGCGAATCAATTGATTCCCATCGTGCAGTATGTTCGTTGCTAAAAGACTCAAAGTGTCAATTTTTCACACACGAGCTAAAAAGTGAGCGGTCCTTTAAAGTAGTGTTGTTTGGCTTGGATGATATTGATCCTACAATTCTTAAAACCGAGTTGATTTCGCTTGGGTTAAAGTGCAAAGACACTAAAAAAGTCATAAAACGGCATGATCATTTCACTGATATTTTTTATATCATATATTTGGAAAGCGGGTCAATTCGAATGACCGAATTAAGGAAAAACATTCCAGCAATTATGCGTACGCGAGTGAATTGGGATTTTCAACGTAAAATTAAAAACAAAATCACCCAATGTCACAACTGTCAGATGTTTGGACATGGGGAAAAAAACTGTAGCATAAAAACTTATTGTGCCAACTGCTCAGGCAATCATAAAACAGCTGATTGCAAAACGAATGGTATTTTCCAATGCGCAAACTGCAAAGGAAATCACAAATCAACCGACAGTGTATGCGCAAGCCGCAAGCGATTCCTTGATATAAAAGAGCATCTCTCCAAGCGAAGTTCTCGCAACGCACAAGCAAAACAAACTGCGAACGGTTTTGCTTTAAATCAAACAGCTTTCCCTGCCCTCGCAGCTAAAAGTTCTGGAGTTAATGTTTTAACCCAACAGCTTGGTCTATCAAGTGCAACACCGATCCAAACTGCGTGGTCCACTCCATTATCTCACGCACCCGTTTGTAACACAACACCAGCAGAGAACAACTTCTTCACTCAAGACGAACTGACATCGCTTATGCTGGAAATGATTACGAATCTAGCGCAATGTAACAACAAAGTTGAACAATTCAATGTTGTCGCACAATTAGCTGTTAAGTACTTGTATAAGAATATTAAGTAATAATGTTTGTCTCTGTCAAGCTTATGTGTTGGAATGCGAAAAGCATTCGTAGTAAATGTGTGGAGTTTTTTGATTTTTTGTGTAGAAATGAAATCGATGTTTGTCTTGTAAGTGAGACCTGGTTAAATTGTTCAGTGAGTTTCGCTCATTCAAATTATAATTGTTATCGTGTTGATAGACCTGATAGAAGAGGTGGCGGTGTTGCCATCGTAGTTAAAAAAGGAATCAAACATGAACTTATACGTTCTTTAAATACGCTACTAATAGAAAACATTGGTATAGACCTTTTTCTAAATGATGGTACCAAGGTAAAAATTTTCTCGGTTTATTTTGCTGGAGGAGCGTCAACTTTGGAGAAGAAAAATTACTTCAACAATGACATTCGAAAACTAATTAGTATACGAGACAAGTATATCATTGGTGGTGACTTCAATTGCCGTCACCGCGACTGGGGCTGCTTGAGAGCGAATTCGTGGGGTAACATTCTATCGAACTTTAGTTCAAGGCATCCTTTCTCTATCCTACACTCACCATCTCCCACTTATATTCCTACTGATGCCAGAAGCTTTCCATCCACTATTGACCTCCTTCTGTCCAATATTCCTAACCAAATTACCCAGCCTATTGCCTTAAATGAACTTAGTTCTGATCATCTTCCCATAGTTTGCCACATTTTAGACGCTCCTTTACAAATAGAAAACAAAATATTCGATTACAGGAAGGCTAATTGGAAAAAATACAAGCAAGAAATCTGTATTAAACTAATAAATAGGCAAACCAACATTGACGATATCCATAGTATTTCTGAAATCGATGAAAATATAAAATTTTTTGAATCTGAAATGCTGAATAGTATCGATTCTTCTGTTCCAAAAAGAGTTCCTAAAAACATAGGTTTAAGTCTTCCGTTTTATGTAATTAATTTAATTAGAATTAGGAACATGCATAGAAGAAACTGGCAGCGTTTTAGGCAGCCTTTTTCTCGTCTAATGTTAAACAGATTTAATAATATTATTAAGGCTGAAATCTTGAAAGTTAAAAACACACGTTGGAATAATAAATTAAGTACCTTAAGTAAAAGTGCAAAACCATTTTGGAACATTGCCAAAGTACTTAAAAAAAAACATTCTAACTTCTTGCCCTTAATAACAGCAAATAATAATGTTATAATAACCAACGAAGACAAAGCCAATTGCTTAGCTGACACATTTGTCGGAAATCATAACATTGGAATGAATCTTGGCACTACTAGTGTTCAACAAGAAGTCAGTAGTTTTGTTGCTGATTTGCGCCTTAACAATCCAACATCCGATGTTTCTGATTTTACAAATGTTGATGATATAGTGGATATCATATCTGAAATAAAAATTAAAAAACCGTCTGGAATCGACAATATAAAAATATATATATTAAACATTTACCTCCAATTGGTTTTGCTTTTATTTCTTTTATAATAAACGCATGCTTAAAGTTACAATATTTTCCTGAGGTATGGAAAAAAGCGAAAATAATTCCTATTTTAAAACCTGGAAAACCAGCCTCACTGGCTTCAAGCTATAGACCAATAAGCCTTCTAAGTAACTTAAGCAAAATTTTTGAAAAAATTATAAAAAAAAGAATTTCGAGATATGTTGACGACCACAATATACTACCAATGGAACAATTCGGCTTCAGACAAAACCACGGTACATGCCAACAAATACTAAGAATTAGTAAACATGTTAAGAAAAATTTGCATGTAAAAAAATCAACCGGTTTAGTCCTTCTTGACATAGAAAAAGCTTTTGATACAGTGTGGCACGAGGGACTGCTCTATAAAATGATAAAGCTAGACTTCCCATCATACTTAACTAATATAGTAATGAGTTTTCTTCAAAACCGTCATTTCAAGGTTTCTGTCTCTCAAAGTTACTCTTCAGAAAGACTAATTCCCGCCGGCGTTCCTCAGGGATCAGTTCTTGGCCCCTTACTGTACAACATTTATACATCTGATATTCCAAGCATTCCTCACTGCGAGTATGCCATTTACGCCGATGATATCGGAATTTTCAGCACGCATGAGATAGGTTTCATAATTGAAACTTATTTACAAAATGCAATACACACTGTCATCGATTATCTCAATAAGTGGAAGATTAAAATCAATGCTGGTAAAACCCAAGCTATTTTCTTTTCAAGAAGAAGAAAGCCCTGTTTTTTAACCAGGAATACGCTCGAAGTAAATGGCATAAACATAAACTGGAATAACTGTGTCAAATACCTCGGTGTACATTTGGATTCCAAATTAACGTTTAAGGAGCATATTAGGCAAACAGTAAAAAAATCTAGAATAGCAATTAAAATGATGTACCCACTTATTAATCGAAGGTCTTTGCTTAGCAACGACAATAAAGTTATTCTCTGCAAGGTAATTTTTCAGGCATTATACCTTTACGCATCACCAGCATGGGGAAGCTGTGCAACTACACATATCCAAACACTTCAAGTGGCACAAAACAAGCTGCTTAAAATTATGTTAAATCTACCTTGGCATTATTCCACCGTTGCCCTCCACGAGGAATCAAATGTTTCTCTCATAAAAGATAGAATTCGCTCCCTAAGAACTAAATTCTATATGAACTGTGAAATGTCGGATAATCCACTCATCAACAGTCTGTGTACCTGATTGTTCATCACACCTCATCGAAATTTATTGTTGTTATTTATTTAAGATTGTTAATTTTTTTTTCTCGTTATTACTTATATTTATATTACTTGTTGTTCATAATTCATTCATTATAGTTTTTTCTTATTTATATTCTTAATTGTTAACTTATTATCTATAGTATATTTACTTATTATTCATTTATTTATTTATTTATTTATTATTTTTTTTTATTTTTTTAATTTATATAATTACTTATATATTTATTTATTTATTTGCTGATCGTTTGTTCTAATCTAGTCTTAAAGTCTTAAGCTTATTTATTAGTGTCACATAACATTATATTTAAGCACACTATTTAGATTGGAGGTTTTTTCTATAGCTTTTTCCTTCAAATTACTTTTTCTTTAATAGCATGTATTTAGATTCCTTTATAATTTCTCAGTAGTAAGGCATATATACCATATCTCTGTAAATTGTGCGACTTCACATACACATTATAACGTTTTTATGCTATACAAATACAAATACAAATTATTTATATATATATGATATTTAATAATTTATAATTTTTATAATATTTATCTAATAATTTTTTTCTAATATTAATTCATTCAAGATTGCCGTATAAATAACAGTTTATGTGAATGTGAATACACAATCAGGCAAGATAATTTCCATATGGAAACTTTCTTCTTCGAAAATTTTACTTCTGTGGAAATATATAAAATTATTCTATCTCTCAAAAACCCCAACTCCTCATCGTATGATAACATATCTAGTAATATTATAAAAAACATCTCTTTTCAGATCTCAGATGTGTTATCTTTTATTTTCAATCTTAGCATCATGAAAGGTTTTTTTTCCTGAATCTCTTAAAACAGCACTGATTATTCCACTCCATAAGAAAGGTGATACCGTATTAGTAAATAATTATCGTCCAATATTACTTCTATCAGTTTTTTCTAAGATTTTTGAACGAGGAATCAAAACTAGAATGTTGAGCTTTTTAAATAGTTCAAATTTTTTTAGTGATTCCCCCAGTTTGGTTTTAGGAGTGGTAAATCTACTGAAGTCGCATTGTTGAAGCTAACAGGCGAAATTTATAATAGCTTTAATGTATCTAAAATACCTGCTACTTTATTTATTGATATTTCAAAGGCTTTTGATATGGTGGACCACTCTTTGCTGCTAAATAAACTATATCATGCCGGCTTCAGAGGTTTTATGCACGAATGGTTCACTTCTTATTTATCCAATCGTAACCAAGGAGTAAGTGGGCGCCGTGGCTCAGTGGTAATGCACATGGCTGCTGCGCAGGAGGTTCAGGTTCGAATCCCAGCAACACCAAAAGTATTTTTCACGGTGTCCCACCTCTCGCGAATGGGTGACAAACGTTCCGAGAGTAAAATACCTTGTCACGGAAAGCTTCTCAATTAGCCGTTCGGATCCGGCCCTTATAATCCCTTCCATTTGTGTCCAAAAAAATTAATATGTGCAGCACAATAAATGGTCGCGAGAAGTTAGGCCTTGGACCGCAATGGTCTGCCAAAAATTATTATTATTAACCAACGAGTAAAAATAAAGAATTGTCTCAGCTCTCAAAATTGTATAAATATCGGAGTCCCACAAGGATCTATTCTGGGCCCTATCTTGTTTTTAATTTATGTTAATTCTTTATTCATCCAACCTTTTAATGGAAAAATTTCGTCATTCGCTGACGACACTGCTTTATCATATTCTAGTAACAGCCTTTTTAATTTAGTTTCAGATGTTAATAATGATTTAGAATTACTGCGAAGATGGTTTAAAATACACAGATTAGTAATCAGTAACAAAACAAAATTCATGATTTTTAGCTTTACTGGTACTGTTGATATAAATGTTGACTATGATTCGTCGAATTGCTTGAGATTTCCTTTAGGAAAACAGTGTTTGCATAGTCGGGGGGTTAACTACTTTTAATTCAAACATGAACTGTTCTGCCAACTGCTTTAAAATTGAAAGAGTCGACAACTTTAAATACTTAGGAGTTATTTTGGACCATTAGCTTAGTTGGAAGGACCACACTAAGTATTTGATGCAATATTTGAATAGAGTTTATCATATTAGTCTGTATTGTCGTTTGCCAATCTTAAAGATGGTATACAATGGGTTGTTTAAATCGAGACTTCAGTAAGGGATATCTTGTTGGGGTGGAACATATTTCAACAAAATTGAACCCTTGTTACTCAAACAAAAACATGGAGTGCGTATTATACGAAAGGTTAATCGTAGAACACCTAGTAATGTATTGTTCATTGGCCTTAAAATACTTCCATTAAGGCATCTATCTATATATATAAAGTAGAGAATTTATTTGTATATTTGTATACTTGTGCCTAACTAGCTCTGAAACGCCTTGACCAATTTCAACCAAACTTGGTGTACATATTATTTACTAGGTGGAATCAAACGTAGGGGAGGGGGGTAGTAGGTTTTTTGGCTTTTTGGTCTGACCCACCGTTTTCGTTATCACCGAGACGAATAGTGCTGGTAGTACACTCCTATGGGTGGTGGGTGACCGATATTAGTGTTGATTCTATGGTTTTCGGGGTCGCTGAGTTGAATGGTGATGGTAAGACAGCGCCAGGGGGATGGTGTCGAAACGATGGAGGAGGGGGGGGTGCTTGACCGATATTAGTGTCGATTATATGGTTTTCGGGGTCGCTGAGTTTAATGGGGATGGTAAGACAGCTCTAGCGGGATGGTGTCGATTACTGTGTGGGGGGGGGTTACCAATATTAGTGTCGATTCTATAGTTTTCGTTGTCGCTGCGGTGAATAGTGATGGTAAGACACCTCTACGGCTAGGGGTTCGATGAAGAGGGGGAGGGGTGTCGATATTACTGTCGATCCCATAGTTTTCAGGATCGCTGAGATAAATAGTTATAGTAAGACACCTCTTTGCGGATGGGGTCAGGGGGGGACTGTTTGGAGGCGATATTAGCGTCAAACTTTACACCCGTGCAACGCCGGGCACTCAACTAGTATTTCTATAAAGTATTAAAAATATTTTTGAAAAGTCAGGATATAACACAGCACGGCTTTATGATAATTATAGCCTACGTGTGAACACCAGAAATCTAGCAAATGTACCTAGATTTAGACTTTCTCCGATCTTACAAAAATGTAGGAGTCTTCAAATCCACTGGTTATCGTTTGTATATTATCGAATAAAATAACCATTAATAAGCATGCAATGACAAAGCTTCCAACACAAAGAAGATTAGAAATGTATGTGCCGACTTTAAGTCAATGGTATAAATGTTGGTTTCTTTAAAATCGGGACAACATTGTCAAAGCTATTCTTACAGCGAAGATTAGGTCTACCCCGTTGTCATGTCCCGTAAAAAATACATAATACCATAGGACTTTCCGAGCATGTTACATTTCGCTCATACAAGTTAGGTGTCCTCTTCACTGGAGCCGAACTTATGTTTTGCACACGTTTTCGTTGTATTTAGGCAACCATTCGCTTATTCAAAGTTCTATTATGATAGGATAGTTCCATTTTGGAAAAACTTGAATGCTCGTATATTTAACAACGTTGTCGATGAATGTTGACGAAATTATAAGTTGTATCAAACTCAAAACAAAGCACGGATAAAAGTCTAGTGCATGAAACGCTTAAGCCGTTGATAAAATGATTAACAGGAATATCCAAGCATGCAAAGGTAAACTTTTTAAATTGAATTTAAGGTATCTTTGAAAGATAAAATAAAACCAACCCATAAAAATTAAAAATGTCCATGTAAATTCTATAATCGGAGATACACATATGTGCAAAGTTTGAATAAAATCTGGCTTAAGGAAGTGGATAAAAAATTGTTCGCAAGATGTGGCGACAAACAAACAAACAAACATATCCGGAAACGAAATTAATATAAAGAAT
Organism: Nephrocerus scutellatus; assembly: GCA_947095585.1. Taxonomy (NCBI): domain Eukaryota; kingdom Metazoa; phylum Arthropoda; class Insecta; order Diptera; family Pipunculidae; genus Nephrocerus; species Nephrocerus scutellatus. The sequence continues at coordinate 34,607,031 of OX352761.1, forward strand.
TTAAAAAAATAACCCTGATTCTAAACAAGCTTAAAAATGCATATGATAATTGGTAGGAAGAAGAAGAAAGCATAAGCAAGCATGAAGCAAGAGTTCAGATCATGATAATATGCTTTTTGTTAGCGAGGATTTAATATCACCTTATCTATAGGCTTAATAATTTTTGTTAATCTAAGCTTTAACGCTGAGAACTTTAAAATTATTTTACTTATTTGAAATACTGATTTGGAATATTAAATGAACAAAGTTTCAAGGTACTTATTATTATTGTAGCTTGTCCACAAAGTGACCAATTAGCTAATGAAGTTAACTATTAACTAATTTTCACATTTTTTTAAAGGCGAAAAAACGATGAATGATGCTATCTCTACAACCACTAAACAGATTTTATATTCATCATCATATTTGGCTCTACAACCGGGGTCCGGTCCTGGCCTCCCGCAAAAAGTCTCTCCACCGGTCCCGATTTCGAGCTGATGTCATCCAGTTTGGCATCCATAAACTCTGGGCGCTCTGGTCTACGCCATCATTCGGGCCTCGCTGTCTTGTTCCATAAATCCTACCGCAAAGGACTTTCCGAGCAGGATCCTCTTGCGAGCTAGGTGTCCTGTCCACCGGAGTCTATCGAACTTAATTCTCTTTACGATGTCGACATCGCGGTAACGCTCGTAGATCTCATCACTATAGTCTCCGAAACCGAAACCCAGAGATAGTTAAAGGATTGCACTACTTCAAATTCGCGCTCCACTATTTTAATTGCGGGACCAATGTTGGATCTTCTAGTCGCAGACGTGGCCACCATGTTCTTTGTTTTGCTCTCATTTATGTGCAGCCCCAGATTTCGTGCCGTCTGCTCGATCTGGATGAAAGCTTTCTGTTTTTACCAACGATGTCAATGTCGTCTGCGTAAGCCAGTATCTGAATAGACTTATATAGGATTGTTCCTATTGCCGTTACGTCAGAGTCTCGGATGACTTTCTCCAACGCCAGGTTGAAGAGGACGCAGGCCAGTCCATCCCCTTGTCGGAACCCGTTATAGATGTTGAATGGGCTTGATGGTGATCCGGAAATTTTTACTTGGCTTATAACATTGGTCATGGTCAACCTACATAGGGATGCCGTGGGATGCCGAATTCTCTCATGGCTTTATAAAGTTCTACTCTGGCTATGCTATCATAGACGGCTACGGCTTTAAAGTCTATACAAAGTTGGTGTAATGAGTTTTGAAACTCTAGACATTTTTCCATCACCAGCCTAATGATGCAAATATGATCAGTTGTTGATTTGCCTGGGATGAAGCCACACTGGTATGGACCAATGAAATGTATCCTATCCTGTCTTGAAGGATAGAGGAGAATATCTTATACGCGGTACTCAACAACGTTATACCATGATAATGGCTCCCTTCTTCTTGTATGGGGCAAAGGATGCCAGTCTGCTGGCATAGCTTCTTTCTCCCAAACTTGCACTATTATTTCATGAATTGCTTGGTGTAATGTGGGGCCTCCTATTTTTATCAGTCCCATCAGATCCCGGGACCCTATTATTTTTGAGCCGATTTATCGCTCTGCTAACTTCGTCTATGCTTGGTGGCGGCGTGTATAGAGGAAAATTACCGGCGGCCACCACGTGAAGGATTGATCGCACTTCCACCAGTCAGAGATAGTAACGGCCACCTGCAATTCTAGAGAATTCTGTGTTATTCTCCTGATGTCTGAACGCCGATTTTATATAACGATTTTTAATTAGTTCTAAGTAGTCTAATAGTTATTAATATTAAGTCGAAAAATATAGAGAAGAAAGTTTTCTTTCAGTTTTTGTTTCGTATTTAAAATATAATCATTAAATATTTTAAATTAAATCAAGAAAATATTGTCAGATAATAACAAATACTATTGCATATTATTGAAAATCATTATTTTAATACACTGTAACAAGTGCGGCTCTTTGGAAATTCACAGAATTCACAGAACAGAACATAATACAGAGAGGGCACAAACTATATTTTCTATTGTACGTGTGAATCAATTATGATAAACATGAAATTTGAGCAAATCAACAAAAAAATATAACTCTTGTAACACATTTTCTTTTAAATTTTTTTCTTTAAACTTCACAACTTTTCAAAATTAATTTCTGGATACTTTTGAAGATGTTTCTGTTAATACAATTTCAGTTTAAAGGAATCCATGAATTTCTATATATATGCAGAATGACCTTATTAAAAGTGTGCACAATGCTCTAAAGAAATATATCACTTCTATCTGCATTCCAGTGAGACAACTTAAATGTTTTTTGTACAGTCCATTAAGTTAAGGTGCATGTTCGACTTGACATTTGGAGTAGTTTTGAAGGATCGTTTTAAACATGTTTGCTTCCACCTAAAAACGCGAATTTCGTGTATTGATTATTGTCAAAAGGAAAACCCCTTACGATAACCGAAGAAAAGTAAAAAACCTACTAAGGCGACTCTTCTCCGTCACAGTTTATTATTCATAAATGGTTAACTAATGCCTCTTTCGATTAATTAAAACCGTACCCGAAACCTTACCCACGGGTAAGCTACCCAAATCATAGGGTTTTCGTGGTTATCGTGGTACATGCTTTGCAAATCAAATTGAAAAGAACAACAAACTGAGAAACTCGTCTGCTTGATCTCTCTTCGCCATATTCCTGAGTAAACGAAACCTTACCCGTCGATTGCCGATGGGTAGCAAAGTACAGTGTCGGTTACAAAACCATGCAAATAAAACGCAAAATCATGAACAAAATCCATGATATCCGATTCCGAGAGATGCTGAAAGTAGTTGCTGAGAACAAATTTAGTAACCTTAATTATGTGTAATACTGAAATAGGCTTGATGTTTTGAACGACAGTATATTTGGAGAAATTTGGAAGATTTGGCGCCGTGGCTCAGTAGAAAAGCGCATGGCTACTGAGGAGGATGTTCGTGGTTCGAGTCCAAGTAACACCAAAAGTATTTTTCACGGTGTCCCAGCTCTCGCGAATGTCTGACAAACGTTCCGAGAGTAATAACTTGTCAAGGAAAGCTTCTCAATTCGCCGTTCGGATCCGGCCTGCAAAGTTATGTCCCTTCCAAAAATATACATGCTGCAAACACAAATGGTCGCGAGAAGCTGCCTTGGACCGAAACGGTCTGTCGCGCCGAATGTTATTATTATTATATTTGGAGAAATGTTGTGATAGTTTCTTTGATTTATTTTTGGAAATTATAATGCATTCATATAACAGTGATAAAGTATAAAGAAATATCTGTACAGTTCATGCAACTTTTGCTTAAGTCAAGTGTTAACAAAAACAACCAATAGAAATTAAAATTTTTCATGTAAATTCTCTAATATAATAATATTTTTACAAAAACTGCTGTCATCTCGCTGTTTGAATAAAATCCGGTTAATTTAAAAAAAAATTATATGGCAGCCTCTCGGCCCTGGGGTGCAATAACTTCAAAATTTTAATAGAAAGTGTTTTCATCGGAGATACACATGTGTGCAAAGTTTGAATAAAATCGGGCTGTAGGAAGTGGCTTTAAAATTGATCACAAGAATTGGCCACAAACAAATAAACACACACACGGGCACGCGAAGGTAATATAGAGAATTTAAAAAACGAACCTTAACAACCAAATTAACACCGAAAAGATTGCGTGAACAATTTGTACATAAATGAAGACATAATTTAAAATATGCTATAACATTTTTAACGCGTTTGTATGTGTGCGTGTGTTCTTATGGAAGAACAAGCGTGACATATTGCATACATTATTGATAAATTAGATTACCTATGCAATTTTAATATTCTAATGAGGCTGAACAGGTTACATAAGATCTGCAGACCTTGCAGGTAATTGAGTTCACGCAGGAAGTCGACAAGTAATTTTTTAAACACTTCTTTTTTTTCTATAAATTCTGTATTAGTTGCTACAATAATAGAGCACTTTACTATGCCCTGAAATAAAGCCAAGCTTTTAAAATGCAGAATTCTAGAAACATTTGCTTCGGCTTTATTTTACAAGCAATGTTTGGCTTTATATCACTTCATAAAGTGTAATAAAACCGAATTTTAAAACTCGGCCTAGTTTCGCTTTAATATTGTGAAATCAATGCGCATTATGAAATTCGGCCTTATTTCGCTAGGCTTTATTTCATGACACCGCTCTGCACTGTTCTGTCACGCCGTCCTTAACTCTTTTCTCAATGACCGACTGCCAAGGATTTTCTTTTGCAAATCTTTCAACGAACGCGTTTGTATCAAAATTAAATTGGGTTGCTCGTCTATAAGTTGGAACAGAGTAATTGTAAAGAATCAATAACAGACTTTTAAACAAGTCGGATTGAACAAATCAAGTTTCTGCAATACAATAAACAACACGATTCTTATATTCTTGAAAAATGTTATATTGCTATAATTGTTTTTATCTTATCCAACTCGATCGAAGTTTAAAATCGAAAGAAACAAAATAACTGCCAGCTGCATCCAGCAAAGAACTTCCTCTGACGGATCATAAAAAAAATATACGAAAAAGTTATAAATTTGTCTTCCATCGTTTGTACAAGTGGAAAAAGTCAATTCGTTAAATAATTATTGTTTACATTCCTTTGCAGCTACAAATACCACAAACTACCATTTTTTAATTGCGTAGAAATTCTATGAGTATTGATAGTTCAAATTCGAAAGTAAGCATTGACAATAATTCTTATTCTTGAAAAGCATTAACTATTAATGTTGAACTAATATTTTATGTACATAGTGTAAAAAAATTATCTTATATTGTTTCGTGACGTTACCGCTTTAACTTTTATAAATGGACTAGACACTATCTGCATTTCGACATTCACTACAATGGGATTATTCCTACTGTTACATAATCGGATACAGTAGATGTATAACAACGATTATGCAGAATTATGTGTAGGTTTTGTAGTTTTGTTATCGAGAAGCTTTGTTTTGATATACGGCTGCACTTAAGCTCACGATCGAGATGATCTGTTTTGCAATAAACTACTCAATGTCGAGTTTAAACTTCCATTGATTTGCAATTATGTGGAACAAGACTTTCTTGTTGACGTATAATTTCGATAAAATATAATTATCTATCATTCGTGCTGGTAGACAAATGATAGTGGGCTGAAACCATTCTTCAAGACTTGACTGAACTTCTCTTGAGGCCAAAGTATCTTATTTACTTTCTTTTGACTTTTTTTTAGTAAACATTTCTTAATAAAAGGTAATGTTTTACCAGGAAGGAGTTAGTTGCTCGTACTAGAACAGCTGTTGTTTTCCAAATGCAATCGCAAACACTAACTAAGCGGTAGAATTCTTTCATCCATTCAATATTACGAGGGGTTAAAGCTATGGATTTGTGGATATAGTGCTTGCATATTTCTATAAAGTTTTTTATGATTTACAGTCAGTAGCCCAACTGACTTATTAAATAAAAAATTCTAATTGGTTTGAAACATGTTATTGTTCAATTAAGCGTAACGAATAAATATTAAAAACAAGAGAAATGCATTCCTAAAGACAGAAAACAGTATTTCATTAAATTAATGAAGTTAGAATTTATTTTTTTTGATTATCTGTACTTACAAAAAATTAACGATAAAAAAATGTTGATGTCTTTGTCTTTATTTACATGTAGTTGACACGTAGCTAAACTATTAAAAGTTCATTGTAAAAGAAAAATTTAATGAAATTCAGTGTTTATTTTTCAAACTAATAAATTGATTATATGGACAAATCTACAGCACTCTTCTCAAATGTTATGATACCAAACCAACATCAATATCAGTAGTCAAACATAAATTACTAGTTCGAACTCATCGCCTATTCTATTAGAATAATAATTATTTTATTAATTTTACCGGTTCAAAGACCCAATGCTATCTCCTGTCGTCAGAGCGAAACGTAAACCTTCAGAAATTAGACCAGGCGCACATTGAGCACAGCCTAGCACAGCCTAGCATAGCTGAGGCTTTTTGATCATTCCACGTTAGACTAAATACCGAAAAATGTGAATGTGAAATTTGCATTATCGTGGCTCCACACACGCTCATCAGCTTACACTAAACACCATCTGAAGGCGTACTGTTAAGTTTAGAAAATCTTTTTAGTCGTAAAAAACGTATGTGGATTGTTTTGCCAAGCTCTGCCATTCATGCATTCAAAATGCAAGCTCACAGACAACTTCTCTCGTACTATCACGCCCATGCTATGCCTAGCATCATAAGAGTGTAAATTTAAAAAAAATGATTCCGTGCATTTAAAATCCAATGAATTTCTAATTTCTATGCAAAATGTAAATGCATTCGAAACAGATTTTTTGATTCTTTTATTATTTTGGGGGATAAATTATTGCTTTTATAAAAATTATGGCATTACCCTATTTAAATGTAAAAAAACTGGATGTTTGCAAAAATTTAAGTATGTAATTTGGTTTCTTACGTGCTCCCATGTTGAATTTTGATTTTGTAGAATTTGGGCCAAAATTTTTGGTAGTAATTTCATTAAATCAGTTTATAGAAAGGTTATTATTGCCTTTTATTATTTATGCTTACCATCTTATGGTCTCATATACGTCAATAATGCCCAGTACGTTTGTGGCAAAGACTTAATGTTAGATTCCGCTGAGTTCAAGTAAATTTTTGTTAATTCTTATTCTACGCGACGACATAGATATATAAAATAAATTATTGTACGGAACGGAACGGAACACCACTGATATATTTCATAGGTGAATTAATTTAGAGATGCTCATGATTTATTTGTCATTTTAATTAAAACAACTTGTGTTTAAGATATCAAATAAGATAAAGTACCATCAATGCCATTAATTATGAAACTCCACTCAATCACTCAAATGCCCTCCACGGAAACGAATGCACGAGTGAATGCGCAGAACCCAATTCTTCGTGACTTTTTCGCAGAGCCCCAAGGAAAAAAGTCCAGAGGCGTGAAATCACAAGACCGGGGCTGCAAATTGACTGGTCCATTTCTGAAAAAAAAAAAAAAACACTCACAAGCCTTGAGCTTCAATAACTCGATTGTTTGGCCAGATGTGTGCTATGTGATGCCTTGGTTTTGTTAAATCCACATATTCTCCAATTTATCTCAGAATTAGTCAGCCCACATAAAACCTGCATCAAACAGTCAGTGAATGGCATCGGGTTATTGACCTGCCCCAATGTGACAATTTTGCTTATTAACGAGGCCGTTGAGGCAGAAATGGGCTTTATAGCTGAGAATGGAAATATTGGAGTTTGCACACGTAAAGTTGTTGCAACCGAACGCAAACTTTAAAAAAGAATTTGAATAATTTTTGAAAACGTTGATGAATCGTGAAATTTGGCGAGTTAAAACCTCAAATAAACGTTAGCTAACTTCAAGATTAGGCAAGAAGCCCCATTGGAAAAATAGGGCCTTCAAATTTTAAAACCTTTAGCGAAGTAGGCATCTATGTTTCCATTTGGATAGAATGGGGATATTTTTGGATATTTTTAATACGCCTAATTAACAAAGACAAATTAATTTTTTTATAAATTGCTATAAACATATATAGGCTTTTAACCAGATGCCATCATTATTGTTATTATTACTCAGACACTTACTGTGTACAGAAAATTGCGGGCGTACGGTATATCGTGCATCTTTAATAGATGGCGGAGTTTTCCGGCTTGGTTATTTTCTTTTACTTAACATTGCCATTTGTATTTATAATAACTAATAACCTTTCAGATGTGTAATGTTAGATATGTTTTAGATTTCAAATAACAATCGAAAAACGAACTAGAAAAGCATTAACGAGCAGTTAAGGCTTGTTTGCCAAATGTTTGAGAAAATTTTTTGAAACAAATTAAAGGTTTTTTGTATTGAAACTACATATATTCTACTACTACATAAAGGAATAAATTAAATGGATTTGTTGCAACATTCTAAAAATGTAATTTACAATTTCACTCAAAACTTCAGAGGCGACATATTATGTCATTTACTGTTACTCAGTACATATTGTCATTTTGAACCTATATTATATTAAAAGGAAAGGATATATTATATAAATATGGCAATAATATGGCAAATGAAATATATTGTTATCATTTATTTACATTTCAAATTTAATTGAGTGGTGACTGCAAGTAAGTAACAAGTTCTATACTTTTATCGGCCTTTCTAATTTGTCTTTTGTACTTCGCTGAAGCCGCTAACAATCTATTGTAGTTTCAACGCAAGGTTTACTTGAGAGGAATAATTTGTATTAAGCAAGCCGAACCGATTGAGAAGAATACATTGCCGCAATGAATCACTGAAAGCAATTTGCCAATTGTTTGAGAACATTTTTTGAAAACAAATTAAAGGTTTTTTGTATTGAAACTACATATATTCTACTACTACAAAATATAGAAATAAATTAAATGGATTTGTTGCAACATTCTAAAAGAGTAATTTACAATTTCACTCAAAACTTCAGTGGCGACATATTATTTCAGTTACTGTTACTCAGAACATATTATCATTCTGAGCCTCTATTATATTAAAAGGAAAGGATATATATATAGGGTGACCCAACAAGAGCGCCGGATTTAAAGGGTGTCCTAACAAGAGCGCCAGATTTAAAATTGCCGCCATTTTGTTAATACGAATTGTACGGTGATTTTTTTTTGACATTTGTCACGTACAGACCACGATTTAAGAATATGGAGAATGTTTGCTTAATTCAAAAATAAATGTTTTCTTTAAAATTTATATACAAAAATTTGAATTTGAATACAAGAGAATCCGGCGCTCTTGTTGGGACACCCTTTATATATATATATATATATACCTGTAGATAAATATGGCAATAATATGGCAAATGAAATATATTGTTATCATTTATTTACATTGCAAAAATAATTGAGTGGTGACTGCAATTAAGTAGCAAGTTCTATACTTTTATCGGCCTTTCTTATTTTTCTTTTGTACTTCGCTGAAGGCGCAAGGTTAACTTCAGAGGAATAATTTGTATTTAACGAAGTCGAACCGATTGAGAAGGATACATTGCCGCAATGAATCACTGAAATCAATTTCGTTAAAAGCTTTTAGGTACACAATATTCTTGCATTTGTTGGCCATTTAACTAAATGAATAACGCCAACGAAAAGTACGTAATATTAAGTGGATAAAACTCACCTAACGGTATATTGGTTCCACTTGGATGCAAAGTGACCGACTTGCGGCTCGGTGGAACTATTGGCGGAATGCCTGATGTTGACGACGGCGACGGCGATGATGAATCGCACGATCCTTCCAGCGACTGAGCAGGGGTGGGAACTGTCATCTGATGATCGTTGTGCTCGTGTGCGGGACTTTTCACCCCCTGGCCGTTATTGTGATGATGATGATGAAGATGGTGATGGTGATACAAGAGAGCTGTCGGTGGATGAACAACCGACGGCAACTCTGTTACTGACAATGCTCTGGCCTCGTCCTGAGCCTGGGCACGTCGCAATGCCGTCTGCAGTGCCATAACCTTCTGGCGATCCGCTGTCAAGTGACACTTCTCACATACACAATAGCGAAACTTACAATACCGTTTGTGTCCCTTCAGTGTGATCTTGAGCCCATGATTTCGGCAGCGTGCACAATTTGGCGGTGTTCGTGCAGAAATTGAACTGCCACTTGAACTCGAAGCTCCGCCGCAAATTTCGGCCTTGGAATCCAACAAGTCCGTGTCGGACATTGTATCGGTCCAATTATCTTCAGAAACCATTCAAAAAACAGCAAATAATGGATGTGAGTAGCGATCAATACTTCGAATTCACAGCCTTGATTTTATTTGTTTACCCTTTTTTAAAAATTAATTTGTTAAACAATAACAAAGAGCATTTCACTACAAAAAACACAAACACTAACTAGCGCGAATTGTCGAAGCACCAAAAAATACAACAGATTTTTCGGCTTCAATTCATCTGCAATAAGATAATTTATATAACCGCAACGAATGTCTTGCATAGCATTACAACTAATTTAGAGCTTAGATTTTTGATAAACAAATTATCTAATCGCCTGTATTGCCTCTGTGTCGGGGACAGATAAGCGAACAACAATAATTAAAAACACGAGTATATTATTTTATTTTACTTTTATTTACATTCTCCGACAGAGTTGTTGCTGGGAAACATTGTACGACCGGTTGGATGTGATAAAGGACAGATTTAGATACGTTTTTAAATCAACGACGATCTGCATAATTGAACGATAAGCGAGTAACAAGTAAAAAAACAGAGCGCGATAGTGACCACGACTAGGCCAATCGAATAGGAACAAACATGCCAGCAAACATTCAATTGCAATTGTATCAACACGAAGTTTCGACGATTCGCGATCGAATATTGCTATAAATAGATATTTGTATTTTTTTTTATTTTCTTTTGTCTGGTTATCGGCTAATGTGGTTCAATCGGTGGAACGTCAGCCAATTGTTTTTTTTTACTCGAACGTAGCACCCGATCCGATCGGAACAACAGTCAATGAATATTTTTAAAATAAGCGCACACTATCACCAAGCCTTGAATTCGGTCTGCCAACTGAGCGATAGTGCGACAATCAAAAGTCTCGAATCTCGATCACACAAATTTCCGCGTTATCCCGCTCATGCACACACGAAATTTGAGCGAAAAGCAATGTTACTGCACTGTGTTCAGTCGTTCAGTGTGAAATTGCAATGCGAATGCGACGTGTTGCGCGCGCTAGCCAACGGTCGCGGTTGGATTCAGATCTCGTACTCACAAGTTGGTTTGTTTATGTGTTGTTTGTTGGCTGGCTGTCTGCCGACCTGCATCGCACAGTTTTTGGTCAGTGCTCAGTGGAAGCCAAATAAGAGAAAAATATATTTTACAACTAAACAAAATGCATTGACTCGCAGCGTTGCCGAAGTGGGCAATCTTGCCATTATGAAACATTTAAAATGTATGGCACGTTTTGAGCTTACACTTCTTACTTTATAATATAGTAGTTTTACCGTTTTACTAATAAAGTAATTGGAAAGACCAATGTGCTTTAATGAAATAATAAAAAATAAATGCCAAAATTTCGTCCTTCACAGGGATTTTTATATTTAAGAAAGAAAGAAATAGCCTTTTTTAAGTTTTTGGCTGAAACTTTATTATTTACATATAACATACAAAATAAATATTTCTATATATTATATATATAATAGTTTTTTTTCTATAACTAACGAATTGTATTTTTCTTTTGTAAAAGTAAAAAAGAATGTTTTTTATTTAAATACACCTATGACACGCTAGAATCGGAAATGGCACGGTTTGTGAGACACGGATTTTTTATTTCGCACGGCAACGCTGTTGACTCGTCGTCGGCGTCGCTCGACAAATAATGTATATTCACACCGATAAAAAACTGCACAATATACTGCTTAACAGTAGCGGTAGTGGTGTAACTGCAAGCAAACAATGCATTCACATAAATGAGCTTAACTCGCGAGTCGCGAGAGTAATTTTGATTCGCATTCGCAAACGTATTCGTATTCAATTTTAAACCAACCAACTAAATTGTCTCCACGTGTATAGCATTATATGGAATTTTAGCAACAGCTGGATGCGCTATAATACTTATAATTTTTTTAATTCTAAACCGAGCTAACAGTGTTTCTGTGGACTTTTTTTTAAAAAAAATCTTGCTAAATCCGTGCACAAATACGACTTGCTACACAACAAAAGCAGTAAATTAGATTAGTTTAACACGATAGATATCAAAGATGTCACAGTATTAAGGAATTCGCGGTTGGATTCTCAGCTCTTGGGTCTCTATTATAAATGAGAAAGTATGAACTCGATTTGAATACCGATAACACAAAACAAGCTCGCACACAAACGTCACAAAAACACAATCATTTCACACAAACGATGAAAGATAGACTACAAAAACAAAGAGCAAAGTAAAAGAGAAAGATGTGAATAGCCCAGCTTAAGAGATGTATTTCATATTAATATTGTGCCAAGTTATTCCTATTCCTGATAATACTGAATGCCATTAGGCACATTACACGATCATTAATAATGTAACTACTTTTGCCAATGACGACATTATTAATGATCGGGATTTTCTGTTTTCGTAAATTATCGATACGGCGAGTGATTGAAATCAGTTGCCATATTCTGAATGTACATTTTTAAGAGGGCAGGCGAAAAATTGTTTAATTGACATAGGATTGAGCTTTCCCAATAAAATGAACAAGAATTGTTAAATTCTGTACAACTTTTTTCACCGACATATTAATAGTTTAAAAAATTAAATTCCCATAATTTTAACATAAGAAAAAAAAAAACAAAAAACAAAAGTAAAAATATTTTAAATTGTAAATTAATAAAAATCTGTATGTAGGTACATTATGTATGTCCTTTATACATTTATCCGATTCCGTTCAAACTTTGCATAGGGGTTTTATACTATAACGAGCAGAGTCTCGCCATATTTTGGAAGTGGTAAAACGCATATTTTTACATATCTCATGTTATTATGCATTTTTTTGGAAAACATATACAACAGTAATATACGAGTAGTTTCGTATTTTGATGAAATAAAAATAAAATTTTATTTAGCCGGGCAACGCCGGGTGTATTAGAAAATTAAATAATTTTTTTGGAAAACAATAATTATTGATGAATGTTGCAGATACGATGTGGAGATCATTGAATTTTGTCTGGTACGTTGGCCTTGGAACTGTACTGGAAGGCACTTCTGCTGAGCTATCTGAACTGACCTGTTATATTATATAAAGATACGCATATGGTACTATTACGAGTATATTAAAATGCGCATCTTGACAAGCATTACTAATAGATATTTATTTTTCTTTACATAAGTTTATAGATATATATACGTGTTTTACATATACTTGTTTGATTTAACATCAGAAATTATGGAAAATATTCGCTTTAACGCAGTGCTACACTTAGGCAGGGACAAACAATAAATACTTTGTCACTTCAATTAATTTAATTAATTAATTAATTAATTATTCCGTTTTTAAATTAGAATCTTTGAAATTCCCACCAATTGGGAGATATCTCACGACCTTAACACTGAATAGGAAAAGTGACAAATGAAGAAATTAAAACCAATCGTGGTTGTGATACTAAAAGAGGATTAAAATTATTCCCTTTGTACAAAAAGTTGGATTAAAACTAATAAAAATGCATGGCATTGTTGTAAAATCAATCCTTTTTTTATTTATGTGCAAATAAAATGCAGCTCTCGTTGATTGATCAAAAAATAGTTGAACGTACACCATCAAGAGGGGAAAAATCTATTAGGACAGATTATGATTCTTAGGGCTCGAACATAATGTAGTTTCGCCACCTTACACTAGAGACAAACTGTTATATTTTCTTAAGAAAATACTCTCATTATTATGAAAATATAACAATTTTGACTTTAGTGTAAGGACTAAAGGGTCGATTATAATAGGCTTTCGAGTGTATGGACTAGTGTCAAATGTCAACGAAATCCTTGCCAAATTACAACAAATGATTATAAAGAAATTTTGCGTGCATTAGTATTTGTCTCTGTTTTTCGTATCTCAAAGTTAAATGTCTAACTTACACATGTAAAGAGCAACCTGAATCGCTTGGGCCCATGCGCGCGAAAGTGAACGAAAACTAAGCGAATCGGAGCTGAACTCTATTATAATCGCACAATATACTATCTGTATATTGGCAAATTAGTCCACGCGTGCTCATGCTGGCCCATGTCCATTATAATTCTTGCCTAAGGACGCGAAAGTTCAGTATGTTTGAGCCTCTATTGTGGTACCTAAATAAAGACTTTAGCATCGTCGTTTAAATAGCCCATATGAAAAATTTTAAGAGCGAAACTTCTCGAGGCGTAGGCGTAAGTACCACAGTTTCAAAAGATATTTTATGCTTAAAAGGAACAAAGATCCCATGAATTTTATACGAATTTTTATAAATTAATGAATGGTGAACGTAATGAAGAATTTCGAAAACCAACCGGAAATTTGAAAATGTTAAAATATAAATGTGAGCGCCAAGGCTCTAGTGATTAGTGGGTTGGACTTCTCAGGTTCGAGGTTCAATTCACAGAACTACCAAAAACATTTTTCACGATCCCATCTCCCGCGAATGACCGACAAAAGTCCGGGATTATAATTGTCATTTTGGATACAGCATTAAACTGTAGGTCCCTTCACTATTGAAATTTGAAAGTGATCGGGCCCAAAGGTCGGTGGCTCCCATACAAATTTTTTGCATATGTGTTTCACCGGTGACAACAGTTTTGTAAAATGTTTAATTTAAACATTTCATTTGTTCCTTACATTTTAAAGAAGGAAAGAAATAGAAAAAAGCGACTGAATGTTAACACATTCCCGTCATCAAATCTTCCGAAAAATGCTAAGGTAAAAGAATTTGATTCGTTCCGGAATAAGAGATAAAAAGGATGCGACAGCAAGAAGATATCATCATTATATATCATGAAAAAATTCAAGTATTTTATTTCATGTTACAAGTTTTATGAAGACAATTGAAATGCATAAATGTATTAAATGTAATGCACATTTAAATTTTATAGTTAAATTTACATTTTCATTTAACATCATGTAGAATATAAACAACCCATAAAAATTAATATTTTCCATGTAAATTCTCTAATCGAATTACACATTATGCAAAGTTTGAATAAAATCTGGATCATATTTTAAAAAAATTATATGGATGTACCCAGGCTCTGGGGTCCGATCACTCTAAATTTTTACAAAAAGAGTTGTCACCGAAAATAGGCATTTCACTTAAAAAATTTTACAAAAAGTTTTATCATAGGAGATACAAGTAAATCTTAAAAAAATTATATAGGCAATTTTAACAGACAGTGTTGTCATCGAAGATACACATGTGTACAAAATTTAAATAAAATCGTGTCAATTTTTTTAAAAAATTATATAGGAACCCCTCGACCATGGGGCGCAATAGCTCCCCAATTTAAATAGAAAGTGTTGTCATCTGAGATACATATGTGTGCAATAAAATCGGGCTTTAGGAAGCTGGTTAAAAATTGATCAGCAAGGCACAGCCACACCGGCACACGCAGACGCAAAGTTAATATAGAGAATTTAAAAAAACATTGTTTTATAAATTAAAGGGAATAACTTCATATTCCAATACACAAAACTCTTTAAAACATATTATTATTTTGTCGGCAGATGACGTTTTAAAGATAGATAAAAAGTTTCTAGCATATCTTACGATATATATTACTTGTACCACGCAATGGCACTAGTACAGCAGATACTACAGCCTACAACTACAATCGGCGTCTACTACACCTACAATCAGTTACTGGGGCACAAATTGAGAACATGAGCGGTTAAATGATTACGAAGAGAATTTTAAATTATAGAGAACTAAAACTCAAAGAGAAAGAATGAGAAAATGTGAGAATTACATTTAGATTTATCTAAATCTAAAATCCTAATGCTACCAAGTGAGCATTGATCTTTTTTTGTTGTTCCAATCAGACAAAATGTTGACGATGACGTTGCGTTTGAAATTTGTTTTCTTAATGTTTTGAGCATCACCTAATCTCCTATTAGCCCACGAGATTCGCCAGTACATAATACAATAATAATTTATGAGCGGGTATATAGATAAATGTTTTTTGGCTGGTGTAGAGAAGACCGACTGCCAAAAATATGCGATTGCGTTCGGACGGGAAGACAAATCCTTCAGACATTATTATTAGCTATAATTTTTTGAAACTTTTTTTTCTGACCTGACAGTTAGCTATGAATGTATGTTGTCCCAACGAATGCAAAAGTCCTCATTGCGAATAATATCAATTATTCTGCACCTTCAGTTATATGGAACACGGAACTTGTGAGAGATAATCCCGTTGAAACAAGTTAGTAAATATGCTCAATACACCCACATATAATAATTGACGACTGCAAATTCACAAATGGAGCGGATTTGAAATTTAACGCGTCTGATACTGATAATCGAAGATTCGGAGAGAGAAAGAAAGTTGTGGAAGAATTTATTTTTTTCAAACAAAAGTACATATTGATACCGTAGGAGCGCAAGTTACTTTATTAACAGATAGAGTAACCACGCCGCCTACTGTGAACACAAAACCAACTGCTGCCTTTCATTTTTATTGAATTATATTTGTAATTCAATGGGAAGTGGTATTGGTGACACTGTAAAACGTCGGCCGATACCATAAACATTAGAACTTCCGGACCGGTCTGTTTGTTCAGTCGACGTCACGGGGCATGTTGCAACAGCCAGCTTGATGCAACAGAAATCATTCGAACAATTATTGTTACTTCATTTATAAGCCGGTCGACTGACACTCATTATAAAACAATGGCAAAATCATCCAACATAACATACGCGATAAAATGTCTACTTATTCAAACCAACGACGAAGCAGCGATGCAACTTGGTTGAGAAACCGGTTAAACTTTTGCATGAGCACGAGTACGTGTTCTCATGTGGCATGTTGAAACATTCCATTACCTAACGAAGCAATGCAACCACTGCACTGCATTTAAGGACGTTCGAATGTGTTTTGTACCTTTCAATGTTGACGTTGAGTACACGTAGAAATTTCCTCCAGATCTAAGAAATTCTAAGTAAAATCAAGCGAACCAGTCAAATGGGTTAAATCGCAAGCTATGCTAAAATAGTCACCTCTATCACAGAATTTATCGTAATAGGAATTTCGCTACGAATTTGAAAATCCGTGGACCACGGCTTCACTGAATTCAATGGGTCGGGATTCAGGAATTAACTTTCCTTATTTACAAACAGTTCGTTCGTTGCTTTATTGTAAGCGTATCTTACAGAAGGATGTGAAAATATATATAAATACCAATGTATTTAAAAAATGATGATGTGGCCACCATACGACTTTCTTTTACTGACGAGCCGGGAATCTTTAGTAAATGTATAATATATATATTTTTTTTTGTAATTTTTTTTGCATTTTCTCATAGTAGTTTACTACTACGACTACCACTTCCGTTTGGCCGATTTCCGCCAAAATCAACTGGGCCCAATTTATGTAAAAAAGCTTAAATATGAATTTTCGTCTCAATCAATTCAGCCGTTTGGGCTGTAGAGTGGACACAGAGCCACAGAAACACTGACAGAGATTTTTTTTTTTGCTTTTTCTGACTCAGGAAATCTGCAAAAATCCCGAGTTCGAAAATTTTAATGATTACTATACTTACTTTTACTACTAGTAAAAGAAAGTAAAATATGACATAATTTAAAAGTCAAAAACCGGTAGGCTCCAGTTTTTCACTTATGCCAAATTCTACATTCTCTTCAAAATGTCGACTTACCACGTTATGGCGCGTAACCACAATTCACAAAAGAGAAAAGTCCATTAAACATTTTTCTGTTTCTCACTTTTGACGTGACAACGTCTCACTACAGGTATAAGGGGGTGCATGTTCAAAAAGTAAAATGTTAAATGTCCCACTTTTGTGAGACACTGTTAAGTGTGACACTGTTAAGTAATCCACTTTTAAATGTCAATACTTTGGGAACTAAGCCATTTCCCAAGCGATTCGCATGAAATTCTGGGATCTGGCCAATAGGGTCTGGGATTTTTGGAACCAAGCCATTTCTCAAGGGATTCGTATGAAACTCGGAATGTAGGACTAATATGTGACTATAAAACTTGTTCCTATGGATATTCTGGGATCTGGCCAATAGGGTCTGGGATTTTTGGAACCAAGCTATATATATATAGATATATTTAATATGTACCCACCTCACAATAAATTGTTATGAACATTTAAATCCGCTTATAAATTATTTATTCTGTTGTATTTGATGTGATTGATGATGATGTATTTGATTTTAATAACATACAATCAAGTTCATAGCTTGAGCAGAACAAAACAAACATATGCAGTAGTAGGCCGAGAATTCAGCCGCTGCGCAGTTTATGCTGCATGTTGGTTAAAAATTCACTTTTTAGCCAATGCAGTCAAGAAAAATCGATGGCGCAGTTTACGCAGCTACTTAAAATGGGATGCAAATAGCAAAATGTAAATGTCAAATTGTCGCCCTACAAGCAGACTGTAAGTCGGCTTAAAATGTAGCCGCAATTTCGTGCATACCGACTGCCTGCCAATTTTTTTGTGCAGCACAAGCTGCGTAACTCCTTAATTGTTTACCGCAGCCGTAGTCATAGTATAGTCTCTGTTCATTTTCTCTCGGTCCTATGCTCTGCTCGATACAGTGCTCTCCTGACGTGCAGAAAAACAAAACTACCATAAGTTTCAAAAAAGATTCATGTAACAATGAAAATCTGCAAGCTTCCTTGCAACTATTTCGTTTTCTTTTCGCTTATCTTATCCTTAGTCATGTTTACATTAACTAGAGTAAATAACTGTTCGATCAATTACAGAAGAGAGAACCATGCAATAGTATATTACATAACGAGCAAGGAAAGTGGAGTTTATCGTGCGAGGTCGAAGGTCGAATCTAACGAGCACGATGGTCACTTTTCTGCAAGTCATGTACGCTATTTTTCACGCGTCCAAACCGGTTTTTTTGCTAAATCGAGAGAGAAGCAGAAATGTGAGAATGTGTGTTCGCTGTGACTGCAGTAAATAATAAAGAAATGAATTTTTCACGCGTCCAAACCGGTTTTTCTGCTAAAACGAGAGAGAAGCAGAAATCACAAACGACAAACAAAAGAGAATTCTTGCTCATGCGCAATGTGTTCGCTGTGATTGTAGTAAATAACAAAAAACGTTTATATCATAACATAACTAGTGTTGTTATGGGCTACTTTCGAGGCTAGTTTATAGCGTACGAAACAGTCACTTTCGTCTATGGGCGTGTGAAAAAGAAATTTAATCACGCCAGCATGTATCAAAGCGAAATTCTTCTCTCTTCAATTCATTTCCATTAAAATTTATTTATAACTTCTCAAATTTTTTATGAGTTGAAACCAAAAGCTGATTACTCTGTTTGGGCAGTGATATGCAATATGCAGCCACTTCACAGTTAGTGGTTATGAACATTAAAATTCGCTTACAAATAATTTATATATGTAATATAATGTGATGTGATGATGATGTATGTGATGAGCTACGAAGCAAGTTGTAGGACTTGTATTTAGTATAGAAAACATTTTAATATATACGTCCGTGTTTATGTCCCACAGACAACAAGATCTTTGTTTTCTTTTCTTTCGTCCCGGACAGACGTGTCTTCGACACAGCCTACCCTGCTCTTTTTTTTGCACACACATGGAAAGGACCTACAATTTAATGCCGTATCCGAAGCAAAACCCACGAAATATATATGTAGTAGTGCACTGTGGCTGGCTACTGAGCAGGATCGAATCCCAGTAACACCAAAAGTATTTTTCACGGTGTCCCACCCCTCGCGAATGGGTGACAAACTGTCCGAGAGTAATAACTTGTCACGGAAAGCTTTTTCAATTCGCCGTTCGGAGCTGGCCCGTAACCGTAAAAAATACTTTTGATGTTTTTTGGGATTCGAACTACGAACCCCCCGCTCAAAATCCATGTACTTAACCACTGATCCACGGTGCCCACGGTTTTGTTGAATACACACTTTTATATTTGTGTTGCGTTATTTTGTTTCGTTGTGTTTATGGCTTTTATAAAACATACTAGTGCGGGTTTCATAAAATACCGTCTGCTTATTTTTTCTACACTACATTCACATCTTGTTTTTCGTGTTCTGCTTACTTTTTTTACACTACATTCTATCTCGTTTTTCGTGCTTTAGTATGTGTACAGTTGGGCTTTCTCTAGAGAGGGTTATGGTTTTGACCAAAACCAAATCCTTCTCCACAAAAAGCCCAACTGCTGATTGACAGATATATGCTTAAAAACTAACAAAATTAAATGTATTGGTAATCAACAAAAGAGTTGGGCTTTCTGAAGAGAGGGTTTTGGTATTAAACACCATCTACATAGAGACTTTAAAAAATTATATGGGAGCCACTTCCAAATTTGTACAAAAAGTGTTGTCAATCGGAGATACGTAAGAGTATAAAATTTGAAGAAAATTGGGTACTTTTTTTTATAAAATTTACATTGGTGCCCCCCGACCCGAGGCCCAGGAGACCCCAAATAAATAGAAAGTGTTGTCAGCGGAGATACACATGTGTGCAAAGTTTGAATAAAATGGGGCTTTAGGAAGTGGGTTAAAAATGTATCACAAGGGCACGCGAAGTTAATAAAGAGAATTTAAGGATTAAAGGACCTCAAAAAACGAGAAAATGGCCACAATTCAACCCATCACAAAAATGCTATTTGGTACTTAGATACTCAAAAAATGTCAGCTCCAGCTAGGTCCTGTGAAAGGTGGTTAAAAAGGACCTCAAATTAGTCGAAAATATAGACATGCAGGGGTCAAGTCAAGTTAAATAAAAGTTTTTAAAAAAGCAAACGGTTCGCGAGTGCCTGTTTTGTTAGTGTTAAGAGCAGTGTGTGGTGTCCGTGCATCCCGTCCCCAACAGCACAGCTAAAAAACTTGTTGAAACATAACTGTCGTATGTTTTACTAGCGACAGTTTGACAATCTTTAGCAATCGAATAACGGATTGTGAGTGTTTCTTCTGGTGATTTAACTCACTTTGTCGCGAAGGTAACAACTGGCAACAACTTGTGTTGATAATCCAATGTGATACATCCATTTCTCAGTTCGGTTGTGTTTTGTGTGTTTGTTTTGTAAATATTTGCAAGTTCAGGGTGGATCTTAGCAACGTTTCGATGTGTTTGCCCGTATACATGTCCACAGTCGAGCAATTCTGGCACTGAGTGAAACTCAGGTATTTGAGAATTCTGAATTTCGAATTTAAATATACCTGGGTATAACTTAGTGCCCTTATTTTTCTTCAGACGCGGACTCGTGATTTATGTCCGTAGTGATGTTGCTCTTCAATTTCTAACTCAATTCAGCCAATGTTCCCATATACACCATTCTGGGTGGCTTTGCCATTCTGTCCAGACATTCCACATTCCTAAGGAATGTATGTTAAGATATTCCCTGAGTTTAATAACATTGCCATCTTGTAAATTAGCCTCATCGGACCATAGTGTAGTATGAGCTAATTTCTCATTTCGGTTTTACAAAGTAAACCCAACTGGGGAAAATCGAATAAATTTCAAACGAGCGAGGAATGATTGCAATGCCCATCTTTGGCGGGTCAAATTCGTATACGACCAAAAATTGAGGCAAAAAATACTACAATGTTTATATAATAATTTATAATGACATTCCAGTTGTCAGCATTAATGACAAAGTCCATCTGTTTGCGGCACATTTTTCAGCTATCTCGACGCTTCCGGATTGTGCATTGCTGCCGCCTACACCTACGAGTATTGAACACTTTATGGGACAGATTTGCATTCGTACTCGTGCAATTACTAGAGTTTTAAATGATTTGAAATCCCCCGGGGAAAGGGTATTTCCCCATTAGTTCTGAAGAGATGTTCTTCCCAGCTTCCACTATTATTGCGTAAGTTGTCTAGCCCGGTGCAAGAAATATTTCACTCCCCAATTGTCATATCTGGTGCGCCTAAAACTAACTTGCATCGGCTAAATAGAATACAAAACCGAGTGATAAAACTTATCGGTGACGAAAACATTGCGAAATCAATAGATTTGCTTGATTAATTAATTTAAAACAAAAACAATAACAAAAAAAATTTAAACAAAATTTGACATAAGCCTCTCTCAGATCCACGCTGTACTTGCGAGGTCCTCAATTATCGCTAGTGTGCGCCATTTTGATGCCACAAAACTCGAGGGATCTAGCATGGAAAGGACAAGGTTTACATCCAGCCTGTAGCGTTCAGGTATGAGATCAAGTCGGTGACCCTGTAAACTGAGAGCTCTTTCAGGTCGTAAAAAAATGGTTTACTTAAAATGCGGTGTTTTGACCCTGCTAGGGCCGGACAACTGCAGAGGAAGTGTATGAGAGTTTCTTTCTAATTTTCTTCTTTGCAACTTCTGCAGACAACAGCCACAACTCTGGCAATATCCTTCCGTGTTCTGGATAACAGCTCGGTGGTTTTCTTTTTGCTGTAAGATGGGCATATCGATCTTGATATGGCGTAGTTCGACAGACTGCTCCACCTGAGCTGTGATTTAGTATTATAAAAGGAGAGAATTTGTTCCTTGACTAAGCTCATTCGACAGCTAGCCTTCTCCATAGATCCAGTGTCCATAGCGACGCCCTTCTTAGCCGCCCTCTCATTACCCTTTATATTACTGTGCACCCATACTGTGGTAATGTCCAGGAGTTGACTGATCGAGGCCATTTCTTCTTGGCACTGTTGAACTAGTTTCGAGTTTATTGTGGTCGCCTAAATCGCCCTTATGGCAGATTGGCTATCAACACAAATATCAACCCTTCCGATTTGTGCGTTTATGCGCCTTAATGCTATACACGCCTCCCAAATTGCTAGAATCTCTGCCTGAAAGATGCTAGCCGAATCGGGTAGCTTTAATGACCTTGACAGATTTAGATCATCCGAGAAGATAACTGCACCGACTCCGTCCTTCATCTTGGATCCGTCAGTGAATATTTTTGCGTCATATTGCCTCGCTACTGCCCCATCCTTCCAGTTTCCCCTGGTAGGAAACTCAACGCTGAACGAGGAGTTGAAGCTAAATTTAGTGATGCAGTAATAAGTAGATGATGGTATGATTCCTTCAGGTACTGTCTGCAGTATATTGCAGTATCCGTATGGTCTAGTAGCAAACCACCCAGACTTTATAAGTCATAATGCACTGCACGTCGCAACATACTTGATAAATATGTCAGGAGGTAATAGGTACAAGATGGTGTTAAGGTCCTCGGTCGGACAAGACCGTAGAGCTCCTGTAATGCCTACTGCTGCTGATCGCTGTAACCTGCTGAGTTTGGTAACGTTATACTTTTTCTTCATCGCTGGCCACCAAACCAGCGATTCATAGGTGAGGATTGGTCGTACAACAGCTGTGTACAGCCAAAGAGCCATCTCTGGTTGAAGACCCCATTTCCTTCCGATGGTTTTGCTGCTGGCATAGAGGGCCACGCTTGCTTTCTTAGCCCTGTTAGCCTTCCAGCTAAGCTTCCTATCCAAGATCACTTCGAGATTTTTGGCACTGGGGTGAGGCTGAGACTTTTTCCATTGAGTTTTGGAAGGATAAAGGTGAACAAAACCATTTCGTTGTTCCCAGGGTTGACTCCAAGGCCACAGCTTGTTGCTCAGGAGCTGATTCTGCCCAGTTCTCTTTCCATGACTTCACTGATCACGGAAAGGCCTGATACGAGTATCAACACGTCATCTGCATACGCAACTACCTTCGTCCTATCCTCTTCAAGTTTTAGTAGCATTTCATTAATTACCATCGGCCACAGTACAGGAGATATGATGCCTCCTTGGGGGGTGCCTATGTCGACTCGTTTGGTAATGTTACAGCTGCCAAGATTGGCTTGTATAATTCTGCTGCCGAGCATGGATATGATCCATTGCGTAAGGAAGGATTCCACTCCTGACTGGGCCAGAGCTTCCTTGATGGCATCAATGTGAACATTGTTGAAAGCCCCTTCTATATCTTAAAAGGTGGCTAACGTAAACTGCTTGTAGTTGATCGTGTGCTCAGTCGTTCACACAACCTCATGGAGGGCAGTCTCCTTGGACCTGCCCTTATGCGTGTTGAGATTTCGATGTTTGTGTGACTTTAATGAGCCTGATTATCTAAAATTCGTTCCAGAGCCTTTAGCAAGAGCGATGAGAGACTTAGAGGCCTGAAATTCTATGCTGATTCATGGCCTCTTCTGCCTGCTTTGGGTATTACTAATCGAACTCCTCTCCAGCTGCGGGGGACATAACTGAGTAGGAGACAGCTTCTAAAAATCTTCATTAGCCAGAGAGTTGACAGCTCCAGCGACATGTGTAGCATAATCGACTGTATACCATCCAGGCCAGGAGACTCATTACCCAGGAAACCTTTTTCCGGGTAATGATGTTTTCCACTACATCTCGAGAGACCGGATGCTCAGCATGCAACCTTTCCAAGTTATATGCGCATTGATAGCTGCTGGTAGGAAAATGTATATTTATGAGAAGAACCAGGGATTCTGTCGCAGATGCCGTCCAGACACCGTCATCATCGGACAGGTGCTCTGTTTCGCCAGAATCTTGCAAATTCTAGCAGAGTCCTTGGTAGTTTCAATTGATTGACAGAAGTCCATCCAAGAGCGTCGCTTGGCTTCTTTGATGGCCTTCTTGTACCTTCTTAGGCAGTCTTTATAAGGCTGCCAGTATTTGTTAGTATAGCAGATTTTGAAGATCGACCTAGTCATACTCCAAAGTTTACGAAGTTGTTGGCTCCACCTGGGCGGGTGAACTTTTTTACTCCGGCAAGAGGCTTTTAGAGCCACGTTCATTGATTTCTCGAACGTATCAATTTTGTTGTCCAATTCATCAGCCGAAGTTACTTCAATATTCGGTATTTTGCGTAATTTTGACTGGATAATATTGCCGATTTTCACCCAGTCAGTTCATTTTATGTTTTGATAAGTTTTGATCGACTCCGTCAGGAGGTTCAGATCAAACCTTATGAACTTATGGTCAGAGTAGTAGTTGAAATCGGATACTGTCCAGTTATCAACCCTGAATACCTTATTATTGGAAATCAAGGTAATATTGATTACCTCTTCCCAACCATTGAACCTCTCCGAACCCGGGAAGGTATAGGTTGGAGTATTACCAGAGTTACAAATGCTGAGATTATTGATAATAATAAAATCAAAAAGAGACTCACACCGTTTATTGTCCCCCGAGCTGCCCCAAATGCCCATAATGCCAGACATCATTAGAGTTGCATCCCAATAGGATGCATTCATCGTTTGACTTTGTTAGCTTTACGATTTTTTCTGGCGGGGCTGGGCGGTCATGGGGAAAATACGCCGAGGACATAAAAAGGTTTCCCCTTCCCGTATCCTCTACCCTGACAACATTTAGGTCTGCAGAGCTGAAATTTGGACAAAGGAAAGCGTTAATGTGTTTTTTCACTAAAACACAAGATCGTGGCTTACCGTTATCTTTTTTATAAAAGAGATTGTAATCGGACGTATTTAGACCCTTAACGTCAGTACATCTGACCCAAGGTTCTTGTACAAGGAAGATGTCTAAAAGCTCCTTGCACAGAAAGATCTGCAGATTATCAGAGGCACATTTCGAGTGCTTGAGGTTAATCTGCAGTAACCTAGACATCATCACTATTGGGTTGATGTAGAGCGACCTGCCACCAAATGATCTATACTTAGATCCTCTAGTAGTCTGGAGGCCGTATCTTCTTCCGGGTCATCTTCCTCAGGGGACAGCCGGAAGACCTTAAGCCAAACCTACGCTTAAAGGTAGCCTTCTCAATAGGTCCCAGACACTCCTCATTGATCAGGATTACCAGGGACATATTGTTGAGCTGGGGTTCTTCTGCTCGAATGATGCTCCAATTGTCCATGGGTATTTCAGGGTTCTGGAGCGTTAGACAGTGGAGGACTTTAGCTTTGTCCACCTTCATCTTTGGCAGCCAAATGCGTGCCTCCTAGGGACTTCCTTGGCCAGGATAAGCTTGATTTTCAAGCACTCCCTTTCGTCGCTTATCTTAGCGACGCACTTGCCAAGAAAGTCCAAAGACGGCTGGTCTTCGCATTTCAAAATCCTGCAACTCAGAAGGACAACGGAGCAGTCAAAAGAGACTGGTGGACCCTTTGCAGCGGTGATAAGGTGAACCATCACCAATTCAGACAGTCGAGCCTCAATGTCGCCCCATTTGTCCAAGATTGGTGTGCCACTATTTGACAGCTCGTCGATCAGCGCCACATTCAAGTGACTGATGGCCACCTCTTTGTAGGAAGGTCTGACCTTAGCCTTCTCAACGGAGGAAGCCGCGGTCTTCTTGACCTTCTTTATTGCTGCCACCTTGGAACCACCACTGGTAGTTGCCCCGGTGAGTCCACCCTTCCTGGGTTGTTTAGCCTTCTTCGCAACATTGGTGGTCTTATCCTGAGACCTGTTGCTTTTCTGGCTGGAAGAAGAAGCTGTATCAGTAGCCACCTTGCTACTGATTTGCCGCTTGTTGAACTCCTCTATCACTTTTCGATATCTGAGTTCATCCGTTGCATCCTTAAATTCCTTAAAATTGTTCGCTTTATTTTCAGTATTTGCTTCTACCTCTGAGAGTATTTGCTTCTACCCAACAAACTCAAAAAGTCGGTTCAAAACTAAAGAAAGGATGTTGTTTCAATTCAATCCATTTCCATCTTCAAACAAAAACAATAATAAAACTGAACAAACGACAATGATAGAAAATATTAATAATAATATTCGGCGCGACAGACCATTGTGGTCAAAGGTCTAGCTTCTTGCGACTATTTGTGTTGCGCATTTATATTTTTGGACACAAATGGAAGGGACCTACAATTTAAGGCCGGTTCCGAACGGCGAATTGAGAAGGTTTCCGTGACAACAAGTTATTACTCTCGGAACGTTTGTCACCCATTCGTAAGAGGTGTGACACCGTAAAAAATACTTTGGTGTTACTGGGATTCGAACCACGAACCTCCTGCTCAGTAGACACGCGTATTTTCACTGAGCCACGGCGCCCGCTAGAAAATATTAACGCAAAGAAAAAACTTTCACTTGCAGCTAACCGCAAACTTAAACCGAATGAAAAATGAGGGTCAGGAACAAACATTTCACACACATAGTATAACAAAACAATGTAGAGAAACGTAAATCAATTTTCATATTCGATTTGCCGCGAAATACAGTTATGTTCGTCTTTGATCAATCACAAATCTGCAAAAAGCATTTCGAAATCAACATAAGTCTTTTTATGTTTTTTGCCAATCGTTTCACCGACGTTAATGAAGTTATCTTCACGACTTGCGCTGAATGTATCTCTAGTGCAAGATGTTGTTCTGTAATTGTCTCTGCACCTATCCCGGATCCCTAAATGCAGGTATGACCATTATCTTACGCACCAGCAGCATCAATTTTATGATTAAATTTATAATAAACGTAAGTCTTGACTGTTTCCATATTGTTATCAGCATCAATTAACCCGCTATAATTAAATGATTGAGTTGAATAAAACAAAAACAACCCATAAAAATTAAAATTTTTCTTGTAAATTCGATATACCGATATTTAAAAATTGTATATTGGGGTCCCCAAGTGGCCGATCGCTCCAAATTTTTACAAAAAGTGTTTTCCATCGAAGACACACGTGTGTACAAAATTTAAAATCGGGTAAATTTTGTAAAATATTTGTATGGGAGACCCCGAACCCGAGGTCCGAGGGGCCTCAAATAAAAAGTATTGTCACCGGAAATATACATGTGTGCAAAATTTCAATAAAATCAGGCTATGGGAAGTGGGTTGATTGAATTGATCAGAAAATCTGCACGCGAAGCTAATATAGAGAATTTAAAAACAATTTTTTCCATTGTTCCGTCTGGTTTTATGAATATTTGAACTTTGTATTATCTAAATACATACACAATTTATAATATCTATATATATAAAATAGAGAATTTGTTTGTATATTTGTGCCTAACTAGCTCTGGAACGCCTTGACCAATTTCAACCAAACTTGGTACACATAATCATAACATAATCATAATCAAACATAGGTGGCGGGGGGTAGCACGTTTTTTGGCTGTGGGAGGCTGCTGCCACCCCTACCACAGGCAAAACACCTGTTTCCCCCTCTGCTACAGTTTTCGGTATCACCGTGATGAATAGTGTTGGTAGTACGCTCCTATGGATGAGTGGTGGGTGAACGATATTAGTGTCGATTCTATGGTTTTCGGGGTCGCTGAGTTGAATGGTGATGGTAAGACAGCTCTAGGGGATGGGGTCGATAACTGAGGGGGGGGGGGGGGTGACCGATATTAGTGTCGATTCTATGGTTTTTGGGGTCGCTGAGTTGAATGGTGATGGTAAGACAGCTATAGGAAGATTGGGTCGATAACTAAGGAGGGTTGTGACCGATATTAGTGTCGATTCTATGGTTCTCGGGGTCGCTGAGTTGAATGGTGATGGTAAGACAGCTCTAGGGGGATGGGGTCGATAACTGAGGGTGGGGGGTGACCGTTATTAGTGTCGATTCTATGGTTTTCGGGAACCGATATTAGTGTCGATTCTATGGTTTTCGGGGTCGCTGAGTTGAATGGTGATGGTAAGACAGCTCTAGGGGGATGGGGTCGATAACTGATGGTGGGGGTGACCGATATTAGTGTCGATTCTATGGTTTTCGGGGTCGCTGAGTTGAATGGTGATGGTAAGACAGCTCTAGGGGGATGGGGTCGATAACTGGGGGGGGAGGGTGACCGATATTAGTGTCGATTCTATGGTTTTCGGGGTCGCTGAGTTGAATGGTGATGGTAAGACAGCTATAAGGGGATGGGGTCGATAACTGAGGGGGGGGGGTGACCGATATTAGTGTCGATTCTATGGTTTTCGGGGTCGCTGAGTTGAATGGTGATGGTAAGCCAGCTCTAGGGGGATGGGGTCGATAACTGAGGGGGGGGGGTGACCGATATTAGTGTCGATTCTATGGTTTTTGGGGTCGCTGAGTTGAATGGTGATGGTAAGACAGCTATAGGAAGATTGGGTCGATAACTAAGGAGGGTTGTGACCGATATTAGTGTCGATTCTATGGTTCTCGGGGTCGCTGAGTTGAATGGTGATGGTAAGACAGCTCTAGGGGGATGGGGTCGATAACTGAAGGTGGGGGTGACCGATATTAGTGTCGATTCTATGGTTTTCGGGGTCGCTGAGTTGAATGGTGATGGTAAGACAGCTCTAGGGGGATGGGGTCGATAACTGAAGGTGGGGGTGACCGATATTAGTGTCGATTCTATGGTTTTCGGGGTCGCTGAGTTGAATGGTGATGGTAAGACAGCTCTAGGGGGATGGGGTCGATAACTGAGGGGGGGGGGTGACCGATATTAGTGTCGATTCTATGGTTTTCGGGGTCGCTGAGTTGAATGGTGATGGTAAGACAGCTATAGGGGGATGGGGTCGATAACTGAGGGGGGGGGGTGACCGATATTAGTGTCGATTCTATGGTTTTCGGGGTCGCTGAGTTGAATGGTGATGGTAAGACAGCTCTAGGGGGATGGGGTCGATAACTGAGGGGGGGGGGGTGACCGATATTAGTGTCGATTCTATGGTTTTTGGGGTCGCTGAGTTGAATGGTGATGGTAAGACAGCTATAGGAAGATTGGGTCGATAACTAAGGAGGGTTGTGACCGATATTAGTGTCGATTCTATGGTTCTCGGGGTCGCTGAGTTGAATGGTGATGGTAAGACAGCTCTAGGGGGATGGGGTCGATAACTGAGGGTGGGGGGTGACCGTTATTAGTGTCGATTCTATGGTTTTCGGGAACCGATATTAGTGTCGATTCTATGGTTTTCGGGGTCGCTGAGTTGAATGGTGATGGTAAGACAGCTCTAGGGGGATGGGGTCGATAACTGAAGGTGGGGGTGACCGATATTAGTGTCGATTCTATGGTTTTCGGGGTCGCTGAGTTGAATGGTGATGGTAAGACAGCTCTAGGGGGATGGGGTCGATAACTGATGGGGGGGGGTGACCGATATTAGTGTCGATTCTATGGTTTTCGGGGTCGCTGAGTTGAATGGTGATGGTAAGACAGCTATAGGGGGATGGGGTCGATAACTGAGGGGGGGGGGGTGACCGATATTAGTGTCGATTCTATGGTTTTCGGGGTCGCTGAGTTGAATGGTGATGGTAAGACAGCTATAGGAAGATTGGGTCGATAACTAAGGAGGGTTGTGACCGATATTAGTGTCGATTCTATGGTTCTCGGGGTCGCTGAGTTGAATGGTGATGGTAAGACAGCTCTAGGGGGATGGGGTCGATAACTGAGGGGGGGGGGGGTGACCGATATTAGTGTCGATTCTATGGTTTTTGGGGTCGCTGAGTTGAATGGTGATGGTAAGACAGCTATAGGAAGATTGGGTCGATAACTAAGGAGGGTTGTGACCGATATTAGTGTCGATTCTATGGTTCTCGGGGTCGCTGAGTTGAATGGTGATGGTAAGACAGCTCTAGGGGGATGGGGTCGATAACTGAGGGTGGGGGGTGACCGTTATTAGTGTCGATTCTATGGTTTTCGGGAACCGATATTAGTGTCGATTCTATGGTTTTCGGGGTCGCTAAGTTGAATGGTGATGGTAAGACAGCTCTAGGGGGATGGGGTCGATAACTGAAGGTGGGGGTGACCGATATTAGTGTCGATTCTATGGTTTTCGGGGTCGCTGAGTTGAATGGTGATGGTAAGACAGCTCTAGGGGGATGGGGTCGATAACTGAGGGGGGGGGGTGACCGATATTAGTGTCGATTCTATGGTTTTCGGGGTCGCTGAGTTGAATGGTGATGGTAAGACAGCTATAGGAAGATTGGGTCGATAACTAAGGAGGGTTGTGACCGATATTAGTGTCGATTCTATGGTTCTCGGGGTCGCTGAGTTGAATGGTGATGGTAAGACAGCTCTAGGGGGATGGGGTCGATAACTGAGGGTGGGGGGTGACCGATATTAGTGTCGATTCTATGGTTTTCGGGAACCGATATTAGTGTCGATTCTATGGTTTTCGGGGTCGCTAAGTTGAATGGTGATGGTAAGACAGCTCTAGGGGGATGGGGTCGATAACTGAAGGTGGGGGTGACCGATATTAGTGTCGATTCTATGGTTTTCGGGGTCGCTGAGTTGAATGGTGATGGTAAGACAGCTCTAGGGGGGTGGGGTCGATAACTGAGGGGGGGGGGGTGACCGATATTAATGTCGATTCTATGGTTTTCGGGGTCGCTGAGTTGAATGGTGATGGTAGGATACTTCTATTGGTGAGTTGTTTTTCCGGAGGGGGGAGGGTGACAGATATTAGTGTCGATCCATTAGTTTTCAGGATCACGGAGATGAATAGTGGTGCTTAGAATGGTACTCGGCGACTGGCGACCGGATGGATTTCGAGTGAAAAGGGAATCCAACGAATAGCACTCATTTCGACGGATCTACCTTTTAAATTTAAGAGATTGCAATTACCAGTAAAACTTTCGCTTTCGATGACGATCAATAAGTTGGACAGTTTATTAAGACAGTTATTAGATTTGAGACAACTTTTTTTTTTGCTACCCTAGAGGGTTCACCTAAGATATTATTTATTCTTGCTCTTGAAGGTGAAACTAAAAGCATTGTATAGAACCAAGTTTTGTTTAAAATTTATATTATTTATTTTTTTTAAATTTTATTTTATAGCTTGAATACTTTATAATTTAAAATACTTATTTTATTAAAAAAAATTGCAATTTTACCTTAAAGATAGATATCATTAATTCGGAATTCAGCATCAAATATCTTATGTCTATACACCGCAGCAAAACATATTCGCCGAGCGCATGAATAGAACGCTTGTGGAGCGACTGAAGTGCTTGCTGTTTGACGCGGATCTGGATAAGCCATATTGGGCGGAAGCCACAAACATGCCCGCTATTCTCATCAATCGGCCGATTAGTTCTGTACTAGTGAAGCTAACACCCGGAGAGTCGTGAATGAGCGAGAAAGTCGACCTGAGCAACTTCCAGATTTTTGGTTCGCCGGTAGTGGTGCATGTTCCGAAAAAGCGTCCTGTACACAGTGCTTTCTTGATACGAAATAAACAAAGCTGATGTTCATCAGATACAATGCAAAAACGAAAGGATATCGCTGTTTCAACCTGGATACAATAAAGAAGGTCACGAACAGTCGTGACATCGTTTTTATGGAATCTATAGTTGAATCGATAGCCGATACATCACGTTCGAGCATAGTCCAGATGCAGTGAGAGATACCCATATCTGATTCAGCGGAAGAAGATAGTCCATCCGAGAAAAAAGATGTCACCTGCTCGGAATTTAATTAGTATTTGTCAACAAGCTATGTTTCTTACGATATCAGCAGTGATATGTCGGACTATGAACCAGATATAACCATCGATGAAACTGAGCGGCTGCAAGGATCATCCAGAATGCGAAAAACAACTCGTCATGATGATTTTGTGTATTTATCAGTGATGGAGGACGGGGATGAACCTACTTCAATCGTTGAAGCGCGTGCGGGCTCGGATGCTACCGAATAGGAAGCAGCTATTAATGAGGAGCTCAGTTGGTTGGCCGAAATTAACAAATGGAATTTAGAGGACCAACAAGCTATATAGGTCTTAAAAGTTAAGCGGGACAAAAATGGAGAGGATTCGCGTTACAAGGCTCGTTTGGTCGTTAAAGGCCGGTTGTAAAAATATGGAATGGCTTACAACGAAACTTTTTCGCCGATCATCCGCTATGCTTCCATCGGATATTTGATGACGATGGCAACAAAAAAAAGTTTAAAA
Source organism: Nephrocerus scutellatus (assembly GCA_947095585.1). Taxonomy (NCBI): domain Eukaryota; kingdom Metazoa; phylum Arthropoda; class Insecta; order Diptera; family Pipunculidae; genus Nephrocerus; species Nephrocerus scutellatus. The sequence continues at coordinate 34,639,522 of OX352761.1, forward strand.
GCAGATCTGATGGACCCAAAACAAAGTGGCTGTCAATGGAACATAAAACTGGAGTCAACGTTGAAGTCATTTGAACTGAAAAAATCGAGACCGATCCGTGCGTGTATTTTTCGAGCGAAGCTAATTTAATTCTTGCGATATATGTTGACGATATTCTCATTTTTTGAAAGACGGGAACGTGTGGAATAAGCTAAAAGTCGTTTAAAATGAAATATATGAATACTTTCGGGAACAGTGTCGGCGGACAATTACCTATGATGAAAACTGTAAAACGAATTATTTTGACCAGTCTAAATACATCAAAGAAGTATAAATCACTAACATGAGTGACTGTAAGTTCGCGTTGGCACCAAGCGATCAAAATCAAAAACTATCGATCGAGATGTACCCCAAATCTTCAAATCAACAACTCTGTCGATTCACCGTTGTGGATTGGGCTTCGGACCTCGATATAAGGCGCTCTTGAATTGGCTATGTTTTTCGTATCAGCCGTGCCGCAATCACTTGGAACCGAAACCGCCAGCCTACAGTTGCGCTGTCCAGCAAGCAGGCGGAATATATTGCGTTAGCTTCCACGGTGTAAAATGCATTGTGGCTCAAGCAGTTTGGTGCTGACTTCCACAGCGATGTGAAAAATGGCCCAAATCAATATATTTTGCTATAACATGAGTGCAGTTACGAAAGCTCTGACCGAAGTGAAGCATCGATTTTGCGTTAATGCTTCGGGATTAAAGTGAAATATTATTATGTCTAATAAAAAATGAATTATTTTCATATTAATATTAATTATATTTAATAAAAATATTTTAATAATAATAATATTCGGCGCGACAAACCGTTGCGGTCCAAGGCCTAGCTCCTCGCGACCATTTGTGCTATGCATGTATATTTTTGCATACAAATGGAAGGGACCTACAATTTAATGCCGTATCCGAACGGCGAATTGAGAAGCTTTCCGCGACAAGTTATTGCTCCGGACGGTTGTCAGACATTCGCGAGAGGTGGGACACAGTGAAAAATACTTTTTGGTGTTACTGAGATTCGAACCACGAACCTCCTGCTCAGAAGCCATGCACTTATCCACTGAGCCATGGCGCCTACACTCTCACTATCACGTAGCTTAAAAATGTTAGTCGAGTTTTATTAAGGGAGGATGTTGAATATAAAAGTCACTTTGTAGAATATAAAAGTCACATGTATACGGCTCATACATACATACAGAGCTTTGTTTAACATAATATATGACAATTGATGTAATCCCCTCTCAACCCTTAAAGAATCTTCATAACCTAAAAATTTATCTATCACGAGACCTTTATTTTGAACAGATTGTACTAATTTGCGTTCTACTATCATAAAGAATCTTTGTTAGATATTCTGCTCGCAGACGTGGTCACTTTGTATTTCATTTCGTTATCATTTATGTGCATCCCAGATTTCGTTCCACGCACACGATCTGTATTTAAGCTTCTTGTGCCTCTTTTAGTTTCTTACCAATGTAAAAATATCGTCTGCGTAAGCCATTATCTTGTAAATTATAGAGGATTATTACTGTCGCCATTGCATCAGATTCTCGGATCACTTTCTTCAACGCCAGGTTGAAGAGGACGCAGGGCAGTCTATCCCATAGTTAAAGCCCATTATAGATTTTAAATGGGCTTGATAGTGATCCGGATATTTTGACTTGGCTTAAAATATTGTTCATTGTCAAACGACATAGTCGTGTAAGTTTATTTATGATGCTGAATTCTTTCATTGCCTTAAAACTTCTACTCTGACTATGCTATACAATTGAGATATTTGGCATGAAAAATTTGACTAAAACACTAAAAGATAAAACAAGGAAATGGCATTTGCTAAAAATCTACTTATAGCGATTATGAACGATTGTCCCAATTGAAATCGCTCAAAGTAAAGTAATCGCATTTGGTCGATATGAACTTGGACGACTATTCATCTGGCCACTTAAGTTATCAAATTAAATAATGAAAAAATACTCTCTCTATTCGCGATCAAGATACTAGACCACTTTTATTTTAACCATCTTTTATGTTAAGTTGCATAAGTAGTAAGTGCGTTGTTGTTAGTATTTAGTTGGTAAATCAGATTGATTGTCAACGCTCAAAACATCAAACATCAGAGCAAAATTAATCAAACTGTCAACAATTATTTTATATTTTCAAGTTATTATTTCACATTGACTTAAATTTAATACCTAGTACAATAAATTCTATACAATTTAGTAACTGAACTAAATTTACTACACTTAAATTAAAATTGGTACACAATCCATCCCACAGTTGTAATATTCCATTTTTTACCAACAATTGAAAGATACTTATCATGTTATTCCAGACTCAGGGTCAGTAAATAATCGTATATTGCGTTTAGTGTTTGATAAGGTTCCATTTGAATGTGTGAACTCGATTGTGCCACAATCTGGCTAAAAATGTGACTGTTACGATGCAAAAAGTTGCAAATCAGTTATAGAAGAAAACAACCTTCTTTGTTTATTAATAGATAAAGAAGGGCAACCAACTATGCCAGTTATTAAATTAAATCAAATAGAATTTCTTTGTTTTCTGCTTACGACTTTTGTGTACGAACTCTTTAAAACTATGTGAATATCTCTGTATGATAATATAGAGATATTGATTATTGCTTAAATCTGTAAATTTATCCACAGCTCTAGCTGATATCATGGCAACGGATTCAAGAACTTTAATGGAAACTGGATCATATTTTAGGATATTTTTAAACGTTTTTATTAGCTCGCTTCGTGTATGTCTGCCTGTGCGGGTGAAATTTTGTAATTGATTTTAAACTAACTTCCCATTGAGCTAGAGACTTAAACATAGCTCAGAACTGGATGAACGTTGACAAATCGCAAAAAAAAAATGTATTCAACGTTTTAGACGTTTTAAATTAAAAATGTTTTTTTTAATAGCTTACATGTTTCTCATAGAGTTGAAGACTGCATATGTATAACTTCTTATAGAACTCAATTTAGTTCCAGAAAAGGCTATATCCACCACTATTAAGGTCAGGCGAGAAATTAAATTCTTTTTCACATTCCACCTTATTTTAAGACATTAGTGCATATGTTTTTCTCATTAGACTAATTTACATTGTCTGGATATGTAGGTACTTAGAGTTTTTTTTATTATTGTTGATGCTGTTCTTGAGTGGACTGTACAAAAAAGTTAAAAAATTAAATTCTAATAAAGAAACTCAAACGCATACTTTGGAAAGTAATACAAAATAAACTTATTTCATTAGAAAGCGATAAACAAAGTTATGTGTTGAAGCTCCGACGGTCGACTGCCCCACATCAAGGCAAAGGCTGAACGCCAAAATAATTTAATGTAACTGTTCAGAGAACAACCCAAATCGTAAAGTAAGCAGCGCTGCCAACATCGCACAGCGCACAACGCACACAGAACACAGTCATTATAGTATGAAATGATCTGATGTCGGGAAAAAAATTTGTATGGGAGCCCCCCGACTCCGCGGCCTGATCACTCTCAAATTAATAGAAAGTATTGTCATTGGAAATATACATGTGTGCAAAATTTCAATAAAATCGGGCTTAGGAAGTGTGTTAAAAATTGATCACAAGATTCTGCCCACCAGCCAGCCACGGGCACGCGAAGTTAATATAAAGAATTTAAAATACAAATAGTGGAGTTAGAGTTCATTGAGAGAGTTCTCAACAGATACCATATATTCTGTCTGGCATTCTGTAACCTACTATAAACTGTTTCGAAGATTTTGAAGCTGGTACTTTTTACTTTTAGTTTAAGTACGCTCTTTAATGTCGTCGCTGGTACGATCACAAACATCATTCTTATTGCTATTTCTATGAGAGACTTTATAAAAAAAAAGTGAGCCGTCGTCTCCTTCTTCGAACTGACCCGTATCATTTACGCCCATTCTCATTCCAAAGTCATAGAAACGCTCAGCTCAAATAATTTAAAAAATATACATTGTTTAATCTTAAAAATTTAATTTTCCTTCAAAAAAGATTAACAGTAACCTTGTAGTTGGAAGTGTTCAAGTGTTATAGGGTGTGAAGCATGTAAGATCAAAAGTACGTTTTCAATCATTTCACAAACTTTCAATTTTAATCCTGTTTCTGTTTACCTATTTCAGAAATATTATGAGGTGAAGTTGTAGGAAATTCAATGGGCTTTAATACTGCATTTGTCGAAAAAAAATTAACCTAGAGCATTTTTCGAAATAATCCCGGTTAATAATAAAATTAAAAAAAAAAAATTTCTTACTTTAAACTTTACCTTAAAGATTTAATTTTCTATCAAAATAGACCAACAGTGATATTTTAGCTAGAAGCGTTCAAGGGTTACAGGGTGTAAAGTGATGTAAGATCAAAGTACGTTTCTCTTTTTTAAAACTCTATGTACACCACAAAACAATTGATAAAAACCATTCTGTTTTGAATATTCCTATGCGTGATACCATTTAAGAATCTGCTTTAATGTTGCAAGTTTTTCTGATAGTCGGTCAACTTTCTGTAGTACATTGTTTTTACGCCAGAGCTACTTAAAAATCAACCAAAAAATTTTGGGAAACAAAAAGATATCACAAAACTATTGTTTTAATTTGACAGAAGATAATAAAGTTTATAAAAATGACTTTATTGGAAAGCCACACTATTCCAGATCGTATTAAAAAATAAAAATAAACAAAAGAACTGTTGGTTTTTTTTAAATTAGCTTTTTAGTGGCGGCGTATGCGATTTTACCCAAAAATACTAAAAATGGAATAACTTTTTAGTCATCAACAATTCACCTCCGCTATCACCTTGCTTCGTTTGTGCCACGAATTATTGTACACCCTGTATATAGTATAATAAGAAATCAAAAAAACTCGCAGTTTCGACTTCTTTAAGGTCCTTTTAGTTAAACTAGAGATCAGAAATTTTGTGAACAGCTCAGCCTCATGGCCATTTCTGAGATCCCGCGTATAGCGCGTGTCGCGAGTGAGCGGGATGATGTGGTTGGACGCTTACGAAGCAGATGCAAATCACAGCCTAGTGTGGAAAGTGTGTTAACCTCTGAAGATATTGTCGGAAGATCGCAAGGCACACGACTATATGAAGCCTTAGATGGCTCTCTGCTTATTTTGGATGAGGACCAACTCAAGCAATGGAAGGAGTATTTCGATACGGTTCTGATAGGTGTATATTCGTCAGCGATATTGAACCAAGTCAAAATGAGTTGACTGAAGCAACAATTGCTCGTATCCGCATCTCAATCCCAGTAAAGACGATTATAGCACTCAAAAACAACAAGGCAGAAGGGTCTAATGGCATTTCTGCAAACTTATTAAGAGCAGCATCAGGAGCAACAATGATGCTCCTAAATCCATTGGTAGGGAACGCTTCGGAAGAATGCAAAAATCAGATATTCTTGCTTCCCGCAAAAGGTAGTCGCATGAGTGCGAGAACTGACGAGGTATATATGTATTGCCTGCAATTGCCATAATAATAGGGAAAGAAACTCTCGACCGAATAAAAGTCTATCCCAAAGACACCCTCAATGCCGATCAAAATGTCACGTTTTTCATAGAAGCAAGTTTTCATAGGAATTCTAACTCCAAAGCTGCGTGCGAAAAGGATATATCCTATCATCGATATTATTCTTATTGGTGGTAAGTGATGTACGCTGCGCAGCTTTTGACGGGTACTGGAGGAATTCGACAAACTAATATCTAAACTCAAACGCCTGGACTACGCTGATGATGTCTTGTCGCATCCACCACACCACACCACAGACCACCATCAAATGACAGCTGACGTGGAGAGGAAAGCAAACGTGACGATCAACACCTTTAATTTCGAAATTCAAAACTCTGACTAAAGTCTTGAAAATGTGAAAATTAAATTGCTGCGAACATGTACCAAGGTCCTGACTCCACTGACAGTCAGTATATCGAATAATGTAATCACTACTGTTGACGTAGGTATTAACATCCATAACAGCCTCCAAAGTGGATTATATGGAGAAGTCCGTTGGATTCAAGTTTAGTGAGCCATTATTGCGAAGAAATGAAATTTGGAACGTGACTTTGTAAAAATTTTTGTATCAATCGAGCTTTATGTGATGGTGCTGAGTGCTAATGTAAATGTTAAACGATTGGTACCGAATTTTTTGTGTGCCCAAGGTAGCAATGCATCATTTAATACCTGTTCAAGGTACACTTCTTGACTCACCTTGACGTACTGATCGATAAAGCCTAGCGGAGGACGACCATTTGCAGTTACAGCTGCCAAAACCTTCACAGAAGACGGTGCTTGTTTACGAAGGGCAACTCGCTTGTCCAAATAGTCGTTGCACTTTCCCTTTAAACACACACGATCATTTTGATTGTGTAGGTACTGTTGAACCGTAAAATTTTTTTTATCAAAAAATACCAACTTGACGAGATCGTTACGTTCGTGCAGACGTTTTGGCACTTTGCATGTTTCAAGTCGAACTGCCTTTTGCGGCGTTGTTAAATCTGCTCTTTTAGTAGGGATTCAGTTGAAGTTCATTTTTCAGTATCCGTCGGATGCTTCTATTGGTCACGTGCAGGTATTTTGCCCGTTTTTGCCCACTTTGTCGTGTATTTCGCTTAATTATTGTCTTTACTTTGCGAACCATTTCTGGTGATGTTGCTGTTTTTGGAAGTATCGTTGTAACGTGTGATGGTGCTGTTTGGCAATAGCCGGTCTTGAATTTCCAGGAAAAAATAGATAGATAGCTAGATAGATAGATAGCTAGATAGATAGATAGCTTCCCAGGGTTCTGTTTTGTCCCCGACACTCTTTCTCGTTTTTAAATTCTCTATATTAACTTCGCGTGCCCGTGGCTGGCTGGCTGGTGGGCAGAATCTTGTGATCCATTTTTAACACACTTCCTATAAAGTCCGATTTTATTCAAACTTGGCACACATGTGTATTTCCCATGACAATACTTTCTATTTATTTGGGGCACCTCGGGCACCAGGGTCGGGGGGCTCCCATATAAATTTTTTAAAAAATTTACCCGATTTTCTTCAAATTTTATACGCATATGTATCTCCGATGCACAACACTTTTTGTAAAAATTTGGAAGTAATCGGGCCCAGGGGTCGGGGGGGCACTCATACAAATTTTATAAAAAAAATACCCGATTTACTTCAAATTTTATGGGTTTTTTTTTTTTTTTAAGTTTGCGCACGCGAAAAGGGGTTCGGACCCTTATTATGCTCGGCTATATGTTGGCACAGCGTTGGCTTTAAGGAAAAGGCGAAGAAAAGAATGAGGTAGTTGGCAGAGCATTCCCATACGTGTTGTACGGCTGAAGAACGAATCCCAGAACTTAACTCTACTTCTGAAGATGGTCTTATCGGTAAACTGATGAGCATTTAGAGCACAACGAGTATTGCGGTTGAATTCAAGGAGAAGTGGCATGTAACTGGCTATTTCTCTTGAGCACCGCTGGTGGAAGAAACGATAAAAGAGTGACAAGCAGGATTTCGCAATGTTTTCGTCACCGATAAGTTTTATCGCACGATTTTTTATTCTATCTAGATGATCCAAGGTGGTTTTAGACGCACCAGACCAAATATGACAATTGTACTCAAGTTTCGGGCGAATAAAAGCCTTGTAGATAGAGCCAGAGGGAGTGAAATATTTCTTGCACCGGGTTAGAAAACCTAAACATTTCGCACCATTTTTGGCGACGGTAAATATATGGTCATTCCAACGAAGCTAGTCGTTAACGCATATACCGAGTATTGCGAGTTTCCTCTATGCAAGTGGATAATGGCATGGGAATTAGGACTCGCTTAGACGACAGGAGACAGCATTGGGTTTTGGAAGCGTTAAATTCTACTCGATTGTATTCTCCCCATTGTATTATGCTGTCTAGGTCAGAATTTAACGTGCTTAACATACGAAGTTGTTTGAGTTCCACATAAGAAGTGGAGGGACGTTCCTAAAACTTATATGAGAAGCTGAGAGTGAGAGTCAGCGAAAGAGTGAATTGGATTAGAAGTCACAGATAAGAGATCATTAATAAAAACGAGAAAGAGTGTCGGGGACAAAACAGAACCCTGGGGAGCGCCAGCATTTATGTGATGCATTTCGGACTTAAAACCGTCCAATACAACTTGAATGGAGCGGTCCAGAAGATAGCTTCTAATCCAATGAAGAGTTTTTCATCGACTCCATAAGCACGCATTTTGGACAAAAGAGCTTGATGCCAAACTCTGTCAAATGCTTTGGAAATATCGAGTGCAACAGATTTGCTTTCACCAAGTTGATGCAAGGACCAGTTCCACTGTTCGGTGAGGGGAATGTTGCCCACGAAATCCGTACTGCTGGTCACGAAGGATTTCGTTGGTTTCAGGATATTTCATGAGCTTAAACCTCTTAGCGTTTCCAGCATCTGATTTTGTTAATTTTTTTTTTTATATAGAGACTTATTGCCAAGGGAGGACTCCCTGAATGACTTGCGTCACGGCAATAAGTTGGGCTAAGCCCTTTATTAAAATCTAAATAAAATAAAAATCTAAGGAATGTGATTTACAATATATCACATTCCTCACGTTTGTAGCCGGTTTCAATTTATTTTCTGAAAATTCTCTCTGATTCATTGAAAAAGCAATACGAAAAACGAACACGAATTTAAAACGACACGAGTCCAAATACTTTTATCAATGAATCATGGTCAGGGAAAACTACAAAAACCTTGACCAAGAAAATATTACAAATTATAAAAATATTGTCAAAAATACTGATAAACAATTTTTTTTATTTTTTTTTAAATAAACAACTTATGAATACTTTATCCATCCTTCAAGAAGTTGTTAACGGCTAATTTGAAGGCCTGCAGATTATAAGATTCGTGAAACACGGGCTCGACCAATTGATTCCACATCGAAGAGACTCTCGGAAAAAAGGAGGATTTAAAGTGTTGGGTTCTACATGAAAAAAGTTTTAAGGCAAATCTGTGTTGATTGGACCTTAAACGAGTGTTTACGTTACTGAGAAAAGGACCTGGAACTAGAGAACGAGTTTCTAAACAACATTAAGACAATTTTGTAATTGTAAAACGACTTTCTTGTAAAACACTGCGGCTAGCAGCACTCGACGACGACACTTTCACAACTATTCAACTAATCGCCTAAGAACTGCCGCTCAATAAATGGCACTTGCAGCTTAAGCCTGCCGCTCCACTTTTTACCGCTCTATCGCTTGCCGCTTAGTGCGTGGCCTTAGCCTTACGCGGTGGAGACAATGACTGCAAAATGCTGAAGTGAGGAAAGTTCTGAAGCAAGTAGCTTTGACAACTTAACTGCTACTTCTGCTATACACACCACAATTACTGGTTACTGAGGCAAGCGCTTTTATTTAACCTTGTCTTGTTTTGTAACCTGTTTAACATGTTTGTCTGTATTTTCGACTACTTTGAAGTCCTCTTTAACCACCTTTCATACGAGCTAAAGTGATAAAACTTTGTGTGTCTAAGTCCCAAAGTCCCAAATAGCATTTTTTATATTCCGCGTGTGACGTATGTCGCGTTTCGCATGTGGCGCGTGTAATGGTTGGAAGTGTCGCCATTTTCTCGTTTTTTGAGGTCCTATTTAACCACCTTTCGCACGAAATGTTGGCTGAAATGTTGTAAACAGTTATTACCAAATAATACAATATAAAACGACTGTGTGGCGTATGGCGTGTTGCTTGTGTCGCTTGTGTCGATCTATACATAAAAGTTTGTACCCGAAAAATGAAGTTTTTTTTACATTTACATGGTTAATTAATTTTCTCGTCAAATTATTATGTTGAAAAGTAGTTAGTTATTTAGTTAGTTAGTTATGAGAATTAATGTGCCTCACAACGTTAAACTGCAGAGGTATTAAGAAGCTACAAAAAATCAGTAAAACTCGATTCGTGCAACGACTAATCAAACTAGCCAGGCATGTATTGAGATTATTTAATCGCTTGTTACTTATTTTTGTATAGGGCTTATACAATTAGATATTAATAGTCTATTAACTTTTGTTCAATCTTTAGTATTATTAATAATAAAGAATCACAAAAAAGTAAGTAGGTATGTAATTATTTTTTTAATTCAAACCTAGGCAGGAACTTAAACTTAATCTTAGAAAAAGTTCTCAGGATGTCAGCAAACTAATTTTTTTTAACAAATTTTATTTGTATTGTTTTTGTTTTCTATAAATATATAATATAACTAGCTGTTCCCGGGTGCTTTGCTACCCGCCCACTGACGCCACGCCCACTTACACCCGCGTTTCCCAGCTGCCCCATCCCACTGACCCCCGCCAAATGATCTCCCGCCCACTGACCACCCACCCATTGACCTCATACACACTGACCCACCGCCCACTAAACTCACACCCACTGACCTCACACCCACTGACCTCATACACACTGATCCACCGCCCACTAACCTCACAACCACTGACCTCCCGCCCATTGATCTCATACACACTGACCCACCAACTACTGAACTCACACCCACTGACCTAACACCCACTGACGCCGCGCCCACTTACACCCGCGTTTCCCGGATGCCCCATCCCACTGCCCCCCGCCCACTGACGCCACGCCCACTTACACCCCAATAACTAACCAACTCATCAATCCAGAAAACTATAGAATCGACACTTATACAGGCAAAAATATACAGTTGTTCGAATTTTCTTTATATGAAGATTATATACAGGGAAAACTTCATTTTCCACCCCAGCGCCACCTATCGGGTCCAAATTTTGTCAAAGACTTTCTTTTTATTTAAATATTATATGGTGTAAGTTTGAGCCAAATCGTTCTATAAATAAGAATTTTCAGAAAAAAAAAAACGATACCAGCGCCACCTAGTGGGGCTGAATTCACCTTTTAAACCTTGTCTGGACTTCCACAAATAATTTTAGACCAAAATTAGCCAAATCGGTTCAGCCGTTCTCGAGTTTTAGCCAGTCTAACGCACAGCAATTAATTTTTATATATATAGATATATATAAATATAAATGCCTGTTCCTGTTTTTTTTAGATTGCCTAGTCGGTAAAATTAATTGTCTTTAAAAATACATAAAAAGTCAAACGTTTAGGACTAGGAACTTACTCGATTCTAAAAAAAATTTGATATCTTATCTAAGCTTTTCTCTAGCCTATTTCGAACCTTGTTGGTCTTCGGTGGTTTCTGGTGGACCAAGTGAAAGAAACAGACAAATTTTATTTCTGAAAATTGAGTTGAAATTCTATAATGTCCGAATTTTCTAATTGCAAATTTGTTACTTTAACAAATTACTTCTGCTTGAGTTACCGTGTTTCTTATCATACCAATGTATTTGACATCCTAAGGTATTGAAAATGTTTAAAAATATGGTATGGTAAAAAGCATGCATGCATGCATGCATGTATAGCATTGATAATGAGGCACGAATGTTTGCAATTCTTTCTTTGTGTATTTGTTAGTTTGTAATATATGTAATCATATTTTACATTCATATAGTTTATATTAATTATTTTATAAAAAGTACAACTTGTGGCTACGATGAGTTTGACCTTATTAACTTGATAACAGAAACAGAGCAATATTAAGTATAAGTATAAATTATTTATAAGTAGTTATAGTTGCCAACACGTGCCGCGATATTTTTTTTTTCGAAAATGTATTGATCAAGTATTAACTAGAAGTAGTTAATACGAATAATTACTTACGTTTGATGATGCCTATAGGATGATGATGTTTGGAAACGTACATGAGAGACTTAAGGGTTGCACTTAAATTAATAGTTTTGCGTCAACTTAATCAAAAACAACAACAACAACAACAACGAAAAGCAGTAAGGAAATTTTCTCGTTAATTAAAGATTGCACTCTTACAGCATAGCATGTTGGACTAGTGTTGAGCAATTTATAGTTCTTTATGTTTACATACGTGGGCGCCGTGGTTTAGTGGATAAGTGCATGGACTTCTGAGCAGGAGGTTCGTGGTTAAAATCCCAGTAACACACCAAAAGTATTTTTCACGGTCCCACCTCTCGCAAATATCTGACCAACGTCCGAGAGTAATAACTTGTCATGGAAAGCTTCTCAATTCGCCGTTCGGATACGGCATTATATTGTAGCTCCCTTCTATTTTTGTGCAAAAATATACATGCACAACACAAACACCGAATATTATTATTATTATTATTATGTTTACGACCAATTGAATACATTGAATTGAATACATTGGCCATTAGCCAGCCCACATTGTACTCTTTTACTAAAAACTATGAATTTACAGCGGTAGCAAGTCCAGCTAAAAACTTTAAGAAGACTTTTCTAATTATGACATTCAAATTAAAATATTCATATTCCGTACAAACATTGATTATATTTATTGCATATGTTTTTTCAAAGAAGAATTACACTGCATACATCAGTTGTTTGTCAATGCAATGATTTCTTCATGAATCCCTGTTGTCTCTGTAGAAACTTATTCCATTTTTGCAGTTTTTCCACAGATACAGAAAAGTTGTTAGAAAAATGTAATGTAATAGAAATTATTCTTATTACGAGTCCAGCCGTATCACGATACTCGTACGAATAAACGGACCCTTAGTTTGTATTATTTATTTAACTTCAATTGTTAATAAACATATTTCTTATCTTTTTTAGGTTTGAAAATCACTAAAAGAAAAATTTGAGTATTACTGAAAGAAATGTTTGAGAATCACTGTAAAAGTTTTAATATAATTGAATAATTCACTGCCCTTAAGGCTTATGTCACTGTTAAATGTTTGTTAATCACTGTATTAGTATACATACTGATAATATTTCATCACACATTTAGATTCGATGGTGCGTACGTGCGTGAGTAACAGTGGCAATTAGAATAATAGAAGGTTGTGAATAACCGCCGATTTAATGGACATTCCTCACTACAATTTTAAAATGTCTACGATAAACAGTCTGAACGGAACTAAAGTTATTCTACGATCAGTAACCATAAAAGACACTTGAATTTATTTCACACCTTTTTCCAGTTTATGTCCATATATTTATGTGGAATAAATAAAGTTATTTATTTAAGCATCTGTATGATACCCAGGCTAGGGAGATCTTACAACAAAATATATCCTCGACACGTAGAAAATACACATGTGTACAAAATTTGAAGAAAATCGGGTTAATTTTTTTTAAAAAATCACGACCTCGGGGCCCGCAGTCTCCAAAATTTTAACAAAAAATGTTGTTCATCTGAGATACATGTATATAAAATTTGAAGAAAATCGGGTTCATTTTTAAAAAAATTGTATGGGGCCTCACGACCTCGGGGACCGGGGTCTCCAACATTTTTACAAGAAGTGTTGTCCATCGGAGAAACACAAGTGTATGCAATTTGAATAAAATCAGGAATTTTTTTTATAAAATTTGTATGGGTGCCCCCAGAACCCGGGGCCCGATCACTCCCAAATATTTACAAAAAGTGGTATCCATCGGAGATACACATGTGTATAAAATTTGAAGAAATTCGGGTAATTTTTTTATGAAATTTGTATGGGTGCCCCCCCGACCCCGGGGCCCGATCACTCCAAAATATTTAAAAACAGTGTTGTCCACCGGAGATACACATGTGTATACAATTTGAAGAAAATCAGATACTTTTTTTATAAAATTCGTATGGGTGCCCCGACCCCGGGCGCGATCACTCCCAAATATTTACAAAATTTGTTGTCTATCGGAGATACACATGTGTATAAAATTGAAGAAAATAAGGTCCTTTTTTATAAGATTTGTAAAGGTGACCCACGACTCCGGGGCACGATCACTTCCAAATATTTACAAAAAGTGCTGTCCATTGGAGATACACATGCGTTTAAAATTTGAACACGGCTGCCCTTCGCAATGAAGAGACCAGAAACAACTACGGTCAAGCGATAGGACTCGCCCTAAATGCAGGGAGATTAAGTCCTGGGGCTGAGAAGCCGGGCGTAGAAGAAAAATGGACACGCCTTAAGAATACTGTCATTAGTACTTCTGACTCCATTTTAGGCGTATGTAAGCCAGCGACTGAACGTAAAAATGTTGCGTACCGAGCAATGCAAGAATATCATGGAATGCGGGCACGCGAAGATGAATATAAAGAGCTCAGAATATGGAAAAATATTTCACCGTCCATGAACTAGAACAGTACAGAGAGCGAGAACCACACCAGGCGCGGAAGTTCTACCAAAGAGTCCGCGGTATGACGCAATATACACCGCGTTGCACATACTGCAAAGACAAAGAGGGTAATCTGATCGCCGATCTCAAAGGCATCTTAGAGCGATGGGAAGAGCACGTTCATGAGTTGCTTAATGGCCAGCTAAGTGAGGAATTGGAGGTTCCACCAATGACCGAGACCACACTATGCTGCCGTCACCAAGCATAGACGAAGTAAGCAGAGCGATAAATCGGCTCAAAAATAATAAGGCCCCGGGATCAGAAGGTATCCCAGTGGAGCTGATTAAAACAGGAGACCTCGCAATAATATTTCTAGAATTTCAAAACTACACCATCTTTGTATAGACTTTAAAGCCGCCTATGATAGCATAGCCAGAGTAGAACTTTATAAAGCCATGAGAGAATTCGGCATCCCAAATAAACTGACAAGACTATGTAGGTTGACCATGACCAATGTTATAAGCCAAGTAAAAATATTTGGATCACTATCAAGCCCATTCAACATCTATAACGGGCTCCGACAAGGGGATGACTGGAAATCCCGGGAATTTTTTCCATGTTCTAGTTTCCCGGGATTTTCGGGATTTTTTGCTTACATTTTGGAGTTATAATTTTCCAAATAGTGCCACTAATATTTTTTATTTCGTCTGTATATGCCTGCTTAAAAAACACCATACATGAGTTTTTTATAAATTTATTGCATTCTAACAAGGACATGAAAACATACCAACATACTCATGTAAATAGCCTACATTTTCAAACAAAGTCTTATGACTAGAATATAAATGTTACATGTATTCTTAATTGGTCATAACAAAGGACAAACAAATTAGTTAGCTACCTCAACATAAATATTCATTTTAATAAAGAATACGTAAATTTAGGACTTGTTAATACAAAGCTATCTGATATAGGCATACATTTATCCGATGTAGTAGTATCAACTACCGATAGTGCTGCCGTCATGGTCAAATTTAGCGATTATCTGGATACATTCACCAACTGTGCTATAATCACGGCATTCATTTAGCTGTTATTGGTGTTATTTATAAGAAAGATGAAGACATCAATCCCAGCCCTGATGAAATATAAATAATTGGAAATCGGCTTCCGATAACTTTTCTGAGTCTAAAGGCAGCGATGACCGAAGCGACGGTGATACTATGACGGTGATATGATTCGTTTTCATGGTAAGAAAAAAAATTTCTTTAAACTTTCATCAAAGAGAAACTCCATTTTACAAGAACATGTCAAAGAGAAGCACGGAATTGAACTAGGTTTGCTACTAGATTGCAAGATTAGATGGAATAGCATTGTTTTATGATTGAAAGATTTTTAAAAATTTCTGACTCAACTAAAAAGGCATTACATGATTTGAGTTCCCTAACATTACTCGATGACAATAATTTTTTTTTATCATATATTTTAAGCGCACTGAAGACGGTTATGTTAAACTAGCTGTTGAAGCGTTAGGAAGACGCGATGCAAATTTGGTTACAGCTGATGCGATTTTAAAATTTTTAGTTAATTCTTTGCGCGAAAATAATGATGATATTTCCAGAGAACTGTTGGATCTTTTGTCAATTTTTATTAAAGAACGAAGGAACCAAGATCTTGTGTCATTAGCAAAATACCTTCAAACACGTCTTCCAAATCTGCAGTAATTCGTTATGCTCAACTGACTACCAGTAGATTATTTCGTAAGGAGGGAGACTGCGTTGAAATTGAAAACGCAGACCAAAGAGAATATTTATCCGGTGAAGATAGTCAAACATTGAATATAACTGAAAGATTGACTAGTGCTATAAATGCAGCTCTTTAAAATAAAAAAAAACAACCCATAAAAATTAAAATTTTTCATCTAAATTCTCTAATCGCAGAGAAATTGATATGGGAGCCCTTCGATTCTGGGTCATTTTTTACTTTTTTTATTTTTTTATTGTAGGAGAAAATCATCGAAAGAGACATTTGACATCAGATGTCAAATTTGAAAATGCTCAGATCATTTTATTCTGAGCACTTAGAGCACGCTCATACTCTGAGCAAATACACAAAAACACGAGCATTTTTCTTGAGAACTCTTTGACTGCTCTGAACTAATTTATGAAAACGCCAAATGACAGAATATTGTGAAAACTTGTTGTTCTATCTGTAAGTTGATATCGACAACAACAAAAACAACCTATAAAAATTAAAATTTTTCTTGTAAATTCTCTAATCGGGAATACACACACACACACACACACACTGCGTGCTCGTTTTGTGGCAAAATCATTCACAAATGACGCAGCGGCAGCGAACAGCGCTGCTCACAAAGCACAGAGCTCAGACTTTGCCGTGATCTGATGCGATATAGCGATATTTAAAAATTGTATATTGGGGTCCCAAGAGGCCGATCGCTCCAAATTTTTACAAAAAGTGTTTTCCATCGAAGACACACATGTGTACAAAATTTAAAGAAAATCGGGTAAATTTTGTAAAATATTTGTATGGGAGCCCCCCGACCCCGCGGCCCGAGGGGCCTCAAATTTTAATAGAAAGTGTTGTCTTGGGAGATATACATGTGTGCAAAATTTCAATAAAATCGGGCTGTAGGAAGTGGGTTAAAAATTGATCACAAGATTTGGCCAGCCAGCCAGCCAGCCAGCCAGCCACGGGCAAGTGAAGTTAATATAGAGAATTTAAAAACGACAGCAATAAGAATACAATTCAGTAAACCAGTAAGTAAAAGTTGAATTAAGCATAAAACATTTATGTCTCGTTTCATTTGCTGGGTTCATTTGTGCGTGAGCTAAGATTTCTCTCCCCCCACCAACAAAGCCAAGCAGCGCAGCCGACTGTGCACACAGTCATTGAAGTAAGACGGTATCTGATGTCACTATAAGAAATTAAAAAAATTTAAAAGGGCCTTGCGGCCGAACCCGGGGCCCGATCACTACCAAATTTTAGAAAAAGTTTTGTTTATTGGGTATACACATGTGTGTAAAATTTTAAAAAAAATCGGGTAATTTTTATTTTAAATTTGTATGGGAGCCCCACGAACCCGGGGCCCGATCACTTCCAAATTTTTAAAGAAAGTATTGTCACTGGAAATACACATGTGTACAATGTGAAATCGGGCTTTAGGAAGTGCGTTAAAAATTGATAATTAAAAAGAAAAAATTGTATGTTAGTTACCCGACCCCGCGGCCCGATCGCTTCAAAAATTGTACAACAATTTTTGTCCATCGGAGATACACATGCGTATAAAATTTGAAGAAAACTTTTTTCATAAAATTTGTATGGGTGCCCTCCCGACCCAGGGGCCCGATCACTTCAAAAATTTTACAGGAAGTGTTGTCCATCAAAAATACACATTTGTATAAAATTTTAAAAAAATCGGGTAAATTTTGTAAAATATTTGTATGGAAGCCCCCCGACCCCGAGGTCCGAGGGGCCTGACATTTTAATAGAGAGTATTGTCACCGGAAATATACATGTGTGCAAAATTTCAATAAAATCGGACTATGGGAAGGGGGTTAAAAATTGATCAGAAAATCTGACCAGCCAGCCAGCCACGTGCACGCGAAGTTAATATAGAGAATTTAATAATGGAAACCAGTTCAACAGTGATTGAGACAAGAAATCTTCAAAAAGAGTTCCAGATATATGAGAGTACTGGAAACATTACTAAAAACCTACATAAGCTGTTAGATGCAATAATGACAATGCAGCCTACTACAATTGAAAGCGAAAGGACATTCTCAGCTTGTCAAACTTTTGTACCAAAAAAAGATCGTCTTTGAGTGATTACTCGCTTAATTGCCTTTCTTTTTTAAAAACTTATTTCTTGAATAAACAAGAAATTTAACCAAAGAATTAATTATTACAATTATTTATTATTATAACAATCTGAAATAATTTTGTGCTAATTTTTTAATGTATATAGGTTAATATTTGTGTACTTATGTACATATTTTACATGTTTAAATAAATTAAATGTTGCCTCAAAACCCACTTTAATGTAATATTTTGAATTTTCCCGGGATTCCCGGGAAATTTAATTTTTAATTCCCGATTCCCGAGAACAAAAAATAGGCGGGAAATGATACCCTCTAAGTGCAATCCTTTACCTATCTCGGGTCAACTGTAGCAGCCGATAAAAGCATGGAATCAGAAATACGCGCACGGTTTCTTAAAGCCAACAAAGCGTGTCTGTCTGTCAAAACTCTTCAAATCCAGGAATTAAACCATAGCATCCAAGCTGCTGGTATATAAGACAATGGTAATACCAGTACTTACATATGGATCCGAGACTTGGTTACTTGCAAAAAGCATTCTGATCTATTAGCCGCGTTCGAGAGAAAAGTCTTACGGAGAATTGTTGGCCTCGTATGTGAGGAAGGACGATTCCGGAAACTCTATAATGATGAGATGATGATGAGGACTCCTAGCTCGTATGAGCGAAGATGATCCTGCTCGGAAAATCCTTTGCGGTAGGATTTATGGAACACGACAGCGAGCCGGCCAAGCCTACGCTGGAAGGATGGCATAGACCAGGACGCCCAGAGTTTAGGGATTTTTTGCAGGAGGCCAGGACCGGACACCGGTTGTAGAGCCAAATATGATGATGATGAACTTTCATCCTCATCAGTTCAGCCGTCTTGGCTCTAGAGTGGACACGGACAGAAAGAGATTTTTTTTGCTTTTACTGACTCAGGAGATATGGAAATGGGTAAATCTGCAAAAATCCCGAGTTCAAATATTTTCATGATTACTATACTTCCTTTTACTAATAAAAGAAAGTAAAATGACTTTAAATTGAATAATACAAACTAGGGGCCGGTTTATACGTAAAACAGGCTACGGGCAACCGGTTTTGTATAAAGTATGGAATAATTGCGATTAAAATAAATTTTAATAAATATGGTCGCAATTCAACCGTAATTCATTAAATTTTTAAGTTTGGAAGATTTTTTTATATTTAAACTTATTTCCTAGGGAGAACTCCCTGAATGGTGGGCTAAGCCCAAGGAATGTTATTTACAATATATCACATTCAACTCATTTATATCCAGTTTCAATTTATTTTCTCAGAATTCTCCCGGATTCATTGAAAAAAAGTAATGCGGAAAACGATCACAAAACTAAAGCGACGCGAGTCATACTGCTTTAATCAATAGATCATGGTCAGAAGTTAAGTCAACACAATGCATTTTATATCAACAATTAATTATGAGGACAATAGCTTCCTTCAACATTTATTCCCCCTATTCTGCTGATAGCTAACCTACGTTTGTCTAAGCCAACGAAAACCCGTGAAAAATTATGGATGAGCATAATGGAATTTGCTCGGAAAGTCTTTTTGTGTATGGTTTATGGGATATGACACCGGAGTAGGCCTAATCTTCATTGGAACTATGACTTAGACCATAACGTCCAGGGTGCCAAAGTACGCCACTGGGTCAAAGTCGTCATATACATAGCAAATGTTCTTTTATTCAGTAATAAGCAATAGCTAACCGATGGCATATTGATTTGAAGATACCTACATTTCGTAAAATTCGGTAACTTACTGTAGTAGGATTTTCGTGGAGTTATGTCTGAATGTAGCAATGAACACAACACACGACAGCTAGAAGTTAAGTCAACACAATGGATTTTATATCAACAATTAATTATTAGAACAATAGCTTCCTTCAACATTTAAACAGTTTTGTATCTCCTAAATCATACATAGTTTGTTAAAGGATGGTATTATTGTACCGGCATTTCTCCTAAGTGTTGCCTTAAAACAATCAGCATCCCTGGCTCACGAATATTTATTGACCACTTTATTTGCTGTTGGCATGTTGATTAAAATCTCTTTTGAGATGATACAACATCAGTACCGACAGCCGCCGCCTTCACTGCCTACCAACACGAACACAACAACGGATTTTTTTCTTATTTCCTTCCTTCTGCACAAAATTCCGTTGTGTTCTCAAACAGCCGATTTAGCGGAGCCAAGTAACGTCAAATTGTCTCTTGATGCAGATATGTATATTGATTTCTGGACCCACGTTGGTTTACTAACCTATTTGCCTTTTTGTTTTGTTCGACAAGCAACAACAACCACTGCACCTGCTGTTCATCGATTTTGAGAAGGCGTTTGACAGTGTCAACAGACAGTTTACCTGGCTCGCCTTGCGCAGGCGAGGTATACCCGATAAACTGATAGCTATTATTAAAGCAACCTATGATGGCTCTAAATGTCAAGTGCTGCATAGAGGAAAGCTGTCGAGATCCTAAGTGGGGTACGACAAGGTTGCATTCTATCGCCGATACTTTTTTTGTTGGTGATTAGCGATGTACTTCGCGCAGCTTTATCTACTGGAAACGGAGGAATTCGTTGGACTCTTACATCTCAACTCAAACATCTGGACTACGCTGACGACGTTTGTTTACTCTCACACAGAATTATGGAGCTGCACCAAATGACAACAAATGTGGAGATGGAGGCAAATGTTGCGGGTTTGAAGATTAATACTGCCAAAACCAAAAGCATCAACGTCGGGACTAACTCAGTAACTCAAGTTAACATTGCTGGACAGCCGGTAGAGAGAGCGGAGAGTTTCCAATATCTTGGGAGTATTGTCTCGACCGAAGGTGGAACCGAACAGGACATTGTCAACCGAATCAGCAAAGCAAAATCGGTGTTTGGAATGATGTCCATGATATGGCGAAGCAATGCGATCAGCTTAAACACCAAGCTGCGACTGTTCCGCTCAAATGTTGAATCTGTGCTGTATGGGTGCAGCATGCCCATCTTCGGCGAGTCAAATTCGCCTACGACCGAAAATTAAGGCAAAAAAGACTACAATGTCCTATAGGTAGTAAAAATTTTTGGTCTTTCGTGAAAAGAATCAAAAATTCAGCCTCGTCGTCGATTCCAACGCTCATTTATAATGACATTCCAGTTGTCAGCTCTATGGACAAGGCCAATCTGTTTGCTGCGCATTTCGCAGCTAGCTCTACGCTTCCAGATTGTGCATTGCCGCCTCCTGCACCTCAGAGTATTGAACACTCTATGGGACAGATATTTTTTCGTACTCGTGCAGTTGCCAGAGTTTTAAATGATCTTAACACATACAAATCCGCTGGTCCAGATGGTATTTCTCCATTAGTTCTGAAGAGGTGTTCTTCCAAGCTGGCATTACCATTGCGTAAGCTTTTCCATCTATCCTATTCTTCTGGACTCTTCCCGAGAAGTTGGAAAACAGCATTTGTCCAGCCCATACCCAAAAAAGGCGAACCGTCGTCTCCTTCTTCGTACCGACCCATAGCACTTACATCCATTCTTTCCAAGGTCATGGAAACGCTGATCAATTATCAGCTTAAGAAATATCTTGAAACCAACGTAATCCTTAGTGACCGGCAGTATGGGTTTCGTGGGCAACGTTTTACTGGTGATTTGATGGCATATCTCACCGAACAGTGGAACCGATCTTTGCATCATTTTGGAGAAAGCAAAGCTGTTGCACTCGATATTTCAAAGGCATTTGACAGAGTTTGGCATCAAGCTCTTTTGTCTAAAATGCGTGCTTATGGTGTCGATGATAAACTGCTTCAATTGATTAGAAGCTATCTTTTGGACCGCTCAATTCAAGTTGTTTTAGACGGTTTCAAATCTGAAATACACCACATAAATGCTGGCGTTCCCCAGGGCTCTGTTCTGTCCCCGACACTCTTTCTCATTTTTATTAATGATCTCTTATCTGTGACTTCTAATCCAATTCACTCTTTCGCTGACGACAGCACCTTCAGCTTCTCATATAAGTTTGAGGAACGTCCCTCCACCTCTGATGTGGAACTCAAACAACTTCGTATGTTAAGCACGTTAAATTCTGACCTTGACAGCATAATACAATGGGGAGAAAACAATCGAGTAGAATTTAACGCTTCCAAAACCCAATGCTGTCTCCTATCGTCCAAGCGAATCCTAAACCCCATGCCATTATCCATGAATGGCACTTGCATCGAGGAAACTGAAAATCTCGCAATTCTCGGTATGTGCGTTAACGACAAGCTTCGTTGGAATGACCACATATTTACCGTCGCTAAAAATGCTGCGAAATGTTTAGGTTTTCTAGCCCGGTGCAAGAAATATTTCACTCCCTCTGATCTGGCTACCATTTACAAGGCTTTTATTCGCCCAAAACTTGAGTACAATTGCCATATCTGGTCTGGTGCGCCTAAGACTACTTTGCATCAGCTAGATAGAATACAAAACCGCGCGATAAAACTTATCGGTGACGAAAATAAAGCGAAATCGATTGATTCGCTTGAACACCGCAGGAACGTTTCTTGCTTGTCACTGTTTTATCGCTTCTTCTACCAGCGGTGCTCAAGAGAAATAGCCAGCTGCATGCCACCTATCCTTGAATTCAACCGCAATACTCGTGGCGCTCTAAATGCTCATCAGTTTACCCTTAAGCCCATCTTCGGACGTACAGTTAAATTCAGGGATTCGTTCTTCAGCTGTACAACTCGTATGTGGAATGCTCTGCCAAGCTCTGTCTTCCCACATCACTATGATCCACAGGCATTCAAAACACAAGCTCATAGACATCTCCTCTTTTCTCCTCCTCTTCCTTAACGCCCACGCTGTGCCAAGCATATAGCCGAGCATTATAAGGGTGCGAACCCCTTGAAGCGTGCGCGAATTATAAAAAAAAAAAGCACTTGGAAGGTGACCGCTAGTTCCACAAAAAGATTTCAAACGTTCGTAAATCTTAAGGGGTCGGAACATCTTAAGGGTTTTCTGGCCTAACCGTATCTCTAACGAACACCTTTACCAGAGAACGGTTCAGGAGCCAATAGGCACAACCATCCAACGACGGAAGTGGCAGTGGATTGGTCATACACTCCGAAAAGTTCCATAGCAAACTACGCAATGCAATGGAATGGATGGTAGAAGAACGGGTCGTCCGAGAAATAAATGGTGCAGAACAGTTGAGGAGGAGTCACGGCAATTGGGGAGGAGTTGGAGAGAGCTGAAGCTCATTGCCAGGAACCGCACGCGATGGCGCGTAGGCGTAGTAGAGGCCCTAGTACCCATAAGGGGATATAGGACATAAGTAAGTAAACTAAGTGTTCTAATTACCAAGTAAAGTATTTGGAAGTTGTTTAATGTATACAATTTTCCTAACCTTAAATCGAAATGACTGCTACTTGCCGATAGAGGATATGGAATATCTACGCATCCTTTTTAATACGCACTTTAAAATACACTCCAAACAAAGGATAATTTTCGAAAAGTGCTTTGGGCAATTGAAAAAATTTTTCCAAATTTTGTGTTACAAAGTTCGGGTAGCCCATAATAAACGGCCTGTTGTAATTGTGGCATGTCTAGTATTACATAATTAAGCAAAAAATTTTAATTATAGAAATGACTCGAGCCTCAGGGCCGAAGAGCTCTAATATAATTTTTTTTAAAAACTAACCCCGTTTTCTTAAAATTTTGTACAAATGTGTATCTTCGATTAGAGAATTTACATGGAAGAATTTAATTGTTATGGGTTGCTTTTTAATTCTCTTTAGGAACTTCGCGTGCCCGTGGCTGGCTGGCACACCAAATCTTGTGATCAATTTTTACGGGCTTTACACTTCCTAAAGCCCGATTTTATTTAAACTTTGCACACATCTGTATCTCGCTGACTACACTTTCCATTAAAATTTAGTGCCCCTAGGGCTCCGGGGCTCCCATACAAATATTAAACAAAGTTAACCCGATTTTCTTCAAATTTTATACGCATGTGTATCTCCGATGGACCACACTTTTTGTAAAAATTTGGAAGTGATCGGTCCCCGTGGTCAGGGGGCACCCATACACTTTTTGGAAAAATTTGGTAGTGCTCGGACCTCGTGGTCGGGGGCTCGCTTGCAAATGTTTTTAAAAATGTACCCGATTTTCTTCAAATTTTATACACATGTGTATAATTTTTATGGGCTGTTTTTTTTTAGTTTTCTACGTTCTTCCTTTGGCCTTTGGTCTTTTTTCTTTTGCTTAGCAGCCAGTTCTTTCGAGTTCATTTCGCTCAACCTGTTCTTTGAAATATTGCGACAACATCTCATTTCTTCCTTCAATCAACTGAAAGAACTTTTCCTTAAAAAGGTTTTGAATAATCTTACGATTTTTTTGCTCTATCCGTGGGAATCCTCGTCTGTGTTTCCAATAATCTGGCTATGTTTGTATATAGTCCAGAATCTTGTTTGCTGGTCGAAGTTAATGGCAATGCATCAAATTTTTGCGTGTTAAAGGTTAAAAGATGTGAAGCGGTAAGGAAATTTTTGAAATTAATGGACTCGGTGACAGTGGAGATCTGGTAAGTGTTGTCGGGCCTCTATTACCTATTGGTGATATAATAGAGGTATTGTGGTACAGTAGTCCCCCGATAATGTGAACTAATTCAAAGAAGGCGTTTTCGGATTTAAGAGGGATTCACATTAGTGGATTTTTTTCAGTTCTTATAAACTGATTAAAACAACTTTGTATCCATTTATAACAACACAAAATAATAATTTCTTAAAGCGCAGTTTCAACATTTATTAGGTTCAGAAAAAAATAACAAATAGAATAGTACATCTTAATTACAAGTTCACACTTCATTTCAAAAAGTAAAAAACATTTATATCGGCTTAGTATCAATTCTTGGTAAAATAATTTGTTTTTTTTGGACTGTCGAATAGCTTGACTTGATCTTTCTATTGCTACTGCCTTTAACATGCATAATCAAGAAGCGTATTTGTACATTTTATTGCTTGGGAGCTCGTTATTTGAGAAGCAGCTGGAGTCACTTCTTCGCTTTCATTCTCCGAAATTTCCTCAGTCGGTCCAGGTTCAGTGCTCTCTACGATGTTTCAGTCTCAAACTTCTTGCATTGAAATGTTGCGTTCTGTATCTATAACTCCAAGGAATTTCTTGCAACTCTCTTTGAAGCTGAGTTTCGGGCAGTGTCTTCCGTAATTAAATAAATGGAATTAAATCTTCATCTTCCCAGTTATCGTCTTTTAGCAGTATACATTTAAAGCACTTAGTAATAGAGGAGGAAGCGGGGAGCTGCTCCAAAGATAATTTTAAGTTCATTAAGTCTCAAGGTTAATTTTTTTATCCCAGCAGCAGCAGTCGCGAGAAGCTAGGCCTTGGACCGCAACGGTCTGTCGCGCCGAATATTATTATTATAAATCAGTGGAACTTTGAAACCCAAAAAGCTCTGGGGCATTTAGACTTTCCGAAAATTAATGGAGTGATGCTTTCCAGTTGCATTCGTGAATGCCAAAAACGTTATCTATCCATTCCTTGCTAGTTTTTCTTTCCGGTGCTGTATATTCAGTAGACAAAACGAGTGTTTTACTATGAAGAAGCTTCCAAAATAGACCGGTTTCATTAGCATTATAGATGCGTTGTGGTGTAAGATACATTGCTCGGATTAAAGGGAAAAACTGCACTTTTATTACACCACCTGAAGTTTCTGTATGTATCACTCATTTTATCAGATAGAAATCTCTTCTCCAAATATCTTTGAGGACCAACTTCACCAAATTAATTGTATACGTCGACAACAGGTACCTCGTTTGTACATCCAAGATCCAACCATCTAACTGAAAGTAGATTATTGTCAACGCAGGAAAATTGATTAAGTTCAAATCAATTATTAAAACCAATAAAAATACGTAATTGATTCTTAAACATTTTTAATGTGAGGTGATTCCAATTGGGTACACCTGCTGTCGAGCAGAGACTGTCTTCCTGCTGGTTTCAGAGTTTCAAAATTATAGTCCTTACCCACTACATCATATCGAAAAAGTTATTAAGTTTGAAGATAGGAAGTCAAGGAACTTACCATGGCCTTCAATAAAGTGCTGTCTGCTTCCTACCCACTTATTCGTCCAAGAGGAAAGAAGATACTACAGAGCCGCAGAAAACTTTTCAATTTAGCTAAAGTCACAAGAGTAGAGACTGATTTGCCTAAAAAGGGAGGGCAGCGTAGTGATCGCTTATGCGGATGATGTTGCTATTGCCGTCACAGGGAAGCACCTAATACATTAAAGGAGCTCCTACAAAATGCTTTTAATAAGCTAACGAGATGGGCGCATCGTTTGCGGTTTAGGGGTAAACCTTCATAAAACTGAACTTGTCCTCTTCACAATGAAATACAAAATCCCTTCCTCTATTAGGGGTATTAGCTTAACTTTATCTGACGAAGACAAATATCTGCGTGGTCTTCTGGATAGAAAGTTAAGCTGTAAGCCAAACATACAAGAAAGAGTTCGAAAAGTCACAGTGGCATTCTGCCATTGAAAACAAATAGGGTCTTCAACCCCATATCACTCATTGGCTATCTGGGTAGGCGTAGTAAGACATACACTTTTATACGGTTTGGCTATATGGTGGACTATCTTGATAAAACAGTTAGTCGTGACAAGCTAAGCAAAGTCCAAAGATAAGCTTATTTATGTATGAACGGAGCACTTCGCACAACTCCCTCTACCACACTAGACATTCTGTACACCACTCGACATCTTGAGTAGGCAAGTAGCTGCTAGCGCGGCTATTCGCCTCAGTGCAATCTCCCAGTGTCCTAGGAATGAAATCGGGGACTCATCTGTTCTGAATTCTTTCAGGTTTCCACGGGGCAGCACACACTAAACCCTTCCACAACTCCAATTAAACAAAAACTTCCACCTCACCATCCGCTCCATATCATTCTGGGAAGGCGTTCATTTGGCAGATGAATAAATACATTTTCACACAGACGGATCAAAAACTGTTGATGGGGTTGGCGGAGGTGTTTTTTTCAAAAAGGCTAAATCTTAGTCTCTCTTTCCGTCTTCCTAATCATTCTAGTGTCTTTCAGGCAGAGCTTTATCTTTCACATCTTCTTGGGTAGCCAAGCTGCGTTAAAATTCCTGGGATCAGTCTCTACGAACTCTCTTGTAGCCCTAAACTGCCGATCATCTCTCAAGGAGATACCGGATCAGTTTAAAATTCACCTGTATTGGATGCCGGGGCATAGAAATTTTCCGGGAAATTGTAATGCTGATAATCTCGCCAAACATGGAACTGCACTGCACCTTTTACCTGGAAATGGTTCCTTAGGCATACCTATCGCTACATGTAAACTAATGTTAAAACAGGATGTTACGGAGAAAAGTAACGGAAGGTGGCCACACGGAACAACTTGTCTAGCGACAAAGCAGATCTGGCCCAAGCTCCAAGTGTTTGATCTCTCAGAAAATATTGCATATCAGTGCTATAATAAGTGTCATTACTGGACACTGTCTAACAGGCAAGCATGCAGCAAGGCTCGGCGTATTCTCAAACGACTTCTGCAGAAGCTGCATGGACGACGAGGAGGAAGAGACCACTCTCATTCCTTCTCTGTATATGCCAAGCCATCCTTCTAAAACGTAAGCTCCATCTAGGAGCATTATTTTATAATGACCTTAGTAATCTGACAAATACTCTGGCATTAGTATAGTCTCGTGCGCTTCATACGAAGCTCTAAATGGTTCAACGAGTAGGGAAAATAATTTTCTCGATCCGTGTGGTATCACAATGGACCATTATTGGTCTTCTAGGTGTTTCGGTTTTTCCAACGATTGCCACTTTAACCTAACCTAACCTAGGCTCATAGTACACCTTTAAAATGTCACGTGCTGAAAAATTAAATTCATTTGCAGAATAATTTTTAATTAATAAAACATTTTAATTGTAATTTTTTAAAAATATACCCTACTTCTTAAATTTTGTATTAAAATAAAATTGTTTCTCATAAAAGACAGTTTATTACCTTCAGAAATTATTTTATATTCGTTAATATCGAACAAAAACGAGTCCATTTTTAAATTCTCTATATGTTACGAAATTTAGGCGTTCAAGTTCATGAAGGATTTTGCATATAAAACACAACACAAGTTTATTAATTTAAAAATAACAATTTTAATAAACAAACAGTAAAAAACAACCCATAAAAATTAAAATTTTTCATTTGTTTAAAATTTGAAGGAAATCGAGCTAATTTTTAAAAATGTACCTGGGCACCACTCGGGTCTCAGGGCCTGAAATTTTAACAAAAAGTGTTGTACATTGAAAATACACATGTATATAAAATTTGAAGAAAATCGGGTTAATTTTTTTAAAAATTTTATGGTGCCTCACGACTCCGGGGTCCTCAAAAAGTGTTGTCCATCTGATATACATATGTGTATAAAATGTAAAGAAAATCGGATTATTTTTATTTTAAATTTGTATGAGGCCCCACGACCACGGGGCCCGGCGTCTGTATGGGGCCCAAAGATCTCGGGGACCGGGGTCTCTAAAATTTTTACAAAAAGTGTTGTCCATCGGAGATACACATGCGTATAAAATTTGAGAAAATCGGGTTAATTTTTTTAAAAATTTGTATAGGGCCCCACGACCCCGGAGGCCTGGGTGTCCAAAATGTGTTGTCCATCGGAGATACACATGTGTATAAAATTTGAAGAAAATCGGGTTAAATTTTAAAAAAAATTGTATAGGGCCCCACGATCCCGGGGTCTCCATAAATTTTATAAAAAGTGTTGTACATCAGGGATACACATGTATAAAAAAGTTGAAGAAAATCGGGTAAATTTTGTAAAAGGCCCGAGGGGCCCCAAATTTTAATAGATTGTGTTGTCATCGGAGATATGCATGTGTTCAAAATTTCAATGAAATAGGACTTTGGGAAGTGGGTTAACAATTGATCGCAAGATTCCACGACAAGTTAATATAGAGAATTTAATAACACATGTTCACAATTTATATTGGTGATAACTTTAAATGTACACAAAAACACTTATTACAATAACACTTGTATTTCACTATAATTCTCTTAGGTGGTAGCAGTAATACTTTGCAAGAACTTTTACAACTTTACTGATTGAATTCTAAACAATGAATGAATTCTCTGCAGCGAACGCCATCTTTTATACTCATGGAAAAGTTTCCAGAAACTTCCAATCTTACAGACAGAAATATCCAGAAAAGAACAGAAAATTGTGGCCTTATTCCCTTATTTACAACTAACGATACTTATGTGTAATGAGTCATCTTCTAAAAATAAACTACATGTACAATCATGTTCCTACACGCAAACCGAGCAAACCGCACGAACCGGTTTGACTACATTTTTGACCAGTGCATAATGATTTCAACTTGCAGGCGGCTGCATTTTAGATTTTAAATAATCTAATAAATCTTACCACCTAAAAGTATTCTATTCAAAAGTGCTTAATTCTAATTCAGTGATTTTTTTTAGTATGCAGTATGTACATTGCGATTTATCTAAGGATTCGAATCCCATTATATGCGCTACTAGCTACTTTTCGTAACAAAATTAACTTCGCGTGCCCGTGGTTGGCTGGCTGGCTGTCTGGTCAGGTCTTGTGATCAATTTTTAAACCACTTTCTAAAGCCCGATTTTATTTAAACCTTGCATACATGTGTATTTCCCATGACAACACTTTTTATTAAAATTTGAGAGTGATCGGGCTGCGGGGTCGGGAGGCTCCCATACAAAAAAATTTTCCATGTAGCGGCATCAGATCAAATTTTATACAAAAAAATTACCCAATATTTTTCAAATTTTATTCGCATGTGTATCTCCGAGGGACAACACTTTTTGTAAAAAATTTGGAGTGATCGGGCCCGGTGTCGAAAGGCCCCATACAAAACTTTAAAAAAATGTACCCGATTTTCGTCAAATTTTATACACACATGTTTAATCATATGGAGAACGCTTTTTGTTAAAATTTGGAAGTGGCCCCAGGGCCGAGGGGCTCCCATATAATTCCTTAAGAATTGACCCGATTTTCTTCAAATTTTATAAATTTTAAAAAACTTACCCGATTTTATTCAAACTGTACATTGTGTATCCCCGATTAGAGCATTTACACAAAATTTTAATTTTTATGGGTTGTTTTTTTTATTTTGAAATTTGAAAATAATAATAATGGAAAATGGCATTTCGTATAAAATTCGTTCTGTTCCCAACTTTAACTACAAAATGTTTATCAAACATCTATCTTTGGCGCACAATAGAAGTGATCTTTTTGCAGAAATGTGAAAGAATACGACATACTATGTAACATCAGTAAGTTTGCGATATAACGACCGGTTTGGAGCATTATGGCGTGCCGCGTGCATGTTTGTGTTTTGTCATTGAACATCTATTCAACCAGACGCAACTTTGATGAATATTGGACTTGATACATTTTGGTTAAATACTGTCAGAAAAATATCGAATGGCGAGTGCGAGTGACAATTTTGAGTTCATTGGTTGCTACTTTATAATTTTAGATTTGAGTGGTGTGACAAGAGTCAACTTAGTATAGTTGTTATAAGAGATATCAAATTTCTCAATTATTATGTCTTTTTTTTAATCTTGCGGTTTTCATCAATAGAGGCGGTCTTAGTGTTGTATCGATAGATGTTTGGTTTGTTCTTTGTTGTCTTATAGGTTAGTCAATAGGGAAAAGCGAAAAAACCGTGCTATCCAGGCGGGACTTGGACTGAGGGACTGAGATGTGTTTTACTTAAGTATCTCGTACAATGCATTGATGCGTAAGCCGCAAGTAATGCGATATGGTGATCAATTGGAATTTTTAATTGAGATGTAAACATTGCTGCTGTCAACTTGAAGGAAGAAAAATATTTTTAGATCTTTTCATCTGCATCTGTTTCTTATTTAAAAATATAATAATTTTGCGACCTGATTTGAAATGGAAACATAACTCCACTCACAAAATTAGGTCCTTATTGTCAAGTCTGTTCGAGGATGATTATGCACTGGAGTGAAGTGGTAAGAGTGGATCGGTTCCAAGTATAATGCAGGAACACTGAGACGTGACGCCACTTCTCTTATATATACGTAGTAGTAATAGCACAACCCGCACTATCACGCTCTTATTGACCGTCTGCACAAATATTGTGCCATGGATTTTTAGGAAATTGAAGAGGCTTTAATACTGCATTTGTCAAAAAAAAAAATTTATCCGAAAGCATTTTTCGAAATAATCGCGTTTGAAAATAAAATTAAAATTTTTTTTTTTTTTTTGACTTTGACGACGTTCGTATTGTTAATGGTTTTAAGAATTTAAAAAATTTACATTACTTGACCTTAAAGATTTAATTTTCTACCAAAACCAACACTGACCTTGTAGCTAAAAGCGTTCAAGAGTTACACGGTGTGAAGTGATGTAAGGTCAAAAGTACGTCTCTACGTACACCGCAGGGGGTGAAAATAGACCTTCCCTCCAATCGATTTTTCACGAAATTAACCAGGGAATCACCCCTTTAATTTCATATGTGTATCTCCGATGGACAAAACTTTTTGTAAATTTTTTTTAGCGAATGGACCCTGAGGACCGAGGGGTGCCCATAAAAATTTGTTAAAAATTAGCCCGATTTTCTTCAAATTTTAAACAAATGTGTATCTCCGATGGAAAAAATTTTGTTTAACAGTTTTGGAGTGATCAGGCCAGGTCCTAAGGCTCGAGGGGTATCTATATAATTTTTTTAAAAATTAGCCCGATTTTCTTCAAATTTTAAACAAATGTGTATCTCCGATGGAAAAAATTTTGTTTAACAGTTTTGGAGTGATCAGGCCAGGTCCTAAGGCTCGAGGGGTATCTATATAATTTTTTTAAAAATTAGCCCGATTTTCTTCAAATTTAATACACATGTGTATCTCCGATGACAACACTTACTATTGAAAGTTGGAAGTGATCGGTGACAACAGTTTTTGAAGGGGCTCTAATATTAATTTTTTCCAAATTAAGCCGCTTCAAACTTTGCACACATGTGTATCTCCTATTAGAGAATTTACATCAAAAATTTTTATGGGTTGTTTTTTTTAATTGATGAATGGTCGAGAGACTTGGCCAAAAAACCAATTGGTTATTGGGAATGAAATCTTAAGGTGGGTCAGTTGGGGAGGGGTTGTGTGGTCGGGACAGTGTGATGGGGCATCCGGGCATGGCTGGGTATTTCCGCTAGTTAAAAAAACATAATTCATTTTCATTAAAAAACAATACACCCGTTAGAAAACAATTGCGGGTGTACAGAACACGCGTTTTTAAATTATCTGTATTAACTTCGCGTGCACGTGGCTGGCTGGGTGGCTGGCTGGCTGGTCAGATTTTCTGATCAATTTTTAACCCACTTCCCATAGTCCGATTTTATTGAAATTTTGCACACATGTATATTTCCGGTGACAATACTTTCTATTAAAATTTGGAAGTGATCGGGCCCCGGTTCGTGGGGCTCCCATACAAATTTAAAATAAAAATTACCCGATTTTTTTCAAATTTTACACACATGTGTATACCCAATAAACAATACTTTTTCTAAAATTTGGTAGTGATCGGGCCCCGGGTTCGGCCGCAAGGCATCAGATACCGTCTTACTTTAATGACTGTGTGCGGTGTGTGCTGCGCAGTCGGCTGCGCTGCTTGGTTTTGTTGGTGGAGAGAGAGTGAAATCTTAGCTCACGCACAAATGAACCTAGCAAATGAAACGAGACATAAATGTTTTATGCT
The DNA here is from genome assembly GCA_947095585.1 of Nephrocerus scutellatus. Lineage (NCBI taxonomy): Eukaryota > Metazoa > Arthropoda > Insecta > Diptera > Pipunculidae > Nephrocerus > Nephrocerus scutellatus. The sequence continues at coordinate 34,672,328 of OX352761.1, forward strand.
TAATTCAACTTTTACTTACTGATTTACTGAATTGTATTCTTATTGATGTCGTTTTTTGTTGTCGATATCAACTTACAGATAGAACAACAAGTTTTCACAATATTCTGTCATTTGGCGTTTTCATAAATTAGTTCAGAGCAGTCAAAGAGTTCTCAAGAAAAATGCTCGTGTTTTTGTGTATTTGCTCAGAGTATGAGCGTGCTCTAAGTGCTCAGAATAAAATGATCTGAGCATTTTCAAATTTGACATCTGATGTCAAATGTCTCTTTCGATGATTTTCTCCTACAATAAAAAAAAAAAAAAAAGTAAAAAATGGCCCAGGATCGAGTGGCTCCCATATCAATTTCTGCGATTAGAGAATTTAGATGAAAATTTTAATTTTTATGGGTTGTTTTTTTAGAAGTAAAACTTCTTCGGCAATATAAACTTAAATCTTAACGATTTGTAGGTATGTATGAAGGGGTACGATGGCAGAGAGAGAGAGAGAGTAAGAGAGAGATAAATAGATAAAAAAATAGCTACGAATATAATTTTTTCCCCATCTATATTTTTTAAATTATCTATATTAACTTCGCGTGCCCGTGGCTGGCGGACTGGCCCGATTTTATTAAAATGTTGCATACATGTATATTTCTGGTGACAATACTTTCTATTAAAATTTGAGTGATCGGGCCGCGTGGTCGGGGAGCTCCCATACAATTTTTTTTCCAATATAGCGGCATCAGATCATGTCATACTATGAGGACTGTGTTCTGTGTGCATGGTGCACTATGAGCAGTGCTGCTTACTTTACGATTGGGGTTGTGTTGTTGTAGGGTTGCAGTGCTTTGAATGTATTTTTGTTTTTCAGCATTTATAGTGGAATTCAGTATACTTTTGGTTATTGGAGACTTTACATGAACAATTTTAATTTTTAAATTCTCTATATTAACTTCGCGTGACCGTGGTTGGCTGGCTGGCGGACACACCAAATTTTGTGATCAATTGTTAACCCACTTCCTAAAGCCCACATGTGTATTTTCCATGACAACCCTGTCTATTAAAATTCCGGTCTTCTCGATTCTTCAAATTTGTTATGCATGTGCACTAGTACATGGGGTGATCGGGGCTGAGTCCCGAGGGGTGCCCATATCTTTTTTTTAAAAATTAGTCCGATTTCTTCAAATTTTACAAACCTGTGTATCTCCGATGCACAAAAGTTTTTGTAAAATTTTTGGAGTGATGGGCCCTAAGGTTGGAGGGGTGCCCATATAATTTTTTTTAAATTTTAACCAGATTTTCTTCAAATTTTTAGCACCTGTGTATCTCCGATCTTCAAAACGTTTTGTAAAATATTTAGAGTGATCGGCCCTGAGGCCCGAAGGTTGTCCATATAATTTTTTTTAAAGATTAGCCCGATTTTCTTCAAATTTACAACACGTATGTATTACTGATGGGCAAAACTTTTTGTAAATTTTTTGGAGTGATCGGGCCCCAATACAATTTTTATAAAAATTTTATACGCATGTGTATCTCCAATGGAGAACACTTTTTGTAAAACTTTGGAAGTGATCGGGCCCTTGGATCTGGGGGAACCAACACAAATATTGTAAAAAAAAGTACCCAATTTTCTTCAAATTTTATACACGTGATACTTGCCCAACAAGGAATATAGTATAGTTCTCTCTTGTTCTCCCTTTGGCCAAGTACCTTTTTCCGTTCTTTATGTTCGAAATCGTTTCGCATTAACACGTCATAAAACGCTACAACCTTGCAATTTTACTCCCATCGCGCGCAAAGAAGTTTCACTTCAAAAACAGAATTTTTTTCATTTATTTGTAAGCTGCTTCTAATCTTATGAACCGATTTAAATGGATGCCATTCTGACTCATTTGGCAATAAGGTCTCTAATGACCCTTATTTTGTGCTGAATATTTTTTTAAAACTTAATTTTGTATTAACCTCAAACTACTCTAACTTTCACCATCATTTGTTTTTTCTTTCCTGACATATAACTAGAAAAATATCCTTTTTAAATGAATAACGTCATCGACATCGCGATAACGGATAACGGATGAGGAATATGAGGAATAGAGGAGAAAATCTTATGCGTGGTACTCAACAACGTTATACCACGATAATTGCTGGACGTTGTGATATCTCCCTTCTTTCTCTCATACTTGCACTATTAGTTCATGAATTGCTTGCTGTAGTCCTGTAGTGCGGGACCACCTGATTTAATGAGCTCCGCTGGGATATCATAGGATGACGGAGCCTTATGATTTTTGAGCCGATGCTTGCTGGCGGCAACATTATGTGGTCGTCGGTCATTGGTGGAGCCTCCAATTCCTCAGTTAGTTAGTCATTTATCAATTCATGAAAGTGCTCTTCCCAGGCGATTTTGGTCGCAAAAAGCGAGTCGGAAAGTGAAAAGTGAGTTCCCCTCCTGCAGAACCGCAAGTTTGCAGTTTTAGTAGGTGTTGTGTGTGTTGGTATGATTTTCTGACGCATGCGCATAATGCTTGATTTACATTAAAAAAATGTTAGAAAAAATGACAAGGAAAGAAGACAAAACGAAAGAAATGCAGATACAAATGAGAAAGGGGGAGTTTGATTTATGTACATTCATACAGAGAGAAATCGACAACTGCACACAAAAATAAACATCAACAGTACATTATTAAATTCTCTATATTAACTTCGCGTGCCCGTGGCTGCCTGTCTGGCTGGCAGAATCTTGTGATCAACTTTTAATACACTTCCTAAAGTCCGATTTTATTCAAATTTGGCAAACATGTGTCTTTGCCATGACAATACTTTCTATTTATTTGGGGCACCTCGGGCCGCGGGGTCGGGGGGTTCCCATACAAAATATTTAAAAAAATATCAGATTTTCTTCAAATTTTATACGCAGGTGTATCTCCAATGGACAAAATTTTTTGTAAAATTTTTGAAGCGATCGGGCCCCGGGGTCGGGGGGCTCCCATACAATTTTTTTTTAATTATCAATTTTTAACGCACTTCCTAAAGCCCGATTTTCCTGGAATTTTGTACACATTTGTATTTCCGGTGACTAAAATTTAAAATTTAGAAGTGATCGGGCCCCGGGTTCGTGGGGCTCCCATACAAATTTAAAATAAAAATTCCCCGAATTTTTTCAAATTTTACATACATGTGTATACCCAATAAACTATACTTTTTCTAAAATTTGGTAGTGATCGGGCCCCGGGTTCGGCCGCAAATTTTATAAAAAAAATTAATAAAAAAAGACGATTTTCTTCAAATTTTATACGCATGTGTATCTCCGCACACAATTTATGTAAAAATTTGGAATTAATCGGGTCCAGGGGTCGGGGGGCACCCATTTACCCGCTTTTATTCAAACTGCACATTGTGTATTCCCGATTAGAGAATTTACACGAAAAATTTTTATTTGGGTTTTTTATGGGTTGTTTTTTTTATATAATTTTATTTTATACTTTTTAGTTTTTAATGAAATATGTACATAAAATTTCAATATTATTGGGGCGGAATGGTTATATGGAGACACCCCGAGTCCCCCCAAGATACCCTCGAAAGACTTTCAAAAGACCCCGAAAAAAGATCAAGATCACACTCAAGATTCCGTTAAGATCACGTTACGACACCCATCAATATTTCTTCAAGACCCCATTAAACCAACCTTAAGGTTCCCTTATGACCCTCTCAAAACATTCTCAAAACACCACTTTAGAACACTTAAAAACCCCTTAAAGACTCCACTCATGACCCTCTCAAAATCCCCTCAAGACCACCCAAGACATCCTAGAACCTTCCTAAGACCCCACAAGACTCCACCTACGAACCTCTCAAAATACACTCAAGACCACCTAAGGACCTCCTCAAAACCCCACTTAAGATCCTCACAAAAACCCTCGGGACCCTTCTGAAGAATCTCTCAAGATCACCTCAAGACCTCGTTAAGACCACGTTGCTACCCCTTTTAATACTCCCTCAAGACCCCCTTTAAGTTTCCATTAAGACCCCTTCAAAACACTCTCAAAACCACCTAAATCCCCTCTCAAGACCCACTAACGACCCTCTCAAAATCCCCTCAAGACCCCCTTAGGACCTCCCCGAGACACCACTAGAGATCCTCCCAAAACCCCCATGAAGACTACCTAAACTGCCTTAAGACCCCCTCAAAACACTCTCAAGACCATCTAAACCCCTTCTCAAGACTCCTCTCACGACCCTCTCAAAATCTAATCAAGACCACCTAAGGACCTCCTCAAGACCCCGCTAAAGATCTTCACAAAACCCTTCGGGACCCCACTGAAGACTTGAAGAATGTCTCAAGATTACCTCAAGACCACGTTACTACCCACATTAATACTCATTCAAGACCCCCTAAAACCCTCCTTAAGATTCACTTAAGACCCTTTCAAAACACTCTCAAGACCTCCTCAACCCCCTCTCAAAACTCCACTCACGACCCTCTCAAAGTCCCATCAAGACCAACTAAAGACCATCTCAAAACCTTCTTAAGACTCCACTCATGATCCTCTCAAAATCCACTCAAGACCTCCTAAAGACCCACTTAAAAGCCCACTAAGGATCGTCACAAAACCCCCTCGAAACCCCCTCAAGACCAACCCACAACCCCTTCTAAGAACCCATCAGGAATCCCACTCAAGACTTCCCAAAACCCCCTCACGACCCCTCTTCTAGATCTCTGATAACCCCCTTAATACCACCTAAAGACCCCCTCAAGACCCTCTTAAGATCACCTCAAACCCAAACCCCACTAAAGAAACCTATAACAAGCCCAGGACCCCCTCAAGATCACGTAAAGACCCCTTCAAGACCCCCTTAAAATCTCCTAAGGACCCAACTCAAGACCCTTTCAAAACTCCTTCAAGACGTCATCAGACCACCTCAAGGCCCCTTAAGACCCCATCAAGACCCCTTTAAGACCCGCCTCAAGACCCCACTCAAGATCCTTCTCAGGACCACACTCAAAACCCCCTTAAGACTATCTCAAAACGGCCTCAAGACCGCCTAAAATCCCCTTCAAGATCTCACTTAAGACCCTGTTAAAACCACCTTAAGATTCCCTCAAGACCTCCTGACCACCAAAACAGTCCCCTCCAGACCCCATGAGAACACTCCTCAAGACCCGCCTTCGTAAAGTCTTCACAGAAACACGTACCAGACCGTCAACTCACAGCATTAGAATGAAAAAAGTGTGATAAAACGACATATAAGACCCTGTTAAAACCACCTTAAGATCCCCTCAAGACCACCTCAAGACCCCATTACCCTAACAACACTCCCCTCCAGACCCCATAAGAACACCCCCCAAGACCCACCTCCGAAGTCTTCCACAAAAAAATCGTACGAGACCGTCAACTTACATTAGAATAGCGTGACATTTTTAAAAAGTTGAATTTTGAACTTCTAGCCACTGGTCCAAACTCTAAAATGAACGATTATAAAAAACCGTTGTTTCCAAATTTTTTTTTATTGATAACACTAAAGCTCGTCAATAGCTACCAAACAACAGAAAAAAAAATTGGTTGACAAACAGAGGAGAAAAAGGTACTGAACTGTTTGGTCTTTGCCTATTGATATATAGATGGTGGGCGTCGTGGCTCAGAGCATATGGATAAGAATATGGCTTCTGAGGAGGTTCGTTATTCGAATCCCAGTAACACCAAAAGTATTTTTCACAATGTCCCACCTCTCGCGAAAGTCTGACAAACCACAAATGTCCGAGAGCAATAACTTGTCACGGAAAGATTCTGAATTCGCCGTTCGGATACGGCATTAAATTGTAGGTCCCTCCTCCATTTTTGTACAAAAAAATTTAAATGCTCAACACAAATGGTTGAGAGAAGCTAGGCCTTGGACCGCAATGGTCTGTCGCGCCGAATATTATTATTATTTAATCAAAACAATGAACAATAAAACAAATATAATCATAATATTGAACGAATTTCCGATTTAGCTACTAACAGGCATGTCAATCATTGCTAAAGCGGTAGCTTGATGGATTGATGTTGTACCTCCGGTCACGGTGTTCTTTGCCTGGTCTATAATCTCCTCCAAGCAGACCTGTCTTTGTTCCATTGAACCAGGACCTGTAACGCTGGGTATTCTAATTATTATTAGCGTAAGCTTTGCTTTCACCTTTGAGCAAAGTCTCAATAGGATTATTCATTGGCGAATATGGCCCTAGCCGCAGCAGCGACGCTCCATTAATAACTGTTTCTAGGCTTGAATGGCATGTGTTGTTTGAAACAATTACCAAATTATTCAGTTCATTTCTAATTTCATCCCAGTGTTGCGTCAATCTTGTCATCCATGCATTTGCTAGATGTGCTCCATTGCCACAACTCCTGCGGTTTTCGTTGTTGTATGTAGTTATTTTATTATTTAAACTTTGATATTCTGCTCTTTTTCTTTAATTTATGTCAGAGTTCATAGTGCATGGTTCATTATGAACTTTCTTCATAGTACATAGTGAAGGTAATTACCCACAGTTTACAGAGATACCGGTGTGTTAAAATTGGTCAGTATTTTTGCAACTAGCTAATCAATTTGTTTCTCAATCAAAATTTTAATTTTGTATGGCTTCTTTTGCCAACATTTTGTCAGGCCCTGATTGGATCAAATGAAACGCGGTCACAATTTACGATTCTTTCGCGATCTCGATTAGTATTTTTTTGTACTTTTTTCTTACTGTTCTGTTCTGTGCTCTGCAAATAGATGTCTACATGGTAACAATCTTATTACTTATTAATGCGACAAATAACGCTATTGTCCATTTAAAAATATGGGATTAAAAGATTTAAGTTCAGAAGAAACAATACACATATCTTTATTTGATGCAGTAAAATTAAATACATAAATGTAATTCAAATATTTGTCTCAATGAGATGAATGTTAAAATTTTCCGAATTACAATTGATACTTTCTGAAATATAATACTATACTATCTGAATAAAAAGGTGAGAAAGGTGAGTTGCAAGGTGAGTTGCGAGAAATACCCAGGTGGCTTTGTGGATATTTTTACGCGTAAGCGTTGTACTCGCAACAATTCGCAGTGTTCTCATGTAAACTCTGGGTTTCAATGAGCTGCCTGAATACTGGTTATCTACATTTCATATCCCTCAGAATAATTTTTACAACATACTGAGGGCAGGTAAGGAGTTTCCGTTCGACTGATTCAAATAATTCTTCTTTTCCATCATCTGGGGAATAGGAGCGTGAATGTTTATTATGCTTTTGTTTTTAAATCTACCCCGCACGCGAAGAATGCATAGCCGTTGATTTACTTCCGACAAGGGTATGGACTGGACTGTGTCTTCTTTAACCTAGCGTTGGGAAAAGTGATCCGAGACTCCGATGTAACGCTGAGACGAACAATCCTCTATAAGTCCAATCAGATACTGGCTTACGCAGACGATATTGACATCGTTGATAGAAACCCAGGAGGTGTACAGAAAGCTCTTATCCAGATCGATCGGGCGACGTAAAATCTGTGGCTGCACATAAATGAGAGCAACACAAATGACATGGCGGCAGCATTTTGACCTGCCGAATTCAAGAAGAAAGTCTTACGGAGAATTGCTGGACCCGTATGTGAGGAAGAGCGATTCCAGAGACTCTAGAATGATGAGATATACGAGCGTTACCGCGATTTCGACATCGCGCAGAAAAGAGACCCCGGTGAGCAGGACACTTAGCTCGCATGAGCGAAGATGCTGTTGCTCGGAAAGCTCAATAGGATTTAGTGCTTAAACATTGGCCGGTCAAGCCTACGCTAGAACGATGACGTATAGCAGGATGCCCAGAATCTCGGAAAGTCAAATCCAAAGCTATTATACATGTGTTTGCTAAGCCAATAAGCCAATAACTCTTAACTGTTAGAATTTGAAGAAAATTTTATGTAATGGTTAGCTTTGTCTGTATTAAGATAAATTTCGCAGTTCTGCTAAAGTACTCTGATCCACACCCACATCCTCACCAACGCTAACCTGAAATCCACGATCTCCAACATACAAATCGAAGAAAAATGCTTGGTATGATTTAACCTGCAAAGAGGCTTCTAGAAGGTATGACTGTAATGCCCACTTAGACGAGTCAAATTATACTGCCTCGTCATCAATGCCAACGCTCATTCACAATGACATTTCAACCGTTAGCTCTATGGACAAGGCCAATCTGCTTGCTTTGCATTTCACAGCTAGCTCAATGCTAACGCAGATTTCGCGATGCTGCTGCGTGTACTTTAAAGAATCGAAACCTCTATGGGACAGATCTACTTTCGCACTCGTCAAGTAGCTAGGATATTAAATGATCTCAACAACTTCTACATCTCTCTTATTTTTCTAGTCTTCCCAAGAAATTGGAAAACAGCCTTTATCGACCCTGTTCCTGAAAAAGGCGAACCGTACCGACCTATAGCGGTAGCATCCATCCTTTCTAAAGTCATAGATACGCTGATTAATCGTAATCTTGAATCACGTGAAATTCTTAGCGATTCAGGTTATAGTTATCGAAGGCAATGTTCTACATGTGAACTGATGGCATATCTCACTGAAAAGTGGAACCAGTCTATTAAAAAATTTGGTGAATGAATATTTATGGAATTGATAAGAACCCGCTTGTTTACCTAGTAACTACCTTTCTGACCGTTCAATTCAGGTCGTATTGGATGGTTTCAAATCCAATGTTCACCGCATAAACGCCGGTGTTCCCCAGGGCTCTGTTTTGTATATGACACTCTTTCTCATTTTCATTATTGATCTCCTAATCGCTACTTCTAATCCACTTCATTCTTTCGTTGACGACAGCACTCTTACTACGTATGATTTCACGCTTTCTGCACCCCTTTCCCATAGTAGGTGGAACTTGAACAACAACGTATGTTAAGCACGCCAAAAACTGACATTGACAGCATAACATAGAGTAGAACTTAACGCTTCCAAAACTCACTGCCGTCTTCAGTCGTCTAAGCGTAATTTAATCTCCCAACCTTTATTCACGAATGTATAATGCATCAACGAAACTGAAAAACTAGCAATACTTGGTATGAGCATCAACAACAAGCTTCGTTGGAATGACCACATATTCGTCATTGCTAATGCTGCGAAATGTTTAGGTTTCCGCAAACGGTGCCAACTCCAACCAACTCCCAACCAGAGATTCTTTCTTTAGCCGCACAATAATTCTGTGGAATGAATTTCCCGACTTTGTGTTTCTGCAGTCATTTAAGAAACATGTGCATAGAAAACTTATCTTTCCCTCAACCTAACTTTCTAACGCCACGCTGTGTTAAACACTATAAGGGTGCAAATCTCTTGAGCGTGTGTACATTACAAAAACAAACAAAAAAAATTCAAAAAATTGCATCTTTTCTTGAGGCGTGGGTGCTCCTCCTTTTACCTTTCATCCTTATACACTTTTTCTTTACGGAATTTTGTATTTGCTTCGATAGAACCCTTGACTAACACATCCGCTTAGTAGTTTCTTTTAGAGAATTTGCTAGTAAAAGTACATATTAACTAAATTTTATGATAGATTTACCACTTTCACGTTATTTTATTCAAAACAGGTGTATCAATTTTGCTTATAATATATGTATATATATGACTAACGCATGTAAGCACATAGTTTATATATTTCAACAGCTGTAGTTCTGCAAAATAAAATTAAATTTATATTTGAAAAACGTTTAATATAATTTTTCTATTTACATTTAATTTCTCCCGTTCAGCTATGCACAATAGTGCCAGTTTAATGTCGGATCGCTTCTTAACACTTGCCTCACGTAGCACATTGGATTCCTTGGTAAGAATTGCAACTTTGAAGTTTGCAAACTTTATCGCCTCCTCAAGTGTGAACTCTACAAAGCAAGACTTTCCAACATCGACTAGAATTTTTTCCGGATTTTCCACTTTAGCCTCCATGAATATATTACCGCCAATGTTAATTTGAGATTTAAATCCTTCGGACAGATTTTCTCCAATCGTTTCAATCGTATTTTTCAACTGTAAAAATTCCATAATTTCCTCATTATACAGTTGAATGTATTTCTCCAAATGCTTCAGATCCTCCTTTAGGTAATCGTTTACAAATAATTCCAGGTTTTCAGTTGACACTTCGGGCATTTTTATATTTCGTTTAAAATTTTAATTTTATATTTTTAATATATACATAAAAGTCGTCGCACTAATCTCACCAGTTGCCACAAAATACCCAGGCGCCGGCGGCCATCGCACAAATAAACAAAAATTTGATGGGTGAGTTGTTGTCAACACAGTTTCAAAATTTGACTTTTCTTCGAATGCGTTAGTTATACACAAGCAACTTCTTCTGTTTTTTTATTCAACCCGAGCGAGCAGTGTATGTCAATAATTTACACGGAATTTTTATATACATCCGGGGTAATTTTACTCTGTACTCTGTATTTTTGTTTTCAAATGAGCTCGATACGGTGTGTACACAATTTCCTCTTTTTATTCAGAAAAAAATATCAGCGTACGGCTGAGTAAGAGCGAATAAAAGCTGTATTTTATTTGGAATAAGGAATTACAACACAATTGTACTTCTTTGGAATAAGAAAACCTGCTGTTTTGCTGGTTTTGACATTCAAATTCCTTATTCCTCGTCAAATGAAAGCAGTATTTTAAGCTGTATTTTATTTGAATTCGAATTGGGAATTACAACCAAAATTGCACTGTCGAATTCCTTATTTAGAATTTGAAAACCTGCTGTTTTGGAATACTAATACGAATTCGTTTGTCAAAACCAGTCAAACAGCAGGGTTTAAAATTCCAAAGAAGGAGTTCGACAGTGCAATTGTTGTTGTAATTCCCAAATCGAATTCCAATAAAATACAGTGAAAATACGCGTAAAGTAACGCAGTGTACACACCGTTTTTTTTTGTCATGGAATATTCGCCCGGTGTACTCCGGGTAAGTATACCCTTCGGGTTGAATAAAAGAATAGACCCTATGTATGATTAAACCATTAGGCCCGATTTTATGAACGCAGATAGAAGATGAATTCTCGGATTAAACGCCGTCTGCATTTTATGACGATTAACAAGAAAATTAATCTTCAGATTTTTTTTATTCTTAGATTTATCTTTTTGGTGTCTATATCAGTGGATAAAAAAATTGCAGTGGTTCATTTTGATGTTTTGACGTTTCAATTTACAAAACTATTGAATGTGTCGAGTGCCACTTAAAATTTTTTGTTTGTTTTTTGTAGAAATAAATAACTTTAATAACCAATTCAGATAGTTTTCTGAACAAAAAATCTCAAAATGGATTCAAAAAGTTGAAGTTTGTTTAATATTGTAGAAATATACAAAAATATATTAACTACTAAAAAAATTGATATAGTTTCTAATAAAAAAAAATTAAACATTAAAATCCATTACCGAAGAATACAATGCTTTAAATAAAAAGAATAAAACAGAAGTACAATTACGAAATAAAAATAAATTGTCCGAACTCCGCAAAATAGTAGCAGAGGAAATACAAAAAAATCCGGTAAAACTGTTTTAAGACCATTCTTTAATTATTATCGTCATATTATTTATCTTCGTTCATAAAAACGATGAAAAAAAATCCTCGGTTGAAGATTAATCTATGCTCTCAGATTTTTTTATTTATCCTCGTTCATAAAATTGGGCCATTGTGCTTGCATTTATGAATGTGCCCAGCAGCTGCATCGTGCAAGTAGTTTACCCAGGAAATTTTTTCATCATTTGTATTAACTTTTGTTTTTAGTTGATAAAAAAACAACCCATAAATATTAAAATTTTTATGTAAATTCTCCAATAACAAAAAGTATATTAAATTCCACTATAAATGCTGAAAAATCAAAACACATTTTATAAAAACATTTGTATGGGAGCCCCCCGACTCCAGGCCCGATCACTTCCAAATATTTACAAAAGGTGTTGAAATTCGGAGATACACATGCGTATAAAATTTGAAGAAAATCGGGTGCTTTTTTTAATATAATTTGTATGGGTACATTCCAACCCCGGGGCCCGATAACTAATTTTTTTTTTACAAAAAGTGTTGTCCATCTGAGATAGACATGAATATAAAATTTAAAGAAAATCGTGTATCGGGTGCCCCCTAACCCCGGGGTCCGATAACTTACAAATTTTTACAAAAAGTTTTATACATCTGAGATACACATGATATGACGAAACCCTACTCGTTATAGTTAAAATCCCTATGCATGCTTTGAACGCGATCGGTTGAACGGTATGAAAACGTATAAAGGACATACATATATACACGTATATAGATTTTAAGTTTTAATAATAAGGGTTTTAAATATATATTATTTAAATGGCTAAATAATAGTTTTTAAATTTCTCGTTTTTTTATATAAAAAGATATATTTTTAAGTTTTTTGTTTTTGTTTTGTTTTGTTTGTTTTTTCACAAAAAAAAAAAATTAAAACTTTAATTACAAAAAACACATAACCTATTTATTATGTTTTCCGAACAGTTAATTATGCTTAAAACTTAAATAAACACATAAAAGTTCATGTTAGACGCATTAAAATCCAATTAATGACTACATATTTATATTATTTTTTATTTTGTAATATTTTATCCAATGTAGTTTTTGATTATATTGACGAAATTAGACTCTAATCTCCCAAAAGAACCCTAAAAGACCCCGAAGAGACTCCCAAAAGACCACCTCCCAAAAGACCTCCAAAATACTCCCAAAACATCCCCAAAAATCCACCAACATACCCTCGAAAGACATCCTTAAGGACACCCACCCTCTTAGGCCCCTTAAGAATACCCCTAACACAATCCCAAAAGACCCTCAAAAGACTCACAAAGTACTATCAAAATAACATCAAAAGACCCCCAAAAAGTCTTCCAAAGGACCACCAAAAAACCCACAAACGGCACTCAAAAGATTCTAGAATAACACAAAATCACTACTTCACGATATCTTAAAGTATGCCTTCTTCTTTATCTCGTTCCACTTCAAGCAAATGTAATTATTGTTGACAAGTGTTTCGTGGTTTGTGTGCTGGATATTGGGTTTATCAGCACTGCGTAGCTAACAGTGGAAAGAGTAAATCATCATTTCGTACTTTTGTAACGCTCTCAATTTTACCCTCTACTAAAAGCGCCAAAAGAAGTATAACTTAAAAAAAACTTGGTCCTAATCCTTTTCCCTGGTCCAATAAAATGCAGCTAATAATAAAATACTCTATTAAACACATAAAGGGCGAAGAAATGTTTAGAGATGATGCATAGAAAAAATTTTTGAATGAACTACACTTTAGGTTACGATTCTGCTGAAAATTACATCTTTATTAGATGAGCGTCTATAAGATTCAAGCTATTACTGTCAAAGTTTTTTATAAGATCGGCTGTCATCTTTATTATATCGTCGAATTTAACCGACTGTAGGGAAGTATTCCGATTTTAAGATCAATATAAGCTGTATTTTAATTGCCGAGGAATAAAGAATAACAACAACAACTGCACCATCTTATTCCTTGTTTGGAATAAGAAAACCTGCTGTTTGGCTGTTTTTGACATTCGAATTCCTTATTCCTCGGCAAATAAAATACAGCTATAAATGACGAATGATGTTTTCTATTCTATTCGACTACTCAGAAAACGAACAGAGACTATACTATTACTGCTACTCCACATGTTTGCTTCATTCTCTTCTATTGGCAAATATTAATATTATAATTTTTATATACTATTAAATTAAGTCTATTATTAAGAAACACGATTAACTCAAAAAAATTATTAAAAGACTTAAAAATTAATAACTATCAATATTGATTAAATTAAAAGTAATGATCATATCCCAGAATTTCCATGGGAACAGTGGTTATAGTCTCATCTTAGTCCTACATACTGAATTGTGTTAGGTCCACAAAATTCCAGACCCTATTGGTCAGATCCCAGAATTTCCATAATAAAAAATCCTATAGTCGCATCTTAGTCCAATACACCGAATTTATATTATTTATCCTCGTTCATAAAATCGGGACTTACGTGTTGGATTTATTGTTTGCCAAACACGTTTAAAAAAACAACGATTTTTATACTAAAATTAATAATACGTATAGGATTGCCGGATTAGAGACTAAGGCCCAATTTTATGAACGAGGATAAATAAAAAAATCCAAGAGCATAGATTAATCTTCAACCGAAGATTTTTTTCATCGTTTTTATGAAAGACGATAAATAATATGACGATAATAATTAATGAATGGTCTTAAAACAGTTTTACCGGATTTTTTTGTATTTCCTCTGCTACTATTGTGCGGAGTTCGGCCAATTTATTTTTATTTCGTAATTATACTTCTGTTTTATTCTTTACTTTTAAAGTATTGTATTCTTCGGTAATGCATTTTAATATTTAATTTTTTTATTAGAAATTACATAAATTTTTTTAGTAGTTACTATATTTTTGTGTTTTTCTACAATACTAAACAAACTTTACATTTCTTCTTACTAATTTTCATCTTTTGAATCCATTTTGAAATTTTTTTTCAGAAAACTATCTGAATTGGTTATTAAAGTTATTTTATTTCTACAAAAAACAAACAAAAAATATCAAGTGGCACTCGACACATTCAATAGTTTTGTAAATTGAAACGTCAAAACATCAAAATGAACAACTGAAATTTTTTTATCCACTGATTTAGACTCCAAAAAGAGAAGAAAAAACAGAGGATAAAAAAAAATTCGAGAATTAATTTTCTTGTTAATCGTCATAAAATGCAAACGGCGATTAATCCGAGAATTAATCTTCTATCCGCGTTCATAAAATCGGTCCTAATTGTTTAATCATACATAGGGTCTATTCTATTATTCAACCCGAGCGAGTATACTTACCCGGAGTACACCGGGCGAATATTTCATGGCGAAAAAAATCGGTGTGTACACTGGGTAACTTTATTCGCTCTTACTCTGCCGTACGTTGATATTATTTTCTGAATAACAAATAGGAAACTGTGTATACTCCGTCCTCCGTGTCGTGCTTGGTTCAAAACAAAAATACAGAGTAAAATTACCCCGGTTGAATAAAAAAACATTGAGTAAATATTTTATATACACTGCTCGCTCGGGTTGAATTAAAAAAACAGCGCTTGCTGGTGCATGTTAAAGACCTCTGCAAAAATGCAGTACCATTCTGAAATCTGTCCTGCATTTTTGAATTCTTTGGTTAGCAGTGCTGCCAAATAATGCATTTGGCAATATATGCATTTATGAATGAGCCTGTGTGAGTTTTGTGGAATTTATGCTTAGTACGTTGGCTTTAGAAATGAATTCTATATATTAACTTCACTTGCCCGTGGCACGGATTTCGGTCGTCGGTCGTCTGTTGTGGAATCTTGCGATCACTTTCTAACCCACTTCCCAAAACCCGATTTTATTGAAATTTTGCACACATGTGTATTTCCGGAGACAACAATTTCTATTTAAAGCTCCTCGGGACACGGGGTCGGGGGGCTCCCATACAAATATTTTACAAAAATTACTCGATTTTCTTCACATTTTATACGCATGTGTATCTCCGATGAACAACACTTTTTGTAAACATTTTGGAGACCCCGGGCCCCGGGTTTGTGGGCCCAGTGGAAATGGGCGTGGATACTGAGCAGGAGGTTCGTGGTTCGAATCCCAGTAACACCACGGTTTCCCACCTCTCGCGAATGGGTGACAAACATTCCGAGAGTACAACTTGTCACGGAAAACTTCTCAATTCGCCGTTCGGAACCGGCCTTAATTTGTAGGTCCTTCCATTGGTGTCCAAAAATATTAATGCACAACACAAATGGTCGCGAGAAGCTAGGCCTTGGACCGCAATGGTCTGTCGCGCCGAATATTATTATTTAATTTTTCAATTAAAGTTAATATAATCTCATGGTTTTTTATTGTAACTACTAATTGGACTAATTTGGTTGATAAAACGCATCAATTTTCATCAACATTATTCTTTGTTTAAGGAAAATTACAAATTCGTCTTTGTTTTTGTCATGTATCTTTATAAACAACCACCGCAAGTGCTTATAAGAACTTATGGTTTTTTGTCCTTGCTTAATAACTTCTTACATATTATTTTCGAGCAGTTCATGCAAAATGCAAAATTGTACATTGGTGGATTAGTGTTTAAATTGTATGTATTTCTAAAGTTAATGTAGTGATATGTAATTATGTACATTAGAAATAATGCATTTCCATATTTCTTAACTAATAGCAAAGATAATAAATGTTTTTAAATTAAAATATTAATTATACATTAATATTATTCTATTTTAAATCTATTTTAAAATTATACAAAATAAATACATTTTGTATATGTTGTTGTTATAGATTTTCAAAATAGTCTTATATAAATATTAACTGATAACGGATAGCTTCATGTTTGTATTTATTTAATAACATCCAGGCACCTCAGTTTTTGCGGCGAGTAAACGAATTAAAAAATAAAAAATTAAGTTTATTTGTATTTGTCGTAGATTAATCGAAGTAAATTAAATTGTATGAAAAGAAACTTATCATTATAACATTATGTATCATTCTGACACCTTTGAACACCATTTTTTCGGCGTGTATCATTGTTAGACACATAAAAGTAAAAAAGGTTCAGTTGAATGTTGGTGGACGCCGTTTTTCATAAACAGATATTTCGAAGCAACATTTTGTTGGCGTTCCATATTTGTATTAGTTAAAGTTAAAGCTTTACATACACACATGTGTGCTCGAATTTTTACAAGATCGAGTCTAAAATTTGAGTTCCATATAACATCTACACTCAAGTACTTATTAATGATATGTTATGTGAAATGTAATTCAAAAATTTTTCAAAAACTGTTCTCACCGGAGATACACATGGGTTAAAAAAAATTTGTATGGAAAAAAATTCAAAACAAAAACTCAAAAATTTTTACAAAAAGTTCGGTTTATCGGAGGAACAAATATGTTTAAAATTTAAAGAAAATCGGGCTAATTTTAAAAAAAAAAAATTATGGCCCGGCCCCGTGTCTCCCAAAATATTACAAAAATTTTTTTCCATCGGGATAAACATATGTTTAAAATTTGAAGAAAATCGGGCTAATTTTTAAAAAATTTATACGGGCACCCCTCGGGCCTCAGGGCGCTTTCGATCAAAAAATGCCCAAAAAGTTTTGTTCATCGGAGACACACGTGTTTATAAATTTTTTTATCAAAATCGGGTTAATTTTTATTTTAAATTTGTATGAGGCCCCACGACCCCGGGGCACTCTCTAAAATTTTTACAATTAGTGTTGTCCATCGGAGATACACACGTGTATAAAATTTGAAGAAAGTCGGGTTAAGTTTTTTAAAAAATTTGTATGGTTCCACACGACCCCGGGGCCTGGGGTCTCCAAAATATTTACAAAAATTGTTGTCCATCGGAGGTACACCCGTGTGTAAAATTTGCAGAAAGTCGGGTTAATTTTTTTAAAAAAATTTTATGAGGCCCGGGTTCTCTAAATTATTTACAAAAAGTGTTGTCCATCGGAGATAACAGCGTGTATAACATTTTAATAAATTCGTGTTAATTTTTTAAAAAAAATTGTTGGGCGCCATAACGTGTTGTTCATCGGAGATACACACGTATATAAAATTTGAAGAAAGTCGGGTTAAGTTTTTTAAAAAATTTGTATGGTTCCACACGACCCCAGGGCCCGGGGTATCCAAATTTTTTACAAAAATTGTTGTCTATCGGAGATACACGCGTATATAAAATTTGAAGAAATCGGGTTAATTTTTTTTAAAAAGTTTTTGGGGCACACGACCCCGGAGGCCGGAGTCTCAACTGCTACTTGTTTAGTGTCCTCTTAGCCATTTTATGACAAATTCTTGGGCACTAAACAACTGCCGCACAGGTGATAATGGGTCTGATTATCGTTAAGTACAACCAGAGTACCAGAGGGGGCTCTAATATTAATTTTTTCCAAATTAACCCGGTTCAAACTTTTCACACATATGTATCTCCTATTAGAGAATTTACATGAAAAATTTTAATTTTTATGGGTTGTTTTTTTATTAATAAAAACAAACACAAAAACGCTTATGATACTAGTACTTCACAATAATTCTCTTAGGTTATAGCTTTATTACTTTACAAGAACTTTTACAACTGCACTGGTTAAATTCCAAACAACCTAATCATCTTACTTCGGCTTAAAGCCTCTATTTATACTCAAACAAAAGCTTCCAGAAACTTCCAATATTGTAGACAGAAATATCGAGAAAATTGTAGCCTTATTCCCTTATTTACAACTAACGATACTTATATGTAATGAGTCATCTTTTAAAAATTGACTACATGTTCAATCATGTTCTTTCTTTTACAAAAACTGGGCAAACCCCAAAAACCGGTTTGACTACTTGTTTGACCAGTACACAATGATTCAAACTTGCAGGCGGTTACATTTCAAATTTTAAATAATCTAAAGTCTTACAGCCTAAAAGTATGCAACGTAAAAGTATTTATTTTTAGTATGCAGTATTTTCTTAGTTCTAATTTAGTACTTATTTTTGGTACATTGCGATTTATCTAGGATTCGAATCTTCTGCACTACCGACTACTTTTCGCAGCATTTGCTTATTTTAAGTATGCAGTATTAACATTGCGATTTATCTTAGGATTCTAATTCTATTATATGCGCTACTAACTACTTTTCGTAACAATATAATGCTCGCACCATTTCCTCTTCTCTCTGTACTAACAAATAACAACAGCTTTGTAGTTGGACAATATAATTTATATAAAAAATCCGTCCGTCGCTTACAAACATATGATAAGCAAATTAATTTTGCTTTATTGACAAAAGATCATCGAAATAAATTCTGTTTTTTGTTGTTGTAAGTTTTAGAGACGATTATAAATGGGTTTTGGTGCCCTTGGTGTAAGAAAAATACTGTCAGCCAAGCTTGTAGTAATATAACTTTGCCCAACAACATTTCAGCGTAGCTTTTTCCTTGTATTTGTAAATAGATAATGTTGCAAATGTTATCATTGGGATTTGGACATTTCCTTAATGTTATCTTATTAGTTTTTAAATTCTGTAATTTCTCTGGCTGGCGCACCAAATCTTGTGATAAATTTTTAACCCACTTCCCAATGCCCGATTTTATTGAAATTTTACACACATGTGTATCTCCTATGACAACACTTTCTAGCCAGCGGGGTCGGGGGGCTCCCATACAAATATTTTACAAAAAGTACCCGATTTTCTTCAAATTTTTACACATGTGTATCTCCAATGGAAAACACTTTTTGTAAAAATTTGGAAGTGATCGGGCCCCGGAGTCGGGGGGCACCCACACAAATCTTGTAAAAAAAGAGTAGGTTAGGCTGTGTCGTCTACACGGCCGCAAGGGTTTTGAGCGTGACAACGGTTACAAACATTTACTGACAATGCACTGTTTATTTTTTTTCTGTAACACGACAGCACTGTATCGTTTTATGCAATGTTAATAGAACGAACAGATAAAGATTTATCAGTCATCTAGCAGAAAAGTTGATTTACGGGCTCACATGGTCTATAGTGACGTTTAGACGGTATACGAGTATATTTCAGAGAGTGCAACATTATTGGTCAAAAACAATTGGGGTAAAATACTAATTATATTGCACGATAATTTCAATATAAACTTTGCCAAGGCACAATCACATGTATCTTAAATGACTGAATATCATACAGATGCGGAAATACAGAGTCGGGCAATTTATTCCACAACATTTTTTAGCGGCTAAAGAAGGAATGTTTGAATTGATCGGTACGTCCGAAGATAGGACTCAAGCTGTTTTCGTTAGTAATATAAAATACTAGCTGTACCCGGGCGCTTTGCTACCCGCCCACTGACGCCATGCCCAGTTACACCCGCGTTTTCCGGCTGCCCCATCCCACTGACCCCCGCCCACTGACCTCCCGCCCACTGACCTCACGTCCACTGACCACCCACCCATTGACCTCATACACACTGACCCACTGCCCACTGAACTCACACCCACTGACTTAACACCAACTGTCCTCCCACCCATTGACCTCATACACACTGACCCACCGCCCACTGAACTCACACCCACTGACCTCACACCCACTGACGCCACGCCCACTTACACCCGCGTTTCCCGGCTGCCCCATCCCGCTGACCTCCGACCACTGACCTCCCGCCCACTGACGTCACACCCACTGACGCCACGCCCACTTACACCCGCGTTTCCCGGCTGCCCCATCCCGCTGACCACCGCCCACTGACCTTCCGCCCACGGTCCAAATTTTGTCAACGACTTTCTTTTTATTTAAATATTATATGGTGTGAATTAGAGCCAAATCGTTCCATAAATACTACCACAAAAACAATGTTCGGATCAATCAGTCCAGTCGTTCTCAAATTTTTGTTTTGTTTTTTTTTTTCACCTAGCGGTATTTTTTTCACTTTAAAACCTATTCTCATACCTACTAAATATACATAACAATCGGTCGAGCCGTTTCGGAGTAGTTGAGCCTCAAACACCGTGACACGAGATTTTTATATATTAGATAAAAAACTAACTTATAATGGTTTAACAATCTTCCATGTAAATTATTTAACAATGGCCTCATCTCACTCCAATATTTTTATAGAAAGTGTTGTCATCTTATTATCCTTACATACAAAAGTGTTTATGTGGAAAAGTACTGTATTGTATTGAAATGATATTTCAGAGTCATCTATATATAACTATAAAGTAAAGAATTTATTTGTATATATATATATTTATATATATGTATATATATATGATATATATATATATATATATATATATATTTGTGCCTAACTGGCTCTGGAACGCCTTGACCAATTTCAACGAAACTTGGTATACATATTAGTTACTATGTGGAATCAAATATAGGTGGTGGGGGGTAGCACGTTTTTTGGCTGGGGGAGGCGTGGCAGGCGATTTTAGTGTCCCCGTTTTCGTTATCGCTGAGACGAATAGTGCTGATAGTAAACTCCTATGGGTGAGTTATATTCCCGTAGGGGGTTGCGTGGTTTATGTTGATTCTATGATTTTCGGGGTCGCTAAGTTGAATGGTGATGGTAAGACATTTCTCGGGGGATGCGGTCGATAATTGAAAGGGTGGGGGGGTGAACGATATTAGTGTAGTTTCTATGGTTTTCGGGGTCGCTGAGTTTAATGGTGATGGTAAGACAGCTCTAGGGGAATAGGGCCGATAACTGTGGGGTGGGGTGAACGATATTAGTGTCGATTCTATGGTTTTCGTGGCGCTGAGTTGAATGGTGATGGTAAGACAGCTCTCGGGGTATTCGGTCGATAATTGAGAGGGGGGGGGGGGGTGAACGATATTAGTGTCGATTCTATGGTTTTCGGGGTCGCTGAGTTTAATGGTGATGGTAAGACAGCTCTAAGGGGATAGGGTCGATATCTGTGTTGGGTGGGGTGAACAATATTAGTATTATTTCCGGGTCGCTGAGTTGAATGGTGATGGTAAGACAGGTCTAGGGTAATGGGGTCGATAACTGTTGGTGGGGGGGGGGGTTGAACGATATTAGTGTCGATTCTATTGTTTTCGGGGTCGCTGAGTTGAATGGTGATGGTAAGACAGCTCTCGGGGTATGGGGTCGATAACTGAGGGGGGTGAACGATATTAGTTTCGATTCTATGGTTTTCGGGGTCGCTGAGTTGAATGGTGTTGATAAGTCAGCTCTAGGGGGAAATGGGGTCGATAACTGAGTGGGTGGGGGGTGAACGATATTAGTGTTGTTTCTATGGTTTTCTGGGTCGCTGCGTTGAATGGTGATGGTATGGCAGCTGTAGGGGGAATGGGGTCGATAACTGAGAGGGTGGGTGAACGATATTAGTGTCGATTCTATTGTTTTCTGTGTCGCTGAGTTGAATGGTGTTGGTAAGACAGCTCTAGGGGGATTGGGTCGAAAACTGAGGGGGGGGGGGGGGGGTGAACGCCTTGACCAATTACAACCAAACTTGGTATACATATTAGTTGCTATGTGGAACC
The DNA here is from genome assembly GCA_947095585.1 of Nephrocerus scutellatus. Taxonomy (NCBI): domain Eukaryota; kingdom Metazoa; phylum Arthropoda; class Insecta; order Diptera; family Pipunculidae; genus Nephrocerus; species Nephrocerus scutellatus. The sequence goes on from OX352761.1 coordinate 34,694,378, forward strand.
AAATATAGGTGGTGGGGGGTAGCACGTTTTTTGGTTGGGGGAGGCAATTTTAGTTTCGGACCCACCCGTTTTTGTTATCGCCGAGACGAATAGTGCTGGTAGTAAATTCCTATGGGTGAGTTATATTCCCGTAATGGGTTGCGTGATCGATATTTATGTTGATTCTATGGTTTTCTGGGTCGCTGAGTTGAATGGTGATGGTAAGACAGCTCTAGGGGGATAAGGTCGAAAAGTGTTGGGGGGTGAACGATATTAGTGTCCATTCTATGGTTTTCGGGGTCGCTAAATTGAATGGTGATGGTAAGACAGCTCTCAGGGATGGGGTCGATAACTGAGGTGGGTGGGGTGAACGATATTAGTGTCGATTCTATGGTTTTCGGGGTCGCTGAGTTGAATGGTGATGGTAAGACAGCTCTCGGGGTATGGGGTCGATAACTGAGGGTGGTGAACGATATTAGTGTCCATTCTATGGTTTTCGGGGTCGCTGAGTTGAATGGTGATGGTAAGACAGCTCTAGGGGGATAGGGTCGATAACTGATGGAGGGGGTGACCGATATTAGTGTCGATTCTTTGGTTTTCGGGGTCGCTGAGTTCACTGGTGATGGTAAGACAGCTTAAGGGGGATGGGGTCGATAACTGTGGGGGGGGGAGGGGGTTGAACGATATAAGTGTCGATTCTACGGTTTTCGGGGTCACTGATTTGAATGTTGATGGTAAGACAGCTCTAGGGGGATTATGGTTTTCGGGGTCGCTGAGTTGAATGGTGATGGTAAGACAGCTCTAGTGGTTGGGGTCGATAACTGAGGGGGGGGTGACCTATATAAGTGTCGATTCTATGGTTTTCGGGGTCGCTGAGTTGACTGGTGATGGTAAGACAGCTCTAGTGGGATGGGGTCGATAAATAGGGAGGGGGTGACCGATATTAGTGTCGATTCTATGTTTTTCTGGGTTGCTGGGTTGAATCGTGATAGTAAGACAGCTTTTGTGGGGATGGGGTCGATAACGGAGGGGGGGGGGGGTTGGCCGATATTAGTGTCGATTCTATGGTTTTCGGGGTCGCTGAGTTGAATGGTGATGGTAAGACAGCTCTAGGGGGATGGGGTCCATAAATGAGGGGGGCGGGTGACCGATATTAGTGTCGATTCTATGGTTTTCGGGGTCGCTGAGTTGAATGGTGATGGTAAGACAGCTCTAGTGGTTGGGGTTGATAACTGAGGGGGGGTGACCGATATTAGTGTCGATTCTATGGATTTCGGGGTCGCTGAGTTGAATGGTGATGGTAAGACAGCTCTAGGGGGATGGGGTCCATAAATGAGGGGGGGGGGGGTGACCGATAGTAGTGTTGATTCTGTGGTTTTCGGGGTCGCTGATTTGAATGGTGATGGTAAGACAGCTCTAGGGTGATGTGGTTGATACCTGAGGGGTATGACCGATATAAGTGTCCATTCAATAGTTGTCAGGGCCACTGAGATTAATAGTGTTGGTAGGACACTCATATGTTTGAGTTGTCTCCCCGGAAGGGGGAGGGTGACCGATGTTAGTGTCGATCCCACAGTTTTGGGGGTCGCTTAGATGAATAGTGGTGTTTAGAATGGTTCTCGGCGACCATTTGGCGACGAATTTGGGGGTGAGGACATTGGCGCCCCTACTTCAAATTGTTGAAAAGTTAGATTACTAGCCGTGTTTTATGGTTATATTAAATTGACATCGATTTTTGAAATCTGACGGAGAACTAATAAATTCTACTTATCCGGCTGTTTTTCAAAGCTATCACATTTTGTACCGGTTGCGAGAAGGGACCATTCTTGCTACTAAAAACGGAGACAACTACGAAATAAACAATCAATCAATCAAATGTTAATAGGCATAGTCACTGAATATTAGTGTATCGATGCCGTTGTAGATAGTGATGAGGAAGTTGATTATTTAACTGAGTTCCTAAACTCATTTAATTCGCCTGGATTGCTACCACATCGGCTTACAGTTTCATCTCCAATTTTTTTACTACGGATTCTCGACTCGCTAAAACTTTGCAATGGCACAAGACTGTGCGTAAAAGAGATGCCGGGCCATATAATTAAAGAGACTATCTTGACAGAAAAGGGACAGTGTAAAACCGTTTTTATCCCACGGATAGCATTCATTTCGACGGATCTACCTTTTAAATTTAAGAGATTGCAATTGCAACTTGAGTTTTCGATTACGATCAATAAGTCGGACAGTTTATTAAGTACTGCAAGGTATAGATTTGAAATCGCCATGTTTTTTCCACGGACAACTTTATTTTGCTTGCTCTGGGTTGGGTTACCTGAGAATTTATTTATTCTTGCTCTTGAAGGTGAAACTGAAAACATTGTATACAACCAAGTTTTGTTTTAAATTAATTTTATGTATGTTTATTTAATTTTATTTTACATTTGAATACTATTGCTGTAATTTAAAATATATTTTTTAAAATAAATTTTGTTAATAAAAACTGCAATTTTACCGTATAGTTAGATGTCTTTCTTTTTTCTACCCCTGCCTAATAGAATCCTAAGAGATTGGGATGAATAAAATACCTGGGCAACGCCGGGTAATCAGCTAGTTGACAATACAATTAAGAGAACGAGAAAGCAGAGCACCGAAGGGGACTTTCGAGTTTCAATACAATTACTAGTACTACACGTATTTCCCGTAGAAAGAATTTTTTGGTTGTTTACACATGATTGCAAGGGTGATTGAGTTGTTGGGGAAGTGGTATGGCATGGAAATAGAAGTATGCATCAAAATGTTTTTCGCTTTAAAACGCACAGACGCAATATTCGCCATTAATTTCGTTTTATCTGGTTCTCTTTTTATTATGTAATATTATGAAAGAGTTATTAACTCTTAGTAAAGTTGGAGTGATTAAAGAAAAACAAGCCAAAAGAAATGGAAATGGTAGCAATAGAAACGTCGCTTGCAATTTGTAAATGGTACATGGAGCATTGATAGAGAACTTCGATCACGACTGCTGCACATGTTTATGGTATTGACGAGCATCGAAGAATGTCGCTTTAAAACATGCAGGCCAATTATTCATTATTAAATTATTTTGCATGGTTCTCTCATTTCTTAAATTGGTCGAAGATTTATTTACTCTAGTTACTGTAAACATGAATAAGGATAAGATAAGCGAAAAGAAAAGGAAATAGTTGCAAGGAAGCTTGCAGGTTACAGGTGACTTACAGTCTGCTTGTAGGGCGACAATTTGCCATTTACATTTTACTATTTGCATTTAATTTAAAGTGGCTGCGTAAGTTGCGCAGTCGATTTTTATTTACTGCATTGGCTGCAAAAGTGAATTTTTGACCAACATGCAGCATAAACTGTGCAACGGCTGAATTCTTGACTGCAGTCTACTACTGCATATGTTTGTTTCGTTCGGCTCAAGCTATGAGCTTGATTGTACGTTACTGAAATATTGAAAGAAATCTTATAGTCGCATCTTAGTCCTACATTCCGAATTTCAGGCGAATCGCTTGAGAAATTGATTTGCTCCAGAAATTTCAGACCATATTGATCATATTCCAGAATTTCCCTAGGAAGAAATCTTATAGTCACATTTAAGTCCTACATTCCGAATTTCATGTGAATCGCTTGAAAAATTGATTTGTTCCAGAAATTCCAGACAATAATGATCATATTCCAGAATTTTCATAGGAAGAAATCTTATAGTCGCATCCTAGTCCTACATTCCGAATTTCATGCGAATCGCTTGAGAAATTGCTTTGTTCCCGAAATTCCAGACCATAAAGATCATATTCCAGAATTACCATAGAAACAAGTCTTATATTCACATCTTACCCCTACATAACGGATTTCATGCAAATCGCTTGAGAGATTGCTTTGTTCCAGAAATTCCAGACCATCATCATCATATTCCTGAATTTCCATAGAATTTCAAGACAATAATGAACATATTCCAGTATTTCTATAGGAAGAAATCTTATAGTCACATCTTCGTCCTACATTCCGAATTTCATGCGGATCGCTTGAAAAATTGCTTTGTTCCTAAAATTCCAGACCATAATGATCATATTCCAGAATTTTCGTAGGAAAAAATGTTATAGTCACATCTTAGTCCTACATTCCGAATTTCATGTGAATCGCTTGAAAAATTGATTTGTTCCAGAAATTCCAGACAATAATGAACATATTCCAGAATTTCCATAGGAAGAAATCTTGTAGTCGCATCTTAGTCCTACATTCCGAATTTCATGTGAATCGCTTGAAAAATTGTTTGTTCCAGAAATTCCAGACAATAATGATCATATTCCAGAATTTCCATAGGAAGAAATCTTATAGTCGCATCTTAGTTCTACATTCCGAATTTCATGTGAATCGCTTGAAAAATTGTTTGTTCCAGAAATTCCAGACAATAATGATCATATTCCAGAATTTCCATAGGAAGAAATCTTATAGTCACATCTTAGTCATACATTCCAAATTTCGTGCGAATCGCTTGAAAAATGGATTGATTGATTGATCATCATCATATTCCACAATTTCCATAGAATTTCAAGACAATAATGATCATATTCCAGAATTTCCATAGGAAGAAGTCCTATAGTCGCATCTTAGTCCTACATTCCGAATTTCATGCGAATCGCTTAAAAAATTGCTTTGTTCCAGAAATTCCAGACAATAATGATCATATTCCAGAGTTTCCATAGGAAGAAATCTTATAGTCACATCTTAGTCATACATTCCAAATTTCGTGCTAATCGCTTGAAAAATTGATTTGCTCCAGAAATTCCAGACCGGAATAATCATATTCTACAATTTCCATAGGAAGAAGTCTTATAGTCACATCTTAGTCCTACATTCCGAATTTCATGCGAGTCGCTTGGGAAATGACTTAGTTCCCAAAGTACTGACATTTAAAAGTGGCTCACTTAACGGTGTATCACTTCACATTTTACTTTTTGAACATGTACCCCCTTAAACCTTGTAGTGAGACGTTGTCACGTCAAAAAGTACCCGATTTTCTTCAAATTTTATATGCATGTGTATCTCCGATGGACAACACTTTTTGCAAATATTTGGAAGTGATCGGGCCCCGGGGTCGGGGGCACCCACACAAATTTTATAAAAAATGGTATCTGTTTTTCTTAAAATTGTATACGCGAGTGTATCTCTGACGGACAAAAGGTTTAGTAAAAATTTTGGCGTGATCGGGCCTCGGTGACATGACATTTTATAGATATGTGTATCTCCGATGGAAACACTTTTTGTAAAAATTTTGGAGTGATAAGGATAAGGGGGCTCCCTTTGCACTTAGTGTATCAATTAGAGAATTTACACGAAAAATTTTAATTTTTATGGGTTGTGTTTTTTGTTTTTTCACTCGCACATACCCAGCAAGATAAACTGAGCTGGCTTGTTATACTTCTTGCTTAGGCAAATATTTTTGCCTGTAATTAGTGAGACAGCTTTTCTTTCACCTTGGAACGAGGACTATTTTTCAGATTCAGTTTAGGTTAAGATTCTGTTAATTTAAACGAACGAAATTACGCTTCTTACTTTCCTTCTTATTTTCATTAGAAAACATCTATGCAGCTTACGAGCATAATTCAAGAGACACACTAAGTCTAGTCTTCGGACAAATTTTGTGTTTGGCTGTACTTCCATTTCCATCTGTTTTTAAATTCTCTATATTATATGTATTTGTTTGGTTTTTTTTTTATAATTTGCGCCCTTATAATGCTCGGCTATATGCTTGGCACAGCGTGGGCGTTAAGGAAATGGAGGAGAACAGAGGAGATGTCTATGTACTTGAGTTTTGATTGCCTGTTAATCATAGTGATGTGGAAAGACAGAGCTTGGCAAAGCATTCCACTTACGTGTTGTACGACTAAAGAACGATTCTCTAAACTTAACTGTACGTCCGAAGATGGGCTTGAGAGTAAACTGATAAGCATTTATGGCGCCACGAGTATTGCCTTGTTGATAGTAGGCAGATCAGAGGGAGTGAAATATTTCTTGCACCAGGTTAGAAAACCTAAACATTTTGTCGTTAAAGCACATACCGAGTATTGCGAGTTTTTCAGTTTCCTCAAAGCAAATGCCGTTCATGAATAATGGCATAGGATTTAGGATTCGCTTAGACTACAGGAGACAGCATTGTGTTTCGGAAGCGTTAAATTTTACTCGATTGTTTTCTCCCCATTTCACTATGTCCACTGTCCATGTCAGAATTAAACGTGCTTAACATACTTAGTTGTTTGAGTTTCACATAAGAAGTGGTTGGACGTTACTCAAACTTATATGGGAAGCTGAGAGTGTTGTCATCAGCATTAATAAAAATGAGAAAGAGCGTCGGAGACAGAACAGAGCCCTAGGGAACACCGCCGTTTATCTGATGTATTTTAGACTTGAAACCGTCAAAAAACCATGAATTGAGCGGTCCAAAAGATAGCTTCTAATCCAAAGAAGCAGTTTTTCATCGACTCAATAAGCACGCATTTTAGGCAAAAGAGCTTGATGCCAAACTCTGTCAAATGCTTTGGAAATATCGAGTGCAACTGCTTTGCTTTCACCAAATTAATGCAAAGACCAGTGGTACCGCTCAGATATACCATCAAATCACAAGTAGAACGTTGCCCACCAAATTCATACTGCCGATCACTAAGGATTTCGTTGGTTTCAATATATTTCATGAGCTGAAAATTGATCAGCGTTTCCATCACTTTGGAAAGAATGGATGTAAGTGCTATGAGTCGGTACGATGAAGTAGACGCGGGCTCGCCTTTTTTGGGTATGGACTGGACAAAAGCTGTTTTCCATCATGTCGGGAAGAGTCCAGAAGAATAGTATAGATGGAAAGGCCCGGGGTCTCAAAATTTTCACAAAAAGTGTTGTCCATAGGATATAACAGCGTGTGTAAAATTTGAAAAAATTCGGATTAATTTTTTAAAAAAATTTGTTGGGACCCCATGACCTGGGGTTTACAAAAAGTGTTGTCCATCGGAGATACACATGTGTATAAAATTTGAAGAAAATTGAGTTTATTTTTTAAAAATTTTTTATGGAAAATCGGTTTAATTTTTTTTAAAAAAATATTGTGGCCCCACGACCCCGGGTCCCGGGGTATCCAAAATTTTAACAAAAAGTGTTGTCCATCGGAGATACACATGTGTATAAGATTTGAAGAAAATCGGGTTAATTTTTTTAAAAAAGTTTTTGGAGTTTGAGTTTATTTTTTAAAAAAATTTTATGGAAAATCGGTCCCCACGACCCCGGTGCCCGGGGTATCCAAAATTTTTGCAAAAAGTGTTGTCCTTTTGAGACACACATGTGTGTAAAATTTGAAGAAAATCGGGTTAAGTTTTTTAAAAAATTTGTTGGGGCCCTATGACCCTTGGGCCCTGGTCTCCAAAATTTTTAAAAAAAGTGTTGTCCATCGGAGATACACAGATGTATAAAATTTGAAGAAAACCGGGTTAAGTTTTTTAAAAAATTTGTTGGGGCTCCATGACCCTTGGGCCCGGGTCTCCAAAATTTTACAAAAAGTGTTGTCCATCAGAGATACACATGTGTATACAATTTGAAGAAAATTGAGTTTATTTTTAAAAAAAAATTTATGGAAAATCGGGTTAATTTTTTTAAAAAATATATTGTGGCCCCACGACCCCGGTGCCCGGGTTATCCAAAATTTTTACAAAAAGTGTTGTCCATCGGAGATACACATGAAAATTGGAAAAAAATCGAGTTAATTTTTTTAAAAAAAATTTATGAAAAATCGGGTTAATTTTTTTAAAAAAAATATTGTGGCCCCACGACCCCGGGGCCCGGGGTATCCAAAATTTTTACAAAAAGTGTCCATCGGAGAAACTCATGTGTATAAAATTTGAAGAAAATCAGAAACCTGAAATGAGTCTGAAGCTGATATCGCTTATCAGTTGTATTTGCTGATGCAGCTTGTCGCTTAGGTACTGCATTACTTCCCTTCGTCGTTTTGACGGTTTTCGCTCCATTAGATCCGTCTCAATTGTAAACACTTCACCAGGTTGCTGCATTTTCGCTTTTAGAACTTGTTGCAGAAATAAATAATATTATTATTTATTAATTAGAATAATAAAGCAATAACATAATTTCTAGCATTAAAACAACAAAATAAAATATAACAAAAATTAATTCGCAGCGTAAAAAAAGTTGAACTTATTTAAGCCTTCTTGCTTTTTCTTCCGCAAATTAGAAATCAAATGGCTGAAAGTTATAGTTTTTGCTTCGTCTAATTTAATTACGATGTTAAAAAATTTAACACTTTTGAAAGATTTTTGCCGTCGAATTTGGCTGGAATAATGATTTTACTACAGAAATGCCTGATAATTAATCAGTTGATATATCTATCTCCAGCATAAAATGGCACAAATTAACTCTTAACAAGAATCTTCAGACGCGTAATTATAATTTCAGCCAATCCTATCATGCCTCTTTTTCTTTCCCCATCGTCATTTGCACTTAAGCTCAAACTTTTTAGTGCTGATACATTTTTCAAATTAAAAAAAAATTAATTTTGCAGCAAAGTCTTTTTGCATCACATGGAACTAAGTCGTATAATGGAAAAAATGTGATCTTAAAATTAAAAAAAAACAACCTATAAAAATTAAAATTTTTCATCTTAATTCTCTAATCGCAGAAATTGATATGAGAGTCCCTTGATCTTCAACAACAAAATCGACATCAATAAAAATACAATTCATAAGAATTACAAGAATTAAGCATAAAACATTTGTGTCTCGTTTCATTTGCTGGGTTCATTTGTGCGTGAGCTAAGACTTTTCTCTCTCTCTCCACCACCAAAACCATGCAGCCGACTGCGCAGCACACACCACAGTCATTAAAGCTTTACGGTATCTGATGCCACTATAAGAAATTAAAAAAATTTATAAGGGCCTAGCGGCCGAACCCGCGGCCCGATCACTACCAAATTTTAGAAAAAGTATTGTTTACTGGGTATATACATGCGTGTAAAATTTGAAAAAATCGGGTAATTTTTTTTTTAAATTTGTATGGGAGCCCCACGAACCCGGGGCCCGATCACTTCCAAATTTTAAAAGAAAGTATTGTCACCGGAAATACACATGTGTACAATATTTCAGGAAAATCGGGCTTTAGGAAGTGCGTTAAAAATTGATAATTAAAAAAAAAAATTTGTATGGGAGCCCCCCGACCCCGGGGGCCGATCGCTTCAAAAATTTTACAAAAAGTTTTGTCCATCGGAGATACAAATGCGTATAAAATTTGAAGAAAATCAGGAACTTTTTTCATAAAATTTGTATGGGTGCCCCCCGACCCAGGGGCCCGATCTCTCCAAAATGTTTAAAAAAAGTGTTTTCCATCGGAATACACATTTGTATAAAATCGGGGAAATTTTTTAAAATATTTGTATGGGAGCTCCCCGATCCCGAGGTCCGAGGGGTCTCAAATTAGTAGAATATTTAGAAAGTATTGTTACCGGAAATATACATGTGTGCAAAATTTCAATAACAAAATTTCTGTATCAGCGCTTGTGTTACCGACCCTTACTAAGCTCATGCCTGATAGAAACATAGTCAAGTGCATGCCAAATCAACTAAAGGGCCTCGTACTTGCCGATCCAACATACGCTATCCCTGGACCTATTGACATGATAATAGGAGCCGATTTGTATGGAGACATCATACAGAATGGAATTAAAAGAGGTATCAAAGGATCCCCCATCGCTCAAAAATCACAACTAGGATGGATCATCACAGGTCGGACATCGGTGAGGGATCAAAAGATAAAAATCGTAGGATTGGTCGCTCAAACAACACTAGAGAACCAACTTAAACGATTTTGGGAACTCGAGCAAATACCCGAGAGGAATCATCTAACACAACTAGAACAGCGTTGCGAAGATAAATACAAATAAACTTATCATCGAGAAAAAAGTGGCAGATACATAGTTAGCATTCCATTCAATCAAGAGTTGATGCAAAAGCATAACATTGGTGCATCACGGGACCGAGCGGTAGCCAGACTTCTTCAGCTAGAGAAACGATTTGTCGGCGACCCAAAGGTTAGAGTTGAATACACAAAATTCATGGACGACTTTATGAACCTTGGGCATATGGTCGAAACTAGGGACTATAACCCTCTGGATAACAATATCTATTACATGCCACATCATGCTGTCTTTAAACCGGACAGTTTTACTACGAAACTACGCGTTGTGTTTGACGCATCATCGAAGACATCTAGTGGAACAAGCCTTAATCAATTGATGCTCATTGGTCCAAGATTACAAGAAGACCTAACAAAAATTATCATGCGCTGGCGAAGACACCGATACGTATATACAGCGGATATCGAAAAAATGTACCGCCAAATTAAGGTCATCGCTCATCATCAGGACTATCAACGTATCGTGTGGAGGAATTCGACCAACGAACCAAATAAGGACTTCAAGCTAACGACTGTTACATACGACACAGCATCAGCACCGTATTTAGCTGTAAGGACTCTTCATCAATTCAGATAAACAACAACGTTATCCAATCGCATCCAAAATTGTGCGAAATGATTTCTACGTGGGTGATGTCATGTCTGGAGGAAATACACTAGCTGAATGTAAAGAAGCTCAACATCAATTAATTAATTTACTGAACAGTGGCGGCTTTCATCTAAGAAAATGGGTCACTAATCACAAGGAATTATTTGTGTCAGACCAAAAAGACAATAATCAGTGCTGTATCAACTTGGACAAGGAGGAGGTTGTTAAAACTCTAGGAATCCATTGGAATCCATCAACAGACACATTCATATTCAGAGTAAACCTTATCAAATCAACATGTAAACATGACACCTCAACTAAGCGTGCCACACTTTCTGAAATAGCACGTCTCTTCGATCCGTTAGGATGGCTCGCGCCCATCACCATTACTGCGAAGATGTTAATGCAGCGAATTTGGAAGTCTGAGCTCGGTTGGGATGAGCCATTAACTTCTGAGCTACAGCAATGCTGGAATCAATTCAAAAGAGATCTCCCATTAGCCGAATCTATCAAAATTCCCAGGTGGATTGGTGCATATGATTCCCTGAATCTAGAGCTGCATGGATTTTGTGATGCCTCTGATGGAGCCTATGCTGCTGTTATATATTCAAGAATTACTGATCAAAATGGAATGCACAAGACTACTGTACTTACATGCAAGACACGAGTAGCACCCATTAAGAAGAAGCTCACTATACCAAGGATGGAACTTTGTGGAGCACACCTATTGTCGAAATTGCTGAATGAAATGAAGCAAGTCTTTGGTACTCCGACAGATAATGTGTATGCCTGGACGGATTCAACCATCGTCTTAGCCTGGATAAAAAAAGGATCATCACATGAAAAGGTGTTTATCTCTAACAGAGTTGCTCAAATACACGAAAACACAGAGCCAAGCTCATGGGGACATATAAGGTCAGCTGAAAATCCAGCAGACTGTGCATCAGGAGGTGTAACACCTGTTCAACTAAAATTTCATCCCCTGTGGTGGAGTGGACCAGCATGGCTTCAAAAAGATTCGATCCACCATCGAAGAAAACGACATTTGCAAACGATTTTCTTCTTACACTAGATTGATTCGATCTATAGCTTATTGCAACCGATTTGCTTTCAATGTGAGGAACTACAAGGAAGCCAGACGAATTGAGCATTTGACCACCACGGAGCTGGAAGAAGCTCAAATATCGGTAATCTGATTAGTTCAGCAACTGGAGTTTCGAGAAGAATTATTGTGTCTACAGAATCGCAACACTCTGCCTAAAAAGAGTAAGCTGCTGGCCTTAGCTCCACGCCTAGATGTACATAATCTCTTGGTGGTCGGAGGTAGACTTGAAAACGCAAATATGTCGGAGAAGGAAAGACATCCATACATACTACCACGCAACCGTAGATTTACTAAATTGCTAATCAAACATATTCATGAGAAAACGCTGCATGGAGGAATTCAACTACTCTTAGCCACACTTCGCTAGTCGTTCTGGGTGATTCAAGCTAAATCTGCAGCACGTCAAATCATCCACAATTGCGTGCGATGTCACCGCTTCAATGCAGCCTCTAGAATCCAGATTATGGGAATGCTTCCAACTCCACGAGTCACACCATCCCGTCCATTTACACACACGGGCATTGACTATGCCGGACCAATTCAAATCCTAATTTATTAAAGGCAGAGGGAATCGATCAACGAAGGGCTATATAGCAGTGTTCGTATGCTTAGCAACTAAGGCCATACATCTTGAACTGGTCAGCGATCTCACTTCAGAAGCGTTTATTGCAGCTGTTAGAAGATTCATATCCCGAAGAGGATTTTGCGCTCACTTCTACAGTTACTGCGGAACAACATTCGTAGGAGCAAACAAGGAATTACAGCAGCAGCTTAAATTTGTGATCACTCAAAGCAACAAGGAAGCCGCAGATAACCTGATTACACATGGAGTCCAGTGGCACTTTATTCCGCCAGCTGCATCACACTTCGGTGGTTTGTGGGAAGCTGGTGTAAAATCTATGAAGTACCATCTAAAACGGGTCATCGGAGATACTACCTTGACATTTGAAGAGCTGTCCACCATATTGACGCAAGTGGAAGCCTGTTTAAATTCTCGTCCATTAGTTGCAATAAGCAATGATCTTGACGACAACCCTATACTTACGCCTGGACACTTTCTCATTGGCTCTGCCTTAAATGCCTTACCTGATCCCAGACTGGACCAAATGAAAAGTTATCGTTCACGCTGGAGATTGATACAAAAAATAACTCAAGATTTTTGGCAAATATTGTCGTCAGATTATTTGGCGCAACTTCAACAGAGATCCAAATGGAAACAAGTACATAAAAACATTTCCATTGGTGACATAATACTATTCAAGGACGATCGGTTACCATCAACCAAGTGGAATTTAGCAAAGATAACAGAGCTACATCCAGGAAAAGATCACCATGTCCGTGCAGTAACAGTCTATTGCAACAAAAGGCATGCAAAACGACCATTATCAAAACTATGCCCGTTACCGATTGAAACTGATAAGGAAGAACCAGAAGACAGTAGAACAACGACCGAAGCTAATACGGGAATGTAAACGCTGGAATACAAGGCCGTCAATTCCTTAGTGGGAAGGACGTGTTTTAAGTCACTTTTCTGGTTGTGCATCATAGCTATCGCAATGAGTTCGATAGCTTCTCAACAAATCGCTAACAGTTTTGAAATTATACCATTTGAAACACAACCCGGTATATATTTTGAAGACATCGGTCGAGTAAAGATGATCGTCAGTTCCTGGAAGACCATAGTATTCTTTAATCTCACAACGTACTGGTCATAATACTACATGTACAAAAAGTGTTTAAAACACATGAAGGAGATTTGTGCGACAACACCTTCGACACAAACAAATTCATTGTTATGCAATAACACCTTAGAGCTATTTGAGCGTCAGCTTCAGCAAATAGACCTAAACAACGAAGTACTGCTGCACGCAAACAATGAATCCACCACCACAGAGATCGAAACGATCACCGTTTGATTTTATTGGAACAATTACAAATGAGCTATTCGGCATTCTGGTTCAACGTTTCGCAAGCCAGTACGAAGAAACTATCGAAAGGATTAAAAACAACGAGCAACATCTACTGAACCTGACGAAAAATCAAACCACTATAATAGATTCAACGTTAAATATCTTCAAAACACAATATGTTTCGACCAATCGACAGTTGAAGGTACTTACCAACATGATATCAGCACTAGACAATCAGAAGAACGACGAACATGTGCTCCAAATATTCATATCGACTGCTTTTCCGTATTTTGACAATGATACATTATCAAAACACACAAAACGTCCTGCTTAATGCTGTATTAGCTACACATCGTGGCCAAATACACCCATTAATATTGACAGTTCAACAACTCAAAACGGAATTGGCCCGCATCCATGACCACATTCCAAGGACTATGATGATACCTGGAGATCGGCACCATGAGTCAATCCTTCAACTGTACAAGGCCTTGCAGCCAAAGGCACGTGTTACAGAGAAAAACATCATTATTGAGCTCACCCTGCCGCTTTTGTACAATGAAGAGTTCAAGGTGTACAAGGTCCTTCCAGTACCCACATTGCATAACAAAACCTTTACGTTCATAGAACCGTCATCAGACTACATGATTGTTAATCTCCAAGGCGATCATTATTATCCGATGAACGAAAACGCATTCTCTTCATGCGACCGAAGAGCCCTGGACTTTTACTGGTGCGAGATGCAACATCCACTATACACAGCCGGGTCAACTGTATGTTCCTGTGAAATAAACCTGTTAAGGCATACAAAGGAACTGCCTAGTTCATGCGTTACTCGATCAGTGCCACCACAAAGTTTTTGGGTCCAAAGGCACCACACAAACACATGGATATTCAGTATTCCAAATGAAATCAGCATAGATGTCGCATGCAGTTCAACTGTAGTTCCAGCCAAGTTATCAGGAAGTGGTATTTTGAAACTAAATCCAAACTGTAGAATCCATCAGACAACAATTATATTGTTTGGCAAGCAGACCATCACAACACGACTTCAATCTTCGTACTTGCCTATCCAGAATATCTCTGATCAATTGGTTAGATTCAGCTATAAGCCAGAAAATGTCCCAGTATTAACGTCGGACATTACACAACAAAATCTCAAAATACAACAAGACATCGCCTTACAAAGAAGTCAAGAAACTTTACTGCACGAAGTACGAACACAAAAAATTCACCAATATTCCCTAAGCGGAATTGTCACACTCTTGACAATTGTGTTCATTATCGTCATAATCATAAGAAGGCTGCCGGAAAAAACCAGAGGTAACCCTTCAATTATCCCATCAGCCTGAACCAGCACCTAGAAGAATGGAAAGAAGAGCCTTATCAGCAAGCCAGTTTCAGCCAACAACAATGTTCTTGGACGAACAGTTTGCAGTTTAAGTGTCAGGCGGCGGCCCCAGCATGTTACGACCATAACATACCGACTATCACCTATAATTCTAAACATTTCTTCAACTCAGCACATTTTATTTTCCCAGCAAAATATAGATAACGTACACCTTGCACCTCTCACTATGGTAGGGGCCTTGACGTTGGCGTGAGGGCTTAAGTTGCAAAGATTCATCCTACAAGCTGGGGATTTCCCTCGCTAGCAGGTATGATGAGTAACGAACCAAGAACTACCGCCCCCTAATCCAGTGGTGTGATGCGACCCGTGCCCAGTGGACTGGTTGGTAGCCAGGGGTAACCGGCTATCGCAAACGTGAGCCCGTGGATACCTGCCGCCCTCCATGCGTATCGGGCCCTCCAGTACAAGAGGCTCTGTGCTGGAGGTACTACTTTCCTCATCACTCGTGGGAATCATATGGATAGAAAAAATAATAAATTTAATTTTTATAAATTGACGCAGGGCATGCCCGCGTCGGCAGCAGCGGATCAAGCTGAGCGGATGCTTCGCGATGAACCCTGTGAGAGACCCAGGCTCGGCCGGGGGGGCATGACCTCCAGACCAGCTAGGGGCAGAGGTGCGGTTACGGCAAGGGGGATACTGGGGCATTCGACCCGTGAACCCGAACCGAAACCCAGCACCAGCAGAGCGGTGGTTCGAGCGGAGCAGAAGCCTCACCTTGACCCGCGTAGGAAACCGGACGTTGGTCGAGGAGGGATGACCCCAAGACTGACGAAAGGTGGTGGGGGGGGAAACCCCAAGGCGCGGCTGGGGCTATCCCGCCAGGCCGAGGGTGAAGCCTCCACCAGTAGGCAGCAAGTGATAATGCCGCAGTTGAGCACACCCTCAGCGAATGGTTCGGGGTCTCTCCCCAATCGTCAGCCGACCACTGTCCCCAAGGTGTCGCTAGGAGCAGTCCCCAAACCTAAGCCGAAAGGCTCTAAAAGGAGGGGACCTCCTGACCCGCCAAAGGGGCAGCCGGGAGGTGTGGACGATCCCCTGAGAAAGGGTCTCAGTGGGGCGGGGACGAGGCACTATCTCCGACTCCTTGAGCAGGGCATAGAACCCGCACAAGCGAGGAAGGAGGTTGATGATAGGAAGTTGGCGGCTGCAGGGCATGGACCTCCCGTCATCACTCCCCAGGGGACGAAGAGGGGGCCATCGGTCCTCACTCCACCAACTAGGGAGGATAAGAGACTGAAGGAGGGCACCGGGCAGTCGACCAGTGCCACCTTCGGGGGTAGCGGGGGCTCTCAGCCTAGCTATGCGGAGGCTACGAAACAAGTCAGGGTCGCTATCCTCGCGGAGCATGATCCGGAGGAGACACTGACCCATGAGCAGCTAGCAGCCTTGGAGGAATCCATCCTGGATGAGGTGGCGCTGGGCTGGGAAGTCAAAATTGGCTTCGACGGCGTCCACTTCAGGCCAGGGATGATTCTTGTCGATTGTTGCGATGGACGCTCGGCGGCTTGGCTGAAGGCACATGCTCCAACCCTTTCGACGTGGAAGGGACCGAAGCTCGTGGCCAGGGACGGGGACGATATTCCCAAGCCGACTATCATGTCGGTGTATCTGCCACGCAGCAACCGGCAGGGGATGGAGCGCTCCATCTCCCCGATTGGAGCACAAAATGAGGGTCTCCATGTAAATATGTGGAAGGTTATCGGCTGTCGAGAGGAAAGGGGTGGGGTATTTGCCACTATATCCATAGACTCTCGAAGCCGAGACATAATAAAAGGGGCAGGCCACTCCATTAGATACCGGTATGGCAAGATATCGGTGGGTGGTCTGAAAAAGAAGGAAGCCATACAGGTGGAGAAGGGGCTGATAGACCCTCCCGCCGTAGTAGAAGATGAACCCAAGGGGGCAAGTACAATGGACACGGAAGGAGAAGCGGGAGCAGAAGAGGTACCCATTATGGAAGACCTCGCTGCCCTTCCCCAACCGAACATTGTACTAGACGAGCTGGAGGCGATCCGACAACTAGAGGAGGACGAGTTGCTGGAGGAGATCCAGCACCTTGAGCTTGAGACTGGAGAGGGGCAGCCGCCCTCTTCAGACAACTAAAGCATGACCAGCACACGCATTGCTCAGGTGAACACCCACAAGGCCAAAGGGGCAGCCGCCGTGGTGGCCAGGACGTTCACCAAACAACATCTAGAGCTAGTGCTGGTCCAGGAACCCTGGTTCTACAGGGGACAGATATGTGGTCTGTCTTGCAAAGATGCTAAGGTAATATATGACGTGGGGCAAGCTGCCCCACGGGCCTGCATCGTCGTTAGAAATAGTATTAATTATCTATCTCTTTCAGAATTTATAACCCGGGACGTGGTAGCAATCCAGTGCCAGTTTAACATAGACGGCATGCACCGGGAGTTAGTCATAGCTTCGGCCTATTTCGCCGGGGACAAGGATGAAATACCGCCACCAGAAATTCAAGAACTGGTAGATCATTGCCGAAGGCTAAGCAAACCTCTTCTGATCGGGTGCGATGCAAATGCACACAATGAAGAATGGGGGAGCACCGACACGAATAAGAGGGGTGAGTACCTTTTAGAGTTTTTGGTGAAGGAAAACCTTGATATTTACAATGTAGGAAGTACTCCAACATTCGTGACTAGGGTTAGGGAAGAGGTACTCGACATCACCTTCGGAACTCCGACAGTGAGTCGTTTACTCAGTAATTGGAGGGTTTCCTCCGAACCAACTCTGTCAGACCATAGATTAATTCTGTTTGAATTGGGAGGGGTGGTCGTAGGGGAAAGGGTTATTAGAAACCCCAGAAGGACAAATTGGGAAAACTTTAGAGTCTATTTACAGAGCAATCTACTACACGCTTCAGTTCAAAGAGTGGCCAGGTGCCCGCGCGAACTTAGGGTGAACCCAAGCAAAACCACACTGGTTCCCTTCAGTAACAGAAGAAAATTGGGGCGAATGCGACCAATAACCCTCAATGGCGAAGTGATCTCAATCAGCGAAGAGGTCAAGTACCTGGGTCTGATATTAGACAAGAGACTGCTATGGAATAAACATCAGCAGGCAATTATTAAAAAATCTAAGAGAGCGCTCATGGTGTGCAGAAGGGTAGCGGGCAAATCATGGGGAGTAAGCCCCAAAATAATGCACTGGATGTACACTATGATAGTTATACCAATGATCACCTACGGAGCAGTGGCATGGGCAGGTAGAACCAAGCTAAGCACCACAAGGAAAGAATTGGAAAAGGTACAAAGGCTGGCTTGTGTCCTAATCACAGGAGCTATGAGGACCTGCCCAACGGCGGGTATGGAGGTAATCACTGGGCTACTCCCGCTGCATATAGTGGTAGAGGGCAAATCCATTGAAACCATTGTACGCCTGACCAAGGTTGGCTGCTTAACGGGTAGCAGAGCGGAGAGCTTAATGAACTCACTAGCCAAGCTAACTCCTGTGGCATGCATGCCATGTGACAGCATGGTGCAAAAGCTTGAGTTCATAAAGAACTATGAGGTTAAACTAAGCAACAAGACGGACTTTAAGTCCGAAACAGACTACAAGATACATCCAGGAACTATAAAATGGTATACGGATGGATCAAAGAAGGTGGATGGCACAGGTGCGGGAGTAATAGGGCCACGAACCAAGTACTCTGAAGCAATGGGCCATTATCCAAGTATTTTCCAGGCAGAGGTTCACGCCATCGAAAGATGCGCTCAATTCAACCTGGATAGGAAATACATGAGGATGGAAATTGCCATCATGTCAGACAGCCAAGCCGCGCTTAAAGCTCTAGATGCAGTCCACACCACGTCCAGACTGGTGGAAGAATGCAAAACAAAGTTAAACAAACTTGGTGCAGACAACAAAGTAAAGTTATACTGGGTGCCGGGACACATCGGTATAGAAGGGAATGAACAAGCGGACAAGCTCGCAAACATAGGGGCAGAGACTACGCTTGTAGGGCCGGAACCCTTTTGTGGAATTGGGTACAGTATTATGCGTGAAGAATTACGCAATATAGGTAAAAACACCGCTTCATTAAGATGGGAGGAACTCCCAGGTCTACGGCAAGCGAAGGAAATGTTGGGTAGATATAATCCAAAGAGGTCCCGATCAATAATGGGACTAAGTAGGGGTAACGTGAAAATCATTACGGGGTTCCTAACAGGGCACTGCAGACTGAAGGGACACCTTAAGAAAATGAAATTAGAAGAGGATGACAGCTGCAGGCTATGTGGTGAAGCGGAGGAAACCCCGTGGCATCTTCTCAACGACTGTGGAGCAACGATCCGCCAGAGAAGGGAACAGCTGGGAACTCACGCACTCTCCGAGCTTGAACGTCACTCATTAGAACCTCTCCATATCATTAGGTTCATAAAGGCCATTGGCATGGAGGGGGTGCTCTAGGGCTGGGCATGCACCGCCCCTACAGCGCTAGTCGGGGGGGGGGGGCGCAATAGATCCACTTGGGTCGCAGTGCCATGGTTTTTCACCCCCAACATCATCATCATCAATCACCTTGCATATTGCTGTTTTCGCTGTGTGACATATTCCCACAGTTTTCTGTTGCCCTCAGCACATTCTCTGGGAAAACATTTTCTCAGCCAATATGCAAACTGCATGGTTGGTGTCTTATTGCTGTCTGGGTACGTGTTATTTTTGCTTTTATTTATCAATTTGAAAATTGTACAATTAGCATTAAATTAGTATATAAGAGCACAATTCAATTAAAATAAATCAGTTCCTTTTTAGAAACCAAACCGTGTTTTATTTATTGGCTTCCCCCCACCAGTGGTAAGGGGTCATTAAATAAATATAATCAAACCATCATAACACCAAGAAATCACCTCTTTGAGTATTTGCCACGTAAACAGACTCACCACGCAGATATATAACTATATGAAATACAAATATATACATGATATACATATAATGTATATATATATATACATATATATACTAGCGGAAATACCCGGCGTTTCCCGGCGCTTCCCGGCGGCCCCATCCCACTGACCTCCCTAGGTAATCCGAAGCTACATATTAAGAGCACGCGTGTTTTCACCTGGGATAACCGCTTTCGTTATATATACCTGATGGGGGTGTTGGTCTGTCCTATAAAAAATCAGATTTGACCACGGACATTAAAAGTTTGGACACCTAGCATTTACCATTAGTCTGCTTAGACCAGGGGCTGCCAACGAAGCCTTTTCTTATCCAGATGTACCCCGAATCTGTTCAACGAAATTCACCTTTGAGTCAATCATTATTCCGATATTACTTCCCGGCTGGCTTTGTCGTGATAGTCTTAATTAGCCACCGAATCTGTTGTGCAAATAAATTAAGGTTTCAGTAAAACGTTGTCGTACTCGACAAGTTTCGCATTACATTGCGTTTACATGCAAATATCTATGTTAGGTACTTAATTGCAAAAAAAACGCAGATATTTATCTACACGATTAGCCACTTACGCTAATATCCGCCTTCATTATCTACACAGTTATTGTATGTTTTCCATGATAATTTTCTTTATTTAAAAATGATTTCCCCACAAAGTAATTTGAGAAAATGATCAATTAAGATTTCACATAAAAAGAAGGTACAAACTTAAACGCAGAAACAGTTAATAAAAAGTTGCATCAGTTCAGAGCTGGTGAAACAATATAAGAATTTCAACTACCCGGTTCCATGTAACTGCAACGAGAGTAAACTCGCGTTATTAGAGCCATCCTTCTAGCTCATCATATTCTGGGGAGGGATAAAAAACCACAGATCCAAGTTACAATTTTTGCCAAAATCGAACTTAATCGCCACCATCCAATACGAAATGATGAGACATCGAGCAACTTTGACATCTTGGCTGGCGGTGAGCGTTGTGCTTTGGGTAATGTGTTCGGTTTCCGCGGTTGTAAGTAGGATGCGCTCAGTACACTATTGTATCTTTACACTGCGTGATTCAACGTCACAATATATCATCATGTTCTGATTCATCCAACAGCCGTTCGAAAAGGCCACATCATCAAGGGAAACTAACAGAGAAGTACAGGAGGATTATTCCAGTTCAGCTAAGCGTGCAGCCGACTATAGCAATGAAAACAATAACCAAAGTCGCAACGCCGAAAGAGCCCTTATTGAAGACATCGAAGCGATAAAAAAGATTGTCGATTTCTTACAGGTTGTTGGCGAGAAGGTGATTCCTATTTTGATCCAAAGTAATCATCTTAGTGCTGCCACAGACCCACTGAGAAAAGACATCAAATTGTTGGGCACTTTTGGAAGGAAATTTGATGACAGCAGTGATATTTAAATGAATAAATTTGGGAGAGCAGTAAAATTAGGCAAACTGTTGGGTATACGGAATTAAATTTTTATCAATCATCTACCATTGGAAATACATAAAGTTTGTTGATTTAAGTTTTTAAATGACAGATAAGGTATTGATAGTTAGATATTACGGCCACGTAACTACACGTTTTGCATCATTTCGTGACGGAAAAAGATCATATATTAATGACTTATTCGGTTTAAAAATTAAAAGAGTGAACAAAGTATTGCGTATATGTTATGTACTCATATGTACATAAATTCATTTCAATTACTTGCGTTACAGAAGTTCGCTTTTCATAGCTACGTTTTGTTGTTGCTCTGCGGAAAAGTTTGTTTTGTGCAAAAGGCCATAATGGCTGAGGAGAATACGAGGTTTGATGATGATGACGTCAGGATGAGGTTGGATGTCATGTGCTTGGTTATTTGGCTTGGCTTGGAAGGAATGGAATGTTGATGGGATCTTGGAGCAGATGTGTTTTGATAGTCTGGTGTATTGAGGGCTGAGCTCTGTTAGACAATTTTTACTTTTTTTGATCGTTTTTATTATGTCACTTTTACGTAACTCTAAACGGCAAAAAAAATGCATTCTATTTTATGTCTGCTCTGTTTATTTAACATGGGACATCAGTTTATATGGGAATTTTAGTAAACGGTAAAACGCGTGCCTAAGTGAAATTCAAATGAAATGTGAGAAGATAAACTTAATAAGCTTCCTTTTTCATAACGTGCGCATGAGCAGTTTAGCAGTTTGTTTTGGTCGTGTGAAGAATAGCGTACGTTACTCGCTGAAAAGTGCTTATTGAAAAGTGATAACTTCCATTTTCCTAACTCTTTGTGTAATATTATAGCCCACTTCCTAATGCCCGATTTTATTCAAACATTGTAAACATGTGTATCTCCGATGACAAAACTTTCTATTAAAATTTTAAACTGATCGCATCCCAGCTTCCATATAAATTTTTTAAAACTCAACCGATTTTATTTAAACATTGCGTATCTCCGATTAGAGAATTTACATGAAAAATTTTCATTTTTATGGGTTGGTTTTTTATAAAAAAAAATCCTCTCGCTGTCTCTCCATTTGATAGAACAAGATACACCATACACCTACAGCTCTTTTTTGAAAAACTTTTATTTAACTCTGTATTTTCGACCACTTTGAGGTTTTTTATAACCACCTTCCACACGACCTAAAGATCTGAAATTTTGTGAGTGTCTAAGTCCAAAATAGCATTTTTTATATTCCGAGTATGACGCGTCTCGAGTGTGGCGCGTGTGAAGGGTTGAAAAAATTATTTTCGACTTATTTGAGGTCCTTTTAAACCAACTTCCTCATGACCTAAAGAGCTGAGATTTAGTAAGTGTCCAAAATTCCAAATATAAGTCCAAAATAGAATTTTTTATATTCCAAGTATGACGCGTGTCACGTTTCGCGTGTGAAACGTGTGATGATTTAAAATAGCGCCATTTTCTCGTTTTTAGAGGTCTTTTTTAACCACCTTTCGCACTACCTAGAGGGCTGAGATTTTGTGAACGGCTCAATGACAGGGGCCCATTTTGATATCCCGACTTTGACGTGTGTCGCGAGTTGCGTGTGGCACGTGTGAAGCGTGGACGAAAGAAAATTCCTCAAACCCACATAATCCCGACAAGAAATGATATGTTTGAATCCAGAATTTATTTGGTATGTGTTGAACTTTTAGTTGACTTCTTATTAACGCTTTGACAAGGACCACCAAATTCACTTAAAATTATGAGGTTATATTTGAGGTATTGAAAATAGTGCGAAGCAGTTGAAATATTTTCCGTTAGTAGCCATACATTTTGCTGTATGGCTGATGGTTTTTTAGTATCGAAGGTTCTTGGCACATCAAAGAAAATAGATTTCCGATCTCAAAGCCATCCTGGAGAGATGGAAAAGCACTTACATATATTAGTTGCTATATGGTCAGCTATCTAAGAAAATTTAGGCTCCACCAATGACTGTCGACTACAATATGCTGCTGCTACCAAGATCAGAAGAAATAAGCAGAGCGATAAATCAGCTTAAAAACCATAAGACAACGGGATCTGAATGCATCTAGCAGAGTTGATTAAATCTGTAGGACCGACAGGGAATATTGCGGTCGTTGCTGAGTATACCATTTTCTCCCCTATCTTACAAGGCAGTATAGCGCGCGGATAGCGTATACGCTAAACTCACAATAGCCTATACCAGTGTGGCTTCATCCATGCACATAAATTCAGAGATTCCTTCTTTAACCCCACATCAATTATGTGTTCTGTGTTTGCGAATATAAATGATCCGTAGGCATACAAGCCGCATGTCCGTTTGGTTAGGTTAGCTAAATTACCTAACGCTCACGCTATGCATAGCATTATATGGGTGCAAATCCCTCGAGCGTATAGACATTATAAAAAAAATCATCAACAACTGATGTGATTTACGCACTAAAGAAGCTCTCCGTATGTGTGTAAATCACATTGGACCCATATGCGAGGAAGAACTATTCCAGACTTTATAATGACGGGATCTATGACCGTTACCGCGATGTTAACATCGTGAAGAGAATCAAGCTGTGTAGGCAGGACAACTTGCTTACATGAGCTAAAAGGATATTGTTCGGTAGGACTAATGGAACAAGAAACAACGAGGCTGACCAAGCCTATACTGGAAGGATGGTGAAGAAGAAGGGATGCTTACATCACCTCTAAATCGGGACCGGAAGTAATTTTTTGCGGGAGGATAGGCCTAGACATCGGCCATGTGGCAATTATGATGAGATATTTTGATTTTAAAATATCCAAGAAGAAACAATATGGGATTTACTATAAACGAATTAAATTTATTTCAGTTGGTCTTTATATTCCCGCACTAATGATGAGAAGGTGTTGTGCAACCTGGAGTAACCCTGCTTCAATTGATTAAAAACTATCTTACAATTACAGCGTACAGTTAAAATTGCATCCAAAACAATTTTAGTCTTTGAAAAAAGCATTAAATAAACAATTATTTCAATCATTCCTCTCCTCCAATGAAACCTCAATCTTTATTGGGACTAAAATATTAATATATAAAATAAAAACACATAAAAATTTAAATTTTTCATGTAAGTTCTTTAATAAGAGATACATATGTGTACAAAGTTTGAACCAGGTTAATTTGGAAAAAATTAATATTAGAGCCCCTTCACTTTAAATTTTTTTCAAAAACTGTTGTCACCGGTGATTCACATTTTTGGGGTACGACTTTTCGGGGATCTTTTGGTGATCTTCAGGTGGTTGGGTTTTGAGGTGAGTCATGATGGGCCATTCAGGTGGGTCTAGAGCTTGAGCGGGTTTTAAGAGGGTTTTGAGTGGGATGTTGATTGGCTTTTGGGGTAGTTTTGAGAGCGTCTTGAGATAATGTTAAGGGAGTATTAAAGGGGTTACTTCAGACGGTCTTCAGTGTCTTCTTGAAGGGGTCTTGATGGGGGGGGGGGGGGTTCTTGAAGGGTCTTGAAGGTTGTCTTAAGGGTGGTCTTGAGGGCTATAGGGCGGTTTGAGGGAGTCTTTAGATGGTATTTAGGGGGTTTTGTGGGGGTTTGAGGAGAGTTTGAGGGAGCCTTGTGTGGGGTCCTGTAGGGGGTCGTAACGTAGTAGGTTGTGGGGCTTTTGAGAGGGGTCTTGAGGGAGTTCTTAGTGGATATTCAGAGGGTATTGAGGGAGTTATAAGGAGTTATTTAGGGGGTCTCAAGAGGGTCGTGAGTGGAACCTTAAGGGGGTTCTGAGGGGGTCTTAAGGGACCTTTAGTGGGTTTGAGGGGGCCTTTTGGGAGTATTGATGGGGGTAGTAACGTGGTCTTAACGGGGTATTGAGGTGATCTTGAGGGAGTCTTTAGGTAGTCTTGAAGGGGGTCCTGAGGTGGTTTTGTTAGGATCTTTAGTGGGGTTTTGAGGGGGTATTTAGGTGGTCTTAAGGGGATTCTGAGGGGATTTTGGAAGTGTCTTGAGTAGAGTCTTATGACGGTTTAGTGGGGGTTAAAAAGGGAACTTGAGGGGGTTTGAGGGCGTCTTGAGTGGGGTCTTAGGAGGGTTTTGAGGGGTTCTTAAGTGAATTTTGAGCGGGGTCTTGAACGGGTTTTGAGAGGGGGTTTGAGGGATTCTTAGGTGGTCTTGAGTAGGTTCATAAGAGGGTTTTGTGGGGGTCTTAAGGTTATCTTGAGTGGTGTCTTGAGGGGTTCTAAGAAGGGGTCGTGGGGTGGTCTTGAGGGGGTCTCGAGGGACTTTCTTTTAATCTTGTCATAAAAAATGCTTAGCACGGTTCTTTTAAATTATGTGATTTTTTAAGCTACAAATATTTCTCATTTCCATTATAAACCTTTCAGCAATTTTCATTTATTTCAGCTCTAGTTGCTCCAGATCTATCACCTATTTTATTTTCTACCTTTTAGGGGGCTAGTTATGCTCCAATAAAAGCATATTTTTTAAAAAAAAATTAAAGATTTTATTTTTTAAAAATTAAATGTGTCCCCTTCGAGCCTTGGTCCCACTCCCCTAAATTTTACAAAAAGTTTTGTCCATCAGAGATACACAAATGTTTAAAATTTGAAGAAAATCGGCTAGTTTTTAAAAAATTTATATTGGCACCCCTCAGGTCTCAGGGCCCGTTCAATCCAAAAATTTTACAAAAAGTTCGGTCTATCGGAGATACACATATGTTTAAAATTTAAATTAAATCGGGGTAATTTTTAAAAAAATGTATATGTACCCGCCCCGGGCCCATCTAAAAATATTACAAAAAGTTTCGTCCATCGAAGATAAACATATGATAAATATATGTTTAAAATTTGAAGAAAATCGGGCTTTGGGAAGTGGGTTGAAAATTGATCGCAAGATTCCACGACCGATCGACCGACAGACAGAAATACTACGGGCCAGCGAAGTTAATATAGAGAATTTAATAAAAAAGAAATACTAAAATACACGTTACCCAAAAGCTCATCATCGAATGTACTGGTAAACTGACGAAGGTAGGCTGCATTGCCAAAATATGTGCAAATGCGTAAAAATACACAGTAGGTATCTGCGAGTAGACGTTATCGCGTTATCATTTCTACCCTTAAACCTCAATGTTTAGATAGACCCAGTGTGGAAAAACAAGTAAGGAATTAAATTCGGCCGTCGCATAGTTTATCAGGTATTTCTTGGATTTATGGATGGATGAATGTTATGTTATAGAACAATTTTTGCAGTACCTTACCTACACAAATGTACGTCAAGTTGTGTAGCCTGAAGCTAATGTATTCACATGCGATGCAATGCAGTTTTGATGCAATCGGTGGTGAATCTATGCTCACACAAAAAAACAACAAAATAATTATCCAAGCATAATGCATATGTATACGATTTCTTACTACATATTACTATGAAAATTTTCAGATCTAATGGCCAAACACATAATAAATTAAAAATAAAACTCAGTGATTTGAACTACCTTGAAATCTCTGCAGGAGATAATATTGACACTGCTCGTTGTAAATACGATACATACATAATAAAATTCCTAGTAACTCATTCAAAGCAGTAAATTAAAAAAGGAATAATTCTTTTCAAATTCAGCCTTAGCTGCCTGCATTATCCGTTAATCCTTAATGTACCAGCGAGGCATTCAGCAACATATAGAATTGTTTTGCAGGATAAAGATTTTCATGCTTAGGTAACACGAACGCCTCTGTGAGCCAGCAGTTGTTGAATAGAACACCTACCTCCACGGTGTTTGAGGGTCACCCCAGAGTTCATACCATGCGATATGTGTAAAGTGTGAGATATCACACTGGAAAATACGTAATCTATCTTGTTGGTTGTTTATTCTGCAGGTCATCCGATAAAATACCAATAGATAAACTGTGTAAGTTTTTGTTTAAATTTCGAGATAATGCTACCGAAAGTGCTTTTATTAAAAAAATACTAGAGAAAGAAATAAATTCAACCCATAAAAATAAATTTTTTTATGTATTTTCTCTAATCGGAGATAGAAATGTGTGCAAAGTTTGAACAAAATCGGGCTCTAGGAAGTGAATTAAAAATTGATTCCAACATTTGACAAGCCGGCCACAAACACACAAACAAGCACACATATACGGACTCGAAGTTTATATAGAGAATTTTAAAAATGTTTCAAACCTGAAGCTGATTGGTTCCAAAGCTGAATGTATGTATGCACTTGTATATGTACACTAGCAGTAAAATATTTTTTGGGTTTTCGCAGATTTTATGTTTTCTTCATAATGTTCCGTAATTTACGCAGAATAACAAGTATCTGGCATTGGCAAGCTATTTTGTGTTGTTGTTTGTCGTTCAAAAAACGACTATCAAGATTTCAGTCAGCGCGTAATTTAGTTTGCATTTGGCAGACATCAAGAGGGCACTATGTACTTCTGTTTTTTATATCGGTCAGTGATTAAATTCTTGTTTTTGAAAAAGAAAAAGAACGATGAAATCAATGCAAAGTTAAACAAAGTTGATGTGGATGGGTGGAGGGGGGGACTCTGCAGTCTACATCTTTGTTAATAACAATAAAATATTGGACATCTCAATTTAAAAGCAGACGTAGGAGCATCTTTGACGAAAAATGTCCGGATCACAAATTAGGCCATCATACCAGTGAGGATTGACAAAATCCATGAAATCGTATTGAATGACTGCAGATTAAAAATGCATGATACAGTAGAGTTGCAGGAATCTCATAATATAATCGTTTGTGCAATATTTTACTTGAATTATGCTAACCCAGGTGTAGATTCCGAGAGTGTCGGATATGTTGAGTGGAAAATGACGAATATTGGTCAGCCTCCCCCACTTTATATTTAAATTGGGGAATGGGGAATTAAATTAGGTAATTTTTATTAAGTACTAGTTGAGTGCACTAATATTGCCCCCACATCACTTCCACTAACCTCCACCCAATAGCGGTGATTTACCATCACTATAGTGGCATTGCACAGGAGGTGTGGGTGAAGTGAAGTGAAGAATATTTACCTCAGCGACCCTGAAAACTATATATAGAATCGACACAAATCACCGCTATTGGGTGGAGGTTAGTGGAAGTGATGTGTGCACTCAACTAGTACATAATAAAAATTACCTAATTTAATTCCCCCACTTTATATTTAAAGTTGTAAACTCAAGGTCGGTTAGCCGTTATTACACACCTACATATATCGTTAAAAACAAATTAGTAATGAATTCCTAAAAGAATGAAATTGTGGCCATCACCCAAATATCGAAAATAATAGGCGTTTATCTTTATTACCAGTATTTGAACAATATATTCTTCGAAAGCTTTTGATCAAGTTCGACAAGTTAATGAACCGAGTAAGAAATACTGAGACATATTATGTAATGTTTAAACACGATGCAAAAGAATTTCTGCGTCGATTCGTAACTGTAGACGAAACATAAATCGATCACTACATACCACAGATGAAGGTACAGTCGGACAATTGAATTATCCTGGTGAATAGGCTCCGAAGAATGCAAAAGTAATTTTTTTGTTGGAAAATAAGTTATGCCTACAGTTTTCTGAGATGCAAGAGACATAATCTAACGAGAGGGAGCAACAATAACTGGCCAATATTATTCCAACTTATTAGACCGTTCAAACATGTCTCACATGTTCCACATGTGGCAAAGTTCTCTTCTTCACGATAATGCACCAGCCCACAAGTCCATACAATATAGGGTAAAATTAAATGAATTCGGCTAACACTCTTGACTTGTTCCTTACCTCTCGTCCTGAGAAATACTCTGTCAATGTATTATCGCCTCTAGGCTCGTCAGACCATTGTGTAGTATCAGCTAATTTCTCGTTAATAAACCACGTAGTTAGAGAAAAAACTCCCAAACAAAATAGTATGGCAATACGAGAAAGCCAATTGGGACGGCCTTAACAACTTCTTTGGGAGAACTAACTGGTCGCTATTTTTTCGTGATAGCAACGTGGATGCCGCCGCTGATGCAATCACAAACATCATTCTTATTGGTATGAGAAAGTTTATTCCTTTCAGGAATAAATCTATCAAATCAAAGGAAGATGGATGGTATGACTTGAGCTGTAAAGAGGCTTCTAGGATTAGAGAGGTGTGCTTTCGGTTTTACAAAGCAAACCCTACCGAGGAAAACCGAAAAAAATTTAAACGAGCAAGAAATGATTGCAATGCCCATCTTCGGCGAGTCAAATTCGCCTACGACCGAAAATTAAGGCAAAAAATACTACAATGTCCCAAAGGTAGTAAAAATTTTTGGTCCTTCGTGAAAAGAATCAAAAATACAGCCTCGTCGTCAATCCCAACGCTCATTTATAATGACATTCCAGTTGTCAGCTCTATAGACAAAGCCAATCTGTTTGCTGCGCATTTCGCAGCTAGCTCTACGCTTCCAGATTGTGCATTGTCGCCTCCTGCACCTCAGAGTATTGAACACTCTATGGGACAGATATTTATTCGTACTCGTGCAGTTGCTAGGGTTTTAAATGATCTCAACACACACAAATCCGCTGGGCCAGATGGTATTTCTCCATTAGTTCTGAAGAGGTGTTCTTCCAAGCTGGCATTACCATTGCGTAAGCTTTTCCATCTATCCTATTCTTCTGGACTCTTCCCGAGAAGTTGGAAAACAGCATTTGTCCAGCCCATACCCAAAAAAGGCGAGCCGTCATCTCCTTCTTCGTACCGACCCATAGCACTTACATCCATTCTTTCCAAGGTCATGGAAACGCTGATCAATTATCAGCTTAAGAAATATCTTGAAACCAACGAAATCCTTAGTGACCGGCAGTATGGATTTCGTGGGCAACGTTCTACTGGTGATTTGATGGTATATCTCACCGAACAGTGGAACCGATCTTTACATCATTTTGGAGAAAGCAAAGCTGTTGCACTCGATATTTCAAAGGCATTTGACAGAGTTTGGCATCAAGCTCTTTTGTCTAAAATGCGTGCTTATGGTGTTGATGATAAACTGCTTCATTGGATTAGAAGCTATCTTTTGGACCGCTCAATTCAAGTTGTTTTGGACGGTTTCAAGTCTGAAATACACCACATAAATGCTGGCGTTCCCCAGGGCTCTGTTCTGTCCCCGACACTCTTTCTCATTTTTATTAATGATCTCTTATCTGTGACTTCTAATCCAATTCACTCTTTCGCTGACGACAGCACTCTCAGCTTCTCATATAAGTTTGTGGAACGTCCCTCCACTTCTGATGTGGAGCACAAACAACTTTGTATGTTAAGCTCGTTGAATTCTGACCTTGACAGCATAATACAATGGGGAGAAATCAATCGAGTAGAATTTAACGCTTCCAAAACCCAATGTTGTCTCCTGTCGTCAAAGCGAATTCTTAACCCCATGCCATTATCCATGAATGGCACTTGCATCGAGGAAACTGAAAATCTCGCAATTCTCGGTATGTGCGTTAACGACAAGCTTCGTTGGAATGACCACATATTTACCATCGCTAAAAATGCTGCGAAATGTTTAGGTTTTCTAGCCCGGTGCAAGAAATATTTCTCTCCCTCTGATCTGGCTACCATATACAAGGCTTTTATTCGCCCAAAACTTGAGTACAATTGCCATATCTGGTCTGGTGCGCCTAAGACTTCTTTGCATCAGCTAGATAGAATACAAAACCGCGCGTTAAAACTTATCGGTGACGAAAATATAGCGAAATCAATAGATTCGCTTGAACACCGCAGGAACGTTTCTTGCTTGTCACTGTTTTATCGTTTCTTCTACCAGCGGTGCTCAAGAGAAATAGCCAGCTGCATGCCACCTCTCCTTGAATTCAACCGCAATACTCGTGGCGCTCTAAATGCTCATCAGTTTACCCTCAAGCCCATCTTCGGACGTACAGTTAAATTCAGGGATTCGTTCTTCAGCCGTACAACACGTATGTGGAATGCTCTGCCAAGCTCTGTCTTCCCACATCACTATGATCCACAGGCATTCAAAACACAAGCTCATAGACATCTCCTCTTTTCTCCTCCTCTTCCTTAACGCCCACGCTGTGCCAAGCATATAGCCGAGCATTATAAGGGTGCGAACCCCTTGAAGCGTGCGCGAATTATAAAAAAAAAAAAAAAAAAAAAAAAAAAAAAATCAACATATTTATTTCTCCAGTTTATCGAGCTAAAAAATCAATGCGAGTAATGTTTTTTTTTCTGGCCGAGACATCCATCCTTATATATGCTAAATATATCCAAAAATGTTTCAACGCGATGCAAATTTTAAACAAACAAGGCTAATGCAGACATCTGTAAAGACAAGAAGGAAAATTAAGGTATACTTATTATATATAAGTAGTAATTATTTTCTTTCTTTCCAATGCTTGGACATAATTTTGACAACTAAACAGTTTAGGACAGCGTACTTGTACCTCAGACGGATAGTTCTTCTACATCACTTTAAAACTATTTCGCAACAAAAGCCTAGCTAAGTTTTTTCTGCATTGCACTGCCTGCTTCTGGATTTACATCTGCATTCGTACTACATATCACTTAAAAATAAATAAAATAAATACACATTCTCAATTCTCAATAAAGCCGAACTTCATTAGTATGTACAGTAAAACTCGATGTGTTAATTATTCTTTGCTGGTATATCTAACTTACGCTCCAGAGCAAAAATTTTATTTGCACGTTAATTGAATGTGCATGGAATCAGATGCAAATTAGCTTAAAACTATGTTCCTGGGACAGAAAGAATACCAGCGTCTCGTGATTTACTTATACAGTAGACTAGCGATAGAGTGAATAAATAAAAACGAGTCATGTTCATACGAGCGTGATTATTCACTTTACCAAGCGTGCATATTTTAAGGCATTCTATACTTCAGTTAGTTCGTAGTTTACTCTCTAGTAGGGGGATGACTAGGGGCATTATCCAAAATAAGTATAGCTTTAACTGGTAAGCCGACTTTTTTAAGAAAATTTGTAACTTCGGGAAAGAAAGTTACTGAAGCAGTCTTTAAAAATGGTTGCAGTCATCCAAGCCGATTTGGAGTTTCTGTAATGTAGAGGTAATAATACATTCCTTAATGGCTGACGGTTTTGCACTTTACCTATAATTAGCGGTTTCAATTTGTGCCGACCTTTGGCACTAGTGCACGCCAAAAAAGTTATCCTTTGCTTTTCCGCTTTTCGTCCAGTAGCAGTTTTCTCAGCTGATGCCAGATGCGTTTTCCCAGGTAGAAGCTTCCAATATAGCCCCGACTCAGCAATGTGAAATTTGATCTGGTTTAAGATCCAAATCTAGAACACTTCTCTTAAGATGCCTCTTAAATGGACACACAAGTTCTGGTTGTGACGACCAAACCTCTTTTAAAATTTTTGCACCCAACCGTAACTTACTACGAAAGCGGACTCGTTGTCGTGCAGGCTTCTATTTATGGCAATGCATTTTTGTTTCAGGATTAACCCTGATAGGTAAATTTTTCCTCCGCTGTTCTAGGAACCATTTATAAAGGGCCTTTTCTATTTTAGGTAGTTCAGATGCTTTCAGTGTCTTCCTATTTCCAGGAAGGGACGGGCCAGGGCACCGTTGCTACAATATTGTTCTTCTTTTTGTTAATAGCATATTTTTTTGTAAAATTCGAATGGATCACTGCAAGAACTTTATCCTACCTACAGACAACTCCTTTAAAACTTTGGTTTTTTGTACTAAAGTGAAATGCTTACGATTTATTAGAAACTTTTATCTAACTTGATTTGACCCCTTTTTGTCTGTATTTTCGACAACTTTGACCTGCCACCCGACCTAGAGAGCTCTGTTGTACACATTGGTTACACTGCTATTACTCTGTTGTACACATTTGGTAATTTTATGCCTTGTTTTCTATAGTTATACTTTATATGTATGTAACTATATATGTATATAACTACAAATATATCTATATATGTATATATAAATAGATATATTACTACGGCCACAGCTCCTATGGAAGTTCTGGTTTCTGCCAATAGGGTCTGGAATTTTTGGAACCAAGCCATTTCTCAAGGGATTCGTATGCAACTCAAAATGTAGGACTAATATGCGACTGTAAGATTGGTTCCTATGGAAATTCTAGGATCTGGCCAATAGGGTCTGGAATTTTTGGAACCAAGCCATTTCTCAAGGGATTCGTATGAAACTCAAAATGTAGGACTAACATGCGACTGTAAGATTGGTTCCTATGGAAATTCTGGGATCTGGCCAATAGGGTCTGGAATTTTTGGAACCAAGCCATTTCTCAAGGGATTCGTATGAAACTCGGAACGTAGGACTAATATGCGACTGTAAGATTGGTTCCTATGGAAATTCTGGGATCTGGCCAATAGGGTCTGGAATTTTTGGAACCAAGCCATTTCTCCAGGGATTCGTATGAAACTCGGAATGTAGGACAAATATGCGACTGTAAGACTTGTTCCTATGAAAATTCTGGGAGCTGGCCAATAGGGTCTGGAATTTTTGGAACCAAGCCATTTCTCAAGGGATCCGTATGAAACTCGGAATGTAGGACTAATATGCGAGTATAAGATTTGTTCCTATGAAAATGCTGGGATCTGGCAAATAGGGTCTGGAATTTTTGGAAACAAGCCATTTCTCAAGGGATTCGTATGAAACTCGGAATGTAGGACTAATATGCGACCATAAGATTTGTTCCTATGAAAATTCTGGGATCTGGGCAATAGGGTCTGGAATTTTTGGAACCAAGCCATTTCTCAAGGGATTCGTATGAAACTCGGAATGTAGGACTAATATGCGACTATAAGATTTGTTGCTATGAAAATTCTGGGATCTGGCCAATAGGGTCTGGAATTTCTGGAACCAAGCCATTTCTCAAGGGATTCGTATGAAACTCGGAATGTAGGACTAATATGCGACTGTAAGATTAGTTCCTATGGAAATTCTGGGATCTGGCCAAGAGAGCCTGGAATTTTTGGAACCAAGCTATTTCTCAAGGGATTCGTACGGATTCGACTGTAAGATTGGTTCCTATGGAAATTCTGGGATCTGGCCAATAGGGTCTGGATTTTTTGGAACCAAGCCATTTCTCCAGGGATTCGTATGAAACTTGGAGTATAGGACTAATATGCGACTGCAAGATTGGTTTCTATGGAAATTCTGGGATCTGGCCAATAGGGTCTGGAATTTTTGGAATCAAGCCATTTCTCAAGGGATTCGTATGAAACTCGGAATGTAGGACTAATATGCGACTGTAAGATTTGTTCCTATGGAAATTCTGGGATCTGATCAATAGCGTTTGGAGTTTTGGGAACTAAGCCATTTCTCAAGCGATTCGTATGAAACTCGGAATATAGGACTTAGATCCGACTATAAGACTTGGTCCTATGGAAATTCTAGGATCTGGCCAATAGGGTCTGGAATTTTTTGGAACTAAGCCGTTTCTCATCGTATCTCATCTCATCTTTAATCGTAATATCGGCCACAACGTCAACAAAGTTTCACTTCAACCGCGCGTAAAAGTTACACAAACTCTTTTTTTATATTCCGCGTATGACGTGTGTTGCGTTTCGCATATGAAGCGTGTGATGGTTGGATATGCCGCCATTTTCTCATTCTTTGAGGTCCTTTTTACCCACCTTTCGCACGACCTAGAGGTCTTAAATTTTGTGACCAGCTCAATATGATTGGCCCTTCATATTGAGCTGGTCACAAAATTTATTTCGATATCCCGCATGAGACACGTGTCGCGAGTCGCGTATGGCGCGTGTGATGCGTGGAAAAAAGAAAATACTTCGAAATAGGCTCGACCTCAAAAATAGATATCTTGGCTATTATTACCAAATAATAATGGATTGTGTGACGTGTGTCGATGTATACATAAATTTTGTACCCGAAAAACAAAGTTTTTCTTAAATTTACGTGTTTTTAGCAACTAATTTCACTTCCTATACTATCAAACCAATCAAACGAATGAAATTCCAACATTATGGGTCTATTTTCTTATTCAACCCGAGCGAGTATAGTTACCCGGAGTACACCGAGAAAATGTTGTTCGGCATAAAAATATACGGTGTGTGCACTGGGTATCTTTACTCGCTCTTACTCTCCCTTATTACGCTGATATTTATTTCAATGTAAAAATAGGAAACTGTGTATACACCGTGTCGCGCACGGTTCACAATGTCACAGAGTACAGAGTAAAAATAACCCAGTTGAATTAAAAAAACACCGAGTAAATTTTTGACGTACCCTGCTCGCTCGGGTTGAACACAAAACAGACCCTATATTAACCCAACTTAGAATGCAAAACGTAGAACGACGACAGATGCAAAGTACGCGAAACAAACGGTAAATTTGCTCGAAATTTTTTTGTGTGTTCACTCTATTAGATTGTTCACTCAACTGATGTGATGGGCGAAATCGATTTAATCAAATCTTTTTAACCTGATCACTCAAAATATCGAAATGACCAAGGTGGTTACCAAAAAAAGGTCAGGTTAAAAAAGATCGACTTGTTCATTCGTTATTTTATGAACTGGTTAGCAAAAGATCAGGTTAAAAAAGATCGAGTCGTTCAGTCGTTCTTTGACGGACTGTTAGCACAAGATCAGGTTAAAAAAGATCGAGTCGTTCAGTCGTTCTTTGACGGACTGTTAGCACAAGATCAGGTTAAAAAAATCGACTCTTTCATTGGCTGATTTCTTTCGTCTCGTGTGTTTCGTTCGTAACCTAACCAATATTGAACTGTCGAACATCGAACTAACCAACATATGATTTTTTATGAGTGGGAAAAAAAAGCGTTGCTACATAGAAAAAAAACTGAAATTTAAATTTTATTTACAACAGTTCAATATTATATCAGTTTCGATTCGCAATCAAATATTTTTCCACGTGTAGCCGTTTTTATATCAGAATCAAACTGTTTGACATCAGAATCAGTAATATTGTTTGCCAAGTTTTAAATTGTAATTTAAAACTAGTTTGACACTTTTATATATTGTACTAGTTGACCCGACAGACGTTGTCCTGTCCCACTTTCAATAAATTTGTTTGTGATCGTTTTGTGGTGAAAAGCTATTTGTTTTGCGATATCGCGTCACAGTATTAGTCAATCAGTATTAGCAGAAATACCCGGCTGTCGCATCCCACTGACCCCCGCCCACTGACCTCCCGCCCACTTACACCCCACTACCTAACCAACTCACCAATCCAGAAAACTATAGAGTCGACACTTATACAGGCAAAAAATGTACACTTGTTCGAATATTCTTTATATGAAGATCATATACAGGGAAAACTACATTTTCCACCCCAGCGCCACCTATCGGGTCCAAATTTTGTCAACGACTTTCTTTTTATTTAAATATTATATGGTGTGTGTTATTTGAGCCAAATCGTTCCATAAATAAGAATTTTCCAAAAAAAAAAAACGATACCAGCGCCATCGTTTAGTTTTTGTAGTATATTATAAAGAGAATCTTAAATTTTAAGAATTTTGGGCGAAAAAATTATTTTTGCAATCCATGCACAGAAAATTTTTTTGTATTTTGTTTTGGAGTTTGAAAAAATACCAAACTGAAAGTTATATTTTGTTGCAAATAAATCGTTTTATGTTTTTGGTGTATAGAAGACTTGCTGAAAACGGTAAATCATGGAACTATTTCCTGCCTGCATACGGTATTGACGGTTTTTTTATTAACGAATTACCGTCTATTACTAAAAAACTTATTACGGACAATAAACAAGGCAACTGAAAGACTGCCTCGATGACCTTTTTAGTGATATACTGCAAAAATGGAAATTTCAGAAATTCTTTATTACTGTCAACAGTCAATATAAGCGATGGAATCGACTGAAACTCAAAAACAAAACAAAAAACAAATAATTTTTGTTAAGGAAAAGATAAGCATCATGCAGTTGTTTTTTTTTAATTTATTATTATTTTAATATGAATATCTTTTTTTGGTTTTAATTCCTCATTAAGTTTTGAATTTTATTCAATTATAAAAATTCCTCATTGAAATTTTCAACAATAATAATTTAATTTAATTTAATACTAATATTCCAACTCTATTTCGTCGTTCGTTTTTCATTAATTCGTTACTCATAACAAGTTGTTAGTTTCTGTATAACTAATCGACAGTCAAATTGGTTAATATCCTATTTAAAAGATCATGCTAAAGTAACCTGGTTAATCCAAATCAATTTGATCTTGATTAACAAATTAACCAATTTCGCCCATCACAAATGTTCACTCTACCGCGAATGTACTGTATTACCATTTTTGGTTTATCTACCAAGGTCCAATCAATCTATCAGCACCGTGCGTGCTATGTATATTCCGACTCAGATGTATTAAATACCAGGGAAAAAGCGTTATCATCTTGTTGTAAATTGATGCCAAATGCCAAACAGTCAAACATTCACATTTAGAGGGGTGTGAGAAAGTTTGGAAAGTGCTCTGCAAATAGCGATGTATTGTTTGTCTAACTTATTGAGAAACCAGTCGTCGCCGCCACTAAGGACAAAGCGTATGCATGCGCGCTAACAACAACAGCAAACTATCGACCTATCTGTGAACTCTGTTGTCTGTTCCCGTTGCGACGACGATCGTCGTGCGATTTCATGTTTGTTTGATGTTATTTTTTCATTCTCTCTGCCACCGTACGAGTATGCCTACCTTCCTGGGGTCTACAATAATGGCATTGGCACCGGAGGCGTCGTGCACTGCCACTGATAAGTGTTCGATGCTTATTGTGGATGCACGAATGCACCTTGTTTCTGCTCTGCGCAGTTGAATAACGTTAAGAAGTAACACAAGGGATTATAATCTTAGTGTATTTTGTCGCGTCTCTGTGTAGTCTCTGATAACCTCTAATGAATTTTATACGTTTAAGACTAAACTGACTGAAGAACGGTCACAATTAAAAATTGGTCAGTTTGTTGGCTTAAAACGTTTTGTATAGTTTTTTGGTTTTGTATTAAGTTTCTCATTCATAATGGTTGGTGATGATTTTCGAAGCATTTCATACGCTGAAAGTATCATCAAGCGACATTTTAAAACTGAAAATGAGAGCCTTATTAGACGACCACGGCAACAAAAACGGCTAAACGATTTAAGAATTTTCTCATGGAACGTATGCTCACTGTATAGAGCTTGAGCTGCACAGCAGCTAGCCGATACCCTGTCCAAATATAATGCTGACTTAACAGCAATTCAGGAGATGCGGTGGAAAGGGAATGGTGTCTTACATAAATCAGAATATGACATATATTACAGCTGTCATGCAAGACATCTTGTGCTCGGGGTGGGGTTTCTAGTCAGCAAAAGAATGAAACCCACCGTTATTGGCTTTAATGCAGTAAATGAACGGCTATGCACCCTTCGTGCGGGGCAAATTTAAAAACATAAGCCTCATAAACGTTCACGCACCTACAGAGGATTCCCCAGGTGATGAAAAAGAAGAATTCTTTGAATCAGTCCAACGGGAACTCCATGCCTGCCCTCAGTATGATGTAAAAATCATTCTGGGGGATATGAATGCTAAAATAGGTAGGGAGCCAGTATTCAGGCACTACATTGGCACCCATAGCTTACACGAGAACACTAATGACAATGGACAACGAGTCATAGAGATGGCAGCAAGCAATAATTTGGTCGTTGCGAGTACAAGGTTTGCGCGTAAATATATCCACAGAGCCACCTGGGTATCTCCCGATGGAGCCACTCGCAACCAGATAGACCACGTGTTGATAGACCGCCGCCACAACCCGAACCTGATGACGGTACGAACGTACCGAGGTGCCAACGTCGACTCGGACCACTATCTTGTTGGTATGGTGCTCCGAGCGCGGATTTCATCATCACGGAAGACTGCATCCGCGAATCAGATTCGAGTCAACACGGCAGCCCTTCGCAATGAAGAGACCCTTCCTTTAACTAACCAAAGCCCTCCAATTCTTCCGAATCTAGGCCCAGGTATGTCTAAAATCTATTTACGGAAACGGGTTGTTTCAAAGATTCTTAAAGAACTTGACCCCAATAAAGCGACTGGGCCCGACGGTATTCCGCCATTAGTATTGAAAAGATGTCATCATACTTTGGCAAAACCGCTTATCAAATTGTTTCATCTCTCAATGAAGTCAAGTGTTTTTCCATCAATTTGGAAAATAGCAAATATTCAAACCGTTCCGAAAAAAATTGATAAATCGGCACCTACGAACTACCGTCCAATTGCATTGTTGTCGGTTCTATCTAAGGTAATGGAATCTATCGTTAATTTCAGACTAATGAACTAAATGGATTCGAATGTTCTTTTATCCGATGTTCAGTATGGATTTCGTAAAAATCGCTCTTCAGGTAAACTAATGACGTGCATGACTCATTGTTTGGAGCGAAGCATTGAAAACCTAGGTGAATCAAGCGTTGTTTCCTTAGATATTTCTAAAGCTTTTAATATAGTTTGGCATGATTGTCTTATTAATAAGATTCGTGCACTGAACTTACACTCCTCTCTCATTACATGGATTGAAAATTATTTATGGAACTATAAAATAAAAGTTGTATTAAATGGTATATCTTCAGCTTCACATGGGATCAATGCTGGCGTGCCTGAAGGATCATCCTTGTCGCCCACTCTCTTCTTGATATATATCAACAACCTGTTGTCTTCTACAACCTGTGATATCCATTCGTTTGCTGATGATACAACACTATCGGCTTCCATTGAGTTTGTCAGTCAAAAAGAATGCAATTCTCGCTTGATTGGTTCGCGTGAATTAATGAATTCGACAATTCTGTCGAACATTCAAGTCATTCTTGATTGGGGCAGATCTAATAGGGTGGAATTTAACCCAAAGTGCCACTATTGCAAGATCATGCCACTATCATAAGACGTTGTAACTTCTACTTCACTCCCTCTGAAGTGTTAAGATTATATAAATCTTATGTTAGACCAATTTTAGAATTTAATTCATATGTGTGGAGTGGGGCTTTAAGATCGCAATTGGTTCATCTTGATGGTGTTCAGAATAGAGTTATCCGTCTGATAAACGATGTAACCATTACTTCCTCTCTTGATACTTTGGAGCACAGACGAAATGTAGGAGCTTTATCTGTTTTCTACAAATTTTACAACTATAGATGTTCTT
This sequence comes from Nephrocerus scutellatus, assembly GCA_947095585.1. Classification (NCBI taxonomy): domain Eukaryota; kingdom Metazoa; phylum Arthropoda; class Insecta; order Diptera; family Pipunculidae; genus Nephrocerus; species Nephrocerus scutellatus. The sequence continues at coordinate 34,734,822 of OX352761.1, forward strand.
TATAAACCCATTCTCTAGTTCCAGGCACTCAAATGAAGCTTGTAAACCGTCAAAAACGACCATACACAAAATTGTTTTTGGTGCCGTATTAAATTTTCTCCTCACCGCTGATAAAGTAGTTTCACTTATGTGTAGCATTGCAATGAACAAAATAGTGATGTTCAAGCAAATAATCAAAACAAACAAATGCTTTGTTTCGATTGGCTTGCTATGACATTGCAATCGAAATCGAAATGTAAATAAAACACATTGAGATTCATTGTGATTTCAAATTTAATGACAGAAAATAAATCATTTGGTTGACGCCTTTTTCCTCATTTTTACTTTGATTGAACATTTTATATAGCTTTTCACAAATTCACAAAATGATCACAAACAAATTTATAGGAAGTGGTAGAGGACAACGTTTGTCGACCAGTAGTTCATAAAAACCACAACTGACGATTTCAGTAAACGAATGGGAAAACCGATCGAATAACACATAAGTTCTTACAACTCATTATGAATCTCTCCAAATATTTTCGGAGAGTTTCAATGACAAAATTTAAGACTACAAAATTAGAATACGCATTAAGACATTAGTCTTAAAAATAAAAGTCTTAACCATAAGGTCTTAGCTAAGTTTTTCGTCAATAATGTATTATATTGTCCAGGTAAAAATTTAACGTGCTTAGCACACCTTGTTGTTTAAATTAACTTGCGCAGAGGAGGGATGTTCCTCAAAGTTATATGAGAAGGTGAGAGTTCCGCCGCAGACGCAGACGAACTTTGTTTGAAAGGATAGCAAAGATGATACCCAGTTTGTAGAAAGATAGAATAACGATCCCTATATCGTAGGAAAATAAAATGGTGCTACACATAAAGGATCTTCTGTTATGGTTCTTGTGCTTTGGTATTTTTATACGTTCTCGTACATAAATAAACATTCGACAAAGGAAAAAAGCGAATTCCAGGCACTTTTGTAGATTTTAGTTGCAACACAGTTTAGCAGATCACAGTGTTCTGGTTAATTTGCGTTTGTTCTTATTTTGCAGGATTCTTTCAGTCTTGCAGACATGGTCTTGTTCTTAGTTTTGTGTCTTTCAATCAGTCTTTCACTCATAACTACTTACAAATCCAGGTAGGTTTTTTTTTTTGTTTTTTATACATACCCTCATTGCAAAGGGAGAACTCCCTAAATGACTTGCGTCACGGAAATAAGGAGGGCTTTGCCATTTAGTAACAATATGCCACATTCCTCACGTTTGCAGCCGGTTTCAATTTATTTTCTCAAAACTCTCTCTGATTCATTGGAAAAGAAATGCGAAAAAACGAACACGAAACTAAACGAAACGACGCGAGTCCAAATGCTTTAATCAATGGATCATGGTTAGGGAAAACTACAAAAAAACTTGACCAAGTAAATATTACAAATTTAACAACAAATATTATTTATAATAAATAATATAAACAATTTTTTTTTTTATTTTTTTTTATAAAATCTAATAAACGGTACGGTATGGTCGACTTTTAGGAAGTAGTTGATTGCTATTTTGAAGGCCTGTAGATTAAAAGATTCGGGAAAGACGGAGTCGACCAATTGATTCCACATCGAAGTCACTCTCGAATAAAAGGAGGATTTGAAGTGTTGGGTTCTAAATGAAAAAGGTTTTAAGGCAAATCTATGGTGATTAGACCTGAAACGAGTGATTACATTACTGACAAAAGGAACTGAAACAAGAGAACGGGTTTCTAAAGAACATCTACCGTTGTAAACTTTGTAAAAACTGTTAAAGCTCCTACATTTCGTCTTTGCTCCATAGAATCAAGACATGAAGTAATGGTTACATCGTTTATAAAACGGATAACTCTATTCTGAATTCCATCAAGATAAGGAAAATGCGTTCTTGGAGCCCCACCCCACACATATGAATTAAATTTTGAAATTGGTCTAACATAAGTCTTATACATATAATCTTAATACTTCAGAGGGGGTAAAGTAGAAGTTGCAACGGCTTATGAAACCCAAACATTGGATCGCTCTTTTTGAAATTCCAAAAATCTGTTCTTTCCAGGTAAGTTCACTTGAAAATTTCAAACCTTACATCTTAAGTGAGTCTGGTCTCGCAACAGTGGCACCATTATTAATAACAGGTGGAACGTAATGTTGACCTGTCTTCTGCGAAAAAAGACAAGCCTGGAATTATTTGGGTTAAATTCAACCCTATTAGAGCTGCCCAAATCAAGCATGACTTTAATGTTAGACAGAATTGTCGTGTTCATTAATTCACGCGAATCAATCCAGCGAGAATTTTGACTAACAAACTCAATGGAATCCGATAACGTAGTGTCATCATCAAATGAATGGATATCACGGGTTGTAGAAGACAACACGTCATTGATATATATCAAGAAGAGCGTAGGCGACAATAATGACAATTGTGGCACGCCAGCATTGATATAATATGAAGCTGCAGATATACCGTTCCATAAAACTTTTATCTTACGGTTCCATAAATAATCTACAATCCATGCAATAAGAGGGGAGTGTAAGTTGAGCGCACGAATCTCATTAATAAGACAATCGTGCCATATAGAGTAAAGCCTTTGAAATATCCAAGGAAACAACGCTTGATTCACCTAGATTTCCAATGAGATTGAATGATTAATTGAGAAATCGATACTGCACATCGGATAAAAGAGCATTTATATCCAGATTCTGAAATATGAAATATTATCTGAAATTATTGATAGATTCCATTACCTTCGATAGAACCGGCAACAAGGCAATATGGCGGTGGTTAGTATGTGCAGATCTATCACCTTTTGTTGAATATTAGCTATTTTCCAAATTGACGGAAAAACACCAGCTTCATTGAGAGATGAAACAATTTGCTAAGCGGTTTCGCCAAAGTATGATGACACCTTTTCAATACTAATGGCGGAATACCGTCGGGACCAGTCGCTTAATTGGAGTCAAGTTCTTTAAGAATTTTTGAAACAACTCGTGGTCGGAAATAGATCATACCTGGGCCTGGGCAATTAACGTAGTTCAAATGGGCTGTTTTTTTACTTGAGCAAGCTTACCTGCAATTTTTATTAAACCACTTATTGTAACGAATATTGCTTATCTTAAAGGAGAAAGGAATGCATTTTTTTAGGTTAACCAATCAAATAAGCTATAAATTAGCATTTTTGAAGTGCCAAAGTAGCCTTTTACGATTAGGCTCTACAATACTCTCTAAATATTTCTCTGGCATAGTAGTTAGGAATAAATCTAAAACGTGAGGTGATTGACCAGTAATATGGATACCTAGTTGGCTTATCGACGAGTTGGGTAAGAAGATTAATATTTGAAAATAGTTCAATCTCTTCAATTCGAAAAGGTCAACCAAGTATCATTGTGGACATTGAAATCGCCCAAGAATACTAATTCCGATGTTGTTAAGTACTGGTAAATCTTGTCTATCATTTCCGATAAATAGTCAAATTCATTACTAATCATCTTTAGGACTACGATTTAGGGTCCATGGAATGGTTGGAAATTTTTATTTCAATCCATAACGTATTGAAAAGGGGATTACTGTTCGAAACAATAAAACCAGGAAAAATAAAACAGATATCTATCATCTCGAACGAAGAGAATAATCCCTCGATGCGGAACCAAATAGTCGTCACGGGAATACCCTGGACATTAAAAATTATTTGGGGTACCCGTATAAGATACCTGAGTTTTATTTACACTAAGAACGGCAGGTTTATTCCGTCAAGATGGGATACGACTGAGTTAAAATTTTTAATACCGCTGAAATAGTAGATTCTTTAGATTTCTTCAAAATCCTATCTCAAGTTAGGTGGTGATTTTGAAATTCAGTAGAAAAAAAAACTGCGGCTAAACATAAGTTAGGTTATTATTCCAAATTAAATTAAAATGAAATGAAATGAAAAAATTAAAATAAAATATTAGCTTAGCTTAGACGTTTATGTTCAGTTTCATATTTTGGGAAGTACCTACGGTATAAATTATTTGTTCTTCGTGGTTTTTTTCGATGCTAGGCAGCATATTTAAGTTTTGATTGGTTTTTTTTTTGAAGAGGGCCACTATAACACATTAATGAGCATTATTTTCGATTTCTACGCAGTAATTGTAAATTTGAATAATGATATACGAGTATTTATAATTTTTAAAACAAAATGCTCGCTTAATTAAAACCAACAAAACCAGTGAATATATAAAACCTAGTAGATATAGTCGTTAAAGTATTTAAATGTCTTTCGTATTAAAATAAATAAAAAAGATATAAATATATATATATATATATATTTGTTTATTTTGCAGTAAAAAGTGGCCAAATGGATAGTTGTAAGCGTAAGCAAAGGGACGAGGTAAATACGGGATTTTTACCTAAAGGAGATAAAGTTGCTGCTGCAAAAATCCCCATAAAAGGACCTGCCAAAGTAGTCCTGCCTGATCTTCCCGCAATTACGAATAATTTTTATCCCTTCTTAAAGTTGAGGGTTCCTTTTTAAATTCTTCATATTAAAAAGATATTGAAAAAATCTTAAGAATACTGTCATTAGTACTGCTGACTCCATCTTAGGCAGTATTTGTAGAGATGAGAACGACTGGTTCGATGAAGAACGTAAGCCAGAAACTGAACGTTAAATGTTGCGTACCAAGCAATGCAACAATCCCATTGAATGTGGGCACGCAAAGAGGACTATAAAGCGCTCCGAAGATATGAAGAAAAGTCAACGGCGAAAGAAAGCAGCCTGGGAAAAAAATCTCGTCCGCGAACTAGAACAGTACAGAGAGCGAGTAAGTTCTACCAAAGAGTCCGCAATATACACTGCGTTGCACATACTGTAAAGAAAAAGAGGCTAATCTGATCGCCGATCTTAAAGACACATTAGAGCGATAAATCATGTTAAAAATTATATGACCGCGGATGGTATCCGAGCGGAGTTTATCAAATCAGGAGGTGTCGCACTACACCAAGCAATCCATGAACTTATAGTGGAAGTAGAAAATTGGCGAAGAGGCTTCATGTGCTTCATACATAACAAGGGAGATATCAAAATGTGCAGCAATAAGCGTGGTACAACGATGTTGATTACCGCGTATAAAATCGATTTTCTCCTCTATCTTCAAGACAGGATTGCTCCATACGCTAAAGTCATCATTGGCCCATACCAGTGACGCTTCATCCCAGGCGAATCAACAACTGATCAGATTTTCACCCTTAGGCAGGTGATGGAGATCTAGAGTTTCAGAACTTACTACACCATCCTTTATAGACTTTAAAGCCGCATATGAAAGCATAGTCACAATATAACTTTATTAAGCCATGAGAGAATTAAACATCCCAAATAAACTGACACGAATATGTAGGTAGAACATTCAACCCATTCAACATCTATAACGGGCTCCGATAAGAGAATCGGTTGGCCTGCGTCCTCTTCAACCTGAGTTTAAGAACGTTGTCCGAGACTCCGATATAACGGCGTGAGTTACAATACTCTATAAGTTCATTTATATACTGACTTACGATATTGAAATCGTTGGTAAAAACCCAAGAGCTGTACAGAAAGCTTTCATCCAGATCGAGCTAGCGGCACAAAATCTAGAACTGCACATAAATGAGAGCAAAACAAGTAAATGGTGGCTACGTCTTCGAGCAGATGCTCCGATATTATGGTCCCTCACTTAAGATGGTGGAGCACGAACTTGTGCAATCCTTTCGGGTCAACTGTAACAGCCGATATCTGCATGGAAGGAGAAATACGCGCACGGTTGCTTGAAGCCAACAAATCCTACTTTAGTCTGTCAATCTTCAAATCTAGGAATTTTATCATAACATCCGAGCTGCTGGTGTATAACACAATGGTTTAGCGAATAGCATTATGACCTCCTAGCCGCACTCGAGAGGAAAGTCTTACGGAGAATTGTTGGTCCCGTATGTGAGGAAGGGCGATTCCGGAGACTTCATAATGATAAGATCAACGAGCGTTACCGCGATGTCGACATCGTGAAGAGAATTAAGTTCGGAAGGCTCTTGTGTGTAGAGCACCTCATATATAGTGACGAGCAAACGCAAGACTAAAACCATTTCATCTCGCTCTTGGTCTTGGTCTTGGTTTTGCCGGGTTGAGCACGAATTTGAAAAAGTGCAATTCTTTCGGGTCAACCGTAGCAGCCGATATCAGCATGGAAGCATAAATACGCGCAGGGTTGCTTGAAGTCAACAAAGCCTACTTTAGTCTGTCAAGTATCTTTAAATCCAGGAATTTTACCATAACACCCAAGCTGCTGGTGTATAAGACAATGGTTTAGCGAAAAGCATTATGACCACGTAGCAGTGCTCGAGAGGAAAGTCTCACGGAGTATTGTTCGTCCCATATGTGAGAAACGACGATTCCGAAGACTTAATAATAATAAAATCGACGAGCATTACTGCGATGTCGACATCGGGACGAGAATTAAGTTCGGAATGCTCCGGTGTGCAGGGCACCTCATATCTCATATGAGCGAAGTGTTAAAATTTTATTTTGGATATACAGGGTTTTTCAATAAGAGCACTTCAACTTATTTTTTGAATAAAACACAAACTGTTCGACTTTTGAACTAACTTTTTTTTTATTAATGAATTTGAACATATACATATGTAACATTTAAGTATTTTCGACCACTCTTTCGCATAAATCGGCCGAAATTCCAGCAATTTCACGTTCAATATTGGCTCTTAGCTCTTGCAACGTCGCCGGCTTATTGGCATAGACCAATGACTTCACATAACCCCAAAGAAAATAATCTATAGGTGTCAAATCACACAAGCGCGGCGGCCACTGGACGGGCCCATTTCGCGAAATAACACGCTCATCGAACTTAGTCTTCAATAACGCGATTGTATCGTGGGCTGTGTGGTATGTGGCCCCGTCCTGCTGAAACCACATGTCGTCCAACTCCATTCCATTCAATTGCGGCCAAAAAAAATCGTTTATCATATCGCGGTACCGATTTCCATTAACAGTAACGTGGCGATCGTTATCGTCGATGAAAAAATATGGCCCAATGACGCCGCCGGCATGTAATCCGCACCAAACAGTGACTTTTTCGGGATGCAACGGTGCCTCATGAATCACGTGTGGGTTGCTTTCTGCCCAGTAACGCATATTTTGCTTGTTGACAAATCCTTCTAGCCAAAAGTGAGCCTCATCGCTGAAGATGATTTTTCGGTGAAAATCTGCATCTTAAAGTAGCGGCAACATAACAATTATTTTGATAAAAAATTTGCACGATTTGCAATCGCTGTTTACATGTGTAGCGTTCCATGATGAAATGTATACTAATGAAGTTTCGAAATGACAAAAGAACAATAAAAAATATGGCGTCGTTCGCCGTCCCTATCGGAGAAAAGTTGAAGCGCACCTGTTGAAACACCCGATAAAAGCAGGAAGCAGACTAAACCAATAAAATTCGAAGTTGCTTCTCCAGTTTCTCTCTCTTTGCTCAAAACTTTTCCTCATGCACACGATTTTTGCTGTCTTTTTGCAATTACAGCATTTTCTCCCAAAGCACCTGACACCAAATAGGTCAAATATTGCCACAAATAAAAACATAAACACTCGTCTATATTTTTGGTTCCTGATTTAATGAGAGGCGGGTGCTGGCGCTCAGCATTTTAAATTACGAGTGTAATGTTGATCCAATTACTCCTACACTGATTGCAGGTATTTATGCAATTTATCGGTGCCAGTGGTGCATTGGTTTGACGCTGAAACTCGGAGGACACTAGGTTCGATTTCCAGCGCGTCAGAAAAAAACGCAATGATCATCTAGATTCTAAAATACACATGATGCGATGGTCTACACTCTACATGTAAAATACAGCTGATTCACATATGTACGGTTGAGTTGATGCATGAAGTAATGAAGATGTCAGCAATATTGGTTGGTGCTCATAGCACAATATTATAGATTGTGAGTGCTCGGGTGTGTGTGTTTTCTACTGAGTATAATACGCACTCCCGCATTAAGAAGCGTTCTCGGCTGCTTGCTTCAAAAGTTAACTTTATTTTTTATTAATTTCTCTATATTAACTTCACTTGCCCGTAGCACGGATGTCGGTCGTCTGTCGTTGAATTTGCGATCAATTTTTAACCCACTTCTTAAAGCCCGATTTTGTTGAAATTTTGCACACATGTGTATTTCCGGAGACAACACTATCTATCCATATAAATATTTTACAAAATTTTACACGATTTTCTTCAAATCAATCTGATGGGCAACACTTTTTGTAAAAATTTTGGAGACCTCGGGCCCGGGTTCGTGGGGCCCATAAAATTTTTTAACAAAAATTAACCCGATTTTCTTCAAATTTTATATACGTGTGTATCTCCCATGAAAAACACTTTTTGTAAAAATTTTGGAGACCCCGGGCCCCAACATTTTTTTTAAAAAATTAACCCGATTTTTTTTAAAATTTTATATACGTGTGTATCTACGATGGACAACACTTTTTGCAAAAATTTTGGTTGCCGGGGTCGTGGGGCTCCATAAAAATTTTTCAAAAAATTAACCCGATTTTCTTCAAATTTTATACACCTGTGTATCACTGATGGACAAACGTTTTTGTAAATTTGTTGGAGTGATAGGGCCATGAGACCTGTGTGGTGTCCATGTAAATTTTTTAAAAATTAGCCCGATTTTCTTCAAATTTTAACACACCCATCTCCTATTAGAGAATTTACATTAAAAATTTTAATTTTTATGGGTGGTTTATTTTGTCTTAAGCTGATAAGAATGTGCCTTTAATGTCCGAATTTCCTATGAATTTCTATGAAAAGTTGTCGGATGAATAACCCTAATTTATAAAAAAAATTTCGTGATTAAATTCGTTAAGTACCAACTGGAAACTCCTCACTTCTCGTCGGTTTGGGAACTCTACTGAGCCGTATGTAATCTTAATCTCGTTCACTCGTCTGGAATGGTTGGCAGGGGCTGCACGAAGAATGCCGAACGCTGCTAGCTGCTGACTCCAGCAAAAAAGCCACACAAAGCCGATATCTGTAGGCAGCCACATTAATTTCATGTTTTCTTCTTCAATAAATAGCAAGCTCTTTTAAAATGCTGTTGCTTTATTTTTGTGCTGTAGATGTCCATCGGAATGTCTGTTTTCCCTAGGAGAGAAGTACAAGGCTGGACTGCGATTGATATAAATGATACATTTGCAATTATGTATATGTATGAATGCAATCATAGAAAAGTTTCTGTTTAGCACAATGCTGCGAAAATCGTATTCATTTGTCAACTAGTTTTGAAATCAAAAGCAAGATCAAATAATAAATCCTAGTAAAATGTTAGTGGATGTGAGGGTATGTGTACATAGGGCCAACACAAATCGAAATTAAATTTTTAATAGCATTTTGCACAAGTATCTTCTAAATACGTTTTATTTGAACGAAAAAATTACACATTTTTTAGATCCACATACACATTTATTCCTTGAGCTAAGTACACTAAGTTCTTTTAAGTTAAACTGAATATTTGGAATGCAAGCCGTATTTAGTATACATACGTATACATTGCATATACTTTAAATCACATTTCTTGTTTCAGTATCGATTCCGAGAACCTAGTAGAAATTTGCTGTCATTTTATATATTTCTATTTATCATTAAAATAACAACACAAGGTTTAGACATTTTAGTTTAGGAAAGAAAATATTCACTAAATATAACACATTTCTTCCAAGTTTTTGGAATATAAAACATAGATCTTCTCGTTATCATAATCATTATCAAATTTATCGGGTTCCAGTCATGGCCTTTGGCAAAAAATCTCTCCACCGAGCTAATGCCACTCATACCTAAACTCTTGTCGACATTTATCTTATTGACTAGTTTGGTTATTATGGCTTAAATTCTTGGTTATTAAGAGTCTTGACTTTTTTCATGTAAATTCTCCAATAAAATATACTGAATTCCTCTATAAATGCTGAAAAATAAAAACGCATGCGAAGCACTGCAACCGAGCAACAAAACAACCACAATCGTAAAGCAAGCAGCCAGCCACGGGAACGAGAAGTTAATATAGAGAATTTAAAAAGACTTGAGCCGCCTTTTCAACCTAAACGAAAGCTTCATGCAAAGCTCTTGGATTTCTACCAATGATGTCAATATCGTCTGCGAAAGCCAGTATCTGAATGGTCTTATAGAGATTCTTCCTCTAGCCGTTACATCAGAGTCTCATATCACTTTCTCATATGCCAAGTTAAAGAGTACTCAGGCTAGTCCATCCCCTTGCCGAAGCCCATTATGTTCAATGAGCTTCATATTGATGATATTTTTACTTGGCTTATAACATTGGTCTTGGTCAACTAATTTATTAGGAACGCCGAATGGCTTCATGGCTTTATAAATGTGTACTTTGCCTATGGTATTGTTTGCGGCCTTAAATTCTTAATCATTAATCATTCTTTATTTTATAGCATAAAAACGTTATAATATTTATGTGAAGTCGCACAATTTACAGAGATATGGTATATGTATGTGCCTTACTAATAAAAAATTATAAAGGAATCTGAATATGCTATTAAAGAAAAAGCAATTTGAAGGAAAAAGCTATAGAAAAAAACCTCCAATCTAAATACTGTGTTTAATTATAATGTTATTTGACACTAATAAATAAGCTTAAGATTATAAGACTAGATAAGAAAAAACGACCAGTAAATAAATAAATAAATATATAAATACATAATAATTATATAAATAAAAAAAATAAATAAATGAATAAGTAAATATAATATAGATAACTATCTGACCCGACAGACGTTGTCCTGTCCCACTTTCAATAAATTTGTTTGTTATCGTTTTGTGAACTTGTGAAAAGCTATTTGTTTTGCGATATCGCGTCACAGTATTAGTCACATCATTGTGTTACATTTTTTAATTTTGGGAATTTAGTAATTTCTTTACCGATTTGTATGAAATTCGGTGTGGTCTTTTGGGGTCTTTTGGGGTCTTTTGACGGTCTTTTTAAGGTCTTTTGAGGGTCGTTAAAGGATCTTTTGTGGGTCTTTTGGAGGTCCTTTTAGGGTTTTTGGGTATTTTGAGGGTCTTTTGGGGGTATCTTTGGGAGTCTTTTGGAGGACTTTTCAGGGTCTTTTGTAGGTTTTTTGGTAAGTCTTTTGTTTGTTATCGTTTTGTGAACTTGTGAAAAGCTATTTGTTTTGCGATATCGCGTCACAGTATTAGTCACATCATTGTGTTACATTTTTTAATTTTGGGAATTAAGTAATTTCTCTACCGATTTGTATGAAATTCGGTGTGGTCTTTTGGGGTCTTTTGGGGTCTTTTGACGGTCTTTTTAAGGTCTTTTGAGGATCTTTTGAGGGTCGTTAAAGGATCTTTTGTGGGTCTTTTGGAGGTCCTTTTAGGGTTTTTGGGTATTTTGAGGGTCTTTTGGGGGTATCTTTGGGAGTCTTTTGGAGGACTTTTCAGGGTCTTTTGAAGGTTTTTTGGTAAGTCTTTTGAACGCCTTTTGTAGGTCTTTTGGGAGTCTTTTGAGGGACTTTCGGAGGTCTTTTGACGTGACAACGTCTCACTACAAGGTTAAGGGGTACATATTCAAAAAGTCGAATGTTAAATGGAACTATTTTAACAGCATTTTGTCCTCTGTTATGTCACTTTTTGTTAAATATCCGAATGTTGTGATCAACAGAAGTGAGACACTGCTAAATGTCCGACTGTTGTGATCACTGTTAAATATCACACTTTTAAATATCAGTACTTTGGGAACTAAGCCATTTCCCAAGAGATTCGCATGAAATTCGGAATGTGTGACTAAGATGTGACTATAAGATTTCTTCCTATGGAGATTCTGGAATATGATCATCATTGTCTGCAATATCTGGATCAAAGCAATTTTTCAAGCGATTCGCACGAAATTCGGAATGTAGGACTAAGATGCGACTATAAGATTTCTTCCTACGGAAATTCTGGAAAATGATCATTATTGTCTGGAATTTCTGGACTAAAGCAATTTCTCAAGCGATTCGCATGAAATTTGGAATGTAGGACTAAGATGTGACTATAATATTTCTTCCTATGGAACTTCTGGAATATGATCATTATGGTCTGGAATTTCTGGAACAAAGCAATTTCTCAAGCGATTCGCATGAAATTCGGAATGTAGGACTAAGATGCGATTATAAGACTTCTTCCTACGGAAATTCTGGAAAATGATCATTATTGTCTGGAATTTCTGGACTAAAGCAATTTCTCAAGCGATTCGCATGAAATTTGGAATGTAGGACTAAGATGTGACTATAATATTTCTTCCTATGGAACTTCTGGAATATGATCATTATGGTCTGGAATTTCTGAAACAAAACAATTTTTCAAGCGATTCGCATGAAATTTGGAATGTAGGACTAAGATGTGACTATAATATTTCTTCCTATGGAACTTCTGGAATATGATCATTATGGTCTGGAATTTCTGGAACAAAGCAATTTCTCAAGCGATTCGCATGAAATTCGGAATGTAGGACTAAGATGCGATTATAAGACTTCTTCCTACGGAAATTCTGGAATATGATCATTATGGTCTGGAATTTCGAGAACTAAACAATTTCTCAAGCGACTCGTGCCTTTTAATTTAATCGTAATATTGGCCACAACGTCAAAGAAATTTCACTCCAACCGCGCGTAAAGATTACACGCACATATTTTTTTAACAGCTCTTACTTCTCCTACTACTATCGACGCAACTGCATTACTATGTTTGTGCAGTGATATTTAAAATGTACCCACCTCACAATAAATTGTTATAAACATTTAAATCAGCTTATAAATTATTTATTCTGTTTTATGTGATGTGATTGATGATCATGTATGTGGTTTCAATAACATACAATCAAGCTCATAGTTTGAGCAGAAAGAAACAAACATATGCAGTAGTAGGCTGCGGTCAAGAATTCAGCCGCTGCACAAATTATGCTGCATGTTGGTCAAAAATGCACTTCTCCAGCCAATGCAGTAAAGAAAAATCGACTGCGCAGTTTACGCAGCCACTTTAAATTTGATGCAAATAGCAAAATGTAAATGTCAAATTGTCGCCGTACAAGCAGACTGTAAGTCGGTTTAAATGTAGCCGCAATTTCGTGCATACCGACTGCCTGCCAATTTTTTGTGCAGCACAAGCTGCGTAACTCCTTAATTGTTTACCGCAGCCGTAGTCTTGGTATAGTCTCTGTTCATTTTCTATCAGTGCTTTGCTCTGCTCGTTCTATCAACATTGCATAAAATGATACAGTGCTCTCGTGTTTGGTCGATTAACAGAAAAGAAATACTACTATAAGTTACAAAAAAAAGGCAGATAACAATGACAACCTGCAAGCTTCTTTGCAACTATTTTCATTTCTTTTCCCTTATCTTATCATTAATCATGTTAATAGTTACTAGAGTAAATAACTCTTCGATCAATTACAGAAATGAAAGAACCATGCAAAAGAAATTTAATAATGAATAATTTTACAAGTTGCAAGCGACGTTTCTATTGCTACCATTTCATTTTATTTTGGCTTGTTTTTCTTAATTCACTCAAACTTTACTAAGAGTTAATAACTCTTTCATAATATTACATAATAAAAAGAGAACCAGATAAAACGAAATTAATGGCGAATATTGCGTCTGTGCGTTTTAAAGCGAAAAACATTTGGATGCATACTTCTATTTCCATGCCATACCACTTCCCCAACAACTCAATCACCCTCTCTCTCTCTACGGCTAATATGGGTATGTGTAGTACTAGTAATTGTATTGAAACTCGAAAGTCCCCTAAGGTGTTCTGCTTACTCGTTTTCTTAGCCTTGCAGCTGCAACTTGCAACCCATACGGTTGCACGAAAAAAGTTCGTGTTGGTTCTTTGCTTGCTTTCTTTCAGCTTTTCTTTAATAATTTATAAATTACAAAATTTCTCAGTGAAGGAAAAAGAGCGAGTTTTTGTAGTGAGAAACAGGAAATTTTTATATGGATTTAGCTCTCTTGTTTTCTTTTAAGCATGTATTCTTAAAAAGCAAAACAGTTGGGCTTTCTGTAAAGAACATTATGCGTGACAGTATAGTTTCTGTTGGTTCATTGTCTGCTTGTCCCTTTTCGGCTTTTTTTTAACACTCTGTTCTAACTAACTGGTGGTAGTTAAGAGAAAAAGAGCGAGATGTGAAACGAAAAAGAAACAGGAAATTTTTATATGCATTTAGCTCTCTTGTTCTCTTTTAAGCATGGATTCTTAAAAAGTTGGACATTCTGTAGATAAGGTTATGAGTGACAGTTTCTGTTGGTTCATTGTCTGCTTGTTCCCTTTCGGCTTTTTTTTAACGTTCTGTTCGTCTTCTATCTTTATATAACAGACGGTTCGCCATTCACTTCTTATTAAATTAACTATGCTTATCATTGTACTGACTGTATACTAATACAAAATCAAACAATAATCTTTTCACACGCCCATAGACGAAAGTGACTGTTTCGTACGCTATAAACTAGCCTCGAAAGTAGCCCATAGCAACACTAGTTATGTTATGAAATAAACGTCTTTTGTTATTTACTACAATCTCAGCGAACACATTGCGCATAAGCAAGAATTCTCTTTTGTTTGTCGTTTGTGATTTCTGCTTCTCTCTCGAATAAGCAGGAAAACCGGTAGGACGCGTGAAAAATTCATTTCTTTGTTATTTACTGCAGTCACAGCGAACACACATTCTCACATTTCTGCTTCTCTTTCGATTTAGCAAAAAAAAACGGTTTGGACGCGTGAAAAATAGCGTACATGACTTGCAGAAAAGTGATCATCGTGCTCGTTAGATTGCCAAGCTCCGACCTCGCACGATAAACTCCACTTCCCTTGCTCGTTCTGTAATATACTATTAATATACGGTTCATTTCTAATTGTTTATAGAATAATGACTCTGAAATATCCTATCAGTACCATACGGTACTTTTCCACATATACACTTTTGTATATAATGATTATATGATGACAACACTTTCTATACAAATATGGAAGTGTTATGGCCTCAGGTTAAAGAATTTACATGGAAGATTCTTACCATTATAAGTTAGTTTTTTTATAACAAAATTAAAGGCTGCGTCTCGTAAAACCGTATGAAGTCTTTGACATTGCATTAAACGTATCCGTCAAAATGCATCTTGTATTTATTTGCATGTTTATATATCGAGTGCATTTGAATTTGTTGTTAAAGTTAACAGGGCTCTAACAAAGAAAAAATGTAAATGGTCGATTAAAATTAATTTTTCGCGTGCTGTTTTCTTTTCTTTCGTCCCGGACAGAAGTTGTCACTCTCAAAACCCACGGCCGTGTCTTCGACACTCTTTTTTGTGATTCTTTTCGGGGTCTTAGGGGCCTTTTGATGGTCTTTTGGAGATCTTTTTGCCCACATAATCAAAGAAGAAGCTGTCAAATGACATTTGCGCACGTAACCCAAACAATTGGAATCTATCGGAACAGAAATGAAATAACGAATTTTGCTGGACAGATCGCGAATCAACACAAATTTAATTTTATTTTAAGTTAGGCTGCGTTTTTCCAAAGTTTTCATTTCACCGAAAACATTCAATAGAGTTATTTCCTCAAAATATATCAAATTTATCGTTTTCCAAATTTTCCCGAATATTATTTTGCTAAAAATATCTCCGGGAACATAACGAACAAAACAATTTTTGCTGTTTATCCAAATTTTTCGACTTTTTTTTTATTTTTAGATTAAGATATTTCATTTAACATTTAAGAAATATACAATTTTGAATTAAAACTAAACTTATAACTATTATTAATAAGTGTCGGCTCAACAATAGGGGCCCGAAGATTTTACATTGTCTTTTATTCGTATTGCTTATAATTAAACAATATTTTTGACTACTTAATCTACTACGTGTTATATTTAAAGCAATTTAATATTAAACAATAAATTCTAAAATAAAATAAAAATGAAAAGAATATTAGAGGGGGTATAAAGAGGGCAATCTTCAGCCTCTGTAATGTTCATTGATGGCCTTCTCGTAGAAGGAGACGTCTTGATTATTAAGGATGTCGTCGAATCTAGCATCTGTGAATCCTCTGATGTGTATGTACCGGTGACTTGGCTCGATTTCTTCGCTTCTCAGTCCTTGCATCTCAGGACTTAGATGAGTTTCCAATCCGTCGACGAATTTCCTCGCCATTTGAAACAAGTGATCTGTTATTGGCAGCAGACCTGCTGCTTCGTAAAGTCGACACAAACTTATAGCTGTTTGGCACCCTCCAGAGTCCTGTACCGAACAAGCAGGTTTCCGCACTGGATCCTCCTGTGTAGACCACATAAACACCCTGCGGATCATTATTGAACAGTGCGTTGAATTCCGGTCACCACTGCACCTACTGTTCATCGATTTTGAGAAGGCGTTTGACAGTGTCAACAGACAGTTTATCTGGCTCGCCTTGCGCAGGAGAGGTATACCCGATAAAATAATAGCTATTATTAAAGCAACCTATGATGGCTCTAAATGAGGGGAAAGCTGTCAGAGGAATTCGAGATCCTAAGTGGGGTACGACAAGGTTGCATTCTATCGCCGATACTCTTTTTATTGGTGATTAGCGATGTGCTTCGCGCAGCTTTATCTACTGTAAATGGAGGAATTCGTTGGACTCTTACATCTCAACTCAAACATCTGGATTACGCTGACGACGTTTGTTTACTCTCACACAGAATTATGGAGCTGCACCAAATGACAACAAATGTGGAGAGGGAGGCAAATGTTGCGGGTTTGAAGATTAATACTGCCAAAACCAAAATCATCAACCTCGGCACTAACTCAGTAACTCAAGTTAACATTGCTGGACAGCCGGTAGAGAGAGTAGAGAGTTTCCAATATCTTGGGAGTATTGTCTCGACCGAAGGTGGAACCGAACAGGACATTGTCAACCGAATCGGCAAAATCGGTGTTTGGAATGATGTCCATGATATGGCGAAGCAATGCGATCAGCTTAAACACCAAGCTGCGACTGTTCCGCTCAAATGTTGAATCTGTGCTGTTGTATGGGTGCAGCACTTGAGGTGACCGCTACTATCACAAAAAGATTACAAACATTCGTAAATAGGCGCCTACAGAACATCTTAAGGGTTTTCTGGCCTAACCGTATCTCTAACGAACATCTTTACCAGAGAACGGGTCAGGAACCGATAGGCACAACCATCCAACGACGGAAGTGGCAGTGGATTGGGCATACACTCCGAAAAGGCGACAGTTCCATAGCAAACTACGCAATGCAATGGAACCCGTTATCTCAGGATGGTAGAAGAACGGGTCGTCCGAGAAACACATGGCGCAGAACAGTTGAAGAGGAGGCACGGCAATTGGGGAAGAGTTGGAGAGAGCTGAAGCTTATTGCCAGGAACCGCACGCGATGGCGCGTAGGTGTAGTAGAGGCTCTAGGACCCACAAGGGGATACAGGACATAAAGAGAGAGAGAGAGAGAGAGAGTCCTGTACAGATCCTTAGTACCTTCCTTTCAAATAGGGAGATCTTCTTCATCGTTGTTGGTGAGACGGTGAACCATATGGGATAGCCATAGGTTATCACTGGCCTGATGAGCTGCTTGTAGATGAGCAGCCTGGTGTTGTTGGACAGTCCGTTTCGTCTTCTTAGTAGCGGGTGCACCAAATGAAGAGTAGTTCGCTTTTTTCATTGTTTTTTCGATGTGAGAGTTAAACTTGAGCCTCTCAGTAAAGTTGACTCCCACGTACTTAGTCTCTGACTTGGTGTTTATTATCGTGTTATCCGGAAGGGGGATTTTTAAGGCTCTGCACCGACTTGCGATTTTTCTTATCCTTGTTTTGGTTGCTGGTACTCGGAAGCAGATGAGTTCCGTTTTGTTTGCGTTGATCTTAAGTCCCCACTTCAGATAGTACTCCTAAAGATTTCGGAGGTGTTCTCCACTCTTCGGGCAGCTATCTCAGGAGAGCGGGAAACGGCATACGTGATGGAGTCATCCGCGAAAAGCATGGTCCTTGTTCCAGCTGTATTGGTGGGTTGATCCGCCGTGAAGATGCTAAATAGGACTGGTCCAAGTCTGGAGCCTTGGGGAACTCCGTCTTTAATCCTTTTCCTTGTCGATAGGCTGCCATACACCTGTACAAAAAAGACCCTTTTAAAAAGAAATTTTTAATTATTTTCACAATATAATTGGGGAAACCAAATCGAGTAAGTTTGTACAGAAGACCGTTTGTCCAGACGCTATCGAAATCTTTTTCTATGTCTAACAAACAGGCTACTGTACTACTTTTGACATTCAGTCCTCGAGTGACGTTACTGTGAAGCTTCATCAGAGGGTGCAGCGTAGAGTTCTTTTCTCGAAAGCCGAACTGAAAGGAAGGAATTAGATTTCTTTCCAAGCAATACGCATTGATCTTTTTACGTATCAAAGACTCCAATACTGATATAACACAGTAAAGCTATGGGGCGGTAACCAGTTACACTGGAGCGGTCGGTTTTCTTCGGTACTGGTACTAATTTGGCTACCTTCCAGTTGTCTGGAAAGTATCCATTGTTAAGGCAATTGTTGAATATGATGGTTAACATCAAAATTGCCATACCCGGTAGGTTTTTAAGCAGGAAATTTGAAATCCCGTCAGTGCCCGATGATTTTTTAGAGTTTCCACTCATAATTAAATCACTGACAACAACTGTCCCTGTAAACATATCCACGTCTACGTCATCGCTGAATGGCACTTCAAAATTTCTTGGGGAAGTGGTGTCTTCCACAAGACTTTCTACTTGCTCTATGAATTCTGGAAGATGAGTTGGTGGTCGGTCTGTAAAGCTCCTTTCGAAATGACAGGCAAAGGCTTCGTCTTTTTCAACAGAACTGAATGCTACTTGCTCTCCCCAAACGTGATACTTTCTGGAATAGAAATACGTTTTCCGATCACAGAATTCAGCTTTTTAAAAGCATCCGGGCCTGGTTTGATGTTCTGAAGTCGTTTGGTCAGTTCATCTTCCTGGTAACTTCGCACAGCTTGACGCAGCATGATTACTGTACAACGCAGTTGCGAAAATACAGACTGATATTCGTCATGTGTTTAGAGTCCTGTTAAAGATCCTCTGAAGGCGTTTTCTTAGCCTTTGCTTGTGAGCATATATTGCCTGAATATTCTCAGGTAGATGTTGAAAGCGATCCCTGCTGGAGCGAATAGTTTTCTGCCGATCTATGGCTGTGTTCACTGAAGTCTCGAAATTTTTGATAGCTTCATCAATTTCGTTATTCTCCAGATTTCTACAAGCCGCTGGAATTTGAAGTCCAGCTTCGACTTCTGATCTAAACCGGTCCCAGTTTATGTTCGCAAAGTTGATGTGTAGTTTAGGTGTTGGGGTTCCTTGTACAATTCGCTGATTCAACCTCACTCGAAGCTCTATGGCCAAATGATCCGAATCACTATCATGTGCAAAACAGGAATAATTCCTTAATTCCGGCAGAATGTTGACGAAATTTGTCGTTGCCAAGAAGAAATACAGCATGGATGTTGTCCGAGGATATGTCTTCCGGGGCTGTGAAACAACAGCCATGGTATGGTGCTGAGGATTTGAATCCAGCCAATCTGCAATGGCATTTCTTTGATTGTTGCACACTTCATCTTGCCATCGGGTGTGCCTAGCATTAAAATCTCCTCCAACCAAACAGTATGTGTGCCTAGAGAAGATGCCGCAGACAGTTTTCAGATCCCGTTGAATGTTTTCCCTGTGAGATTTGTTTCCTGTAAAAGAAGAATGCCAGGCTTATTAGTTTTAATAAATAATTTGAGTGTTATACGCCTAGCTAACGAATAAATACAGTTCACATTATATGAGAATATACTTTTCGCACGCCCATAGACGAAAGTGACTGTTTCGTACGCTATAAACTAGCCTCGAAAGTAGCCCATAACAACACTACTTATGTTATGATATAAACGTATTTTGTTATTTACTACAATCTCAGCGAACACATTGCGCATGAGCAAGAATTCTCTTTTGTTTGTCGTTTGTGATTTCTGCTTCTCTCTCGATTAAGCAGAACACGGCTACCGCCTCGTTCGTCAAGCTTCGACCTCGCACTTTCCTTGCTCGTTCTGTAATATACTATATCCTGCTTATTGTGAACATAATTCACAAATAAGTCGACCCAAAACGGTTGTTTTTGACCTGTCATCCAGACTGCTATAATTAGCAGGCACGACTTCTCTTGCTTTCTGCAGAATTGTGAAAAGGTCTGCTCCAAATAGTCTTTCCGTATCGTCGAAGATGTTAGATTTTCCAGTAGATGGTGCCGGTTTTGGAGCTTGCTTACTTACTGGTTTTTTGCTTGCTTGGATGGTTGGTGGTGGCTTGTTTATTGTTGCTGGCTTGCTAGCAGTCCCCATAGCAGCTATGCTAGCAAATCTAACTCCTTTCACTATTGCTTTTGCAGCTGATTTCTGGGCGAACTTATGCTGCTCCCTCTTCTTTTGGGCGGTTTTTACTTTTTCCGACATCGTCGATAGTTTGCAGGATGTCCAGATTATTGGCAATTCTGCAACATATATTGGCACTCCTCACCGACGTTTAGTCTAAAGCAGACTATTGGCGGCATGGCAAAAGTTTTTGTTGTTGGTCCCGTAGACTGGGGTTTTTTGGTTGCTGGAACGACAGTGACACTTTGTGCCTCTTTTGCCTTGGCTGTTTTCTCTACAGCAGTGACATTCGGCGGATTGCTTTCTTCAACAGTAACTACTGCAGGAGAAGATGATGTTTGTGGTGATGATGGTCTGGATTCAGACAATCTCCTCCTTTTTGCCTTTACTGGCACGGTTAATGGAGAAGACCGCTGTTTGCGATTGTCTTCTTCTGAATTTTCCTCTCCGATGGTACTGGAATCGGACGCTTCAGTATCCGATTCCTCGCCTAAGGTCATATTTTCCTCAGATGAAGTAGACTTTTCACAAAGCTGGTTGACTTCATCCAGCCTTTCGTACAAAGACGCGAGGAAGTCACCACCATGATTGGAGACTTCTTATCTAATTAAGGTTAATACTTCATTAACCTTTTCCTTTCTTCTCTGTTTTTTCCCCATTTTATAGGGCTGAAATTTTTTTTTCTGAAATTAAATAACTATTAATTATAAATATGTGTCTAAAATGAAAAAAGTAATTAGTGAATTTAAATATCTTAAAAAAGTCGCAGGTAGCGAAATGCTCGCTTTTTTGTATGAGGGGTTTTTTCCGTAGCCGGTAGCAGGTGATTTTCGACTTTCCTTTGTAATTGTCTTTGTTTCCTAGGACTATAGCGAAAAAAACAGAGAAAGAATTACGCTTATCCATCGTTCGAACCGTGAGTTATGGTCGCGAGTTCATACATAAATCCTATGGAAAACAGCACTTTCAGTTTTTTCCGAATTTTACATTTTTCCGGGCATCTTTTCCATTTTTTTCCGCATAAACCTTATTCGGACTACGGCGAATTTATAATAAAAGTTAGCCAAATCGGTCCAGTCACTTTTTTTCACTTTAAAACCTATTCTCAAACCTCCCAAATATACATAAAAACAATATAAATAAATACATAACAATCGGTCAGTTCGGAGAAGTTGAGAGACAAAATCCGTGACACGAGATTTTTATATATTAGATAAATTAACAATATATATATAAAAATCAATATCTGTTCGTTAGACTGGCTAAAACTCGAGAACGGCTGAACCGATTTTGCTACTTTTGGTCTTAAGTCTTAAAAAGGTAAATTCAGCCCCGCTAGGTGGCGCTGGTATCGTTTTTTTTCTGAAAATTCTTATTTATGGAACGAATTGGCTCAAATTTACACCATATAATATTTAAATAAAAAGAAAGTCGTTGACAAAATTTGGACTCGATACGTGGCGCTGGGGTGGAAAATGTAGTTTTCCCTGTATATAATCTTCATATAAAGAATATTCGAACAAGTGTACATTTTTTGCCTGTATAAGTGTCGATTCTATAGTTTTCTGGATTGATGAGTTGGTTAGTTATTGGGGTGTAAGTGCGCGTGGCGTCAGTGGGCGGGGGTCAGTGGGATGGGGCCAAAACCTTCTCTATAGAAAGCCCAACTGTACGCATACTAATGCTGTAAAGCAATACCAAAAGCATGTGTGTTTGTGGGATGTGAATACAGTGTACAAAAAATAAGTAGTCGCAAAGAGCGAGAAACGTAAGATGTGGTAGTGGGAAACAGAAAAATTTTATATGGATTTTGCTCTTTAGTTGATTACTAATACAAATACGTTTGGTCTCAATCTAAGCATGGATCTGTGTACGATCGGAACAGTTGGGATTTCTATAGAGAAGGTTTTGGATGGGGCAGCTGGGAAACGCGGGTGTAAGTGGGCGTGGCGTCAGTGGGTGTGAGGTCAGTGGATGTGAGTTCAGTAGGTGGTGGGTCAGTGTGTATGAGGTCAATGGGTGGGTGGTCAGTGGGCGGGAGGTCAGTGGTTGTGAGGTTAGTGGATGTGAGTTCAGTGGGCGGTGGATCAGTGTGTATGAGGTCAGTGGGCGGGAGGTCAGTGTGTATGAGGTCAATGGGTGGGTGGTCAGTGGGCGGGTGGTCAGTTGGCGGGAGGTCAGTGGGCGGGGTCAGTGGGATGGGGCAGCCGGGAAAAGCGGGTGTAAGTGGGCGTGGTGTCAGTGGGCGGTAGCAAAGCGCCCGGGAACAGCTAGTAAAGAATATAAATAAGAAAAAACTATAATGAATGAATAATGAACAACAAGTACTATAAATATAAGTAATAACGAAAAAAAAAACTTACAATCTTAAATGAATAACAACAATAAATTTCCGTGAGGTGTGATGAGCACATGTGCCACTTGATGTGTTTGGATATGTGTAGTTTTACAGCTACCCCATGCTGATGATGCCTAAAGGTATAAAGCCTGAAAGCTTACCTTGCAGAGAATATCTTTGTTGTCATTGCTAAGCAAAGACCTTCGATTAATAAGTGGGTACACAATTTTAATTGCTATTTTAGATTTTTTTACTGTTTGGCTGATATGCTCCTTAAACATTAATTTGGAATTCAAATGTACACCGAGGTATTTGACACAGTTATTCCACTTTATGTTTATGCCATTTACTTCAAGTGCATGCCTGAATAAAAAACAAGGCTTTCTTCTTCTTGAAAAGAAAATAGCTTGGTTTTTACCAGCCTTAATTTTTATCTTCCACTTATTGAAATAATCGATGATAGTGTGTATTGCATTTTGTAAATGAGTTTCAATTGTCAAACTTATCTCATGCGTGCTAAAAATTCCGATATCATCGGCGTATAAATGTTGTAGAGTAAGGGGCCAAGAACTGATCCCTGAGGAACGCCGACGGGAGTTAGTCTTTCTGAAGAGTAACTTTGGATACAGAAACCTTGAAATGACGGTTTTGAAGAAAACTCCTTACTTTATTAGTTAAGTATGGTGGGAAGTCTAGCATTATCATTTTGTAGAGCAGTCCCTCGTGCCACACTGTGTCAAAAGCTTTTTCTATGTCAAGAAGGACAAAACCGGTTGATTTTTTTAGATGCACATTTTTCTTAACATGTTTACTAATTCTTAGGATTTGTTGGCATGTACCGTGGTTTTGTCTGAAGCCGAATTGTTGCATTGGTAGTATATTGTGGTTGTCAACAAATCTCGAATTTTTTTTTTAAATAATTTTTTCAAAAATTTTGCTTAGGTTACTTAGAAGGCTTATTTATTGGTCTATAGCTTGAAGCCAGTCAGGCTGGTTTTCGTCTGCCTAAGGTTGAAAATCTGATCAGTTTATATTCCTGCTATGAAGCTACAATGGCCCAGTTATAATCGTCGAAGTAGTCGTTCCTATCTTTACGATTACTACTTAAGATGGAGTCAACAATACTAATGACAGTATATTTAAATGCGGACCCCGTTCCAAAATATGATGGGTTCGTTTTTGTTTGAAAAATTAAAGGAGGCTACTATATAAAATTTATATATAATATATAATTTACAATTTATGAAAATAAGATTTGAAAAAAAATTTAAATGTGAGAAAAAATTCAGGGAGCATGTGTGCGACCCCTTCTAAAATATGGTGGAACTTGACTGAATGGTTTTGCATTCGATAGGAAACATGCATAGATTAGGAAATTTTAAATAGTAGCGCTCTGAAATATTGCACATTCTAAGGGGTTCGCAACCTTACAATGCTCGGATATATGCTTGGCACAGCGTAGTGGTTAAGGAAAAGGAGGGGATAAGAGGATATGTCAATGAGATTGTGTTTTAAATGCTTGCGGGTCGTAGCGATGTAGAAAACAGAGCTTGGCAAAGCATTCCATATACGTGTTGTATGGCTAAGGAACGAACTGTACGTCCGAGGATGGGCTTTTGAAGGTAAACTGATGATCATTTAGAGCGTCACGAGTATTGCGGTAGCGAAGCGCACCAGAAAACATTTTAAAATTTTTTATTAAAATAAAAAAAAATGTTATTTAGCCAGGCAACTCCAGGTGTTTAGCTATTATAAAATACAAGTTTTTCCTCCTAATTAGTACAAAAATATATTTTTTTAAATCGCATTACAATTGCTTATCTTCCGAAGCAAACGCACTGTTTACCAGCAGAGCTATTTTTTAACTCTAGTAGTTGTTGCGGGTTTAATTCCTGGCCAAGCCATACATTTTTATTACAAATGTTTCCTTGATTTTCATTTCAAATTTACCTATTGGTTCTGAAGATACATTTTTGATGCCGCTTACAATGCAGTCGATGTATAGAGATAGACAGCAAGTCACACTTGTTGTTATTTTTCCATGGAATAACAATAATTTCGGAATCTATGTTCCCCGTTCTAGAAGTCCATGTACTACTATATATTGCTCATTTCTTGTAATAGCTGAAATATGGCGTTTCCTATAGAAATAATAATTTATTCGTACAAACTTCGTGCAAAAAGTCAGGTTTGCCGATATTGCTCGTTAAAGGAAATTTTTTTTCAGTTGCCAGTTTCCAGTGGAAATTTAAAAATTGTTAATGTTTCGTACAGCAGGATGAATTCCATAATATGGACACGGTCTCGGGAGTATAAAAACAGCTGACGCCCCTTTGCAATATGTTACAACAAACATTTAGTACAAGTTGTGTACAACAGAGAGCATAGGTACAATTTTTGTTCTGACATATATGCACAGACAGAACATAAATTACACTTTGATGAAAGGAACCCATAAAAGTTAAATACAATATAACAACATACGAATATATACTGAAAAGCATCAGATATAGTTGAACGAGCACAAACGAATCCACAGTTCTTTGTTTCCATTTTGAAACATCCAAAGATCTTCAGGTAAAACAATCTTTTCGTTTTGTCTTGTATAACAACTGCGGCGGCATCTATCTTGCATTTCGTACATCCGTGCAGCCTGAATCAATTCAGATCGATCGAGACGCAGACGGCATTCGTAATTGTTAATATAAATAAGTAGTCGTAAATCAGGCATAGCAGCACGGCCGCGCAGTCGCTCAGCCTGTAAAAGGAGCTGGGTGCGTTGAGGATTGATGAGAAATCTTTAACGAATTGGAAATAATATGAAATAACTATTTTGCTTAGTATGTACTATGTTTACTGGCGTGGATGTGTTCTGTTTTTGTAACAATATCCGTTGCGTTGGTATTCGATTCGGTTCGATCTCCTCAGATCATCTTTCTACGTAAACATATTGTATACATATAGTATTTTCCATTAAAACGAAGTGACACAAATTTGTCATTTCGCTTAAAAGCATTAGATTCATTGTATCTCCTTCTTTAGTAGGTACGTATGCACTTTGAAATTAAATGTAAGCATCTCGACTATAAATCTTTTTTTTCTTAGACTCGTATTATCTTATACTTGAAATTCGTTCAGAGCAACTGCAATTTTCTAAATCCGAACTAAATTCATTAAGGGGACGTCTTTAGATGGTCTTTAGGGGGTTTTGTGGGGATTTGAGGAGAGTTTAAGAGGGTCTTGAGTGGGGTCCTGAAGGGGTTCGTAACGTGGTCTTGAGGGAGTCTTGAGATGGTTTTTAGAGGGGTCTGAGGGAGTTCTGAGTGGATCTTCATAGGGTATGAAGAGAGTCTTAGGGAGTTGTTGAGGTCTTGAGATGGGTCTTGAGGGTGGTCTTGAGGCGGTAAACGGGAGTCTTTAGATATTCTTGCGGTGGTCTGAATGGGGCTTTGAGAGGGTCTTGATGAGGATTTTTCGGGAGTCTTAAGGAAATCTTAAGTGATGTTAATGGATGTTTGAGAGGGTCTTGAGTCTTAAGAGGGTTCTAGAGGGGCTTGAGGGTGGCTTACATGGAAGTCTTAAGACGGTCTTTATGCGGTGTTTAGGTGGTCTACGGAAGGGCTTGAGGGGGTTCTGAGAGGGTCGTGAGTGGAGCCATAAAGGGGTCTTGAGGGAGTATTTAAGTGGTC
Source organism: Nephrocerus scutellatus (assembly GCA_947095585.1). Taxonomy (NCBI): domain Eukaryota; kingdom Metazoa; phylum Arthropoda; class Insecta; order Diptera; family Pipunculidae; genus Nephrocerus; species Nephrocerus scutellatus. The sequence goes on from OX352761.1 coordinate 34,761,313, forward strand.
TTGAGGGAGTCTCGAGAGAGTTTTGTGAGGATATTTAGTGGGGTCTTGAGGAAGTCTTTAGGGGGTTTTGAAGAGTACTTGAGGAGTACTTGAGGAAGTCATGACTGGAGTCTTGAGGGAATCTTAAGATGGTTTTGGTTTGGGTCTTGAGGTGGTCCTGAGGGAATTTTAAGAGGGTCGTGAGTGGAACCTTAAGGGATTTTTCTTGAGAGTGTTTTGAGGGGGTCTTAAGGAAACGTTTAAGGGATTTGAAGGGGTATTGAGGGAGTATTGATGGGGGTAGTAACGTGGTATTAACGGGGTCTTGAGGTGATCTTGAGGGAGTATTTAGGTAGTCTTAAGAGGCGACCCATGGGAATTTTATGAGGGTCTTAAGTGAGGTCTTTTAGGTGGTGTTGTAGGAGTCTTAAGGGAATCGTGAGTCGGGTCTTGAGGGGTTCTTAGAAGTGGTCGTGGGGTGGAGTTGATTGAGTCTCGAGGTGGTTTTTTGAGGATCTTTAGTGGGATCTTGATGGGATTTTTAGGTGGTCTTGAGGTGTTCTTGAGGGGATTTTGATAGAGTCATGGAGTTTTAATGGGGTGATAATGTTCGTTTAATATTGTTATAAACCTTAAATGCTTAGCACGGTTCTTTTAAATAATGTGATTTTTTTAAGCCACAAATATTCCAGATTTCCATTATAAACATTTCAGCCACTTTTATTTATTTTATAACAGTTCTAGTTGCTCCAGATCTACCACCTATTTTATTTTCTACCTCTTAGGGGCCTAGTTATGCTTCAATAAAAGCATTTTTTTGTTTTAAAATTTTTTATATAATTTTATTTTGAATTAAATAACTACTTTTAATTATTATACAAACCAAATGTTTGGACATAAATTCCAAAATATATACATAGATATATATATCTATCTTAATATATAAAAACGTTGGTGCGTATGTATGACTGACTATCGCGGCTGAACCACTGAAGCTTTCCAAATTATACTCAAACCATGTTTTCGTGTGGTGCTCTGGATTGTTTTTCTTTATGTTAGACCCCCCCTAGGTGGGGCTGTGGTCGCTTTTTCAAAAATTCTTATTTATGGACCGATTTGGCTCAAATTCACACCATATAATATTTAAATAAAAACAAAGTCGTTGGCAAATTGCCGTTTTTTGCTTAAAAATTAAAATGCTGAGAAGATACCTAAGAGTCAGAGGATAAAAATTTTTCGCTCAGAATACGTTTACCTGATTTCTGAGATCCTGTAGATTTCGTGTCAAGAAAAATTTCTATGCCAGTTACCGCAATGATAATATCGTGTAAAAAATTAGCCACGGCAGGCTCCGGAGACAGCCAAGTTTTTTCTGGAAGGATGCGTTTACTACACGCACTATAATACACTAAAGAAGTATTTTGTGATGATGATAGCTATATCTTATGGTACTTCGCGATATTTTTAACTTCAAAGAGTTGACGTTTGAACTGTCTTCTTTGGCGCAGTTATTAGAGATCTGGACTTGAAATATAATAAATGGTCTCAGGTTAGAACAGGTCAGCTTTAAATTTAGAAATATATTATAACATATATTAATTTATAACAGAAAACAAGATAAACATGTTAGCAAACTGCTTATGAAAATATTGTTCTACTCTACTGCCAAGCAAACGATTTTAATGTCTTAAATTATGCGCAGATGCCAAGCCGAATTAAGGATCCCATTACAGAAGTCATTTTTAATGTTGTTTTAATGACTGCAGTCGTTACGCTAGTCACTAGTCTCACATGAATAATTGATGTGACAAGAACAGTCAGTACAATTTGTCGATTAAAATGACTATAGGAGTAAGAGTCTATGAGTATAGCAAAAATGAAACGACGAGACTAAAGTCATTTAAAATATGACGAGATACCGAGGGACCGTAAGTCAACCACAGTCGCTATTTTACACATGAAAGCTGAAACTTAAAACATAGCATTTCATAGCATTTGTGGGCGCCGTGGTTTAGTGGAAATGAGCATGGCTACTAAGCTGGGTGTTCGTTGTTCGAATCCCAGTAACACCAACAGTATTTTTCACGGTGTCCCACATCTCGCGAATGGGTGACAAACGTTCCGAGAGTAATAACTTGTCACGGAAAACTTCTCAATTCGCCAATTCAATAATATGTCTTGGTATCAACTGCGGCTTATAGAGTGCAAGAGAAATTTATCCGAATTCTTTGAACTATAACTACAGATAATCTATCTTCTATCTATAAAGAAAATAGAAACCGATATTAGTGTCGATTTTATAGTTTTTGGGCTCGCTGAGATTAATAGTGTGGGTAGGACACTCCTATGGGTGAGTTGTCTCCCCGGAGGGGGAGGGTGACCGATATTAGTGTCGATCCCATAGTTTTGGGGGTCGCTTAGATGAATAGTGGTGTTTAGAATGGTACTCGGCGACCATTTGGCGACGAATTTTGGGGTGAGGACATTCTCGCCCCTACTTCAAATTGGAAAAGGTAGATTAGTAGCCGTGTCATGTTAATAATAATGTTAAACAATCAAATACTTGCCATGTTAATAGGCGTAGTCACTAAATATAAGTGTATCGATACCGTTGTGGATACTGATGAGGAAGTTAATTATCTCACTGAGTTCCTAAACTCACTTTATTCGTCTGGATTGCCACCACATCGTCTTACAGTTTGATCTCCAATTATTTTACCACGGATTCTCGACTCGCCAAAACTTTGCAACGGCACTAGATTGTGCGTAAAAGAGATGCCGGACAATAAAATTAAAGCGACTATCTGGACAGAAAAGGGACAATGTGAAACAGTTTTTATCCCACGGAAAGCCCTCATTTTGACGGATCTACCTAATCAATTTAAGAGATTGCAATTTCCAGTAAAACTTGCGTTTTCGATGACGATTATTAAGTCTGACAGTTTATTAAGTACTGCGGAGTATAGATTTGAGATCGCCATGTTTTCCCACGGACAACTTTATTTTGCTTGCTCTGGGTTGGGTTGACCTAAGAATTTATTTATTCTTGCTCTTGAAGGCGAAACTAAAAACATTGTATACAACCAAGTTTTGTTTTAAATTAATTTTATGTGTGTTTATTTAATTTTATTTTATAATTTGAATATATCCAGGTATAGCTATAATTTAAAATATCTATATTTTTTAAAATAAATTTTATTAATAAAAACTACAATTTTACCTTATAGATCGAGTCCTTTTTTAATAAAATTTGTATGAGTGCTAGCCGGGGCCCCGCGATCACCACCAAATTTTTACAAAAAGTGTTGTCCATCGGACGTACACATGTGTACAGGTTCACTGACACGAAGTGTTACCAAAACAAAACGCCACAGAATTTTTAATTTTTGATGACTTTTATTGAATCAAAGTAAAAAATGTTCACAAAATTTAAATTTTCGAATTGCATTAGCAGTTTTCGATTTGGCCACCCTTAGCCGCGATTATGGCCTTCAAACGACCGACAAAGCTATTGCATCCAGCACGAAAGTGGCCCTGCGGTATTTTGGCCCATTTCCGGCGAAGCGCTTGCTTGAGATGATCGACACTTTGGTATTTTTTTGTCCCAACCATGCTCTTCAAAATACCCCAAACCGAGAAATCTAGCGGATTTGCATCCGGCGAATGGGCAGTGGAAATGAGCCGCGGAACGTTGTTTCTCAGCCAATCTTGATTGACGCGCGCTTTATGACTCGGCGCCGAGTCCTGTTGAAATGTCCAGGCTCTACGGCCGAAATGTTTTTGTGCCCAAGGCTTCAACGCTCCCTCCAAAACATGATCCCGATAAATTTGAGCATTTATCTTGATAGCACGGTCCAAAAAAACGAGCGGTGAACGGCTTTTGGCCGTTACGGTGGCCCAAATGATCACCATCGGCTGCGCTTGGTTTCGAGTGGCAATCCGTTGGTCCATATTTTCAGTAAAACGGCCGGGCAAGTAAATCCGGTCGTTTTGCTTGTTCATATATTGCTCAATAACGAACGGATTTGTATAGAAAGTGTTGTCATTGGAGATACACATGTATGCGAAGTTTCAATGAAATCGGGCCTTAGGAAGTGGGTAAAAAATTTATCACAAGATTTGGTGTGCCAGTCTATATGACATCCACATATTAGAATAGAAATTCTAATAGTGAAATGCTATTAATATGTTTAAACGTTTCGAAATCTATCAATCGATAATTGCCGTTTTTTGCTTAAAAATTAAAATGCTGAGAAGATAACTAAGATATATTTTTTAAAATAAATTTTATTAATAAAAACTACAATTTTACCTTATAGATAGATAACATTCTTTTTTCTACCCCTGCCTAATAGAAGATTGGGATGAATAAATACCTGGGCAACGCCGGGTAATCAGCTTGTATAATATAAACAAGTCTTCAAGTTCTACTTTTTACTCGTACTCGTATATGCTGCTCACATTGGATATTATACCGCTGAATTCAAAGATCTTCAACATGCTCCAAGACAACAAACATCAGTAATAATTCCATTTGCGTCGACTGTTAAAAACACAGTAGATTTTCCCAAGATGTCGTACCGTTTCTACTTCTTCTCTCTTTCTTTCTCTCGACTACATCAATATTGAATTAAGTTTGGTATTGCCTCTTCAAATATAATTGATTTTTGTCTAAACTTTTCAAAATAAATTGTGGATTTGTGGATTCTGTGAATTCATACCACCTTCACCACTTACACAGTCTACGTACGCTGTAATTGTTCTCTTTTGAGTATAGCCAAACAATTAGTTAATCTTCACGTAAATTCATTAGAAATAGGGTTTTTTATCCTCCATGTACATGTAACTATTCAGCTAGTAGAATACTAGTAGTAGAATACTTGGATATACTCGTACAAATCCAGTAATTTCTACATTGAAAATTATCAAAACTTGGAAATTATTGTAATATATATGTATATTGAACACCTACTTTCACTTTCTTTCGCATTTCACTTACAAACCACTTGCTTTTACACTCCCAGCAAGCAAAAGCACTTTTAAGAATTTCGAATTAATTTTTTTTCGTCGTCCGAGCATGATAAAAATCCATTCGATTTGATATATCCACATTTTTATAAGAAACTAGCTGTTTTGAGGACTTTTGCAAGACGTTCCAAATAATGGCAGGTTCATGTTTCGTATGCCAAATTTTAAAATTCAGGCGAATTTATGAAAACATAAGATTTAGAAAATATATTTTTATCATTACTGACCAAAAGATGCTGCCCCTTCTAAAAGATGACGTTTCTTGTTTTCTTTAAATACCAATCAGGTGTGAAAAATTTTTGGTCAATACATTTAAAAATTCTAAATCATTAAAACATTAGATTTGTAATAATAATAATTGACCTATGATCCAGGAGTCTGACCACTTCCAAAATATGACGGGCACCTGTTAATTTTAGTATAAAACCCCTACGCATAGTTTGAATGTAATCGGTGGAAGAGTCTATAGCTAACATGCATACATACATATATAAAGAGTTTAACTTTAATAAATGGTGATTCAATTAGAGATGCACGAGAATGCAACATAATTACAAATTAAAGAGTTAAACATAATTAATTTGCCATAGCCCATTATCACCCCTCCCCGCTATCACCGACGCCGTCTCTAAAATTTCAATTAATGAAGTTATATAATAATATTTTATTTTTTTCAACCACCCAAGCACGCGATTTATCTGATCGTCTCATTAATTTGTTCTGGCAGCTCGTGATTCTTCTTCGAAAACAATTTTAAAATTAATGTAAGGTAGAGTATCTTTTATCTCGGGTCTCTTCAAGTTACTACACGACCACCCCACAGACAAACATTCGTTTATTCTCTACGCCATATTACGAGTATAAAATAAACAATAACTAATTCTTCTTCAAATAAAGTTTATTGTATGTAAATTGTCTGCAAGGAAACTCCTGAATTGTAGTGATAGGAACCTGACAACTCAAGGACTCTAGTCCCTGGCAGTAGGTATTAAATGCAAGGATAGGTTCCCCGATAAGGGGTACCACGGTTATCTTCCGTGGTGGGATGAGCCATAGCCTTATCCGTGATCCATTCCAAAAAAGTTGTATGGAGGGTAAGCCGAAGAACTCTACACGGTATAATAATCTGTTATTTTCTCTGTTATAGCGTATTTTCTTAGCAGTTGCTACAGATATGGTGGTTGACGGAATGGTGCACGCTTTGTTATTTTCGAATTAGATCGTCGGGACGGGATTGGGAAATTTACCAGCCACGCACCTAACGCCATCACCAAAAGTTATCACACATAAAAAAAGTGTAAGATATAAAAATGGAAAGAGGAAAGAACAAACGGGTGGGAGGGTTTAAGCAAAAGAGAAAATAGACCATTTTTTTTATACATGCCAAGGGAGAACTCCCTTAATGACTTGCGTAGCCGCAATAAGGTGGACTATGCCCTTTATTAAAATTAAATATAAAATAAAAATCGAAGGAACGTAATTTAAAACATGTCACATTCCTCACGTTTGTAGCCGGTTTCAATTTATTTTCTCAGAATTCTCTCCGATTCATTGAAAAAGCAATATGAAAAAACGAACATGAAAGTAAAATGACGTGAGTCAAAATGCTTTTATCAATGGATCATGGCCAGGGAAAACTTTAAATTTAACAACTATAAAAAAAACAACCCATAAAATTTCATGTAAATTCTCTAATAGGATATGGGTACCTATGTGTTAAAATTTGAAGAAAATCAAATCCGGAATTTCAAATTGATTGATTTTTAAAAAATTTACATGGACACCACACTCCTATCACTCCAACAAATTTACAAAAAGTTATGTCCATCAGTGATACACATTTGTTAAAAATTTGAAGAAAATCAAGCCTCAGGGCCTCAGGGCCCGTTCACTCCAAAAACTTTACAAAAAATTTTGTCCATCGGAGATACAGAGGTGTATAAAATTTGAAGAAAATCGGGTTAATTTTTTTGAAAAATTTTTATGGGGCCCACGACCCCGGCCACCAAAATTTTTGCAAAAAGTGTTGTCCATCGGAGATACACACGTATATAAAATTTAAAAAAAATCGGGTTAATTTTTTTTTAAAAAAATTTGTGGCCCAATGACCCTGGGGCCCGGGGTCTCCAAAAATGTTACAAAAAGTGTTTTCCATCGGAGATACATATGTATATAAAATTTGAAGAAAACGGGTTAATTTTTTTTTTAAATTATGGGGTCCCACGAACCCGGGGCCCGGGGTCTCCAAAATTCTTACAAAAATTGTTGTCTATCAGAGATACACATGTGTATAAAATTTTAAAAAAATCGAGTAAAATTTTGTAAAATATATGTATGGGAGCTGACCTGACCCCGAGGCCCGAGGGGCCTCAAATTTTAATAGAATGTGTTGTCTCCGGAAATACGCGTGTCCGACATCCGTGCCTCGGGCAAGTGAAGTTAATATAGGGAATTTAATAAATTGTTTTTTTATATATAAAATCTAATCATCTAATGAACGGTCGGTATAGTCGTCCTTCAGGAAGTTGTTGATGGCTATATTTAGTGATGAGCAAAATTGGTCTTGGGACCAACACTGAGTGTGCAAGACCAAGACCAAAAATATGTCTGCAAGACTGCAAGACTGCAAGACTCTTGCATTTAAAGTTATGTAATTTCTCTGTTTATATTTATTTTTAAAACCTACATATGTCTTATGTTTATTTGTATACGAGTAGTTACATACATAATACTACCAAACTTAAAAACCCAGACAGAAGATCTTCAGCGAGTCTGTTGTGTCTGTCTGTAGTATTTACAGGCATATGTATGGATGTTCATATACACATAGATTTAGATTGCTATTTCCTCATAATTTTATATTTTTGGGTTTTTCTTGTTATAGGTTTTTTTATGCTAGACAAGTCATATAAAAAACAGACGTCAACAAAGACGAGTATGTCATGGCATCAGTTGCAAATAGAAATGTTGAAATTGACTGAGTTATTTTGACAGAATAAGTCTAGACTTTCTTGAAATTTTTTTTTCGAATTAACCGCTAAGCTTAAATGTTGATAGTTTTGTGTGTATATGTATTCGTGCACATTAATTTGGGAAATGATTCTTGGGTATATTCTAAGAAAAAAATCGTTCTACAGTAAGGGTCTATCTCCAATGTTGACATCATTTATGGGGGATTTAAGAAAAAGCTTACTTTGGTGCACCCTGACCCATGTTAACGGAAATTGCTCTGTTAATACTTATGGTAGAAACTTCGTTTTGGTCATTGTTTGTAGAATAAATACTAGGCATTGTAACTACGTTAAAATATACGTTGATATCTTGTTCAAGTCTTCAGATATTCAAGTTTAATGCCTTTACCAGTTTTCTTTCCCATGCTTATTTTTGATTTTGACGTTATGCTAGAACAAAAATATGTACATACATACAACCATTTATACATACTTATATAGTTATTATTAAAAAAATACTTTATTCTGCAAGACCGCAAGACCAAGACCAAGACTCAGGCTGCAAGACCAAGACCAAGACCAAGACCAAGACCAAGACTAATGGCACGAATGCAACACCAAGACCAAGACTCGACTTGCAAGACCAAGACCAAGACCAAGACCGAGATGAAATGGTCTTGGTCTTGCGTTTGCTCATCACTAGCTATATTGAAGGCCTGTAGATTAAATGATTCGGGAAACACGGAGTCGACCAATTGATTCCACATCGAAGTCACTCTCGGATAAAAGGAGGATTTGAAGTGTTAGGTTCTACATGAAAATGGTTGTAAGGCAAATCCATATTGATTAGACCTGAAACGAGTGTTAACGTTGCTAACAAAAGGACTTGGAACTAGGGAACGGGTTTTTGACGAACATCTACCGTTGTAAAATTTGTAGAAAACACTTAAAGTTCCTACATCTCTTCTATGCTCCTAAGAATCAAGAGATGATGTAATGGTTATATCGTTTATCAAGCGGATAACTCTATTCTGAATTCCGTCAAGTTAATCCAAATGCGTTCTTGGAGCCCCGCCCCACACAAATGAATTAAATTCTAAAACTGGGCTAACAGTCTTATATAATCTTAATACCTTAGCGGGGGTGAAGTAGAAGTTACAACGTCTTATTAAACCCAAACATTGGCTCGCTCTTTTTGAAATTCCAAAAATATGTTCTTTCCAGGAAAGTTCACTCAAACCTAACCTCTTAAGTGAGTCTGATTTTGCAATAGAAGCACCATTAGTTACTGTTGGCACGTAATGTTCTGAAAAAAAAAACAACCCTGAAATTTGTTTGGGTTAAATTCCACCCTATTCGAACTACCCCAATCAAGAATGACTTGAATGTTAGATAGAATTGTCGTGTTCATTAATTCACGAGAATCAATCAAGCGAGAATTGCAGTCTTTTTTAATAACAAACTCAATGGAATCCGATAACGTTGTATCATCAGCAAATGAATGGCTATCACAGGTTGTAGAAGACAACAGGTCATTGATTGATTCATGTGAAGCTGAAGATGTAATATTCAATACAACTTTTATTTTACGGTTCCATAAATAATCTACAATCCATGCAATGAGAGATGATTGTTAGTTGAGCGCACGAATCTTATTAATAAGACAATCATGCCATACTTTATCAAAAGCCTTTGAAATATCCAAGGAAAGAACGCTTGATTCACCTTGATTTTCAATGCTTCGCTCCCAACAATGAGTCATGCATATAATGAGTTCACATCAAGATCGACTTTTGCGAAACCTATACTGCACATCGGATAAAAGAGCATTCCAGTCTGAAATTAATGAAAGATTCCATTACCTTCGATAGAACCGGCAACAAAGCAATAGGGCGGTAGTTATTTGGTGCAGATTTATCACCTTTTTTCGGAACGGAGAGATGAAACAATTTGCTAAGCGGTTTCGCCAAAGTAAGATGACATCTTTTCAATACTAATGGCAGAACACCGTCGGGGCCAATCGCTTTATTGGGGTCAAGTTCTTTAAGAATCTTTGAAACAACCGGTTTCCGTTAATAGATTTTAGATATACCTTGGCCTAGATTCGGGAGAATTGTTGGGCTTTGGTTAGTTAAAGGAAGGGAAGACGCACCAGCAAAATGAGAAGCTAAGATATTAGCTTTCTCAATATCTGTTTTATAATGAATACCATTATGGAATAATGAAGGAACAGAGGAAGACTTGTCTGCAAAGTTTCTTTTAACCAGGGCAGCAAACGACCAAAAGCTTCGACTGTTAGAATCTGAATCTAAAATTGTTCGCATACTACCCGAATCTTTTGGTCATTTAATATTTTGGACCTGTTTATTATGGCGTTTGCCCTTTTTCTGGCTATTATAAACTTAACAAAGTTTTCTTCGGAAGGGCAATAAACGTAATTCAAATGGGCTGTTTTTTACTAGAGACAGCTGACCGGCAATCTAAATTAAACCACTTATTCTTACGAATATTGCTGTTCTTAAAGGAGAAAGGAATGAAATTATTCAGGTTGACCAATCAAATGAGTTATAAAATTGATTCAGGAGGTCCCAGTTGTTACATACATAGTATATACTATAGTATAGTATAGTATATATATATATATATATGATCATAAATACATGTATACATTATAGTTCATCAAATATATAAAATATACCTCAGTCGATCTCTAACTGCCCTCTTGTGTTGTCGTCTCATTTACCGCGCATTTTTGAAGTACCAGAGTAGACTTTTATGATTGGGCACTTATTAAAATTTTGGATATTACCAGATCATGGTCGGAAAGTCCTAATGGAGCAGATAAATTAATTGAATTTTTCTCTGACATAGTAGTTAGAAATAAATCTTAAAGGTGAGGTGATTGACCAGTAATATCAGGATACCTAGTTGGCTTATCGACGAGTTGGGTAAATAAATTAACATTTGAAAACAGTTCTGCGGTTTCACCTTTTCGATCTCTTCCATTCGAAAAGGTCAACCAAGTATCACTGTGGACATTCAAATCGCCCTAAACTACCAATTCCGATGTTGGTGAGTACTGGTAACACTTGTCAATCGTTTCCGATAAATAGGTAAACTCATTACTAGAGACATCAGGTGACAAATTAGGACTACGATTTAGGGAATATGTAAACATGGAATGGTTTGCAATTTTAATTTCAATCCATAATGTATTGAAAAGGGGATTACTGTTCGGAACAATACAATTAGGAACACTAAAACAGATATCATCTCGAACGAAGAGAATAATCCCTCGATGTGGAACCAAATAGTCGAACGGGAATACCCCGGACATTTGTGAAATGAATTTCAAAATAAGAATTAATTTCACAAAGTAAAAATACCGAACCCGGCAATATGGAGAAACTATACGTATAATATAATCTTAAAAAATGATAATAACAACAATTAATAATAACAATAATAAGATGAATTTCTTAAAAAACCAACTGCTCAACAGAGAAACGCAACAGATTCGCTTGTGGTACCAACCCTTACAAACGAAAGAGTCATAAACAACCAGCGAGCTTAGGCTTATAAAAAATTAATTTCTTTAATTACTTGTAATTTGACAACTTTGGTCTTGGGCAGCAAACAATGCTCTTTCCAATGTCCTGGATGCTGTCTTCTTTGAACAATGTATACTTGAAAAACCAAACACATACAAGAGTAACTAAATTAATTTTCTTATAATTACATAGAATTAAACCAAACACAAACAAGAAATAATCAAATTAATTAATTCATGTCAGGCGCAAGCAAAAAAAATATAGCTTATATCTCATAAACTGCTTATATATGTACTTATACATATTTATATATATATAACAGGGTGTATCAGTTAAGGTGGCAAATACTTAAAGAGGTGATTCCTTGGTTAATTAAAAGAACAAAATCGTATGGGAGCGGGGAGGTCTATTTTCACCCCCTGCGGTGTGCGTAGTGTTTTAATGGGAAGAAACGTATTGTATGTGGCCGAAGTAATCCGGGATCATTCTCTCATACTACCTTAACGGCTTAATTCAAACGGGTATCTGCAAAAATTTGGCGGTCAGCCTTCAGCAGAGAGAGTGAGCAACTAAAACAGAATGGTTCAGAAATGTATGTGGCCGCAACTATATCTGACTGGTGGAAGTGCGATGAAACCTCCACGTGGTGGGTGCTGGTAATTTTCCTCCAGTACAGGAAAAGCGAAATGATCGGGATAGTCCCTTCAAAGCAAGGTTGCCTCGAGGCCAATAACCTTGCCCGTTAAAAACCATATTACGGAATCCCAAATCAGCCTCGGATACACTGATGAGCGATGACGACCACGGCAACGAAAACGACTAAACGATTTAATAATTTTCTCCTGGAACGTATGCTCAATGTTTAGAGCTCGACCTGCACAGCAGCTAGATGATACCATGTCCAAATTTAATGCTGACATCTCTTGATGGAGCCACTCGCAACCAGATAGACCACGTGTTGAGAGACCGCCGCCCCAACCCGAACCTGATGACGGTACAAACGTACCGAGGTACCATAAAGCCATGCGAGAGTTCGGCATCCCAAATAAACTGACACGACTATGTAGGTTGACAATGATGTATCCGGATCACTATCAAGCCCATTCAAAATCTATAACGCGCTCCGACAAGGGGATGGACTGGCCTGCGTCCTCTTCAACATGGCGTTGAAGAAAGTGATCCGAGACTCTGACGAGAGTAACAATCCTCTATAAGTCCATTCATCTACTGGCTTACGCAGACGAAAATTCACGTGCCATCACAAGCACAAAAAGAAGACGAATACGAGATGAAGACGAACTACTTGATAGCTCAGCAAAAATAAATGTCACTTTAACTAATTAATAAAAACACGCAGCTTTATTTTTCCCTTTTTATTTTGAAGCTATGGTATGCGTTTAAGAGTATAGAGATATTTCTCTATACTCTTTGGTTTAACTAATAGTCGCGTTTTTGCCCAAGTGGGATGAAGTGTACGTTGTCATTGTTGCAGTACTGCACTTTCCCTGCCCAGTACAAACAATAAGCCAAATTACTTCTGTGAAATTTTTCACTGTAATGTTCAAATATGTCTATATGATCTGCTTTGAAATCTACACATGTACATTTAACGTGCTCCTTGGGGTGACTATCGCTTCAAAATCGAATATTCGTTCCATAACTTTCAGTTCGATCACCATCACCACGCGAGTTGCTCAATTTATTTATTTTGATTTAATTTTCGAAATAGTTTTGAAACTTTACTTTTTTCAACTTTTATATAGAAACTAAAACACAGAACACCTGCCAAGGGCACACCGTACACACCAAATTTGCTTTCGTTACGAAGAAGAAAGAAATTAATTTTTCACACAATTCCTTGTCTAGTGCTTACGATGACATTGAACTATGCGAGTCAAGGGAATTTTTTAACGGCGAAACCTGAGTGTCCACATAGGTGGGGCGGAAACCTTACAAAAAGACTCACTCTATAAGTAAAGAAAGTAAAGTTCGAGTCATATAAGAATTTCTGCTCCGAAAAAAATGAGTTGAGAGAAACAGCAAGGCTTTGCAAAATATTTTAGAAAGACTACAGAGAAGAGAGATCTTACTCTGGAAATCTGATTGTATTTTTACCAACTTTATGCAGGAGGAAGCAGAGTGCGAAGGAGAAATGAGTGAAAGGAAGAAATGCCACCAGATAGGGTTGGTATGAAGTAACAAGGCTGGCTCAGTCGGCGGCAATATAATTCTCTATACCGTCCTTACAGGATTTTAAAGAACTAGGTCCAGATGGTATAGTATAATGCCGAAACTTTTAGAGCTAAAGCTAAAACTGATGTATACATATATAGTTCGACCCTCGTGATGTTCCTAGATATTTGTTCAATGTTAGAGTAGCCTTTATCCCGAAACCGGTCAAATGCGATTACTCACTAGCAAAAAGCTTTAGACCAATCAGTCACTCATCATGTGTGCTTACATTTCTTTAACGCTTGGTTGAGATGTATATTAGGTCGAATTCGAGACATCGGAACGGAGTCTTTGTCTTAATGGTGTTTATTGATATTGACGCCGCTTTTGATAACGCTACCTTTAACTCGATTTGTAACTCTGCTGAAAGGCATGGAGTAGAACTGACCTTAACCAGATGGATTTTGCCTCCACAACTGTGGTTCGGTCTTGTCCTTTCGCAAAAAATCTGTCCACCGGTCCGGATTTCGAGCCGATGTCGTCCAGTTTGGCATCCCTAAACCCTGGACATCCTCGACTACGCTATCCTTACAGCGTAGCCTTGGCCGTCTTGTCGTTGCACTACTTTCCAATTCGCGCTCCACTAATTTATTTTATTTGTTGGATCTTCTACTCGCAGACGTTGCCATTTGTTTCGCTCTTTTATAGGCAGTCCCAGAAGTCGAATGAACTTGATAGTGGTCCGGATATTTTAACTTGGCTTATAATATTAGACATGGTCAACCTACAAAGTTGTGTCAGTTTATTTGGGACACCGAATTCTGTCATGGCTTAATAAAATTCTACTCTGACTATGCTATCATAGGTGGCTTTAAAGTCTATAAAAAATGGTGTAGTAAGTTTTGAAACTCTAGATATTTTTCCATCACCTGCCTAAGGGTAAAAATCTGTTCACTTGTTGACTTGCCTAGGATGAAGCCACACTAGTATGGACCAATGATGACTTTAGCTTATGGTAAGCTATACTGGATAGAGGTGAAAATCAATCTTATACGCCGTACTCAACAACAACGTTTTACCACGATAATTGCTGTACCATGTAATATCCCCCTTCTTATGTATGGGGCAAAGGATGCCTCTTCGCCCAGCATCTCAGCCCCAGGACTTACTCGTCCTGCTTGACCGTAGTTGTTTCTGGTCTCTTCGTTGCGAAGGGCAGCCGTGTTAACTCGAATCTGATTCGCGGATAATGTCTTTCTTGATGATGCAATCCGCGCTGGGAGCACCGTACCAACAACATAGTGGTCCGAGTCGACGTTGGCACCTCGGTACGTTCGTATCGTCACGTGGTATATCTGGTTGCGAATGACTCCATCAGGAGATACCCAGGTGGCTTTGTGGATTTTTTTACGCGCAAACCTTGTACTCGCAACGACCAAATTATTGCTTGCTGCCATCTCTATGACTCGTTGTCCATTGTCGTTAGTGTTCTCGTGTAATCTATGGATGCCAATGTACTGCCTAAATACTGGCTTCCTACCTATTTTGGCATTCATATCCTCCAGCATGATTTTTACGTCATACTGAGGACAGGCATGGAGTTCCCGTTCGACTGATTCAAACAATTCTTCTTTTTCATCATCTGGGGAATCCTCTTTAGGTGCGTGAATGTTTATGAGGCTTATGTTTCTAAATCTGCCCCGCACGCAAAAGGGGGCATAGCCGTTAATTTACTGCTTTAAAGCCGATAATGGTGGTTTTCATTCTTTTGCTGACTAGAAACCCCACCCCGTGCACATGATGTCTTGCATGACAGCTGTAATATATGTCATATTCTGATTTTTGTAAGACACCATTCCCCGTCAATCGCATCTTGCTGTTATGTCAGCATTATATTTGGACAGGGTATCGGCTAGCTGCTCTGCAGTTCGAGCTCTATAAAGTGAGCGTACGTTTCATGAGTAAATTCTTAAATCAATTAGCCGTTTTCGTTGCCGTGGTCGTCGTCGTTTATCAGTGTATCCGAGGTTGATTTGGGGTTCCGTAATATGGTTTTTTTACAGGCGAGGTAGTTGGCCTAGCGGTAACCTTACTTTGAAGGGACTAGCCAGATCATTTCAAAATTCATAAAACAAGAGATTTGTAAAAAAAAACTCGAATGGTGACCTGTTAACCCAGGGGTTTGACCACTTTCAAAATATGAAGACATCCGGATCTTTATGGTATAAAGCCCCTATGCAAAGGTTGAACGCGATCGTATTAAGTGTTTGGCAGCATTAGGGAACACACATACATACAGAGTTTCACTTTTATGTGGATAAATAGATAGATCAACGTTTTCTGTCTATTGGATGACATTATGTTCCCGAAGTTCCGGAACGAGATCATTAACCTTACCCGTAAAAACAATACTACAGAACCTATCAGAAGGCCAATAGCAGATATCAGTTGTATAGCCAATAATCAATAGATTTCCTGATGAGTACAGGTATAATACGCTCTATGCACGATCATAATGGCTGCGGTCAAGAATTCTGCAGCTGCGCAACTTTTGCTGCACAAAAAAATGACAGGCAGTCGGTATGCACGAAATTGCGGCTGCATTTTAAACCCACTTACAGTCTGCTTTTAGAAAACTGACATTTAAAGTGGTTGGGTAAACGGCGCAGTCTATTTTTTTACTGGATTTTTATCCGATACGCTGCGCTACTTTGGCTGCAAGACTGAATTTTTGACCAACATGCAACATAAACTGCGCAGCGGCTGAATTCTTGACTTGTGTTGTTCTGTCTTGTGTTGATCGACATGTGTTTGGAACCCTTATTTGCACGTTATGAAAGGTTTATTTTTCTATGACAACGTCGTCCAGATATTATTGAAAATTATAATTATAAATATTATAAAATTTAACTCTAACTAATTGACTGTATAATTTAAAAAATAAGGTTTGTAATTGAAATTGAAATTGAATTGAATTGAATTGTTTATGTAAATGTTTTCCGTAGTTACTGCATAAATTGTAAGTAGGACAAAGGCGGATTGGGCATATCATTACGGGTATATATGCTAAAGCTGTTCAACATGGTCTGCGAGATAAACCAAGAAGCAAATGGCTTGTGTATTGTGGTTCTGTGTAAAGCACATGTTCTACATATAGCCGCAGATGTGTTACTGATAGTAATTTAAGAGGTGGATATATTCGTTAATGGTGTAGTGTATTTTTTCATAATAATTCAAAGAGATCTGATGGTTGTTTCACATGTAAATTATCCCCTTCCGTCTCTCGTTCCAAATTTTTATAACGCTTTTACGTTTAACGGTTTATTCATTAGATGTGGGTATGCAATATGCCACGTTTTAAAAATTTAATATATATCAGAACGCATTGGGCCTTGTTGCTAAAATGACAAGACCCAATAAAATACAAACGATTCTCAACACTCACAAATCCGCTGGGCCAGATGGTATATCCCAATAGCTCTGAAGAGGTGTTGTTCCAAGCTGGCAATACCATTGCTTTTCCATCTATCCTATTCTTCTGCACTCTTCCCGAGAAGTTGGAAAACAGCCTTTGTCCACCCCATACCCAAAAAAGGTTAGCCGTCGTCTGCTAATGCTTCCAAAACCCAATGATGTCTCCTGTCGTCTAAGCGAATCCCAAATCCCATGCCATTATCCATGAATAGCACTTGCATCGAGGAAACTGAAAACCTCGCAATTCTCGGTATGTGCGTTAACGACAATCTTCGTTGGAATGACCACATATTTACCGTCGCCAAAAATGCTGCGAAATGTTTAGGTTTTCTAACCCGGTGCAAAGAATATTTCACTCCCTCTGATCTGGCTACTATCTACAAGGCTTTTATTCGCCCTAAACTTGAGAACAATTGTCATATTTGGTCTGGTGCGTCTAAAACTACTTTGCATCAGCTAGATAAAATACAAAACCGCGCGATAAAACTTATCGGTGACGAAAATATAGCGAAATCAATAGATTCGCTTGAACACCGCAGGAACGTCTCCTGCTTCTCACTCTTTTATCACTTCTTCCACCAGCGGTGCTCAAGAGAAATAGCCAGTTGCATGCTACCTCTCCTTGAATTCAACCGCAATACTCGTGGCGTTCTAAATGCTCATCAGTTTACTCTCAAGACCATCTTTGGACGTACAGTTAAGTTCAGGGATTCGCTCGCCGTACAACGCGTATGTGAAATGCTCTGCCAAGCTCTGTCTTCCCACATCACTATGATCCACATGCTTTCAAAACACAAAGCTCATAGACATCTCCTCCTCCTCCTCCGAGCATTATAAGGGTGCGAACCTCTTAAGCGTGCGCGAGTTATAAAAATAAAAAGTATATGTTGTTGCTCAATGGGGTTGGTCAGACGGGCATAGTTTTTTGTTTTGTTAACGCTTGTTCCTAGTTTGAAGTTTGAAAACAAAAGGTGGTAAGCTTCTGTCAATTTCATTGAGATGAATGTGTTGCTCTGTGGTGCAATTTGACAAATCGCCTTCTGCTTTTCAAAGATACTAAATCTAAATGTACATTTGCATGCAAGTTCATAGTAGCCTATTTCGCTAACGTGCTGACAAAAGATGCTCTTCTAGATTTAAAACGGAACTCAAAGGGTCCAATCAATCATTTCATTATTTATTTCTTTATTGCCAAGTTCTCAAAAAACTCTCCAAAAAAAACTGATCTATACGTTATTATGTCAGACGCCAATACTTACAGTAGTTGTCGCAAATGGATGACCACTTTACTTCTAGGCACTGGGCAGAGGGCATGCAATCATAGCCTTAAACCTTTTTAATCTTACTGTAAAAGGCATTCAAAGCAGGCTGGCGTCGAGCAATTTTTTTGCTTTATTGCTTTAGTCCAATATAATCTTATGCACACTTTTAAATTTTTTTTGGTAGAGGAAAAAAATTAAAATCTCCATCTTAAAAATATGATTTAATAAATAAACAACACTAATATGTACAAACAGAGATAAAATTCTAAATCACAATAAATCTTGCGAAGATACTAACACTACCTAGATACTCGTATAGATAATGTAATCGTAGTCGTGTGATTAGCACCTAGAACTGCTATGAGTGATCAATGAAATAATTGTCGAGCGCATGGTGGTCTAGATCCACATTTGGTAATTCCAGATATTTCATGTATGCGAGAAACGAAGTCCACAGCATACTAAAAAACGACGTGAACATGACCTGATTGTGTTGCGGAATAAATGTGAAATTTACAGTTTGCACACATGGCCAATAAATAACTCCAACTTTATATGCGTCGAAGAATTTACTCCCCACCTAGGTTGATACCGAAAAAAGAACACAGCAGAATGAGACAATTAATATTGAGGGTTAGACCATTTCCATCTTGAGCACAGCACGGTACAAGAAATGCATTCCAATTTGGAATGACCAAGCACCAAGCAGACCATCAACAAACCGTCGCCGTATGCGGAATCATCGACCACGTCATCTCCATCTTCAGAGCATAACAGTGCATTGTACTGTGCGTGCTGTCGCTATTTGGAAAATGTCTAGATGCATACTCACTTCGCGCTTTGCTTCTTCGTATGATTTTCCCTCCATTAAACTCATTACGAAGAGAAATGTAGAAATCGCCATTGGATCGTATGAAGCCTGCTCTGTTATGGCCTTGCACAGTGAAGACTTCACATCCGTTCTTGGCCACATTATCGCTGCCAATCGCATCCATACATACAGTGTTGGTCCCATAAACAAACCCCCAAATAGACTGAATCTGAAAGCATAAATGATCTCAGTTAGTCGGAACGTGCTACTAGCAAACGTGATCTGCATTTGTGCGTCTTCTTACTTTAAACATTTTATCCAGTCGTAATTTTGGAATGTCCGCTTCTCGATTAAAGTCTGCTCGATCAGACTGCCACAAGGCCACAGCATAGCATATGATAAAACTCCACGGACCATTTTGTGTTTTGCCGTGAAGTTAATGAAATGTTTCAACATTTTTTCTCCGGCACTAATACTGATGCTAAAAGTAAACAATTGCATGAAGATTTGTGTTTTATTATTATTTAACGAGTATTATGAATATTGTTACGAAATTACGGCTTTCGAGTTCGTGAAGGATTTTGCAAATAAAACACATGTTTATTAATTTACAAATAAGTACTTTAATACTTTAATAAACAAACAGTAAAAAAACAACCCATAAAAATTAAAATTTTTCATCTAAATTCTCTAATCGCAGAAATTGATATGGGAGCCCCTCGATCCTGGGCCATTTTTTTTTATTGTAGGAGAAAATCATCGAAACAGACATTTGACGTCAGATGTTAAAATTGAAAATGCTCAGATCATTTTATTCTGAGCACTTAGAGCACGCTCATACTCTGAGCAAATAAGAAACACGAACATTTATCTTGAGAACTCTTTGACTGCTCTGAACTAATTTATGAAAACGCGAAATGACAGAATATTGCGAAAACTTGTTGTTCTATCTGTAAGTTGATATCGACAACAAAAAACGACATCAATAAAAATAAAATTCAGTAAATAATAAAAAATGTAAGTTGAATTAAGCATAAAACATTTATGTCTCCTTTCATTGGCGGGGTTTATTTGTGCGTGAGCTAAGATTTCTCTCTCTCTCTCTACCACCAAAAGCATGCAGCGCAGCCGACTGCGCAGCACACACCGCACACAGTCCATAAAGGGCGACGAATATCTGATGCCAGTATAGATATTTAAAAAATGTATAAGGGCCTTGCGGCCGAACCCGGGACCCGATCACTACCAAATTTTCGAAGAAAATTTGAAGAAAATCGGGTAAATTTTTTAAAATTTTTGTATGGGAGCCCCCCGCAGCCCCGCAGCCCGAGGGGCCTCAAAATTTAATAGAAAGTGTTGTCTCCGGAAATACACATGTGTGCCAAATTTCAATAAAATCGGGCTGTAGGAAGTGGGTTAAAAATTAATCGCAAGAATCCATCACAAATCCACAAACCCACAAGCCCACAAACCCACAAACACACGGGCAAGTGAAGTTAATATAGAGAATTAAAAAATAATACAAGTTAATAATTTATATTGGTAATAACTTTAAATGTACACAAAACCACTTATTACAACAAAACATGTACTTCACTATAATTCCCTTAGGTGGTAGCTTTATCTATTGCAAGAACGTTTTGAACTTGACTGGTTGAATTCTAAGCAGTCCACGGACTTACTTCTGCCAAACGCCTCTACTTATACTCATTGAAAAGTTTCCAGATACTTTCAATCTTATAGACAGAAATATCGAGAAAAGGCCATAAAATTGTATTCCCTTATTTACAACTAACGATACTCATATGAAATGAGCCATCTTCTAAAAATAAACTACTTTTTCAATTATGTACTTACACAAAAACTGGGCAAACCGCACAAACCTACTACATTTTTGACCAGTACATAAATATATAAATTTACAGGCTGGTTTCATTTATCATTTCAAACAGTCTAATAAATCTTACAGCCTAAGAGTATGCAATTCAAAAGTGCTTAATTCTAATTCAGTGCCTATTTTGAGTATGCAGTATGTACATTGCGATTTATCTTAGGATTCGAATTCAATTATCTGCGCTACTAACTACTTTTCGTAACATTACCCCCACCTTAATTCTGTACGTCCCGAACTGATTCAGCACTCCCTCTAATGTTGTCAATCTGTTGATGTAGACATCTTCCTTTTTACATCTGGGGTTTTGTTGAATCTGATATATTGCGTCGTTGCTTCTCTAGGGATCTCTTCAACTTTGCTCTGGGTTCTGTAATTTCCTTTGTTTTGGCTTGGCATTTTAAAGCCTAACGAAATCTCCTTCCCGATATTTTTCATAGTTCGCACGCCAGTGATTCCGTATATTTATTCCTTCATTACCATTCAGTTCTCTTCTTGTAGCACAATTTTGAAATGATCGGCACCAGCTTTCAACAACTCTGCGGCAATTGACCCAAAAGAATCGGCTTCTTACTTCATCTAGTCTCTTCTTAATTCCCAAATGTTTTCCTGGTGCTCCAGTGTGTGTTTTATGAAGAACCTTGTTTACCAAATTCGCTGGTACACTACCTTTGATTCAGTATACCGACCATCTTTGAATCTCCATGACTGTCATTGAGCCCAGTAAGTTTTTTCTGCAGGACTTGCTGTTGCAATTTCGTGACACTTCGGTCTTTCTCCTTGCTCCATCCATCGAAATTCTGGACCTCTTGTTCTTCCCTAAGCTGCTCTCTTGTCAAATTATTTTTCTTCTGCTGGGCTGTGACTCCCGAAACAACTGAGTATTTCTGGTTTTCCTGTCTTCTACTTTGTTTGTACGCTGAATGATCCACCATTGTAAATGCCGGCAATTCTGCGGAACTTCTATATAACGCCACCTTAGCACTTGCTTTCTCAAATCAAGTGACATCTGGTGGGCCATCATTAAGTCCAGACCCAATATGCATTCATCTTCCACACTGGCAACAATAAACCGATGTCGAAACCTTAATCCTCCAAAACCGACTACATGGAAACATTTACACTGAACTGCTGGAGCTTCTCCAGTAGCTGTCCTCAACTTGTAGTGATGCACTTTCTTGACTTGCTCTCCAGACACCATTTCAGGACTCACGATTGATCTGGAAGCTCCTGTATCTGAAATAAAATCGCAAGGTCTTCTCTCCAAAACGCCACTAACAACTAGAATGTTGCAATCTCTTCCAAGATTTGTACTGCGTATTGTTACCCTGGGATCTTCCCTTGCCTTCTTCAGCCTTTGCCCTGCAAAGATGGTACAAGAAGATCGCTCCACCTTTTCAAATATTGTGCATCCACAGTAATCTTTCCATATTATTGACACCATTCAGAGGCTGTCTTATCATGTTTCCAGCGCTGAGTTCCTTGCAATCCCCAATAAAATATCCAGGTTTCTGAGATCTAAAGCATTTTAACGAAGAATCGAATCTGCTATTTCTATCGTTTTTTAAGTGACCAGTATTTGATTTTCTGATATTATCATCAATGAGTGCTTCTATTTATGTAATGTGCTCAGTTGCCAACCTGCGCAATCTAACTAAATCAGTGGACAAACTGGTTCTAGTTGCTTCGTATTCCAAAGCCGATGCCAACACTTCATTCATTGATTTTCCTCTAGCTGTAGTCGTCAAATGAAGCTTTAACTGTTCATCTCGAATAGCATTTAAGAATTCATCCACTGCCAATCCGTCCAAATACTAGCCGGAACCCCACAATAGGCTTGTCGTGCTAGCTTGGTTATTTCTCGTTCTAATTCTTGATGTCGTTCTCCTCGCTGTTGTTTCTTTATCTCGAGCTGTATTATACTTAGCTCCTGGGTGTGAGACAGTCCATAACGCAAGTCCAACTCTTTCAAGATTCTTCCGGAACTCATCTCAGCATTTGGAATATTTTGCAATACATCAGCCGCATTGCCCCTCAACGCCAGGATTAGGGAATTTAGTTGTTCTTCCGAACCCCATCCATTGTGTTATACAGCAGCTCCAAAATGGACTGTGAAATTTTCAAAAGCTGTCTCGCCATCGAACGCAGGTGGCTTCAAAATTCCTTTCCGTTTGCTAGAAAATTCTGTTACTGCTTTGTTGAGTGTTTTCTCTGACGAACTGGGTACGGTTGTCCAACCGGGTCTCAAACTCTTTAATTTTTCCTTCCAAACCGCTCACTTCTTCATGAATTTCATTTATCTCACCCTTGAGCGATGTCTAAGATTCATTTATTTCTTTTTTAAGCATTTCTAGCTTCTGATTTTTTTTATCGAATTTAGACTTGACTTTGCTGATAAATTTCCTTCGTTAGGTCTTGTGTTTGCTTCCGATTTTCGATTTTTGCTCCACCAGATCCGTCTCAATTGAGAACGCTTCTCGCTTGTTACGAAATTAAGACTTTGGAGTTCGTAAACGATTTTGCAAATAAAACACAACACAAATTTATTAATTTACAAATAACAACTTTAATAAACAAACAGTAAAAATAATAATACAAGTTCACTATATTGGTGATAACTTTAAATGCACACAAAAACACTTATTACAACAACACTGTAATAATAATAATACTATTCGGCGCAACAGACCATTGCGGTCCAAGGACTAGCTTCTCGCAATCATTTGTGTTGAGCATGTATATTTTTGCACACAAATGGAGGTGACCTACAATTTAATGCCGGATCCGAACGGCGAATTGAGAATAGAATTGAACACACCAGAACCGCGCCTTACAGTCCTTAGTCGAATGGTCTTGCCGAGCGATTCGTTGATCTAGTAAAAACATGTCTAAAGAAGGAAAAAGGAAACGTTGACCAGAAGCTGCGAAAGTTCCTGTTCAACTATCACTGAACACCATTATATAACTAAGGAATGAAATCTCCTACAGAGTTGCTAAACAATCGGAAGATTAAAACATCCTTGGATTTCCTCATGTCCAAATAAAGCAAATCAAATTCGAGCAACGAAAAAAGTAAAATGGAACTTCAATTCAACAAGCATCATGGTGCGAAATGGAGAGAATTTTGAAGCCAATGATGAAGTCTTCCACAAGTTACAAGAATCAAATGACAAATGGAACTGGGCTCCAGCAAAAATCATTGAAAGAATTAGAAGAGTGAACTACAATATCCCAGTGAAAACTTCTTCAGGAGAGCGAATTATTAAAGCCCATGCGAACCATTTGAAGACACGCTATTTCAAAAACTTGTTTAATGAACTGTTAGAAGTACCCGAGTTCGACGACGACATTACAGAAATTGAACCTTTCATCATGCCACGAATCAAGACGTACGAGTTGAAGACAACAATCAATCTCTCAATCTATGATTTAGCAAAAGTCTATTTCTGGTGAAGCAGAACGCGCAAAAAAGTATCGTTCCTACTTAGGTGTACATTTGCTTTATTAGTCTCCAGAAATGATATTGGAATATTTAACATATTTAACATTTATGTAGATTTGTGACTCAGAATCAATTCCGTTCGTATTTGCAAACAAACTGACTTTAAGCTTCACGAAACATTCATTTATGCGTATGCACAGAAGGCAGGAAATCAGCAGCTGAAGTGCACACAAACAAAACAGGAAGTACAAAACGTGTGACTTTATTACGGTTTAAAGCAAAATCAACCAAAAGACTGTTAAAGAGAAAAAAAAAGAAAACAACATTTTGTTCCCTTTCGTAAAGTGACGAGGAAGAGTTTTGTTTAATATCAAAATGTTTGTACCATGTGTTGTTTGTTTGTTTGGGATATCTTTACTGTAAACCATTTGAATAGCGATTCTGTTCGGAAAATGTGAGTGGAGGGTAGAGACTTTCGGATAAGTAGATGGTGTATAATACACCCCTTTTTGTATTTGTATTTTTGTCATTTTATTTCGTTGTTATTTTGTGTTCTCACATTTCTTATCTTCTGTCTTTACCAATATTATTTTGAAAGGGCAAAACATTTTGTGTCATCGGTTCTGCTTTTTAATTCAACCTGAGCGAACCGGTGAACGTATGTCTTTCTAGTCTACTCTATTTTTTTAATCAACCACTGTGAACTGAACTGTGCGTGGTTAACGTTAGTGGATGGCATAGTCAAAATCCACGGTATCAATCAATTAATGCTGCCAGAAAAATGTCTGCTGGCAGTTAGGTTTTACGTGAAACTTTTAGTCTCGCGTTAGAGTTTTACGACGACACACGAGTACATATTGAGTCATGGGAGCCGTAACATGCAACGCGGTCCCCATCTAATTAATAACCGTCATCCGCCCCGAAGTGAAGTCTGCTTAACGTTGATGATCGGATGAGAACCGATGAACCTCAGCTGCCTAAGAATAGTAAGTCATTGGCGAAATTCTAATATAAACATTTCATACTAATGATATGTACTTCTATATTTTAGTTAAATTTTACTATTAGATATGTTTTAAATATTCTTTTACTCTAAAAAATTTCTATCCCTGTATTTTAAAAGTTTCAATTCTAACGCGCTTGACAGCCACGAACCCTCTTAGGTATAACGTCTGTTTGATGTGAGCAGATATCGCAGCGGATGCGAGTTTTTGTAGCTAGCGCGTTATGTGGGAGTTTTCTTTGCAAAAATTTACTATAATTTTCCGTCATTTTTGGCTTTTTTTCTAGGGGAAGTTGCAGAGTTCTCAACTCCTTTTTAGCTGCTGTTTTGCTGTTTTTATTCTGAACGTTAAATCAGTCTGTAAGTCAAAAAACAATCGGTTATCAAGCGAGCAAGAAGAACCGCTTGGTGTGTTATCTGCAGCAGCCATTTTTTTTTGTGTCAAATAAATACATTTTTCATTTCATGTAAATTCTCTAATAGGAGACACATATGTGTGTAAAGTTTGAACCGGGTTAATTTGGAAAAAAAATAATGATGTGGCCACCATACGACTTTCTTTTACTGACGAGCCGGGAATCTTTAGTTAATGTATAATATATATTTTTTTTTTTTTGTAATTTTTTTTGCATGTTCTCATAGTAGTTTACTACTACGACTACCACTTCCGTTTGGCCGATTTCCGCCAAAATCAACTGGGCCCTCCCAATTTATGTAAAAAGCTTAAATATGAATTTTCGTCTCAATCAATTCAGCCGTCTGGGCTGTAGAGTGGACACAGAGCCACAGACACACAAACAGACAGAGATTTTTTTTTTGCTTTTTCTGACTCAGGAGATACGGTAATGGGTAAATCTGCAAAAAGCCCGAGTTCGAAAATTTTCATGATTTACTTACTTTTATTACTAGTAAAAGAAAGTAAAATTAATATTAGAGCCCCCTTCACTTGAATTTTTTTTCAAAAACTGTTCTCACCGCAGATACACATGTGTAAAAAAAAATTTTATGGTAAAAAAATTCAAATTAAAAACTCAAAAATTTTTACAAATAGTTCGGTCTATCGGAGATACACATATGTTTAAAATTTGAAGAAAATCGGGCTAATTTTTAAAAAATTTATACGGGTACCCCTCGGGCCTCAGGGCCCATTCGCTTAAAAAATGGCCAAAAAGTTTTGTCCATCGGAGATAACAGAAGGTATAAAATTTAAAAAAAATTCGGGTTAATTTTTTTTAAAAATTTGTTGGGGCCCTATGACCGTGTTGTCTCCAAAATATTTACAAAAAGTGTTGTCCATCGGAGATACACACGTATATAAAATTTTAAGAAAATCGGGTTAATTTTAACACTGTATGCTGTATGCAGCATATGCAATACAGAAGTGTCTTCAAATAAAAAACACAGCTGCGTTGTTCGTTATCGTTAGTAAGCCTTGCTTAACAAATTATTAACAAATCAGAATAATATACTCATTTTACTTTCTTTTACATAGTATGTAATGTATGGAAGTATGTATAGAAATCATGAAAATTTTCGAACTTGGGATATTTGCAGATTTACCCATTACCGTAACTCAGTTTTTCGAGTTTTTGCAAATAACTCAAAAAGTATAGCACTTATGAGAAATCTGTTAGGTGCAAAAGAAATTTAAACAAAAAAAAATTAATTAATATACATTTACTAAAGATCCCGGTCCCGTCCGTAAAAGAAAGTCGTGTTGTGCCCACACCTCCATTTTTTAATTAATGTTTGTTTTATGAAAATTTAATTATATTATGTGTTATGAACACATTGTCGCATAGGATTTTCCAATGAAATCACCTGGGTTGATTAGGATTAAAATTTGAAATGAAACATTCCACATTTAAACCAATAATCATTACATACCGAGTAACTGACACGAAGTGTTACCAAAACAAAATGCCACAGAATTTTTATTTTTTGATGAATTTTATTGAATCAAAGTAAAAAATGTTCACAAATATTTAAATTTTCGAATTGCTTTAGCAGTTTTCGATTTGGCCACCCTTAGCCGCGATTATGGTCTTCAAACGGCCGACAAAGCTATTGCATGCAGCACGAAAGTGGCTCTGTGGTATTTTGGCCCATTTCTGGCGAAGCGCTTGCTTGAGATGATCGACACCTTGGTATTTTTTTGTCCCAACCTTGCTCTTTAAAATACTCCAAACCGAGAAATCTAGCGGATATGCATCCGGTTAATTTGATGGCCATTGGACAGTGGAAATGAACCGCGGAACGTTGTTTCTCAGCCAATCTTGATTGACGCGCGCTTTATGACTCGATGCCGAGTCCTGTTGAAATGTCCAGGCTCTGCGGCCGAAATGTTTTTGTGCCCAAGGCTTCAACGCTCCCTCCAAAACATGATCCCGATAAATTTGAGCATTTATCTTGAAAATGAGCGGTGAACGGTTATCGGCCGTTACGGCGGCCCAAACTATCACCATCGGCGGCGCTTGGTTTCGAGTGGCAATCCGTTGGACCAAAATTTCAGTAGAACTGCTTGGCAAGTAAATCCGGTCAATAACGAACGGTGACTCATCGGACAAAACCATATTCGGTAAATCGCCACTTTCGTGCAAGCGTAACAACTCCTTGGCTTTTTCCACTCTAACTTTTTTTTGAGCATCGGTGAGACCATGCGTTTTTTTGGAATTTCAAGGCCTTTAGTCCAAGATGATCTTTCAATATGTGCTGCATCCGTTCGAGCGGAATGTTCGCCTCACGAGTCATTTTTCTGCCGCTACGGCGCGGATTCCGAGCCAATTTGGCCTTCACCTTCCGAATGATTTCCGGCGATGTTGCAGTGCGTTTCGGTCCACCACCATGACGTTTTGCAATGCTGCCAGTATCGTTATAACGATTTATGGTGCGATACACAAACATTTTATTCACATGCAGATGTTTTAACTGGTTAACAATCTGCGGCTGTGGTTTTCCAGCCAAATACAGAGCAATCACACTATTACGCTTGAATTCCATTGCGGATAACTTTTTTTCTGAATATTTCCCACTAAAATGCTTTTGTACGCTTGTAAACAATGGAATGAACTGTCATTAGTGTTTAGTGTAAATTTGAGCGCTCTGTCATCACTGGTTTGACAGCAATGACAGTCTGAAATTGGTAACAATTCGTGTTAGTCACCCTGTACAATTATATACTTTGCACCATCTTTATTAAATGTATATACTCGTATGTATGTATGCAGGACACAATCGCGTTTATATTATAGAAGATTTGTATATTACGAACTAACCATAAGCAGTCTTGTGCCGCTGGAAATATGAAATGGTGTTACATATATGTCAGCCGAATTTTGATCGAGTAAACAATTAAATTAAATTTACTTTGTTATCATGTGGTATTTTTCATGTTGCATACTTTCCGTTTTATTTTGCTTTGATATGCAATGAAAGTTATCGGAATCACATCATCATCGTCGTCGTCAGTCGATCGCAACTCGTAATCAGTACAGCGCATTGTGCCGCGTCAGTGATAAGTGGATGTATGCTTAGTGTGCACCAACAACGCACTACGAATATACCGGAAATTATGTTGGCATTTTTTATAAACAGCACGTCACGACGGCGCGCGTACTAAAACGGGCCAAGGAATTTATTTATTCTGTTGTTTTTCTCTGATAAATGGGCTGGCCTGCTGGCATACTCGTATCCGTTTCGTCCGTTGCAAGGTACTCATGTTATTATTATTGTGTTATTTTTGTAATTATTCCGATTATACAATATTGAAATCCTAAAAATTTATCAAAATAAGCGATAGGCAATATATGGAGGTTGTATACATACATATACTATGTGTACATTTGTACATAGTGAATTACAAAAATGTGGCATGACTGGCGTTCCGGTAACTTTGGAAAAATGCTGTTTGAACACACTTGATTCAACAATGGCTTTCGATGCTCCGATTCGAATCGAGAATGCAACATGACCGTCGCTCGATTACGTTCCAAATGTTCGCACTAGAAAAACTAGAGCTGTCTAGATATAGCGACCTTTATTTTTTTTTTCTTCGACAAATATCGTTTAATTTTTTTGCCGAATGTTATCGATTGATGTAGGAATGCCACGTCTGTAGAATGTACCTACATATGTACATACACATCTGTTTATACACCTTTACATACGACTGCGTAATATTCTTGAAAATTATAGATTTACCTGGCCGTGTTTTTTGAGATCATTTAAAAAACTGGTGCAATCGTCTAATGTGTATGGTTGACCTTGATTGACATTAACCAATTTATCAATTAATCAAATCTGCTCTGCTTAACATTTTTAAAATCAAATTCCTAAGCATTTTGGCTTGAATTTCATTTGGATGCTAATTTTATTAAAATATTCGACTAAGCTGTATTAGAACTTTCTTCTCCATTATCACTCCTGCTAGAAATATAGCTAGAAAAATGTCTTTCATCATCATCATCATCATATTTGGCTCTACAACCGGTGTCCGATCCTGGCCTACCGCCAAAAATCTTTCCACCGGTCCCGATTACAAGCCGATGTCGTCCAGTTTGTCATCCATAAACTCTGGGCGTCCTGGTCTACGCCATCCTTCCAGCGTTGGCTTCGCCGGCCTCCCAGTCGTGTTCCATAAATCCTACCGCAAAGGACTTTCCGAGCAGGATCATCTTCGCTCATGCGAGCTAGGTGTCCTGCCCACCGGAGCCTACCGAGCTTAATTCTCTTCACGATGTCGAGATTGCGGTAACGATCTATAAAAAGTCTATAAAAAGATGGTGTAGTGAGTTTTGAAACTCTAGACATTTTTCCATCACCTGCCTTAGGGTGTAAATCTGATCAGTTGTTGATTTGCCTGGGATGAAGCCACACTTGTATGGACCAATGATGACTTTAGCGTATGGGGCTATCCTGTGTTGAAGGATAGAGGAGAAAATCTTATACGCGGCACTCAACAACGTTATACCACGATAATTGCTTGGTGTATTGCGGGGCCTCCTGTTTTAATCAGCGCCGCTGGGATACCATCAAATCCTGGGGCCTTATTATTAATGAGCCGATTTATTGCTCTGCTAACTTCGTCTGGCGGTAGCATTGTATGGTCTTCTGTGGAGCCTCCAATTTCTCAGTAAGCTGGCCATTAAGCAACTCATGGAAGTGCTCTTCCCATCGCTCTAAGATGCCTTTGAGATCGGCGATCAGATTACCTTCTTTGTCTTTGCAGTATGTGCAACGCGGTGTATATTGCGTCATACCGCGGACTCTTTGGTAGAACTTTCGCGCCTGGTGCGGTCCTCGCTCTCTGTACTGTTCTAGTTCACGAACGAGATTCTTCTCCCAGGCTGCTTTCTTTCGCCGGTGAACTATTTTTTCATATCTTCTGAGCTCTTTATATTCATCTTCGCGTGCCCGCGTTCTATGAGATTGTTGCATTGCTCGGTACGCAACATTCTTACGTTCAGTCGCTAGCTTAAATTCTTTATCGAACCATTCGTTTCGATACATACGACTACTACCTAAGATGGAGTCAGCAGTACTAATGACAGTATTCTTAAAGCGTATCCATTACTCTTCTACGCCCGTCATCTCAGCCCCAGGACTTACTCTTCCTGCATTTAGGGCGATTCCTATCGCTTGACCGTACTTGTTTCTGGTCTCTTCGTTGCGAAGGGCAGCCGTGTTGACTCGAATCTGATTCACGGATGCTGTCTTTCTTGATGATGCAATCCGGTTCGGGTTGTAGCGGCGGTCTATCAACATTTGGTCTATCTGGTTGCGAGTGACTACATCAAGAGATACCCAGGTGGCTTTGTGGATATTTTTACGCGCAAGCCTTGTATACGCAACGACCAAATTATTGCTTGCCGCCATCTCTATGACTCGTTGTCCATTGTCATTAGTGTTCTCGTGTATGCTATGGGTGCCAATGTTGCTGTCTAAGGCCTAGCTTTTCGCGACCATTTGTGTTGTGTATGTATATTTTTGCACATGAATGGAAGGGACCAACATTTAAATGCCGTATCCAAACGGCGTATAGAGAAACTTTTCACGACAAGTTATTACTCTCGGATGTTTGTTAGACATTCGCGAGGGGTGGGACCGTGAAAAATACTTTTGGGGGTTTTCTGGGATTCGAGCCTCGAACATTCTGCTCAGAAGAAGAAGAACTAACCACTGAGCCACGGCGCCCTTTTTATAATTTGCACTCTTATAATGCTGGGCTTTCTGCCTGGCACAGCGTGAGTGTTAAGAATAAGGTGGGGAAAAGATGTCTGTGAGATTGGCTTGTAATTTTCGGCGGATCGTAATGAAGTGGAAATACAGATATTGGTAAAGTATTCCCAATACGTGATGTACGACTGATGAAATAAATATTAAACTTAACAGTATGTCTGAAGATGCAAAGGTAAACTGACGAACATTTAGAGCACCACGATCATTCCGGTTGTATTCATGGAAAGGTGGTATGTAAACTGGCTATTTCTCTTGAGCACCGTTGGTGGAACAGTGACAAGCTGGAAACGATTCTACGGTGTTCAATGGGATCTATTGAATTCGCAATGTTACCGTCACCGATAAGTTTTATTGCTCGGTTTTGTATTCTATCATTGGGTTTTGGAAGCGTTCCATTCTACTCTGTTACATTCTCCCACAATTTTATAATAATGTCCTTGTCAGAATATATCAGATAGTTGTTGCCAAACTCTGTCAAATGGCTTGGAAATATCGAGTGCAAAAACTTTGCTTTTACTAAATAGATGTATAGAATGATCCCACTGTTCGTTAAGATATGTTATCAAATCACCAGTAGAGCGTTGTAAATCATATTCCAGCAGATTCTAGAATTAAATTGACATTGATATTTACACTAATCACTATCTTCCAAAAAAAATCACACTCAACTTTGCCATATTATATGAAGCTTACAAAATAATCTTACATAGATAGGTACGAGTATGTATGTATATCAATGGCCAATAAATCAACCGTTCAACTGGTATGGTAATTTCGTTTGAATGCAATTAACCAAAACAGACACACACTGAACGTAATATGCTAAATTTTTTATTTCTTACAAAAGTTTTGGCTTTTAGCTTAAATAGCACATAGAATCGGGCTGTTTAATTTATACAATTTGTCTATTTGTATGACAAGAAGAACACTGGTACTACAAAAGTGTCCTGCAATAGAAAACCGTGAACAACACACGCCAAGAAAATGCTCGCGTTTCACATTTGGCTGCACCATTGGTAACGAGATACGAGATACTCGTAGGTTTGACGTCTTCAAACACCATGTCCTTTCTAAAAACTGTTTTTGGCGTAAAATCGTTGACGCAATACAATTGCCGTTGCACAAAAGAACATCTCAGTACACAACTATTGCGTCATTAGAAGATCGACCATGTTGCCAACACATGCGGTACAGTAAGTACTTTGACGTCAACTATCGTTAATGCATTTGTTTGCTATAAAAAACGGTTTAACGTAAATTTCATTATTGAATAGCGAATAAAAAATAGCATCATAGACTTGTATGACGCAGGGCGCTTGAAAATGTTTTATTAGTAATTTATAACTTTTTTATTACGAGTAATATCGATTTCACACATCAGTGCTGTGCCACGGGGCGTTTGTTTTTGGTTTATAGTTAATTTTTTACACAAAATAATTACACTTTACCTATTTGTATGTAAAACACGAACAGTTTTAAATTTTCGATATTAAATTTGATTTAAATCCAAATTGCGGAAAATGTTAAAATGTAATTCACTGCATTCGAAATGGGATGCTAACCGAAATTCTAAGAAAATCTTTGATGGGTGTGAGGTGAAAACCTCAACTGAACTAATTGCATTTTATTTCAATGTCAATAGCACGTTAATGGGGTAAAGTGAAGACTATCCTATGAGCAGCTTACTGAAATAACATTTTCAATGAATCCTCCTCGTTAACAGAGCAGTGTGTGCAAAAACTTGCGGTGCATATTAACAACAACCCACACAGAGATGAAATTGAATTATTGCCAAAACTAAAATAGGAAAAGCGCTACACTTGCACCGCACAGTGGTCGACCTTTGTAAATGTATACACATATATGTATAATTCTTACAGATGCATAAATTATTGCAACAAAAAAGCCATAAATATAAATCCATACACAACTAACAGCCGGTCAATGAAATGGAGTAAGCTATTGGCATGTGTATGGGATTAAAGTATATAATACATTGACATAGGTAAAGTACCTACCTATACACATTTTGTTTATGTACTTATGTCCTTTTTCCTTTCTTTTCGTTCTTTGCGATACAATATTATATTATTAATAATCTTATTTCTTCTCCTTAAATACTTTTTAGCAAGATAAAATGGAAAATTTACAGCTCCCAAAACTAGATATACTCACACTATTTAGTACAAGAAATATATGATGCACATGTGTTTTTTTTCTTCATATTAGTTCGTTATCAAATAAAATAACTACAAATAGCTTAGGATTTTCTCAACTAAACATTTAGTGTACGGAAATTATAAAAATATTTTGGCTAGGCAATTTGGCAGCCAAAGTCCAAATGTTGCCCATGATCGGTCCACAGCAATGCTGCTGCTTTAGAGCTCTATATGTATTCAGACTTGGGAATTTATTCCATATATTCTTTTCATCAAGGCCTCAAAGTATTAAAGATTTTGATTTTTAAAAGCTCCACTTGAAGTAAAGATTTTGACCTACGCGAACAATACCTTTTTTGTTGGACGAAATGAGCACTTAAAAGCTCTAACGTTATCTTTCACCGTTTATTTATCTATACTAATATTATAAAGAGGTTGATTTGTATGTAGGAGGTAATCTTCGAAACTACTGGACTGATTTCAAAAATTCTTTCATCAATATTTAGAATGGACTTTCAGAGTGAATATAGGTTATATAATAGCCTATTTAAAAAAATGGCCTTTCGTCGCAACCAATTTTGTAACTATCTATACTAATATTATAAAGAGGTAATGTTGGTTTGTGTGTAGGTGGTAATCTTCGAAACTACTAAACCGATTTCCAACATTCTTTTACTAATATTTAGAATGGACTTTCATAGTGAACATAGGCTATATAGACTTCCATTTAAAAAATAGCCTTTCGTGGCGACCAATTTTGTAACTAACTATACTAATAGTATAAAGCGGTAAATGGTTTGTGTGTAGGTGGTAATCTTCGAAACTACTGAACCGATTTCCAACATTCTTTTACTAATATTTAGAATGGACTTTCAGAGTGAACATAGGCTATATATTATCCCG
Source organism: Nephrocerus scutellatus (assembly GCA_947095585.1). Classification (NCBI taxonomy): domain Eukaryota; kingdom Metazoa; phylum Arthropoda; class Insecta; order Diptera; family Pipunculidae; genus Nephrocerus; species Nephrocerus scutellatus. Next base: position 34,796,176 of record OX352761.1, read on the forward strand.
CTGAAATAAAATAGCGTTTCGTGGCCACCAATTTTGTAACTAAATAACTAAAGTCGACGGAAAAACGGTCGGGCATCATACTGTGCTGCACTGTTCGCTGCGCTGCTTTCTGTTCTGTACGAACATCACGCCATATAGCGGCATTATAATGACTGTGTGCTATGTGCTGCGCTGCTTTGTACGTACTATAATCTATATACATAAAAAAATGTCTGCTGGTTTATAATACGACACCTAAATTCAAAAACTAGACAGCCGATTGAGCTAAACCTTTCACAGAATATGCGTCGGTAAACCACATAGTGCGAATACGATCGAGGTAGCGCTTTGTTAAAATTTCGGCAATAGAACACCCCACCGGTGGTAGGGATGGGATTCATATGTGCGGGTGGCAGAGCGTCAGGGAAAAGCTAGTATATTATACAGGGTGTCCCCTTATTCATCCTCATCATCGTATTTGGCTCTACAACCGGAGTCCGGTCCTGGCCTCTCGCAAAAAGTCTATCCAGCGACCCCAATTTCGAGCCGATGTCATTCAGTTTGGCATCCCTAAACTCTCAGCGTCCTGGTCTACGCCATCCTTCCAGCGTAGGCTTGGCCGGCCTCGCTGTCATGATCCATAAATACTACCTCAAAGGACTTGCGAGCTAGGTGTCCTGCCCACCGAAGCCTACCAAGCTTAATTTTCTTCACATTGTCAACATCGCGGTAACGCTCGTAGATCTCATCATTATAGAGTCTCCGGAATCGTCATTCCTCACATACGGGGCCAACAATTCTCCGTAAGACTTTTCTCTCGAACGCGGCTAAGAGGTCAGAATGCTTTTTGCTAAGCACCCAAGTCTCGGATCCATATGTAAGTACTGGTATGACCATTGTCTTATATATCAGCAGCTTGGATGTTATGGTTAGGTTCCTGGATTTTAAGAGTCTTGACAGACTATAGTAGGCTTTGTTGGCTTTAAGCTGCCGCGCGCGTATTTTTGGTTCCATGCTGTTATCGGCTGCTATAGTTGACCCGAGATAGTTAAAGGATTGCACTACTTCAAATTCGTGCTCTACTATTTGAATTGAGGGACCAATGTTGGATCTTCTACTCGCAGACGTGGCCACCATGTACTTTGTTTTGCTCTCATTTATGTGCAGCCCCAGATTTCGTGCCACCTGCTCGATCTCGATGACAACTTCCTGTACAGCTCTTCGGTTTCTACCAACGATGTCAATATCATCTGCGTAAGCCAGTATCTGAATGGACTTATAGAGGATTGTTCCCCTCGCCGTTACGTCAGAGTCTCGGATCACTTTCTCCAACGCCAGGTTGAAGAGGACGCAGGCCAGTCCATCCCCTCGTCTGAGCCCGTTATAGATGTTGAATGGGCTTGATAGTGAGCCGGATATTTTTACTTGGCCTTATAACATTGGTCATGGTCAACCTACATAGTCGTGTCAGTTTATTTGTGATGCCGAATTATCTCATGGCTTTATAAAGTTCTAATCTGGCTATGCTATCATAGGCGGCTTTAAAGTCTATAAAAAGATGGTTTAGTGAGTTTTGAAACTCTAGACATTTTTTAATCACCTGCCTTAGGGTGTAAATCTGATCAGTTGTTGATTTGCCTGGGATGAAGCCACACTGGTATGGACCAATGATGATTTCAGCGTATTGAAGGATAAAGGAGAAAATCTTATACGCGGCACTCAACAACGTTATACCACGATAATTGCTTAGTGTATGGCGGGGCCTCCTGTTTTAATCAGCTCTGCCACTTTATTTAAATGCAGTTAAAAAGGCTAGTATTTCTTTAAAAAAAAAAAGTCCTAAACGAAGTTTTTACCACAAGTATTAACAGAGCAATTTCCGTTTACTAGGTCAGGGTACACCAAAGTAAGCTTTTTCTCAAATCCCCGATAAATCATGTCAAGATTGGAGATAGACCTTTTTTTTCTTAAAATATACCCAAGAATCGTTTCCCAAATTATCCTTGATGAATTAAGGGACACCCTGTATATTTATCACAGTTCCTATTCCGATTGTCTTTAATAGTAATCCTGCATTGATCGCGGTAATCGTTAGTGTGAAGTTTTCTCATTCGGTTTCTGTAGCGTGTTTCGCAATGTGATGCTTTGCTTAAAGAATTAATAAAATTTTAATACAATTTCGTGTTGTTTACTTCTTTCTAATACTTCACTAGGTAAAGATAAAAACCCATAATAATTAAAAAAATTATGTAAATTCTCTAATTGAAGATGCAAATATATGCAAAGTATTGTTACGAAAATGTAAATAGAAATCTATAATCGCACTTTACATACTTGTATAAGAAAAAGCATTGTATTGAATTGTATTAGAATTAAGAAACACCCAATAAACATGGCATATATTTAGGCTCAGTAATATTGTATATAAAGTCCCTCATATAGGAACTTGTGTATAATAGTTATACGTGTGCAACTTGTATATAAATTGTAAAACAGTTATACGTGTCGAATTCGTATATAATCTTGTATATAGGGAGATAATACCAGTATGTTCTAGTATTTTCTACGTGGTTCGAAAAGAATTTGGTAGAAAAGAATAAAACTGTCTCGAAAGTGTTGATTAGGTATAAATAATGCAACATTATTGCAGTAAGTTAGTTGTCATTTTGATTTGTACTTGCAAGTAGATAGATCAGTGAATTTGTAAAGTCTCGTTATTTGTGAATTAGGGTTTTGAAATTGTGAATAAGAGAACTTGTGGTGTGTTTTTATTTGAAAAGCCTATAACGAACTCGTAATGAAAGCGTAAATTTCGAAAAATTGGGGTAATTTTTAAGAAATTTATATGGGAGCCCCTCCAACCCTGGGACCTGATCATTTCAAAATTTTTGCGGAATGTGTTGTCCTCGGAGATACACATGTGTGCAAAGTTTGAATAAAATCCGGTTAATTTTTAAAAAATGTATATGGGAGCACCTGAATTTAAATAGAAAGTGTTGTCATCGGACATACAATTGTGTGCAAAGTTTTAATAAATTCGGACTTGTTAAAAATTGATCAAAAGATTCCGTCGGCTAGCCAGTCAGCCAAAAACAAACGAACGGACACGGACACGCAAAGTTAATATAGAATTTAAAAAAAAAAAAAAACCCATAAAAATTTTTCATTAAAATTCTCTAATCGCAGAATTTTCTAATCTCGATCCTGAGTCATTTTTTTTATTGTAGGAGAAAATCATCGAAAGAGACATTTGACATCAGATGTTAAAATTGAAAATGCTCAGATCATTTTATTCTGAGCACTTAGAGCACTCTGAGCAAATAAGAAACACGAGCATTTTTCTTGAGAACTCTTTGACTGCTCTGAACTAATTTATGAAAACGCCAAATGACAGAATATTGTGAAAACTTGTTGTTCTATCTGTAAGTTGATATCGACAACAAAAAACGGCATCAATTAAAATACAATTCAGTAAATAAGTAAGTAAGTTGAATTAAGCATCAAACATTTATGTCTCCTTTCATTTGCGGGGTTTATTTGTGCGTGAGCTAAGATTTCTCTCTCTCTCTCCACCGCCAGAACCAAGCAGCGCAGCTGACTGCGCAGCACACACCGCACACAGTCATTAAAGCTCGACGGTATCTGATGCCACTATTTAAAAAATGTATAAGGGCCTTGCGGCTGTACCCGCGGCCCGATCACTAGGAAATTTTAGAAAAAGTATTTTTTATTGGGTACACACATGTGTGTAAAATTTGAAAAAAATCGGGTAATTTTTTTTTTAAATTTGTATGGGAGCCCCACGAACCCGGGGCCCGTTCACTTCCAAATTTTAAAAGAAAGTATTGTCACCGGAAGTACACATATGTACAAAATTTCAGGAAAATCGGGCTTTAGGAAGTGCGTTAAAAATTGATAATTAAAAAAAAAAATTGTATGGGAGCCCCCCGACCCCGAGGCCCGAGGGTCCTTAAATTAATAGAAAGTGTTGTCATGGGAGATATACATGTGTGCAAAATTTCAATAAAATCGGGCTTTAGGAAGTGGGTTAAAAATTGATCACAAGATTTGGTGTGCCAGCCAGCCAGCCACGGGCAAGTGAAGTTAATATAGCGAATTTAACAAGGCAAAATCGCTGCTATTAGCGAAAGAAGTAAAAAATCCTTAATCTAAATATACATCGTCATAATATATGGCTTTAAAATAAGGGTCCGATCCTGAACTCCCGGAAAAAATATCTATCCACCGGTTGCGATTTCGGCCGATGTCTTTTGCCATCCCTAAACCATTGGCGTCCTGGTCTTTGCCATACTAACAGCGTAGGCTTGGGCTGCCTCACTGTTGTGTCCCACAAACACTACCTTCATTCGCGACATCAACTAAAAATACCAGAAAATTTCATCTGAACGAACCAACGTATTCAAGTAAAGTGGTGATTTTTAATTTCTCAAATAATAATAAAAATTAATACAATAATGAAGATTGCGAAAAGCGCAGTTAGCAACTAGTCTGTGAAAAGATTGCGAAAAGCGCAATCAGCAAAAAGTGTGTGAAACGTTCCAGACTTTCCGAGCAAGATCCTCTTCGCGTATGCCAGCTAGGTGTCTTACCCTCCAGAGCCTACCGAGCTTAATTATCTTCACGATGTCGACATCGTGGTTATGCTCTCATCATTATAGAGTCTCCAGAGTCTTCCATCCTCACATACAGGGCTAACAACTCACCATAAAACTTTACTCTCGAACGTGGCTAAGAAGGCCTCCGGGAGCTTAAGAACACTTTGGTTGACAGTGTGGTAACGCTCGTAGATTGCATCATTATAGAGTCTCCGGGATCGCCCATCCTCACAAACATGGCTAAAATTTCCCCAAAATCCTTACCTCTTGAAGACGACTAAGAGGTCCTGGATTTGAATATTCTTTAAAGACTAAAGAAAGTTTTGTTAGCTTTAAGCAACGTGCGCGTAATACTGGTTCCATGATATTATGTTCCGATCATGCTAGAATTGTCCCAAGATAGTTAAAGGATTACACTACTTTAAATTCTCCGTCCACTATATTAATTGAACGTGAACTCATTAGAAATCAAAATTATTCCACTCTGAAACTTCCTCAGCAACAAACCTAACAATAAACAACACAGTGTCGTTTAATAATTTGCAAATGACTTTCGTATGCACCATGATTATGTCGATGAAATCAGTTTTTAAGACAATTACAACTGCAGGACAATGAAGTTTTGAAGTTTTACGAAATTGCAATCCAAAATCCTAAACTTATTCAACTACTTATTTTGTCCTCGTCTAGTTTAAAAAATAGGAACATTTTCTGTACTCCGTATCTGGTTTTAAATACTTTTTTTTAATAATTTATTGTATGATTGAAATGCTTTCAAGTAGTCAAATTATGTACATAAATATTTTCAGTTATATACATAATATGACCTTACTCATAACGGGTGAATACCCTAAATTGTATTGACGTGCCGAATTAGGCCTTTCATATTTTTCATAATAATTTGGAATCAACAAAATAGGGGAATTTTTACATGTATTTTCGGGCAATAAATAAGACTTAAAATATTTTAAGGAAACAATTCAAAAACTTGAATGTTATCTTGTATTTCAAACCAAATGGCATCGACTGCCGCCCGTACACATGCGAGTGTAATTTACTTCAATTTAGCTTTATATTCTTAATATTTTATTGTTTTCTTTATAGCGGCAATAAAAAATTTATTCACATTTGTTTATTGTTATTTGCTGGGTATATGGTTTTGTTACTGTGCGAGTACACATATTAATAGCTGTGTCAGGTGGAAGGAATGCACAAAGTCCAAGCCCGTACTTACGGCTTCTTTAATTTCATTGGTACGTCGTACATTTACTCGCAGTTACAGATGCAATAAATTTGTGATTGTTTTGTAAGATAATTTACGGATGTTGCGTACTGTGCGTATTGCCTTTTCTGCTTGAGCTGCTATAGATAAAATACACGAATGACAACTTCTCAGATCTCGAAAACCTTATAGTGTGAGACATCATACCATATATAAAAAACTCTGAATAGGGAAAGGTTTATTATCCTGTGGTAAAATAACGGATTAAAGTGTGCAATGCATAAATTACATTGGTTTATGAAAGCCTTCACTTTCAATACACAGCGATTTTACCGATCCACAGATAAGCAGAATGGAAAAAATTTTGATAGAAAACTTTAGAAATGTTCGTAAATGAATCAAATTAAAACTTAACATAAAAACAAAGCCCATATAAAATAAAATTATTCGTGTAAATTCTCTAATCGCAGATACAAATGTGTGCAAAGTACTTTTAAATATATTTACGCTCCGATAATTCTCGGATATGATTTTTTTACTCTGTTTAGTTTAACAACAAACGACGCTTATATAAATATAAAAATATAATTAAAAATTTTGTCCATCGGAGATACACATGTGTTTAAAATTTGAAAAAATCGAGATAATTTTTAATAAATGACATGAGCACCCCTCGGGCCTTAGGGCCTGATCACTCCAAAAAATGTACCAAACATTTTGTCCATCACTGTTGCACATGTGTTTAAAATTTTAAGAAAATCGGGTTAATTTTTTTAAAAAAAATTATAGGGCCCTGGGGTCTCAAAAATTTTTATAAAAAGTGGTGTCCATCGGAGATACACATGTGTATAAAATTTGAAGAAAATCGGGTTAATTTTTAAAAAATTTATATGAGGATTTTAATAGAACGTCCTGTCTCCGAAAATACACATGTGTGAAGAATTTCAATAAAATCGGGCTTTGGGAAGTGGGTTCAAAATTGATTGCAAGATTCCACAACAAACACACAAATCCACGGGCACGCGAAATTAATATAGAGAATTTAAAAAATTCTTAAGTCTGGCTCACCGTGGGCGTCGTAGCTCAGTCAGTAAGAGCGTTGGACTACTGAGCGGGATGTTTGAAGTTCGAATCCAAGAAATACACAAAAAAAACTGTTTTCACCGTCCACCCCTCACATATTTCTAACAAACATCAGAGAGTAAAAACTGTAAAAAAGAAGATCCTCTTGGAATTTTAGTCTCTTTTATTAAAACACAACACAAGTTTATTAATTTACAAATAATAACTATAATTAACTAACAGTAAAAAATAACACAAGTGAACAATTTTATACTGGACAACTTTTAAATGCACACCCTACAATTTTTCTCCTAGGTGGTAGCTTTACTAGAAACTTCACTGGTTGAATTCTAAACAACTAATGATTCCTCTGCAGTAAACGCCACCTTTTATACTCTTGAAAAGTTTCCAGAAACTTCCAATCCTATCGAGAAAAGACCAGAATCTGGTTTTTAATACTTTTTTTTAATAATTTATTGTATGATTGAAATGCTTTCAAGTAGTAAAATTATGTACATAAATATTTTCAGTTATATAAATAATATGACCTTACTCCAGAATTGTGCCAAGTGGAATTGTGCCCAGTGGAATTGTGCCAAGTGGAATTGTGCCAGTGGAATTGTGTTCAGTGGAATTGTGTCTAGTGGAATTGTGCTAGTGGAATAGGCCTAGAATCCTAATTCAGAGCCTATTTTTAGTATGCAGTATGTACATTGCGATTTATGTTAGGATTCGAATTCCACTATCTACGCTACTAACTACTTTTCGTAGCAATATTTTTACCGAGTCTTACTAGCAGACTGTTGCCATAAACAAAACGCGTTTACTAATAAATTTACTCATAAGTAAGGCAAAAGAGTCAAATAGAAGACCTGTTCTAAAAGAAATGACGTTGTCTTACATTGGAAGTGGCATATTAACAAGGGGCAAAGATTTACTGTAAGCATTGTTAGACATCGTAGCCTCAAGTGTCACTGACATAAGGTTGGTTGGATGTTTTCGCTTACTTCCGTTTAATTCTAATGACATTTGTTTAAGTTTAAGTTTACGTTTTTTGAGTTAAATCCCTTCCTATACCCATTAACTTTGCTCATTAAATTTCTTAATTTTTACGTCCAGTTGTTCAACAGCAACTTAAATGTTATGAACCTACACATACTCGTACATCAAACAACAAAGTACAAACTGTTAATTACCAATTTTTTTTAAAGAATCTTCATATAAATTTCCTATAGGCATGTAGGAAAACAGGTTGGTCCGACGGACTGGTAAGTGAGGAAAAAAAGCTTAGCCAATTAGCATATGTATGCATTTCAAACGTTTTCATGATAGCCAACGAACAAACCTCGTGTTAGGGTCTATTCTAAAAACATAATGTGTGGCTAGTTTTATCTAAAAACTTCTCCAACAAAGCTAACTACTACGTTGTTTTGAGGTAATTATTTTTCGTTCGCATTTAAATATTTACCGGAAAGTATTCGGCGTAATTTTTTTCTAAGTATTTCATTTAATTTCTTTGTAGAAACGCATTGCATTGTTTATAGTTCGTGTCGTTCGTGTAAGTTCAATACATATTAGAATCAACTGCCATAATATGTTCTGACAAGGTTTCAATCATCCTAATAATTAATAATTGCAAAAACCAACTCATAAAAATTAAAAATTTTCATAAACATTCTCTAATCGGAGATACACATGTGTGCATAGTTTGAATAAAATGGGGTTTATTTGTAAAAAAAATTATATGGGAGCACCGTGTCCCTAGAACACGATCACTTTCAATTTTTACTGAAAGAGCTGTCATTGAAGATATACATGTGTGCAAGGTATAAGGTATGTATATGAGAGTCGCTCGGCTCAGGAGCCCAAATTTTTAAAGAAAATGGTGTCTTCTGAGATACACATTTGTGCAGTTTGAATAAAATCGGGTTAGTTGTGAAAAACTTCATATTGGAGCCCCTCGGCCCTGGAGCCCGATCACTTTCAAATTTTAACAGAAAGTGTTATCATCCGAGATACACATGTGTGAAAAGTTTGAATAGAATCGAGTTAATTTTGAAAAAATGTACCTCGGCCCGATCACTTTGCAATTTTTATAGAAAGTGTTGTCATCGGAGATACACATGTTTGCAATGTTTGAATAAAATCGGGATTTAGAAAGTGCGTTAAAAATTGATCACTATCGGTGTTACAGTGATTAGAACCATTGGCTCCCACTCGGAGAAAACCGGGTTCGATTCTCGGCGCGCCCAAAAAACGCACGAATTTTCATCTAAATTACAAGTACACATGACACGATGCTGTACATGTTATAAACAGTTGCCGTATACTACTGTATTCACATGTACGGTTAAGTTGATGTATGAAGTAATATAGATGTAGAGCCTTCAATGTGGGTTTATGAGCACAATATTCTAGTTTGTGAAAGCTCGAGTGTTAACTCAACTCCATGCACCACAACAGTTTCTTTCGTTCTTCTATCCAAATATTTCCAAGCTCACGCTGTGCCTAGGCAATGATAGCGTGCTAAGGGTGTAAGTGTGGCCTAATTAAAAAAATAATAAATAAACACACGCGGATGCCAAGTTATTATTGAGAAATAAAAAAAACATATTCATTTCAGTTGTTTGTTAATGATTCTATAGCCATAATTATATTATTCTCTATCAGTTTCTGACAATAACCGCGAATAGTTAATATCATTATAGAGCTACGAGAAATGTTAATAGTCATCGACTTCCGCCAAAACTTGTGGAATTCTACATGTCATGTCTTGATCAAAATTACCATTGGCTAAATTACTAGCCAGTTCCAGACTTTCATTAATTATATTAGCAGTAGTAATATAGCAGCAGAATGACCGGGTGCATTATCAAGAATCAAAGGCACTTTAAATTCGAGACGCTTCGCATTTCTGGAAATTTTCGCATTTTATCGGCCGTGGTCGTTTTGATCGATCTATGGACTGAAATTCTAACAAAAGCGTTCGAAAAATACAAGTGATATGTGCGATCATTTGCTGCATTTAACTAATTTTTGAAACAAACGTTCAGTTTCGCATTTTTCCATAATATGCCAGTTTCATCCATATTCCAAATTTGTTCACGAGTTAACCTCAATCTTCAATTATTTTACCAAGTTTATTTCCAGCATTGTTGTTTTAGTAAAAGAAGCCGTTTCACCCATAATATCATGACGAACATGTCATTAGCCAGCCATCCATTGTTTGCATGAAATTAATATTTTTCCTCGACATCGTTTGAGTATCTGGCTGCAGTTTTTTAAGTATACTTTTTTGTGCATTGTCCTTTGTCCACAGCACTAACGTTTTTTCGGTTTTTTCTAGAACAAAAAATCTTGTGTACAAAGATAATTTAGGACTCGGTTTTATACCAGGACGTACCGCTTTTCTATTAACCTCGTCATTACTCTTTGCAGATCTGACAGTTGATTTTTTTATAATTTGCGCATGCGTTAAGGGGCTTGCACCCTTATAATGCTAAGTGTTCTACTTGGTACAGCATTGGCGTTGGGGTAGAGGAGGCAAAAAGAGGAGATGTCTATGAGCTTGAGTTTGGAATGTCTGGGATGTCCGAAGATGTGATTAAAGTTAAACTGATGTGATATAGCGCCACGAGTATTGTGGTTGAATTCCTGGAGAGGTGATATGCAACTGGCTATTTCTCTTGAGCACCGCTGTCGGTAGAGGCGATAGGGACAAGCAGGAAACGTTCCTGCGTTGTTCAAGCGAATCTATTACCTTAACAATGTTTACGTCACCGATAAGTTTAATTCTTCGGTTTTGTATTTTTTAGGTGCACCTGACCAGATATGGAAATTGAACTGAAGTTTGAGACGAATAAACGCCTTGTAAAATTAGTCAGCTCAGAAGGAGTCCCATTTTATTATGCTATATAAATCACGTGCTTAACTTACGTTGTTGTTTGAGTTCCACTTGCGAAGAGGAGAGACGTTACTCAAACTTTTATGAGGAGCTATACGTGCTGTCGTCGGCAAAAGAATGAATTAGATTAGAAGTAGCAGACAGGAGATCAATAATAAAAATGAGAAAGAGAGTCGGGGACAGAACAGAGCCTTGAGGAACGCCAGCATTTATGCGGTGAGTTTCAAACTTGAAACCATCCTAATATTCTTGTATTAAGTGTTCCAAAATATAGCTTCTAATCCAATAAAACTGTTTTTCATTGACTTCAGAAGCACGCATTTTGGAAAAAAGAGATTGATCGGCCTTGTCTTTAGAGCTGACATCTGGAACTTTATTATAAATGAACTTTGAAATCGACGAAGAGACAGTATTTTTAATTCTTTTCACGAATGGCCGCAATTTTTGATCAGAAGCGAATATGACTCGCCGAAGCTTTGCTTTGTAAAACCGAAAGCATACCTCTATTTTCTAGAACCCTCTTTGCAGCTCAAATCATACTATCTATCTGCTTTGTTTTGACATTATTTATGGAAGTGATAAAGTTTGTCATACCAATAAGAATGATGTTTGTGATCGCATCAGCGGCGGCATCCACGTTGCTATATAGCGGAACAATAGCGACCAGTTTTTACTCCCTAAGAATATAAGGCTCTAAAATATTTACCCACAGCCGTCGCTTTCCTAATTGGAATGAGAAAGCCATTTAAAATAAATGTCGTTTTTTTTTTAGTTTTAGAGTTTATGTTGGCCGCGTGACATTACGTTAGTCGCGTATTAGTTTTAGAGTTTATGTTGGCCGCGTGACATTACGTTAGTCGCGTAAACAATTATTTTTGATGTCATACTCGTAACTCCGTTTATGGATGCAATTTTACTGTCAGAACTAGCAATTGTGAGTTTATACAATCTGACGATTAATTAGCCAGTTTTCAGAACATTTGTTTAACATTTAATAAAAATAAAGTTCTTACGTTGATGTTAATGTTGATGTTGAAAGTTCAGGTCAAGGTTATCTCTTACTATAGCACATACCTTTGTAGTACGATATTCGTTTACGTGTAATCTTTTAAGGGATTTCCGCACATCAGCAAAATTGCTGTAAAAATCGTCGCCTATTTAAAATACATACTATTGTGTACAATAACAATGTAAAAAGTATTTATACGCACGAGTGCAGACAAGAAAATATCTAATATATTTTCTTGCAATTACATATTTATGTACAGTATGTTTAATTATATACTCGTACATACGCTAACAATGGAAATAATAGCTAAGAGCGAGCACGTATAGGAGTTCTGTTTAAAATGTCGCATGTGCTGTTCGCATTTTCCGCTTTCTTTAAGGCGTTTGACGAACGTGCTCAATAGCGATTTCGCAAGGGCATACAAAAATGCATAATTAACGAATCTTTCATTGTAAAAAGCAGACACAATTTATTACAACTAATTTTTTGTTTTGCTCATTTAGCAACATCGTCGATCGTGCCTACGAACGCTACTTGAAAATTATACGTACCACTACTTTAAATTGTTGTGGACTCCGACTGCCACTTTCGATAATGACTTTTGGTTTCTTCGTTTTGGAATCACCACAAAACGACACGAATGTGGCGATATCAAAAAGTAGAATTTTCTGCATTTCGCTATCAGCAGCAGACGCTTTTTGTGAGTAACATGTCATTGTTATTTCGGTTTTGCTTAATGAATAAATGAACGGACGAACAAACGATTGAAATGCTGAACGATCGAAATGTCCAATAATGGTCATTGTTATTCGAATGCTTTAGTTGAGTTATTGTTACGACATTTTCAGTACTATCAGACATCTGCGCTGCGGCTGACAGACCGACGGACCGACCGAAGTAAACCGAGGTATTCGAATCTTTATTATGAATCGGGAATGGAGCGACGATCCAGCGATCGGGCGGTCTCGTAAAAAGTTCTATTTCGCAGTCTACAAACCAGTAACAAACAAAGACCACAACGCTTGTAGTCATCGTTTTTCTCTTTACTTTCTATGGGCGTCGCACTGTATTTGTATTCAAATAAAATGCATAGATAATCGACATCTTCTGGTACATTTTTAACTTGAACTGGGTTATCTATCAGGCGCCCATTGCGCATAATTTATATATGAAAAATCGACTGGAAATTAAGGAAGACAAAGATACTCAAATCTGCCTTATACACCCACTTTGTTAATAAAATACAAAAAAATATTTTGACAAGGTCTTTAGATGGTAATATAGGGTGTTCCAACAAGAGCGCTGGATTTAATTTTAAAGAAAAAACACATTTATTTTTGAATTAAGCAAACATTTTTATTTCAACCTAAAGAAAAATAGTTCCGATTAAATGTGAAATACATCATCATCATATTTGGCTCTACAACCGGGGTCCGGTCCTGGCCTCCCGCAAAAAGTCTCTCCACCAGTCCCGATTTCGAGCCGATGTCATCCAGTTTGGCATCCCTATACTCTGGGCGTCCTGGTCTACGCCATCCTTCCAGCGTAGGCTTGGCCGGCCTCGCTGTCGTGTTCAATAAATCCTACAGCAAAGGACTTTCCGAGCAGGATCCTCTTCGCTTATGCGAGCTAGGTGTCCTGCCCACCAGAGCCTACCGAGCTTAATTTTCTTCACGATGTCGACATCGCGGTAACGCTCGTAGATCTCATCATTATAGAGTCTCCGGAATCGTCCTTCCTCACATACGGGGCCAACAATTCTCCGTAGGACTTTTCTCTCGAACGCGGCTAAGAAGTCAGAAGGCTTTTTGCTAAGCACCCAAGTCTCGGATCCATATGTATGTACTGGTATGACCATTGTCTTATGTATCAGCAGCTTAGATGTTATGGTTAGGTTCCTGGATTTGAAGAGTCTTGACAGGCTATAGTAGGCTTTGTTGGCTTTAAGCAACCGTGCGAGTATTTCTGGTTCCATGCTGTTATCGGCTGCTATAGTTGACCCGAGATCTTCTACTCGCAGACGTGGCCACCATGTACTTTGTTTTGCTCTCATTTATGTGCAGCCCCAGATTTCGTGCCGCCTGCTCTCTCTGGATGAAAGCTTCCTGTACAGATCTTTGGTTTCTACCAACGATGTCAATATCGTCTGCGTAAGCCAGTATCTGAATGGACTTAGAGAGGATTGTTCCTCTCGCCGTTACGTCAGAGTCTCGGATCACTTTCTCCAACGCCAGGTTGAAGAGGACGCAGGCCAGTCCATCCCCTTGTCGGAGCGCGTTATAGATGTACAATGGGCTTGATAGTGATCCGGATATTTTTAGTTGGCTTATAACATTGGTCATGGTCAACCTACATATTCGTGTCAGTTTATTTGGGATGCCGAATTCTCTCATGGCTTTATAAAGTTCTACTCTGGCTATGCTATCATAGTCTATAAAAAGATGGTGTAGTGAGTTTTGAAACTCTAGACATTTTTCCATCACCTGCCTTAGGGTGTAAATCTGATCAGTTGTTGATTTGCCTGGGATGAAGCCACATTGGTATGGACCAATGATGACTTTAGCGTATGGGGCTATCCTGTCTTGAAGGATAGAGGAAAAAATCTTATACGCGGTACTCAACAACGTTATACCACGATAATTGCTGCATTTTGTGATATCTCCCTTCTTATGTATGGGGCACAGGATGCCTCTTCGCCAGTCTTCTGGCATAACTTCTTCTTCCCATACTTGCACTATTATTTCCAACTTTATAAGGATGTTTTTTTTATATAATGTACACACGCTAAAGGTATTTTGCACCCTTATAATGCTTAGCACAGCTTAGATTGGCCTTGTCAATAGAGCTCACAGTTGGAATGTCATTGAGAATGAGCGTTGGAATTGAGGACAAGGCAGTATTTTTAATTCGTTTCACGAATGACCAAAAATGTTTACTTCCTTTGGGACATTGAAGCGTTTTTTGTCTCAGTTTTTGGTCATAGTCGAATTTGACTCGTCTAAGGTAGGCATTGCAATCATTTCTGACTCGTCTAAATTTGGTTCGGTCTTCCACAGTGGGGTTTTCTTAATATAACCGAAAGCATACCTCACGGTTTCTAGTAGCCTCTTTGCAGCTTAAATCATACCAAGCATTTTCCATCGGTTTGATACACTTTGTCCTGGAAGGTATAAACTGTCTCATACCCTGGAGGATTATGTGATCGTATCAGAAGTGGCATCCACACCACTATTGGCGTTAAATGGCCAGTTAATGCTTCTAAAGAAATTATTGAGGCCATCCCAGTCGGCTTTCTCGTGTAGCCATACTGTTCTTTAAGGAGTTTCTTCTTTAACTGCGTGGTTTGACAACGAGAAATTAGCTGATACTACACAATGGTCTGAAGATCCTAGAAGTGATAATACACTGACGGTGTATTTGTTAGGAAGGGAGGTTGGAAACAAGGGTATTAGCGTTATGACTTACAATGCCTGGAATTCAAGTGAGCTCATGTAGCAGTGGGCAACTAGAATTGTGTACATTGAAATCACCCGAAATGACGATTTCAGAAAATGGATCAAGCGACAAAATTATAGTTATTGAGTCAGACAGTGAGTGTAGTGAGTTAGATGCACTTCAAGTTGAGACACTGTCTAAATTGGGGCTTCTGTATATAAAGCAGTAGTGACTTTGACTTCTAATTCTCGCGAACGTCTTTAAATGGAAAAATTTCGATCTGGGTAAATAACTCCACAGCGGCGATATTGGCCTTAATTCTGGCAGCTCTTGGTCTGTTATGCTTCACAGTATCAAATAGATTAAACTTACAAACTTATTTACAATGCGGAAGGTTTAACGCTGAAACGAAATCACAGTACGTTTTTATTTTTACAGATAACTGATTTTGATAATAAATGTAAATTAGTTGGAAACATTCTTGTGGCGTCAGACGATCTTAGTAAAAGAGATAAAGAAAATCAATTAAGTATGTCTCAAATAGTTTTTGTTTTATTCCAATTTAAAAGAGAGACACTTACTTTGGATAACCCTTTAGAATCTAGATGACCTTTTTGATACTGTCCGCTGGTGTCTTCAGCTTTTATTTCATTATTTTCAGCTTTTATAGTATTTAGGACGAATGAATACGTACTAAGGTTGTTTCGTTTTAACTCATTGAATTCCAATTCGATTCTGATGCTTGGCGTTCGTGTAAGCAATCGTTCGAAACAACTTTTTTATTTCTTTTAAATTTGCATACCAACAAAAATTATTAGTATTTTTAATTTGATAAACGGTCGGCCCAGCCCAAGGTATGATAATTACAAAATTGAACTTTAACAAAAAGAACGTGATTGTGTTTTAAATAATTCATTAGCTTTTAGTCACACACCACAAAACAATCGGCGTTTTTTTTTAAATGTGTGTCATGTGTGAATCTTAAAGTGATAACGCTCATATTCAGGCCCCATTTAAAGAAATTAATAATTTCATTTATTTTATTTAAGTGGGGCATTAAAGAAATAATTTACGACCGCCAATTTTGAGGTCAGCACATAACTCTTGGAGGTCGAAGTAGTATACATATCTACATAATTGTATTCAGAGAGCACGTTTAGGCGCGGCAAGGGTTTAGTTTTAAACACAACAAAGTAAATTTTTTTTTGTCGATATCATTTGACATGAGACATTGCAAGAAAATAAGAAATAATATCTCATTATTCTGACAATGCACAAGAGGGCTGATAAAGATAAATTTTTAAGCTTTTCGAGGTGTTAAACCGAGCTATCTTAAAAACATGAATTTTTTATTATCAACTATAATCACTTTTCATATAATTTAGCTTTTAAAGCCTTTACTTTAGTTAAATTTTATGAGTGTACCCCAATGTCTTTTGACATTAAGTTCAAATTTTCAGGTCATAATGTTGTGTTGTGTGGCGGTAGTTTATTGCTGCTTGACTAAAATGTTTTCATTTAGGGCACCTCATTTTAGGTTTTTAATAAAACAAATTGTGTTCAAGATATCAAAAAAAGTACCATCGATGCAATTAATTATTGAAAACAACGTCAATCGAATTCCTTTCATGAAAACGCCTGCAACTTCGTCTTCGATATTGTCTTAAGTGTCTCTCTTATTCACAAAGACTGTGTCAGTAGACAAAGCCAAAAAAAAAAAAAGACCAGAGGCATCAAATCACACGAATAAGGCGGTACATTTGCTGGTCCATTCCTGGAGTAACGCCGTCTTTTTTAAACCACAGCCAGGCAACATAGTCCTTCAGTATGAAACCCGCACCAAACAGTAAATTTTTGTGGGTGGAATAGCGTTTCGTTGATCCATACATAAGAAGGGAGATATAACCACGTGCACCAGTTATCGTGGTATAACGTTTTGAGTGTATACGATTTTCTCCTCTATCCTTCACGACAAACAATCCTCTATAAATACATTCAGATACTGGCTTACGCAGATGACATTAACTTAAGAGCTGTACAGGAAGCTTTTATTCATATCGATCGGGTGGCGGTATCGGTCTGTCAAGACTCTAAAAAATTTAACCATAACATCCGAGCTGCCGATGTATAAGACAATGCTCATACCAGTACTTACATGTTGACCCGACACTTGGATGCTTAACAAAAAGCATTCGGACCTCTTAGCCGTGTTCGAGAGGAAAGTCTCATCGAGAATTGTTGTCCTCGTATGTGAGGAAGCACGATTCGGGAGACTATAACGATGAGATATACGAGCGTTACCGCGATGTCGACATCGTTAAGAAAATATCAATGTTCTCCATAAAACTTACATCTCGAACACGGCTAAGAGGGCAGTGTTGTTTTACTAAGGGTCTTAGTCTCGGATCCATTTGTTGGTACCAGTGTATGACCATTTTTATTGGATTTAAAGAGTCTAGACACACTAAAGTAAATTTGGTTGGCTTTAAGCAGCCCTGCGCGTTTTTTGGTTCCATACTATTATTGGCTGCTACAAATTTTTTAAAGTTTTATTTAAAAAAAAATAATCTAGGAAAGCCAAATGGTTAGTGGCACAGATCTATAGTCTGGTTTGAGGCTGAAAAAATTTATATTTTGAGATTATAAAAACCGAATTGCTCACTCGATGTAAATTAAATGGCAACAACAAACCCTATGCTAAAGTTTTCCATTTGTAATGAACCAATTTATAACTAAAACTTACTAAGACCTTTTTTGGCTTTCAAATTATTAACAAAGAATCGAATGTAAAAAATTATATTTTTTTTTTTTAATATAGAGACTCTTTGTCAAGGGAGTACTCCCTGAATGACTTGCTTCACGGCAATAAGTTGGGCTAAGCCCTTTATTAAATTCAAAATAAAAAAAAAATCGAATAAATGTGATTAACAATATATGTATATCACATTCCTCACGTTTGTAGCCGGTTTCAATTTATTTTCTCAGAATTCTCTCCGATTCATTGAAAAAGCAATACGAAAAAACGAACACGAAAAACTAAAACGACCCGAGTCCAAATGTCTTAACCACACAAAACTCTTAGAGGTAAATTTACTTTGATATTTCAGTCTGCGTAAAGTATGAAAGGTTCAGCTTATTGAGGTAATATCTCAGGAACGAGTGGCTTGTAAGTTTTTTTTACACATTCCTAGTTCAAAGGCAAAGATTCGAAATACTTCTTTGTAGGAATACTTAGCTTAATAAGACTTGGCAGTCATAAGTGGCACCCAGCATAATTTGGCAGTTTACAGTTTACAAATCTAGATAGGTAGATAGTTTATAGTTTATTTAAATCTTAAAGATTAGCTACTTTTCAGTTAATTTATTTTCCATGGAAACTCCTTGTTAATAACTTATACTTGAATGATTATATTTATTTGATATTCTGAATTTCTTACAAAGTTTTATCGCTACACCTTAAACAATTCTAATCGCGATAACCCCACTTCTTAATATTTTTACTCATCCTCTATTAAACGGCTAATCAACTAATATATACTGCTTATAGTACTACTGTTAAAAGTACGTTCATTTTTCTAAGATTACATTAATTGTTATTTATACAATATCTTTAGACTTTGTCTGATGAAATAAATTAAATCTAATTGCACATAATACCTTTGGAAAGTTGAAGTAATAAAAATAAATGTTCATGCACATCCTGCAAGCTATCATTTTTTTGAGTGCTTGTGCTTGAGGGAAACATTTCCGTTGCAAACCGTGTATAATTAATTGCCTAATCTATGTATATGTATGTGTTGTGAGGTTGCTTCATTTCTGAATTGTCATAATTGGACACAACTTAACCAACAGTAAGTGTTGATAACTTTTGCTTCATTAATATCGGATACAAACAATTCGTGCGTTTGCATCCAACTATTTTCCTTTTTCCTCCAGCCACGCATTTTATCATTTTGTACATTTTTATCAGTAATGCATTTCTTCATATTTGGTATATTCTTATCTATACTGCATTTTGTCATGTATTTTTGTATCTTCTTATCTCTAATGCATTTCTTCATATTTTGTGTATTCTTATCTATAATACATTTTTGTCACGTATTTCGTATGTTTTCTTTAATGCATTTGGTATGTTCTTATCTGTAATGTATTTTGATAACATAAGAGTATCTCTTATGTTGCAATAACATTTTTTATTTTTTCTCACGATTATTTAGTATTTAAGCAACTGCATTTTTAAATAAATTTAGTTGCAATATAGCATTCAAGACAAAACGTCTTTTATTTCTTCGCGGATTGAACTCGGTTAAAGTGCCGTTGTTCAACACAAGACTTACAACTCATTGCAGCAACACATTGAACTCGGTTAAAGTGCCGTTTGTTCAACCCAAACAATTTGTAACGCTACAGTTTATGTGCCGTTGTTAGGACACAACAATTTTTAAATTCTTCGAAGATCTTCTGGTTTATGTGCCAGAAGATTCAGTAATATCAAACGAGATATTTTACACTCTATATTAAAATAGCGTGCCCGTGGCTGGCTGGCTGGTGGGCAAAGTCCTAAAGTCCGATTTCATTCAAACTTTGCACACATGTGTATTTCCCATGACAATACTTTCCTCGGATCTGGGGTCGGGGGGCTCCCATACAAATTTTTTAAAAAATTTACCCGATTTTCTTCAAATTTTATACGCATGTGTATCTTCGATGGACAAAACTTTCTTTAAAAATTTGGAAGTGATCGAGCCCCTGGCTCGGGAGGCACCCATACAAATTTTTTTAAATTTTATACGCATGTGTATCTCCAAAGCATTACACTGTAACGAGTTTGCTCGGGTGACGCTCGCCGGTCACCCAGGGTTCGTTTTGCGGAGTGTTACAAATTAAGAAGAACTTATGTTTGATTTATTTTTCCATATGTTTTATTATTCCTTATAATTTATTATTTATTTTTCTTTACGCTCTAATTAGTATTAGACTAATATAATAATAACAATATAATAATAGAAATACAGGAGGGGGTAGAGTGTTCAACGGAGTGTTAGTCGGACCGGGTGTCCGCTAACACTATGAGGAGTATTGAGTGAGTGTAGTACTCACTCAATGGGGTTCGTACTCTGATACGGACGGTGCGGTACCACTACCAAGGCAAAGTGAATATTATCAGTCAGTGCCTGGCTGGGGACGCGTTTGTGCGGAGCAGAGCTATTGTGTCACTATTGACTCAGGCGTTTGACCATCGGTACAGACGGTGTACACGGTCGTCGAGGCAGAGTGAATATAAGATCAGTCAGTGCCTCGGCGAGTGTACGAAAACTGTGGTGAAACTGAATTGAGCACTCTGACTCACTCAGTCACCTATGCCGGGAGTATTCGGACTTCGGTACGAATAGTGCAGCACCGCTTCACAAGGCAGAGTGAATATATATCATTCGGTGCCTGTTCAACGGTGCAAAGAAACTGAGTGAGCAGAGTGAATATAAATCATTCAAAGCTCAAGCAGTCGCACACGACGAAGTATTGCTTGGACGTACTAGTATGGCAAAATACCAAGCAGAGTGAATATATATCATTCAAAGCTTGGTAGTTTCGCAAAAACTTCCTACCTATACAATTTGTTCGTACAGAACGGTGAGACGGAGCTCTGGTCGCAGTAATTTCTCGACGACTTGCTTAGTGTTTCTGGTCCCCATGTCATTACTTTAAAACAATAAGTAGTTAGGAATTTTATGGTGTTTTATCACCGAAGTGAAATTCCAATAGGTACTTGTGAAATGACATGTGGACCAGTGTTTGCAATTTATAAGCGACATTAACCATAACCATATATGCAAGCCGGTGTGTATTATACGCTATACTGTCGCGTATATATACGACTTGTCGACTGCATGGTATGTACGTTGTACGACACAGTATGACTGCCTGTTTGTTGGCTGCATTTTGTGTGTGCCGTACGGTTGTGCGTATATGCATGTTGTGTTTTGAGCGGACGGACGTTTCGGACATTAGTTGTAGGGTGTGTGACGTAGTCGATTTAAATCGGCTTCGTTACATTCCCCTCCTACTTCGGGGTGGGAAAGAGAAGAAGAAATAATATGTTTAGTTTTAAGAACGGATGTTTGGTGATTATATTTACGGGAAAATATATGACTGCTTATAACTATAATTTATATATATGTATATTTAATATGCTTATAACTATTTATTTACGACCTCGGTCGGTTTGGTCAAAAATATTGTTTTTTCTTTCTTCATGCGATGACCTTTATTGTTATTGTCCCGCCCCAGACCGAGTTAACAAAGAAAAGCAAAGTAGATAATGTCAATTTCAATAATAATAGCTTAAGAACTAATTTTTCTTTTTTTTTTTCCAATAATGATGATGTTTTCTGATTAATGATAAAAAATGTTTTTTTTTCTTCTTTCAATTTTCAATAGTAATAACAATGATTAATAATAATAATGTTTTTTTTTCTTCTCTGTTTTTTTCCAATTCTCAATAGTAATAACAATGATGTAATAATAATAAGGGTTTTTTTTTTGCCCAATTTTCAATAATAATAATTTTCGGTTAATAATAGCAAAAGTAATAATAACAGAAGTAATAATAATTTTCCGTTAATAATAGCAAAAGTAATAATAACAAAAGTAATAATAATTTTCAGGTAATAATAGCAATGATAATTTTTCGTATCAAGACGTTTTTTTTTCTTTTACAAATTCTTCGTTGGTTTCGGCTTGACAACGATGGTGAAGTGGTCGGTTGCCCTGAGGTGGATGGTGTCGCTCGCTACCTGGGTGCCGTATACGAAACCCTGCGGGCCCGACAGTCGGAATCTCCTCTTCTTGTTTGTGGTCGAGATACGGGTATTAGATACCCCTTAAATCTGTTCAGGTTGCAGCCTGGCTTTGGTCGACTACCGTAAAACCACATAGTGGTCGTCGGGTTTGTGCCAACGGGGTGGTGGTAACGGCTGGAACGGAGGCGGTGACTGCAACGGAGACGGTGACTGCAACGGAGACGGTGGCTGGAACGGAGACGGTGGCTGGAACGGAGACGGTGGCCGGAACGGAGACGGTGGCCGAAACGGAGGCGGTGACTGGAACGGAGACGGTGGCCGAAACGGAGGCGGTTGCTGGAGCGGAGGTGGTTGCTGGAACGGAGACGGTGATGGCTGGAATGGAGGCGGCGATGGCTGGAACGGAGACGGTGGTCGGAACGGAGACGGTGGTTAAGCGGGGTGGACCCTTCACTGTGACCGATTCAATATTGACGGTGACAGGCAGCATGTTCCTACCCATTGGCAAGAGGGCTCTCGGTGCCATGGTTGGTTTCCGGTCAGCGGTGGGTGAGGTTTCCGAGAGTTGTGGAGCTACTCTGCGCAGAGTCCTCAACTCTTGGCCGGTGAGCGTACGGGAGGGCGGTGAATGGTGGTTTTTCGTCTATACCCACGACTTGACTATTTTCGGTCGGGGTGGTACATGGTAGTTGCTTGCCGAACGTCCAGACCATCATCACCATCAACATCATCTTCTTCTGCAGTAGTTACTGCTGAAGGAAGCAATCCGCGGAAAACAACCGCTGCAGGAAAAGCTGATAAAGCAAAAGAAAAGCAAAATCTCACAAAGAAGACCTGTCGCTCCAGCAACCAAAAAACCCCAGTCTACGGGACCAACAAGAAAACTTTTGCCATGCCGCCAATAGTCTGCTTTATACTAAACGTAGCTGAGCTCTCAAAGTTCACGAGGAGTGCCAATATATGTTGCAGAATTCGCAACATCAACAGCAGTAAGTCGGTCGTCACGGCTATGAACAAAGATGGGCACCAGAAAATTCGGTCTTTCCTACAATCGGGAAATACTGAATTCAACACTTATACTGCTAAGGAGGACCGAAAAGAAATGTTGGTCCTAAAAGGCATACACCACTCCTTCGATACTGAGGATGCATTAACGGCATAGGGTATCCCTGTACTGGAGGTCAAACCCTCAAATCTCAGAGGACCGACAGGAAATTTAACAATTTCATTGTCGAACTTGAAAAGAACTGCGATAAGGCAGCAGTTTGCTCAAAAACCCTCCTGATGAACCAGTTGGTGCAGTGCAGTAACTGCCAAAAGTTTGGACATGTCGCAAGCAACTGCGGCATGAAATACAGATGCGTTAAGTGCAAGGACGAACACTTACCTGGCCAATGCCCGAAAAATGTAGACAACAAGAAAGACGACAACGTCTTCTGCACAAATTGCCAAAAATCTGGATATCCTGTAAACTATCGAGGATGTCCTAAATATAAAGAAAAAATGGCGGAAAATGTAAAAACCGCCCAAAAGAAGATGGAGCAGCATAAGTTCGCCCAAAAGCAATAGTGAAAGGAGTTAGATTTGCTAGCATAGCTGCTATGGGGACTGCTAGCAAGCCAGCAACAATAAACAAACCACCACCAACCATCCAAGCAAGCAAAAAACCAGTAAGTAAGCAAGCTCCAAAACCGGCACCATCTACTGGAAAATCTAACATCTTCGACGATACGGAAAGGCTATTTGGAGCAGACCTTTTCACAACTCTGCAGAAAGCAAGAGAAGTCGTGCCTGCTAAATATAGCAGTCTTGATGACAGGTCCAAAACAACCGTTTTGGGTCGACTTATTTGTGAATTATGTTCACAATAAGCAGGATAAGTATATTCTCATATAATGTGAACTATATTTATTCGTTAGCTAGGCGTATCACACTAAAATTATTTATTAAAACTTATAAGCCTGACATTCTTCTTTTACAGGAAACAAATCTCACAGGGAGAAACCCATTCACTCCAGACGTATACAACATCCACAGGGTCGACAAAAGCACTGATTGCTCTGGGACGGCGGTTGAGACCTTTTTGGTAATATCAGTGTACAATCACTATAATGCAAGGAGGGAAAACATTCAACGGGATCTGCAAACTGTCTGCGGCATCTCCTCTGGGCACACTTACTGTGTGGTTGGAGGGGATTTTAACGCTAGGCACACCCGATGGCAAGATGAAGTATGCAACAATCAAGGAAAGGCCATTGCAGATTGGCTGGATTCAAATCCTGAGCAGCATACCATTGCTGTTGTTTCACAGCCCCGAAAGACATATCCTCGGACACCATCCATGCTGGATTTCTTCTTGGCAACGACAAATTTCATCAACATTCTGCCAGAAATATCGAATTATTCCTGTTTTGCACATGATAGTGATTCGGATCATTTGGCCATAGAACACCTGAACTACTCATCAACTTTACGAAAATAAACTGGAACCAGTTTAGATCAGAAGTGGAAGCTGGACTTCAAATTCCAGCGGCTGTGCGAAGTTACCAGGAAGATGTACTGACCAAACGACTTCAGAACATCAAACCAGGCCCGGATGCTTTTAAAAAGCTGAATTCTGTGATCGGAAAACGTATTTCTATTCCAGAAAGTATCACGTTTGGAGAGCAAGTAGCATCCAGTCCTGTTGAAAAAGCCGAAGCTTTTGCTTGTCATTTCGAAAGGAGCTTTACAGACCGACCACCAACACATCTTCCAGAATTCGTAGAACGGAACGGAAAACGGAACAGCTGTTGTCAGTGATTTAATTAGGAGTGGAAACTCTAAAAAATCATCGGGCACTGACGGGATTTCAAATTTTCTGCTTAAAAAGCTGCCGGGTATAGCAATTTTGATGTTAACCATCCTATTCAACAATTGCCTTAACAATGGATACTTTCCAGACAACTGGAAGGTAGCCAAAGTAGTACCAGTACCGAAGAAAACCGACCGCTCCAGTGTAACTGGTTACCGCCCTATAGCTTTACTGTGTTGTATCAGTAAAATATTGGAGTCTTTGATCCGTAAAAAGATCAATGCGTATTGCTCGGAAAGAAATCTTATTCCTTCCTTTCAGTTCGGCTTTCGAGAAAATCACTCTACGCTGCACCCTCTGATAAAGCTTCACTATGAAACTACGTCCTCTTGAAAAAGCCGAAGCCTTTGCCTGTCATTTCGAAAGGAGGTTTACGGACCAATCACCAACTCATCTTCCAGATTTTGTAGAGCAGGTTGAAAGTCTTGTGGAAGACACAACTTCCCCAATAAATTTTTAAGTGCAGTTCAGTGAAGACAATCCCGCTACCGCACCCGTTGACGTGGATATGTTTACAGGGACAGCTGTTGTCAGTGATTTAATTATGAGTGGAAACTCTAAAATATCATCGGGCACTGACGGAATTGCCAATTTTTTACTTAAAAAGCTGCCGAATATGGCGATTTTGATGTTAACTATAATATTCAACAATTGCCTAAACATTTGTTACTTTCCAGACATCTGGAAAGTGGCCAAAGTAGTAGCAGTTCCCAAGAAAACTAACCGCTCTAGCGTAACTGGTTACCGCCCCATAGCTTTACTGTGTTGTACTAGTAAAATTTTGAAATCCTTGATCCGTAAAAAGATCAATGAGTATTGTTCGGAAAGAAATCTAATTCCTTCCTTTCAGTTCGGCTTTCGAGAAAAGCACTCTACGCTTCACCCTCTGATGAAGCTTCACAGTGACGTCACTAAAGGACTAAACGTCAAAAGCAGTACAGTAGCCTGTTTACTAGACATCGAAAAAGCTTTCGATAGTGTCTGGATCAACGGGCTACTGTACAAACTTATTAGATTTGGTTTCTCCAATTATATTGTGAAAATAATTAAAAATTTTCTTTTTAACAGGGTCTTTTTTGTACAGGTGTATGGCAGCCCATCGACAAGGAAAAGGATTAAAGCCGAAGTTACCCAAGGCTCCAGACTTGCACCAGTCCTATTTAGCATCTTCACGGCGGATCAACCCACTAATACAGCCGGAACAAGGACCATGCTTTTCGCGGATGACTCCATCACGTATGCCGTTTCCCGCTCTCCTGAGATAGCTGCCCGAAGAGTGGAGGAATACCTCCGAAATCTTTAGGAGTTCTACCTGAAGTGGGGACTGAAGATCAACGCCAACAAAACGGAACTCATCTGCTTCCGAGTACCAGCAACCGAAACAAGGATAAGAAAAACCGCAAGCCGGTGCAGAGCCTTAAAAATCACCCTTCCGGATAACACGACAATAAACACCAAGTCAGAGACTAAGTACCTTGGAATCGACTTTACTGAGAGGCTCAAGTTTAACTCTCATATAGATAAAACAATGAAAAAAGCGAACTACTCTTCATTTGGTGCACCCGCTACTAAGAAGACAAAACGGACTGTCCAACAACACCAGGCTGCTCATCTACAAGCATCTCATCAGGTCAGTGATAACCTATGGCTATCCCATATGGTTCACCGACTCACCAACGACGATGAAGAAGATCTCCCTATTTGAAAGGAAGGTACTTAGGATCTGTACAGGACTCTGGAGGGTGCCAAACAGCTATAAGTTTGTGTCGACTGCAAGACTTTACGACGCGGCAAGTCTGCTGTCAATAACCGACCACTTGTTACAACTGGCAAAGAAATTCGTTGATGGGTTGGAAACACATCCAAGTCCGGAGATGCAAGGACTGAGAATCGAGGAAATCGAGCAAAGCCACCGCTATATAAACATCAGAGGATTCACAGATTCTAGATTCGACGACATCTTTAATAATCAAGACGTCTCCTTCTACGAGATGGCCAGAGGCTGAAGATCGCCCTGTTTATACCCTCTCATATTTTTTTCATTTTTATTTTATTTTAAAATTTATAGTTTAAATTAAATTGCTTTAAATATAACATGTAGTAGATTAAGTAGTCAAAAATATTGTTTAATTATAAGCAATACAAAATAAATTAAAACAATGTAAATACGTAGGGCCCCTATTGTTGAGCCGACACTTCTTAATAATAGTTATAAGTTTAGTTTTAATTCAAAATTGTATATTACTTAAATGTTTAATAAAATATCTTAATCTAAAAAAAAAAAGAAGTGAATGGACTTAGTAAATACGATAAATAAAATGTTATCGCACGACACGATATATGTATAACACAGCACAATGGTTGACTTCACCGCGCAACAAAATTTCTCAAATGAATAATTAAGAATGCTGTATAATACAAAATATAGAAATATTCATTAGACTACTAGCTGACCCGACAGACGTTGTCCTGTCCCACTTTCAATCGTTTGTGATCGTTATGTGAATTTGTGAAAAGCTATTTAAAATGTTAAATCAAAGTAAAAATGAGAAAAAAAACGTCAACCAAATGATTTATTTTCTTTCATTAAATTTGAAATCAAAATGAATCTCAATGTGTTTCGATTTCGATTGCAATGTAATGCAAGCCAATCGAAACAAAGCATTTGTTTGTTTTGATTGTTTGCTTGAACATTACTATTTCGTTCATTGCAATGCTACACACGACATTTTTGTAAGTGAAACTACTTTATCGGCGTGGTGAGAAGAAAATCTAATACGGTATCAAAAACAATTTTGTGTATGGTCTTTTGAGGGTCCTCTGGGGGTACTTCGGGGGTCTTTTGAGGGATTTTTGACGGTTTATAAGCGTCTTTTGTGGTCTTTTGGGGGTCTTTTGAAGGTCATTTGAGTGTCTTTTGGGGAAAGTCTTTTGAGGGTCTTTTGGTGATATTTTGGGGTTATTTTGTGTGTCTTTTGAGGGGCTTTTGAGGGCCTTCTGGGGGTCTTTTTAGGGTTTTTTTTAAGTTTTTTTTTTGACGGTATTTAAGCGTCTTTCGAGGGTATTTTTGGGGTCTTTTGAGGAGTCTTTAGAGGGTTTTGGGGGGCTTTTGAAGGTCTTTGGAGGGTCTTTTGGGTCTTTACATTCCGATTGCAATATCATAGTAAACCACTTAAAACAAAACATTTGAAAATGCTTTATCTGCGGTGAGAATGTTTACGGTATCAAAAATAATTTTGTCTTGCGATTTTGAGTCACATTATTGTGTTACATTTTTAAATTTTGGGAATTAAGTCATTTCTCAACCGATTTGTATGAAATTCGGTATGGTCTGTTAAGGGACCCTTTTGGGGGTCTTTTAAGGATATTTTGAGGGGCCTCTGGGGGTCTTTTGTGTATCTTTTTGGGGTATTTTTTGCAGTATTTTGAGGATCTTTTAACGGTCTTTTGGGGGTCTTGTGAGAATTAGGATCTTTTGGGGTACCCTCAAACATTTTTTTGTGGGGTCTTTTATGATTCTTTTGTGGATCTTTGGCGGCCTTTTGGGGATCTTTTGGCGATCTTTTGAGGGTCTTTAGTTGGGTATTTTGTGATTTTTTGACTGTCTTTAGAAGGTCTTTTCGTGATTCTTTTGGGGGTCTTAGGGTCTACTGATGGTTTTTGGGGTCACAACATCAAATAAGTTTCACTTCAACTGCGCGTAAAAGTTACACGCACTGTTTTTTATTTGTTTTGTTGTCTGGCGCGTAAACAAACAACGCTGATAGTTTTTCGAAACTGGAACAGCCGTCATACATTTGACCATGCAAGAAGCATTGATTTTTAAGGTTAATGCCGCAAACACTGATTTTTGTATTGTAATTGCGAATGCAAATCGCACCCGAAATAATAAGCGCTTAGAGTCTAGTGGCATGTAGGTCGGAATCATTAGGAGCGTTCGAGGTAGCTGAGGGCTCAGAGATTTTCTCTTTCTCCTCAGTAAAGAGTAAGTCGAACAAAATTCTACGCTATCTATCAGTTCAGCAACAAAAACTTTTAAAAGTCAACTGCCAATGTGAAGTTAGAGAGCGAATCCAAAATAATTTTTTCTTAGAAAATTGTATTTGAGTAACTGAGGGCACGAAGTATACGGAGCCCTCGGCATATCGAATGCGCATTGGGATGCGTAGACAAATCGCAAAAGAAAGACAGCTGTCAAATGATATTGTGCGCATAAAGCGCAGATTATTTGAATATATATGAAATAACACCTTTTTTTGGACAGATCGCGAATCAATACAAAAGTATTTATTTTAATTAATTCTTTTAATTCTACTAAAAACATTCCATTGAACTTATTTCCCCAAAAAATATCCAATTTATCGTTTTCCAAATTTTCCTATTCTCTCTTGTAATTTTACCGAACTTTCTTTTGCTAAAAATTTCTCCGGGAGCATAACAAACAAAACAAAAAAAAAATCAACCAAATATGGCGTTCCTGGCGTTTCTACGGTATCCGTTATTACGGTATTTTTGCCCCACCCCACGCAGATCAGACATATCTCCTCTGAAAGCCCTAATTGAGCAGATTGTGAAAATCGCCATCGTTTATTAAAAGGAAAAAACTCCTAAGTGAACATAAATGAATTGAGCGCAGAGCTCAATTGAGCTGAATTGAGAAAAAAAAACTCGAAACTTTGGATTCCCCAAGCAAGATGGCGATTTTCGCAATCTGCTCAATTAGGGCTTTCAGGAGAGGGGTATCAAGAAGACCAATTCGAGAAACACGTGTACCGTAGTTTAGCCGTAATTTATTTTCAGGACCACAACGAACAAAACAAAAAAAAATACGCAATCCATCGTTCGAATCGTGAGTTATGGTCGCGAGTTCATACAAAAATCCTATGGGAAGACGCACTTTCAGTTTTTTCCGAATTTTTCAACTTTCCAGGCAACTTTTCTAAAGTCATAAGCATTATTCGAACTAGGGCGAACATTATAAAATAAAAATGAGCTAAATCGGTCCAGCTGTTCTCAAGTGATGCGGTTACCAACGAACAGCATTTCATTTTTAAATTCTCTATATTAACTTCACTTGCCCGTGGCTGGCTGGCTGGCTGGCCAAATCTTGTGATCAATTTTTAACCCACTTCCTACAGCCCGATTTTATTGAAATTTTGCACACATGTATATCTCCCAAGACAACACTTTCTATTAAAATTTGAGGCCCCTCGGGCCGCGGGGTCGGGGGGCTCTCATACAAATATTTTACAAAATTTACCCGATTTTCTTTAAATTTTGTACACATGTGTGTCTTCGATGGAAAACACTTTTTGTAAAAATTTGGAGCGATCGGCCCCTTGGGGACCCCAATATTCAATTTTTAAATATCGCTATATCACATCAGATCACGGCAAAGTCTGAGCTCTGTGCTTTGTGAGCAGCGCTGTTCGCTGCCGCTGCGTCATTTGGTGAATGATTTTGCCACAAAACGAGCACGCAGTGTGTGTGTGTGTATATCCCCGATTAGAGAATTTACAAGAAAAATTTTAATTTTTATTGGTTGTTTTTTTATACATATAGATTGGATTGGCATACCAAAATTAATCAAAAATACTTTGAAGCACTTACCACAATTTGATTACACAATTTTTGCCACGTTTGACCAATTATTCTATTTAATATTGTATAACAAATGTGATTACTCGCTCTTTTGATTATAAACGTTTTTTGTGCTGCTTTAAAACATTTACAACGACAATCGCATTGTATAAAGAAACAATCACTTTAGTTAAAGTCAAATTATTTTTAGTTTATACCTTAGGCCTACACTTTATTGCTTTAAATAATTTATTAAAACAACAAGCTTTATTTAGTGTCAACATTTATTTAGGAAATCGAAATCGATATATGTACAATGATTAAAAAACAACCCATAAAAATTAAAATTTTTCGTGTAAATTCTCTAATCGGGAACACACAATGTGCAGATTGAATAAAATCGGGTAAATTTTTTAAAATTTTTGTTAGAGAGCCCCCCGACCCCGGGGCCATTTCACTACCAAAATTTTTACAAAAATTGTTGTCCATCAGAGATACACATGCATATAAAATTTGAAGAAAATCGAGTATTTTTTTATGAAATTTGTATGGGTGCCAATAACCACAAAAGGATTTTACCGATTTGATTTTGAATTTGTTAAATCGTTATTGTAGCTATGGCATAATCGAATTCTTTTAGTCTATTATTAAATGTGAAAAAGTATCTTGGAACGCATTAATCCCTAAAACCACTGGACCGATTTTAACAAAATTTTCACCTTTAGCCTTTCGAAACAGCTCTGCAAACTAAAGGATATATGTAGTATATTAAGGATTTTTTTCACTCTAGCCGCTAACATATTTATCAACTTCAGGATTTTGTTATTTTTCTTTGTAGTTAATTTTTTTTTCATCGCTTCGTATATCTACTGTGAGAAAGGTAACGGCTCTATATGTATATTAATTAGTGTTGATGTTACTGCCGTGTGCTTTGTGATACCTATTTATTTTGTGTTCATCCACTTATTTATTTTATCTATCATCTAGTTGCGATAAAAGCAGAAATGTCTGGTTTCACTTCATTAACTTTCAAATTAAAAACTGAGTTGAATATGATCAATATTAGTATAATCCACTTGTTCAGTTTGTTTTAAGTTTAACGGTGTCAATGTGATTTTAAAGTATATATGTAAAAGAAAAACGTACTGGTATATTTGTAAGTTAATTCAGCCAAACACTCCTTAAGTGATAGGCCCCTTTTGTAGGTGAGATGGTTCGGATCTACGACATGACCATCTACGTCTTGTCTACCTTGCTTTATTGAATGACCCAATTCTCTGATCAATATATACTCAAAGAATAAATGAGGGAAACCTTTTTTTAATAAATTAATGTACCATTTAAACGCAAAATGAATTTCACAGCCCACACACAGTTAAAAAAAAAGAATTAGCATTTAAAAATACATATATTTACAGTACAAAAGTTACCACCAAATCGAGGCTATAAATATATATGTACAAAATGTGATATCAAAAAAATAAGATCTTAATTTAGAAATAAAATACTTTATAAATATATGCGAGGAGTTATGACTTTAATTGTACCCGTAGGATGCTACAAATTAAATGAAGATGACGCAGCTCTGATTTGCGATTGTGCTTTCTTTTTTTAAATTAAACTTAAAATATGCAAAAAAATACGTAAAATATAGTCGCATTTACATCAAACATTGCAACTGAGGTTAGATGCCAAAATGTTTCTTGCGTCACCATTGAACAGTTGTTGTATTATGATGGCAGCAGGTTAGCGTTGCTAGGCTTTATATTGTCATATCAGCTACATCATGCTCATTGAAAATAAAAATTTATTTTTCTAAATAAAATTAAGGATGTCAACAACAAAGTCAATTTTCTTTTTTATTCGAATATAAAATTTTATAATGAATAGGATATCTTTTCAAAAAATATAATTTCTGGAAATAAATTATAAAATTATTTATTCTGCGAAAAAGTCTTTGATTAAAAAAAAGTCGAATCCGAATCCGAAAACCGAATCAATTGATTGCGGCCATATTTTTTGCAACCGTTTTTCCCGATTTATACCTCTTCGAAATTTTTTACCCCAAAATATTTTTACTACCTGTGAGTAAGTAGTATCTTAAATTCTCCGTATGAACTGATTAATAAAATTATCACAAAATTTGGCGACAAAAAACAAACACGGAAAAAATCCGGACGCGAACTTCATATAGAGAATACTAAAAGATTTTTTTTCTCATATAAAAGGATTGTAAAAATTAGTTATTATAAATTTTATTTACAAATGGGGTCTGGACAAAGGTTTCCGGCGACAGAAAAAAAAATAGATGTTTCACAAGCTGTAAAATGCTTTTACTATGTTGGAAGATCAGAGCAAGCCTTCCGGATCTTATCACAATTAAATTAAAATTAGGGTATACATTTTATACATTGGTGGAGGTTTTTGGTTTGATAGTGGTGCAAGATTCGAATTTTATGATCACATATTACCATCAATGGAAAGCTCGTGTCATAGGCTATAAAAGGCTTGTACTATGTTGGAAAATCAGAGCATGCCTAACGGGACTTACCACAATTAAAATAAAATTTGCGTACTAAATTTTATAAATTGTTGGAGGTTTTTGGTTTGATAGTGGGCAACATTTGAATTTTATGATCAAATATTACAATAGTCGGAAAGCTCGTGTCACAAGTTATAAAATGCTAGTACTGTGCTGGACAATTAAAGCAAGCCTAACGGGACTTATCGCAATTAAAGGAAAATTTGGATACTAAATTTTGTAAATTGTTGGAGATTTTTGGTTTATAGTGGGCAACATTTGAATTTTATGATCAAATATTACAATAGTCGGAAAGCTCGTGTCACAAGTTATAAAATGCTAGTACTGTGCTGGACAATTAAAGCAAGCCTAACAGGACTTATCGCAATTAAAGGAAAATTTGGATACTAAATTTTGTAAATTGTTGGAGATTTTTGGTTTATAGTGGGATACATTTTATAAATTGTTAGGGTTTTTTGTTTGATTGTGGGGCAAGATTTGAATTTTGTGATCAATCATAACAATCGATGGAAACCTCGTTTCATAAGCTATAAAAGGCTTGTAACATGTTGGACAATGAGAACAAGCGTAACGGGACTTATCGTAATTAAAGAAAAATTTGGGTTTAAAATTATATAAATTGTTGGAGGTTTTTGGTTTGATATTGGGACAAGATTTGATTTGGTAACATATTACCATAATTGGAAAGTTCGTGTCACAAGCTATAAATTTCTAGTACTATGTTAGAAAATCAGAGCAAGCCTAACGGGACTTATCGTTATTAAAGAAAAATTTGGGTTTTAGATTATATAAATTGTTGGAGGTTTTTGGTTTGATATTGGGGCAAGATTTTTATCTTATGATTACATATTACCATCGTTGGAAAGCTCGTATCACAAGCTATACAATGCTAGTACTATGTTGGATTATCAGAGCAAGCCTAACGGGTCTTATCACAAATAAATTAAAATTGGGGTACTAAATTTTATAAATTGTTCGAGGTTTTCAGTTCGATTTTGGGGGGATTTTCAGTTTCAGTGGGTAGTGAGGAGACTAAATAAAAGTAAGACCGTTGTAAAAAAGTATCTTGCGGATTTCAAGAACTATTTTTTGCCTTAAATTTCACTCTCTCAGCCCTCAAAATTAGATCGAAAAATTCCTAAGGAAAGTGCATAAGGAGCTACGAATAATTTTGGCAAAGATATGTCCCTTGAAACAATGACAGCAAATGTGTTGTCTTTTCGGACTTTAATTCCACTTTACTTAACTTTACTTTACTTTACTTTTACTTTCACGATTTAAAAAAAGAAAGACTTATTCTGTCAATACATCACAGCCGTACATCAGGTGTTATGGTGTGGGGGAGGGGATCTATGGCACAAACGAATTAGAGTTTTGAACTACTTCAGTGAACGGAAATAGAAACAAATGTTTTCTGGAATGGGGATGTTTGTGGATCTTTGGCATGGCTTTTGTAACAAGACAACGTCCTAATCCGCACTTCCAGAATAGCTAGAGGCTGGATTCAGTCGGAAAACGTGGAACTTTAGGCATATCGTTGAAGACGTCTAGGCCTCTATCTATCTCGAAATTTTTATGAAGCTGGTAGACAATTGGAAGACAAGGACGTCTTAATCAAAGCTATCTGAGATGCATGGGATAAAATTGCGCTTAATTATTAAAAAAAAACTGTATAGTTCAATTCCTAAACGGTCTTATAGAGCTAATGCCAAAAAAAGAGGGCATACTATCTATTAATGGACTAAAACATAATAATTTAATGTTTAAAACACAAAAAATAAACATTTTTTAATTTTTCCTTTTTATTTAAAGATTTTCCCAAGTAGCCTCAATAAAGTGACGCAACTATTTATACCCTTTTTTATCAGTTTATTAAGAGAATTTGAGAAATTCTTCCCATGCATTTTCCTAACTTTCTCTTTAATTTTCAGGTTTCATTTTTGGAAAATATGTACTTACTCACAGGTAATAAATATTTCCGACTAAGAAATTTCCAAGAGTTATAAATGGCGAAAAACGTTTGCAAAAAAATATGGCCTCATCAAGTTATTCGGAGTGTATTTAGGTACTTAGTCAACTTAATATTATACTTATAATTTTATTGATGTTCGATGGAAAATCAATAATGCCAAGGATTTCTACCACTCCCAAGAAAGCAGCAGTAGTAGTAGCAAAATATAGAATACACATAAGAAAAATAAATAGCAAAAAGATGATATATCCTAACTCATCTCGTACTTTCATAAAAATGTATAAAGTACATATGTATATATATAGGAGCCGATTTCGTTTCAAGGCAGATGCCTTAGATACTCGTACAAATTAAACGAAACGTTCTAGTGACTAATGCTACCAGCATTATATAAACATCAGGCAAAGCAGCAACAGCATGAGAGACAAACAATTTAGAACTCATATCAACACATCCGTGGATGATCTTAGGCTAAGGAGTTTGTGGACGTGCGAGTGTTATACAAATGCAAGAATGTTAAGCATTTAAGTAGAATTTTTGACATCAACCGGCTGCCGAGCGAAATATACCTGGTTTGAAGTTTTTTTTTTTAATTTAATGTAGGAACCATATGAAACATAACGACAAATGCATTAGTGTAAAAGAATTAATTTTAATGCATCAACACTTTGGTCATTATCATCTCAGTACAAGATTTACATTTACCTAAAAGAAATGGATGTCAGAATGTTCCCTTCCTAAGAAAACCGTAGTGTGTGTGTAAATCAAGCAAATCGCTCTCGTTGCAGTCAGTTGAAAAATATTTATGAATGTAGGGAACAAATTTTCACGTCCTTGCTGCTCTCCCCATTCTCACAAACAATATTTTTCTCTCTCATGCGTACAATTCAGCACCAACATGCGCACTACCCGGGCGTGGTGCTCACTACGCGGAGAGAATTTAAACACAATGAAGACAGACAGACGCGTAGATACTTGCTGTCTGACATAATACAGGACATGCAAGAAGGACTATTCTGAAATCATCTGAATGACCTCGTCGTCAGAACACAAAGTCTCTGCCATATGGCTACGTCACAAAAACATGTGTTTCGTTAGTAGTTGAGATGCAAGTTGTAACGTTGTAAATGTTGCGCAGAAATGTGTATATGTGTGTGTGTGTGATGTTAGCAAATGCCGTACAGAATAAAAGCAAATCCATAGGAGGCTTCTTTAGCAAGGTGCGAGCGTTACCCTAAATGCCAAGAAATTGCCGACGTGATTTTAGAATTGTTTTTTAAACGTAAACACATACACATACTTGTAATTCCATATACAATTTTACGTATTTTTGCATTAATCGGAGAAAGTTCAAATTTTCATTCTGGTAGATATCCGTAATTCATTGCCATATTTTATGTAGTTTGCCAACAAATGGCAAAATCGCACACTCGTAAGCCTAATTTATGACAACATCATGCCCGCCTTATATTTTCAGTGTACAACAAAATTTATTCAAAGATATGTAAAGGCTTTTGATGGCTGTCATGTTATTTCAAAAGAAGGCTGTGTACCTACCATACAAGATCCAGCATTCCATCTTAATGCAAAAGCATTCATAAATCTCACAATTGCACATAAAACGAACGTTGTCTGCAAAGTGGTAACACTATTATACTAAAATATCATTAAATTAAATTGCCCGCCGTGACTTAAGGGCGGGAGGTCTGAAGCCCAAATACCAGGAAAACAAGAAAAGGCTTTTCCACGGTTCTCCCTCTCGCTAATGTCTGACAAACGTCCAAAAACAATAACTGTCATCAGTAAGCTTCTTAATTTGCCCTTCAGATATGACTTTAAATTGTGTGCAAAAATATAACACGCACGGCACGAATGGTCGCAAAAAGATAGGTCCTTGACCACAACGGTCTGTTGTGTCAAATCCTATTATTATTACTGTTGTTACAAAATAATTATCAGATTTTAGTTTGCAATGCTTGTTAACTGAATAGAATAAATAAAATTTTAATAAGTTGCCATAAGCCAAAGAACAACTGGAAGTTGTCATATTCGTCAAAACCACCTCACCACAGCATTCATTCCGACTCCAACAAAATGCTAAAAATTTTAAAGGTTAAAATCTCAACATTTCAAGTTTTATTCCTTTATTTAAAACCTGCCAGGTTCCGTATTATTTAATTTATGGTCGAATAAATCCACCCTTAATTTTTTTTCGATCACAAAATCGACTGAAAAGTTTACTTTGTTTTTTTTTTGTTACTGTATTCTGATCGATCGGATCCGAAACTGTTTGAAAAAGTTGGCTTTGAATAGTTTCGCATTGTTAAGCTTCGGGCATGATGTTTTACGGCATCCTTCCAGCGTACAACTAGCCTTACTCGCTATCGTTTCCCAGCGCAATTGATTTTCTAAGCAGTATCCTCTCAGCTCATGCAAGTGTCCGGCCCACTTACTCGAACTTACCAAACTTGATTCTCTTCATCAAGGAACGCTCGAAGAACTCTGATCAACATTTTCTGTAAGAGTTTTATCTCGAACACGGCTAAGAGTTCAGAGGCTATTTACTAAGCACCCAATCCTCGGATCCGTATGTGTCTTGACAGACTTTAATTGGCTTAGTTTAAAGGATGCCTAAATCACCCTTGTGCTTTGTTTTGCTCTTATTTATGTTTCCTGTTTGTCACTGTTTTATCGCTTCTACCACCAGAGGTGCTCAAGATAAAATGCTGCCTTTCCTTAAGCTCAACCACAAACCCGTGGCACACCAAATTCTTATTAGTTTTCACTTAATCCCATCTTCGGACATACTATTTAGTTTAGCCGTTTCTTTAGCCGTGCAGCACATATGTGGAATGCTTTGCCAATCTCTGTATGCCCGCTTCATTTCGATCCGCACACAATCATGACCCAAGACATCTCCTCCTTTCCCCTCCATAATCTTAAAGCCTACGCTGTGCCAAACATAGAGCCAAATTTTATAGGGGAGCAAGCGTCCAGGCAATTTGGAATCATTAACAGTCTTTACAGCGAAAAACTTGAAGATGTACCTGAACACAGGGCAAAAAGTACATCAGTTATTGCCTGCAGACCGCTAAAAAACAATGAACAACGACTTTAAGCTACCAGCAAAACAGTGCAACCGCACACGCAGAAAGCGCGACAGTGAACAAGCGCTTCTCAACCCTTTAATCGCATGATATGACCATACTAGACTTTTTTCTTTTGAGTTTTTTGAAGTCGCGAGTCTATACAAACAAGCCAGAGACCATGACGGCTGTTAAGGAGAACGTCCGACAAAAAACTGGGAATTTGTCGCCAGAAGTTTTGAGAAAAGTCATGGAAAATGCTGCGGAACGAGCGCGTGGAAGATATTACATGAAATCCGTTAGAGCCTCTTTCAGGTTGTGTATTTTTTTATAATGTACACACGGTCAAGGGGTTTCCACCTTTATAATGCTTAGCACAGCGTGGGCGTTCGGAAATTAAGGAAGGAAAAGGTGAGATATCTATGCACATGTGTCTTGAATGACTGTATATCATACAAATGCGGCCACACAGAGTCGGGCAATTCATTACACATAATTATAGTTCTGCTAAAGATGAAATTGGTTGGTACGTCCGAAGATAGTTCTAATGGCAGACCCGTGAGCTTGAGATGAGGCACGGGTATTGCGGTTGGGTTGAGAATGGGCGGGATGCATTTGGATATTTCTTTTGAACACCGCTTATGGAAAAAGCTATAAAACAGTGACAAGCAGGAAACATTCCTACGATGTTCAATCGATTCGATTCTTTTCGCGATATTTACGTCACCAATAAGTTTTATCGCGCGGTTCTGAATTCTGTCGAGTAGATGCAATGTGGTCTGTCCAGACAATACAGTTGTATTGAAGTTTAGGGCGAAAATATGCTTTGTTAATAGTAGCCAGGTTTGAGGGAGTGAAGTAAATCTTGGACCGTTTAAGGAAAGCTAAACACTTCGCAGCATTCTTAGCGATGGCGAAGAAGCTTGTTGTTGACGAACATACCGAGTATTGTGAATTTTTCAGTTTCTTTGATGCAGAATCCATTTAGCCCCAATCACTCTTACTCCTTTTCTTATCAAAGTTTTTCCTTTTTTCCACAATAACAAAATATAAATTATATGGATATACCAAACAAGAAACAAATTTCCTCTACTCTTTGATCGAATGACGAATTTCACAAATGCACTAAATTTGTCTGAAAATAAATTCAGGTTCACTACTTGAAACTGATCTGATAGATTTTTGAAATTCTTTCTTTTTTTCATCGCAAACATTTTAAGGCGGCATTTCTCTTGGCTTTCAAATAGGACGGTGGTTATATTCTGCAGCTAATGGAGAGAAGAAGGCGAATGCATTTTCTAATCTCTGAACTAAACATTTTGATAATTTGCTTCATAAATTTTATTAAAAGTGCTAATCAAATCCAGTAATCATGGAAGCTATACGTTGGTTTTTTTGTTATCTCCGCCTGTGTGTTGGTGTGCTAACAACTGTATGTATACGGTTTTCATACGGAAAGGGCATTGTACCTATTAGAATGAATGTGTTTTACAAAGAAGGCCCTAAATAAATACACACACATCCAGGTACAAATTTTATACGAAGGCCCGAATAAGTCGTACTTTGCTTCTTTGTGTTGTGTGACTTACAATACATACCCATTCCATTATCGCTTTTTGTACATTTTCATTGCCCCACTACTCATTCACACCCTGTCTGTTTGAACTGAACAAATCTGAACCCATGTCGCCGTCGCCAGGTTAAGTATACTCACTCGTAAACGTGAAGATGTTTCATTTGAAAAACATCTAAGAGGGAAAATTTAAAAACTCGCCTACAGAGCCGAAAGGGAGGCAACAAATAATCATAAATAATCTCCTACAGAGCAAGAACGGTGCATTTGAAAATACTTGGTACTTGAACGGTGAACGGGACATGGGACCTTTATGTTTCGTTGGCAGGCAGACGTTCTCGTACGTACTTATTAACGAATCGCGCGGGTTGTATTTTCAATTAGATAAAATCTGGTTCTTAATCTTATGTTTTTTTTTCAATCGATCGATAGTTTGGTTTGTTAAGTGTTTTAATTTAAACTACCGATTGCTAGATTGTGATTGCCGCATCGTTAATTTGGACTCCGCATTGGAAACACATAACACACACACACGACATTATTTGCATTATTCATTTGTTGAAGCTCGACATTCGGCAATGCCCTCGAGAGCAGCAATGCGTCCGTACGTTCGTTTACGTTTTGTAAATGATATATCTACATAAAGCGTTCCTTTTGTTATTGTCGTTCCAATTTAGCATATACTAAATGCGAAAACCCCCCTACCAGCCCAGCCATCAGAGAAAGCATCGCACAGATCAGAAGTTTTAAGAAGTCTGCGACACATTGATACCAGATCGACACAAACGCATCAGTTTGATTACATTATTCGTTGTGCCGACTGGTTTGGTTTGATTGCCTCCATGGCGGAGGAGTTCGAATGTTTTTTTGGATACAGAGCCCGAATCCGAATAACATTGCGCGGAAGCCAGTTTTTTCAATGCGATGCGATTCCAAACGTATCAACAAGAACAAAACAACTCAAATGCAATTTTTAAATCAGTGAAATATCGACAAAGGAATCGATTGCTACAAGCGGAGAGAAATTTATTTAATTCATCAGTTAAAGTTAATTACTCATTTCTTAAGATATAAAACAGTCAAAATATGACTTTCGGTGTCGGTCGAGGTCGAGGCAAACCCATCTGAAAAAAATTCTAACGAGCTAGATTTGATTTGAAAAACAATAAACACTTTATGTAGTTACCAAAAAGATGAATTGGTTCTCTTTCTTTGTACCCCGATTCATAGCACGTCTCTTTTTCTATTGTAATGGAAAAACTGATTAATCGTCTGCTTGAGGAGGGTTCCGGGTAATTTCACCACCCACATTTTCTAATGACTAACTAACTAATGATTAAACTTTAACTGAACAGCAATATGAAAAATAGTGAAATATGCAATAATAAAGGATCTTTTATCTTTACAAATTTTATACTAATATTGATCATCAATTGCTTCGTAATCGTTTATATTTCTTGCAATTCTAATATTCACGTACATCTCGGTACTTCTTATATAATTACAATGAATATAAGTAAACATGTTAGCTAATAAAAATACATTTTTAATTTAAAACGTTTAAAACGAGTATTGTGCGTAGTAGTTTGCTTTGATCCGAAACAAATTGCATACTCGCGTTGAATTAATTTTTTTTGCGATTTGTTGTCTTTTTTGTCAATGTTAGCATAATGTTAGCATCAGCCAGTTCTGAGCTATGTTTAAAGTTTCAAGTCTCTAGCTCAAGTTACTTTAAAAGCAGTTACAAAGTTCCATCCTAACAGATAGACGTACATACACGAAAGCAATCTAATAAAAACGTTTTAAAAAAACAATCCATCGAACAAAAAATTCTTGTCAATAAAAATTCATCGCTTATTTAAATATTTCAAACGGTGTATTAAAATTCCCATGAAATAGTGCAAATTCGGTGAAAAAAAACGCGACGACAACATCACGCGGATGGCTTGCAAGGAAAAGTGATGTGATAGCAAATCTCACCAAAAAATTTATTCAGTCAATCAGTATTAGTGTATTTATCAAACTTGTTGGCCTTTAAACTTGTATAGCGTGACTTTAGTTTCAGAAATGTGTGCTCTTGGTATCTATGTATATGGTATAGCGTTCAACTTAACACTCCTACACAACTTTCATTAATGATCTGCTTCATTTAATCCAGTATTATGTGTATCTATTTGTTGCTAACGAATGCTCTGTCATCTTTTACTTACAGATATGGTAATAAATTTAATAATAATAGTTGCCGCAACAGACCGTTGGGTCCAGGCTCTAACATCTCGTGCGTGCTATACTTTTGCACACAAATGGACAATTTAAAGCCGTATCTGAAATGCCAAACGACAAACTTTATACGGCAGTTTTTACTCTCGGACGTTTCTCAGACATCCACGAGAGGTGGGACCGTCAAAAAGATTTTTGTTGTTTTCCTGTTATTCGAACATCGAACCTTTAGCTTAGTAGTCAAACGCACTTACCACCCACCCGCATATATTAAGCGTTCTAATTCTTATCAGCATAATTTTCTCAAATCTTGGTGAGTGTATTATCGAGAATCCTT
Organism: Nephrocerus scutellatus; assembly: GCA_947095585.1. Taxonomy (NCBI): domain Eukaryota; kingdom Metazoa; phylum Arthropoda; class Insecta; order Diptera; family Pipunculidae; genus Nephrocerus; species Nephrocerus scutellatus. The sequence goes on from OX352761.1 coordinate 34,838,367, forward strand.
GCAGAAATTATCGTATAGTCCATATAGCCTACGTATACTGAGCAATATTTAGTCTTCCCAAAACAGCAAATAAGTATTCCACCCACCCCATCTGATAATCACAAAACTTTAAATTTCATGTCAGGTCAGGTGCACCCAGAACCACCGTGCTAGACATACGCACTAATAGGTGACAAAAAAACACCGTGATTGAACTAGGTACTGGCATAGACCATCAACTTGATATATCATCAAAGAAAAAAGTCCACGAACGATGCGGCAAATTTTAATAGATATCTCGGTCACCGAACTTCGACTTCAATAACTAAATTGTTTGGCCAGCTGATTCGCATGTATCATCGTCTTTTTCTAGCCTCCTATGATACAAGTCAAAATACATATATGTATGTATGTATAGTCGAAATTAATCGTCTAACAAAAAGCAGTTAAATTCATCCATATCCGAGAAACCTTATTAGAAAAATCTGGCATCTCAATTGAAAAACTATTTACATACATACATACATTAATTCCAGAGACTCGCCTTTTACATGTTATAGACATAGCTTTAATACCCTTACGGTCATGCAGTCTTGTTGACATGGTCTTGTTATTAGTCTTGTTCTTGCACGTTCAGTCTTGGTCTTGGTCTAGCTAGTGTTTGGATGGTCTTAATCTTATCTTGGATTTACATTAAGACAAAGACCAATTTCGCTCAACACTAAATGCAATCCTTAGCAACTGGCAAGTGAATTAAGAAATAATAACAGTAGAATGCACGAACGAGTGGCGACCATTCATCCAGTTACGAAGAAACTTGTGTTCCGTGGCAGATGTTGACATTAAAGAAAAATTCGAAAACAATTGAAGTTTTATCAAGACTGCATGTCAAAGCCTAATAAAGTTATTATAGTATATTACATAACGAGCTAGGAAAGTGGACGATAAGCACTTGTTAGCGTGTAATATACTTTTTTAAATTCTCTATATTAACTTCACTTGCCCGTGGCTGGCTGGCTGGCTGGCTGGCACACCAAATCTTGTGATCAATTTTTAACCAACTTCCTAAAGTCCGATTTTATTGAAATTTTGCACACATGTGTATCTCCCATGACAACACTTTCTATTAAAATTAAGGGCCTCTCGGGCCGCGGAGTCGGGGGGCTCCCATAAAAATATTTTACAAAAAGTACCCGATTTTATTCAAATCTTATACACATGTGTATCTCCGATGGACATCACTTTATGTATCACACTTTGTGAATTAATTAGCGAATTTACACGAAAAATTTTAATTTTTATGCGTTGTTTTTTTCACACAACAAAAACTATTTTTCTGCTTAACTGCTCATGCGCAATGCAAAACTACTGTGGGAATATGTGTTCGCTGAGACTGCAGTTAATAACAATAGTATTTTATATGTTTACACACTAGTATGGATAGTGCCTACTTTCGAGGGTTATAGCATAGGAAAAGTAACTTTAGTCTATGGTCGTGTGAAAACATACTTTTATGTATTTATGCGTTTGCTTATTACACAAATAAATTAACAAATAAAATTGTTAGTGGTTACCATATCTTAGGAACAATTTGAAAGATTCACTTTTTGAGAGGAATAAAACTCATTAGATTTTTTTTGCTTGAAAGTAAGCAGAATTTTAATTCGTTAACCATACCATATGTAGATACACCAGCAGAAGCGAGGATCGAGCTAGAATACCTGTATCGAAGCAAAATGAGATAATTTGTAATTATATTACCAACCTGGCCTCAAAGCAGAGGAAGCAGCGAGCAGGTGCGATAGCAGAACCGTTTACAGAATCACCAAAGAGCTGACAGGTGGTCACCGCTCTAGCCAACATCCGGTGAAAGGAAAGGGATGGTGCCATACTCGTTTCAGATGAGGATCAGCTCAAGCGATGGAAGGAGCAATTCTCAACGGTCCTTAACCGTGTATTCGCTAACGATATGCACCAAAATCAAACGGAGCTGCCGGAAGTAACAATTTCCCGAATTCGCACCTCAACTCCCAGTAAAGATGAGATCGCTACCGCGATCAACGCACTAAAGAACAACAAGCCGGTAGAACTAGATGGTATACCCGCAGAGCTTCTGCGCGCCGCTCCAACGACATCAGCAGAGCTTTTATATCCTCTTGTAAAGGGCGCTTGGGAGGCAGAAAGTTTCCCCGACGAGTGGAAGAAGGGAATGATTGTCAAGCTCCATAAAGAAGGTAGTCTTATGGAGTGCGAAAACTGGAGAGGCATTTGCGCTCTTCCATCAGTTGCAAAGGTAATAGCCAAAGTAGTACTTGAGCAAATTAAGGAACATCTGGAAGATGCACTCGATGCCGAAAAAGCAGGTTTCCGCACTGGATTCTCCTGTGTAGACCACATCCACTCCATGCAGATGAACAGTGCGTTGAATTTCGGGCACCTGCTGTTCATCGATTTTAAGAAGGCGTTTGACAGTGTCAACAGACAGTTTATATGGCTCGCCTTGAGCAGGAGAGGTATACCCGATAAACTAATAGCTATTATTAAAGCAACCTATGATGGCTCTAAATGAGGGGAAAGCTGTCAGAGGAATTCGAGATCCTAAGTGGGGTACGACAAGGTTGCATTCTATCGCCGATACTCTTTTTATTGGTGATTAGCGATGTGCTTCGCGCAGCTTTATCTACTGTAAATGGAGGAATTCGTTGGACTCTTACATCTCAACTGAAACATCTGGACTACGCCGACATCGTTTGTTTACTCTCACACAGGATTATGGAGCTGCACCAAATGACAAAAAATGTGGAAAGGGAGGCAAATGTTGCGGGTTTGAAGATTAATACGGCCAAAACCAAAATCATCAACCTCGGCACTAACTCAGTAACTCAAGTTAACATTGCTGGACAGCCGGTAAAGAGAGTAGAGAGTTTCCAATATCTTGGGAGTATTGTCTCGACCGAAGGTGGAACCGAACAGGACATTGTCAACCGAATCGGCAAAGCAAAATCGGTGTTTGGAATGATGTCCATGATATGGCGAAGCAATGCGATCAGCTTAAACACCAAGCTGCGACGGTTCCATTCAAATGTTGAATCTGTGCTGTTGTATGGGTTCAGCACTTGGAAGGTGACCGCTACTATCACAAAAAGATTACAAACGTTCGTAAATGGGTGCCTACGGCACATCTTAAAGGTTTTCTGGCCTAACCGTCTCTCTAACGAACATCTTTACCAGAGAACGGGTCAGGAACCAATAGACACAACCATCCAACGACGGAAGTGGCAGTGGATTGGCCATACACTCCGAAAAGGCGACGGTTCCAAAGCAAACTACGCAATGCAATGGAATCCGTTATCTTAGGATGGTAGAAGAAAGGGTCGTCCGAGAAATACATGGCGCAGAACAGTTGAGAAGGAGTCACGGCAATTGGGGAAGAGTTGGAGAGAGTTGAAGCTCATTGCCAGGGACCGCACGCGATGGCGCGTAGGCGTAGTAGAGGCCCTAGGTTAGGTAATTGGACATTATCTTGCGAGTTAGAAGTTTCTGGCAATCTAAGGACCATACTGTAGGCACTTTTTAGCTAGTAATGTACGCTTTTTTTCAAACGACCAAATGAGTCATTCTCCTAAGCTGTTCATGCGCAATGCAAAACTACTGTGGGAAATGTATTCGCTGAGTATTTTTTATGTTAACACACTAATGTGGATAATGACTACTTTCGAGGCTAGGTTATAGTGTAGAAAACAGTCTCCTTCGTATATGTCGTGTGTCTGTGATAACGATAAATGATAAAATTATCACAATAAAAAAAAGTCAAATTTAGTGAAAAAACTAAAATATTTTATCCTACACATTTTGTCGATAAGAAATTATTTTTTTTCACCGACAGAATTCTGGCCCTGATATCATATTCATCATTCTGCTTAATGGAACACGACAGCGAGACCGGCCAAGCCTACGCTGGAAGGATAACGTAGACCAGGACGCCCAGAGTTTAGGAATGTAAAACTGGATGACATCGGCTCAAAATCGGGACCGGTGGACAGACTTTTTGCGGGAGGTCTTGTAAAGCCAAATATGATGATGATGATTTTTACTAGTACGGTCGGTCGCATACCTCGCTATGACTGAATAAGTTTCATAACAAAAGCAATGCAACGAAAACTATTGCCTTTTGTCGAACGCACTTTGGAATTGACGTTTTGTTTTGTTGGTTTTTTGTCGCATGACTGACACCTGGGCAGAGGAACTTCTTTGATAACTTTTGCGACGTAACTGATGATCGAGCAGCAAAAAATGCATTATGCTGGGATGCTGGAAGGCAATTATATCCACCTGGCATTGAGTAATTACTGTTTAAGGTCAAAGACAGTGTTCGTTCGCCGCTTTCCAGTTCAACCAGCCAGCGTATGAGGAAAACAAGTGTACATATAGAGCTGCTTGAATTCATCTTGCGGTCCCACACATTAATGCTTTGCTCGCTGGAAGCATCCCTTATACATTGCTTTTTTCATTTGATGAATCTTGGTGTGAAAAAATCCTCCAATGGGCCGTACGTAAACCGATTTTCTGTGGACTCAATCGTAATCAGAGATGAATAAGTTCACAGTCCGGAAACGGGGAAAATTAGTGTACGTAGTATTTGGCTGTGTTTTTTATGTTTCGAGCATTCACACACTCACAGTGCAACGGTAGTGATGACTTTTATTTGAAAAAAAACAGAGAATAACACGACAGAGTCAGAGCAGTTGCCGTCAACGTCAAATGTTTCGTCATTGCACTACTCGTCGTCGTCGTCAGCTGATAATGCGTTCATCAGATAAGCAATGTTCGCCATACTCTGATACTCATAACTTCGGTTGCGGTTGAAGCATCAGAAATAAATCACTGCATCAGTGCGCGTTTTGTATACAATTTCGTACCGGGCTCTAGTCCAACAATAACGTGAGCCTGTTCTGTGCGCTGTGCCCGCCGGACAAACTGAAAACGAAGAGATAATAATACGATCGATAATATGCCTGCGGCGGCGAGCATTTTCAACTTTAACTGACACACCTCTCAACTAAAGTCGTCGGTGCGGCTACTGCCTGGAAAAAAATCGTCATCAGTTAACTGGCAACGCAGTTCATGAGAAATGGTGATGTCCCACGTGTGTACGTCTCGTCCCACAGGCACAACTCATTGATTTCTTTCTTTCTTCAGCTGTTTCTGCTAGCGGGTTTTATGCGCTTGAAGATGACGATGTGCAAGCCGCGCAGCCACACACATTCATGCAAATGTGACCATGTGACTAAGGCGGCTTATTCTGAATTTAAATGACTCTTTTGTTGCAATGAAATATAATGCCAATACGAATGGGGAAGGACATCAAAGATCGCTTTGTTGGTGAATTTTTTTATTGCGCTCGTATATAGTAGTATGTACTTCATTATTCCAATCCGTGAATTATTTGAGTAGATGTATCCATCAGGCATAAATACGGTGCTTAGATACGGCAGATCCGGGCAGTAAATGCCACCTCCGTAGCTACCTTTGTACTGAAACTACAAAAACAAACCGTGAATAATGAGAAAGATGATGATAGGGAGAGGGAGATAGAAAGAAAGAAAGAAAGAAATGAAATCTAAATTTTTGTTTTTCGAGGGAATTTAGTCAAAGCGAAATATCTGCTGTGTTTTTACGACAATTTAATTATATTACTTACACTGCGGATGTATTGTGCTCGTGCATAGTGAGTTCTTGTGATTTTTCTGTTCAGCGATTTCTGAGTGGATGTACCGTATTGGCCTCCTGCCAATATATTTTTTTTGGTTTTTCAATTATAATAAAGTAAGTAAGGGTACTTGGAAATAAGTATACCTACATGCAGTTCTGCAAGCAAAGGCGAAAATAACAACAAAACGCTATTTAAAACGCTAGATAAAGATATTTATTATTCATGCCATTGCAGTTACCTTTGGCATTTTATGGCCAACTCATGAATTAATCGCGTGAGAAATACATACATACTTCTATTTTTTCTATTACAACAAGGACATTTTTTTATTTTGATCTTTAAAGGGAAAAATTCGAGTACGAGCACACAAAACTTTAAAGTACATATTTTTTTGTATGTTCATTTCTTTAAAGTCAAAAACAGAGTGAAACACTATCTCGAGTCAATTGCAGCAGCTGGTAACAGCATGTAACCAGAGTAACTCACACGGTTGCTTAAAGCAAACCAAGCCTACAAATAAAAGTCTGTGAAGACTCTTCAAATTCGATGTACATAATGTATACAATATGTACAGGAGGGCTGGGTGCTTAGCAAGAAGCACGCCGGTGAATTTACGCATTTAAGAAGAAAGTCTTAATAAGAATTTTTGTCCTAGTATGGACGATGAAAAGGATTCATTCATTTTTAAATTCTCTATATTAACTTATCGTCGGCAGGTGTAAGTCTGTCTCCCGGTGGCTGGCTGACTTGTGGGTGGAATCTTTTGATAACTTTTTAACCCACTTACTAAAGCCCGATATTATTCAAACTTTCCACACATGTGTATCTCCGGTGACAATACTTTCAATAAAAATTTGGAAATGATCGGCTCCGGGGTCGAATACACCCGGTTTTCTGCAAATTTTGTACATATGTGTGAGTTTCTCTGGTGACAACACTTTTTGTAAATTTCGAAGTAATCAGGTGCAAGGAAGAGGGGTTCCCACATAAATTTTTTAAAACTAACCCGATTATATTCTACTTTGCACACGTGTGTAGATATCTTCGATTAGAGAATTTACACGAACAATTTTTATTTTTATGGGTTGATTTTTACTTTCTTTTACATAGTAAATGGAAGTATAGTAATCATAAAATTTTTCAAAGTATATCCGTATCTCCTGAGTCAGAAAAAGCGAAAATAAAAAAACTGTCTGTCTATATTTCTGTATGTGTTCACTCTACAATCCAGACGGCTGAACTTATAGGGATGAAAATTCATATTTAAGCTTTTTACATAAATTGTGAGGGGCAGATAATTTTGACGGAAATTTCACGGCCGGAAGTGACAGTTTACTTAGACAGTTTTTCGGGTTTTTGCAAATAACTCAAAAAGTATAGCACTTAGGAGAAATCTCTTAAGTGCAAAAGAAATTTAAACAAAAACAAAAAAAAAAATAATAAAAAAAATTAAAAGAATAAAAAAAAAAAATTTAATATACTTCAGTAAATTTTAATGAAGGGTTGGATATTTAAAAGTTTGCTATAAAATGAGTATATTTTTTTGGAATTTTTTTTATTGTGAAGGTGAGTCTTCGATTTAAGAATGAAAAGCAATTTCGTTCAGCAGAGGGAGTCTGCTGGCCTTACAGTCCAGTTTTTTTCAAAAACATTTCGGCGCCTATATCACGAATAACAGTCGCAATGTACGCATGTGAAGTTTTTAACAAATAACAAAATTAACAGAATCTCATATGTATACAGCCTGCATATGTATTGGTAAAAATAACATTTGTTATTTTGAATTTAGAGGTTCGCTGTAAAGCAGATTAACAAGCTCACATATATGTCTTACTAAATTGACCCACACCTGTGTCTTCCTAAAGGAATAATCTATCGAATAGAGTTTGTTAGATTACAATGCAGAGGGGAAGAGGCATTTGTGCATCGGCTTGAACTTTTGTTATTTTTATGAAATTCTTCAATTTGGAGGTTCTCTGTCAAGCGGATTGGCCAGTTCCCAGAGATGTCTCACTAAATTCACCCACACCTGTGTCTTCCTAAAGGAATAATCTATCGAATAGAGTTTGTTAGATTACAATGCAGAGGGGAAGAGGCATTTGTGCATCGGTTTGAACTTTTGTTATTTTCATGAAATTCGTCAATTTGGAGGTTCTCTGTCAAGCGGATTGGCCAGTTCCCAGAGATGTCTCACTAAATTCACCCACACCTGTGTCTTCCTAAATTCCTAAAGGAATAATCTATCGAATAGAGTTTGTTAGATAACATTGCAGAGGGGAAGAGGCATTTGTGCATCGGTTTGAACTTTTGTTATTTTTATGAAATTCTTCAATTTGGAGGTACTCTGTCAAGCGGATTGGCCAGTTCCCAGAGATGTCTCACTAAATTCACCCACACCTGTGTCTTCCTAAAGGAATAATCTATCGAATAGAGTTTGTTAGATTACATTGCAGAGGGGAAGAGGCATTTGTGCATCGGTTTGAACTTTTGTTATTTTCGTGAAATTCGTCAATTTGGAGGTTCTTTGTCAAGCGGATTGGCCAGTTCCCAGAGATGTCTCACTAAATTCACCCACACCTGTGTCTTCCTAAAGGAATAATCTATCGAATAGAGTTTGTAAGATTACAATGCAGAGGGGAAGAGGCATTTGTGCATCGGTTTAAACTTTTGTTATTTTCGTGAAATTCGTCAATTTGGAGGTTCTCTGTCAAGCGGATTGGCCAGTTCCCAGAGATGTCTCACTAAATTCACCCACACCTGTGTCTTCCTAAAGGAATAATCTATCGAATAGAGTTTGTTAGATAACATTGCAGAGGGGAAGAGGCATTTGTGCATCGGTTTGAACTTTTGTTATTTTTATGAAATTCTTCAATTTGGAGGTACTCTGTCAAGCAGATTGGCCTGTTCCCAGAGATGTCTCACTAAATTCACCCACACCTGTGTCTTCCTAAAGGAATAATCTATCGAATAGAGTTTGTTAGATTACAATGCAGAGGGGAAGAGGCATTTGTGCATCGGTTTGAACTTTTGTTATTTTTATGAAATTCTTCAATTTGGAGGTTCTCTGTCAAGCGGATTGGCCAGTTCCCAGAGATGTCTCACTAAATTCACCCACACCTGTGTCTTCCTAAAGGAATAATCTATCGAATAGAGTTTGTTAGATTACATTGCAGAGGGGAAGAGGCATTTGTGCATCGGTTTGAACTTTTGTTATTTTCGTGAAATTCGTCAATTTGGAGGTTCTTTGTCAAGCGGATTGGCCAGTTCCCAGAGATGTCTCACTAAATTCACCCACACCTGTGTCTTCCTAAAGGAATAATCTATCGAATAGAGTTTGTTAGATTACAATGCAGAGGGGAAGAGGCATTTGTGCATCGGTTTGAACTTTTGTTATTTTTATGAAATTCTTCAATTTGGAGGTTCTCTGTCAAGTGGATTGGCTAGTTTGCAGAGATGTCTCACTAAATTCACCCACACCTGTGTCTTCCTAAAGGAATAATCTATCGAATAGAGTTTGTTAGATTACAATGCAGAGGGGAAGAGGCATTTGTGCATCGGTTTGAACTTTTGTTATTTTTATGAAATTCTTCAATTTGGAGGTTCTCTGTCAAGCGGATTGGCCAGTTCCCAGAGATGTCTCACTAAATTCACCCACACCTGTGTCTTCCTAAAGGAATAATCTATCGAATAGAGTTTGTTAGATAACATTGCAGAGGGGAAGAGGCATTTGTGCATCGGTTTGAACTTTTGTTATTTTTATGAAATTCTTCAATTTGGAGGTACTCTGTCAAGCGGATTGGCCAGTTCCCAGAGATGTCTCACTAAATTCACCCACACCTGTGTCTTCCTAAAGGAATAATCTATCGAATAGAGTTTGTTAGATTACAATGCAGAGGGGAAGAGGCATTTGTGCATCGGTTTGAACTTTTGTTATTTTCATGAAATTCGTCAATTTGGAGGTTCTCTGTCAAGCGGATTGGCCAGTTCCCAGAGATGTCTCACTAAATTCACCCACACCTGTGTCTTCCTAAAGGAATAATCTATCGAATAGAGTTTGTTAGATTACAATGCAGAGGGGAAGAGGCATTTGTGCATCGGTTTGAACTTTTGTTATTTTTATGAAATTCTTCAATTTGGAGGTTCTCTGTCAAGCGGATTGGCCAGTTCCCAGAGATGTCTCACTAAATTCACCCACACCTGTGTCTTCCTAAAGGAATAATCTATCGAATAGAGTTTGTTAGATTACAATGCAGAGGGGAAGAGGCATTTGTGCATCGGTTTGAACTTTTGTTATTTTTATGAAATTCTTCAATTTGGAGGTTCTCTGTCAAGCGGATTGGCCAGTTCCAGGAGATGTCTCACTAAATTCACCCACACCTGTGTCTTCCTAAAGGAATAATCTATCGAATAGAGTTTGTTAGATTACAATGCAGAGGGGAAGAGGCATTTGTGCATCGGTTTGAACTTTTGTTATTTTCATGAAATTCGTCAATTTGGAGGTTCTCTGTCAAGCGGATTGGCCAGTTCCCAGAGATGTCTCACTAAATTCACCCACACCTGTGTCTTCCTAAAGGAATAATCTATCGAATAGAGTTTGTTAGATTACAATGCAGAGGGGAAGAGGCATTTGTGCATCGGTTTGAACTTTTGTTATTTTCATGAAATTCTTCAATTTGGAGGTTCTCTGTCAAGCGGATTGGCCAGTTCCCAGAGATGTCTCACTAAATTCACCCACACCTGTGTCTTCCTAAAGGAATAATCTATCGAATAGAGTTTGTTAGATTACAATGCAGAGGGGAAGAGGCATTTGTGCATCGGTTTGAACTTTTGTTATTTTCATGAAATTCTTCAATTTGGAGGTTCTCTGTCAAGCGGATTGGCCAGTTCCCAGAGATGTCTCACTAAATTCACCCACACCTGTGTCTTCCTAAAGGAATAATCTATCGAATAGAGTTTGTTAGATTACAATGCAGAGGGGAAGAGGCATTTGTGCATCGGTTTGAACTTTTGTTATTTTCATGAAATTCTTCAATTTGGAGGTTCTCTGTCAAGCGGATTGGCCAGTTCCCAGAGATGTCTCACTAAATTCACCCACACCTGTGTCTTCCTAAAGGAATAATCTATCGAATAGAGTTTGTTAGATTACAATGCAGAGGGGAAGAGGCATTTGTGCATCGGTTTGAACTTTTGTTATTTTCATGAAATTCTTCAATTTGGAGGTTCTCTGTCAAGCGGATTGGCCAGTTCCCAGAGATGTCTCACTAAATTCACCCACACCTGTGTCTTCCTAAAGGAATAATCTATCGAATAGAGTTTGTTAGATTACAATGCAGAGGGGAAGAGGCATTTGTGCATCGGTTTGAACTTTTGTTATTTTCATGAAATTCTTCAATTTGGAGGTTCTCTGTCAAGCGGATTGGCCAGTTCCCAGAGATGTCTCACTAAATTCACCCACACCTGTGTCTTCCTAAAGGAATAATCTATCGAATAGAGTTTGTTAGATTACAATGCAGAGGGGAAGAGGCATTTGTGCATCGGTTTGAACTTTTGTTATTTTCATGAAATTCTTCAATTTGGAGGTTCTCTGTCAAGCGGATTGGCCAGTTCCCAGAGATGTCTCACTAAATTCAACCAGACCTGTGTCTTCCTAAAGGAATAATCTATCGAATAGAGTTTGTTAGATTACATTGCAGAGGGGAAGAGGCATTTGTGCATCGGTTTGAACTTTTGTTATTTTTATGAAATTCTTCAATTTGGAGGTTCTCTCTCAAGCGGATTGGCCAGTTCCCAGAGATGTCTCACTAAATTCACCCACACCTGTGTCTTCCTAAAGGAATAATCTATCGAATAGAGTTTGTTAGATTACAATGCAGAGGGGAAGAGGCATTTGTGCATCGGTTTGAACTTTTGTTATTTTCGTGAAATTCGTCAATTTGCAGGTTCTCTGTCAAGCGGAATGGCCAGTTCCCAGAGATGTCTCACTAAATTCACCCACACCTGTGTCTTCCTAAATGAATAATCTATCGAATAGAGTTTGTAAGATTACAATGCAGAGGGGAAGAGGCATTTGTGCATCGGTTTGAACTTTTGTTATTTTCATGAAATTCGACAATTTGGAGAAGATTTAACTTTGTCCCTATAACGTTACATACATATTTTAAGTTGAATATTATATGTATACCTACAGCGTCATGCATAACCTAACAATAGATGATTTGAAATCATTTAATAGTGCGCCTTGAAATTACCCGCTGTTTCCACTAAGAATAAAATATTAAAATTTTACCCGCTGTTTCCACTAATAATAATAAATTTGTGCAATAATTTGCGTTTGTGTAGAAAATGAAAAAGTTAACGATTCAAAGATATTTAATCTTAAATGGGGAAAATTATTTTATTATAGACCATACCATTATATTAATCATTACAATAATATTATATGCAGTATTGTTATGTTGTAGTAAGAAAATATGTGACTGATGAATATACTATATTTATCACCACTCATGAAATATAGCCGGATTTTATTTGCCGAGGAACAACAACTATTGCACTTTCGAATTCCTTCTTTGGAATTGTGAAAATCTGCTGTTTAGCTGGTTTTGACATTCGAATTCCGAACTCGCTCGGCAAATAAAATACAGCTTATAAATTTGAAATTTTTAAATTTCTTCAGGCGCCATTCTGTCCTTCGGTTTCTAATATTTATTTCAGTATATAGCTGTATTTTGTTGAAAAACACAATTCTAATTATTCAAATGTCCCCAACAACCAGCCAAAATTCCCTTGCAGAAGAAATGTAAAAACAATCGCATAGAAAAATCTCACCAAAAGCGTTGCAAGACAGGCATTGGCTGCAAAATCTTCCCACACCAAACAGATCTACTTTTCTAATGACTTGCACAGCGGTATAATTCCAAAGCCTATGGAGATGTAAACTCCTATCGCCATATTGTCATATGAATTTTTGGTATACATTTGCAATTACTCTCTGGAAAAAATGCATAAATACATTCCAAAAAATCACGCGATATAATGTCTACCTCGATTTTTTTTTTACTGTGGCCGTGTTTTTTTTTATGTCAGAGTAATCGGATAATTAATTTAAATGTCAAAATTTAGATCTGTTTTTATTTTCATTTTACGAGAAAAAAAAATTTCTCTGTGTCGTTTTTATATACTCCGATAATTCTGGGATATGATCTTTTTACTCTGAAAAAAGATTCAGAGCATTTTTTGACAAACGTAGTTGTTTGTTTCTTTATCAATGAGACTACTACGGAGCAATTAGGGGAAAAATAAAACTTTTTTCTGATACTAAAAAAAACACACAGATATTTTTTTTGATCTGACAGATCTGGTCAGAGAAAATAATTTACTTTTATTCACTTTGTGTGCAGCGGTACAAGTTCGAAATTTATGGCTGAATTCTTTTTTGATGTCGAGATAGTTGGAGAGATAATTTAACTGTCAGAATTAGTATCTTTGTTTTTTTTTCATTCACCGAGAAATCTGTTTTTTCGTTCTTTTTTACGGCTCCGATTATTCTCGGATATGATCTTTTAACTATGAAAAAATATACAGAACGTTGCTTGACAGCTGTAGTTGTTTGTTTCTTTAAACATGAGACAGGTCGTCAACAAACTCTATTCGATAGATTATTCCTTTAGGAAGACACAGGTGTGGGTGAATTTAGTGAGACATCTCTGGGAACTGGCCAATCCGCTTGACAGAGAACCTCCAAATTGAAGAATTTCATGACAATTACAAAAGTTCAAACCGATGCACAAATGCCTCTTCCCCTCTGCATTGTAATCTAACAAACTCTATTCGATAGATTATTCCTTTAGGAAGACACAGGTGTGGGTGAATTTAGTGAGACATCTCTGGGAACTGGCCAATCCGCTTGACAGAGAACCTCCAAATTGAAGAATTTCATAAAAATAACAAAAGTTCAAACCGATGCACAAATGCCTCTTCCCCTCTGCATTGTAATCTAACAAACTCTATTCGATAGATTATTCCTTTAGGAAGACACAGGTGTGGGTGAATTTAGTGAGACATCTCTGGGAACTGGCCAATCCGCTTGACAGAGAACCTCCAAATTGAAGAATTTCATAAAAATAACAAAAGTTCAAACCGATGCACAAATGCCTCTTCCCCTCTGCAATGTAATCTAACAAACTCTTTTCGATAGATTATTCCTTTAGGAAGACACAGGTGTGGGTGAATTTAGTGAGACATCTCTGGGAACTGGCCAATCCGCTTGACAGAGAACCTCCAAATTGAAGAATTTCATTAAAATAACAAAAGTTCAAACCGATACACAAATGCCTCTTCCCCTCTGCATTGTAATCTTACAAACTCTTTTCGATAGATTATTCCTTTAGGAAGACACAGGTGTGGGTGAATTTAGTGAGACATCTCTGGGAACTGGCCAATCCGCTTGACAGAGAACCTCCAAATTGAAGAATTCATGAAAATAACAAAAGTTCAAACCGATGCACAAATGCCTCTTCCCCTCTGCATTGTAATCTAACAAACTCTATTCGATAGATTATTCCTTTAGGAAGACACAGGTGTGGGTGAATTTAGTGAGACATCTCTGGGAACTGGCCAATCCGCTTGACAGAGAACCTCCAAATTGAAGAATTTCATAAAAATAACAAAAGTTCAAACATATGCACAAATGCCTCTTCCCCTCTGCAATGTAATCTAACAAACTCTATTCGATAGATTATTCCTTTAGGAAGACACAGGTGTGGGTGAATTTAGTGAGACATCTCTGGGAACTGGCCAATCCGCTTGACAGAGAACCTCCAAATTGAAGAATTTCATGAAAATAACAAAAGTTCAAACCGATGCACAAATGCCTCTTCCCCTCTGCATTGTAATCTAACAAACTCTATTCGATAGATTATTCCTTTAGGAAGACACAGGTGTGGGTGAATTTAGTGAGACATCTCTGGGAACTGGCCAATCCGCTTGACAGAGAACCTCCAAATTGAAGAATTTCATAAAAATAACAAAAGTTCAAACATATGCACAAATGCCTCTTCCCCTCTGCAATGTAATCTAACAAACTCTATTCGATAGATTATTCCTTTAGGAAGACACAGGTGTGGGTGAATTTAGTGAGACATCTCTGGGAACTGGCCAATCCGCTTGACAGAGAACCTCCAAATTGAAGAATTTCATGAAAATAACAAAAGTTCAAACCGATGCACAAATGCCTCTTCCAATCTGCATTGTAATCTAACAAACTCTATTCGATAGATTATTCCTTTAGGAAGACACAGGTGTGGGTCAATATAGTGAGACATCTATGGGAACTGGCCAATCCGCTTGACAGAGAACCTCCAAATTGAAGAATTTCATAAAAATAACAAAAGTTCAAACATATGCACAAATGCCTCTTCCCCTCTGCATTGTAATCTAACAAACTCTATTCGATAGATTATTCCTTTAGGAAGACACAGGTGTGGGTGAATTTAGTGAGACATCTCTGGGAACTGGCCAATCCGCTTGACAGAGAACCTCCAAATTGAAGAATTTCATAAAAATAACAAAAGTTCAAACCGATGCACAAATGCCTCTTCCCCTCTGCAATGTAATCTAACAAACTCTATTCGATAGATTATTCCTTTAGGAAGACACAGGTCTGGTTGAATTTAGTGAGACATCTCTGGGAACTGGCCAATCCGCTTGACAGAGAACCTCCAAATTGAAGAATTTCATGAAAATAACAAAAGTTCAAACCGATGCACAAATGCCTCTTCCCCTCTGCATTGTAATCTAACAAACTCTATTCGATAGATTATTCCTTTAGGAAGACACAGGTGTGGGTGAATTTAGTGAGACATCTCTGGGAACTGGCCAATCCGCTTGACAGAGAACCTCCAAATTGAAGAATTTCATGAAAATAACAAAAGTTCAAACCGATGCACAAATGCCTCTTCCCCTCTGCATTGTAATCTAACAAACTCTATTCGATAGATTATTCCTTTAGGAAGACACAGGTGTGGGTGAATTTAGTGAGACATCTCTGGGAACTGGCCAATCCGCTTGACAGAGAACCTCCAAATTGAAGAATTTCATAAAAATAACAAAAGTTCAAACCGATGCACAAATGCCTCTTTCCCTCTGCAATGTAATCTTACAAACTTTATTCGATAGATTATTCCTTTAGGAAGACACAGGTGTGGGTGAATTTAGTGAGACATCTCTGGGAACTGGCCAATCCGCTTGACAGAGAACCTCCAAATTGAAGAATTTCATAAAAATAACAAAAGTTCAAACCGATGCACAAATGCCTCTTCCCCTCTGCATTGTAATCTAACAAACTCTATTCGATAGATTATTCCTTTAGGAAGACACAGGTGTGGGTGAATTTAGTGAGACATCTCTGGGAACTGGCCAATCCGCTTGACAGAGAACCTCCAAATTGAAGAATTTCATAAAAATAACAAAAGTTCAAACCGATGCACAAATGCCTCTTCCCCTCTGCATTGTAGTCTAACAAACTCTATTCGATAGATTATTCCTTTAGGAAGACACAGGTGTGGGTGAATTTAGTGAGACATCTCTGGGAACTGGCCAATCCGCTTGATAAAGAACCTCCAAATTGAAGAATTTCATAAAAATAACAAAAGTTCAAACCGATGCACAAATGCCTCTTCCCCTCTGCAATGTAATCTAACAAACTCTATTCGATAGATTATTCCTTTAGGAAGACACAGGTGTGGGTGAATTTAGTGAGACATCTCTGGGAACTGGCCAATCCGCTTGACAGAGAACCTCCAAATTGAAGAATTTCATAAAAATAACAAAAGTTCAAACCGATGCACAAATGCCTCTTCCCCTCTGCAATGTAATCTAACAAACTCTATTCGATAGATTATTCCTTTAGGAAGACACAGGTGTGGGTGAATTTAGTGAGACATCTCTGGGAACTGGCCAATCCGCTTGACAGAGAACCTCCAAATTGAAGAATTTCATGAAAATAACAAAAGTTCAAACCGATGCACAAATACCTCTTCCCCTCTGCATTGTAATCTAACAAACTCTATTCGATAGATTATATCTTTAGGAAGACACAGGTGTGGGTCAATATAGTGAGACATCTCTGGGAACTGGCCAATCCGTTTGACAGAGAACCTCCAAATTGAAGAATTTCATGAAAATAACAAAAGTTCAAACCGATGCACAAATGCCTCTTCCCCTCTGCATTGTAATCTAACAAACTCTATTCGATAGATTATTCCTTTAGGAAGACACAGGTGTGGGTCAATTGAGTGAGACATCTCTGGGAACTGGCCAATCCGCTTGACAGAGAACCTCCAAATTGAAGAATTTCATAAAAATAACAAAAGTTCAAACCGATGCACAAATGCCTCTTCCCCTCTGCAATGTAATCTTACAAACTTTATTCGATAGATTATTCCTTTAGGAAGACACAGGTGTGGGTGAATTTAGTGAGACATCTCTGGGAACTGGCCAATCCGCTTGACAGAGAACCTCCAAATTGAAGAATTTCATAAAAATAACAAAAGTTCAAACCGATGCACAAATGCCTCTTCCCCTCTGCATTGTAATCTAACAAACTCTATTCGATAGATTATTCCTTTAGGAAGACACAGGTGTGGGTGAATTTAGTGAGACATCTCTGGGAACTGGCCAATCCGCTTGACAGAGAACCTCCAAATTGAAGAATTTCATAAAAATAACAAAAGTTCAAACCGATGCACAAATGCCTCTTCCCCTCTGCATTGTAGTCTAACAAACTCTATTCGATAGATTATTCCTTTAGGAAGACACAGGTGTGGGTGAATTTAGTGAGACATCTCTGGGAACTGGCCAATCCGCTTCATAAAGAACCTCCAAATTGAAGAATTTCATAAAAATAACAAAAGTTCAAACCGATGCACAAATGCCTCTTCCCCTCTGCAATGTAATCTAACAAACTCTATTCGATAGATTATTCCTTTAGGAAGACACAGGTGTGGGTGAATTTAGTGAGACATCTCTGGGAACTGGCCAATCCGCTTGACAGAGAACCTCCAAATTGAAGAATTTCATAAAAATAACAAAAGTTCAAACCGATGCACAAATGCCTCTTCCCCTCTGCAATGTAATCTAACAAACTCTATTCGATAGATTATTCCTTTAGGAAGACACAGGTGTGGGTGAATTTAGTGAGACATCTCTGGGAACTGGCCAATCCGCTTGACAGAGAACCTCCAAATTGAAGAATTTCATGAAAATAACAAAAGTTCAAACCGATGCACAAATACCTCTTCCCCTCTGCATTGTAATCTAACAAACTCTATTCGATAGATTATATCTTTAGGAAGACACAGGTGTGGGTCAATATAGTGAGACATCTCTGGGAACTGGCCAATCCGTTTGACAGAGAACCTCCAAATTGAAGAATTTCATGAAAATAACAAAAGTTCAAACCGATGCACAAATGCCTCTTCCCCTCTGCATTGTAATCTAACAAACTCTATTCGATAGATTATTCCTTTAGGAAGACACAGGTGTGGGTCAATTGAGTGAGACATCTCTGGGAACTGGCCAATCTTTTTTACAGTGAACCTCCAAAATAAAAAAAGTTTCATTAAAATGCAAATGTTCACATTCATAACAAAAGCTTAATTCTGCCCGTACGGTTATACAACATATTTTTTTTCATAAAGCATTCCTTAAGGAAGACTTGGCTATTAGTGGCATCTATGGAACAAAGCTGTGAGCTGGTTAAATTTTATTACAGTGAACATATATTTAACAAATACAAAATGTTTGCATTCTGTTAAATAGCATTACCCATACATACAAATATTTTGTTATTTGTTAAAAACTTCACATCCGTCGCAATGTTATGTTTTAAAGCTGGAATTTTCTTTGGATTATCCGCATAACATCTCTCCTTAATGGCACCCCATGGAAAAAGGTCCATCGGCGTCAACTCGCAGCTCCGCGCAGGCCAATTGGCATCTCAAAAACGGCTTATTATTCGGTTGCCAAATTTGGCGCGCAAGATGTCGATTGCCGCCACCAAAAGTCGTCCACATTCATGGCGTCGATTTGAGGGCATAAAAAGTTGGTCATCTGGCTCTGTAACGGTCGCCATTAACGGTAACGGCGTTTCCAGCAGCGTTATCGATTAAAAATGAGCCACCACTCCAAAGGCTATAGATATTTATGGGGGTGATATAAAGTGATGGGATGGTGTTTGGGAGAAAGCGTGGAGAGGTGGTGATGGGAACCGATGGGGGTGATGGGGCAATGGGTGGGGAATGAAGCCACGAGCAACGCCTGGCACTTCAGCTAGTAAAATTATATAAATATGTATAAAAGTACGTAAGTATATAAATACAAAAAAAAAAAAATTCCGTACAGTTAATTTCTTGCCCGATAGAAAATTGTTTTCACATCCAGAAGCCAGTTGACCTATTGCCCTGTTTTCAAACAGTCTTGGCTGATACAGCTGATATCTATATATATAAAAGTAAAACTTTGTATGTATGTATGTATGTATGTCCGGTATGGACTGCCAACTGGAGTGACCCTTCAACCGATCGCGTTCTAACTTTGCATATGGGTTTTCTACCATAATAGGCACTTAATAGGCATATTTTGAAAGTGGTCAGACTCCTGAGTCAAAGGGTCTCCATAAGAATTTTTTTTTGTTTCTAAAAATGCATGTTTTTATGAACCAATCGCGAACAGCTGTATAAAGACGACCATACTTCATCCAACACATTTTCACACGAAAAGTTTTTTTAAACAAGTCCAAATGCGAAATGTCATATATCGAATGGGAGATATCGTGAGGGTCCAGGAATTGTCCCAATTTCTTCCTCCGAAGAAGACTCTTCCACTTCAGCTTCATAAGTTCCTGGCTGAATGCAGTTAAAAAAATCGTCTTCCCAATTATACGACCAGATCTGAGATGTTACAACATTGTTGTCCATAGTAACAAAATTGTCAGACAGAGTAGGTTGGAGTGTTACCTCCTCAGCAATTTTCAATACAATCCTCTTCTCTCCTCAAAATCCTCTTCAGCGAATTTGTCGAAAGAGGTAAGCCACTCTCGAAACAAAACAGAGTTAATCCAAGCCTTTTTATTGCTTCTCTAAGTTATGCCTAGTGCTTTGTCGATATTCTTCTTTTTAAAGCTCGGGGCTTAGCGGCTGTGCCTGTTGGTAGCAATATGTACAATTAAGCTAACGATTTTTTTTATACATAACTATCTTACCGATGACCATAACTGGCTCTTTTTCTCCCACCGCAAATTAAATTAAATGCAAATTAAAGCTACTGTCAGTCTTTCCTTCGAAAGTTTACCCCGCTTTTTTAAGTTAGAGAGACCTTGTAGGTGTTGCTTTAAAAAACAACGCAGTTTCATCCAAGGTGAATTTGTTTTTAGGGTCATAACCATCGCAGATAGATTTTAAAGTATAGATAGATATAGATTTTAAGCAGTAACAACATCAGCCCCTTACCCGCACAGAATTTTAAAAAGAATGTTGTGTCACACTTTGAATGCCTCGAGCCATGTGATCTCACGGATACTTAATCTTCTTTGGGCGTGACTAGGGGTAACTAAAATCATTTGGACGGGGGTGTGATCTTACGGATGTAACGGTTCGTGTATATGATATGAAATTAGTTCGCGATTTACGCAAAAAAAAGTATATAAGAAAACTAATTGAATTGTGAGGGAATTGCATATCATTTTATGACGTATGGAGCGGTTGGTATATATGATATTAATTTTTAACAAATACTTTGCGATTTACGCGACATCTACATAATATAAGAAAATTTAATTGAAATTTTAAATGCGAGCGATTTCACGAAAAATTTGACATTCCCCGATGTGAATGTTTTAGTTTAATCGTTGACCGCAATATTTTTGCCGAATTCGCGCTTTTTTTGAGTTTGATAAGTTAATTCCTTTTCAATATTTCTTACGCTCTAACCTACCCTCGAAAGTAGGCATTATCAACACTTATGCGTTAACATAAAAAATACCATTGTTATTTACTGCAGTCTCAGCGAACACACATTCCGACAGAAGCTTTGCATTGCGCATGAGTAGTTTAGCAGAAAAATTGTTTTGGTCGGGTGAAAAATAGCGTACAGTA
This sequence comes from Nephrocerus scutellatus, assembly GCA_947095585.1. Taxonomy (NCBI): domain Eukaryota; kingdom Metazoa; phylum Arthropoda; class Insecta; order Diptera; family Pipunculidae; genus Nephrocerus; species Nephrocerus scutellatus. The sequence continues at coordinate 34,859,211 of OX352761.1, forward strand.
CTCGCTGAAATAGTATATTACATAACAAAACAGCTCCCATCAAATTTTGACTGGTAGAAAAAGAGAATTTTCATGTCCTCTGAATATAAGCTGAGCACTTTTCTAAGCCATTTTTCAACCGATTTTTGTGAAATTCGGTATGTAGGACTATTTTTGACTTTTAATTTAATCGTAATATCGCCCACTACGTCAATGAAGCTTAACTTCAACCGAGCGTAAAGGTTACACGGTCATATTTTTTTTATATTTCGCGTGTGACGTGTTTCACGCCTGGCGCGTGTGATATGTGGGATTCTTTTTGACTTATTTGAGGTCCTTTTAAGCCACCTTTTACACGACCTAGAGAGCTGAAATTTTGTGAGTGTCTAAGTCCCAAATAACATTTTTTACGTTTCGCGTGATGGTGGAAGTGTGGTCATTTTCTTGTTTTTTGAGGTTCTTTTTAATAACCTTTTCCACGACCTAGAGGGCTGATATTTTGTGAGCAGCTCTATGTCAGGGGCCAATTTTGATATTCCGCGTGTGACGCATGTCGAAAGTCGAGTGTGGCGTGTGTGATGTTTGGGAAAAATAAAATGTATTGAAATAGTCCCGACCTCAAAAACAGATAATTTGGCGGTTATTATCAAATAATAAAATGTAAGAATAAAAGGACTGTGTGGCTTATGGCGTGTGGACTGTGTCGACCTATACATAAAAGTTTGTAGCCGAAAAACGAAGTTTTTTTCACATTTACTTTTTATAGAAGTTAGTTTTGACGTTCAACACTAGGGTCTGTAAAGGAAATATGGTTACAAATATAAAAATGGAGGTGTGGCCACAATACGACTTTCTTTACGGACGGGGACGGAATTTTCAGTAAATGTATATTAATTTTTTTTAAATTTCTTTTGCACTTAACAGATTTCTCATGCTATACTTTTTTAAATATATTGGACAATTGTCCAAGTAAACTGCCACTTCCGGTTGGCCGATTTCCGTCAAAATCAACTGGGACCTCCCAATTTATGTAAAAAGCTAAAATATGTATAAATATAAATATTTACATCCCCACCGATTCAGCCTTCTGGGCTGTAGAGTGGACACAGCAGACAGACAGAGATATGGAAATGGGTAAGACTAGTAAATCATATACGTTACGCAAAGATATTTTTACAACTATGCAATGCTTGTTCAATTTACCAATAATTGGAAGTATTCCTACCGGATATGAAAACGAAAAAAACTGACTAAAGTGATTACCTTGAGGAACATAACAATAAATGAGAGGGCTTTTCAGTTTTGAACAATTGGGCGAAAGAAGCACAACGATTAAGGTTTTAAGGAACTAAACGCTGTATGCATAGGAGACTTTAAAATAAAACTGGCTTTGAACAGGTTGCTTTTTCATTTGAATATTATATTTATTTACTATACTGAGGTATAGCGGAGGTCATATATATAACAAAACACAGGAATCGTTACCTACTCGCCGAAGAGTGTATGCGATATTTATCCGTTCTGACAGCAGTCAGTGATCGGATAGTTTTCTTTTCCTCGTCTGAAAACCGCACGGAATGTGTGCCTCAGTGATGCACATTCGCATTTTGTACTTCGATAAGAGCTTTAACAACAACATAAGACAAGACAAGAAACTTTTAAAGAGGAAATTTACTTTTCTTTTTTTGCTATATGCCAACAACACAGGCAAACGCAGATAAGCCGCTCCAGCCAAAATGCACCACCTAGCGAGGCAGCAGCAGCACAAACTAAATACATGTACATATGCGTACGAGGGTACGATACTACGAGTATTGACAATGGTCTGCACTCCATATACTCGTATAATAGGGAAATGTAATTGAGTATAATTATTATTGAGGTCGTAGTCGTATGTTGTTCACCGAAAACTAATCGTATTACATATATACTTTGCCTTTCTTGCCTTTTAGTTTTGTATTTAATTTGTCATTAGCTTGTGCACGTTCATTCTGGAAATAAATGGTAGTGGTGGTGATGATATGATGCCATACAAAAAGCGAGTTTCCTCATCCGCTCATATCGTCGCATAAATCTAATATCTATGAGTTAATGGATACCGCAGTACTGCGGAAATCAACGGATGTGCTGTGCTCTCCGAAACAATAAGCCAGTTACGGGAAGTGAATTGTACCACCAAAGAAAAAGAAAACCGACTACGAATATATATATATATAAATTAGTCTCAGCTACCTACATAATATATATAGATATATTCCATGCAGGTGGAAATAGCATCTATTGCTAAATATCGACGCCCATAATATCGTGCATTGCATTTTAACGTCACTTAGGGCTCCTCAGTCTCTATGTACTCGTATCTCGGGTGTTGCTTGCATAGCATGACTGAATGCTAATGAGACTGCCCAGTCATTAAGCCCATACAAGAAGAATTTCGTTTGACACGACGGGAAAATCGTTCATCAGCATCAGCCGTCCTTCGATAACACATGTTGAAAATGTCGATAATTTAGCGAGAGGCAAAACCCAAGAATATACATACTCGTACATATGTATAAAGTAGCTTAATGCATCTCCACGTTGTAATCGGTGATAACACTTGTATATATGAGCACCTTAGCTGTCGGCAAACGATAGAGACAGCTTGTATCTAGATACATACTATATGTATATATGTATCTTAAAAGATGTGTTTGTTCGTTCAATTAACGCTCATGTCTATAGTCTTCTAGAGTCTAGCAAATGAACCGGGCGGTTTGATCGGCATGACCTCCGATAATTAGCATCTACCTACATACTTTTTGTGTTCAATTCAAGTTGAATCGTTCGGAGTTCGGGGAAAAAGTGTTTGCTTTTTTCATTACAATGAAATCGAAAATTATCTGAATTAACTGGAAAAAGTAATATACAGACAAACAGACACTGTCACTGTGCTTCTGACATCAAAGCTCTATTTACATATGTATCTACCAAATGCTCCATTTGCGATGAACAATTTCTATACTGAGAACTAACGACATTTGCAACATTCGTTATGTTACATAAATGCACATATGTACATATACAAGCGAACAGTTCAACAGCTGTTGCCACCATTTCCATTTTAAAGCAGGCAAATTTTCGGCGCACCCGCGTTGACTTGAGACGCGGATAAAAACTATATATGTAAATACTTATTACGAGAGCATCTACTGTACGCGTATACCTAAATAAAATTTAATGAGTTCTCTGCTTTGTATGTACGGTTGGGTATTCGATTTAATCCATCTTGTCTGATAGTCATTTAAAAAAAAAGTAATGTTAACCATATGCGTCGCCATCGAGAGTGGTCACAAACACTTTATTTTATTACTCATGACATTTCGTGTTTCGGTAAACCCGATTTTCATTGAAGCGTTGTATTTACTTTCTTAAGTATATAGTCATATATATAACTTCTGCTAATAAGCAAGTTGAATATATGTTCGTCTAAAATAAAAATTAAAATTCCAGAAATCCCGGCGACAAATCCACTGTGTAGGCTGTTTTTATTACCCATAAAATGTAGATGAACGTTCCATTGTATATATGAACTTGTTAGGTGCACATTCATTCATGGGTGCATAACAGATAGATTCGATTACATTAGAGGCTAATCTATGCGTTATAGTTACATTCATAATGTAGACAGCAGTAATTTCTTTCAAGAGCTCAATTATAGATAATCCTTTGACCTTTGTCTCTAGCAAACAGTATTCCCACTTGGAAATAAAAAAAACATCCCATAAAAATTTAAATTTTACATGTAAATTCTCTAATAGGGGATACACATGTGTGCAAAGTTTGAATATAATCGGGTTAATTTTTTTTAAAAATTATATGGGCGCTCCTCGGCCTTGTATACCGATCACTTCAAAATTTTTATGAAGTGTTTTTATAGGAGGAACACATGTGTACAAAATTTGAAGAAAATCGGGTTAACTTAAAAAAAATATATGGGCATACCCTGGCCCTGAAGCCCGAGGGGCATAAAATTTTAATAAATAGTGTTGTCACCGGAATTACACATGTGTGCAAAGTTTCAATAAAATCGAGCTTTGGGAAGTGGGTTATAAATTGATCGCAAGATTCCACGACAAACAAACAAACAAAAAACAGAAAGCCAGCACTAGTGTTTTAAATCTGAGACATAAGTAACGATTCTTGGATTATTGGCGAAAAAAAATAATATAACTCAATAAAAAAAATTGAACAATTTATTAAGGTGGTTGCAAAATTTTGGGGTGCAAATATTAATATTTTTCGCTAAGCACCCAAGTCTCTAATCCTTATATAAGTAATATTGGTCTAATATTGGCTGCTATAATACCCATCAACATGTGTGCGGTCAGCCATCAGCAGAATAGGGGGAATAACACAGAATGCTCTAGAAACGCGCCGAATATTATATTATCGCTCTGCTAACTTCGCCAATGATTGGTGGCACCAGCATATTGTGGACGTCGGTCATTGGTGCAGCCTCTAATTCCTCAGTTAGCACTCATGAAAGTACTTTTCCCATCGATCTATGATCCATTTAAGATCGGGGATCAGATTACCCTCTTTGTCTTTGCAGAATGTGCAACGTGGTGTAGGTATATTGCGTTATACCGCGAACTCTTTGGTGTTACTTCCGCACCTGGTGCGGTCGTCACTCTGTGTATTGTTCTAGTTCAAAGACGAGATTCTTCTCCCGGGCTACTTTCTTTCGCCGGTAAACTATTTTTTCATATTTTCATATTGAGATTGTTGCATTACTCGGTACGCAACATTTTTACGTTCAGTCCCTTGCTTACATTCATCATCCAACCAGTCGTTCCGATCTTTACGAACACTGCCTAAGATGGAGCTAGCAGTACTAACGCTCTTTTAAAGGCGTGCCCATTTCTACGCCCGGCATCTCAGCCACAGGACTTACTTTCCTTGCATAAATGGCGAGTCTTACCGCTTGAACCTAGTAGTTTCTGGTAACTTCATTGTGAAGGGAAGCCCCGGTGACTCGAATCTCGTGACTTGTACTCGTCCCAAAGCGTCCCGAACCCGTGGCTGCGCAAGAAGAGAAGTGCCCCCGAACAGCTAGTTTTATATATTATATAAGATTGTGTAACTGACTGGACTGAATTTACATATCAGTAATTAGCGATATTGTGCAGCTTAGGAGAGCATTTATTTCTTTAAAGAAATGCTTGGTAAGCTTCATCGAGACTAGATTTTTATGTTTCTGCTGCTGTGATAGTCGGTTAATACCGATTATTTGGTTTTGGTTTATTCTACTGAGTCATAAATAGAACACTGGATTTATTGCATAATAAAATGTCTTTCTTGCTACTGTAATGCACGTATGTCGTTCGTCAGACACAACTGAATAATTCCCACTCTTTGCTCGATCTTCTTGTTTGTATGTGTGTGATACTGCGTGGGTTCCCATATTTATGGCAGTTTTAAACTGAAAAGTTTCATTTTTTGTCTCTTGGATTCATTATTCATACGGATAGATGGAAAAATTTTCATGAAGCTAGGGAAAATAATGAAATGAGTTAATAACGGGTGTTTTTTTAAGAGGTTGCCGATTTTTTTTTTGAATAAAACACATATAAAATTATGAAATGACCAACATTTTTTTTTATTTGGTAGATAATTTTTTGGCATTTAACATTTAAACACAATTTCTGGCATATGGCTACCACGACTATTTTTCACAAATGTCATTCTGGAGGTCCAATTTTCCAGCACTTTTTCAAGCATTTGAGGGCGTATGTCAGCAATGACACGTTGAATATTGGTTTCCAAAGCGTCAATCGATTGAGGTTTATCCACATAAACCAATGACTTCACGTATCCCCACAAAAAGTAATCGAGTGGCGTCAAATCGCACGAACGCGGAGGCCAATTCACCGGACCATTTCTCGAAATAATGTTGTCGTTGAAAGTTTCTTTCAATAAGTCGATTGTTTCACGTGCTGTATGGCAAGTGGCACCATCTTGTTGAAACCACATTTCATCCATATCCATATCTTCAAGATTTGACAACAAAAACTCATTTAACATGGTTCTGTATCGATTTCCATTCACGGTAACGCGTCGTCCTTCCTCATTTTTAAAGAAATATGGACCGATGATCCCACCAGCCCATAGACCGCACCAAACAGTACATTTATCAGGATGCATTGGTAATTCTTGAACGGCGTGTGGATTATCTTTGCTCCAAATGCGACAATTTTGTTTGTTGACGTATCCATTTAACAAAAAATGCGCCTCATCACTGAAGAGAATTTTACGGTAAAAAAATGGATCTTCGTTCAATTGATTTAACGACCAATCACTGAATTCACGGCGCAAACGATGGTCGTGTGGCTTTAATTCTTGCACCAATTGAATTTTGTATGGCACCAAACCCAAATCTTTACGTAAAATTTTCCATAAAGTCGATGGACAAAGTCCAATTTGCTGAGCACGACGACGAATCGATAAATTGTCGTTTTCTTCGACACTGGCCTCAACGACAGCAATATTTTCTTCTGTACGAACTCTTCTCATTCTTGTCGGTGGCTTGGCATCCAAAAGAGTGAATGTAGACCGAAATTTGGTAATTACGTTCTTTATGGTGGTCTCTGACGGACGATTATGTGCACCATAAAATTCACGAAGTGCTCTATAAACATTTTTAATTGAACACTGATTTTGAAAATAAATTTCCACGATTTGAAAACGTTGTTCTGGAGTTAACCTATTCATAATGATTTGCCAAACAATACTGAGTAGAAATGCCACTTTGAGCTGTCAAAACAACTGTCATAAAATAAAACGACATCTATCGGAAAAACAAACCTCCTAAAAAAACACCCTTTAGAAGTATCCTTAAAATATTCATATAGACAGACAAATGTATTCATGTATGTTATATCTCTCATCTATATTCAAAATTGGCGCATTAATTGACTTTTACATAACACACATCCGTACACTACACATAAGTATTTTTGTGTGAGTGTGTGCTAATACATGGTTACTTACCTTATTTGGACTTGGAAAATCTGGCCCGAATCTATTTAATGTGCCAAAAGGGAAGAGCAGAAAATTACCAGATCTTTAAACACCATGCCATTTACGATCTTTTTCAATTTTGGTCTGATATACGAGTGTGTAGTAAGTGTTCCAGCACTTAAGTAAATTTGAAAATTTCATTTAGAGCGGATAGAGTCGCTACTTTCAGAGTGTCTATTAAAAGTAATTAATTTCAATGCAATTCACGAGTAGTAAATACCAACTAGATAGTTGGATTTTAATTTTTCTAAATAAAAACCTTCTGACATTGAGTTTAATTAAGTTTCACTTCGATGCCAAATTCAGAGAACGAGATCTGTAGGACAAATACATTTACACAGTAATTTAGTAGATAGTAAATGCCAAATATTTTCTGTCGATTGAGCACTTGAGTTCGAAATTTCGCTGAAAAAAGATGAAGATAGTGAAGACCAAAAGTGGTCACGCGGCCACGGTTTTGGAATCAGTCGTGGGGATCAGTGTTTTGTGTAGAGGATCACTTGGGTTAGTGTCAGCAGATGGTGGGTCAGTCAGGTGTAGCAGTATGGTTGGGACAGTGGGGTGAGGGCCGTGAGGTGAGGGCAGCCGAACAACGCTGGGTATTTCAGCTAGTTCTCTAAATAAGCGATCGACGGCCAAATCTTATGTTCAAATTTTATTCCACTTCCTAGAACCCGATTTTATTCAAACTTTGCACACATGTGAATCTCCGGTGACAACGCTTCCTATAAAAATTTGAATGTGATTGAAACCCAGCGTCGATGGGCTCCCATATAAATTTCTCAGAATAAGCTGAAGTTATTTTGTAAATAAGTAATCCACTTTTTACAACTTTTACAACTTTTACATTTCATGTATTACTAAAAAGAATTAAGTAATATGTACTATAAAAAAATACTTTTTAAAAGTCCACGTTTTTCTTGTAGTAAGCCAAACCACTTAGAAGTTATTTGAATAGTATCATAGTATAATATAATAATAATTATTGTAATACCTAAAAACGTGGTGCACACTTTAGAAAAAATAGCAATATACTTAACACTTTCCATAATAATAGTTTTAGTAATAGGTTGGACTACCCAGTTAAAAACTTGATCCACCTTCTCAATGACACGATTAAGGCGAAACTGGTCTAGAAATTTCGCTGAATTTTTCGTGCTCTTCACAGATGAGAAGACTTTTTCCGTTTTTATAAGGCCCTGGAATCTGATGGTATCCAAGCGGAGCTGATTAAAACAGGAGGCCCTGAAATACACTAAGCAATTCATGAACTATTAGTGCAAGTATGGGAGGAAGAAGCGATGCCACAAGACTGGCGAAGAGGCATCATGTGCCCCATACATAAGAAAGGAGATATCACAACCTGCAGCAATTATCGTGGTATTACGTTGTTGAATACCGCGTATAAGATTTTCTTAACTATCCTTCAAGACAGGATAGCTGCATACGCTAAAGTCATCATTAGTCCATACCAGTGTGGCTTCATCCCAGGCAAATCAACAACTGATCACATTTATACCCTTAGAAAGGTGATGGAAAAATGTCTAGAGTTTCAAAAATCACTACACCATCTTTTTATAGACTAAGATAGCATAGCCAGAGTAGAACTTTATAAAGCCATGAGAGAATTCGGCATCCAAAATAAACTGACAAGACTATGTAGGTTGACCATGACCAATGTTATTAGCCAAGTAAAAATATCCGGATCACTATCAAGTCCACTCAACATCTATAACGGGCTCAGACGAGGGGATGGACTGGCCTGCGTCCTCTTCAACCTGGCGTTGGATAAAGTGATCCGAGACTCTGACGTAACGGCGAGAGGAACAATCCTCTATAAGTCCATTCGGATACTGGCTTACGTAGACGATATTGACATCGTTACTAGAAACCGAAGAACTGTACAGGAAGCTTTCATCCAGATAGAGCAGGCGGCACGAAATCGGATTTAGGGATGCCAAATTGAATGACATCGGCTCGAAATCGGGACCGGTGGAGAGATTTTCGGTTAAATTAAAAATCTGGAAAAACGCATTCCAGCCTTAATTAAATTAAAATTAAATTTGTTTTTATTTAAGTGTTGATTCGCGATCTGTCCAACAAAATCCGCTATTTCATTTCTATTCAAATAGATCCCAAATGTTACGGTTCCACATGTAACCGCACTAATTAAATTTAGTTAAGCTACAGTGACTACTACGCACAATACTAAACGTTTTATATTAAAAATGTATTTTTATTAGCTTAGAGGTTTAAAATTAATTCCCATTTTGAAATTAATTTCACAAATATTCGCGGATTTAAAGGCAATTTTAACAATTTAATTTATTCTTGACGCGAATAAGACTACCGTTTTTAGTTTATGTGAAACTCAGGTTTCTTTTTTGATTTCAATGTCCATAATGATACTTGGTTGATCTTTTCTAATGGTAGAGATCGAACAGGTGAAACCGCAGAAATATTTTCAAATATCAGGCTTCTCACCCAACTCGTCGATAAGCCAACAAGATATCCCGATACATCGTTGCCAGGTTAAAATTCAATTGAATTACATGCTCCATTAGGACTTCCCGACCACGCTCTGGTAATAGCCAAATGTACAATTAGCCCAGCTCTTTTTGAGCCAAATCGTAAAATGCTTCTCTGGCAGTTCAAAAATTGTAACTGGGAGCTCCTAAACCAACATTATAGCTCATATGATTGATCAACCTTGCTTGTATAACAATAACGCTGATATAGCTTCACAACTTATCACTTCAACTATTTAGCTAGAAACAGAGCAAACGTTATTATAAATAGGTCCAAAATAATATATGACCGGAAGATTCGAGATATGATGAGAACATTTTTGGATTCAGATTCAAATAGTTGTAGCTTTTGGTCGTTCGACAATACAATACAGACAATACTTCATATATTCCTTCTTTGTTTAATAATGGTATAGTTTATAAAACAGGTATTAAGAAAGCTAATCTTCTGGCTTCGCATTTTGCTTGTGCGTCTACCTTTCCTTGATCTAACCAAAGCCCACCAATTCTCCCTAATGTAGGCTAAAATCTATTTCCGGCCACAGGTTGTTTTAAAAATTCTTAAAGAACTTAACCCTAATAATGCAACTGGACCCGACGGTGTTCCGCCTTTATTCAATAATAAAAAAACTGTCATCATACTTTGTCGAAACCGTTTGGCAAATTCTTTTATCTCTCAATGAAGACTGGTATTTTTCCATCAATTTGGAAAATGGCTAATATACAACCCATTCCGAAAAAATGTGATAAATCACACCAACTAACTATCGCCCTATTGCTATGTTGAGAGTTCTATCCAAGGTAATGGAATCTATCGTTAATTTCAAACTAATAAGCTATCTGGAAATGCAGTATGTATTTCACAAAAATCGCTCTTCTGGTCATGACTCATGACGTCCATGACTCATTGTTGGGAGCGAAGCATTGAAAATCTAGGTGAATCAAGCTTCAAAAATCTTCCTTTTATCTGAGTGACATCGATGTGGAATCACATAGTCGACTACGTGTTTCCCGAATCGTTTTATTTACAGTCCTTCAAAATAGACATCAACAAGTTCCTGGAGGACCGAATTGTTCAATAGAAGATCTATGAATTTTTTGAAGGCTAAATTACGTTTTGTATTTTTTGTAATATTTTCTTGGTCAGGGTTTTTTGCAGTTTTCCCTTAAAGCATTTAGACTCGCGTTGTTTTAGTTTCGTGTTCGTTTTTCCCCCTATTTATTTTTCAATGATATCCCTGATTCGTTCTGGGAAAATAAATTGAAACCGGCTGCAAACGTGAGGATTTGTAATATATTTTTAATTACATTCCTTCGATTTTTATTTTTATTTGAATAAAGGGTACAGTCCACCTTATTGCCGTGGCGCAAGTCATTCAGGGAGTTCTCCCCTGGAAATAAGTTTATAAAAAATATAGCGGCTAAAGCCTGTTCAGTACACATTTTTATTTGAGTGTAAGCATCCTTTAGACTGAAGGCAATGAAAATGTGCTACAAAAACCATCCACAAATCGACGGTTGACTGGCTTTTCTTCACATGGACGATCGATTTTTAAAATAAATTTAAGAATTCAATTGAAACGCCATATTCTTTAGTAGATTTTCTTGTCTGTGGATGTAGTTAGTTTCTGTTTGTTTGGCGTTTTATTTTGTCCACATTTGCTATTTAATCATGGAAAAGTACACGCTACAACAACGTTTGCAAAATATCCAAATTTCTTATCAAAGTTCGCGTTCTATGCAACAACTCTACGCTCAAAAGAGTTGGCAACATCAGTCTGCATCTGATGTTACCATGCTAGCGCTCTATCCGCATTTGTGTAGTAAACCAGCCGCCACTACGTAGGTCAAGCCCAGAACGAAACTGGCTCCTCAACCAAAAGTTGGCCCAGACTCAGCTAACCTCCAAGGAGATCAACCTTATCTGTGAGTATCTGCGTATCTTGGTGAGATCTGACATCAAGGGACTCAGTTCGTTCATTATGAGTGCCTGGGCGTATTTACTCTACAGCCTTGGCAGCACATCGTCCGGAACCTCGAACCCAATCATTTGTCACTAGGATAAAGAGCATACTCTAAGTACCCGCGGCCCTTATTAATCTCCCTTGGTAAAGCCCAGCACCCCAAACATGTTTAGGTTAAGATGCAATTGGAACCCCCACGGGGAGAAGCCCGTAACAGACGCAATTGTCGCATTTGGAAAAGCCGACACACCGATGCCATTCGAACCTTCTACTCAGAAGTCCGCCGCGATAGCACAAAAATTAACTGTTTTTTGATCTATTTGTACATATAAAAATATAGTACAAATGGTTTGCGGTGTTCACTGGACATTTTTCTTTACGGTCACAGACTATGCCAATTGGCCAGAGACTCGAGACGACTTCAGAACCAACATTAAACTTCGCGAAAAATGCATGAAAATTTGTATTTCCTAATTAATAGCATTGATGGTACTTTTAACCAAACTAAACTGCTGCAGTTAGTTCAGATTAACCTCCAACACTCTAAAAATGCTTCGGCCTACCTTCTACTCCGTCTGCTTGAAGGCGGAGAAGACATCGTCCTAATCCAAGAACCATGGATTGTTAACAACCTGGTTCGCGGACTTTGGACTCCTTGTTATTACTCGATATATGTAGCAGATAAAGGTAAACCTAGATCCTGCATATTAGCGAAAGGAAATCTAAATGTATTTTTACTCCCTAAATTCATCTATCGAGATGTCACTGCCCCACAATTGGAGACTCACCAAGGAACCTATTGGCTGGCATCGGCTTATCTCGCGAGAGACTCATCGCAGAGGCAAGAAGACGTAACACCAGTCTCATTATCGGCTGCGATGCAAATGCCCATCACTCAGTATGGGGCAGCTTCGACATCAACGACAGGAGTGAGTTACTTCTTTTTGATTATATTTTCAGTACTAACCTAACTGTAGTCAATACTGGTAATGAACCAACATTCGTAACCAGGAGTCGACTAGACGTGTTAGATATTACTCTTGTCACCGACTCTCTCAACCAATTAATTCTAGACTGCAAGGTATCGGCTGAACATTCTTTCTCCGATCACCAATACATACAATTCAGTTTTGATGACAAACCCTCTTGCCAATCACCTTATAAAAATCATAGGAAGACTGACTGGCTCAAATTTCGAGTATCGTTTAAACACTATTTTAACGTACACTCCGATCTTACAGCTCCCACCCTAAGCACTAATGAAATTGATATCAAAGTCAAGTTACTCACTTGTGCTTTTAATAAAGCGCTTTCTGCGTCCTGCCCTCTAATTTTTCAAAAATGCAAGAAGAGATCACATTTGTGGACCACGAAGTTAGGGCATATCTGCAGGAAGCTATTTAACGTAGCCAAGGCTACTAGATTAGAAGACGACTGGGATGCTTACAAAGCATCTCTCAAACTTTATAAAAGAGAATTAAGGACAGCCAAGCGCTCTTCTGTGATAAAATAGAAGAATCTTCTGAGGCGTCTAGGCTAAGAAAAATCCTCGTAACCAATCCAATAATGCCGAGCTGTCTGAAAAAGGTAGATGGCTCGTGGACTACTTCAAGCGAAGAATCGCTCAATCTGCTTTTAGATAGCCACTTCACGGGAAGCTGCAAAGGACTTCGGATATTATCCTTTCTTTGCTGGAAACAATTCTTAAGAGTTGTCTCGATTTGGTCCATATTCCAGTTTTATGAAGAGAAGTAAACGTGATTTTCATACCCAAAGCCGGCAAATGCTCGCATGTTAGTCCAAAGGATCTCAGACCAATCAGTCTTTCATCATTCCTATTAAAGACACTGCAAAGACTGATCGATATCTACATACGGACACGCATTGACAAAAGACTTCTGTCTACAGATCAGCACGCGTTTTCCAGTTCACCACAATGTGCACAATTGTGGTATTTCTAGACATTGAAGGTGCTTTTAACAACGTCAACACATCTGCAATTACGAACGCGCTGTCGACTTTGAGGGTGGACGTCTTGCTTGGAGAATTGATTGATCTTCTGCTCACAAGTAGGATTATTAATTCAAAGCTGGGCGTGTCGACTGCCAGAAGATCTGTCTATGTGGAGGGGGACCCCCTTCTATGTAACTTATCGGTGAATGAACTGCTAGTAAGCCTAAGAGGTGAGGGCTGCAGAGTAATCGCTTATGCGTATGGCGTTGCTATTGCCTTCTCAGGAAAATACCCGAATACCTTAAAGGAACTCCTGCAAAATGCTCTCAACAAGCTAACTTGCTGGGCAGATCGCTGTGGCTTAGGGGTAAATCCTCACAAAACTGAGCTTGTCCTATTCACCAGGAAATACAAAGTTCTTATTATTAATCCTCCTTTCATAAAGGTATAAGCTTAACATTCTCTGATAGAGAAAATTATTTGGGTCTTATTTTGGACAGGAAGATGAGCTGGAAGCTTAACATACAAGAAAGAGTTCGTAAAGCCACAGTGGCACTGCAACTGATGCAAAAAGGCCATTGGTAGCAGATGGGGCCTTCAACCCATAACCCATTGGCTATATACAGCGGCGGTAGTAAGACATAATCTTCAATACGGTGTGAATGTATGGTGGACTGTCTTAAATAAGAAAGTAACAATAATAATATTCGGCGCGACAGACCATTGCAGTCCAAGGCCTAGCTTCTCGCCACCATTTGTCTTGCGAATGGACATAAATGGAAGGACCTACAATTTAAGACCGGATCCGAACGGCGAATTGAGAAGCTTTCCGTGACAAGTTATTACTCTCGGAACGTTTGTCACCCATTCGCGAGAGGTGGGACACCGTGAAAAATACTTTTGGTGTTACTGGGATTCGAACCACGAACCTCCTGCTTAGTAGCCATGCGCATTTCCACTGAGCCACGGCGCCCACTAAATAAGAAACCTTGATAAATTAAGAAAAGTCCAAAGATCAGATAGTCTATGTATGAGCGGAGCAATTCGTACAACCCCCTTCGCTTCCCCGTGGGGGTTCCAATTGCATCTTAACCTATACATGGTTGGGGTGCTGGGCTTTACCACGGGATCTTAATAAGGGCCGCGGGTACTAAGAGTATGATCTTTATGGGCAATGTTTTCGTATTTTGCGGCCCAAAGTGGGCTACTAGTATTAGAAGAACCTTATGAGCGACCCTTCGATTTAGTAGCTTATTTCGTATACAATCGGAAAGAGAGAAAGGCCTGGAATAGTTTCTATCCCAGGCGGCCATCCTGGTGCAATCCTAGTGACAAATGATGGGGTTCAAGGTTCCAGACGATGATTTGCCAGTGTTGGTTTTTCCTTCGCAAAAAGGCATTCACTCTGAACGAACTATGTCCCTTGATGTCAGACCTCACCAAGGTCGCGTTGGTACCTCGGACGTTGTCCGCGCCCAGACACCAGGTTTGATCGTAAGGTCCGGTCTGAGGACAACTGTGATTGAGGACCCAGCTCGTTTTTGGGATACAACGCTTACGGTTTACTCCCGAAGAGAGGACCGCTAAATGGGAATAGATCAAGGAGCATGCTTAATGGCGAAAGCTAGGAAAGCAGGGTTTGTCCCACTCTATTAATTATGAACCCCCTCCGTCGCATTGGAATTCTGTTCGAACTTACACTACTCGACATTTACAGTAGGCAGTTAGCTGCTAGTTCAGCTATTCGCCTTAACGCCATCTTCCAGTGAACTTGCAATAAAATCGGTCACTCCTCTATCCTGATCGCAGACAACATAGACTATACACCATACCGCAAATCCATTTCAACAAAAACTACCAGGTCACCTTCCACTCTAGATCATTCTGAGACGAGGACGCTTACCTGGAAGATGAACACATTCATTTTACACAGACTGGTCAAAATTTTCTCAAAAATGCTAAATCTAAGGGTCCCCGCACACTAGAGACTTTTTTATCGGCCGATAGTTTGGTCGTTTTCGGCTGCCAGTGCGCACACTGTGCCGATTAAACAGTCGGTTTGGTGGTGAGTGCGCACACTGGCAACAGTCGGTCGACTATTCTTAAACGGTGTGCTATTTATGTCGTATTGGTTTTCCTTTCGCTCGAGCGCGCTCTGGGGTAGAGTTTTTATGAAAAAAAATTTTCAAATTAATATTCAAACCGAGCGAGTAAAGTTACCCGGAGTACACCGAGTGAATAAAAGAATAGACCAAATGTCGCTGAAGGGTGTTTGTGTTTCAGGCATTACTGAATTGTTGAGTCGGCCGACTAAAAATCGCAAGTGAGCGTGCGTGGAAGAGCGCCATACTGATTAAGCAGTTGGCGATAGTTTGCCGATACTTTAGTTTGACAAAGTTGAAACGCAATTGTGTCGCACATTCAACTTATTTATCGGCCGATACCAAATCGTTGTGTCTGCGCACTTGCATACATGCTCATACTGATTCAAACTATCGGCCGACAGAAAGTCTCTAGTGTGCGGGGACTCTAAGCCTCTTATATCTTCCGTCGTGGAGATGGCGGTGTGGTTCAATATCCACCTGTGTTGGGTGCCGGGGCACAGTGACATTATGGGAAACTGACGAACTCGCCAAGCAATGCCTGAATATGGTTCCATAAGCATACCAATCGCTACATGTAAATTCTTCTTAAAGCGGGATGCTAATGTAAAAACCAACTGTAGGTGGTCAAACGATACAACTTGCATAGCGACAAAAAAGATCTGGCCCAAGCTGGATCCGAAACGCTCCAAGTGTTTGATCCCCCAATAGAATAGCACATCGGTGCTATTGTAGGTGTCATCACTGGACACTGTCTCATAGGCAGGCGGCAGCAAGACTTGGAATCTTCTGTAATGACTTCTGCAGAAGTCACAAGGATGAGGAGAAGGAGGAAGAGGAGGAGACCATTGTCCATCTTCCCTGTACTTGTACAGCCCTCTCACAAAAGCGTAAACTCCATATGGTAGATTTCTTCTACAACGACACTAATGACCTCATCAACATTGACATTGGTAGTCTCCTACGCTTCATACGAAGCTCTAATTGGTTCTTCGAGTAGGTGGAACGAAACTTTTCCTGATCCGTGTGGTATCACAATGGACCATTACCGGTCTAAGTGTGTCGGTTTCACTTACAGCCACCTTAACCTAACCTAACCTAATAGCTCTTATGATTTGCAGCGTTAAAACTTCTCTCTCGTGGTTTTGGTTTGGCGTTCTATTTGCAAACTGTACCCGGGCAATCGACGGGTATGGTTTCGTTTACTGAGCAATATGGCGAAGCAGCCTCATTTCTCAGTTTGTTGTTCTTGTCAAATTTGGTTTTGGTTTGGCGTTCTATTTGCAAAGCATTCACCACGAAAACCCTGTCATTTTGGTAGCATACCCGTGGGTAAGGTTTCGGGTGTGGTTTTACGTAATCGAAAGAGGCATAAGCGTTTCCAATGTGAGAGCTTTGCAATCAATGTCAATGAGATAGCTAGTTGTACATTGAACTTAGTTGGACACATGACAAAAATATTTCAATTCCGTTTTATGTTCCATTGACTCGTAACGTTATAAAATTGAACTGCTTTTTTCGTTTTTTGATCCACAATCCACCTATTTCATCCAACAAAAACAATAAAAAAAAATAAAAATTTGTTGTTTTTGTTTTTTACTAATCGTGTTTTATTATTTCGCATCGATTTCAGTTTTTTGTTTTTTGCTTTTGCCTCCTTCTATTCTCAGTTTTGAATTCTTCGATTTTTTTTTATTCTAATTTCATTCATTCTAGGTATTTATTTGTTTTACAATTACAATATATAATAATGTAACTAAGTAGGTTTAATTACTTTTATAATTATAATAATTACTTTATAATATAATGCAATTTAATTAAATATTCTTTGGAACTTTTTCATTCTCATGTTTTCTTTTTCTTATTTTCTTTAATAATTAGAATTTGTTTGTTTGTTGTTGTTGTTGTTCTCATTTATAATAATTTATACCTATATAACAGTATTAATTTGTCTGTTTGATTATATATATATATATGTATATATAATATGGTATATAATCGATCCCTACGAGATTTTTAACTTTTGTTTTTCCACAGAAGAGGAAGTAAAACTAAAGACAAAGCAGACAAAGAAAAAATTATGGAACATGCAGCAGCAACAGATATTCAAACAGAAAACCAATAATTATGATAAACTACGTACAGCATACATACGTACATATACATATCTATGTATGTATGCGGGGGTTTGTGATAAAACAAAAGAAATTGGGATTTTTCTTTTTAGCAAACTAACAAAAAAAAAAGCATGGCTTTATATTAAAAATTTGTTTGCAACAGGAAGTATTAATTAAAGAATAGCGGATGCCTTTGCTGCCTTCCATTTGCTACCTACTTGTTTGTAAAAGACAAACAAAAGGCAATGTTTAGATTTCAGGTAGAAAATGTAGGTAGGTAACTTCTCTATCTGCTATAAGAGCAAGTGCAGTTGGATGCAGTTGGATGCAGTTTCCAGCTTAGTGGAAGACAGCAAGTACTAGGTATTAGGTATATACGAGTATTAGTCACTTTGCAAATCGCCATTGTATCGTATAGCATTAAATTGGATTTGTTTATTAATGTATACAAGTCTGCTTTTTATTAAAGTGTTCTCCCTTTTTTTGTTAAATATAATATGTAGGTATGTAGATAATATATAAATAATGTTGCATTTTTGTAAAAATAATTTTCTGTCGTGGATCTTGACTGAAATAACATGTTTGTTGATGGTTTGGATGTGTAATTTACAATTTATTCCTGTAATAATGTTGTTGTCGGTTGTTGTTTCTTATATGTTCTTTAATAATGTTTGTATATTTGGCGCGCAATTATGTTGTTATATACTCATATTCATTGCTTATTGCTTATGTATGTACTTCTAATTTTGTTTTGTTTTTAATTCATTTGTTTGCCTATTTACTTATTTATTTGTTGCTATTTTCCTTCAAGCGAGATAACATTCTGCATTTGTTTTACCTATGCCTGTAGATAATAATTATGTATGCATGTATGTACGAGTATGTACGTGTTCTAGAAACATATTTCTATGAGGTTAAGCTATATGCATATGTAGGTATGTGTACGAGTATATCCTTTTGTTGTATGTTTTGTTTGTCTGTTTGTAGTAGAAGGCTAACAGCTGACAACAAACACCCAGTGCAGTGCAGCATTACCTTGAAACTTACTTCATTTTATTCTGTTCATTTAACGGTTAACTGCTCTATTTCTTTATTTACTTAGTTTAGTGAGTGCTGGTGGCTGTTGTGGTTTGTTCTTTTTATTATTATTACATAAATGAAATGAAAGTAAAAATTGCATCAGAATTCTGAAGGAAATAACAATGACAATTAAAACGAAATGTAACGCAAAAAAAAAAAATCGAATTTGATTTTGTTTTATTTGACATATATACCTAAATAGGTAAGAAAAAAACAAAAACATAATTTGCTACAGGTTCATGTGTGTCCTTTTTTTATTACATTATTAATAGATATTTTTAATATCGTATATGTATGTACATATACAAACGCAGGGATTATTTTGTACCTACTACTTTACATAAAATTAGAATTCTACTTGTAATTATATAATAATAATTAATAATAAATCTACTATCACATTTAAATTTATGTGCAACAAATGTCGTCCTATGTCGCAGCATTGTAGTTTGTTTATTTTATGTTTTTTTTTTACAATCCATTTACAATACATCTACAGTAAATTAAAAATTTAATTAAATTTTTGTTTTTGGTTTTAACAAATTATTTATCGATCTTTAAATAGCAATATACAGTGTGTCTGTGTGTTGTTTGTGTGTGTGTGTGTGTGTCGTACTTATTAAGTTTATATGTAACTATAGCTTTGTCGGTTATTTGTTTGTTTTTAGCCTATTCCTGTGATGCCCAAGAATCTATAATACCTACTTGTAATTTAGCGAAAATATTCTTCATTTTGGTATTTTAGTTATTGTAGCTGTTTCTCGCTCCCGCAACCCACCCCTACACTTATACTCTTCACGAGTATTTACCACCTACCGCCTTCCTTCCATGCCACTTTTTTATATCATTTCGCTTGTTTTTTTGTTATTAAATAGATTTAAGACACAAACAAGTTTAACATAACTGTGATAACATTAGAGCTGCTGGGTTCTTAGTGTCCTGTACTGTACCTCCAGAACCACAAATAGACCCAAGCAAAGACATTTCGTTGCAGTTTAAAAATTAACACCAGACCAACGCCTGTCTGCTTGTCAGGTGCTGCAATTCTCATTATACATTTTCGTTAGTAAATCAAATAAGGACTAGCTATTGACTAATTTTGTTTTGTTTTGTTTTGCTTGAATTTAGTTGTTGTTTTTTTTTTTTGTAGTAGTAGTAGTAGTAGTACTGGTAGTTGTAGTAGTAGTAGTAATTATCGCTTTTTGCTATATACTTGATATTTAGTATACATAATTTTTGTATGTTTATTATTTCAGTATATAATACATAATACTCTTTATATAAGTTAATTATTGTTCATAAAGCTGGTTATATGGAACATTATCATATCATAGTTATGTTATGAATAATTTATATAAATGTAGATATATGTATTGGTTTTTGTAATTATGTAAGTCTGTGGTTTAGTTATTTATCCTTTTTAGCTTGTAACTTATTTACTAAATGTATATAAATGTTTAGTTGGTTGCATAGAATTCAAACGAAAGGGAAATTCTTTGCCAAACGAATATTTTTCGATGAAATCAATAATTCCAGAAGTATTTTATGAATTTTAAAAATATAAAAGTTCCTTTTAATTTTGAAAGTAATTTTGATAAAAAAAATTGTTTGGAAGTAATGGAATGTCCTACCCGAACGGCGTGTGTGCGTGCAATGCAAATGTGATCAGCTGACGCATGAAAGCATTTTACCGACGGCATATGCACACCGAACTCCACAGATCTCAGAGCGACACAGTGTGTAACACGAAAAGCGATTTTTTTCTCGAAGGGTTCTTTTTTTTTTAGAAAAGATACAGCAACATGTCGTAGTCATAACATCCAAACAGAAAAAAAAAAAAAACTTGTCACCCAGAACTTACTCACATTTTTGAGAAATCGTTAAAGTGTAGTAAAGATGACAAACTCCTTTGGCTGCATTAGTAATCCAATTTATGGTTTTTAATCCAATTATTAAGCAAAACACTTGCGTGGTGTGTGAAGGGGGAATTTCGCCGTAGCAGAAACGTTTCACACACGGCAACGGCAGGTTTTTAATCCACTTTGTTGGTATGCACTTTTCGTTAAGATTTGCCCAGCACAATTCTTCAATTCTGTTATGTGTGCGTTTCCCCTCTCACTGCCATTTTGTGTGTGATTAAAACGAGTTCAAAAACACTATTCTCCATAAGGAGTAGTTAGGTGGTAGTGACTGTTAGGTATATTATGTGTTTTTTATGCAACTTTTGTGATTTTTCTTTGCTAAAGGTTATTTCTAGCGGTGTCACTACTCTGCTGCCTAAACTACTGCTACTGCGTTTAGTCGCTGCTACTGCTGCTGCATTTGGTTGTTAGTTATTATATTTTATTCCATGCTGCATATTGTTGTTCAGTGAGGTTATGTTAAATAAATCACACGTTATAACATGAAATCTGTTGCAAATGTTGGAATGATGGTGTCGCAGCCACTGCTGCAGCTGCTGCTGTTGCCGCAGTAAATTGTGGAAAGGTTTGTCCAAGACTTGTGGCAGTTGCCGCGGCTGCTGCTGCGGCGGCGGCGGCACTTGATGTTGCTGCAAGATATGGATGCAGACGTTGCGAACGCAAATACTGGCGATATTTGCCACTCAGCTTTTCCTCCCGACTTGGATGGCTTCCGATTGATAATGAGGCTGTTGAAGAAGGTGTTGCCGCCGCCGTCACTGTGTGATGGTGGCTGTAATGACGACTTAGAGTGTTATGGTTGATATTACTGCTATTGTTGTTGTTGTTGTTGCTGCTGCTGGCGCCACCGCCGCTTAGAATCGGCGTAGAGTCAGGACCAGCCTGATAATTGCTAGGAACTGTTGCCATTGGACTGCGGTCAATCATTAGAGGAGCAACTGATGATGTCGTCGTATCCCAGCGAATGCTGTTGGATGTTGCATCAACCAGTGATCCTGTTGTGGGCAAGCAATGACTGATTTTGTTGCTATGACTATGTTTATTGCTCATATTCGGATTAATACTATGTGAATTATGGTTGTGGTGAACAGCCGCCGCTGCGGCACTGCTACCATATATGCTGCTGCCGGATATCATGGCATCGCGTTTGCCAACCGCCGACAAACTTTTACTATATATTGATTGGGTAGTGGCCACAGTTGGGGCTAGCATGTTGCCACTGTGAGGCGTCATTGAGCTACGTGCCGCAATTGCTGCCGCAGCGGCAAGTTGATCCCATTGTGTGACTGCCGTGGAAGAGGATGAATTTTGTACTAGCAGGTTGTGATGACTATGACTTTGGCGGTGCTGTAGGTTGTTATTGTTATTACTATTGCTGTTGCTGCTGCTACTGCTGGTGGCGCCACCGCCGCCACTCCGACTTTGATTACTGCGGTGTGCTGGAACAGCACCACGTCTTACTGCTGTTGCATGTTCTATATAGTGACCACTTGAAGCCGCTGTCGCTAGTGCTAACGATGATGAGGCTGATGACGACGATAATGAGGAAGATGCTGTAGGCAGATGCTGACGGTGACTGGATGTGGAGACCACGGGATAGTGAGCCTGTTGGGACATTTGAGACATTTGTTGTTGTTGCAACTGCTGTTGCTGAGGTTGGGGTGGTGGCCTGAGTTGTTGCTGAATTTGATATTGTGCTACAGCTGCTGTTACAGTTTGCCGATGATGTTGTTGGTGTTGGTGATGTGAATGTTGTTGTTGCTGCTGTTGTTGTTGTAGCTGCTGCTGCTGCTGCTGTTGTTGTTGTTGTTGAAGGACCTGAGATTGACGGGTCACACGACGAGAAGATGTCGATGACGACCCCATGGACACAGATGCAGCAGAAGACGACAACGCCGACGACGCACTCGACGACGATGATGTCGAATTAGAGACATTCCCAACACTGGCCAACAGCGCAGCACTGTTTCTCACTGAACTGGGCATATTGTTGACAAATGGACTTCGACGCTGGCTTTCCATTTTGCGAAAGTAGCAAGGATGTATCATTAGAAGGGGTTCAACTCGTTGTCCCGCCGGTGGTTTTGGTTGATTTGGCAATTCATACTCTACGCTGCAGTCTACATGCAATGGAATGGTGTAGTCTTTTTGGGTGTGGGCACTGTTAACCGATGACGATGAATTTGCGGCGGCGGCGGCGGCAGAAGCGGTCGCAGAAGTTCCTACTGATGCGTTTGCACTTGCAGAAGCAAGCGCAGTAGCCGCTGCAGTCGCCGCCGCCACGGATGACAATCGCGAAGATTGTTGCTGTGGCAGTTGCTGCAACATATGAGGAGTCTGATGCTGCTGCTGATGCAATTGCTGCTGATTTGTTAAACTGCCCTGAGAGTGTGGGTGGTGGAGCTGGGAAGTAACGCCAGATGACATTCCATGTGGCATAGACATGTCGTAACTTGCGTAACAAGCAGCCATCGTCATTTTTAGTTAACAACTAACCGCGTAATGCAAAAATTCTATTCTTATAACTTTCTAACAACTTTAACAATAAATTTTTACCACTAATTTCTCATTTAAAGCATTTTGGTTTTCTCTAACACTAATACACTTGTTATCACACTTGTGGATATATATATGTATGTAAACATTTATAATAATATTTCGTATTGGCACTGGTAATCCAAAAGCAAATTTTTTCATCAATTTGGTGAAGTTTTACAGCTTCTCTCCTTGCCAAGGACAATTTCGCAATTTGGCGACGACGTGGTACGAATTATGTGTATGTATATGTGTTGCTGTTGTTAAGTGATGATGAAGATCAGGAACGTTAATCCATATGTTTGCATGCAAGTAGGGTAGATAATTATTATTTTATTTCATTATATGGGGATTTTCATTACAAATTCAAATGTTAGGCGTGTCAATATCTTAGATTACTCGTATAGTCCACTGATGAACTGAACACTTTAATTTGTTATTTGCCTTTTTTGTTACTTTTAACTTCCACTAGAATGATAATCAGTCTTAATTATGGTTTAAATAAACAAGAAAAGTTGTTCTTTGTTTGTGGACCCTCAGTCTTTTGCAGAGAATTTGTGTTGTATTCTGATCGAACGCGATGCCGACGACCACACTCCGCCCGACAAAATTTCACTTTGATTCAGTGCCCTTTGAGCGTTTGGCGCAGCGTCTATCAAGTGCTTTTCGAAACGTTTGACGACTGGCAACCACCGAACCACGAACAAAGATAGAAGAAATATCAAAAAGAAGCCCGATACAGAATAGGAAATGGTATTTCGCACTCTCTTTCTAGCTTTTTACAAAATGTCAGCCCCCAGTACTAAAGCTATCTCTTTTCAATTGGTGTAACGGCGAACCCGCAACCGTCGTGTAATATCGTATGCCGTTGCGTTGCTTTACCAAACGAGTACCGAACCTTTGAAATGAACCGAATTTTATGTATATATCCGTTTTCGTAGTTCTTTTCTTCGCTTTTTAAATTTGTCTCGCTTGCTCATGTATAACGTACAGCTGTCGCTATCTCCTTCGGGTTTTCGATCAATAATCCAATTTTCTTTGATAATTCTTCAAATTCTGATATTTTCCACAATTTAACTTTAGTTGCAAATTAAAAATTTTATGCTCTCGAATTATGTATCACAAATATAAAGACGTTTATATTTTGTTAATTCAATTAACGACGCGTATAAAAAAATCTATAAACAGAGCTCTTGTCCACACGGAACGACCAACAACCGACAACTACGTTCGAGCCCTCTTTACTGACTGAGTGACTGGGAGTACTTGGACTTGGACTTCTCTAACAACTTTTCTTGTCCAGGCAATTGTGTATACAGTATGGTGCAAAACCTTCTCTATAGAAAGCCCAACTGTTCCGATCGTACACAGATACATGCTTAGATTGAGACCAAACGTATTTGTATTAGTAATCAACTAAAGAGCAAAATCCGTATACAATTTTTCTGTTTCCCACTACCACATCTTACGTTTCTCGCTCTTTGCGACTACTTATTTTTTGTACACTGTATTCACATCCCACAAACACACATGCGTTTGGTCTTGGTTTACAGCATTAGTATGCGTAGAGTTGGGCTTTCTATAGAGAAGGTTTTGGTATGGTGTCCAAATTTTCGTGTTCGAATTTCGAATCCGACCAACTTATATATGTATTGCTCATTTTGGTTTTGAGTTTAATTTCTCAGCTGACCGCTGAATAATAATTATTCAGCTGTTTATATAAAGGAGAGAGCGGGTGAGATTGAGAGTTAACTCGATTTAACCAATCAATGAGACGAACATATAGCCATTGAAAGCAAAGTATATAAATACATGCAATGTAAGCGAATTTTTATTTTGACGGCAAACACAACTTTATTCAGCCGTAATGGCAGCCATTTTCAGCAAAACAAAGCAATGAAATGAATATTGAGTAAACCAAGCTAATGGTGTTTTGCTATTCATATCTTCACAAATGACAAATCGCTGAGTTGAACGGTAGTGTAAAAAAACGCAGCTACCGTCGTCACAAAGTGCCCAGCAACTTACATTCACAATCACAGCTGGCGCAGCACAGCCTCTGATTGATTCAGCAGAGAGCAGCATATAGATGCGATAATAAGAATGACAACTTTATTTTTATGTTCCGTCTCTCTCTTTGTTGCTTTTGGTTTTATTGGTCAATTTTTTGCCTACGTATCGTAAGGGGAATTATGAACTTGAAATTTTGAATATAGAGATTTCGATGGTCGTCGTTAATTGCGGCTTTGAACTGTTTTTTGATAATTTTCATAATTTTCACTCCTTTTAGGTATATGTTCACTTTTATAATTATAAAAAAGGACGGACGGATATTCAAGTTGTAAGTACCTACATTATGCAAACATCAAAGCAAATACATTGCTGCCCCTGCAACCGCGATGTGTGTTTTGCTGTGGGTGGATATTTTAATTTAACATACATATATACATATAACTATACTATATCTACTCATTTATACATATCTAACTAAGTATTTTTTATTAAAATGGGTAACAGCTGTTTCCTGTCTGAGTATCGCTGAACACATCCTACAAAATCGAGAGAGTAGATTATGAATTTATTCAGCAGAGTAGATTATGAATTTATTCAGCAATGGGTTTTTTCGTAGAGAGATTGTTAAAATGACCGGCTTCATATTCCGTTCATTTAATTAACTCAAATATATTTACGTTTTATTGCTGTAAATTTCTCCAGAAATTCGAAATCGTTTGCCAAAATTATTATGTATAGGAATATGTTTTTTGTTTCTCTGTCACACGATTCATAAGCACACATATTTCGTCTCGTCAATGCATTGTTATCTGCATCTAACACAACAACAAAAACTAAGTTCCAATCAGCTGGTTGAACGCTACAAAAGGTGAATAATGTACGCACGGGCATGGTCAAAACGACATCAATAAAAAAATCTCTAAACGTCTCAAGTTTAAAAGTCTTTAATTTCACTGGAGAGAAGAGTTGAAACCGAAATAGAAGAAAATATAAGGCCACCTGGTAAACTATTCATACGCACTGCCACTGCCCACTGGGCACTGTTGCAATTATTTTCAAATCAAAATCGCAACCCTGCTCTACTGCGGCATTTAAAACTCATATGTCAGAAATCAATATAATAACGATGAGTGAATTTGAAATTTTTTTACTCAAATATTCTAAGAGAAACATCTCTTTAGTCTTTGGCTAGTTTTACTCAAAATCATCTCATAGAAATGTCTAAATAAAGTAAATGTTTTGCTAAACATTCAGAGAGGAATTGCAATGGCATATTGCAATATTGCATTTAGATTTTGTAGTAGGTCTAGGTAGGTAAGTGTATATATTTTTAGCACATAGGTCGTCAAGAGCGTATCATAACATATTTTATTTTTGCTTGGGCTTTCGTGTGTTAAGTTGGAATCTATATTAACATTAACTGCAATGTCCCAGATTTTGCTGGATATTTAAAGTTAAAATGTTATAATGCGTACCTTTCAATAAATTCGCTAAAATAAGGGACATAAATTTATGCGAATATCTTCCAACGCTTCCAATCTTTTTGGAGTTATCCTTTACACGGCACAATGCAAATACCTTGCTTGATAAGAATGTTTGAGATGTGAGGTAAAACAGCGTGTTTATTATTAATGCAGTTGCAGAAAAACCGGTTTACGTTTACAACACATTTTTCGCACAAAATTTAATGTAAACGGCAAAAACAATAATATGAGATGCGCTCAAACAAATTGTTACTGCTTTTACTTCTGGTTCATGGTGGTTGTTTGTGTTTAGGAGCTTGGTAATTTTTTCTCCGTTTAAATAGATATAGAAGTTATGATCAGGTTAACTGTAAAAACGAGATGTCATTCTAACCGCATTTTTTTGCTTTAAACATCAGTAGGTAGGGTAAAGGCACTGTAGTGGTCGACCAGACCCCAGTGTTCGAGCAATTTACCTTTGGTATCAAATATTAATAAATCGGTCTGCCCTGTTCCGATGTTGAAAAAGTGAAAACTGAAAAAATTGCATCACCTTTGTTGTTAGGCAGCTTTTTCTTTATCCCGGCCGCCAAAAGTAAGGTAGTGTTGGATTGTAAGGCCCATAAGCCAGGGACCAGTACCACCAGCAAAAGTGAAGCCGATAACGGGTCACGCAATATACCGCCGACGAAGAAACGGTACCGGGATCGTCGCGCGACTTATAAAGTCTTGCAAAAGTTGGCTGATATCCCTGAGGAGCAGCTAACGAAGAGACCAAAGGAGTCCGTAGCATGGGCGAAGTTAACTGCGGAAGGTGGAAAAAAACCCCCAAGGATCTAGGGCCGAAAAGGTAAAGGTCTCAGCAAGAGGTTGAAGCCGGAAGCAGTAAACGAGCTAAGGTGCAAGCGGATACTCCACCGGTGGCTCTTAAGACGCATTAGACGAAATCGGTTAGTGATGTCGTCAAAGAGCACGGGTTGCTGCTAGCCACAATAGTCATGAGGATGGGAGCATCACGTCGGGAAAATGGGAAATGGGAAACAGTGTTCAACGCGCTAAAATCCATTTTCCTAAAGGTTCTGAGAGAGAATCCAGGACCTCACCTTTCCTGCAGAGATACAGGTTGGTATCAAGGACGCGTCAAGCTGACGGCGTGCTCGGATCAGAGATCGGTTGATCTCTATAAAAAAGCGATTGCCGAAGTGGGTGAAGTGTGGCCATGAGCAAAGCTTGCGGACGTAAGCCGGGAAGAAATTCCTAGCAAGCCAGGGGCGCGCGTCTGGCTTCCTACCGAACCTACCGACGCTTAAGCTGTTATGGAGATCATCTTAGTCAGCAATCCAGATCTTCCGAAATCAAATTGGAAGATCGTGAAATAAGAGGAGGCTAAGGGTAACTTTAGATTATCAACTGTGGTTATCAACAAGGAATACCTGGCTCCTCTGGCAAAGGCTAAGGGAATTATCAACTTTGGTTTAGGGTCGATAACTCTCAAGGTTTATAAGGCAGACGATGTCAACACGGGTAAAGAAGCGGACCATTCCGATAACGGGGGCCCCGACTGCCCGACTGATGATATCGGGCTTGCCCTAGATGCCGATAGCCGGTCCAGCGAATCCTCTCTGGTATCGAAAATGGGCAACCTTTTCGCCGTGGACCCTGACGAGGAAAACTTGTCGATCTCCATGGAAGAAAGTGTTAGCGGAATCGTTAGTTCAATATTTTCGTCAACGAGTTGTCGGTATGCATCCCAGTCGGTCTTGTGGTTAGTCAAGGGTGGCATTTTTATTTGCAGTCTTACGTTTTTGAGATATTCAATAATGATTGGTGAGTGGTCTGAGGAAAGGTCAAGGCAAGTTTTTATTGTTGGTTGATTTAAGTTAATGTTCTTAGTTATGCAGAAGTCTATGAAGTCAGGAGTTTTTCTGGTGTCAGTGGGCCAATAGGTTGGTTCTCCAGTACTTAAAAATTTACAGTTGCACCTGTTCAGAGCATCCATGAGAATTCTTCCTTTTTTGCTTGTTAGTCTTGAAATTATAAGAGGGAAATAAGAAAGGCACAAAGGAAGTCTTGGTTGCTCTTCTGTGACAAAATGGAAGGGGCCTCGGAGACTCGAAAGAGTCTCTCTATGACATAAACCACTCCAAGTTATTTAATAAAACTGGATGGTTCATGGACGATCACGAGTGAGGAATCGTTGGAACTGCAAATGGAGACTCACTTTCCTGACTCAACTCGGGTGTGTGACTCAGAAATGAGTAGGCAACATCTGGAATCTCACTCGGTTCAAACGAAAGGGATCGCGAACAAAACGCGAATCCAGTGGGCGATAAGCGGTTTTAAACATTTTAAATCGGCTAGCCCAGGTGGGATAATCCCTGCGGAAATTCAGAATAACTCAGAGTGGATACTCCCATAGTTAGAGGGAATTTGCACAGGGTGTATAAAGCTGGCATACATTCCTAGGGCTTGGAAGGAAGTCAAGGTAGTTTTTATACCGAATGCGGGAAAAAGCTTACATGTCTACCCAAAAGACCTGAGACCTATAACTCTGTAAAGGACTGTCAGAGCTAGAGGTGGACTACCCTATAAGCAGAGTAATTAATCATATGCTTCTAGGCAGGATTATTAGTGCGGAGCTGGGGGGTTCCATCCTAAAGAGACAGGCAGTTAGAGGAACACCGCAAGGAGGTGTATTATCCCCTCTCCTCTGGAATATATTAATCAACGAATTACTGTTGAAACTGGAAGGAGATGGGATAAAAGTGGTAGCGTATGCTGATGATGTAGCGTTAGCTGTCTCAGGGAAATACCTCAGAACGATTAAGGAGGTTATGCAAAATGCCCTCTTAATCGTTAAAGAATGGGCAAATAAAAGCGGTGTGGGCATCAACCCGAATAAGACAGAGCTTGTCCTTTTCACCAGGAAATATAAAATTCCAACAGTTGATCCGCCAACACTAAATGGTACCCCCTTAGTTTTTTCTGATAAAGCAAGATTTCTTGGGAAAATCTTGGACAGGAAACTGAGCTGGAAACCTTATATAAAAGAACGAGTAAATAAAGCGAATATTGCTTTATACTCATGCAAGAACGCCATTGGTAAAAAATGGGGTTTGAAACCAAAGGTGGTACACTGGCTCTACACTTCGGTAGTGAGACCAATACTACTGTACGGGGTATGCGTATGGTGGCCAGCTATGGCAAAAACCACGTATAAAAGTGTATT
This sequence comes from Nephrocerus scutellatus, assembly GCA_947095585.1. Lineage (NCBI taxonomy): Eukaryota > Metazoa > Arthropoda > Insecta > Diptera > Pipunculidae > Nephrocerus > Nephrocerus scutellatus. The sequence goes on from OX352761.1 coordinate 34,889,158, forward strand.
GTATGCTTATAAGCGTGGCGCTGAGATTTACTCCAACTCGCGCTCTAGAAGTTATGCACCACCTTATCCCACTAGATATATTTGGAAAACACCTTAACACCCTGCTCGATTGGACTAGTAACTACCTTTCTGACCGTTCAATCCAGGTCGTATTGGACGGATTCAAATCCAATGTTCACCGCATAAACGACGGTGTTTCTCAAGGCTCTGCTTTTATCTTTTATCTTTCTAATTTTCATTAATGATTTCCTATCCATCACCTCTAGTCCAATCCATTCTTTCGCTGATGACAGTACTCTTAGCTTTTCATATGACTTCACACTTTCTGCACGCCCCTCTTCGTTACAAGTAGAAATTGAACAACAACGTATGTTAATCACGTTAAATTCTGACCTTGACAGCATAACAAGGTGGGGACTACATAGTAGAGTTGAATTTGACGCTTCTAAAACCCAATGCTGTCTTCTGTCTTCTAAGCGTAATTTATAAACCCCTAACCTTGATCCATGAATGGATCTTGCATCAAAGAAGCTGAAAAGCTCTCAATTCTCGGTATGTGCGTCAACAACAAGCTTCGTTGGAACGACCACATATTTGCCATCGCCAAAAATGCTGCGAGATGTTTAGGTTTCCTAAAACGGTGCAAAATGTACTTCACTCCTTCAGATCTGGCTACTATTTACAAGGCGTATATTCGCCTAACTCTCGTAGCTTGAATACAACTGTATTGTGGGCGCCGTGGCTCAGTGGAAGTGCACATGGCTGCTGAGCAGGAGGTTCAGGTTCGAATCCCAGCAACACCCAAAAGTATTTTTCACGGTGTCCCGCGAATGGGTGACAAACGTTCCGAGAGTAATAACTTGTCACGGAAAGCTTCTCAATTCGCCGTTTGGATCCGGCCTTAAATTGTCGGTCCCTTCCATTTGTGTCCAAAAATTAACATGTGCAGCACAAATGGTCGCGAGAATTTAGGCCTTGAACCGATGGTCTGTCGCGCCGAATATTATTATTATTGTCTTGGCAGGTGCCCCAAGACCACATGGCATCTACTAGACAGAGTTCAGAGCCGCGCATTAAAACTTATTGGTGACGTACATACCGCGAAAACAATCAAATCTCTTGAACATCGTAGGCATGTTTCCAGCCTGTCACTGTTTTATCGCTTTTTCCACAAGCGGTTTTCAAAAGAAATATCCAGATGTATCCCGCCTATTCTCCAACCCATCCGTAATACCCGTGCCTCAACTCGAGCTCACGGGTCCACCTATCCGAAGCCTATCTTCGGATGTACTAACCAATTCAGAGATTTCACCCGCACAGACAGACATACACGAAAGCGAGCTAATAAAAACGTTTTAAAAAACAACTACAACTATAACAATAATTTAAAACAAAACTTGATTATATACAATGTTTTTTAATTTCACCTTCAGGAGCAAGAATAAATAAATTCTTAGGTAAAACCACTGTAGAGCAAGCTACATAAAGTTGTCCGTGGGAAAACCATGGCGATCTAAAATCTACTCTGCAGTACTTAATATTTTGACTTTTTGATCGTCATTGAAAACGCAAGTTTTACTGGAAATGGCAATCTGTTAAAAGGGATATCTGTCGATATGAGTGGTATCCGTGGGATAATAATTGTATCACCATCTCCCTTTCCTGTCTAGATGGTCGCTTCAATTGCATTTCCCGTGCCGTTGCAAACTTATGGCGAGTCGAGATTCTGTAGTAAAAATGTTGAGATCCCACTTTGAGTAAAAGACGATGTTAACATGACAAGTATTTGATTGTTTATTTCGTTGACATCTTAATTTTTTTGTACAGGAATAATAGCCCTCTCTCGTAACAAGCTTAAAATGTGTTAGTTTTGTTAGCCGGTTAAATGGAATTTATTAGCTCTGCAACACATGATATTAGATTACAAAATCAGATGTCAATTTCATAGTACCAGAAGATTCTGCTACTAATCTACCTCCTCTAATTTGAAGGAGGAATGACAATGGCACCGCCACCCCAAAACCCAGCCAGCTACCGATTATCATTCTAAAAACTACTATTCATTTCTTCGACCCCGAAATCTATGGAATCGACATTAATCACACACCCAGCCGGTCACCGAGTGCGAAAACCATTCTAAACGCCACTATTCATCTCAGTGATCCCGAAAACTATAGACTCAACACTAATATCGGTAATAATAATACGAGTATATGTATAACAGTCATCATCAAGTCATTTTTTTTTTTTTAAATAATGGTTCCTAACTTCGGCAATTTAAGTTCCGCTTATAACCATAAGGTATGTTCCCGTACTCAGGAATGAGTAAACATTGTTATGAATTTTGCCAATTTTACTACAAGAGCGTTCCGTACTCGAAAAATAAGTAAAAGATAGTCGAAAATAGAGAGTAAGGTCATTTCCCTCCATGCTAATTTCGCAAACTTTTACAACAACCAATTGTCAAAAACGAATTTATTGACAACTTACTATAATGTGGCGTTCGTTTAATATTCGCCTACTTTTACAAAGTTCTAAGTGCGTCGTTTTTATTTTCATATCAGTCTTACTTGTGATCATAATCATCAGAAAAGTAAAGTAACAAATATAAAAAACCTTTGTTTTTCGGGTACAAGCTTTTATGTGTGTTTGTGATGTTCATAAGATTTCCAAATTATGTTTTTGTGGTGGGGCCTATTTTACAGTTAATGAACTATTCCATGCATCACACGCACCACACGCACCACACGCGACTCGTGACACGCGTTGCACGCGAGATCTCAGAAATGGACAGTGCTCACAAAATTGGAGCTCTCTAGTTTTGCATGCGGCAGTTTGTTAATGATCTAATTCTTTAGCAATAGAATAACGGATTGTGAGTGTTTGGTATTATTGGTATGAGAGACTTCATCACTTCCAGGAATAAGTCTGTTAATTAAAGGAAGATGGATGGTATGACTCGAGCTGTAAAGAGGATTCTAGGATTAGAGAGGTATGTTTTCGGTTTAACAAAGCAAACCCTACTGCGGAAAACCGAACTAATTTTAAACGAGCCAGAAACGATTGCAATGCCCATCTTCGGCGATTCAAATTCCCAGAAGTAGTAAACATTTTTGGTTTCGTGAAAAGAATCAAAAATACAGCCTCGTCGTCGATTCCAACGCTTATTTATAATGACATTCCAGTTGTCAGCTCTATAGACAAGGCCAATCTGTTTGCTGCACATTTCGCAGCTAGCTCCACGCTTTCAGATTGTGCATTGCTGCTTCCTGTTCCTCAGAGTATTGGACACTCTATGGCACAGATATTCATTTGTACTCGTGCAGTTGCTAGAGTTTTAAACGATCACAACATTCACAAATCCGCTGGGCCAGATGGTATTTTCCCATTAGTTCTTGAGAGGTGTTCTCCCAAGCTGGCATTACCATTGCGTAAGCTTTTTCATCTATCCTATTCCTTGGACTCTTCCCGAGAAGTTGAAATACTGCCTTTGTCCAGCCCATACCCAAAAAAGGCGAGCCGTCGTCTCCTTCTTCGTACCGACCCACAGCACTTACATCCATCCGTTTTTTTCAAGGCCATGAAAACGCTGATAAATTTTCAGCTCAAGAAATATCTTGAAACCAACGAAATCCTTAGAGACCGACAGTATGGATTTCGTGGGCAACGTTCTACTGGTGACTTGATATCTTACAGAACAGTGGAACCCATCTTTGCGTCAATTTGGAGAAAGCAAAGCTGTCGCACTCGATATTTCTAAGGCATTTGACCGAGTTTGGCATCAAGCTCTTTTGTCCAAAAAGCGTGCTTATGGAGCCGATAATAAACTGCTTCTTTATGACCTCTCAATTCAAGTTGTACTGGACGGTTTCAAGTCCAAAGAGCATTACTTAAATGCTGGCGATCCCCAGGGCTCTGTTTTTTCCCCGACACTCTGCTCATTTTTATTAATGATCTCTTATCTGTGACTTCTAATCCAGTTCACTCTTTCGCTGACGACAGCACTCTCAGTTTCTCATATAACTTTGAGGAACGTCCCTCAACGTCTTATGTAGAATTTAACGCTTCCAAAACCTAATGCTGTCTCCTGTCGTCTAAGCGAATCCCAATTCCCATGCCATTATCCATGAATGGCACTTGCATCGAGGAAACTGAAAATCTAGCATTACTCGGTATGTGCGTTAACGACAAGCTTCGTTGGAATGACCACATATTTACCGTCGCCAAAAATGCTGCGAAATGTTTAGGTTTTTTAGCCCTGTGCAAGAAATATTTCACTTGTCTGATCTGGCGACTATCTATAAGGCTTTTATTCGCCATAAACTTGAGTACAATTGTCATATCTGGTCTGGAGCGCGATAAAACTTATCGGTGACGCAAATATAGCGAAATCAATAGATTTGCTTGAAAACCGCGGTTAAACTCAGGGATTCGTTCTTCAGCCGTACAGCACGTATGTGGAATGCTCTGCCAAGCTCTGTATTCCCACATCACTATGATCCACAGGCATTCAAAACACAAGCTCATAGACATCTCCTATTTTCTCCTCCTTTTCCTTAACGCCCACGCTTTGCCTTTAGTGCATATAGCCAAGCATTGTAAGGGAGCGAACCCCTTTAAGCGTGCGCGAATCATAAAAATAACATGCGGCACACACGACTCACGACACGCGTCACACGCGGGAACTCAGAAATAGCCCATGACACTTAACTGCTTACTTTACACTTTCACCTCCCTGGGTTGCGTGAAAGGTTGTTAAAAAAGACCTCAAAAAAGTCGAAAAAACAGACAGACAAACAAAGTCAAGTTAAATAAAAGTTTTTAAAAATAAAGAAATAAGTCAACATTTCTGCGGTACAAGTACAACATATTTTGTTAATTGGTGTGTGTGATTTCTGTAATAAGGAAATTGACCAACTTCAAACGCTGTTTATTTCTCTATGGTAATCATTTGCTGGGGAGTCTCTCATCAAGGCGTCACATCTCTTCATTTCTGTGAGACATTTGTCAAAACTGGCGCAAAAGTGTACCAACAAGATGTCTCAAAAAGAGTTGTAATGAGTTTAACCAAGAGAGATAAAGGTTTTCAGCAAGACTCAGCACCGGCAAACCGGGAGTGTCTACGGAGTGATATTACTGACATTAGTGCAGATTACTGTTTTTGGTATTAGTTCGAAAACTTGCCCTACATACTTCTCAAAGAAATTTGGAGTCTTGCTAGATCATTGACCAGTGCCAACTTTGTCCATGAATACCATGTGTGCTTCTATAGCCCAATACACAACTGTTAAAGGCCTGTATTAAAGCCAAGAGAAAATATTTTGATTGAACCCGGTTTTTTATAGAAATCGCTGATAAAGTATACACAGCCGCACAGCAGCTAGCCGATACCCTGTCCAAACAGCAATCCAGGAGATGCGGTTGACAGGGAATGGTGTCTTACAAAAAATAGAATATGACATAAATTACAGCTGTCATGCAAGACATAATGTGCTTGAAGTGGTCTTTAAAGCAGTAAATGAATGCCCATGCACTCTTCGCGTGTGTGGCAGATTCAAGAACATAAGCCTTTTAAATGTCAACGCACCTACAGATGATTCCCCGGATGATGAAAAAGGAGAATTCTTTAAATCAGTCAAACGTGAACCTCATGCCTGCATTCAGTATGATGTAAAAATTATTCTGGGGAATATAAACGCCAAATTAGTTAGGCAGCCAGTATTTAGGCAGTACAATGGCACAAATTGTATACACGAGAACACTAATGATAATGGACAACGCGTCATAGAGATGGCAGCAAGCAATAATTTGGTCTTTACAAGTACACGTTTTACGCGTAAAAATATCTCCTGATGAAATCATCGCAACCAGATAGACCGCCGCTAGAACCCGGACCACTAACTTGTTGGTAAGTGCTCCGAAATCGTATTGCATCATCACAAAAGACTGCATCCGCGATTCAGATTCAAGTCAACACGGCTGCCCTTCGCATAGATCGGAACGACTGGTTCGATGACGAATGTAAGCTTGCGACTGAACTTAAGAATGTTGCAATCGAGCAATGCAACAATCTCATAGAACGCCGGTACACAAACTAAAATATAAAAAGCTCAGAAGATATGAAAAAAAACCAGTTCACCAGCGAAAGAAATCAGTCTGGAAAAGAATCTAGTCCGTGAACTAGAACAGTACAGAAAGCGAGAATCGCACCTGTTCTACAAAAGAGTCCGCGGTATGACGCAATATACACCGCGTTGCACATACTGCAAAGACAAAGAGGGTAATCTAATCGCCGATCTCAAAGACATTTAGAGCGATGGGAAGAGCACTTTCACGAGTTGCTAAATGGCCAGCTGAATCGTCTTTAAAAAAATAAGCGGAGCTCATAGATCAGGAAGTCCCGCAATACACCAAGCAATTCATAAACTAATAGTGGAAGTATGGGAGGAAGAAAAGATGTCAGAATACTGGTGAAGAGGCATCCTGTGCCAGATACATAAGATGGGAGATATCACGAGTTGCTAAATGGCCAGCTGAAATCGTCTTTAAAAAAATAAGCGGAGCTCATAGATCAGGAAGTCCCGCAATACACCAAGCAATTCATAAACTAATAGTGGAAGTATGGGAGGAAGAAAAGATGTCAGAATACTGGCGAAGAGGCATCCTGTGCCAGATACATAAGATGGGAGATATCACAACGGGTAGCAATTATCGTGGTTAAATGTTGTTGAGTACCGCGTATAAGAGTTTCTCCTTTATCTTTCAAAACAGAATAGCCCTATACGCTAAAGTCATCATTGGTCCATACTAGTGTGTGGGTTCATCCCAGGCAAATCAACAACTAATCAGATTTTCACCCTTAGAAAGGTTATGGAAAAATGTCTAGAGTTCCAAAACTCAGTACACCCTCTTTCAAGACAGGATAGCCCTATACGCTGTAGTCATCATTGGTCCATACTAGTGTGTGGCGTCATCCCAGGCAAATCAACAACTGATCAGATTTTCACCCTTAGACATATTATGGAAAAAAGTCTAGAGTTTCCAAACACAATACACCATCTTTTTATAGACTTTAAAACCACCTATGATAGCGTAGCCAAAGTAGAACTTTAAAAAGCCATGAGAGCATCCCAAATAAACTGACACGACTATGTAGGATGATCATGACCAATGTTATAAGTCAATTAAAAATATCCGGATCATTATCAAGCTTATTCAACATCTATAACGGGCTCCGAAAAGGGGATGGACTGGCTTCAACCTGACTTTGGAAACAGTGATCCAAGACTCCGATGTAACGGCGAGAGGAACAATCTTCTATAAGTCCATTCATATATTGGCTTATGCAGACGATATTGACCTCGTTGGTAAAACCCAAGAGCTGTACACCGGTTTTCCGATCGAGCGAGCAAAATCTGGGGCTGCACTTAAATGAGGGAAAAATAAAGTACATGGTGGCCACGTCTACGAGCAGAAGATTCAACATTGGTTCCTCAATCAGAATAGTGGAACGCGTATTTGAAGTAGTGCAATCTTTTCACTATCTCCGAGAATTCGGTGCTTAGCAAAGCAAAAAAAAAAGTATCTGACCTCTTAGCTGCGTTCGAGAGAAAAGTCTTACGGAGAATTGTTGTCCCGTATGTGGGGAAGGGCGATTCCGGAGGCTCTGTAATGATGAGATCTACAAGCATTATTGCGATGTCGACATCATGAAGAGAATTAAGCTGGGTAGGCTTCGCTGGGCAGGACACGTTGCGGTATGCGGTATGATTAATGGGACACGACAGCGAGGCCGGCCAAGTCTACCCTGAAAGCATGGCTTACACCAGGAGCCTAAAGTTTAGGGATACCAAAACTGGATGACATCGGCTCGAAATTGGGACCGGTGGTGAGGATAATAATGATGATAGTCATGCGAGTATTCTTTAAAATTATCTATTTACTACAGTAGACACATACTTTGTAACAATGTTCCTTTTCTGTCAGTTCTTATTAATAATAAGTATAAGCGCTTGTGGGCGCCGTAGCTTTGTGGATAGCTGCCGAGCAGGAGGTTCGTGGTTCGAATCCCAGTAACACCAAAAGTATTTTTCACTGTGTCCGAAAGTAATAACTTGTCACGGAAAGCTTCTCAATTCGCCGTTCGTATACGGCATTAAATTGTAGGTCCCTTCGATTTGTGTGCAAAAATATACATGCACAACATGGAACGCAACGGTCTGTCGCGCCGAATATTGTTATTATTATTATAAAGCGTTTAATATGCAGTGCTAAAAACTGTAGCTCTGTTTAAAAAAATAATAAAACTTTCAGAAAATCAGTAATACAGTGTGAATAGTTAAATTGAGTGTCGAACTAATGTGCTTACAAAAGCGAGGCATTCGCCTAGGATGGAACATTTCTCCTTACACTGAGTGTGGAATATACTGCACAAGATGTTGCATTTACAGAGACAATACCGCCGGTTATGGAGTCAAAAAATTTTAAAGATCCGGTTATGCCCTGTCAGTAAAGCGAACATACTCCGACCATTTCTTCTAGATATTCCTAAAAGAAACTTGGCAGTGTTTTTTAATCAAGACTAAAATTGGTTCCGGACCAGTAGGAACAGCACACGAACCGCTTCTTGCAAGTGCATTATTGCCTTTTATTCCTGTATGGCCCGGAACCTAGATAATAGTGATAGATTTCCATCTTGAAATAGAGTTTTCTCACATTTTAGAACAATCTTCGAGTTGCCACAAGGTGGTAGAGTAGCTTGGCTGTCACTACATATTTTTAAAGTTTAATTTTTGTATCCTTTTTGAGACAGCCCAGTTAGCAACTTGTAAAATAGAAAACATTTCTGTTTGAATAACAGTTGGTCATTTTCCAAATGCCAATGCCGATTTAGAATGCTCATCTAATCATCACTCAGTCCACTCATCAGTAAGGTATAAGAGAACCGTCGGTAAAGAATTCCATAAGGACCAAGATTGGCAGTTTGTGTCATTTGACATTTTACACTTTGGTAATAAAATAAAGAAGGGTCGTAAAATGTGGTGTGTATGGTGCGAAATTTGGGGTGGCACGGTTTCACTGGATTCTACTGGAAATTCTCTTATGGTGACTGGTGAGTGGTATACAAACATGCATACATACTTAATAAGTTGCCGTCGGAGTAAAAAATGAATTTGAGGATTACGATTGGACTCATTTTATAGGCAAAACTTTTACATGGACGGTTATTATTGACAGGACGAGCATATCCTTTTATTTGGATACCAGTCAGCCAGTCATAGCACTGTAGTAAACTTAGATTTTACAAATACATATTCAATCTAAATTTTTACAATTTACAATTAATGCATTCTTCTCATTTTCCCCAACACATATGAACATCACTAGCTTACACATTTGTCGTGTTTACCTAATGATTAACATTACGTAAGCTATGTGTAAGCATTGCAATTCAACTAAAAAACTTAATCCAAATAGGTACTTAAAAGATCCGCTCTTAAAATTAGATAAAAAGTACGTTTTTCACTTGCACTTTCCCAATTTATCAAAAAAAATTATTTTCTGCGCCCTTGCATCATTTTGCCATCGGATCAACAAGAACTCCTTATTCTAATCGTCTACCTTCTGTGCTTATATGTTTCCTTACGAAAAATGTTTATTCTTTCAATCTTTTGAGCGATCGAGCATTGAAATTTAGTAGGTAGTATCCGAAAGTTTTGGATTCGTTATCTCTTCTCGCTTTGTCACTTGGTACCTGAATAAAAACGTCAAGCATTTAAAAAAGTCCCTATAAAATAATTTAAGGGAACATTTTTTGTTATATGAACTATTTTAAAAGATGACGCTTAACGCTTTTATTTTTATTATCGCTTTTATCGCTGCGTCGACAGACAGTTGTCTGAGAATGTTGTCCTACTAAATGGACAAGTCCGCACTGAGCAGAATGTCAATTATGCTGCGACCTCAGATATAAGACACGGCATTTACAATGCTTTCGTGTATCGTATTGATGCGAAAACACATCAGATCTTAATAAATCATTCCACATACATGTTGTGCGGCTAAAGAAAGAATCTCTAAACTTAACAGTACGAAGATGGGCTTGAGATAAGCTGATAAATATTAAGAGCGCGACGATTATTGAGGTTGAATTTGTGGATAGAAGGCATGCATCTGGCTATTTCTCTTGAGCACCGATGATGATAGTAGAAATAAAAAGGCGACTAATGATCTTGGAGCGAATCTATTGATATCGCAATTTTTTCGTCACCGATAAGTTTTTAGGATCGGTTCTGTATTTTATATATGATCCGCCTAACGGCATAAACCAATTTTACACTCAAGTTTAGAGTCTTGTAAATAGTAAGCAGATCAGAGGGTGTATAATGTAATGTACAATGCAGAATGTAGAATAATGTAGAAATGATTCTATTATTGCATGTGGTGAGTTTCCAGCTTTGGCATCCGAAAGTCTCTGCTTTTAATAAAAGGGCTTGCATTCAGCGTCAATTCGGGTCTCTGGTTGGATCAATTTTTGAACGTGGAGATTTACCCGTGATATGTAGTTGTTGCAGTTCTTTGTAAATTATTTTGTTTGGTGCTATTTCTTTAAAGAACGAATTCATAAGCGATACTTCTGATTATCATCTGATTGGAGTTATTTCCTTAAAAGTGCAGCTTTGTGTATCAACATGGTGTTTATTACATATATTATAAGCGCAAGCTACGGCCCCTTCAGGCCCAAATAGATAAAATATTAAAAAGTATACAGCGCAAAACTGATTCCTACGAATCAATTTCGCAGCTGTTAATAATGCTTGCGAATAAAGTCAATGCCTTTGTAAAGTTTCAAATTTATAGTTCCGACCTATAAACGTTGGTTGAAGACTTCAAAGTTTCGAGGTAAGTCATCAGAACAAAATTTGATTCTCCTTTTCCGCCAAGTGCACTGGCAAAGGCAACTCATCATTATTTTCCAACTTTGAATTTTTATTTATATTTGTACCTATTCAAAAATAATTTTCAGTTAGTGTTAAGATATGCTTCAATAAGAAAAGTTACTTTTAATAAAGTTCGGAAATATAAATTGTTGGCTTTGTTTTATATGTTAAAGTATACTTGTGACTGCAAACAATACAAATATAACTCGCACGATTGAACTTAAAGTTACTATAAGATAATTCCAGCACTAAAATATTGAAAAGTAGACAAGAACAGAGCTTAGGTTATTATTATTATAACAAATAAACATTATGAACATTGAAGAACGACAAATTTTCTTACTACGATGTAGGAATGAAGAAGTGTTATCCCGAAGTTTATTCTAAATAAAGGAAAATGCTATATGCTCTTGCATAGCAAGATCATCCTTTTTATGATAATTTAAAACGTTCAAAGAAGTTGTTCCTTAGAAGACTATCTTCAGAAATTAGAACATCTTGTTCTTGAATTCAAAATTTACGTAAACAAAAAAAGAAAATTTTAGAAAATAAATTTCAAAAATTAAATAGTAAAAAAAATTGATTTTTTGATTGACAAAACCAATGTAGTTAACTTGACTATCGTAAATATACCAGAAGAATGTTATATTGTTTGGGTTTTGGCCCTAAATTTAGTTTTTCCGTTGAAAATAAAAATATTCCAATGATTGATATTCTTGCTGACATAGAAGCTATGTTCACAGAAGAAGATATAACAACAGCCAATGAAAAAAGAACTACAATGATTACAACTGATGTAACACAATTCTTAAAGGAAAACCAAATGTGTCAAACAATAGTAAAATTTTACAAAAAGCTCGGATAATAACAACTAAATTTATAAATAACAATAAAAATATTTTTATTACGAAATCAGATAAAGGGAAAGACGAATATCTACAAAAAATGAGTGACTTACTTAATGACCATGACACTTTTAAAATTTTACAAAGTGACCCGACCAATAAAAACAATAAGATTTTAAAAAATATTGACGAACGCAAGAACAAACATATTATAAATAACATTCAAAAATTAAAACTTAAACTCCACAATCCAACTTCCCCAAGGATATTAGGCTTGCCCAATGTACCATTACGACCTATAGTGTCCACTATAAATTCTCCAGCTTATAATCCGAACGCCCACGTTGGGCTAAACATTATGAGGGTGCAAACCCCTTAAGTGTATGTACATAATAAAAAAAATTCTATCAAAATAATATAATAATGTAATATACTTAAATCATTGACATTTATTTCATTTGTATTTAAAGAAAGTATAAAAGTTATAAAGTGGGATAATAATGATATTATAGCTTCATTGGATGTTGTATCACTATTTACTTATATTCCTTAAGATATAGCAAAAATTGCAATATCTAAAAGATAGATGGATGGACCGATGAATGCAAATTAACAAAATATGAGTTTCTTAAATTGTAAGATTCATGGTTTCTTATTTCTTTCCTTTACTCAGGGGGGAGCATAGGGCTTCTACAAACGCCCGCCAACAAACTCGATTTAACGCCAGAGGTTTCAAGAGATGCCACTCGGTCCCATGTGATCTTGCTTCCTCTTCTATTGTCCTTTTCCATGTCTTGATAGGACGGCCAACTCGACGGCTACCTTGTGGATTCCAGTCGAGCGCTAGTTTCGTAATATCGTCCGCTGGCTTTCTCAAAGTGTGGCCAATCCAGCTCCATTTTCGTCGTCTGATGGTGATCGCGATTGCTTCCTCCTGCATTACTCTTTGCAAGTCTTGATTGGTAATAACGTCCGGCCATCTTATTCTCAGTTTCCTTCTTAAGCACTTGTTGTCGAAGGCTTGGAGGCGCGTCACAATTGACTCTGTGACTTTCCACGTTTTGCAGCCATACAAGAGTACTGAGAGAACGTTAGATCTGAAGATCGTTAGCTTTAAATTCCGGGAGATTTGCGAGGAGTTCCAGATATTATTTAGCATACTATAGGAGTGTCGCGCCTTATTTATACGAGAGCACACATCCGAGTCAGCACCACCATTTTTTGACATCCAGCTGCCCAAATAACAAAACTTATCGACTTCCTCTATCTGATGTTCGTCAATCGAGAGATCACATGTTCCACTACCGTTAACGCGAAGTAGTTTTGTTTTTGTGACGTTAATTTTTAAACCCACTTTGTTAGCGTGGAGTTCTAGTGAGTTTGATTTTCGCTCCATGTCACCTAGCGATTGTGATAGTCATCGTCATAGTCCAGGTCTTCTTAGCGGTGAAAAACCCGATAGAGTACGGGTTACTATTTTCATCACCCAGTCGATAACAATTGTGAAAAGCAATGGTGAGAGGGTTCAACCTTGCTTGACTCCCGAGTAGATGTTGAAAGGTGAGCCAAGATGGCCGTTATGAATGACGCGGCATATTTGGTCACGGTACAACTCCTTAATGATGTTAATGAGTTTTTCCGGAACACCATAGCTAGACAAAATCTGCCACATCATGTTTCGGCCTACGCTATCAAAAGCGCGTTTTAAATCTACAAAAACCATATTTTACATCCAGTTTTCGCAATTGCTCAAATCACCTTTCTTGGGGAGTTTAACTATTAAGACTTCTTTTAACGACGATGGAATGGATTCAGATTCCCAGATATCTTGATATATCGCATGCAATGTTCGCGTAGTTACCTCGACGTCACTATCAGCCGCTTGCTGGGCTTGTGTTGCGATGTTACTTAGCCATGCTTGTTTGTCGTTCCTAGCTGAACGGCCAACTTGCCGGTCCAGATCCCTATACTTCCGCGCTAATGAGCTTCGCTCGGCACCCGAGGCCGCGTTCTCTGCTTTGATGGATTGGCGTTTACGAATGGTGTTCCATGTGCTATCTGATATCCATCATTTTCTGGTTTTGTCAGGATAACCTAAAATGGATAAGGCTGCTTCCGTATACGCACTTACTGTTTTCTCGCATTTAGACTTTAAGGTTTGGGGCTGTATCGCAGAGAGAGACTGTTGTACGCGTGATACATATTACAGTTTCACATCTGGGTCTTTCAGAGCTGCTACAGCTGGCTTTCTCGTTATTTGACTTCGTGTGGTTGAGTGGACCGCGATCTTCAATCGCACACTGCCAACCACAAGGTGGGGGTCGCTGTAGACGTCGGCTGCTCTTCGGGTTCTAACGTCCAGCAACGATGATCGGCACTTGCGGCTTATAGCGATGTGATCAATCTGGTTGTTGTACATGTGATCAGGAGAGGTCCAGGTGGCTTTGCGGATGTTTTTGTGGGGAGACACACATGCGTATAAAATTTGAAGAAAATCGGGTACTTCTTTTTATAAAATTTTTATGGGTGCCCCCCACCCTGGGGCTCGATCACTTCCAAATTTTTACAAAATGTGTATAAAATTTAAAGAAAATCGCGTACTTTTTGTTAAATATTTGTAAAGGAGCCCCCCGACCCCGCAGCCCGAGGGGACCCAAATTAATAGAAAGTGTTGTCATGGGAGATACACATGTGTGCAAAGTTTCAATTAAATCGGGCTTTAGGAAGTGGGTTAAAAATTGACCACAAGATTTGGTGTGCCAGCCAGACAGCCAGCCAGCCCCGGCAAGTGAAGTTAATATAGAGAATTTAAAAACAGTGTTTTTAAAAGTTTTACCTGATTTTATTTAAACTTTGCACCTTGTGTATCCTCCGATTAGAGAATTTACACGAAAATTTTTAATTGTTATGGGTTGTTTTTTCTTTTAATTAATTTGAAATCACAATGAATCTCAATGTATTTATATTTCGATTTCGATTGCAATGTCATACATAGCAAACCAATCGAAACAAAGCATTTGTGTGTCTTTTGAGGGTATTTTGGTTGGTCTTTTATGTGTCTTTTGAGAGTCTTTTGTGGTCTTTTGAGGGTTTTTAAAGGTCTTTAGAGGGTCTTTTGGGAAGTCTTTTGAGGAACTTTAGAACGTTTTTTGGTGCGGCTTGCATTTTTTGGTGCTTAAAGTCTAATGGCATGTCAGTAGGAATCATTGGGATGCGTTGACATATCGCAAAACAAAGTTCGTGAAAATGTATCAGATCAGCTGTCAAATGATATTTGCGCACATAGCGCCAACTATTGGAGTCTATTGGAATAGAAATGAAATAACGACATTTGTTGGACAGATCGAGAATCAACACAAAATTAATTCAATTCAATTCAATTCTTTATTTATAGCAGAAAAACGTTACAATAGTTCTGAATAACGCTCAATTTACAGAGATTTGATAAATTATATCTTACTTCTCAAAAACTTATAATGTAATATTTTAAGATTTATTGTTTTTAAAAATATTCTGTAGGAAAGCTATAATTAAAACCTACAATTCAATCGACTTAGATGGTAATGACTAGATAAAAGAAAAACTATAAACGTAGTAAATACATTTTTGTAATAACAAGTATGTACCATTGGGTATCTATGGCTGATGGCTCACTCTTACCCATACGGAAAACAAAATAAATTTCAATAAAGCTAGCCCCACCCCACCTAAAAGGGAGTACCAATTTTAGCACTAATTTATTTCCCCCGCGGAATGATTAATTTTGATCTTGGACATTTTTTCCGTAGAGTGCTTATTTTCCGAGATATTTTAAAGTTTCAGCTTCAAATAATCACCCGGTATAAGGGATGATTGTGTTGCCTTTAGCTGCTTGTTTCGCAAATTTTTGAACTTAAGGTTTTCTTTTTCTTTCAGCCGTGAAAGTATACTGCGGTGTACCGTTTCTTTCATCGCCTGACAAATTCGTTGTGTTTTATCTCGTTTGTATACGTATGTTCTAAGTGTAGTTCATCAAAAATTTTCTGCAATAGAGAACTCAGACAGTACAAAGAACCAAAAGAACCAAAAGAACGAAATGAACGGATCTTTTGAATGGCTCTTCGTCGTGACTGAACCAAAAGATTCAGTACACTAAAGAGATCCATTTTTCCCACCTCTAGTATGTAGCTTAACAAGTTAGCATTAAACAATAAGACTATTTATAAGCAGGTTCTCTGACATTTGGCAGCTCGTAAAAAATGCCTGCTTTATTGTCATTCTTTTTTGAGATATGTATTGTATGTTGGATCTATCATGCAGCACTCGAGTGGAATAATGCCACGGCAGATCTAGACACATTTTCAATAATTTGTTTTGGGCTATTTGCAATTTGCACAATCACCCCAGACCGCGGCGCCATATAGGTAAATTGCTTCGAAAATGGTCTTACAGATTATTATTTTATTTTCTATGCTTAACAAAGGCTTTCGATTTATCAAAGAATATAGCATTTTGATCGCCAGATTTGATTTTTTAATAGTTTTCGAAATGTGTTCGCTAAATAATAGTTTTTTGTCAAGATAGATTCCTAGATATTTCACTGAATCTTGCCATTCCACTTCCACACCAGCGAATCGCAGCGGACCTATCGGTAGATAGGTAGGCTTTCTTCTTCTTGGGAAAAAAAATAGCTTGTGACTTCCCGGTGTTTACCTTTATCTTCCAGCGATTAAAGTACTTCAAAAGTATTTCAATCGCATTTTGAATTCAATAGTGAAACTAAGCTCATGCGACGCGAAAACTCCCGTATCGTCAGCGTAAATGGCGTATTCACAGTCCGGCAAAACTGGTATATCTGACGTGTATATATTGTATAAAAGAGGTCCGAGTACAGATCCTTGGGGAACTCCTGCAGGTATATATTTCTCCGTAGAAAATTTGTTTTTAATGTACACACGAAAAAAGCGGTCACTCAAAAAACTACCAATAATTTTAATTAAGTATGTGGGAAATTATAATTTATTAATTTGTGCAATAGCCCTTTATGAAACAAAATTAAAAACGAATTTAATTTGCGTTTTTCCAGATTTTTCATTTTACCGAAAACATTCGGTTGAGTTATTTCCTCAAAAAATATCCAATGCATCGTTTTCAAAAATTTTCCTACTCTCTTTTGTAATTTTCCCGAATTTTATTTTGCTAAAAATTTCTCCGGGAGCATAACGAACAAAACAAAAATCAACTAAATATGTCGTTCCTATCGTCAGTTATGATCGAGAGTGCATAAACAAATTATGATTTTGCTGTTTGTCCGAATTTTCGACTTTTTTTTTGTAATTATCTTTCTTTTCCAGGACCATACATAATGAACAAAACAAAAAAAGAATTACGCAAATCCATTGTTCGAATCGTGAGTTATGGTCGCGAGTGCATACAAAAACCTATGAAAAACAGCAATTTGAGTTTTCAAATTTTCCTGGCAAGTTTTCTAATTTTTTTCAGCATACACCTTATTCTTACTATGAAGAACATTTTAAAATAAAAAGAGTCAAATCAGTCCTGCCGTTCTCAAGTGATGCGGTTACCAACGAACAGCATTTCATTTTCATTTATATAGATGTAGACGACATAGTTTTGACAACACCTTCAAATTAAGATAAAATGCAACTAAATTCGTTTTACAAAATATTAAAATTTACATTGAAAAAGAATCCAATAGCACTCTTCCAATTTTAGACATAAAATTATATAGATAAAATAACAAAATTAAAACAGAATTTAGATTCACTTCTAAATTTTTTGTCGACACACCCTACACATTGAAGAAGAATGTGGCAATTGCGTTTATAAAAAGAGTGTTATACTTGACTGACACTGACTTAATACAGAATACTATTAATATAATAATAATAATTTTAACTTCGAATAATTACCCAATAGAATTAAAAAGACAGTTAATCTCAAAAGTATTATACACATATAAAAAAATCTTAATAATACGAATATTAAAGACGGATTGCTACCTTATACCAAATTTGACCGAGAAAATGGAAAAAACTTTAAAAAATAGCAGAGATAATTTATTCATAGCTAACAAAATTATAAGTATGACTTCTGACATTTCCACAAAATCCCTTTTAGTCAAAAAAGCTGCCTGATATATAAAGTAAATTGTAACAATTGTTATTCATGTTATTTTGGAAAAACAAGGAAAACATTAATCCAACGAATTAAACAACATGGGCGCCGTGGCTCAGTGGATAAAAGCATGGACTTCTGAGCAGGGGGTTCGTGGTTCGAATCCCAGTAACACCAAAAGTATTTTTCACGGTTTCCTACCTCTCGCGAATGGGTGACAAACGTTCCGAGAGTAATAATAACTTGTCAGGGAAAGCTTCCCACCCAATTTGCCATTCGGATAGGGCATTAAAATTGTAGGTCCCACCATTTGTGTTCATAGTATTTATGTTTAATACGTTTGTTGCTTAAAATTTTCATTAACTTCTGAGTAATCAGAAAAGCCATTTATAACTTATAAGGCAAACATTGATGCTAAATTTAATTTATAACTTTTAAACTATAAAAGTCCATAATTAAGATTAAATAAACATTTAAAATAACTGTAATAATTTTTCGAAGATGTGTACGAGATATATTTTAATATATTTATATGCTTCAAAGGTTCCCTAAAGATTAATATGTTCGACTAGATACATACATGAGCACTAAGTTGTATCATTATAACATGCACTACGCGCTCAAGGCAGTGCGTCGTCTCCTCCTGTTTTCCATGACTAAGGTAGCACTTGAATGTGCCGTTTTGCGATTAGATACTTACTTATTAGGTACATATATGTGCGTTGAAGCGAGGTAACGGTACAGGTTTAATTGCATTTGTTCGAGAATGATTTTGGTATGGCTATATTCCTACCTGGATATATTTTATTTTATTGCAAGAGGGAGTTTTTACTTTTACTCTTATCTTTTATATTTACTATGTGCCATACCAACTGTTACATTGCATAGAATATACATCGAGGAATAGTATTCTTTAAATTCGGCATTACTATTGACTATAATCCTTTACAACTACAGAGGGTGCAGCGCCTTACATTTTCACAATTTTGAACACGAAGTATTGCAGGTATTATATTTGTATACATACTTTGTGTATTTTTATAATTTTTAACGCGTAACGTATAGTTAGTGGCGCGGGGTCACAGAGATGCCGTCGGTAGCAGTCAAGAGTTAAGCGTAGAAAATTAATTTTCATAACTTTTTCTTACCATTAGACTGATACACGAATGCTGAGCAAAGAGCCTAATATAATCTATCTATCTATCTTTATTAGACACCCATGACATCCTTATCATATTTAGTGATTGGGGTGCTAAGGGGATATCATGTAAAAATAATCTATAACGAACAATGTTAGAGCCGAATCTGGGAAACGCCGGGAACTCGGTTCAATAACACCCTGCTCGATTAGACTAGTAACTACCTTTCTGACCGTTCAATCCAGTTCGTATTGGACGGATTCAAATCCAATGTTTACCGCATAAACGCCGGTGTTCCTAAAGGCTCTGTTTTATCTCCGACACTCTTTCTGATTTTCATTAACGATGTCCTATCCACCACCTCTAATCCAATCCATTCTTTCGCTGACGACAGTACTCTTAGCTTTTCATATGACTTCACGCTTTCTGCAAGCAAAACGCTGCGAGATATTTAGGTTTCCTAAAACGGTACAAGATGTCCTTCACTCGTTCAGATCTGGCTACTATTTACAAGGCGTATATTCGCCATAAACTTGAATACAACTGTATTGTCTGGGCAGGTGCCCCAAAGACCACATTGCATATACTAGATAGAGTTCAGAACAGCGCGTTAAAACTTATTGGTGACGTACATATCACGAAAACAATCGAATCGCTTGAACATCGTAGCAATGTTTCCTGCGTGTCACTTTTTCCACAAGCGGTGTTCAAAAAAAGAAATATCTAGATGCATCCCGCCCATTCTCCAACCCATCCGTAATACCCG
This sequence comes from Nephrocerus scutellatus, assembly GCA_947095585.1. Lineage (NCBI taxonomy): Eukaryota > Metazoa > Arthropoda > Insecta > Diptera > Pipunculidae > Nephrocerus > Nephrocerus scutellatus. Next base: position 34,908,965 of record OX352761.1, read on the forward strand.
CGCCTCAACTCGAGCTCACGGGTCCACCATTTAGCCTATCTTCGGACGTACTAACCAATTCAGAGATTCCTTCTTTAGCCGCACGATAGTTATGTGGAATGAATTGCCTGATTCTGTGTTTCCGAATTTTTATGATCTGCAGTTGTTTAAGACACGCGTGCATAGACATCTCATCTTTTCCTCTCCCTCATTTCCTAACGCACACGTTGTGCTAAGCATTTTAAGGGTGCAAGCCCCTTTAGCGCGTGTACACTATAAAAAAAAAGTAGAGTGATAAAAATGGCTCGAGTGATTTAGATTTTAGTAACGGCATTGATGCCGCCATGGCTCAGTGAATAAGCGCATGGTTTCTGAGCAGGAGATTCGTGGTTCGAATCCCAGTAACACCAAAAGTATTTTTCACGGTATCCCACCTCTCGCAAATGTCTAACAAACGTCCGACAGTAATAACTTGTCACGGTAAGCTTCTCAATTCGCCGTTTGGATACGGCATTAATTGTAGGTCCCCTACATTTGTGTGCAAAAATGTGCAAATGCTGAATACAAATGCTTGAGAGAAGCTAGGCCTTGGACCGCAATGGTCTGTCGCGCCGAATATTATTATTGATTTTATGTCCATTTCTGTAATTTCTCAGTACAACCAAAGGAATTTCAACGTAGTTTTTTTAAAGTAGCTTATGCCGACATAAGGAACAATATGGTTCAAGTTGTCACACGATTAAAAGCGCTTATGTCAATATAAGGACTTTTATCTAAATTCAGTAAGTTAAACCTGCTTGTGTTGGGACTTAAGTTGTTTAATTTTTAGCCAATTTATGATTTAAGAAAATAAATCAGAAATAAGCTATTTTAAAAAATGCTAAATTTGTCAGAGCAACTTAAGTTATTATGTATTTTTGTGATAACTTTGTTTTTTGGTTACGTAGAAATGCTTATTACCACAGATAATAATACTGAGAGTTTTGAGTAAACTTCACTCTATCGTAAATATTGTGAGTGAATAATATACATAATATGATTTAATTAAGAAACGTAATTCTGTGTAGATTACGAGATACTCAGTGTAGATACGATAATGATGTTAGCATGATAACGAAAAAAAATATATCATAAAATATCATAATACGTATCTAATGCAATTTAAATATTTATAACCAACTGTTTCATTATACATACCAATACGTATTATGTACATTTGTGTTTCGATGTCTCTCTTCAGCCAAATCGAATAATCCCGAATAATCATTATTTAACGATTCATTCATGGAAATGGGAGGAGGATACCAGCTGGAATTACTTTTGTTTTCCCCTGCGTATTGATGCCGAAGATGCAAACTAAAAACATAAAACGAGAAATAAATTACCAGGGGCGGATATAATTAATGCCTAATCTATTTGAGATAAATTTCAGGACTTTGGAATTTTAACCAGAGGTATACCTACAGACAAAAGTATTTGTCTGCCCGAACATAAACGCGTTGCGCGAATATTTTTTCTTGGAATATCGTCGAAACACTTAAATTCCTGTATCTACAATGAAAACGCAAAAAGTTGTGTATTTCGATAGGAAATATAGAATGGAATGAATAATTAGAAAGAAAGAATTAATAATTATTTAACTAACAGAAAGAATAATTAATAATTTTAATTTAAAGCTATTCTACATTCGCAATTGCTTTACATTTTAAACACGTCTATACAATGCTAGCTGCAGGTTTCCTGCAATCGAATCACAAGATACTACGGAAAAATAGGGCTTAACCGAATAATAGAAGAGGGAAAAGGCAATCGTCAAACTTTCACTGGAAGGAAATTACCTGCCACTGCGTGCCTGCTTTTTATCAAATTTGAAAATTAAATCAATATTCTAAATTGGTGCCTATGGCCATGTAAAGGATAAACATAAATAATAGAAGAATGAAAAGAGGAGGAGGTGGGTCCAGCTGTATATCAGTGCAGTACAAGGAAAGTATGTTCCATTCCTTATCTATATCTTCGAAACATTAAATTTTGCTATGACTAACCTAAACTACCTAAAATTGATGTATCGTACATTATACGATGAAATTAAACTTACGGCAACTGTGTTGCAGTTGCGGTATCTATGAAGAGCAGTCTATTAACCTGGATTTTATATATATGTATATATATATATATATATATGTATATGTATTTATTTATAATATATATATATATATATATTAAAAATAATTAAAAAAAAAAATTTAAAGAATCGCAAATTTTATACAAATGTTTATCTTTGATGGACAACACTTTCCCCCCTTGGTCGGGGGGGCACCGATACAAATTTAATGAAAAAAGTTCCCGATTTTCTTAAAATTTTATACGCTTTATCTCCGATAGACCAAAGTTTTTGTAAAATTTTTGAAGCGATCGGGGCCCGTGGTCGGGAGGCTCCCATACATTTTTTTAATTATCAATTTTTAAAGCACTTCCTAAAACCCGATTTTCCTGAAATTTTGTACACATGTGTATTTCCAGTCACAATAATTTCTTTTAAATTATGAAAGTAATCGGGCCCCGGGTTCGTGAGGCTCCCTTTAAAGGCAAGGCCCTTATACATTTTTTTAATTTCTTATAGTGGCATCAGATACCGTCGTACTTTAATGACTGTGTGCGGTGTGTGCTGCGCAGTCGGCTGCGCTGCATGGTTTTGGTGGTGGAGAGAGAGAAAGAAATCTTAGCTCACGCACAAATGAACCCAGCAAATGAAACGAGACATACATGTTTTATGCTTAATTCAACTAACTTACTTATTTACTGAATTGTATTTTTATTGCTGTCGTTTTTTGTTGTCGATATCAACTTACAGATAGAACAACAAGTTTTCGCAATATTCTGTCAATTCGCGTTTTCATAAATTATTTCAGAGCAGCCAAAGAGTTCTCAAGATAAATGCTCGTGTTTCTTATTTGCTCAGAGTATAAGCGTGCTCTAAGTGCTCAAATAAAATTATCCTGAGCACTTTCAATTTTAACATATGATGTCAATGATGATTTTCTCCTATAATAAAAAAAAAGACCCAGGATCGAGGGGCTCCCATACCAATTTCTGCGATTAGAGAATTTAGATGAACAATTTTAATTTTTATGGGTTGTTTTTTTAGTAGTAATATAAAGAATGTTAGCTTTAAGTTTTTACATGAAATAAAGATAATAATAATAATAAAAATAAACATCTCGGTATTTATTGTCTTTGCTTGTAGGACATCATGCACTCGTGGTGGCCTTTCTAGTCAGAAAAATAACCGTGATTTGCTTTAAAGAAGTTAATGATTGGCTATTCCCCTTATGAACATAAGCCTCATAAACATTCAAGCACTTACGGCGGACTCCCAGGACGATGAAAAGTAAGATTTCTTTGAATCGAACGGGAGCTCCAGACTATCCTCAGTATGATGTAAATATCATTCCCCGAGATATGAACGCGAAAATAAACTGTTCAGGGAGTCGGCACACATATTTTAAACAATAACACTAATTACAATGGACAAAGAATTATAGATATGTCACCCGAAAGTTTTCATCCGCGAATCAGATTCGGGGAAGGGCGATTTCCGAGACTCTATAATGATGAGATCTATACGAGAGTTACCGCGATGTCTACATTAAGTTCGGTAGGCTCCAGTGTGCAGGACACCTATGGATGAGCGAGGCGGATCTTAAGTGAAAAGTACTTTGCAAAATTATGGAATATTTGGGAGCCCCTTATCCTGATCACCCCAAAATTTTTACAAAAAGTGTTTCAATTGGAGATACACATGTGTATAAAATTTGAAGAAAATCGGGCTAATTTTTAAAAATTTATATGGAAGCCCCTCGGCCCTGGGTCCACTTCCGTCCATTTCCATTTCGAAAATGCGTCAATGATAATGAGTTACCATCAAGTTGGCCTGCGAAGTCAATGTGCAATGTGTGACCATGGAGACTTTGGGATGGGCCATGATTGAAGCGTCGTTTTGATTGGTGAAAAACTATTTGTTGCGCAAGCATTGCACTGGCGGACATATCGATCAATGTCTTCGTCGAGCGATGGCCAAAAGACTCTTTCTCGTGCTATCAGCTTCATACGCTCGATGCCTGGGTGACCAGCATGAAGTTCATTGAGAATTTCGTTTCGGTAGCGTTTCGGAACGATGACACGGTCGCCGAAAAAAATGCAGCCATCGATGACAATGAGCGTTTCTCTTCTCAGGAAGTATTCTGTTGCTTCCTCGTATGCGATTCTGTCTCGATGCTGGGGCCGCTGATTTTCAATGTAAGCCACAACCTGCTGGAGTGATTCGTCTCGGTTTGTCTCATGCCGAAGTGCGTCAAACGTGATTGGCAACATTTTGGCTTTGTCGATTGCGAAACAAGTGTTGGTGGTTTCGTTAGATGAGCTTTGTGATGTCGGAGAAGTGTGATGGTGTGCCAAATAAATTTTTTGCACAATCCATACTTCCGATGACAATGTCTTCGCATGGTTTGCTGACGAGTCGAGAAATGAAGTCGGCATAAGCGTAATTATTCGTGCTGCTGTACCGGATGTTGAAATCGTATGGCAGTAAGATCAAGGCATAACGTTGACGTCGACTGACTGTGTGAACCGGAATGCCTTTTTTGCTTCCGAAAATTGCGAGTAGTGGATCCGTTTGAAGCTCGAAGTGTCTGCCGTAGACGTATCGGTGGAGCTTCTGGAGCGCAAACGTGAGAGCGAGAGCTTCCCGATGGACATGTGGGTAATTCTTCTCGGCTTCGTGCATGAGTGGTCGTTTTGATCCATCTGTCATCTCATGTAGGAAAACAGCCCCCGTGCCATAACTGGAGTCATCGGCTGAAACGATGAGTTTCTTCGTGGAATCGTAATGAGTGAGCGCCAGGTCTGATGCTTAGACCTTCTTGAGCTGTCGGAAGGCTTTCTGTTGCTTCTGCTCCCACTTGAAGTCGACGTCTTTCTTCAAGAGTTCATTGAGGGGGCCGCGCATTTTCTTATTGTGGGGAATGAACTTTGCCTACCAAGTGACGGCTCGGAGAATTGCTTGAAGTTGTGAGACATCCTCTGGTGCTGGGATGCCTTGGAGGGTTGCGAGCTTCTCTGGACTTGGTTTAATGCCGGTTGCATTACTGATGTGACCAAAAAACTTGAGCTGTTTGTGGGCAAATGAACACTTCTCAATCTTGAGATTGAAACCGTAATTCTGGATACGGTTCAGTGCTTCGTAAAGATTCTTGTTGTGGTCTTCGATATTTCTTCCGCCCATGATGAAGTCATCAATGAAGGGGAAAACTCATTTTGCACCCGACAGCATCTTGCTGATTATCTTTTGGAAGATTCCTGCTACTGGTTTCACACCAGGTTGAAGGCGGTTGATGCGGAGGAGTCCACATCGAGTGTTGATCGTTATCAGATCCTTGGAGCTGCCGTCGAGCTCGATTTGAAGGGATGTATCTGAGAGATCAACTTTGCCGAACACCCTGTACGGTGAAAGTTGTGCGAAAATTTCGCCTAGCGTTGGCAGTGGGAAACTCTGGGACTAAAGTGAGTCGTTGAGACCCGTTGAGTAGTCCGAGATACGAACTCGACCATCCTTCTTATTCACCACAACGATTGGTACTGCGTATGCGGAGTATCTGACTGGCGAGATCGCACCACGAAATTGGAGAAAAGATTTGGGAACTTTTTCTTTAACTCACCTTCCAGCTGTAATGTTTCGATGCTGTTGCAAATGCTGCAAAGGGGAACATCCCAGAGCTTGAGCGATTCCATCCAGTCACTTCCGAGAACGTTGAGGTTGGATTTTGCAACGTAACAGGGAATGATGTCTTCTCGTCCGTAGAGTCTCAACCGAGCGTTGAATTTTCCGAGAATGATGAGTTGCTCATCTGAGGCGCTGATGGCTTAATCGTCGCATGCTGCAAGTGCTGGTGAGCCCAACTTCTTCCAGTATGCCTCGGAAACGATGGTCCAGTCCGAGCCTGAGTCAAGTTGGAGTCGGATTTTCTTTTTGTCAATACGGTTCAACGAACTTGCGCGTTTTTGACGATTTAGAGCGCACGGCGTTACTGCACAAGCTTTTCTTTGCCTTTTCCCATGCCGAAAATTTTGCCAATGAGTCACACTATCCTGTCTTGTGACCTTTCTGCTTACATGAGGAGCATTCCTTGTCCTTGAAGGGGCACCAGTGAAGATCGCCACAGTGGATTCTTTTTCGCTCATTGGCCATTTGGCTTCTGACTGCTCTTGCTGCTTCGCTGATGAGACACGAGAACTTCGCGCTGCGGTGCCGGCTCGTGCTGCTGAACCAGAGACTTCTCTTGTTTGAGATCCTTCAATTGCTTTGCGCAACTGCTCGCTTCCTTCAAAGTCATTCTGCTGCTGCTGGATTTTCCGGATTTGTTTCTCGTTTGGTTTCAATTTCCTCGAGCTAGATGAGGAGTTTCTCATGCAACAGGGAATGCTCCAGCTTGTTGAGACCAGTCACGAACGTGAGAGCCTTGAGATCCCCCGCTGTGCAATGTGCGTCATCGAATTTTTTGCACTTGAGATTCACACGGTTGGTGTAGTCATCGTAACTCTCATCTAAATCCATTTCCATGCGAAGATATTTGTAGCGGAGTGAGAACAGAGATTACATATTTACGTCCAAACATTTGCTTTAGTTCGTCGACTTCCGTGTTGAATGGGATCGTTCCCTTTGTAAATGGAAGAATTCTGTCAGCAAAGCGTTGATAATCAGCATTTGAGAGCTTTTCTGTGAGCAGACTGACTTTTTGCGACACAGATAATCCAATAGCGTCTTTCTCGAAGATTGACTGATATCGAGCATACCAGTGTTCAAACGTGACGCCATCTTCAGAGCAGTACACGAATGCTGCCATACGGCTGTACAGATCCTTCTAGAGAGTAGCGATCTGCTGAGCTGCAACTGGTACTGGCTGACGTGCCAATTGTGCCATTAAACTTCCCATTCGTTCGTCAAGCTTGTCGAGCTTATTCGGCTAATCGTGCTTCAGCTTGTTGAGCTTGTTCGACCATTGCGTTGATCATTTTTTGAATAATTTGATCCATTTTTACCAGAAACAAGTGTTCGAGGTTAAAAAAAATGAAAATTTTGTTTAAATGCTTAAATTTGTGTTTTTATCGTGTAAATTCTACTGATCCTCGTCGTCACTGTTTTAATCCTGAAAGTGGAGCGCGATGTGAACTGTGCAACACTACAATATAAGTCAGAATGTAAGACTGACTTCCTTTGGTGCTGGTGCTGAATAGAGGGTGTGCAACAGATGCAAGTATAAAGTAAACTTTCGGCGCTGTCACACAAATAGCTCTATCATTATCACGAGTTCATGCCATTGTTTTAATTCAACTTTAATTTGTTTGGAAATATTCCTTAATAAGTGATCTCATTGTGATGTTTTCAACCCAGTTTCTCCCAGTAGTTATAGACTTAGCCATTTCCTGAATTTATTGGAAAATGAAAAATTTTTGTAAGGGCTATAACGAATATAGTCGTAGGTACAACCGAATAAACAATATCATTCTCTCTTTTTTAAAAAGCTTTAACAAAAAGTCATGTCTCTTCGAGTGGAATTTTGAAATTGATTTATAACTAACTTCCCATTGAGCTATAGACTTGAAACTTTAACCATACCTCAGAACTGGATGAAAATTGACAAAAAAAAGAACAAATAACTAATCAGGGAAAAAATTAATTCAACGCGAGTTTGCAATATGTTTCACGTTTTTAATTGAAAATGTATTTTTATTATCTAACATGTTACTTTTTTACATTTAGATTCGAAATTAATAATTATTATGTAGTTGCTTTAAATTTTTAACTAAAATTTATTAATTCGATAATAATCTAATATATAAAAATGGTCTCTGTATTGTTTGAGATTGCCTTTCTCAGGAACCAGACATCGCAGGTAGCTGAAATTCACCATAGATTAAGATTTTAGCGGTTTGGGTTTTTGTTTTGGTTTGAACTCTCTAAGTGGCACTGTTGTCAAAATATAACGGTTTTTTTGTTTCTCAGCAAAGAAGCATCTTAGGAACTTCATATTTTAACCATAGGTATGTTTCAGTGCTATTTGGGTTTTTGTGAAACCTGATAGATGGCGCTGTTTCCAAGATATAACGGTTTTTCTGTTTCTTAGTAACGAAGCATCTTAGGAACTTAAAATTTTAACTATTCGTTTGTTTCGTTGCTATTTGGGCTTTTGTGAAATTTGGACCCGTTAGGTGGCGCTGTTTTCAAGATAGTAGGTGGTAAAACCGCTATTTTTGACATTAATTTAGTTTCATTACAAATTAAAAATAAAATTTATAATTAATCGTAAAAAAACGTTATTACACAAAATAACTGTTTTTATATTATACACATGAGTCAAGAAAACTGCATTTGTTTGATTAGTAGTTATTTTATTTTACACAGGGAGTGTAAAATGTTAATATCAGCCACATTTTTAAACTGAATTTTATGATATTTTTAAGGCAGGTAGGGGAAAGTTATAGGTATAGATGGAAGGGGAGAAAGATAAAATTTTAACATGAGATTTACAAAGGTATTTTTAAACAAATGTCAACGTAAATTATTGGCGGGTGAGGGAAAGTTATAGGTTTAGTTCTCCCGTCACCCCGGGGGTTCATGTGTGCGGGTAGCAAAGCGCCTGGGAACAGCTAGTGTTATAATAAAACTCACCGATCAATGTTGAGGGAAGATTTTTGTTCGACTAGGTTAACATATTTTGTGATCTCGTTTGAAAAGAAAACGGTGGAAAATCAGTTGTAACAATTTGAATCGTTCCAAGCAATACATGCTTTTGCTTCTCGCTTTGCTATATATTTTTAACTTCTAAAGTTCTAAGCTCACTTTGTAACATTTCGATGAAATTCCTTTTTAAGTGGAAACATCGTTTGTCCAAGCAGAGAACATCTTTTGCGCTCTTTATATCCTGCTGTGCTCCACAATTTTATTGCTATCAATTACCAATACCGTGATTCGGCACAGCAGTAGCAACAACGAAATTCCTTACGAGAACTCAGTCGCGTTTGGAATGATTACGTTGACAAGGGTGCCAGGGAACGGACAATGGAGTAGTGCAAACGGAAATGAAAAAAGGGGTGTGTTGCGTTCGACGCTGATGGTCGTTGTTATGTGTATATGTGTGTACGAGTACACAGTACATTTCAGAAATAAATAATTATTTTTCGCCCAGATGACGTTACATTTCAGTTAGTCCGGTGCATTTTATGAGTCTCTTCAAAGCTATAGCTGTTGTAAATTTGACAGAGGCATGAATCTCTTTTAAGAGCTACAAAAAAAGGGAACCATAATGAGAAATAACATACAGAAAGAATGCCGCGGGGGGCAGTTTAATTTGGTTTTATGGGAAACATTTGGCGATCATACACAGATTAATTAAACAGATTTTCTAACTTCTTCTAAAATTTGACTTTTCCCCATACATAGTTATCTATATGTATATACCCGTACTATGTAACAGACTTTTCATAACTTTCAATATAGCTTCGTAGACAGCGAACAGTTTGCGTACTCATCAATTTAATAGGAAGATTCTTAAATTGAAGAAATTGTGCGTGTCAGGTCCGATGCGCGACTGGTGTTTGCTCCTTAACGAAGACTGTCTTAAAATATATACAATAGGCAAAATGGGTAAATAAACGCATCTCTATTATAATAAATATATTCATATATTTTATATACATATAATATATATTATACATCTTTATTTTTATGGTTTTATCCATTCTAATATTATAAATGTGAAATTAACTCTTTTCACGGCTAAACGGCTGGACCGATTTTGCTAATTTTTTTTTCTAAATGTTCGTAATAGTCCGGGGATGATAGGAACCTGCAAATTGGAAAATTCGGGAAAAACTTGACAAATTCTGGAAAAACTGAGAGAATGCCGTTTTCCATGGGATTTATGTATAAACTCGCGACCATAACTAACGATTCGAACGCATTATAGGCTCAATTTTGGGTCAGTGGTGGGTAGCTGTGGGTGGGGCTCAAATGTGTGCGGTGGCTTCAGTGGGGGAGCGGTCGGTTTGTGGTCGGTGTGGTCGTGGTCGGTGGTGGGGGTCGGCGATTCCCGGGGTTTACAACTAGTATTAAATAAATACATTGGTAGGAATTGATTTCCCTCACTATTAACAAAGACAATAAATACAATAAATACAATAAATCTTGAACATTATATATATACATATATATTATATGTATATACATATATACCTCTCCTCAAATTTTTATAAAAAGTATTGTCACTGTAGTAACAAAATCGGTCTCATTTTGAAGAAATTTAAATGGGAGCTACTTGACCCTGGGTCTCGATCAGTTCCAAATGTTTACAAAAAAACAAACACATCCGGACGCTAAGTTAATATAGAGAATGTGCAAAGTATTTCGTAGCATGATAACAAATATGTTGATGATGGTGGACAATGGAGAATCGAGATCATAAGACCCGAACTAGTTTTCTGTTTCTGATTCGATTCGATATATATAAAAATATATATATATTAGATTTGGCTGATACATATATATATTTGTTATTTAAAAATAAAAATAATTTCTAAAACAATTATCATACATCAAATGCAACTTATTTATGGCATTGCTTGAAACAAAATGTGGTATTCATTGCTTCAATGACTACTGCAACACGAATAGCCGCTTGTGACTCAAACCGACAGCGGTACGTACCTACTTGGTGATTAGCGTTACTAATGATATACATGTAGCTAGCTTCTCAGCCACAGCGGTTTTTACCAAAAGTCATAAAAGAGATCTTGTGAGGGACGAATGTAGTTTATCTTTGCTATTATGGAGTTCACTCTTTTCCGCGAGACCCGATTAATTTTTTTTTAAGAATTAGGATTAAATTAAGACGCATGCAATTTAAAGGTTTTTTTTCGTTTATATTTCTTATTCATTTTATTATAAACAAAACTCCATCAAATCAAATAAAGTTTGTGTATCATTGCAAACATTGGCCGGAAATTATCACCAATCAAGACTTGTGGAGAGTCGCAATCGCGATCGCCATCAGACGGCGAAAATGGAGCTGGATTGGCCACACTTTAAGAAAGCCAGCGGACGATATTACGAAACTACCGCTAGACTGGAATCCACAATAAAGCCGCCGAGTTGGCCTTCCTAACAAGACATGGAAAAGGAAGCAAGAGGAAGCAAGATCCCAGGGGACAGAGTGGCGTCTCTTGAAACCTCAGGCAATAAATGGAGTTCGTTGGCGGGCATTTGTAGAAGCCCTATGCTCCCCCGCGGAGTAAAGGAAAGAAAGAAAGAATATTGCAAAATAAATCAAAAGAACATAACTCTACTTCAAATGTATGTACAAGCTCATAGACATATTCTCTTTTCCTGAACGCCCATGCTGTGCCAAGCATATAGCCGATCAGTATAAGGGTGCGAACCCCACTTGCGCAAATGAAAAAAATCAAAAAAAAATCGTATCTACACAATTTTGAATGCTGCATTGTTTAAATTGAAGTTCTTCCGCGTGAGTATTTCAAGATCGTCCGCACTGCTTCAAGTATAAGAAAAAACTACGTCGATGTAGTCTATTGCGTTAAACAATAATAATACAGCTCAAATGATTAGATAATTAAAACGTTTGTGTGGCATGATGCACTGTTCCAAAATCCAACTAAACAACATTAAAATAAATGATGAACCGGTGTTATGGCATGATGTGTGATACTCCTTACATATAACTAACTATAAGAGCAACAGAAGAAAGCAAAATAAGAATAATGTAACGATGGTAATCGACTATGTTGCCGCTATGCACTGTGGAAGTGGATGCAAAATTAGCGTTAAGAATTCGCTACCATGGTGGCAAAATTCTTGTTTATGTATTTTTTTTTTGTATGAATTCTGTTTGTCTTGCGACTGTCGGTCGACGTCATAAAATTTAAATTAATTAGTCTTTTTCGGTTCGCTGAAAATTTATATTTGCTAGTTCTAACGGATAAATGATCAAATGATTTTCGGTTCGCTGAAAATAGATGTTTTCTACACGTACATATAAACAAAATAAACCAGACAGTGACTATGTCTTGTCTATGAGTGCTGACGAAAAATAATTACATTCTGTTGGTTGACAAACTTTTTCAGGTTCTTCTAGAGGCTATGCCATATTGAAATTGCTGGTTAATTGCTATCCGAATCAACAAAATAGGCTTGAATTCTGAAGAAACATACACGGACGCCAACATAAATCACCGTAGACCAATCAACCTGTTTCCAATTTTATCGCAAATTTTTGAAAAACTATTACACGATACTAGGGTGATAAACAAACGTGTGGTCATATTCCTTAATGTGTCAAAAGCCTTTGATCAAGTATGGAAAATGTGTAACTGCTATTTAAACTACATAACAGAATTTTATTTATTACTCAAAAGCTTTCTTTATGGTCGAACGTTTTATGTAAAGTGTGAAGACAACAATTTATCAGATAAAAACAGGAGTTCCACAGGTGTCTAAGAAGCGTTGGTGTATCCTTCCCAGAGGAAGCGTACGTTCTTCAAATTTGAGTTTTTAAGCTCTGCCAGAGTAAGGATTTCCCTATGGATGACTCTCCGCCTCATTCGCCCGAGAACCAGACACTCACGGAGAAGATATACGCCTTTTACAGTGGTTGACGGACCTTTCTTTGCCAGAGATGCTGCGGCCAATAAAGAGGGTGAATGAACAAGGCCTTGCTAGTTTAGCAGCAGTCTCATTGTCTCACGTTAACCCTTGCACCTGAGATATAGGGTCTGTTTTTTTATTCAACCCGAGCTAGCAGTGTACGTCAAAAATTTACTCGGTGTTTTTTTTATTCGACCGGGGTAATTTTATTCTGTACTCTGTCTTTTTTATTGTTAACCGTGCACGACACGGTGTATACACAGTTTCCTATTTTTTGCACTGAAATAAATATCAGCGTAGGGGAGAGTAAGAGCAAGTATAGTTACCCAGTGTACACACCGTATATTTTTATGCCTTACAACATTTGCTCGGTGTACTTCGGGTAACTATACTTGCTCGGGTTGAATTTAGCTTTCTGCCCAAAATAAGACCCAAACGCTTGGCTTTATCAGAGAATGTTAAGCTTAAACCTTTTATAGAAGGAAGGTTAATATTTATATTTCCAGGTGAATTAGACGAATTATTTTCAGAAGCTCAGTTTTGTGAGGATTTACCCCTAAACCACAGGAGATATTCCCAGCAACTTAGTAAGTTGAGAGCATTTTGTAGGAGTTTCTTTAAGAAATTCAGATATTTTCCTGAGATGGCAATAGCATCGTCATCCGCATAAGCGATTACTCTGCAGCTCTCACCGCTTTTGAATGTTTTTTTTAATTAATAATCCGACTTAATGTGAGCAGAAGATTAATCAATTCGCCAAGCAAGTCGTCCACACTCAAAGTCGACAGTACATCCGTAATCGCAGATATGTTGACGTTGTTAAAAGCGCCTTCAATGTCTAGGAATATCACCATTGTATACTCCTTGTCGTGAAGGGAATGTGCAATAGAACGTACCTGGGTGTGCAGAGCTGTTTCTACAGACTTGCCTTTACAATACGCGAGCTGATCTTTAGACAGGAGTCTTTTGTCAATGCGTGTACGTATGTAGATATCGATCAGTCTTTTCAGTGTCTTTAACAGGAATGATGAAATACTGATTTGCCTGAGTTCCTTTGGTCTAACATGCGAACATTTGCCGGCTTTGGGTATGAACACCACGTTTACTTCTCTCCATCAAACTGAAATATGGACCATATCGAGACAACTCTTTAGAGTTGTTTCTAGCAAATGAAGGATAATATCCGAATTCCTTTGCAGCTCGGCTGGAATTATGCCGTCAGGTCCTGCAAATTTTTATGGTTTGAAGCTTTGTAGCGCCTGCTTATTATCCTTATTTATCAGATTACTGGAGATAGTTATACGAGTGGCGAGGGGGTTAGTCATCTAAACTGTTCAGCCGATACCTTTCTAGAATTCTTTTGTTGAGGGATACGGTGACAAGAGTACTATCCAAAACTTCTTGTCGACTCCTGGTTACGAATGTTGGTTCATTACCAGTATTGACTACAGTAAGATTTGTACTTAAAATATAATCGAAAAGTATGTCACCCCTGTCGTTCATGTCGGAGCTGCCCCATACTGACTGATGGGCATTTGCATCGCAGCCGATAATGAGACTGGTTTTGTCTTTTCGCCTCTGCGATAAATTTCTCCAGATCATCAGCAGGGAGAGTTTCCACGTGGTGGTGGGCGAAATAAGCCGATGCCAGCCAATAGGTTCCTTGATGAGTCTTGAATGTAGAGTGTTGGAGGTTAATCTGGACTAACTGCAGCATTTCTGTTGCATTCAGGCAGAGAAACTTCTACCACGATGTTCTCCAGATCTTCCCTTTCTGAAGACGAACTGAGAACTACGTCCTCGTTGGGGAAGACTCCGAAGGGTGAGGCCTCCGTTGCCATTTTCGATAGAGGATCGGTCAGTGACGGGGTCGCCGAAGTTTTTGGAGTGTCTTACATTAAGGGAACCGTGACGGATGCTCCAGGGTTGGGAATAAGGAGCTCCGATGGAGGGATGGGGAGGCAGTTTACCTGCGTCCATCTCATCCTTCTTCTAGACTCGAAGGGTGATGCTCCTTGCTCCTCCAACTTGGCAACTTTCCAGTCGTGAGTCAGAAGTGAGGGATTGCTAATTTTAAGGAGTAGGGATCCAAGTGCGAGCTCGGCTTCCTCCTTCGCAACGACAACAGCTTAGCGCCTGGCCAAACCTCTCCTAGACTGCTTATGGCCTGTTTATAGAGATCGCGAGATCTCTTGTCATCACACGTGATTAGGTTAATACGGCATTGATGCCAGCCGCATTACGAGTGATGAGACGCTTTCATAGAGCTTAACTTGACTAATTGCTACCTTTCCGGAGAGATAGTTCCGTCAGTGTCACTGCGATCTATCACTGCGACTACGATTTTGTCCTTAAGGACATCGCTGAAGGACCTCTGAAATGTGACGTTGGAGTGACTAACTGTGCTGGTGTTATGTAGTTTAAATCTTTTTGAAACCGAAGCGGTTTCCTCCACCGATCTTTGACGCTTTGACGAAGAGTTCTTGCTGGTCCTTTTCTCGTGTTTGTCTATAAGGGCTTGAGCCCATTTTAGCTTGGCGACTTGCTGCGGAGTTCTGTTGGTCTCTGAAATTTCTTCATTTTAATTTTATAGGAATCTATCTACACAATTATTTATTACAGATATCTATAAATACATTTTAATTCATGAATTTCAAGATTTTTATTTATACAAAACGAAAGTGGGGCAAAGCAAATCATCCTTTCCGGATAATGTATCCAGTATGCCCAAACTTTAGGGATCTACATTCCATCCCATAGCTTCTGTAAAAGATCGACCAGCGTTATTATTAAGAAAACAAACTAACAAATACTAAAAAAAAATTCTGTGTGAAGTAATTCAAATAGCCTGCGATGCAGCCATAAACAATAAGTTCATATGTACACCAATAGATTTCAGGTCGCAAGCAAAATCTCATTTGCCTGGAATTGGGTAAAAAATATGCATCGCACCACGCATCGTCATCATCATCATTAACAAAAAGTTGTTGAAGTTGATAAGTATTTGATGAATTTTTCAGAAGTGATTGCCTAGACAGGAAGGATGTCCATAAAATAAAAACTACTATCTTTTGTTTATTTTGATTTTTTGTTAAAACTGAAGCTTTTTCCAATTTTCGTCGATGATGTACGTAGAACCATACTCCATACATATCGTATTTTCCCTAAAACAATACCGAGTTTTGTTTATTAAAGTCATATGTAATTATGACACAATTTTTGCTATGCTTACGACTTGATATTCAAGTCTTTTTACACCGTTGTTAATAAAACGTACGTACTTACTTATATAAGCATTCGTATACCCATGCGATGGCCTTATTCAAATCTAAATTCTAAATGAATCAGAGCATAATACATAATATTCTCGTTGATTTGCAACTATGTACATACATACGTCCTCCAAGGCGTTTACGTCAAATGGAAATTTAAAAGCGGGTTTCCCTTTTTTGCTCCTCGTAGCTCGATATCGTAGGACGTAAAATATTTTCAATACACATTCCAAAGCAGGAGGCAGTGTACAGCTTTGTTATTTTTCTCTTCCATTTTTGTTGAAATTTATGGAAATTTAATGTTTAAGTTCTAGAAACTGGAATTTCTTGGCAATTCTTTATCTTTTAAAATTGTTGTTTGATAGTGGGATTCTGACGAAGAAATGGATAGATATGGACGCAGACAATATGCGATACTGTAGGTAGATATACATATATATACCGTGTGGTAGTTTTCCATTTTATCTTCTGTATGTTTGAGTGTTTTCAAAATTCTTTTCGTGTTCTCACTTAAGTGAACATCAAACAATGACAGTATAGGGGCATAGATTGTCAGGGACTCTGCGTGTTTCCAACATCAGTCACAATGCGAGAAGGGACTTATAGAGATGTGCATGATCATGTGTATGTAATGCATGACATTTATAATTCCTTGAATGATATTCCAAAGAACAAGCACAATGAATTAAATCCTTAAGGGATAAGGGATCAATTCACATTCAGTCATTCGAGATAGTACTTCTGGAGGACTTAATTTTTTTAGCTGTGCTGTGCGGAACGGAATACAGATTAATGATAAGTTTATGTTACACATTTACCAACCGAAAGGCATTAATTACGCTTTTCTTAGTTGCCGTCGCCGTCTTCTTTCTCGTTTCTTGTCTGGCGGATTTGGTTTTCGCTAGGCATTTGTTCGTTACCTCGTTTCTTGCTCAAGTTTAAGACCGTTGTGTGGATTGTGAAAGCCACCCGAACCCGTACCCCGTTCCCCGTAGCGGTACCATAACCGTAAGAGCAGACAACAATCATGTGCATTGAGCATTGTGATGGCTGTTCCATTGTAGATAGGCTGGTTCGTGACACCCTTTCGTTTCTCGTCTGAGGACTATGGTATTCGTCTGAGGGACAAAGCAATTGGTTCCGATGGTATGGAAAATTCTTCATTTATCTTTGGTTTTTGGATAACAATAACTTTTTCGTCTGCTTTCAATTTATTTATTTAATAAGGAAAGTTTGCAAAATTAATGTTTATATGGCCCTGCGAAGTCGATCTACGGGTTTCCTCCCGGTTCGTTTAACTGGAATACTGGCGCTGACGTGGCTTTAAATTTTTAAATTCAACAGTTTTAGCTTTTCGTTATTACGCCAATTTAGAGCATTAATTTTTACTTACGTATTTGTACTTTTTTATATATGTACTTGGATATTTTGTAGTTAGAATTGGCTCTGCCCTGTTATTTTAAACAAATTACAGAGTAAGTTCTTTTTCTTTATATGCAGTCAAGGGATGACGTTGAAACAAGATTGACTGCTCTATTATTGAACCAG
This sequence comes from Nephrocerus scutellatus, assembly GCA_947095585.1. Classification (NCBI taxonomy): domain Eukaryota; kingdom Metazoa; phylum Arthropoda; class Insecta; order Diptera; family Pipunculidae; genus Nephrocerus; species Nephrocerus scutellatus. The sequence goes on from OX352761.1 coordinate 34,926,479, forward strand.
TAATTTTGGTAAAATGTTTTTTGACCCTTCTGGTCAGACCTTTTGTAAGGTTTAGTCATATACTTAATTGAGGATTATAAAATTAAATGACTTCCTAAACCATCAACGCTTATTCATGCGTATACACTTGTGCATGTATATAAATTTGCGAGAAAACATGTTTTTACGATTTTTATACCACTTTTGTGTTACGTAGATATTATATTTTTGTAAGCCTATCCAGACCTCTATTTATGTCGTCAGACAATATACCTAATTATGTTGGGGAAAAAAATTTGAAGAACATAAAGCGACATTGGTGACATAGGGACGATAAAGATGTAGATTATGTTCCAGATGAAATGCTTTTGATGCGGTGTCTGAGCTCGTGTGAAAAGTTTTTTGAAGAAGTTGACGATTCACGCAGATATTCTTGTCCTGCGAGGAACTAGTCCATATTTTTAAGTCGATTATAAGACAAAAATAACATTATTGATATTATAACAAGAAAAACCAACAAGAGAATAATTGAGAAAAATCTATCAACATCACCTAACAGGCCACGAGCTTTATGCATATCTACGAGTGTATCGGTATGTTGGCAGCCGGATTGAGTCGTAGAAATATGCAATACACATCGAAATTGTGGAAGACCAACCAGTCCAGTATTTCGTGCAACAATGCCTCTTTATCGGTTTCGGGCTATAGGCCGTTTCATCAGATCCGAGAACTTTCGGAATCGTGCTCAGAGGCAGGAAATTGATAAACATGAGCAGCTATATCCATATAGAGGAAAACCCATATTCACTCAGTACATTCCGTTGAAGCAGCAAAGTAATAAATTAATGTATGGTGGGCCTGCGATTCAATCACCGACTATCCTTGTTAAAGCATTGTGTATATCTACAGGAAAGAATTAGGCCATCAGCGTAAGTAGATCCAAGCTGAAAGCGGGGCTGATTGAACTCGTCAGCAGATAAAGGTCGAGTCACATCTTTAGAATATATTAAAACGCTTCGAACCGCAGGCAATTTTTTAGTTGGAACTCTTCGCAAAAATTCCAAATTCGTCGCACCGCTGCAAGACAGGATTCCACTGCCAAACACCAGCGGAAACACTGGCCAACAAAATCCTGCCAGATTTGTCAAACAAATGATAAATTACAGGGGAAAACACGCTTCACATCTGCCAGCTGCTCAGAATCATTTTTAAACATTTCAAAAGTGCAATGTCTAAATGACTAAACTTGAAACAAAAATATATATATAAGGTATAAAAAATTATAAAAAATATATAAAATTAAAAAAAATGCGTTTTTATTACCCTTTTCAGGAAATGTTCATATAAAATATATAAAGGTTCGGTCATACTATTCTTCAATGGAAATGTGAGAAGGTCAAATTTTTTAAGGTTTGCAGGTAAATTGAGGTAAATAAAAATTTAAATTAAATTAAAAATGTACAAAGTTTAAAGAAAATCGAGTTAGTTTTTAATATATTTATATGTGACCCCTTTAGTCCTGGGGCCCGACAACTTCCAAATTTTTACAAAAAGTGTTGTAACCAGTGTACACAATTTTTTAAGAAAATCGGGCCAATTCTTAAAAAAATTTACAAATATTAAAGAGTTGTCATTGAAGATACATATGTGCAGCCATTCATCACTGAGACATATGATGCTTTTGTGGTTTATATCTCTGGTAAAAAAATTTGAGAATCAGTATCTTTCACGAACAGATGTGTCTTTTATTATTCAAAAATTTAAAGAGTATATATATAGAATATATGCCCGCATTTGCAAGCAACTTGCAAACTTGCTAATACCCAGAAAGCGGTTTTGTATAGTTAAAGTAGAGTTCAACTCCGATTTTGTTTCAAGTACATAGGATAATTTTACATTACATTACATGCGAAAGTCTTTTACTATCGGCCCTTTGGGGAGGATCAAATTTCAGATCTATTCGTGATAATGAAAAACTTTATGAAACAAAGATGTAATCATTAAAAAAATTACCATCTTTATAAGATGTAAAAATTGCAAAGCGAATTATAAAAAATTCTTGTCACTTGTAAAAAATTCTTTTCGTAGCTTGAAATCCAACTCCATAAGACCAGGCCCTGCATTGCAATTACACACAATCACTTAGTAGCTAAGTCGACAGTCGGTCGGCTTTTCTTACTAGACCATCCTATTGATGGTTTTGTTATTGAAAATTCTTTAATTATGATTGCAAGTGGTATTTTATGCCGTTTTGAACAACATTAATATCCATCACACAAAAATTGTATTTAATATTACACATAATCATATAAGCTCGTGTGATTAATGACCAATAGTTTCTACAGATGCACAAATTCCCATTTGTGAAACTTCTTGGAATTGCTTTATCAATGTGGTAATTTCTGTTTAAAAAATACTCGTACTGGACTGATAGCATAAGTAGTCTTCTAACATTTGCTTATTTATCATAAATATACATACACCTTTAATTAATGTTAATTTAAAATTAATTATATACATATTAATGAAAAATCCGCTGTCCTTGGTCTGTCGAACAGTAGGAAACGTTAGTATATAAAGAATCGTTCAAAATTTATGATAGTTAAAATATTCATGCGTTAGTTACATCTTACATCCAACTGACTGACTGGTTGGTCACATACTTTTTTTGTTCGATTTTTATTGTTGAGAATTAATTATTTCAACATATCGATTAACTGTTGATTTGATTTAATGAATTGATTTATTTTGAATTACGTAAATTACGACAAATGAACTTAACTTTCAGTTTTAATTTGGTTTCTTGTCCCGTTCGTTTTCTGTAGTAGGATACTTAAGGATGAACTACACAAGGTGTACAGGGACTTCGGCCGAGTCAGGAAACTACACACTAACATTTGGCTAGGATATGCAGAGCGAATTGATGTCAACATTCCGGCCTTAAAGTACAGCCGGGACAATACAGAGTAGAGGAATATCTCGCCTTAGACGGCACAGGTGGAAGGTGACCAACATACGATAGGTGTTCGCAACTGTCGTTCGCAACTATTGAATCAATTAACCCTAGACCATGCAAATTGCAGAGACATGTTAGTTGAGACCAAGTTTTATAACTAATTGTAGCGCCAAGTAAGTAAGCAGGCCAAAAAACTCTTAGTTTTTAAATTCTAAAATTCTAAATTTAAATTTTAAATATATTGACTTCGCGTGCCCGTGGCTGGCGGACTGGTTGGCTGACTGACTGGTCAGATCTTGTGATCAATTTTTAACCCACTTCCCAAAGCCCGATTTTATTAAAATTTTGCACACATGGATATTTCCGGTGACAATACTTTCTATTATTTGAGAGTGATCGGGCCCCGGGGTCGGGGTTCCCATACAAAGCATCAGATCATTTCATACTGTAATGACTGTGTTCTGTGTGCATTGTGCGCTGTGGGCAGCGCTGCTTGCTTTACGATTGTGTTGTTTTGTTGTTGGGTTGCACTGCTTCGTATTTGTTTTTATATTTCAGCATTTATAGTGGAATTCAGTATACTTTTGGTTATTAGAGAATTTACATGAAAAATTTTAATTTTTATGGGTGGTTTTTTAATCGTCATAAGAATTATGGCTTTACTAATTTTTAAACAATGGAAGATTAATATAGCGCAGTTAAAAAGTAGCGGTCTTAGCTGCATTATCATTACAATTATTTCTTGTTAATCTTCTCTTTGAAATACTGCCTAGTCGATGGATTATTTATATCTCGTTGCAACACCTAAAGCAAAGTATGCTGAAGACATTCTAAATACTGCTATTCTGTAGAACATTCAAGTCATTCTCTATTGGGGCAGATCTAATAAGGTGGAATTTAATCCGAATAATTTCCAGGTTTGTCTTTTTTTCAGAAGCCAGTTCAACCTTACTCACCACCAGTAATTAATGGTGCCCCTATTGTGAGATCAGATTCACATCAGATGTTAGATTTGAAAGTTTCAAATTAACTTTCCTGGAAGGAACATATTTATGAAATTTCAAAAAGAGCGACCCTCTGAAGTATAAGGATTATATAAGACTTATGTTAGATTCATATATGTGGGGGCTTGTGACGCGCATAGCAATTGTATGCGTCTTATTATGTCTTATTTATCGTAAGCCGATCATTTTATGTATTAAAGAAAATTATACTAAAGAAATGTTTATTGTATAAAATATCACTATCAAAAATATACGATACGAACGAATTGATACGAACTAACATGTTTACACATCAATCATTGCGAGTCCCAACACCAAAAAAGTTTTATTTGTTAAGATTTCGCTGCTGTTATGGTATTTTAATAAATTAAATTTAAAAAAAAACAATAAAAATAAATATTAATTATAATAAATTTTAATATACAAATTTAATTTATAGTATACATTTATGTAGATACATATACAACAATTTCTAAAATAGCTAATTTTTATGTAAAAGTATTATTTTTGTTTATAATAAATAAAACCCAATTGAAATTTTATCAGTTTAACACTTAAATACGAGACTTGAAGATCGAAGAACGGCTTTACGTCCATTTGATTGATTGTTATTACAAATTATCTACATATATTATGTACGAGAAATATTTATTTGGTGTATGCAATGCGTACCGAGTCTCAGAATATGCATAAGGAAACAAGTAAATGTCAAAAAACTTCGTTTTTCGGGTACAAACTTTTATATATACATCGAAACACGCCTCACAGTCGTTTATTATTTGGTAATAATCGCCAAAATATCTGTTTTTGAGGTCGGCGAGGCCGCTCACCTCTAGGTCGTGCGAAAGGTGGTTAAAGAATACCTTAAAAAACGAGGAAATGGCGCGATTTCAAACCATCACACGTGCTACACGCGAATCCTGACACGCGTGATACGTGGTATATAAAAAATGGTATTTTGGACGTAAATACTCACAAAATTCCAACTCTCGAGATCGTGTGGAAGGTGGTTAAAAAGGACTTCAAAGAAGTCGAAAAAAAATTCAACCCATTACACGGGAGACGCGTCATACTCGGAATATAATGCTATCGAAATAAATGCTATTTTAGACTTAGATACTTCAGCTCTCTAGTTCGTGTGGAAGTTGGTTAAATAAAACCTCAAAGAAGACGTAAAAAACATTTCAACCCATCAACATCATGTGGAATCAATTGGTCGACTCTGTATTTCCCGAATCTTATAATTTACAGGCCTTCAAAATAGCTGTCAACAACTTCCTGAAGGACGACCGTAGTGTTCATTAGAGGATACGGTTATTTTATATAAAAAAATTATTATTGATTGTATTTTTTGTATTATTTATAATATTTGTTGTTTATTTTGTAATATTTTCTTGGTCAAGGTTTTTTGTAGTTTTCCCTGACCATTATTCATTGATAAAAGTATTTGGACTTGCGTCGTTTTAGTTTCGTGTTACGAAGTATTGCTTTTTTCAATGAATCAGAGATAATTCTGAGAAAATAAATTGAAACCGGCTACAAACGTGAGGAATGTATTATATTGTAAATCACATTCCTTCGAATTTTTAATTTTTAATTTTAATAAAGGGCATAGCCCAAGTTATTGCCGTGACGAAAGTCATTCAGGGACTTATCCCTTGGCAATGAGTCTTTAAAAAAAAAAAAAAAAACAATACGCGGCACGCGACACGTGTCATACTCGGAATATAAAAATACTATTTTGGACTTAAGACACTCACAATATTTCAGCTCTCTAGGTCACGTGGAAGGTGGTTAAAAAGGACCTCAAAGTGTTCGAACAAAAAGGGGTCAAGTCAAGTTAAATAAAAGTTTTTAATTAAACAGAAATTCTGCTCCATACTTTTTTAAAAAAGTGAAATTTGCAATATTCGAATAGATAGTTTAAATGAAGTGATTTTAGAAACGTTCACAAAATTACGAAACTAACTTTTACAAAATGTGCTTATGCTATTATGTGAAAAAACCATAATTTATTAAAAGATCCTTCTTGTTTTACTTAGATGAAAGCAGGAAAAGTAGGGTATACTTTTCCTATGCATATGTATGTACAATAATGTACTTGTACATTCAATACTCGTTGATTTTTGGAATTTTCGCTGAAGCTAATCTTTAAAGTATATTCGCATGCACACCAAGGATCATCACTGCAGGGTAGGGCAGGGCGCAGGTAGTTTTGTAGGCTCATTAGTTGGTAGAATGCTGGTACCTTTACTACTTGTGTGCACTTTAATAACAGTATTCCTGGTATAGGAAATTTAGAACGATATAAAACATTTCTTCTGTGCCGAAACTACATAAGCTAAAGCGGTCTTGTGCATGTGTAGTCAGTGCTCCGGGCGCTGGCACAGCCACAGCTATGTTACAAAATGAGGAGGATTTCCTTGAGCAATTTAGCTATTCTTTGAGAGTTTTTTGTTGTTGTTGTTCGTTTTGAATTTCAGTTTCAATCGTTTGTTTCTTTTGTTTTAGCATTGTATTGTTTTTTGTCCTCTAAAGCCTTAGAAAACGATAATACCGTAGTACTGCTGGGGCTGACTCCGACTCGTTCCCTTTTGTAGCTGACTGGCACTCTGATTTTGGTTTTCGTTTCGGCATAATTTTCTTCATGGGATTGTTATCTTCTTCGGCATAAACTTTAGAAATTCCTTTGCTTTTATTGCTGACTTGTGTGCATGCCGGTCTGTACTCTGTACACCGTATGGCTACGGCTATGGCTATAGCGTATGTCAACATTGTGTGCGAGTCGTATAATTTTTTTATGTTAAGATAAAACATGTTATTTGTTAGTTTCAAAAGATTTTGGATAGTGTTACACAAAAGAAAAAAGGAAACGAAGAAAAAGTATTTAGCGTAGCGTATAGCTGTTGCTGGAATACACAATTGCCGATGGCCCTTCCTCTAGCTACGTCTTTTGTTTGTCTTCGGTTTGCTCGTCGATTTGTCTGTCCTTCTCTCTGACTTGCTTTACTAACCCAACATCCATCCATATGAACGACGCAGACGCACAGCCACAAGCTGGGCGATAAATGTATATGAACTAGCAATGCGGCTCGTCCTTTTGTCCGTCCCTTCGTGCAATCCACAGCCACGGATCCACTTAATAGCAAACAATTGTTCACATGCTCATACCTACCTACATAGGCATAGTACATATAACAATAAACGGGAACTTTTACAAAAAATCGTGCATCGTGTAGGTCAAACATGCAATATGATTATTCTATGAACACTGAACTGAGCTAAGCAGTGAATGAATGGCTGTCCTGCCACGTCCCCATGCCCTGACTGATTTAGATCGGATCGGATTCCGAATAGAGTTTAGAAGAAAACGAAAGAGAACAACAATCGAGAGACGAAAATTGCCAAAGGAAAGATTTTTACCATCCACTTTCAGCTCGGCTTACTATAAAAATCGAAATTTCCTCAATTAAGTTTGCCTCACGGGACTCGTTATAAAATAGGAGCGATGGATGCTTAGTATACAACGAGAAACGAGCAAAAAACACAAGCAAACGAAGATTAAGCATTAGCTGCGGGACTTATAAAAAAGGGTATACAAAAATTCTACACTATTTTAAATGTACCTACTTTCCTCGTACCAAGTACAGAGTAGTGATACACACAATAATGACGAGCCCGTGCACAGTGCTCGCCAATGCCAACAAACCTCAGTTTCTTATATTTTTCCTCCTCTTGTTTTTCGATGACAATTTAAACAGTTTATTCAGAATTCAGTACACTGTTCTGAACTAAGTCGGAGTTGTTGTACTCGTAGTATCTGAAGACGTGACGTAGACAGGCCCCCTTGAGAGAAAAAAATACCAACTCAACTTCGTGCGATAAGATATAAAACAAAAAAGTCGACAATTCAACATGAGTGTGTAGTTTTAATGGATGGATTGTTCGAAGGATGACGGCGGTGTACACAACTACATTGCCGACGGCTATGCTGTCGATGTGGTACGTGTAGGTGTAGTGATGGCTTTGTTAATTTTCTAGTGTTTAGAAGTCTTATTGTTCTTTTGTACTTTTACCTGCTTTATCAGATGGTCGCCCTGTTGCTATTTCCATTTCCAATTATTTGAAATGACATGAAAAATCGATTTAGTTCCAAGTTTTCTTTTCTTTTCATGCTTTCATGACTGTTTTTCTTCTGCCTTCACCTACTTACCTATCAGTAAACTCGGTTACAAACGAATAGTCCAGCCGACCACTTTATGGACAATAATGCTAGCTTACATTATGTATGTGCGAGTATATATCCTTATCGATGTTTATTTTATGTTTAATAATAATAATAATAATAATAGTATTTGGTGCTACAGACCGTTATGGTCTAGGGTCTAGCTTCTCGCGACCATTCGTGTTGTGCATGTTGTATTTTTGCACAGCAATGGAAGAGACCTATACAATTGAAAGCCATATTCCAAAGACCAATTGAGAAGCTTTCTTATGAAAAATATTACACTCGGACGTTTTTCAGTAATTCACGAGAGATGGGACCGTTAAAAAGCCTTTTTTGTGTTTTTCTAGGACTCGAACTTCAAACTTTCCGCTCAGTAGTCCAGGGCACTAACTGCGTGAGCCATGGCGCCAACGTATATGTACAGACCGTTTAGGGTCTACTTCTCGCGACCATTTGTGTTGTGCATGTTATATTTTTGCACACAAATGGAAGGGACATATACAATTTAAAGCCATATTCCAAAGACCAATTGAGAAGTTTTCTTATGAAAAATATTACACTCGGACGTTTTTCAGTAATTCACGAGAGATAAGACCGTTTTAACCCCCTTTTTTTATGTTTTTCTATGACTCGAACTTCAAACTTTTCGCTCAGTAGTCCAGGCCGCTAACTGCGTGAAACATGGCTCCAACAATACAGTTGTATTCAAGTTTAGGGCGAATATACACCTTGTAAATAGTAGCCAGATCTGAAGGAGTGAAGTACATCTTGCACCGTTTTAGGAAACCTAAATATCTCGCAGCATTTTTGGCGATAGCAAATATGTGGTCGTTCCAACGAAGCTTGTTGTTGACGCACATACCGAGAATTGAGAGTTTTTCAGTTTCTTTGATGCAAGATCCATTCATGGATAAAGGTTGGGGGTTTAAATTACGCTTAGACGACAGAAGACAGCATTGGGTTTTAGAAGCGTTAAATTCAATTATATTATGTAGTCCCAAACTTGTTATGCTGTCAAGGTCAGAATTTAACGTGCTTAACATACGTTGTTGTTCAAGTTCTACTTGTGACGAAGAGTGGCGTGCAGAAGACGTGAAGTCATATAAAAAGCTAATAGTACTGCCGTCAGCGAAAGATTGGATTAGATTAGAGGTGGTAGATAGGAGATCATTAATGAAAATCAGAAAGAGTGTCGGGCATAAAACAGAGCCTTTAGGAACACCGGCGCTTATGCGGTGAACATTGGATTTGAATCCGTCCAATACGACCTGTATTGAACGGTCAGAAAGGTAGTTTCTAGTCCAATCGAGCAGGGTGTTATTAATTCCATACGCATTCATTTTCGACAAAAGAGCTTGATGCCAGACTCTGTCAAATGCCTTGGAAATATCGAGTTCAACAACTTTACTTTCACCAAATTTGTGAATAGACTGGTTCCACTTCACTCTCTTCAGTATTTTTCGTAAAAGTTGTTCAGTTATTTTTGTGTCCTTTAGACAGATCTAATCAAAATGAAAAATGTTGTAGAAAATAATAAAATTGCTTAATAATTATATATATATTAATTTTTTATTAAACAACATATTATTTTACACCGAAAATAGTAAAGGAACATTAAATAAATGATGGCGTTATTATATTTCAAAAGTGACTGCATCATAGAAGAACTATACTATTTATTTAACGTGGTAACGTCTACGTCTAACGTGGTAACAGTCTTACAATTTCAATATTTGAAACCCAATGCAAAATATCACATATCACATTCAACTGATAGTATTGAAAGAGCGTTTAACCTTTCTTCTGACTTTGCTGATCTTTTTAATTCTTTTCAAGATTAATGCTTAATTATTTTCAAGCTTGAAAATTAACGCTCTACTTTACAATCTATGACTCTGTATCTAAATATTCGAATACTATATTTATATTCGGATACCCTTCACTTAGTTCACTTTGCTGTATCCAATTACACAAATTTTGCTTTGTTTTCTCGAACATTTAAATATGAAGTCTCAATTAGTTCATCAATATCATTCGAAAAACTGTGTAACAGAACGGCTGAATTTAATTCTCTTAATTTAATTAAGATTGGTGCCATGGTTCTGGTTTATTAGTGCTTTGAGTTTCTGAGCAAAAGGTTTGAGGTTCGAATTCCAGAAATACCAATCATGGTCCCACCTAATGTCTGATGTATTTATTTCCACTGCATTGGCATAGTAAAATTCACAGCGATACACTCTGGTCATAGTTTTCGAATAGGAAAACTAATATTTCTGCCCCAAAAATTTGAGTTAACGACACTACGTCATCGCGTAAGTCATGGAGATTTAACTTTTAAGTGTGTGTGTGGTTTTTCGTCGAACTGCACGCTTGGCACGTATGACGCACGTGGTTCGTGTGACGCGTGTGACACATGTAAAAAAAGTGTAACGCGATTAAATACTACCTTGTTTTGTCTTATATCAGAGTCTACTTGTCTTCCTTGTCACAATTGTCGCTTTTTGGTATGGAATGAGGGAAATAAGTGAATCTTCCACTTGTCAAAGTATGCGTGTTGGATGAGTTGTGATTGCTTGGTCTGAAAAACAAGGATGTTGAATGAATAGCGAATATGAAAGACCAAAATGTCGAATGAATAGCGAATACGAAAGACCAAAATGTGGATTGATGAGAATGCGGTTATGTCGAATGCTTGCACGAGTAGAAAACTTTATTGAAATGCATATATTGAACATATGCAATAATTTCGAGTATTTACAATTAGTGAACTTAAATCACAAGCAAATTTGTATAAAACATTTATTGAATTCGTTATGCGTAGAGATTAAGGCTGCGGCGATATTGTTCAGTCTGCCCTCGATCGATAGTCAAAAGGGAAGAAGTAGAACTGTCAATTCTCTCAAATGTCATTTTCTCAAGTGTCATTTTCTCATAGTAGTAGGTAACTTCCGATGTGCGTGTTTGTGTGTATATCTTGTTGGCTAACGATCCAACAATGCGAAAACAAATTAACAAGAGCTTCTAAAATTATCGCTTTGTGGTAAAGAAATTAAAATTTTATGTTAAAATTAGCTTGTTTAACTATGGTTGTTGCTGTGTGACATAAGCGCTAGGTCGCCACTTTTGTTATTTTGGCAGAAAAAATAAAAAAATGCGAAGAAGAAAAATGAGAAGAGCAGGCCGAATATGGTAATAAAATTTGTTCAAATTTTATACGCATACAAGGACAACAGTTTTTGTAAAAATTTTGGAGTGATCGGGCCCCGGGGTTGGGGGCACCCATAAAATTTTTTTAAAAAATTTACCCGATTTTCTTTAAATTGTATAAACATACTCGTATGTATCTCCGATTGAACACTTATTTTGTAAAAATTTGTCAATGGTAGGGCCCCGAGGTCGGGGGGCTCCAATACACATTTTTTTTAAAATGTATGTAAATGTACGAATTTTGTCAAATTTTATCTCCTAATAGAAACCTACAAGAAACATTTTAATTTTTATGAGCTGTTTTTATTTGTAATGAAATGTAACTGAGTGGTAAGAGTTTTTGGCTGCCACCAGTACGACCGATTCCTGGGTCAATTCATTAGGGATGTGCATGTCATAAATTACGGTAATAATGTATACGCTTGCATGGTTGAGTTTATGTATAAACTGACCTATAAGAATATATGTATAAAAAATTGCCATCTACATAATTAAGTTTTGCGCTTGGCTTATAATAAGTTACCTTTATATACATACGTTAATATGCACGTTAAATGCAGCCGTTCTACGTTAAAAAGTCGTTGTATAAAATACTTCAGATGAACCTTCGTCAAATGCTAAGCTAAAGGTAAAGTAATTGGCGAAATCCTCTTCTTGTCGTTACTGAAACGGATTGATTCGAATTGTACGTAGATCTATCTCCGATGACAATACTTTCTATTTGGGGCCCCTCGGGCCTCGGGGTCGGCTCCCATACAAATGTTTTACAAAATTACCCGATTTTATACACATGTGTATCTCCGATTAAAACACTTTTTGTAAAAATGTAGGAGTGATCGGTATAGGGGGCTCCCAAACAATATTTAAAAAAAAATTACCCGATTTTATTCAAACTTTGAACATTGTGTATCTCCGATAAGAAAATTTACAAGAACAATTTAAATTTTTATGGGTTGTTTTATTTTTTAATTGAATTTGTATGGAGACCTAGGAATGCTTATTATCTGTATTTCTGCTACGGTGCAGATACACGTACGTACGATAGATACGACCTCTTGAGGATAGATGCTGGAGCCAAATATCTGTCTACGTATCTCTTGTACTTTACCTACAAATTGTTATTAATGTTTATAAATCTACCCTTTTCAATATGTTTGTGTGTGATAATGAAATTAGGCGAATCTGTGTGCTCATATATACGAATAGCATATACACATTTATAACATATATCTGCATAGTGTATGTATATATATTTATGAACTTTCCTTGAAGCAACGTACCAATATTCGGCATGTTAAACCCATAAAAGTACAAATAAAAATTGCAATTACATAGCATATTTCTCTTATATGTATGAATACAATACATATGTAGCTCCGTGTGAAACGTACTAGTACAATGTGGCGTTAGCTTCGGTATTCAGTTGGCTAAAAACTTTAAAGAAGAAAGTGTATAACTTACTTGTAAACTGCGGATAAACATCGACACAAATATCTAGAAACACATCGATGGATTTATAGCCCTCATAAAATAGGCTGACTTATTACATTTCTGTACACAGCTCACTGCATCACAAAGCCAACGAAGATTTACTATTCTATACCTAGTCGTATTATAATTCTTCGATGCTGCTAGTCGTATAATATGCTTTTTTTCATATTCATAAGGTGGCTATTGTTGGTGTTTTTGTTTTTACTAAAATCAAAGGTGCTGTAGTTGCCCTCCTACTATCTGTCACAGAAAGTCAGAAATGTAGATAGTATGAATTGCCTTTTAAGACTGTGGATAAATAGGAGGGAAAAAAATATTATATTCCTAGGATAACGTACACGCAAAGCAATAATCATACGGAATTTACAATCAAATCGTGAAATTTTTATTATTTTTCGATTACAATTTTATATAGGTATAAGTGTATAAGCGTTGAGTAGGAGAGCCCTTGTGAGAGTATTGCTTAGAGAATATGTTAGGAAGGATATAATTTTTATAAATAATTCCCGGTTCCCGGGCGCTTCATCACCCACACACATTAACCCCACATAAACCCCTACCATCATTTACCACCACGGGGTAAAGGTGTACAATAGTCTATAACCTTCCCCCATCTGTCAAAAATTTACATAAAAAATTGTGCGTGTTGAAATTTTCTTCCCGGCTTTTTCCAGGCTACCCAATACTCCCCTTTAACCACCGCGGTAAAATAATCCTGTACAATTGTGAAAACATGATCAAAATCGGTTAAGAAGTTTCCAAGATTAGCGTAGCCAATTAAAAGTGCAAACACTTACCGCTTTATTTATAATAAATAGTAAAGATATTTAATACTGTATATTATATGCTATCGAGTGTTTCACTTTTCCATGCATTTCACGCGCCACACACGACGCGCGACACGTGTCAATATCAAAACACGCGGAACGCGGAATATTAAAAATGATATGTGAGATATAGCTACTCAGCTCTCTAGGTCGTGTGAAAGGTGGTTAAAATAGACCTCAAAGAAGTCGACAAAAGACCAACGACTTCTCTTTTTGTTAACACTCGATTTCACTCCCCATCTTATTTGTGTACCGCGGGCTATATATGAAAATCGATTCTTAAGGAGTAAACTCCAATAAACTCCAAAAATTTCATAAAGATTGGCTTGTAAAACTATAATTTTTACATTGTCGCATCTACCATCTTACCACTGGGTGGGTGGGGTGTACTATAGCCTATAACTACAGATATTAGGTATAGTATTATTGTCTATGCTATAACCTTCACCCAACTGCCAATAACATACATTGAAAATTTCAGCAAAGTTGGTTGGGAAATGTGGCTGATATCTACATTTGTCAACCGTTCTAAGGGGGGAGGGGGGTTTACTATAGCCTATAGATTTATACTTTCTCAACCAGCCAATAAGAAGCATTAAAAAGTTCATAAAAAAAGTCCATAAATAATAACGGCACACAATTTAGAAGATTAAAAACGTTGATGCACTTCTTTATTATTTATGAATAACACACTTCCAATTAATATTTTTGATGATGAAATTGTACAACTCTGTCGTTTACTCTTGTATTCCATAATTATTATAATTCTAAGAATTTCTCCTTTCGGCAAATTTAGCGAGTTTATAAATGAGAAATTGATGAAATCGATGAATAAACAGTACTCGTAAATTAAGCGAAAAATAAATACAGAATTTAATTTTTGTTTCGGCGTAGGAAATTTTTTTAATTATTAACCTGTTTCCTTTTCGTTTTCCACTACGACCACAAAAAATTTTGGTAAATATAATTATTAGGCACTTATAGTTTAGAAGTCAATAAAAGTGTCAACAGGGAACGTGCGCTGGGTAGGGGTCTACTCGCGCAATTGTTTTGGCAATTAATCATTTCCCCACGATCATTTCGCAATTTGTTGTCTTGCAATTGAACTATTTCGCAATTAATTTATCGGCAATTTTTGTTTAGCAAGTTCTCATTTCGCGTTGTGATGAAAAGGAAAATAAGATAAAGAATCGCGGAAAAAGCATTGCAAAATGATCACGTTGCAAGAAGAATTAAAGACCGAATGAAAATTTGCGAAATAACAATTACGAGACAAACTAAATTTGTTTCGATTCATGCGAAGTAAGATTTGTGAAACGAATCTTGTCAAATAGGCTGGCACCCAAGTCCGCTTTAATGTAATCAGGTTATGTCTCTATCTCATGCAATTAGCGAAAGGTTGATTTTGCGGGATTTTTTATATTATTATTATTTTTTAATAATAACAAATTCATTATATATTACGATATAATATTTTTTACAGATTCAGAAATTTACTTCAGTTAATAATAATAATATTCAGCGCGATAGACCGTTGCAGTGGGGTTCCCCCACAGTGTGTTCCATGTAGTTTTGTCTTTGGATATTCTTTCCCATATGTAGAGATAATTTTTGCGATATCGTCTCCACAACGTTAAAGTTGTCTTCCCGTTATTTTTGTTTCATCTCAAGGAATACATTGTGTTGCCTTTATGCTCCTGCGATTGTCTTTCATTATAGCTACATGACCAGTCCAGCTCAATTTTTGTTTTTTTACCATTGTGACTGCATCTGAGAAATTTCTTCTTTTTCGAATTTATTCATTTCGAACTCGCAGTCGCCTGTATATATTTAGAACTAGCTGTTCCCGCACACATGACCACACTAATTTTTTCTTATCAACGCGGGGTGTGCGGTGTAATCTGTCCTAAGCATGTAAGCCTGAAACATTGAAAATGTCATAAAAATCGTTTGGTAAATGTGTGTTTCCATAAATAATAGCCGCACAAAATTTCATTTTTATTTATATATTGTCCTCTGTTTTATTGCCAGTTTCAATGCAGAATTTGCTGAGATGGTCCAAGTTTGTATTTCATAACGGACATAATTGTTCTATTAAATAGATATTTCTTTGAGCTTGGGCTAAGGTTCGAGTCTTCTTAATATTTTTTCTCAAAACATATTTTTATGTTTCTAAAGCGGCTTCCAGCTGTTTGAGATTCTTCGTTCTATTCCTATTCTTCTTCTCTAGTTTCCAGCGAAATCAGTTGGTCTAGATAAATGTTATCATTAAATATTCTATCTACCTATTATTGACGTTAATCTCTTAGACTCATTAGTTTCGTTTTGTTCGTGTTCGTTGTAATACCTGGCACTTCTAAATCGTGTACCAATTTCTTCTTGGGTTCTATTGGTGTTTTAACAAGCATAATATCATCAGATTATTTAGATATTCGTCAAATAGTTTTGTTTAGTCCTAATGAATTCCATTTCATTGATTTGTCTTCTAAAACTGCAGAGAAAAATGCCGAAGAGAGCGGATCACCCTGTCGAACTTGTGGGTGTCTCCATATTACCATCCCATCTTCATATTATTGAAATTTTACATACATCTGGAATATTTGAAATTTGATTTAAAAAAATCACATAAATTGAAAGAAACATTCTAACCATTTGAAGTTCTTTTAATCTTGTCATAAACCTCAAATGCTTTTACCGTGGTTGCTGTGTAATGTGATGGCTGCAATCGATATTTTATTTCTTTTCTTTCCTTATTCACATTTTTTCTGTATTACATTTCATCATTCCTTCTCTCACGATCGAGACTGAATGCATTCCATATCTCCTCATAAAGTTGTAACGAGTTTGCTCGGGTGACGCTCGCCGATCACCCAGGGTTCGTATTGCGGAGTGTTACAAATTAATAAAGAGTTTATTTTGTCGTTTTCCTTAATTTTTTATTGTTTGTTTTCTTGTTTTTTCTTTTACTTAATTCTAGTTATAATAATAATATACTAATACTAATAATAATATAATGATACGGTAGAGGAATGGGAGAGGGTTTCACGGAGTGTTAGTCGGACCGATAAGCACTATGCGGAATATTGAATGAGTGCAGTACTCACTCGATGGGGTTCGTACAAAACCTTCTCTATAGAAAGCCCAACTGTTCCGATCGTACACAGATACATGCTTAGATTGAGACCAAACGTATTTGTATTTAGTAATCAACTAAAGAGCAAAATCCATATAAAATATTTCTGTTTCCCACTACCACATCTTACGTTCCACGCTCTTTGCGACTTCTTATTTTTTGTACACCGTATTCACATCCCACAAACACACATGCGTTTGGTCTTGGTTTACAGCATTAGTATGCGTAGAGTTGGGCTTTCTATAGAGAAGGTTTTGGGTTCGTACTCTGGTACGGACGGCGCGACACCACTACCAAGGCAAAGTGAATAGTCAGTGCCTGGCTGGGTACGCGTTTGTGTGGAACAGAGCTATTGTCAAAATTGGCTCGGGTGTTTGTACATCGGGACAGACCAAAACCTTCTCTATAGAAAGCCCAACTCTACGCATACTAATGCTGTAAACCAAGCCCAAACGCATGTGTGTTTGTGGGATGTGAATACAGTGTACAAAAAATAAGAAGTCGCAAAGAGCGAGAAATGTAAGATGGTGTAGTGGGAAACAGAAATATTTTATATGGATTTTGCTCTTTAGTTGATTACTAAATACAAATACGTTTGGTCTCAATCTAAGCATGTATCTGTGTACGATCGGAACAGTTGGGCTTTCTATAGAGAAGGTTTTGGGACAGACCAAAACCTTCTCTATAGAAAGCCCAACTGTTCCGATCGTACACAGATACATGCTTAGATTCATTCAAAACGTATTTGTATTAGTAATCAACTAAAGAGCAAAATCCATATAAAATTTTTCTGTTTCCCACTACCACATCTTACGTGGTGTACACCGTCTTTACCAAAACCTTCTCTATAGAAAGCCCAACTCATCGCATACTAATGCTGCAAACCGATCCAAAACGCATGTGTGTTTGTGGGATGTGAATACAGTGTACAAAAAATTAGCAGTCGCAAAGAGCGAGAAACGTAAGATGTGGTAGTGGGAAACAGAAAAATTTTATATGGATTTTGCTCTTTAATTGATTACTAATACAAAAACGTTTGGTCAAAATCCAAGCATGTATCTGTGTACGATCGGAACAGTTGGGCTTTCTATAGAGAAGGTTTTGGTGTACACTGTCGTCGAGGCAGAGTGAATATAAAGATCAGTCAGTGCCTCGGCGAGTGTACGAAAACTGTGGTGAAACTGAGTTGAGCACTCTGACTCACTCAGTCACCTATGCCGGGAGTATTCGGACTTCGGTACGAATAGTGCAGCACCGCTTCACAAGGCAGAGTGAATATATATCATTCGGTGCCTGTTCAACGGTGCAAAGAAACTGAGTGAGCAGAGTGAATATAAATCATTCAAAGCTCAAGCAGTCGCACACGGCGGAATATTGCTTGGACGGACTAGTATGACAAAGTTTCGCAAAAACTTCCTTCCTATACAATTTGTTCGTGCAGAACGGTGAGACGGAGCTCTGGTCGCAGTAATTTCTCGACGACTTGCTTAGTGTTTCTGGTCCCCATGTCATTACTTTAAAATAATAAGTAGTTAGGAATTTTATGGTGTTTTATCACCGAAGTGAAATTCCAATAGGTACTTGTGTAATGACATGTGGACCAGTGTTTGCAATTTATAAGTGACATTCAACCATAACCATATATGCGAGTTGGTGTGTATTATACGCTATACTGTCGTGTATATATACGTCTTGTCGACACAGTATGACTGCCTGTTTGTTGGCTCCATTTTGTGTGTGCCGTACGGTTGTGCGTATATGCATGTTGTGTTTTGAGCGGACGGACCTTCGGACATTAGTCGTAGGGTATGTGATTTAAATCGACTTCGTTACAGAGTTGCATAGCATTTAATATATAAAATTATTTAATATAATATGACTGTCGTTGTTCTAAATTTTCAGGTTTGTTTTAAATAGGCTTTTCAGTCATGAATAAATAATGAAACTACATATAATCTCGTTTCTTGTGGAGAGTGAATTATTTTAACGTTTAAAAAAATTTCATTTGTAGTCCTTTGAAAATGACATGAAATAAAACAAGAAACGAGATTATATGTAGTTTCATTATTTATTCATGACTGAAAAGCCTATTTAAAACAAACCTGAAAATAGCATTTAATGTTTTCTGGCGAAATTGTGTGTCCTAAATTATCTGGAACATCCTGTCTTTCTCTTACAAAACGCAGAAATGGAAGAAAACATGTTCCACATCTTCTGGTATACCCTCACATAAAGTACTGTCTCTCGTGCCTATATTTAATAAGGTATGAGCGAAAGCACCCATGTCCAGTTAAAAATGGGGATAGATAGAAGTTTACCATGAACTCTACCGAATTCTACTGATGGTATTAATCTATGGGTCCATCTACCCTTACTTCAGTGAAGGAGGTACTACTTTGCCAGCTTCTACGGCTTCAGCACGTCCTGTTCTGCGGTTATCGGATCTTGTTTCATACTCCCGACGCCTATAAATCACCTGGTGCTCCTTGGCCAGTGTATCGATTGGAAGCATGAACGCAACCACAACGGTTCTAAAGCCACAGAACACTTTAAGGGCACTCAGTCGCTGTATCGAAGACATCTTTCGTCAGTAGCTAAACTTATCCATTGTGTCAGTTCATATTTGAGCTCTATATAAAAGAATTGATGAGACAACACTATGGCCAATAGCTTTCTTCTAGTTTGCTCCTCCCTTGTTTGGCATAATTCGAGACAGTGCGAAACATACAGACTCTGCTTTTTTGCTGGCAGCCTTCATATGCACTTTGAATAAAAGTCTCGCTTCGACTACCATTGCCAGGCATCTAATTGATGGTTGAGAAATAATTGAACAAATATCAACTTTAAGGGGTGTTGTCTCTTTTATATTCCTGCTGGATATTAGTATAGCTTCCGTTTTATGTTCTGCCAACATTTATCCTATTGATGTCAGCCACTGCCGGATAGTCCTAATTGTTGCATTACATATCGCGGTTATTCCATCCGGCTGTTTTCGCCACTACAACTACTGCAATGCCGTATACAAAACTTACAATCTCCGCTTCTTCGCCAACGGACCTGATTTCTACTGACACCTCTTGTGTTAAGATTTTGACATCAGCATCCTGACCAAATATTTCTCCAAGTTTCTCTAGGTACTTCGAAGTCTTTGATTTTTTCTCTGTGTTCCGCAGCTCAAACAGAAGCTTCGCTTGTGTAGTCATTCTAATGTGCTTTACTTCGGCACCACGACTTAAGAGGCTGGGATCTGCTTTCGCTTTGCATAGCAAGTCGGGATATACGCCCATACCCTTCTTTTTGATAAGTAGCGCATACGGACGAGGAGGTCTTTCGCGTATTCTGGCTTTGGTCCATTTACTTCCACCGTTTCCTTTGGTAGCTTGCCCTTTTATGGAATTGCTTTTGGCGGTGTCTCCTCTGTTATTTTCGTCCTGAATTTTTTCCCTTTGGTCGGTCCTCATTTCCTTTATGAGTCGAACGGTTCCTTTTAGTGATTTCAAGCGTTAACAGGGTATCCTGATTATTGACTGAATTGACTGAATGACTTAGGATGTATTTACTCTAAGAGACGTACAACCACCCTAGTGAAGGATAGTATATCCTAATGGCAGAAACTCCGCTGTCGCGCATATTTTCTTATCTCCTTAACCAAAGTAATGCTGGGCATTCACAGATATTATGCTCGGATGACTCATCATCTTCCGAGTAGAACCTACATTCTGTCTCTGGATAGGAAAGGGCCTGCTTAATTGTTTCGATTCCCTGATGACCAGGGACTCAACCGAGTTTCACTCTGTTGTGCCTGGCAAGAGATCGCAGTACATCGTAGCAGTTTTTGACTGATGACGAGTCCATTAAGTTGAACGACAGCGCTTTAAGTGCTGCCTGATGGCTATCTAAAAATATATATATTCTAGCGCTTTTTTTTCCTTTACTGATGTAAATTATTGCGGCGCAGATCTCAATGGCATGGAGTTCCGGCTGGAAAACCGTGGCATTTTTCCCCATTGGTATCGAGACTGGGTCCAAAAACACCAGCTCCAATTCAGTTTCCATCTTCGATCCATCTGTGAACAAGACCAGACCTCTAGCGTCAAGTGCAGGAACACCATTGCACCAGATTGCCCGGCTCACCATCATTGTATACATCCAATGTATTACCGCAAGTTCTGCCGTAGAGGCGTCTACCACAAGGCCCTAGTGGCGCGTTCGATGGCGGACTTGATATGAGAATTCCAACTTAGCCGTTTATCGAGGATGACGCCGAGATAATTAACCTCACTGGAATAATCTAACATAGTACCTGATGATGCTAGGTCCCAAATTGACCAGTCTTCTTTTCGTGAAAAGCACTAGAACGGTTTTGCAAGGATTGATGGATAGTCCTTCTTTGCTGCACCATCCTAAAACGAGTAGTAAAGCACCTTGCATGACACTTATGATAGTCGTGCAGTGTTTACCACTAATAAAAATCGCTAAATCGTCCATGTAACCAATGGCGATGTCGCCTGATCTGTGTAGATCGACTAGAAGATTATCAATGACTAGTGACCAGCTCTCTAGATACAGCAGGTTATTCAACAGCAGGATCCGAGGTTGATGCGCTTTGAAATGCATCAGTCTCATAATTATATTTATTCATAATATTTTTTGACTCTATTATACCCACGAGTATCCGGGAAAGGAGGTATCCATGACTGAGCCCGGTATGTCATGGGAACCGAACGTCGCCAGGTATTCGGAGTCCTACTATCAACTAAGCATCCTCTTAGCTATACATCCATCGGCGTATGCTGTTCCACCTTGGATTAGTAATACCTTCTACTGAGGATAGGAATAGTCCGTTTTCTCAAACTCTCATATTTTACTCGGGCTTGGGACCGGCATGCTACCCTCTTAGCAAAGGCGGAGTTGCAACCGTCACACGTATTTTGTTGACCAACTTTTTAATCTCTGCACGAATATGCTTTGATGAATTTGATAAATTCGGAGAGCTCCTGAATCTTCTCTTCTCTACTCTTTCTCTACTTTCTATGGTTCTGCCTTTCGTTAGTGGTGCCGACGGGAGCGGTCGATTCAAACTTCCACTCATTGAGTTTTAAGAATCTGTTTTTGCATTCTTCCTTGCCAAACTACTTATATTGTCTAGTCAATCCACAAATTAACAAAATCAAATAGTTGCTTCCAGTATGTCATAATTAATACCTTAATGGGCCCAGTCCTAATGCATCATTGAATGCTGGCAGCTATACCTGTCTTACTCGTTTGTCAGAGTCTCGGCGAGCAGAGTTTTTATTTCACTTGAGGTTGACTCTAGCTCCATCCCCCCTAAACCTGACTAGGGCCCCTGACATGGTACTATGACTCGGAGTAAGTGAACCAGGTTGAAAAATATCTCGTTTAATATTATTGAATCTTCTGGCACATAAACCAGAAGATCTTCAAAGAGTTAAAATTGTTGTGTCCTAACAACGGCACATAAACCGAGTTACAATTTGTTTTGGTTGAACAACGGACTTTAACCGAGTTCAATGCGTTGCTACAATGAGTTGTAAAGTCTTGTTTTGAACAACGGCACTTTAACCTAGTTCAAGTTCGCGATAAATAAAAAGACGGAATGGTCTTGAATGCTATATTACAACTGATTTTATTTTACAGATGCAGTTGCTTAAATACTAAATAATCGTGAGAAAATAAAAAATATTACTGCAACATAAGAGATAATCTTATGTTATGAATATACGTTAGAGATAAGAACATACTAAATGCGTTAAAGATAATAAACATACGAAATACGTGAAAAAATGTATATGTAGACAAGAATACACAATATATATGAAGAAATGCATTATAGATAAAAAGATACAAAATACAAGATAAAATGCGTGTTTGGAGGAGTCTAAACACAGGGTTTGCTAACGAGGTGCTATCCCCCTTCCCCCTCTTTTTAAATTAACTTTCGTTGGACCATGAACAAAACGCGTACTCCGGCCTGGTTTTTTGAAAAATAATTAATACCAGCTCAAGTTCATTAAGTATGATTTGTCAGGCTATAGCAATCATACAGTTGTTAGTTCACCTGATCGTAACTTACATCTAAGCAGCCTTTAAAAAGTTACATAAACCATCAATGTAAATGCAATTAATATTGATCGGGCGGGCAAGTCTCCAGGTCTCCAGCATTGGATCGTAGCAATGCTCATTTTAAAATCATCCACGGATGTAAATTCATTTTCGTTTGTGTAAGAATTTCCATTATAACGTAGTTTCAATGAGTTATGAAAAATGTACACATTTTACCCACATGTGGCCTTTGTCATCACAATAACAGTTGAAAGAGTGAACTACAAACGTTGACAATTTTAATGGAATTAACCAACACGTACGAGTATGTATGTATATGTACGTACATTTTTATAAAGTGCAAACAATTCTCGACGTAGCCCCGTATACCAGTATAAGTAGGTACATCCCCGTATATTTGTTTAACGCATTGTTTTTAGTTTCACCATGCGCGTTTAAGTCATTGAAATACTATACATGGTGGCCACACAAAGCACACCCAGCATAAGCACAAGCACACTCTGTAGGACCGATAACGTTCGTACTTAACTTGGTAAGAGGCCATAAATACTAGTATGTATTTAAGTGCGGAGAAAAGTGTGTACTTTGAGCTGAAGCCATTGCTAAATGAAAAGTCAGCCAAAGAATGCAAATGACTGCGAGTATCCGTACTTACGTACGTATGTATTATGGGTGTTTTGCTTACTGCATGCATGGGTTTTTTAGTCAATACGTCACGTGTATTGTAGTGACTGAAACTGCATTCATTCGAAACTAAATTTTATAGAGTGCAGACAAATACTCAAATACTCAAATACAATTTTTGAAACGGCACTGGGCGAAATCGTACTGGTAAACTTAAGATCCTCAAAGGAATTTCCCGTCGCAAAAAAACGTAATGTAGTCAAAAGGCGAAGATCTATTGGAATTGCTTCACGCATAGTGGTGTCTTGTTTGTAGATATAGGGACCAACCATATTGAGTAATTCCTCATAAGTTGAATTATTCATTCGTAAGAAGTTTCTAAAGTCCTTTTAATTCGTTCAGCAAATTTTGGTGTGCCAAATTTTGGTGTGCATTCCTTTTTCTGTGCCAATTTTTCATCCAAATTTTTTCGTTGATTTTGGTTTTCATTATTTTCTTTTCTTTTTCTTTTTTAAACACACTGCAATCACTGCCAAAATTATTTTATCCGCTTCTGACATTGTGGTCTGCACGTCAAGACAGTAAACGAAAAATGAATGATTGAAAAGTATGCAGTAACGTGTCAGTGCAAACGTACTGCACACGTACATGAGGATGATGTGAGGAATGCAGTAACGTGTCGGGGCCGCTTAATACAAACTGGAAATGAAAATTTGCAAGGAAGTATGATTAATGTACAAAGGATTAGAAACTACCGATGGTTGGTCATTGCACCTACTCGTAGTGTTTAAAACCTTGTAGAACGTGTGACTTATATATAAAACGTAAGCACCTAGCTCTAGTATATACTTCCGTGACATAAATTATCAGCCCCCAATTCACTCAATAGTAACACTGACATACATTTTACTCTAGCTTATTTTCTTACCAATTAACCCTCTCATTTCGGATACATTATGTTTTATGATTTATTTTTTGAAAACATGATTTTGCGAAAGAAATGCGTTTTGTTTACATTTGGACCTAGTGCGATTAGGTGCGGATGCCAACAATGGTAAATTTTAGAAACTTTTATTAATCCGACCAGCTCAGTTGTAACATAACATTGTATTGTCATATCACTGTGCGAATTCGATACGACTGGATGATGAGAACGGAATCAAAATAGACTTGCAAGATTTTGACGATTTTATGAAGCTTCTACATTCCAAGCCATTTATCGAAACAGTTAACATACATACAATTCCATTGTCACCGGATATACACGTTTGTGCAAAATTTCAACTCAGTTTGCCAACGGGAAGTTTATGAAAACTTAATATAAGAAAGTATTTCGTCTGACACATATTGAATTTGGCTGTGTAGCACACAATGTTAGACTAAAAGATGCAAAATTTTAACGTGTGTCGTTTACGAGTAGCACAACATTGTATGCCCTACAAAATATCGTAGCCGTAGTCCTCAAAGTGTAGCTTGTTGTTGTAAAGTATTAAAACCTAAGTCCAGTACTGCCCTGCCAGAGTTCCTTCTTTAAATTAAAACGTGGTCCAAAATTCTCTGCCGATTGTAAGGCACCTGCAATTTGTCTTCCTTGTTCCGTACCTAATTACTTTTTAATTGTTTCCCTGTTCAGTTTTACCTAAATGCGACAATGTGACTCTTACTTCCAAGGAATTAGTGAGTGAAAACCTCAAAACACGCAACGTATGTATATGTAAAAGGAAAGTAGAAGGTGGGAACATAGTCGGAAACTACTAACTATACGTAGCTTCAGTGCTGTTTCTTTAAAGGATTTTGGATTTCGTAAGCCGACGAAGTACTTTAATGAGCTGTAACTCTGGCTGTGTACATGTGCGTACGATAGCTGGGAAAATGTGTTATGAGGAATACAAGATAATCACAATTAGATTGCTGGACGGACGGACACACATTGAGTTTTTCACCGCATTATTGCGCCTTACCTTTGCATTGCATGTACATTGATTTCCATGCGAAGTGGAAAATTATCAATATGCAGGAGCAGATATTGTATCGTAATGCGGTATTTTTTACGTGACCATCGCATTGAGTTGAGAGCCGTACGCGCACTACGGACGTTCGTGTAGCATTAAGCAGCAATAATGGTCACAATGGCTTAACTTGAAGTTTAGTGAAGTGAAACGCGACTGATGAGCTCAACAGACACTCTATATCATGGTATTGGGTTTGAATTTAAAAAAATATAATAATGCTATTCGAGTGCGGTTTTATTTGCCAAGCTTGAAAAGAAACTCAATATCCACTTTGACAGGCTTTGTAGTTGACTAACTCAATGCTCATATTCAAGTTATAGGATACCCTATACATGGCATAACGATAGGCTGATTGCATTAAGGTAAAATATTTTCTCAAGTACTTGTAGCTATGCTGTTGCTACGATGATTTATTACGAAATTAAAAAAATGTATGACTATGACACAGTAAAACTGTTACGGTGAATTTTTCGGACAATAGAATATATTTTGACTTTGATGTCGCTAAATAAAATGAAAAAGTCTAAAAACTTAAGCCCATAAATTGGTTTGGTTTCTATTAACAAAACACTTTTATTAATTATTAAAAATAAGTTCGGTAATTCATAAGTTGAAGCAATTTCTAATATATTACGATTTTTTATGAAATGAATCACCACACGCCCAGAAGGAAATTAAATTGCGAAAATATTATAATTCCTCAACTCAGTCCTTGCACAAAAAAGCGTTTTGTTTTTAATTTTTCATAAAGTTTAAATATACTGTAGCGCTTAAATGTTTTTAATAAATATTATTTAAAAATAGGCTTGACTTCGGCTTTTAGTTGGGCATACTGTTGAGATATTGAAATTCTATAATACCATCGGTGGCACCGGGAGAATTTCACGCTTCAGAAAACTGAAGAGAAAAAATATCATCTCATTTGGGCGGATAATGTGACACATGCGATTGAAAATGAAATGAAATGAGATGAAAACTTTGTGTAGTCAGCAGACGACAGAAGGAAATATGAGTAGTTGGGAACACATAGTTTTTGTGCACGGTTTTATGTATAGGTATACTCAAGACTTTTGAACTGGGAAACTGTAAAGTTTTTTAATAATAATCCAGTAAGAATGACAATCGATGACACATGATGGAATCGTTTTTTCTTTCGGACAAGATACATAAAGACGATCCACTCCATGCAAACATTTTAAGTACGTGTATACTATATGCTATAATTGCTCTACATATAAAAGAATCATATGTTTTTCCAGCCATCTGGATTTCAGTTGGAAGGGAGACAACGAATCGAATTTGTCAAGTAAAACTCAATTTATTCTTATAGTTAGTAGTTTTTTTTTTGCATATTTAGTAGTTATGATATGATATTATGACCAGTAAAACCGAGCTTTCGTTCTGGCCGCACGGTTTCATGGTAAGTATATTCTGGCACATTGTATCGCTTAAACAACTCAACCAAATTGTACAAATTTATTTTGAAAATCGATCGTTGCTTCGTTATTATTCGTTATTATTGGAAATTGATCCACATAATGTGGTTAACGGAAAAACCCTACGTGTCATGCTGTAATCGAAACTATCGACTTATTGATTTCGAAAAATGAAGCTAGTAATTGGCCTCCAATTATGCTTTGACACATTTCGTTTATTTCCAGTGGTGTTCGTTTCGTAGGAGAGGAAGCGCTGTCGGCAGCAGTATCTCTCCATTTTGCATCAGCAAATTCCTTCGTGAACACTAAAAAACCAACAACCAATGGTTGTTTTTTTTACATCCATAAGGTGTCTTACCATAATCGCATATGAGTTTGTTTGAGTCAGTTAATAGCACGATGCAGCTCATTTGCGCATAGATTTTTTACGTTATTGAAACGGCAGCTGACTGCACTTAGTTACAAAACTGTTTCATCGTATGATATCTCACTTAATATTTACAGCTACATAATATTCTTCTATGCATCATCAACTTCTCATTATTTGTCAAAGATTTAACTTTGTTAAAAAAGTAAAAAGTAAAAAGTAAAAAAAAAACCATAAAAATTAAAACTTTTCATGTAAATTCTCTAATAGGAGATACATATGTGTGCAAAGTATGAAACGAGTTATTTCGAAAAAAATTCAAAATTTTACAAAAAGTTTTGTCAATCGGATACATACATATGTTTAAAATTTGAAGAAAATCGGGCTAATTTTAAAAAAAATTATATGGGCACCCCTCGGGCCCAGGCCCCATTCGCTCAAAAAATGTCCAAAAAGTTTTGTCCATCGGAGACACACATGTGTATAAAATTTTAGGAAAATCGGGTTAATTTTTATTTTAAATTTGTATAAGGCTCCGGGGACCGGTGCCTGTAAAATTTTTACAATAAGTGTTGTCCATCGGAAAAACGCATGTTTATAAAATTTATAGAAAAACGGGTTAATTTTTAAAATTTTTATAAGGGCCCTGAGACCCGATGGAACTTAAATTTTAATAGAAAGTCTCCGGAAATACATATGTGTGCAAAATTTCAATAAAATCGGGCTTTAGGAAGTGGGTTAAAAATTGATCGCAAGATTCCACGACCGACCGACCGACCGACAAACAGACGTGTCGCGGGATAGCGAAGTTAATATAGAGAATTTAAAAAGTGAGGATATTCAGTTTATCTAAAATGAGCCCATATGCGCACCACCTTCTCAGAAAATATATCTGGAATCTTATGATTAATGTGACAAATGGCTGACATAGGAGCATTGGGACATGGCTTTTAACAATTTCTCGATGTTAACTAAAGCTTTTGCTATAAACATTCTGACCACCCCTGAGCCCTGATACGTACAATATTGATATTCCATTGTTTGACCAGTTTCATTATCATGTTTCGGTCTACAACCTAGGTCCGGTTGTGTGCAACCCGAAATTTCGTGTCGCCCGCTCCATCTGGATGCAAGCTTTTTGTAAGACTCTTGGTTTCCTACGTAAGCTAGTATCTGAATGGCCTTTTAGAGGATTGTTCCGACTTATGGCTCTGCTATCTTCGTCTATGCTTGGTGCCGATTCCTCAGTTAGTACTCTTCCCAAGATACTTTTGAGATCGGAGATAGGCGATCAGATTATCTTATTTGTCTTTGCAGTATATACAACGTGGTGTATATTGCGTGATACAGCCGAAACTTTAGTATAGAACTTCTGCGCCTGGTGCAGGCCTCGCTGTTTGTATTGTTCCCGTTTTACGAACAAGATTCTATGGGAGATTCCCATGCGGTTTGTTCTCGTTGGTGAACTGTTTTTTCATTTCTTCTGAGCTTTTATATTTTTCGTCGGGTGTCCGCGTTCTATTAGATTGTTGAAATGCTCGGCCTAAAGTGGAGTCAGCAGTACTAATGCTAGTATTTTTAAAGGCATGTCGATTTATCTTGTTCATCCGGCATCTCAAACGCAAGACTTGCTCTCCCTGCATTGACTGTAAGTCATATCGCTTGACCGTACAGTTGTTTGTGGTCTCTTCTTTGTGAGCGGCAGCCCTGTTGACTCGAATCTGATTCGAGAAGGAGTCTTTCGTGGTGATACAATGCGCGCTCGGAGTACCATACCCACAAGATATTGATCTGACTCGACGTGGTCTTATCGGTAGGTTCGTATTGTTGTGTCGGCGATCTATCTGGTTGCGAATGGCTTCAGCAGGAGAAACCCAGGTGGCTTTGTGGATATTCTTATACGCAAACCTTGTACTCTGAACGACCAAAAACTATGGGTGCAATGTACCTTTTTTACCTTCATATCCCCCAGATAATTTTCAGATCCTACTTAGGGCAGGCATAAATGTGTAGGTTTGATCGCACTTTCACCAGACAGACTCGGCATGTGCATAAACGTGTTATTTCCCCTATTCTGTTGATGGATGGAAATTAATTATTATTAAACTTTAATTTCATAGTGGATCTCAGAAACATACATGGGCTGAGAACGAATTCTTTCGCTGTGTTTAATAATGTACATGTCCACAGTAGGCCAGCAATTCTGGCACTGAGTGAAGCTCAGGTATTTTATAATTCTGATGCATCGGAATTTAATCTGCCTAGGTATAAATTGGTGCCATTATTTTCTCTCGACACGGACTCACAATCTATATCCGGAGTGATGTTGCGTTTAAGCTTTTGTCTCAATTTAGCCAAAGTTCCAATTCGGAATTCAATTTCATTTGGCTCAAAGTAAAGGTACAAGAGCGCAACATCTACTACTGTTTCCTTTACAGAAGCCCCCACTTAGACAGTGTTTCAACCCAGAGTAAGTTTGATGCACTGTCTGATTCAATCTTAAGAATTGACACAAAACATGAAATCGTTATTGCGGGCGATTTCAATGTACACAATTCTGGGTGGCTTCGCCATTCTGGCCAGACAACACCCGAAGGAAGGTGTGTTGAGTTATTCGCTGAGTTTAATCACCTTACTCAGCTTGTAAATGAGCCTACCCGAATACCTGACATTGCACATCATTCCGCAAACACCCTTGACTTGTTCCTTACCTCTCATCCTGATAAATACTCCGTCAATATATTATCGCCTCTAGGCTCATCAGACCATTGTATAGTATCAGCTAATTCCTCGTTAATAAACCACGTAGTTAGAGAAAAAACTCCCAAAAAAACAGTATGGCATTACGAGAAAGTCAATTGGGAAGGCCTTAACAACTTCTTTGGGAGAATTAACTGGTCGCTATTGTTTTGCGATAGCAACGTGGATGCCGCCGCTGATGAAATCACAAACATCTTATGCGAAAGTTTATCCCTTTCAGGAATAAGTCTATCAAACCAAAGGAAGATGGATAGTATGACTCGAGCTGTAAAGAGGCTTCTATGATTAGAGAGAGAGAGTTTGCTTTCGGTTTTACAAAGCAAACCCTACAGAAAAAACCAAACAAATTTTAAACGAGCCAGAAATGATTGCAATGCCCATCTTCGGCGAGTGAAATTCACCTACGACCAAAAATTGAGGCAAAAAATACTACAATGTCCCAAAGGTAGTAAACATTTTTAGTCATTCGTGAAAAGAAACAAAAATACAGCCTCGTCATCGATTCCAACGCTCATTTATAATCCCATTCCAGTTGTCAGCTCTATAGACAAGGCCAATCTGTTTGCTACGCATTTCGCAGCTAGCTCCACGCTTCCAGATTGTGCATTGCTGCCTCCTGCACCTCAGAGTATTAAACACTCTTGCAGTTGCTAGAGTTTTAAACGATCTCAACACTCACAAATCCGCTAGGCCAGATGGTATTTCCCCATTAGTTCTTAAGAGGTGTTCTTCCAAGCTGGTAGAACCGGTCTTTGCATCAATTTGGAGAAAACAAAGCTGTTGCACTCGATATTTCTAAGTCATTTGACAGAGTTTGGCATCAAGCTCTTTTGTCGAAAATACGTGCTTATGGAGTCGATGATAAGCTGCTTCACTGTATTAGAAGCTACCTTTTTGACCGCTCAATTCAAGCTGTATTGGATGGTTTCAAGTCTTAAGTTCATTACTTAAATGCTGGCGTTCCCCAGGGCTCTGTTTTGTCCCCGACACTCTTCCTCATTTTTATTAATGATCGATCTCTTATCTGTGACTTCTAATCCAATTTATTATTTTGCTGACGACAGCACTCTCATCTTCTCATATAAGTTTATGGAACGTCCCTCCACTTCTCATGTGGAACTTAAACAACTTCGTATGTTAAGCACGATAAATTCTGACCTAGACAGCATAATGTGGCAACAAAGTGGCTGCGAAATGTTAAGGTTTTCTAGCCCGGTGCAAGAAATATTTCACTCCCTCTGATCTGGCTAGTATATACAATGCTTTTATTCGCCCTAAATTGTCATGTCTGGTCTGCTGCGCCAAAACTACTTTGCAACAGTTAGATAGAATTCAAAACCGCGCGATAAAACTTATCAGTGACGTAAATATTGCGAAATCAATAGATTTGCTTGAACACCGTAGGAACGTTTCCTGTTTGTCACTGTTTTATTGCTTCTTCTACCAGCGGTGCTCAAGAGAAATAGCCAGCTGCATGCCACCTCTCCTTAAATTCAACCGCAAGACTCGTGGCGC
The DNA here is from genome assembly GCA_947095585.1 of Nephrocerus scutellatus. Taxonomy (NCBI): domain Eukaryota; kingdom Metazoa; phylum Arthropoda; class Insecta; order Diptera; family Pipunculidae; genus Nephrocerus; species Nephrocerus scutellatus. Next base: position 34,958,102 of record OX352761.1, read on the forward strand.
TCGAAATGCTCATCAGTTTACCCTCAAGCCCATCTTCGGACGTACAGTTAAATTCAGGGATTCGTTCTTTAGCAGTACAATACGTATGTGGAATTCTCTACCAAGCTCTGTCTTCCCACATCACTATGATCTATGTGTGAATCCCTTGAAGCGTGCGCGAATTATAAAAAAAATTTATTTTTCTGCATTTATATACATGGAACTTTTTATTCAAGACCACTCAACATTATATATATGTACGTTTTTATGGTTTTTTGATCTCCAACGTTTATCACGATTCACGACGCCCATAGTTTAAGGATGTCAAGAATAATGGAGAGACAAGAAATTGAATTGAAGAATGTCAAACTTTGATAATAACTGATTAGGGGAAAGTTGTAAACATTTTTTTAGTCGATATTTTTGAACGTTTTGCTTTTTAAGACACAACTAAAATTTGCCGGAAGTTAAAAAAACCTTTATCAGTTTTTCAATACAAGCTGTAAAATGGTCACAACTGTCAGTGGCTCCAATTGTCTGCGCTTGTTTGGTACAGATCAGATGTACAGAAAACTCTATACTGTCACAGTTATTTTTAAAACAGTATATATTGTCATATTTTATTTAAGACATCCCGATAAAAGCTGTATTTGGCACATTGCCATAGTAAATGTGGTATGAGTAATGTTGTATTGCACTTATTTCCTATATTAACTAATGGTACGAATATTCTAATACATATTACTTGAAAAATGACTGTGCTGTGCGAATTTCTTTTGTTTTTCACGAGCGAGTATTTCCGGAAAAATGTAAAATCCAGCGGTTTGACAATGCATTACTCTGGAAAGCCTAACAACAAGCTTGGTCACAGCTGGGTAAGAATATGTGGAAATGTACAATGCGATCAGTGCGCTGATGTTCAGTCCACTTTTTGTATTATTCAGCAAACCGCTCATAAGTACATGAGTCGAAACTATATTGAATGTCATTTTTATGTTCAGAAATTGTATTATATTGCGAGAATGGGTTGGCACGTCCTACCTACCCTGCCAACAGCCGCCTTTGAAAGAAGTACTAATACCTACATAATTTCTGTATGACTTTGTTTGGATGTATATCACATGAAATCTACACAGTCATTCGGTCGTACTTAATCATATTCGATACAGATAAGCCATAAACGTGCATAGAATTTCCTTCCAATCCCAAAACCAAACGATAGACACCGTCGATGGAGTGGTTATCTTTGTTTTGCGTATATGTGTGTTTTCGTATTTTATAGATATCATCGTCATTTTCTTAGGAGTATACGGTACAAATGGCCGCAAACGACAGTCGGCCCGCCGGCCCGCCTAAACCAGGTTTCCTTCTGACGACAGTCGAAGCGCTCTGCTATGTCTTTAAATTACATACATAAATACATATTTGTAGAACAGACGTTGGAATTTGATCTTAATAATTTACCCATGGCTGCACATCAACATAAATATAAATCCGTGTCGATTTTAGCCGTAATGCCTCTATAAATACAATACTACATAGTGTCATTATTTATATGTACTCGTATTTACTATAATAAATCTACGAGTATTTATTATTAAAGACTTTTACATGAAATTTTACCATTGATTACGAAGGGTTTATCTTTGGCATTTTTTGCTCTGAAAGTTCTCAAAAATTAATCAATCTCAACCTGCGATAAACCATTGTAAATGTACTTACTAAGAAAATGTGTTTGTTCTAGTACACTCATACTGGCGACCAGAGACTTTTATCCTTTCTTGCGTCACTATTACGAGGAATAATCTGGGAAATCTGAAAAATGAGAGAGATAAGAACAAAACAGCGTACTTTGCGAAAAGACTCAACATTGGTCCATCAGTTAAGGTGGAGCTGGAATTAGAGTCCTCTACCAGCCGATAATAGCAAGGGACCATAATAAGTGTAATGTCGCTTTAAGGTAAAGAGATTCGCATTCTAACGGTAAATTGTACGGCCCCGTATGTTAGAAAAGGAAAGGCTCTATAGTCTATGATCATGATCATATTTGGCTATACAACCTGGGTCAGGTATTGTCATCCCGCAAAAAATCTTTCCACCGGCACCGATTTCGGGCCGAGGGAATTCAGTCTATATACTATCCATAATAATAATAATATACGGGTAACCCGTTTGAGCCAAGAGCTCTACAACCGGGGTCCGGTCCTGGTCTCCCGCAAAAAGTCTCTCCACCGGTCCCGATTTCGAGCCGATGTCATCCAGTTTGGCATCCCTAAACTCTGGGCGTCCTAGTATACGCCATCCTTCCAGCGTAGCCTTGGTCGGCCTCGCTGTCGTGTTCCATAAATCCTACCGCAAAGGACTTTCCGAGCAGGATCCTCTTCGCTCATGCGAACTTTGTGTCCTGCCCACCGGAGCCTTCCGAGCTTAATTTTCTTCACGATGTCGACATCGCGGTAACGCTCTTAGATCTCATCGTTATAGAGTCTCCAGAATCGTCCTTCCTCACATACAGGGCCAACAATTCTCCATAAGACTTTTCTCTCGAATGGGGCTAAGAGGTCAGAATGCTTTTTGCTAAGCACCCAAGTCTCGGATCCATATGTAAGTACTGGTATGACCATTGTCTTATATATCAGCAGCTTGGATGTTATGGTTAAGTTCCTGGATTTGAAGAGTCTTGACAGACTATAGTAGGCTTTGTTGGCTTTAAGCAACTGTGCGCGTATTTCTGGTTCCATATGCTGTTATCGGCTGCTATAGTTGACCCGAGATAGTTAAAGGATTGCACTTATTCAAATTCGCGCTCCCCTACTTTAATTGAGGGACCAATCTTCTACTCGCAGACGTGCCCACCATGTACTTTGTTCTGCTCTTATTTAGTGCCGCCTGCTCGATCTGGATGAAAGCTTCCTGTACAGCTCTTGGGTTTCTACCAACGATCTCAATATCGTCTGCGTAAGCCAATATCTGAATGGATTTATAGAGGATTGTTCCTCTCGCCGTTACGTCAGAGTCTCGGAACACTTTCTCCAGCGCTAGGTTGTAGAGGTCGCAGGCCAGTCCATCCCCTTGTCGGAGCCCGTTATAGATGTTGAATGGGCTTGATAGTGATCCGGATATTTTTACTTGGCTTATAACATTGGTCATGGTCAACCTACATAGTGGTGTCAGTTTATTTGGGATGCCGAATTTTCTCATGTCTTTATAAAGTTCTACTCTGGCTATGCTATCATAGGCGGCTTTAAAGTCTATAAAAAGATGGTGTAGTGAGTTTTGAAATTCTAGACATTTTCCCATCAGCTGCCTTAAATCGGTGTAATTATGATAAGTTGTTGATTTGCCTGGGATGAAGACACACTGGTATGGACCAATGATGACATTAGCGTATGGGGCTATCCTGTCTTGAAGGATAGAGGAGAAAATCTTATACGCGGTACTCAACAACGTTATACCACGATAATTGCTGCATTTTGTTATATCTCCCTTCTTATGTATGGGGCACAGGATGCCTCTTCGCCAGTCTGCTGGCATAGCTTCTTCTTCCCATACTTGCACTATTATATCATGAATTGCTTGGTGTAATGTGGGGCCTCCTATTTTTATCAGTTCCGCTGGGATCCCATCAGATCCCGGGGCCTTATTATTTTTAGCCGATTTATCGCTCTGCCAAATTCGTCTGTGCTTGGTGGCGGCAGCATAGTATGATCTTCGGTCATTGGTGGAGCCTCCAATTCCTCAGTTAGCTGACCATTTAGCAACTTATGAAAGTGCTCTTCCCATCGCTCTAAGTTGCCTGTAAGATCGGCGATCAGATTACCCTCTTTGTCCATGCAGTATGTGTATATTGCGTCATACCGCGGACTCTTTGGTAGAACTTCCGCGCCTGGTGCGGTCCTTGCTCTCTGTACTGTTCCAGTTCACGGACGAGATTCATTTTCCAGGCTGCTTTCCATCGCCGGTGAACGGTTTTTTCATATCTTCTGAGCTCTTTATATTCATATTCGCGTGCCCGCGTTCTATGAGATTGTTGCATTGCTCGGTACGCAACATTCTTACGTTCAGTCGCTCGCTTACATTCGTCATCGAACCAATCGTTCAGATCTCTACGACTACTGCCTAAGATGGAGTCAGCAGTACTAATAACAGGATTCTTAAGGCGTGTCCATTTCTCTTCTACGCCCGGCATCTCAGCCCCAGGACTTACTCTCACCGCATTTGGGGCGAGTCCTATCGCTTGACCGTTGTTGTTTCTGGTCTCTTCACTGAGAACGGCCGCCGTGTTGACTCGAATCTGATTCGCGGATGCAGTCTCTCGTGATGATGCAATCCGCGCTCGGAGCACCATACCAACAATATAGTGGTCTGAGTCGACGTTGGCACCGCGGTACGTTCGTACCGCCATCAGGTTCGGGTTATGATGGCGGTCTATCAACACGTGTTCTATTTGGTTGCGAGTGGCTCCATCAGGAGATACCCAGGTGGCTTTGTGGATATTTTTACGCGCAAACCTTGTACTCGCAACGACCAAATTATTGCTTGCTGCCATCTCTATGACTCGTTGTCCATTGTCATAAGTGTTCTCGTGTAAGCTATGGGTGCCTACCTATCTTAGCATTCATATCCCCCAGAATGATTTTTACATCATACTGAGGGCAGGCATGGAGTTCCCATTCGACTGATTCAAAGAATATCCGAGTATGATTTTGGGTTTCGTCTTATACAATATAAAAATTTACTCGATTTTCTTCAAATTTCATATTCATGTGTGTCTCCGATGGACAACACTCTTTGTAAAAATTTGGACGTGATCGGGACCCAGGTTGGGGCGCACCCATAAAAAAAAGTACCCAATGTCGTCAAATTTAATACATGTTGCTCATCGGAGACGTATGTGTACATGCAACTCTTTGTAAAACTTTGGAAGTGATCGGTGTATCTTCGATTGACAACACTTTTTGCAAAAATTTGGTGGTGATCGGGCCCCTGGGTGGAGGGCCTCCCACACAAATTTTTTTTAAAAATGTACTCGATTTTCTTAAAATTTTATACTAATTTGTATGGGCTGTTTTTTTTCTTCTCGTGCTCCTCATCTCAATTTTTGAAAATTCGTTGCAATTTCTATCCCCACCACTTTGAATTTCATGGTTTTCTATGCAAGCAATAAGGCTATACGAGGGTTGTCATGATCCATTATGTAGTCTTGTGTTCAGAGCGAGATCAGTGCTAAACAGGAATTTTACATCTACACCACCAACTAAATAGCGACAAAACATTGAACGTTTCTTGAGGTCTGACAGGGTTTTAACGGGATAACGCCGGTAGCATTAGCATAAGAGCTATTTCAACAAGATTTCACTTAAGTCTTCTCAGAATACCACAAACGTCAGCCGACTCCATCTTAATGCATTCATTGAATGCTACGAACTCTCACTGACCACAGCTTTCCTCCCTGGGCTGTGTACTGTGTTATACCTCTCCAACTCTGTCTTCAGAGCTTCAGGGCGACCAAGGTTCTCCCTGCACGTGAGATTGACAGTGACAGTGACAGTGAGTATTACCGCTCGGCGTCGAATGTCTATCAAAAAACACTCATTATTTGATTGTAGTTTAACATAATTCTGGAGACTCAATTTCTTTTAATTTTAATTTTTTGGCAAGTGTGTGTGAGTTTGCCATCATCAAACCGTGCTTTGTTTGTGCGCAAAAAAAGACATAAATGTACACATAGTAACTTCAGGTCAGCAGCATGTCGGCCAGACTTGCAGTTTCCGGTTATTTGAGACAGTTCGTTGTCATCATTGTGGCTTATAGGTTTTGCCGGAAAATAACCATGAGCCAAAAATATCCTTAATATCCTGATCTGTACAAAACTATGCATGAATGAATATGTGAATGTGTGAAAACGCACTTTAAAAAGTAGGTACGCCACTACGCCAGGTATTTTCTTACATTCGCACAGTTTATAAAATGCGGTAAAGGTATACATATATACAAGTTAATTTAGCAGAATTTTTAATGTCAATTTACGGGAATAATTTCGGTTTTTTTAATTGTGTTTTTATATTGCACGAAAGGCTTCTGTGAGATAGTTGGCCATGAGCATTATGCATTTAACAAAGATTTCCCGCCATACTTCTGAAATAACATTTGTCCTTCCAACATATGCTTGGCCTACCCAGCCGTTCCATTAATCCTACCACCAAAGACTCCCGATCAGGTTCCTCTACACTAATCTGAAGCGAGCGTATAACTCGTTATTGTAGAATCGTCTCCAGAAACAACGTTAATTCCCTTCTTTTGGGCCATAAATGCTTTTGTATATCTACCTAAATAAATTAATGTTGCAAACACGCATTGCAAAATCATTGCTTTCCATAGCATTTCATTAAGTTATTGATGGACAATTGATGACCAAAACTCGTTTCGTTGTTCATGTATGCATAAATAATGCAGGAAACACCACCGTTACGACGTCTTTTAATTTATATGTGTGAAATGCTCAGTCTCAGGCAAGGACTACCTGCGTTTCCAAATGTTTGGTTTCAAAACAAAGATTTACTTAAGGAACTATGCTAAATCCTCTTTCCTCTTCAAAGGTTTTTTTATCGCATCCTGCACATAAGCATCGTGCGTGCAGCCCTCAAGCGAATAGAAATACATAATATATGCACGTACAATGAGATTGCGTTAACAAGAACCTGAAAGCCCTTCAAACACGCAGATGTTCGAAATTTATGTCTTGCACATGAACATTTAAGTGCCACACGAGATTTTGTAGAAATCATTATGAACAAATGCATTTGGTGTTTATTTCATGAAGAAACAGAGTAACCGGCCGAATATCCTATACAGTGATCACGAAAGATTAAACAAATCCATCCAAGGAAGCGAACTTGTTATACTTATACTTAAAGACTTTGACATGGGGAGGTCTATGTGTGCTTCGACCGCCATCTAACCAAACCTAACCTTCGTTTAGATTTACGCATAATATTTCCACCACAATGTAGTTAAATATTTGTTAATTGTAGTACCGAAATCCATCTACTAAAAACTAAACGTACACCTTATTATTACTTAATTTTTACTCTATTTTTACAGAAAGTGTTGTTATCAGAGATATCTAAATGTGCAAGGTTTGAATAAAATTGGATAAAATTAGATACATTTTTAAAATATTATATGAGAGGCCCTTGGTCCTGGGGCCCCATCACTTCTAAATTGTTACAAAAAGTGATTTTAACACAAATTTATGGGAGCTCTTGACCCTGTGGCCCAATCAATTCCAAATATAAATACTAAAGTGTTGTCATCGGAGATACACATGTGTGCAAAATTCGTACAAAATCGGGTAAATTAAAAAAAAAAAGTATATGGGAGTCCATCGATCCCATGGCTCATTCAATACAAAATATTAATAATAAAGTGTTGTACACATGTGTATAAAGTTTGAATAAAATCGGGCTTTTGGAAGTTAATTAAAAATTGATCACAAGATTCCACCACGCACAAAAAAATTGTTCATATAACTTCTCTAATCGGAGATACATGTCTGTAAATTGATCGCAAGATTTGCCCGCCACAATCAAACAAACACGTCCAGACGCGAAGTTATTATAAAGAATTTAAAAAGTATCACATAAAAATTAAAATTTTTCATGCAAATTCTAGAATAACGAAGTGACAGTAAGTTAAGACACCTTGTTGTTCAATGCGTAGTTTGTCGTCGACACCAAACGACATTTCCACTATAAACGATGAAAAATAAATATGCGCCTAGAGGTATACTGAAATCCATTTTAAACGCTGAAAAAAATAAAAACACATGCGAAGCACTGCGTGCTTTGTGGTTAAAAACAAACACCAAGTCGAAAGCGGACACAGCCATTTAATAGAAAGTGTTGTCATCGGAGATACACATTTGTGCAAAGTATTAATACAATCGGGCTTTGGGCCCAAAATGTCACCACCGACAGAATGAACGACAGAACCATGCCGACGCGAAGTTAATATAGAGAATTTAATTTTAAAAAAATTATAATTTAAGTTTTGTCCACCGGGCAGCCGCAGATGTCTCCGTTTTTAGACCGCCGTGCAAAAACCAACCGAATTCCAGTATTTGCTTTTTATTGTAGAATCGCAGACTGTCAAGTACTGTTCTCAAATTGGTCTGTTCAAAAATATACAAAACCAATCAAAATCCAAATTTATACGATAACTGACAGGTGAATTTAATTTAAAACTCAGATTTGTAAATATATTATTGTGCGAAGATTGCTATCCGGGGAGTATAATAATTATATATCTCTCGCTCTTAGTAATACAATTTTAGTTGATAGTATGATGTGCAAGGGTCGGCCGCATTAACCTTGGTTAATCTTTATTATGCAACTGATTCTTTTTTAGTGTGGAAACACGCCGTGGCATTGATATATGTTTATGTAGATCCCATCCGGTATAGGTACCTGTATTTGCTGACATCGCATAACTTCACACTGCAATATACGAGTTTATTCTTTGCAGTTTTAAAGCCACCTTGATAAGCAGGTGCTCAGTCATAGCTTACAAGTAACACAAACACACATCATAGGTATCATCTGCAACCTGCCACCAAACTTTGCCGAATGATCATAAATGCAAACCCAAACTATTTGTTTCATCAGCTGAAACAGTGGATGCGGACGTGCAGTGTGCACAGTTTTCTTCTACAAAGCACTTACCTATTGTATTTTTATCAACTTTTGCTCCGCCTTTAAACTGAAACCTGACTAACCATGAGCCGTGTAATTATAATACCAAGTGGGTAGACGACCTAAATTCCCACAATAGGAAAACCATATTGCGCTACACACAGCTATACGCACGAGAACGTCCAAGTACTGGGTAATGGGTATGCTCTGCGGCGGGTCAATTATACTTGTAAGCATTCCCTTATGTATGTAATTAGATTGCTTCTCGCCGGCACATGGATGCGGTGCGATGAATTCTCATTTTCGTTCGTTCTTTTGTGTATTCTTCTTATTATAATAATTACGCTCGCAGTACTTTAGCACATGCATATCAATACGCACGCACTACACAAGTGCGTGAGCAGTTGTTATGTCTAGTGACGAAGCCGGGGATCATGTTGTTAGTGGAATAGATGCGAGTATCTGGTTTCTGTGTCAAAACTATTGCACAGAGTGAATGGCTTGTTCGTCAGAAATTTTAATTTTCGTTCAAGGCAGTCCTTTTTCTAAGATACAGGTTTATTTTAATGGTGGTAATAAAATTTAATCCCTTTGTTTTTTGGGTTTTATTTTGTAAACTCCGAATCAAGATTGGGCTGCCGATTGCATTCGTGTATTTTACCCTTTAAATTGTACACATAAGCGCAAAATTATATTCAACTCCACTTTAAGAGTTTAACTCCGAAGTAGTTATACGCAACTTTAAACTTAAAAGCATGCTTTAACTTTTTGTCAAAAATAGTCACATTTTAACCTGCCGCTAACTGGTTTCTACTTTACAACGTACCTATAAGAATTTTTAATCAAACCCACCTAAAAATTACAGTTCGGATAAACAAACGCAATTTCACTGCAGTCATTCGCTTGTTTTGCTTTGCTTTTTCTTTGTTTTGCCGGATCTTAAAATCAAGCGTAAGATTCGGACACAAAGGTATAATTTAAAATTAAAGATGTGACACATGGTAGATGAAATTAAACGATTAAATTTCAGACTAAGCGAGAAAGGGGGCAGAATTGGGATCGGATGGCGAAAGAAATGTTGCGGCAGTTGGTAGAGCAGCACATGCAAATAATCGAAGACAAGGGCAACGAAAAGAAGGTTGCCTGGGAGGCAATCAGAATCGATATGAATTCTGCTGGAAACATCAGAAGCGCTGATAAAATGAGGCAGCAATGGACCAGAATGAAGATATCTGCAAAAAAGCGAAAACAGCTATTGATAAAGCTATCAAAGCGACGGGAAACAAGGTGCCTGTTCCAGTCTCCGACGCTACGGATATTTTAGTATAGGCAATGATACGAGATCAACTGGAAGACGACACCATATTAGTTGATAGCGATAGCCCGGACCAGTCAATTTACATTGCGGCCGCAAACTATCCAATCACCCCTACCAGCATTTCTGTGTTAAATTCAACAGACGCAATCGCAGCCAGTCCCACTAGCCAAAGCGAAACATGATCGATAGCACTATGGCATCTGTAGCTCAATCTACTGTCGCAGCTACCTAACCATCTACTCCAACACTACCTTCGGCAAAAGATGTGCTGCAGAGATTAAGACAATTGCCGAAAAAACTTATAACAAAGTACCAGGTAATGTCGGCACGTGAAATGCAAGTTCAAGAAGCCACTTCCCAAGCAGCTGAACTTCACTTGTTGCAAGTGCGTCACGCAGAAGAGGGGCTTTTAAAAGCCAAGGAAGATACTGAACGTGCAAGAGAAATTCATACGCTGGACATTACACAGCGAAAGGAGTTCCACAACATGAGACTGAAGGCTCTGAAATCTAAGCAGAAAAGTTCGTGCAACTGCAACAAAGAGCCTTTTTAATTAATTTATGTGTTCCTTTTTAAAATGAAATGTGTTCCTTTTCAAAAAGATATGTGTTCCTATGTATATTAAATTTTTTTTTATTGAAAATACTGGTTTATGAAACTGCTTCGGAAAGCTATTCCAGTTGCTTCTGCAGGTTCGTTGATGTTATCTAATTGCGCCGGAAGACTCGAGCTGTTTGTTCTTCAACAAATTCAATATTCCTCTCCTTGGCTATGTTGTGCAGCACGGCAACGGCAACAATAACGTTCTTCGCCTATCTAGGTCCACTCGCAGTCGGTCTTAAAGTGATTGAAATTTAGACTTCAGTTGGCTATTGAGACATTCGATCCGAGTTCTTGTTGAAGTATGCCTGTTGTATAACGGTATTCTTGTTGATTAGATATGATTAGAATATGGATATCCTGCATCACCAAGCAAGATTCCTTGATGAATACATATTTCTATTTGCTTCTAGTTTGCTTTTCAGAATACAATTGTTTCATATATTTGAGTCGTGAAGGGAGCCACGAGACCTCGCAACAATATCGATTATTTTGCAATTTGCATCGGATACAATTTGGACATTGAGAGAATAGTAGCCTTTATAAGAGAAACATGCAAAAATAAAAATACAATTTGTTTTTCCGTAGTTAATTGTTTAGCTACCTTTTACTTTTTAAATTCTCTATATTAACTTCGCGTGCACGTGGCTGGCTGGGAGGCTGGCTGGGTGGCTGGCTGGTCAGATATTCTGATCAATTTTTAACCCACTTCCCAAAGCCCGATTTGATTGAAATATATATGTATGTATGTTTAATATGCATACATGTATATTACTGACAATACTTTCTATTAAAATTTCAGAGAGATCGGGCTGCGGGATCGGGGGGCTCCCATACAAATATTTTACAAAATTTACCCGATTTTCTTTAAATTTTGTACACATGTGTGTCTTCGATGGAAAACACTTTTTGTAAAAATTTGGAGTGATCGGCCCCCTGGGGACCCCCATATACATTTTTTAAATATCTCTATATCGCATCAGATCACGGCAAAGTCTGAGCTCTGTGCTTTGTGTGCTGCGCTGTTCGCTGGGTCGCGGGGTCCGACTGCAGCATAATATAACACAGTTATGTTGCAGGACTTAAAGCGACAGATTAAGAAACGGTTTACTCCAAAGGGAGGAACGCTGGGTAGCAAAATATAAGGAGTGGCTTAAAGGCGAAAGCCAGGTAAGCCCGGGGCTCAATCCCCAACTCCAACCACGACTTCATGCGCTGTTCGCTGCCGCTGCGTTTCATTTGGTGGATGATTTTGCCACAAAACGAGCACGCAGTGTGTGTGTATCCCCGATTAGAGAATTTACAAGAAAAATTTTAATTTTTATGGGTTGTTTTTTTTATTAATGAAATGTCCTGCCATTGATGGCCCTACACTTTTGACTAGCCGCTTAATGTGTACATGCGTGCAGTTATTTACTCATATTACCTTGTGAAATCTGCCAATTTCATAATATTGTTGCTTAGTCTCAGTGTACTCTTCAACTGGTGATGGGAACTTTATGAAATGCGGCAACAGCAAAGCAATTTACTTCGATATATTTTTAATGATTTTTCCGACTGTAGCCTGTGAAGAGCTCCTAAAAATGAGAACAATTTAAATTTCTTATCTAATACCATATAATGTTTACTTACCGATATCATCTTGATGCACATTTCTAGCTAGAAATGTCTAGAAATGACATGACATATAAGCTTAACTCCAGGTTAAATATTTAAAATGACGTTTTGGGTGATTTCTGTCGACTGTAATTATCAATACAATTGTTACGTGCTAACATAATTTTAAAGCGCACTTTTGCCGATTATAATTCATTTTAATAAGTATTTTCCTTGCCTTTTCCTATTACTAATTAAGTATCTGGTAGTGATGGGCGAAATAGATCTAACCAAATCTTTTGAACCTGATCACTCAAAAGATCGAAATGACCGAACTGGTTCGTAAAAAAAACAACCCATAAAAATACAAATTTACGTGTAAATTCTCTAATAGGAGATGGGTATGTGTTAAAATTTAAAGAAAACCGCGCTAATTTTTAAAAAATTTACGTGGACACCACACGGGGTCAGGGCCCGATCACTCCAACAAACTTACAAAAAGTTTTGTCCATCAGTGACAGTATTTAAAATTTGAAAAAAATCGAGCTAACTTTTAAAAAATTTATATGGGCACCCCTCAGGCCTCAGGGCCTCACTCCAAAAACTTTACAAAAAATTTTGTCCATCGGAGATACACATGTATATAAAATTTGAAGAAAATCGGGTTATTTTTTTGAAAAATTGTTATGGGCCCCACGACCCCGGAAACCAAAATTTTTACAAAAAGTGTTGTCCATCGGAACTACATACGTATATAAAATTTAAAAAAAAATCGGGTTAAGTTTTTTAAAAAATTTGTTGGGGCCCCATGACCCTCCAAACCCTGTCTCCAAAATTTTTGCAAAAAGTGTTACCCATCGGAGATACACATGTATATAAAATTAAAAAAAAATCGGGTTAATTTTTTTTAAAAAAAATTTGGGGACCAATGACCCTGGGGTCCGGGGTCTCAAAAATTTTTACAAAAAGTGTTTTTCATCAGAGATACATACGTATATAAAATTTGAAGAAAATCGGGTTAATTTTTTTTAAAAAAACTTTGGAGCCCCACGACCCCGGGGCCCGGGGTCTACAAATTCTTAAAAAAAGTGTTGTCTATCAAAGATAGACATGTGTATTAAATTTGAAGAAAATCGAGTAAAATTTTGTAAAATATTTGTAGGGTAGCCCCCCGACCCCGTGGCCCGAGGGGCCGCAAATAGAAATAGAAAGTGTTGTCTCCGGAAATACACATGTGTGCAAAATTTCAATAAAATCGGGTTTTGGGAAGTGGGTTAAAAATTGATCTCAAGATTCCACGACAGACGACCGACGACCGACATCCGTGCCACGGGCAAGTGAAGTTAATATAGAGAATTTAAAAAATATCAGGTTAAAAAGGAACGACTTGCTCATTCGTTCATATAGTTACGAAATTCAGGCTTTCGAGTTCGTAAAGGATTTTGCAAGTAAAACAAAACACAAGTTTATTAATTTACAAATAACAACTTTAATGAACAAAAATAAAATTCACAAAAGTTCACAATTTATATTGGTGATTACTTGTAGATGAACACAAAAACACTTATGATACTAGTTCTTTACAATAATTCTCTTATGTTATAACTTTATCACTTTACAAGAACTTTTACAAATGCACTGGTTAAATTCCAAACAACTAATGATCTTACTTCGGCTTAACGCCTCTATTTATACTCAATTAAAAACTACACAGAAATATCGAGAATAGACCAGAAAATTGTACCCTTATTCCCTTATTTACAACTAACGATACTTATATGTAATGAGTCATCTTCTAAAAATAGACAACATGTTCAATCATGTTCTTTTACAAAAACCGGGCAAACCGCACAAACCGGTTTGACTACTTGTTTGACCAGTACACAATGATTCAAACTTGCCGGCGGTTACATTTCAAATAATCTAATACTGTTAGCGCCTAAAAGTATGCAATTGAAAGTGCTTATTTTTAGTATGCAGTATTTACATTGGGATTTATCTTAGGACTCTAATTCCATTATATACGCTACTAACTACTTTTCGTAACATTACCCCCACCTTAATTCTGTTCGTCCCGAACAGATTCAGCACTCCTTCTCTTGTTTTACCTCGTCAATCTGTCAATGTGAACAACTTTCATTTTACATCTGGGGCTTTGTTGAATCCGATATACGAAATCATTAATCCTCTTAATGATCTTATAAGGTCCTTCCCAACTCTGCTGTAGTTTTGGAGATTTACATTTCTTTCTTTTGGGATTGTAAAGCCAGACCAAATCTTCTTCTTGAAATCCACCACAGTTTGCTCGCAGGTCATATCGCGTTTTCATCCGGTTGCTGGCATCCACTATGTTGCTCCTTACTGCAGCATGAACCGCGGTCATCCTCTGCCTTAGATCACTAACGTAGTTCTCCTTTGTTGTCGGCTCTACTGGCGGTGATCCAAATTTGATGTCGCATGGTAGACGAAGTTCTCTGCCAAATACAATCATTGCTGGAGAGTTTTTAGTTGTGTTGTGGACAGCACTACGGTAACCCATCATAAACAACGGTATACAACGATCCCATTCATCTTGGTTGGCATTAACTTCTTTTCGCAGATGCTCTTCCAGCGTTCTCTTGAACCTTTCGACCATTCCGTCTGATTGTGGATGTAACGGAGTAGTCCTCGTTTTCTTGATGTTGACTACTTGGCACAGCTCTTGAAAGACTAGCGATTCAAAATTCTGCCCTTGATCGGAATGTAATTCCAGTGGTACTCCAAATCTGCAGATCCAATTGTCCACGAATGCCCTAGCCACCGTGCTAGCTTCCTGGTTGACCAGCTATGTCCATTGCCACCCGCTCAAATGGTGCTCCAACATTGTACTGTTGCATTTTTCCTCTAGTTTTTGGTTGCGGTCCTTTGCTTGCTGCGCACATGTCACATTTTCGACACCAGTCTTCCACATCTCTACAGTAATTGACCCAATAGAAGCGATTACTAACTTTATCTAGCGTTTTATTAACGCCCAAATGTGCTCATGATGTACCGCTATGTAATTCTTGCAGAACTTCTTTGACTCGATTCGTAGGTAGCACAATCTGAATGAATATGCCTGGAGTCGTTCGATCCATCTGGCCACTTGACCTTCTGGTTCCTTGAACTGCATTAACCACTTGATCCACTTGGTCAGTTCGAAGAAGAAATTCCTGACCGTATAGGTACTTGTGAAAGTGTTTGACGCTATCGACAACAGCTAGCAATTCCCTTCGAGTCAAGCAGTAGTTCTTCTCAGGCTTAGAAAGCGAACGGCTGGAGTACGCTATAACACGCTCCTTTCCTTGTTGATTTTGCGATAGAACCGCTCCTATTCCCGCATTGCTCGCGTCAGTGTCTAGGATGAAGAGTTCTCCTGCCTGTGGATATGCCAAAATTAGAGAACTACACAGCTTTCCCTTCAGCAAGTCAAATGATTTTTGGTGCTCGCTAGACCATTGGAACTTTTGGTTCTTCTCAGTAAGGCGATGAAGGCTTCGTGCAACATCTGCGAAGTTAGGCACAAACCGTCGATAGTAGGAGCACAGCCCCAGAAAACTTCGCAACTCATGTAAATTCTTTGGTACCGGCCATTCGTTAACTTCTTGGGATCTGTGCGTACTCCTTGACTGGATACAATGTGGCCCAAATAATTTACTTCATTTTTGAAAAGGCTACATTTTGGCGGACTCAACTTCAATCCTGCAGCTTTAATGATTTCCAGAACTTGCCGAAGATTATTCACGTGCTCATTAAATGTACGACCAAAACAATGATGTCATCCAAATAGACTAGACATGTCTTCCAGCTAAGACCTCGCAAAACATGTTCCATCAACCGTTCGAACGTAGCAGGAGCATTGCATAAACCAAACGGCATAACAGAAAATTGATACAAGCCGTTTCCCGCAGTAAATGCTGTCTTCTCCTTGTCGTTTTCATTAATTGCTACTTGCCAGTATCCGCTTTTCAGATCCAATGTACTGAAGATTCTGGCTCCTGATAAGGTGTCCAACGTGTCGTCTATACGTGGTAATGGATAACTATCCTTCTTGGTGACATCGTTCAGTTTCCGATAGTCCACACAAAATCTCGTTGAACCATATTTCTTTTGGACAAGTACCACAGGTGAACTTCATGGGCTTTTGGACTTCTCTATGATTCCATCCCGTTCCATATTCTTAACCAGCGTTTCTGCTTCTTGTTGTTTAGCAAGTGGCAATCGTCTTGGCGCCTGTCGAATTGGAGCAGCATTTCCTGTATCGATTCGATGTCGCACTATATTGGTTTTACCCATGTCGTTGTCGCTGGCAGCAAAAACGTCGGCAAATTGCTCTAGCGCCTGTTCTGCTGCTTGTCGCTGCGCTGCTGGAAGATGTTTACAGAGCGAACGAATTATCTGCTTCCTTCCCAGATCTAGTGGCGTATTCTTTACTTTTACAGGCTGGCAGTTTGCGATACAGCTTACTCCCTGAGACTTGCCAATGACTGTCCCTTTTCTTATTACCTTCGGTAATGGGCTAACGTTCATTATTCTCACTGGTATCTTAGGCTGTACTTTCACTAGAGTTCTTCCGCATATCAATCCGTTCTTATTGAAATTGGTTGGCTCCACTATTCCTTCACTTCTGTCCCCAAGATCACCGTTCACCTTGCCATAGATGATTTTCTCGCACATCGGTGGTATCTGTACTTTTTCTTCAGTAATAATTCTTAGCCCGCCAATCTGGTTGTCGTTTATTTGTAGTGGTACTTCCACATTACGCCATTTTAAAACGTGGTTCTTCAGATCAAGGGACATCTCGTGCTCTGTCATGAAATCTAAGCCCAATATGCATTCATCTGTAATGCTGGCAACAATAAACCGATGAGAACACTGTATTCCTCCAAACATGACACTACAGGAGCACTCTCCTTTAATTGCTGCAACTTCACCTGTCGCTGTCCTCAAATTATAACGAAATACTTTTTCCACTTGACCTTTGGACACCACTTTAGGATTTACAACTGATCTGGAAGCTCCTGTATCCAAGGTAAACGTGCATGGTTTTCCTTCCAACACACCGCTAACAACCAAGCTGTTGCTGTCATTTCCAAGTTTGGCAAATTTCACCGTGACCTTGGGGCTCTCTCCCTTCTTCACCAGCTTACACCCCGTAAAGCTGGTGTAACTTAGTTTTCCTGATCTGCAGCAACGAGGTAAGTTGGCTGCTGCACCTCATTCATCTGTGATGCGCCTATCTGCCGTAAATGTTCAGGCCTCTTAACTCGATTCACAGGCTGTACTGTAGTTTGTACCGGTCTTGGCGCCTTGCAGTCGCGCATGAAATGTCCAGGTTTCTGGCATCTTAAACATTTTGGACGAGAATTTGATGTGGAATTCCTGTCGTTCTGGAAGCGTCCAGTCTTTGATTTTCGAATCTTCTCATCAATGAGGGCTTCTATTTGTGTTATGTCCTCAGTTTCCAACTTGCGCAATCTAACTAAATCAGTAGACAAACTGGCTCTAGCTGCTTCGTACTCCAAAGCCGATGCCAACACTTCATTCATCGACTTTCCTCTGGCTGTTGTCCTCAAGTAAAGCTTCAACTGTTCATCTCGAATAGCATTATGAACGCATCCACTGCCAATCCGTCCAGGATACCAGGCGGAACGCCACAATAGGCTTGTCGTGTTATTTGTCGCTCCAGTTCTTGAAGCCGTTCTCCTCGCTGCTGTTTCTTCATCTGGAGCTGTATTTTGCTTAGCTCCTGTGTGTGAGACTGTCCATAACGCAAGTCCAACTCTTTCAAGATTCTTCCGGAACTCATCTCGGCATTTGGAATCATTTGTAAGACGTCTGCTGCCTTGCCTCTCAATGCAAGGATGAGAGAATTTAGCTGTTCTTCAGCACCTGCAAACTGGACTTTGAAATTTTCAAAAGCTGTGTCGCGATCGAACGCAGGTGGCTTCAAAAGTCCCTTCTGGTTACTAGAGGATTCTGGAATTACTCTGGTACTGCTTTGTTGGATATTTTCTCTGACGAATTGGGGACGGCTGTCCAACCGAGTCTCAATCTCCTTAATCTTGCCTTCTAGACCACTTACCTTTCCTGTCACGTTCGTTTCGAGAAATTTCACTTCTTCTTGAATTCCGTTTATCTCACTTTTAAGCGATATTTGAATTCCACTCATTTCTCCCTTGAGCGTTTCTTGAATATCACTCATTTCACCTCTTAGGTTTTCCAGCTTCTGATTTTGTTGATCAAATTTGGAATTTAATTCCTTCTTCAATTCCTGGCTTTGTTTCTGCGACTGTTGAATTTGCTGTTCAAACTTAACGGTCAATTTGGAATATAACTTGTTTTTGCTGATCCAGTTTTTGGCTTTGCTGTTCCAACTTGTCGCTAATTTGAAAATACAAATCTTTCTTCATCTCTTGGTTTTGTTGCTGCGATTGTTTACTTTGCTGCTGCATTTGAAAATTCAAATCTTTTCTTATCTCTTCACTTTGTTTACTTTGCTGCTTAATTTGCTCACTTTGCTGCTTCATTTGCTGCATTAGCGCATTAAACATCGCTTCCATGTTTGGTTCTTCTTTATCTTCCGAAGTAGCCGTTTTTCGCTCCACTAACTCCGTCTCAATTGAAAACGGTTCACCAGCCTGTTGCTTTTCCGCTTTTACAACTTGTTGCAATCGGAGAAATAACTCTTGTTTATTCCCAGGACCTCGCCTTCCAAGCTCTTCTTTAAGCTCCTGGGAACTATAAGATTTAATGTTCACTGCACTTTCCATCACCAATTAATTTATTTACTGTCTCAAGATGTGAAAAATCACCAATTAAGTTATTTATTGTTCACGGTTTGTAAAATTTTACTATCTCTCAATTTGCAAAATTTTAATGTCTCACGATTTGCAAAATCCCACTTCTGACACCAATTGTTACGAAATTCAGGCTTTCGAGTTCGTAAAGGATTTTGCAAGTAAAACAAAACACAAGTTTATTAATTTACAAATAACAACTTTAATGAACAAAAATAAAACTCACAAAAGTTCACAATTTATATTGGTGATTACTTTTAGATGAACACAAAAACACATATGATACTAGTTCTTTACAATAATTCTCTTATGTTATAACTTTATCACTTTACAAGAACTTTTACAACTGCACTGGTTAAATTCCAAACAACTATTGATCTTACTTCGGCTTAACGCCTCTATTTAAACTCAATTAAAAACTAGATATAAATATCGAGAATAGACCAGAAAATTGTACCCTTATTCCCTTATTTACAACTAACGATACTTATATGGAATGAGTCATCTTCTAAAAATAGACAACATGTTCAATCATGTTCTTTTACAAAAACCGGCAAACCACACAAACCGGTTTGACTACTTGTTTGACCAGTACACAATGATTCAAACTTGCCGGCGGTTACATTTCAAATTTCAAATAATCTAATACTGTTAGCGCCTAAAAGTATGCAATTGAAAGTGCTTATTTTTAGTATGCAGTATTTACATTGGGATTTATCTTAGGACTCTAATTCCATTATATACGCTACTAACTACTTTTCGTAACAATATATATAATTGTATATGCAGATTATGGCCCATTTTAAATATCTGCGTAATTTTTATTTCGATCGGTTGTTTAGTTTTGGCTGCATGTGTTATAAGCAGAATAATAAATTTTTGGGATCTCGGGCGAAAAAAATATTTTTGCAATCCTTGTTTTTTGTATGCACAAAAAAATTTTTATTTTCTGTTTAGGTGTTCAAAACAAATTCTGCAACCAAACTGGAATTTATAATTTATTGCAAATAAATCGTTTTATGTGTTTGGTGTATTAAACATTTGCTGAAAATGGTAAGGGATAGATAGATCGTGTTTTTTTTTTTTTTTATATAGAGACTTATTGCCAAGGGATGACTCCCTGAATGACTTACGTCACGGCAATAAGTTGGGCTAAGCCCTTTATTAAATTCAACATAAAATAAAAATCGAAGGAATGTGATTTACAAAATATCACATACGTTATTTTATTTTCACCGGCAAGGGAATATAAAAGCATTTCATGAGGCTTGGTCGTCAGCTAAGCCGACTCGAACACTCTCAATTAAAACAAAACGCATGCTAAGCCTTAGATGACTTCCTGGCTTAAGATTAACCCAATACTGATGATCAACTAATAAATAAATAAAGTAATTTTTGACAACACATTTCTAAGGCAGTATGATGGGAACTAAATTTTAACAAAAGAGGGAGCAGAAACAATGTAGATTGTCGGCCAAACTACACATGCAATCTTTTCACTTAGGTAGTATTATCATGACATATGCGTATACGATATAAGATCATTTTTATTTATGCACTAAAAAACCCATTCCATGTAAGGCAATTTTACCGTATATTATATACAACTGTTCGCCGAGCGTTGCATTAATACCGTTTTCATACGGTTTTGCCTGTTTTGTTTATTTTTTCATTAACAAATTGCCGACTGCGGCTATTACTAATAAACTAATTACGGACAGTAAAAAAGGCAACTAAATGACTGCCTGGATGACCTTTTTAGTGATATACTGAAAACAGGTAAATCCCGAAATTTCATAATTGCACTCAAATGTCACTTTATGAATGAAAAAAGACCTGGATGAACTTTTTAGTGATATACTGAAAACAGGGAAATCTTAATTATTGTCAATAGTCAATTTTAAATGAAAACAAACCCCAAAACCATTTAATTACAGGCATTCACTCGATTTTAATATTTTGCGCTCGCGGTCACTGAATAATTTGCTATTAATAGAAAGGTCGAATACGAAATCAGTCATTCAGCATTTGAATAGTAAAGTGACAGTTCGTAAAAAGTTTCCGGCCCTAAACCCTGTCAGATAGTTTAAAGAAAATCATAGGTGTCAGTTAGTTTTTGAATTTTAATTTTAATTTTAAATATAACTAAATTTTTACCTATACAACTTTTTAACAGTTTACCATAATATAATATAAAGTGGCTTTGCCGCGTAAGCGTAGTGAAATTTGGCTACATTTTACTTAAATTGACGCTAATAAAGCCATATGTGACCTGTGTAAAAGTGAGCTATCCTATAAAAGCACATCAGGAGGCATCCTAAGGTTACGGCGGCATTATAGAGCGCTTCCAAAAAGCCGGCAAGTAGAACCATAATAGCAGCAAGACAATTACAAGACGAGTCAAGCGAGAGAACAGCAACCGTAACCCATTCGACTTCGTCAATAAATTATTTCGATGCAAATGCTCCATCATCGTCTGGGCTCCAGCAACGAACTGAGGTAAATCCGGGTCCATCTCAAGAAAATGTAATGCAAATCACATCAGGTCCCCAAGCACTCAATCAAAGGCAAACAACCTAACTAGTTTTATTTTAAATTTTATTACCGCGCAAAGAAGATTCTTTGATATGGTGGAAAAGCAGGCAACTTATTTATCCAAGACATTCAAGATTGGCCAAATGGGAATCCCGGCGTCGTCGGTTCCTTCGAAAAGAATACTTTCCAAAACGAGCCTTATTTTAAATGAGCGAAGGAAACGACTGAAACCCAAAATCCTTCATAAAATAATTTTCCTTAATGGTTAGTTTTTTTAATTTTTTTAATTTTTTTTAAATTTTTATATTTAATATTATTTTAAGTTTGGATTTCAATTTAATAATAATAAGAAACATGTATTTAAAATTCCCTATTTAAATTTGGGCGCCGTGGCTCAGTGGAAATGCACATGGCTACTAAGCAGGAGGTTCGTGGTTCGAATCCCAGTAACACCAAAAGTATTTTTCACGGTGTCCCACCTCTCGCGAATGGGTGACAAACTTTCCGAGAGTAATAACTTGTCACGGAAAGCTTCTCAATTTGCCGTTCGGATCTGGCCTTAAATTGTAGGTCCCTTCCATATTTGTGCCCAAAAATAGCGCAAGACAAATGGTCGCGAGAAGCTAGGCCTTGGACCGCAATGGTCTGTCACGCCGAATATTATTATTTAAATTTCAAAATATAATAAAATAATATAACATTTATATAGCAACAGTTTTTCTCCGTTTGTTATATTTGTGTACTAGCTCTTGTCCATTGTTCTTCGATTTTTCAGCATAATCTAAAATAAATTTTCTTCTCATGACACATTCTCAGTTTCTATAAGAATAATCGACAGTCAAACTAGTTAATAACCTGGTAAAAAGATCTGGTTAAATAAACCTGGTTAATTTGAAAAAACCAATTCGACCTTGGTTAGCAAATTAACGAATTTCGCCCATAACTTGTATCTGGCGTGGCCCGGTCGAAAAAATATTGATTCGACACTTATACGAGGGGTGCCGTAAAAGTTTTTAGTAAAACAAAAAAATTAAAATTTTTCATCAAAAATTGCTTTTCAAAATATTCGCCTTTAAGATCTATGCACTTTTGCATACGCTCAAACCATTTATCGAAACACTTTTTCCAGTCTGAAGATGATAGCTCTAAAACATGGTTTTTGAACGCTTCAACCGCTTCTTTAGGCGATAAAAATCGTTGTCCACGAATCTTATCTTTGATTGTTGGGAAAGGAAGAAGGCAGAATACCCATCAATTCGATCGTTTGAGTGCTCAAATACTCGCTTGTTTGAAGTAATGCGTGTGAGCTCGCATTATTGTGATGAAAAATGATTCGCCGTTTTGGGTTGTCCTCTCTCAATTCGTTGAAAATCTCAGAGAATATCAAATGGTCGTATACCAAGCTGAAATGACTGTCTTTTGATTTTCAAGAGCCACAGTAGCCACATGACCGGTTTTTGTGAAGAAACACGCTCATTTGCTTCTGAACTCTCAGAGCTCGCACAACTTTTGCTGGATTTTCTTTGAATTGGAAGGCCCAAACAGTCGATTGCCATTTTCTTTCCGGCTCATACGCAAATATCAATGACTCGTCACATGTCACGATCTTGTATACGTTTTTGGAAGTACCTTCAACGAATTTTTCAAGCATTTGACGGCACCAATCGACACGAACCTTTTTTTGTGCGTCTGTCAAAAAATGTGGAATCCAACGTGCACATAGCTTCCGCACCTTTAAATGTTCATGTAATATCGTATATATGCTGGTGTTACTAATGGCTAGGCATGCCTCGATTTCCCGATAAGTCACATGACGATCCTCTTAAATCAGTTTTCCCACAGCATAGATGTTTTCTGGCACAACAGCTGTTTTTAGACGACCTTCACGAGGCTCGTCTTTGAGTAAACGTCGTTCGTGTTTAAATTCATTGTACCAATTATGGTATGGCCAAGGATGGTGCTTGTTGCCAAAAGTCGAATGAAGTGATTCGAAGCATTGTTGTTGATTTAGCCATTTCGAAAATCGTAAAAAATCATCACACGAAAATTTGCACGCGATAATTCCATTTTTTCACTGAATTAAATTTTTCAAGTAAATAAAAAACAATGTTGCAATGCGAACTGACAGATTACTTTTGAGAAACATAACCTCCAAGAATTTTAAACTTTTTGACTGACATAGAAATGTTTATCGGAAAACACTAGTATTACCATTTTCTAAAAACATTTACGGCACACCTCGTATCGTCCCCACCCACGCTATACTAAAGAAGGACTCTCTGAATTAATTGCTACGTGCGAAGATAGGCTTAACGTTAAATCCGTGGGCTCGGTGTTTCTTTTGTCAAAGAAACGATAAAACGAGGGGTTAATCGAAGAAATTCAAAGAAACAGAGAAACATGGAAACATTATGATATTAAATTAGGTCTATACGAGTATGCTGGTAGTGCTCATCAAAACATCAAACATTAAGGGAATCTAAATTATTTTTTAAAAACTAATAGAAAAGTAAACTGGGGCTTGTCTACTTAAGGCATTTATTTCAAAAATAAAACCGTTAAAAGAGATAGTGTTAATTTTAATGTAGAACAGTCTTTGCAACATTATTGAATTAAAAATTTAGATTACTAGGACCGATTGCATAGAAGGACATATGGACGGACAGACATGTCTTAATCAATTCAGATTTCGATCCTATGTTTTATATATTACATAAACACACAGGGTCACACAATTCTATTTGGCACCCTGTGCGAACATCGCACATTTTGATCAAGTACGTATTTGTTCTCACTCTAAATCTTATGAAATTGACAGAAATCATTTTTGAGTAATATGAGTTTTAACGACAATCGCAGAGTTTGGAAAAATGTGCGCTAGCAAGAACATAGAATTTTAAAAAACAACCCATAAAAATTAGAATTTTTCATGTAAATTCTCTAATAGGAGATACACTTGTGTGCAAAATTTGAATCGGGTTAAATTTTAAAAAAAAAATTATATGGGAGCCCCTCGGTCCTGGGGCCCGATGACTTTAAAATTTTTGCAAAAAGTGTTCGAATCGAAGGTAAATTTTTAAAAATTTATATTGGAAAATCCAATCCAAATTTCCAATTTCAAATCTAAATTTTAATAGAGAGTGTTGTCGTCATCGGAGGTACAGATGTGTGCAGGGTTTGAATAAATTCGGACTTTAGGAAGTGGGTTAAAAATTTATCACAATATTCCATCAGGCCGACAGACAGACAACCGGGTACACGCGAATTGAATATAGAGTATATAAAAAACAACTCATAAAAATTAAAATTGTTCATGTAAATTCTCTAATAACCAAAAGTATACTGAATTCCACTATAAATGCTGAAATACAAAAACACATACAAAGCACTGCAACCCAACAACAAAACAATCCCAATCGTAAAGCAAGCAGCGCTGCCCACAGCTCACAGCGCACAACGCACACAGAAGACAGTCATTATAGTATGAAATGATCTGATGCCGGGGAAAAAAAATTTGTACTGGAGAGCCCCGACCCCGCGGCCCGATTACACTTAATAGAAAGTATTGTCACCAGAAATATACATGTGTGCAAAATTTTAATAAAATCGGGCTTTAGGAAGTGTGTTGAAAATTGATCACAAGTTTCTGCTTACCAGCAACCAGCCAGCCAGGCACGCGAATTTAATATAGAGAATTAAAAAAGGTCTAAGCTCAAGCTTTCGGTTCTTTCGACCATTCAAGTCTTTTGAGTTATTGTTAGGTCTGCGCACAAAGCTTTCAAATTTTCAAGTTTACAGAGCGCAAAGCTTATTGCATAATCTAAAATTTAGAACTTCATATTAAAATCATGTTTGGGATCGGAACTTGTATGTATACGTGTTTTAATTCATTTTGACACCGTCAAACCTATATTATACAAATAACTGCTAGCGGGTAAGCTGGTACTACGGAAATCGGAATATTTCGAAACCAATGAAACTTTGCCTGTATGTCTGTATTCGTATGGTGGGTGGCTAGGTATTGTTTGTATGAGATTGACTCAAAGATGAAATCGCATTTGATAGATAGAGGGGATATATTTGAGGGGGGTATCTTAAGTTGGGTCTTAAGGTGGATCTTGGAGTGGGTCTTGGTGGTCCGTTGGTTTGGGGTAGCCTGGTGAGGAGAGTGTGATGGGGGACAGCCGGGCAACGCTGGGTATTTTTTTGAAATTTAAATTTGTTTCATATGTATTTAAAAGGCACACACTATAATTTGCTTTTTAGTGAATTCTAAAATAGTTATTACTATCATGTTCACTATGACATAACGGTAGCATGGTCATTCCCGTTAGTAAAATGTTCGCACCTTACTATGAAAATAACAATCCTAAAATTTTTCCTGTAAATTATTCGGTTGGTATTATTAGCATTTTTTTATATGCATAAACTTATTGCCAAGAACTCCCTAAATGAGATTCGTCACGGCAATAATGTAATTTACAATAGATCACATTCCTCACGTTTGAAATTTTCCCAGAACTCTCTCTGATTCATTAAAAAAGCAATACGTAAAAACTATCACGAAAATAAAACGACTCGATAAAACGACTCGAACCCAATGCTTTAATCAATAGATCATAGTCAGGGAAAACAAAAAACACTGACCAAGAAAATATTATACAAATAAAAATAATGACGTAAGTGAGCCTTCAAAGTTCTTGGTTCCTTTCCTTACGGAATTCGTTATAGACTATCTTGAAAGCCTGTAGAATAACGATTCTGGAAACACGGAGTCGGCCACATTCCACATCGAAGTTACTCTCGGAAAAAAGGAGGAATTGAAATGTTGGGCTCTACATGAAAATGGTTTTAAGGCTAATCTCTATTGATTAGAACTGAAACGAGTCTTAACGTGGCTGACAAAAGGTCCTGGAACTAGAGAGCGTAGTAAAATTTGCAGAAAACCGTTAAAGCTCCTACATTTCGTTCATGCTCCAAAGAATCAAGAGATGAAGTAATGGGTTCATCGTTTAACATGAATTAAATTACAAAATTGGTCTAACAAAAGTCTTATTTAATCTAAATACTTCAGAGGAGGTGGAGTAGAAGTAACAACGAGTTATGAAGCCCAAACATTAGCTTGATTTTTTTGACATTCTATATATATGTTCCTTATAAGAAAGTTCACTTGAAAGTTCAAACTTAACATCCTACTGGTGGCACGTAATGTTGAACTGCCTTCTAAGAAAAAAGGCAAGCTTGGAATTTATTCAGAATAAATTCCACCCTATTAGATCTGCCCCAATTACGGGTTGTTGAAGACAATAGGTCATTTATATATATTAAAAAGAGCGGATGGAACAAGGATGACCCTTGTGGCACGCCAGCATTAATCCCATACGAAGTCACCTTCGAGACTATATTCAAAACAACTTTAATTTTACGGTTCCATAAATTATCATCAATCCACGCAATGAGAGAGTAGTGTAAGTTGAGTGAACGAATCTTATTTATAAGACAATCAAGCCACATAATCTATCAAAAAATACAACGCTTGGTTCACCTACATTTTCAATGCTTCGCTCCCTACAATGAGTCATGCACGTCATGAGTTCACCTGAAGAGCGATTTTTACGAAAATCATATTGCACGTAGGATAAAAGAGCATTAGTTTCCAGCTAACTTATTAGTTTGAAATTAACGATAGATTCCATTATCGATAGAACCGACAACAAAGAAATAGGAAGGTGATGAGTAGGTGCAGATTTATCACATATTTTCGTAACGGGCTGAATATTCGCCATTTTCCGAATAGAGGGAAAACATCTGTCTTTATTGGTAGATGAAATAATCAGCTTAGCGGATTCGCCAGATTATTATGACATTTTTTTAATAATAATGGCGGAAATCCGTCGTGTCCAGTTATTTTATAAGGATCAAGTTCTTTAAAAATCTTTCAAACAACCCATGAACGGAAATAGATTTTAGAAATACTTAGATCTGCATTCAAGAGAATTTGTGGGCTTTAGTTAGATAATGGAACGGTAGACGCACAAGCAAAGATATTAGCTTTTTGAATACCAGTTTTATAATGAATACCATTGATGTGAAACAAACAAGGTTAGGTTAGGATAAGGTGGCTGTCAGTGAAACCGGCACAATTAGACCAGTAATGGTCCATTGTGATACGAATCAGGAAAATTTCCTTTCACCTACTCGATGAACCAATTGGAGGTTGGTATAAAGCGTAGGAGACCACCAATGTCAGTCGATTCTCACAACATTTGGGTCTTCGTCACGGAATCGACCCAGGATTCTCCTGGCCAAAGAATGTCAACAATCAACTACAATTCGTTCACTCGTCGTTTTTTCCATAGTGGAGCAAATTACGCCGGCATCCTTGTTCGGCATTCTACTCCTACTAGCCGGCATTGAGCTGAATATAGGTCCTCGGATCTGGACATGCTCTGTAAACATCTCTTCAGTTAAGTGCACCAACTGCGGACACTGGTGTCATTTCCGACGATGCTCAGGTCTAGCACACATCAGAGACTGAAATCAGAATTTCATTGCGGAATGCTGCAGGGCATGAGTTCAGACAACCAACAACGCCACTACCTAGCACTGCTCAGTGTGCCAAAGCCGCATACACGGCAATGCCTCTTCCGTCAAATGCAATGGCTGTGAGAACTGGTGTCCTCTTAGAATATGTTCTGGACTTAATAACTGTCATCAATGGACCGCCAACTTCTTGGCCCCATGCTGCTCAAACCAAATACTACAGACACCCCCAAAACCTCACACTCCACCCACAGCCTCCCCCACAACCAGACATAATCCGATATATAAAGTCAACTTGCTCATCAT
Source organism: Nephrocerus scutellatus (assembly GCA_947095585.1). Taxonomy (NCBI): domain Eukaryota; kingdom Metazoa; phylum Arthropoda; class Insecta; order Diptera; family Pipunculidae; genus Nephrocerus; species Nephrocerus scutellatus. The sequence continues at coordinate 34,986,490 of OX352761.1, forward strand.
CAACACTCAACCAACATCCACGGACTCACCCCCACCTGCAAACTAGCAAACTACCAACATACCATACATGAACACCACATACCTTTCGCTTTGATGCATCAAAATTGCAACGGCTTACGAGGCAAAGTAACAGAAATCACCAACTATATGGAGCCGCATCGGATATTAATTGCTGCCATACAAGAAACAAAGCTCACCCCTCATGCTTGCTATCCAGAAGCACCAATTGCAACATCATACGCAAGGACAGAAACAGTGGAGGCGGTGGAGGTATTGTGTTCATCGTGCACAACTCAGTCAACTACAGACTCATACCAATACCGGCACCCACCTACAGGTTGGTTAGATGATCCACTAAAGCTTGGACCGATCTACATATCGAAACACAAACTATTGTAATCGAAATAACAAATGTCTATATTCCTCCAAATACATGCTGCAAATCCGGCTTCCTTCCTTCTTTAGAACATCTCCTAACAGATGGTAACCGCCTGATTGTTGGGGATTTCAACGCGTACCATGATTACTGGCACTCTAATCTAGAGAACGATCGTCGCGGCACGCATATTGCTGAGCAAATCGATGAGTCAAACTTTGGTACCATCAATAAAAACTCACCCACCAGGATCTGTGCCACCTGTTCCAGCTTCCCAGACATCAGCATAATGAGCGACTCTTTATTAGCCTATACATCCTGGAGAACATACATAGCGTTAAACTCCGACCACATCCCGATCATCATCACCGTGGATAAAGCCGATGACTTTGTGTCTGCGGATAAACGCACATTTGTCAATTACGCCAAGGCGGACTGGCCAAGTTTCACCAGGTTTGTCGAAAGACAATTGGGACAGTTACCACCCCTCACCAACGTAATTTAATGTGAAAGGATCTTCCGCCGGATAGTCATCAGAGCAGCTGCCCCGCGAACACCAGAATCGACCTACTGAATCACGTGATTTATCGCCTAGTCAACCAACACATGCGAATTAAATGGCTGAAGTACCTTCAACCTTGTGATGGGGGCTCAAAGAAACTTTGGTCCACCATCAAGGAGCTCTCCAACACCACCAGACGTAGAGACCTAGCAGCCATCACCTTCAACAGCACAAAACAAGACTGCCCCGTAAAGTGTTCCTCAATGTTCTGTCGTGCGTCGTGCGTTTTTGTGCGTCTATCAAAAAATGTGGAATCCAACGTGCACATAGCTTCCGCACCTTTAAATGTTCAGGTAAGATCGTATATACGCTGGTGTTACTCATGAATAGGTATGCTTCGATTTCCCGATAAAAGTCACATGACGATCATCTTCAATCAGTTTTCTCACAGCATCGATGTTTTCTGTCTTTGAGTGTACGTTGTTCGCGTTTAAATTCCTAGCCAAGGATGGTGCTTCGTCGCCAAAAGTCGCATGAAGAGAATCGAAGCACTGTTGTTGATTTAGCCCCTTTCGAAAATCGTAAAAAAATTCATCACACGAAAATGTTCATGCGATTTTTTCACTGAATTCAATTTTTCAAGTAAATAAAAAAACAACCAATAAAAATTAAAATTTTTCGTGTAAATTCTCTAATCGGGAATACACAATGTGCAGTTTAAATAAAATCGGGTAAATTTTTTAAAATTTTTGTTAGAGAGCCCCCCAACCCCGGGGCCATTTTACTTCCAAATTTTTACAAAAAGTGTTTTTCATCGGAGATACACATGCATATAAAATTTGAAAAAAATCGGGTACTTTGTATGGGTGCCCCAAATTTTAATAGAAAGTATTGTCATGGGAAATACACAGGTGTGCAAAGTCTGAATAAAATCGGACTTTAGGAAGTGTGTTAAAAAATTATCACAATATTCTGCCCACCAGCCAGCCAGCTAGCTGAGAAACATAACCTCCAAGAATTTTAAACTTTTTGACTGACATAGAGATTTGCATCGGAAAACACTAGTATTACCATTTTCTAAAAACATTTACGGCACCCCTCGTAGTATTGTGCGTAGTTGTCTGCTCTGATCTGTAACAAATTGCAAACTCGCGTTGAGTTTTATTTTTTTTTGTGATTTGTCAATGTTCATTCAGTTCTGAGCTATGTTTAAATTTTCAAGTCTCTAGCTCAATAGGAAGTTAGTCTAAGTTTTTTTTAAGGAAAAATGGATGAAAAACCTTTAGTTCTTTATTTATTTTTGGTTAATACTTAGAACTACTTAACTATACTTAAAACTAAATTAAAAATTCCATGGAATTCAGTTTTTCCCGAATTTTTCGGCAACTTTTCCAAATTTTTCTTACTACTACGAATGTGATGCGCTTACCGACAAATAGCATTTAATTTTTATTTCGAATACACAGCAACACTTATTATAAAAATTTGGAAGTGATCAGGTCCCAGGGCCGTGGAGCGCCTATATAAATGCTTTGAAAATTAGCCCGAGTTTCTTTATCTCCGATCACCGATTAGAGAATGTTGACATGAACAATTTTAATTTTTCGTAAGTATTGTCTTGAGTCCAACTATACATTGAACGAGAAATTCCCTTTTAAGCCATTGGTCGACGATATTCAAAGCTACTTTTTGTAATTTCGCTGTTTATTCAAAGATTAATAAATTTTTCGATTGGTGTTTCATCGACTATTGGCAAAAGGTGTGATAGATTTCGATCAACCCCTTTTGGACATTAAAGCAGTTATTTTGGCCAAATTCCAATCGCTTTGATTATTTTGCCAAATCCTAAAAATCTTGGCAAAGTCAGTTTTGAAATTTTTAGTGACAGTATCTGCTATTGGATCTGTAAATAAATAAAAAAATATATATTAGCTTTGGCTTAACCATTTAGAACATTTATTTATCCACAAATTGGTTAAATAACTTATACACACCAGCCAATGCTGCGTTCATTAGATTTCCTGAATCCTGTTGCCATGAAAGATTTCGATATATTGCTTTTTTTATAACGTACACACGCTTAAGGGGTTTAAACCCTTATAATGCTTAGCACAGCGTGGGCGTTCGAAAATAAAGGAGAGGAAAAGGTGAGATGTCTATGAATATGTGTCTTGAATGACTGCAGATCATACAAATGCGGCAACACAGAGTCGGGCAATTCATTCCACATAATTATTGTGTGGCTAAAGAAGAAATCTCTGCATTGGTTGGTACGTCCTAAGATAGGTCTAATAGTAGACCCGTGAGCTCGAGTTGAGTCACTGGTATTTCGGTTGGGTTGGAGGATGGGCAGGATGCATCTGGATATTTATTTTGAACACCGCTTATGGAAAAAGCGATAAGCGTGACTAGCAGGAAACATTCTTACGATGTTCAAGCGGTTCGATTGTTTTCGCGATATTTACGTCACCAATAAGTTTTATCGCGCGTTTCTGAATTCCGTCAAGTAGATGCAATGTAGTCTTGGGAGCACCTGCCCAGACAATACAGTTGTATTCAAGTTTAGGGCGAATATATGCCTTGTAAATAGTAGCCAGGTCCGAGGAAGTGAAGTACATTTTGTACCGTTTTAGGAAACCTACACATTTCGCAGCATTCTTAGCGATGGCGAATATGTGGTCATTCCAACGAAGCTTGTCGTTGACGCGCATACCGAGTACTTGGAGCTTTTCAGTTGCTTCGATGCAGGATCCATTCATGGATAAAGGTTGGGGGTTTAAATTACGCTTAGACGAGAAAAGAAAGCATTGGGTTTTAGAAACGTTCAATTCAACTGTATTATGTTGTCCCCACCTTGTTATGCTGTCAGGGTCAGAATTTAACGTCCTTAACGTACGTTGTAGTTCAAGCTCCACTTGGGATGAAGATGAGCGTGGAGGGAGCGCAAACTCATATGAAAAGCTAAGAGTGCTTTTGTCAGCGAAAGAATTAATCGGATTAGAAGTAGCGGATAGGAGATCATTAATGAAAATGAGAAAGAGTGTCGAAGATAAAACAGAGCCTTGGGGATCACCGGCGTTTATACGGTGGACATTGGATTTGAAACCGTCCAATACGACCTGGATTGAATGGTCAGAGAGGTAGTTACTAGTTCAAACAAGCAGGATCTTATCAATTCCATATGCATTCATTTTCGACAAAAGAGCTTGATACCAGACTCTGTCAAATGCCTTGGAAATATGGAGTACAACAACTTTGCTTTCACCAAATTTGTGAATAGGCTGGATCAACTTTTCAGTGAGATAAGCCATCAGGTCACCTGTAGAATGTTGCCAACGAAAACTGTACTACTGTTGTACCTTGGAAAGTATGGATGATAGCGCAATGGGTTGGTACGAGGAAAGAGATGACGTTTCTCCTTTTTTAGGAACAGGCTAGATAAAGGCTGTTTTACAATTCCTTTGGACAACTCCAGAAGAATAAGAGAAATGGAAAAGCCTGCGTAGTGGTAATGCCATCGATGAAGAACACCTCTTCAAAACTATAGCGGGAATGCCATCAGGCCCAGCAGATTTATGAATGTTGAGATCATTTAATACTCTAGCCACTTGACGAGTACGAAAGTAAATCTGTCCCATAGAGGATTCGGCTCTTGCAAGTATACAGGCGGCGACAACGCGCTATCTGGTAGCGAAGAGCTTGCTGCGAAATGTGAAGCAAGTAGTTGGCTTTGTCTATAGAGCTGACAGTTGGAATGTCATTGTGAATGATCGTTGGAATTGAAGACGAGGCAGTATTTTTTTCACGAATGACCAATAGATTGCTGATTGCATTGGCTGGTCAATTGGAATCAAATCAATCAAATGATGTCGTTTTTCCTGGTGGTATCAATTCATTCCGTTCCGTCAACATTCCCTCAACACTATATCCCGTACAACCAATGTTAAATTATTAATGTTATATCTACAATTTTATCTATTCATTTTTACACATATATTTCGAATTTAATTTTCTTTTAATGTATGGGTACCTTTGTATAAAGCATTTATCCTTCTCGGATTAGTGTAAAATGTCTCCTCTTCCGATGTATTAATCATTTCTAAACGTTTTGCACACTCAACAGCCGAACAATAGTGTTGCTGGAACACTTATCCAATTTGCTCCTTTGGAGAGAGGTGGCTTGTCAGTTCAACCTTTCCATTAATTACATTTTTTTCCCGTAGAACATCAGACAGTAATCCCCTTTAGAAAACCAGCAGAGAGGGCACTCGAAGATTTCCTGTTCTTCTGTTCCGGAATTTAGCTTGCATTCCCTATGGCAAATTTTTTATATATGTTATTTAGCAAATTTCTTGTACTTGCGATGTCCTCAATTAGCACTAGAGTGCGCCATTTCGATACCACAAATCTGGAGGGACCTAAAATGGATATTTGCGCGGTTTAAATCCAGCCTGTAGCGTTTAGATACGAGATCAATTCGATAATCCTGTAATCTGAGAGTTCTTTCAGGTCGGAAAATTTTTGTTCACTTAAATGATCGTGTGCTCAATCGTTCGCACAAATTTTGGCGCATCTGCTGAATAGCCGCCATTCATCCCCTCCGACGGCTTCAACAACAAAAAGCACATTTTTTGCCGCATTTTTGCATTTTTAGCTGCTGCAAAGTTTTGACTCTTTTTTAAATTCTCTATATTAACTTCGCTTGCACGTGACACGTCTGTCGGTCGGTCGATCGGTCTGTCGTGGAATTTTGCGATCAATTTTTACCCCACTTCCCAAAGCCTGACTTTATTGAAACTTTGCACACATGTGTATTTCCGGAGACAACACTTTCTATTAAAATTTCGGGCTAATCGGCTCTCATTTAATTAATTTCAAAATTAAACCGATTTTCTTAAAATTTTATACACATGTGTATCTCCGATGGACAAAATTTTATGTAAATTTTTCGGAGTGATTAGGCCCTGAGGTCCGAGGGCTGCTCATGAATTTTTTTAAAAATTAGCTCGATTTTCTTCAAATTTTACACACATGTCACTGATGGACAAAACTTTTGTAAAACAAAACTTTTTTCAAGATTTTTAAAGTGAACGGGCCCTGAGGCCCGAGGTGTGCTTATATAAATTTTTTTAAAACTTAGCCCAATTTTCTTCAAATTTTAAACAGATGCGTACACTGATGGACAAAACTTTTTGTAAATTTGTTGAAGTGATCGGGCCTTGAAACCCTAGTGGTGCCCATGTAAATTTTTTTAAGAATTAGTCCGATTTTCTTCAAATTTTAAACACATATGTATCTCCTATTAGAGAATTTACATGAAACATTTTATGGGTTGTTTTTTGTTGTTGTTGTTGAAAAATACATATTTAAAAACGGTTGAAAATCCTTGCTTGGTTTGGTAAAGGTAATAAAGATAAATCTGAATTTTCACCATGCATGTGGGAGAGTCAAAACATTGAAAGATAAGTTTGATAGTTAATTAGGGGCGCTATGTAACAGTTTAGCCGAAAAATGTAATTTAAATTAATTCTCCATTCAAAGTTTTTTTTTTAATATTTTTTTGTTCCGTAAAATACCTGATGTATTAAATCCTCTAATATGAAAAAATTTAAATTTTTTTTTGCTCTTTGTGTGTTAAAAACTTTTCACACGCCCATAGACGAAAATGACTGTTTCATCTACTAAACATTACTAGCAGAAAAGTGCTCATCGTGCTCGTTAAATTGCAGTACTCGGCTACCGCCTCGTGCTTAAAGCTTCTAACTCGCACGATAAACTCCGTTTTCCTCACTCATGATGTAATATACTATATTTTTGTGCCCTATTTCGCTTATTAAAAATACCATAGAAAATAGATGCCAGTGTTGCCAGAAAAAACAAAACGAAAACGTAATTATTCGAAAAATGAAAACGTGAAAACGTCATTAATTCAAAACCCGTAAAGCAGTAAGTATTATCTAGAAAACAGGGTTTTTTGATTTAGTTCATGTTTTTTAAAGTTAAAATATGTATTGTATTTTATTTTACAAGGAATTTGAATTGGGATTCAAATGTTAGTCAAAATAAAAAAACTAACATATAGAAATTGTTAACCGAGATAAGCAACTCCTGGGGTTGAACAGAGCAACTAAAAAATAGAATTGGAATTGCATTTCCTTTAAAAAGTAGGAATTTAACGAAATCCAAATTGGAAGTATATATATGGCATTGTAGTTGATAGACAGTCTGTCTGTGCTTTTTCTGACTCAGGAGACATGGAAATGGGTAAATATGCAAAAATTCCAAGTTCGACAATTTTCATGATTACTATACTTCCTTTTACTATGTAAAAGAAAGTAAAACTTACAAACTGTTAATATATTTTGCTTAAATGTCAATCCAAGCTCATTTTGATTATCACCTGAATTATTTATTATTTGCTGAAAAAATACATAATCTATATAAATAAAAATCAACTGCCGCATCTATGAAAGATCATCACCTGAGAACGGCTGATTTTTTTTGTTGTGTTCGTGATTGTCAGGACAATTGTCTGTTCCAAGGTCAGATGCGAAAACACAGAATAGGGGAATTTATTCCATTCATTCCACATAATCATCATAATCATAGTAATGTATACTATATGCAGCTGTATTCGATTTGTAAGTAGTAGCCTGGTCGGAGGTAGTGAAGTACATCTTACACTGTTTTAGGAAACCTTCATATTTCACAGCATTCATCATCGTCATATTTGGCTCTACAACCGGGGTCCGGTCCTGGCCTCCCGCAAAAAGTCTCTCCACCGGTCCCGATTTCGATCCGATGTCATCCAGTTTGGCATCCCTCTGGGCGTCCTGGCCTACGCCATGCTTCCAGCGTAGGCTTGGCCGGCCTCGCTGTCGTGTTCCATAAATCCTACCGCAAAGGACTATCCGAGCAAAATCCTCTTTGCTCATGCGAGCTAGGTGTCTTGCCCACCGGAGCCTACCAAGCTTAATTTTCTTCACGATGTCGACGTCGTGGTAACGCTTGTAGATCTCATCATTATAGAGACTCCGGAAGCGTCCTTCCTCGCATACGCGGCCAACAATTATCCGTAAGACTTTTCTCTCGAACGCGGCTAAAAGGTCAGAATGCTTTTTGCTTAGCACCCAAGTCTCGGATCCATATATAAGTACTGGTATGTCCATCCCCTTGTCGGAGCCCGTTATAGATGTTGAATGATCTTGATAGTGATCCGGATATTTTTACTTGGCTTATAACATTGGTCATGATCAACCTACATAGTCGTGTCGGTTTATTTGGGATGCCGAATTCTCTCATGACTTTATAAAGTTCTACTCTGGCTATGCTATCATAGGTGGCTTTAAAGTCTATAAAAAGATGGTGTAGTGAGTTTTGAAACTCTAGACATTTTTTAATCACCTGCCTTAGGGTGTAAATCTGATCAGTTGTTGATTTGCCTGGGATGAAGCCACACTAGTATGGACCAATGATGACTTTAGCGTATGGGGCTATCCTGTCTTGAAGGATAGAGGAGAAAATCTTATACGCGGTACTCAACAACGTTATACCACGATAATTGCTGCATTTTGTTATATCTCCCTTCTTATGTATGGGGCACAGGATGCCTCTTCGCCTGTCTTCTGGTATAGCTTCTTCTTCCCATACTTGCACTATTATTTCATGAATTGCTTGGTGTAATGTGGGGACTTCTATTTTTATCAGTTCCGCTGGGATCCCATCAAATCACGGGGCCTTATTATTTTTGAGCCGATTTATCGCTCTGCTAACTTCGTCTATGCTTGGTGGCGGCAACATAGTATCATCTTCGGTCATTGGTGTAGCCTCCAATTCCTCAGTTAGCTGGCCATTTAGCAACTTATGAAAGTGCTCTTCCCATCGCTCTAAGATGCCTTTAAAATCGGCGATCATATTACCCTCTTTGTCCTTGCAGTATGTGCAACGCGGTGTATATTGCGTCATACCGCGGACTCTTTGGTAGAACTTTCGCGCCTGGTGCGGTCCTTGCTCTCTGTACTGTTCCAGTTCACGGACGAGATTCTTCTCCTAGGCTGCTTTCTTTCGCCGGTGAACTGTTTTTTATATCTTCTGAGCTCTTTATATTCATCTTCGCGTGCCCGCGTTCTATAAGATGGTTGCACTGCTCGGTACGCAAAATTCTTACGTTCAGTCACTCGCTTACATTCGTCATCGAACCAGTCGCTCCGATCTCTACGACTACTACCTAAGATGGAGTCAGCAGTACTAATGATAGTATTTTTAAGGCGTCTCCATTTCTTCCATTTCGTACCTCGCAGCATTTTTTTTTTTTTATATAGAGACTTATTGCCAAGGGAGGACTCCCTGAATGACTTACGTCACGGCAATAAGTTGGGCTAAGCCCTTTATTAAATTCAAAATAAAATAAAAATCGAAGGAATGTGATTTACAATATTTCACATTCCTCACGTTTGTAGCCGGTTTTAATTTATTTTCTCAGAATTCTCCCTGATTCATTGAAAAAGCAATACGAAAAACGAAGACGAATTTAGAACGACGCGAGTCCAAATACTTTTATCAATGAATCATGGTCAGGGAAAACTACAAAAAACCTAGACCAAGAAAATATTACAAATCGCTTAACTATCGCACAACGCATGAAAATTGTAAAAACCTACTACAAAAATGGTGATTCTGCCACAGCCACATATCGTGCTTTAAGAGGAGATTATGGTTTACATAATCGCCCAACTACGCAAGCAATTGGCAAAATTGTGAAGAAATTAGAAGAGACTGGATCGGTTACAGATATTGTAAGGCCTGTGCATCATCGTTTCGCTCGTACCACTGAAAATATCGCTGCTGTAAGTGAAAGTGTTGCCGAAGACCCGAATGTGTCGATTCCTCGTCGTTTTCAGGAATTAGGAGTGTCTTACGGCACATTATGGCGTATTTTGCATTTGCTCACACAACAACTGAAGCCAGCTGACCATTCACAACGTCGTAAATACGTCGAATGGGTGCTTGAACAACAAGCGGTGGACGGCACAATTACCTCAAAAGAATTGATGTTTGCAACAACTTATGAATACTTTATCCATCATCCTTCAAGAAGTTGTTAACGGCTAATTTGAACGCCTGCAGATTATAAGATTCGTGGGAAAAAAAGATGTTCCGTAGTCACCTATTTACGAACGTTTGTAATCTTTTTGTGATAGTAGCGGTCACCTTCCAAGTGCAGCATCATGGAAAAAATTCCAAACACTGATTTCGCTTTGCCGATTCGGTTGAATATGTCCTGTTCGGTTCCACCTTCGGTCGAGACAATAATTCCAAGATATTGGAAACTCGCTACTCTCTCTACCGGTTGTCCTGCAATGTTAACTTGAGTTACTGAGTTAGTGCCGAGGTTGATGATTTTGGTTTTGGCAGTATTAATCTTCAAACCCGCAACATTTGCCTCCCTTTCCACATTTGTTGTCTTTTGGTGCAGCTCCATAATCCTGTGTGGGATTCGTCGTCGTCAGCGTAGTCCAGATGTTTGAGTTGAGATGTAAGAGTCCAACGAATTCCTCCGTTTCCTGTAGATAAAGCTGCGCGAAGCACATCGCAAATCACCAACAAAAAGAGTATCGGCGATAGAATGCAACCTTGTCGTACCCCACTTAGGATCTCGAATTCCTCTGACAGCTTTCCTCTATGCAGCACATGACAGTTAGAGCCATCATAGGTTGCTTTAATAATAGCTATTAGTTTATCGGGTATACCTCCCCTGCGCAAGGCGAGCCAGATAAACTGTCTGTTGACACTGTCAAACGCCTTCTCAAAATCGATGAACAGCAGGTGCAGTGGTGACCGAAATTCAACGCACTGTTCAATAATGATCCTCATGGTGTTTATGTGGTCTACACAGGATGATCAAGTGCGTAAACCAGCTTGTTCGGCATCGAGTTATCTTCCAGATGTTCCTTAATTTCCTCAAGTACTACTTTGGCTATTACCTTTGCAACTTCAGGAAGAACGCAAATGCCTCTCCAGTTTTCGCACTCCATAAGACTACCTTTATTAGGGAGCTTGACAATCATTCCCTTCTTACACTCGTCGGGGAAACTTTCTGCCTCGAAAGCTCTCTCTACTCTGCGGGTATACCATCTAGTCCTACCGACCTGTTGTTCTTTAGTGCGTTGATCGCGAAAGCGATCTCAACTTTACTGGGAGTTAAGGTACGAATTCGGGAAATTGCTAGTTTCGGCCGCTCCGTTTGATTTGGGTGCATATCGTTGGCGAATACACGGTTAAGGGTAGTAGAGAATTGCTCCTTACATCACTTGAGCTGGTCCTCATCTGAAACGAGTACGGCACCATCTAGGCCTTTCACCGGATGTTGGCTAGAGCGGTGACCACCTGTCAGCTCTTTGGTGATTCTCTAAAGGGTTCTGCTATCGCACCTGCTCGCTGCTTCCTCTGCTTCTGAGGCCAGGTTGTTAATATAATTACGTTTGTCACGTATTACAATACGCTGTACTTCTCTCATTTTTCTTCGATACAGGGACTCTAGCTCGATTATCGCTGCTGCTGGGGTATCTACAATACGAGCTTTAAGTAGCTTACGTTCTTCAATTCGCCTCCAGGAATCTTCGGTATGCCACGTGCTGTGCCTTGTCTGGCTTCTACCAACAATACTTTCCGCTCCAGATGTGAAAACATGTTCTTGGATGGTTGTCGGCAGTGAGCTGCTGATTGCTTCCACTCCTTGCGATAAATGATCCCTTAATTGTTGGCGTACTGAGGGGATCTTTAGCCGGTCGATGTTATACCTAGGCATTCGGATGATATTGCGGATTCTTTGAACTGATGCAGTACGTAACTGGACAGTAGCTACCATAAGGTGATGATCCCGTACCATACCCATGTCGGCTCCCCGTCTGCTTCGGACGTCTAAAAGGTAGCTGCTAAAACGTCGGCTGATCGCCACATGGTCGATTTGGTTGGAAGATGATTGCCTGTCAGTTGACACCCAGCTGACTTTGTAGAAGGTCTTATGCTCAAATCAACAAATCTTTCACCATTGTCATTTCGTCCGCCGAGGCCGTGTTTCCCAATCACATGTCTGAGTCCTTCATGGTCGTTGCCTACCTTGGCATTCAAGTCCTCCATCACGATGACGATATCTCCGTTCGGCGTTGCATTGAATACAGTGGTTAGCTGATTGTAGAAGTTGTCCTTTTCATCCTCAGTCGAGTGATTCGTTAGAGCGTAACACTGTATGATCGTGACGCGCCGTACTCTAGTCCGAAATCTGGCCGATATGATTCTATCACCATGTGGGTGCCAGAAATTTTGCCCTCTGCATGATGTTTGCGTTAGCAGCAGACCCACTCTAGATTCACAGGGACTGCCGGAGTAGAGTAGCACAGTGTTACACGTTGAAGATTGGTACTCTTCCGCGTCGACCCATCTTGCTTCAATCACTCCACTATATGTCCAAATTATATCGAAGAAACTCACGTTCCAGTTGAAGAAATCTGGCATTTTGAGGTCCTTCACTCCCTGAGTCAAGGAGCGTCCTCACATTCCAGAAACCAATCTTAGTCCGGGTACAATAGCCAAATCGTCATTATTCGATCATTACTTATCCGAGGCGTTGTGTCGGTTTCAGTAGCGGACATTTTTCGGTACCGCAGGGTGCTTACCACGTTACCTAGACTAGAAACGCTAGACCGTTCGCACTTGCAATTTTAGCCTACATATATATAAGGATTTATACACATAGTTGCCCGGGGACCACCACTAGGAGGTAGAACAAGCACAACAGCACGAACTTGATTGTTGCGCTACTGGCCGTGGGTTTTGAGCGTGACAACGTCTGTCCGGGACGAAATAAAAGAAAACAAAGATCTTGTTGTCTATGGGACATAAACACGGACGGATATATTAAAATTTTTTTCTATACTAAATACAAGTCCTACGACTTGCACCGTAGCTCATCACATACATCATCATCACATCACAGTATAATATATAAATTATTTATAAGCGAATTTTAATGTTCATAACCACTAACTGTGAAGTTGCTGCATATTGCATATGACTGCCCAAACATAGTAATGCAGCTTTTGGTTTCAACTCATAAAAAATTTGAGTAGTTTTAAATTAAATTAGAAGAGAAAAGTAGTGGGTAGTGCTGCCGATGCTTCGAAATGGTATGGTAAGAATGTCGCTTTGAAACATGCAGACAATTATTTCTCATTAAATTTCTTTTGCATTGTTCTCTTATTTCTGTAAATGATCGAATAGTTATTTTGAACCGATGCTTAATGTCATGTATGATGTTTTATGGTTGACTCAATGGTCGAACCAACATCAAACCAACAATCGAACTTCACTTTAGTTACTGTATACATGAGTAAGTATAAGATAAGCCAAAAGAAAAGGAAACAGCAGCAACAGCAACATCGCTTGCAACTTGTGAATGGCATTGCCTCTTTTTTGTAACATTTGTATTTTTATTCTCTCTCACAAAGCACTGTATCATTTTATGCAATGTATTGTATTGTATTGTTCTTTATTAAATACATATTTAGGGTACAAGGTATAAATTTGCATGATATAAATGATCTAGTGATTAGAGATATAGACTCTTTCTCTTTGCATCTAAAATATTATTTGACATTTCAATTTTTTCAAGATATACATTGTAGTAGGAAAATTTAAAAAAAACCTAACTGAAAATTTTAAACCTTACTTAACTAGAAAATAAAAAAAATAATAAAAGCTTAAAACTAGATGTTGGTTATAATTAATTATGGTTTTCATTTAACTTAAAACATAATTCTTTTATCATTAAAACGTTACAATTATTATGAAGCTTTTTAGTAGAGTAGTGCCAGGGTAATTGCATATCAATTTTAGTATTTTATTTTGTGCAACCTGCAATTTGATGTAGTGACAATGGGCACAATTTATCCAAACGGATGCAGCATACGTCAAAACCGGTTGCAAAAATTACTTTGAATATCAGTAATTTGTTTTTGTAACTAAGCTGTGATCGTCTGTTGAGAAATAGATACAAGGATCGGGTTATTGTTTGTGATTTTTGAATAGAAGTTAGCGTGTGTTTTTGAAAAGTGAGTAATTTGCAAGAGTGATTCCAAGATATTTTATAGAGTCATTCCATTCAATATCGGTTCCGTTAATACTGAGTTTTGATTGAGGGAGGTTAGTTGCTTTTTTTTTCCGTGTGAAGAATGTGGCGGCTGTTTTGTTGGGATCTATTTTGATTTTCCATTTATAGAAGTAATTAGGCGTATCGAGTAAGCCCCTTTGCAGGTTATTCATAATGGTGTTGCAGTCCAACGAGCTACAATACAAAGCAGTATCATCAGCAAAAAAGGACCTTTGAACATTAACAAATGTTGTGAAATCCGATATGTAAATATATGTTGTAGAGGATGGGGCTCAAAACGGCTCCTTGAGGAACACCAGCGGAAATATGGTGGGAATTAGACTTGGTAGAATTTATTTGTACGTAGAAATATCTATCTTTTAGGTAGCTCGCTATTAACTTGATGATTCTTGTGGGGAAATTATATTTAACCATTTTATACTTTAAGCCATTGTGCCATACGCAGTCGAAGGCTTTTTCTATGTCAAACGTTATAAGAGCTGTTGATTTTTTGGTAAGAAAAGCTTCTCGGATGTCGTTAGTTAAGCGTTTAGCTTGAAGGGTGCTGGATAGTCCTATCATTAAACCAAATTGCTCTTTTGGTATGTTGTTATGAGAATTAGAAAAATTTAATAAAATGTCTTTAATGACCTTTTCAAATATTTTGCTAATCGATGTTAAAAGCCTTATAGGCCTATAAGAGTCAACACTATCCTGTTTTTTATTAGGTTTTAGTATGGGTATAACTTTGGCAATTTTCCAGACATCGGCAAAATATCCAAGTTTTACGCAACTATTGAACAAATGCGTTAGGTAGATTATTCCTTTCTTGGGAATATTTTTGATCATGACATTATTTATACGGTCAAATCCTGGGCTTTTGTTGCTTTTTAGTCTCTTAATTATTCCCTTAACAGATGATGGCGTTATATGTTCAAAAATGTCATTTGAACTATAGCTAGTGTTTACGGATTGAATGATTTCCTCCACATATTGAATTGTATTCGGATCACTAAAGTTTTTGGTAGCATTGTGTATGTTCTCAAGATGATTAGCAACCTCCGAGCACTTTTCACTATCAGTGTGTGCGATAGTATCAATATTTTTTAAGGCTCGAATACTTCTGTTATTTTTCCTTAAAATTTTAGCCAATTTCCAAAAGGGTTTCCCGCCAATAGGTAGAGTACTTTAAAATGAGTTCCATTTAAGATTTTGGAAATTTCTTACTTTGAATCGAATAATATCATTTAGATATTTAACTTCCGCTTTTAAATCTCTTCGCCTTGATCTTTGCCATTGACGACGGAAGTAGTTCCGCGTATTCATTATTACTTTTATGTCATGGGGAAGTGGATCATAATTAGATTTCTTTAGTGTAGCAGATGGAATAGACAAAATTTTGGCGTTTTCGAGTATTGCTAAAAATTTTGTTATCAAAGTATCAATCTTAAATTTAGAGTTTATTATATCAGGTGACATGTTTCTTAGATCAACTGAATTGTTTATGATGTATTTGAACTTATTCCAGTTAGCTTTATGAAAATTAAAAAAATTTTGATCGGTAGTAGAAGCGGGATTGTTATATTTAAAGGTTAGAGGTAAATGATCTGAAGACAGGGCATTAGTGACAGTAGGTACTTCTGTGTAGTTTGCTATGTTAGATATTAAAAGGTCCAGTACTGAAGGATTTCCTCTACCATTTCGTGGCATGAATGTTGGACTATGCGGGGCGATTATATTCATGGGTTCTGTAATATTAATGTTGTAAAGTATTTTACCCCACTGATTACTTCAGGAACAACCCCAGTTCTGATGACGGCAGTTAAAGTCACCACATATAATGTACTTATTAGGTTGTCTACATAGCTGTAAAATGTCATATTTGAAATCTAGACCTTTAGCTCTGGTGTAACCACCTCCCGGAAAATAAACTGCATATAAAAGGAAACTATTATTATTTGCGCAAGTTATTTTAATAGAGATAGTTTCTATAATGTTAGTTGTGGGGTGAGATTCTAAATTATGTTTTATGTTTTTTTTAATTAGAATTGCAACTCCTCCATGATTACGTTCGACTCGATCCAGTCTATATATGAAAAAGTTTTTGTGAGAGAACTTGATAGATGGTTTAAGCCAGGTCTCGAAATTAATGCTACATCTATTTTCTTTTCAAAAACAAAATCAAAGAATTCAACTTTTTTGTTGGAAATGTCCATTGCGTTCCATGACATTATATTGATTGGGTGATTAATTGACATTGCTATAGACATATTTTAATACTAGTTCGGAAATTACATTGAATTGATCTAGTCTGTTTTTACATGAGCTCATTTTATTGAGCATTTCATTAGTTAATGAAATAATCTCGTCGATAGAGAACATCACTCCTTTCGAGTTTTTATTATCATAATTGTTGCTAAGCACAGACTTATAAGTAGGCACTTCGTTATGGATAATTTTGTTACCGTCCGGAAAAAAAGCAGCAGAGAAAGAACTAGACTTGTTCTGTCTTGCAGGTGAAAGAGTAGGAAGGTCATGATGATTACTTTTATAAAATTTGTTTTCTCTTATTTTAGTAAATTCATGACGTTTCGGGCAATTGAGATTACTGAGATTGAGGTTATGATTACCGTTACAGTTAATGCACTTTGGTGAATTGTTAATGTTTGAGCATTCTTGTATGTGATGGCACTTAGAGCAATGAGCACAAGCCGATTTTACGAAACATTTTTCAGAACCATGGCCATACATTTGGCACTTATAGCACTGAGTAATTTTATTTTGACTTTTTCTATAGGGATCCCATTTAATCACTGCACTGAAAACACTACGAAATGCACGGAGATCATTAATTTTAATAGATTTTTGGTGTAAGAATATCAAGTAATTACCCTGATTGTCAAATTTTTTGTGGATTATATTCATTTTTTTGATTTGGTGGATTTTAAGATCGTAAGCAGTTTCGAGTTCGGATTTCAGTGCTTCGACGTTCATGTCGTGAAGACCCGTTAGAACAACTTTCAATTGAATTTCGTTTTTTACACAATGGGTGTAAAAATTGTAGTTTAGTGATTTGAGGCGCTCAGAAACTAATTTATGATGTAGATCCTCATTCAATATAAGTTTGATGCAAATAGACATACGTTTGAACGAGAAGCTAGTTATTTTTAGATCATTCATAATTTGGTAACCACCTCACTGGTTTTGTTTAGGATTGTAATTGGGGATAATACACTTTTAACAACTTCAGGGATTATATTAGAAGTATCATCGATTTCGATTTCGTTGTCGTCGTTTGAAAGAGCACTATATCTGTTGTATGTTAATGGATTTTTAACATAGACAGATTTTGTTTTTTTATTACGCGACATCATTAGATGAGCCCGAGTGAGATCTTTTCGATGTAATTTTGGAATTAGCTTATGGCTTTATTTAATTTAAATAGATAAGAAAAGAATAATATTGGCTATATGTGATAGCGTATTATGAGAATTAAATTTTAACACAAGTGAGAGCTAAAGGATCACGAAGAAATTTGCACGATGTGTGAACGATGCCAGCACAAAGAGAACTGATTTTATGCAATGTTAATAGAACAAACAGAGCAGAGCACCGATAGAACACCATGAACAGAGACTATACTACCACATGTGCAGTAGATGTTTGCTTCATTCTATTTAATTGGCAAATATTAATATTATAATTTTTAAATGCGATTAAATAAAAAAATTTATTAAAGGACTTAAGCTTGCAGGTTGTCATTGTTATATGCCTCTTTTTTTTTTTGTAACTTATAGTAGTATTTTTTTCTGTTACACGACCAAACACGAGAGCACATTTTATGCAATGTTGATTGAAAGAGCAGAGCAGAGCACTGATAGAAAATGAACAGAGACTATCACTACCGCTGCGGTAAAGAATTACGTAGCTTCGCAGCTTGTGCTGCACAAAAAAATGGCAGGCAGTCGGTATGCACGAAATTGCGGCTATATTTTGAACCGACTTACAGTCTGCTTGTGGGGCGACAATTTGACATTTACATTTTGCTATTTGCATCCAATTTTAAGTAGCTGCGTAAACTGCGCAGTCGATTTTTCTTTACTGCATTGGCTGAAAAGTGAATTTTTGACCAACATGCAGCATAAACTGCGCAGCGGCTGAATTCTTGACCGCAGCCTACTACTGCATATGTTGTTTCGTTCTGCTCAAGCTAAGAGCTTGATTGTATGTTATTGAAGCCACATACATGATCATCAATCACATCACATACAACAGAATAAATAATTTAAAAGCTGATTTAAATGTTCATAACAATTTATTGTGAGGTGGCTACATATTAAATATTGCATACCACTGCCGAAACACAGTCATGCAGAATTTCCATAGGAAGAAATCTTATAGTCACATCTTAGTCCTACATTTCGAATTGCAAGCGAATCGCTTGAAAAATTGCTTTGTTCCAGAAATTCCAGACCATATGGTTCATATTCCAGAATTTCCATAGGAAGAAATCTTATAGCCGCATCTTAGTCCTACATTCCGAATTTCATGAGAATCGCTTGAAAAATTACTTTGTTCCAGAAATTCCAGACATCATATTCCAGAATTTCCATAGGAAGAAATCTTATAACCGCATCTTAGTCCTACATTCCGAATTTCATGAGAATCGCTTGAAAAATTACTTTGTTCCAGAAATTCCAGACCATATGGATCATATTCCAGAATTTCCATAGGAAGAAATCTTATAACCGCAACTTAGTCCTACATTCCGAATTTCATGAGAATCGCTTTGGAAATGGCTTAGTTCCCAAAGTACTGACTTTTAAAAGTGGCTCACTGAAAAGTGTGATATTTAACAGTGATCACAACAGTTGGACATTTAACAGTGTCTCACTTCTGTTGATCACAACAGTGTCTCACTTAACAGTATAACAACAGTGGGACATTTAACATTTTACTTTTTGAACATGCACCCCCTTATACCTTGTAGTGAGACGTTGTCACGTCAAAAAACACCGATTTGCGGAGAACTACCCATAAACATATGTGCAATGGAAATCGGAGGAAATGAAAAACCTACGCAGTTGGATCAGATGAACCATTGCTGCGAATAGTGCACTTTTTCCATATGACGTTTGACATTTTGAATTGAACGAAGAAGCGATCATTCGATGACAAAACATTTAAACATTTCCACAGCATTAAATCAAAAAGCAAACGTAATTTTGTGAGCTCTGTGCGTCGCTTTCACACACTTACGAGGACTTTATCGGTGATAGTCGCTTTGGATGTTATTTTAGGTTCCATATGCTGCCTGCCAATGAAATTTGTTTATTTTAGAAACACCGTAACGTAAAAGTAAAAGAACCAGAAACTATTACTTGTTGATTATGTTATATTTATTATGAGCTGAATTAAAAGATAATTGTTATCAACCTTCTACATAATATTCTATTGCATTAAACAATAACACACAAAAAAACCGTTGACAAAATTACAGGGAATGGTATAAAGTGATATGTGTATTTAAAGTATTAAACATATATATTTTTCTTTTTTTCATTTAAGTATAATTAATGTACATACAAAGGACCGAGGGCTTGCGTAGCTGCCTTATGGGTAAATAAAATAAAATACAAAAAAAAATTATAAAAAAACCTACGAAATAAATTCATTTTTTTCACAAATTTTAAAATATTTATTTTTTCTAACATTAACTACAAAAAACTATTTATATTTTTTTTGTTTACCTAACATGGAACTACCGATATAACATGGAGATACAGTTTTTACCATTTTAAATGCAATTGTCAATATAGTTATTAGTCGGTTAGTTTAAACGTTTCAAAAATACATTCATTTATTTGAATATTTAAAAAAAAAACGCATACTTTGTGTTGTATTAATAAATCTCTTAAAGATTTGTTGGTCCATTCGTCATTTTGATTTTATACAATATAACTATAATTATAAAAAAATATTTCAAAACATTTTTAATTGTAATGTCGTAATTTCAAATCACATCCAAAACGCTACTAAATCATCAAGTTTGAATTTAAGGACTAAGTGGATTAGATTTATTAACTCTGGAATATCACCATGGATCAAGGTGGTATGTGTGTCAAGCGAGTCTCTGACGATATTTACTTCTGGTCTCTAAAGCGTAGTTTAGCATATATTTTAAATTATGTTACATACAGATTATATGCAGAAGAAAGACTTTAAACGCTTCTATCGCAAAAGTGCATGTGTACTACAATATACCCCTTCATCAAGTTAACTCTACAATTGTACCTGTGAACAGCTGTAAATACGTAAATAACTTTGTTATTGCATAAGAATACAATGCTGATTGGTCGAAAAAGAAAATTCCACTTGCTTGATTGGCCTATAATACAGAAACGATATAATGCATGAAGTGTGTATGTGTATAGATGTGTGTATTAAAGTAACGTTTTATAAGGCTCTCTCAGTATTTGTGTATTGAATAAGATGTCGTGTAAGGTGATCGTTATATCGATTCTGCGAGTAGTGACTGACGTTTGAAACGTCTTTCTAATAATTATATTCATTTTACTTATGTGCTATGTATATTGTCGAGTGACTTGAATAAAAATTTATTTAATATTTTAATATATATACACATATATATTGAAATATTATATATATATATATATATATATATATATATATATATATATATATATACAAGCCATGTACGAATGCATATGTTAATCCTACAGACGTACTCGTAATTACTTTTTAAAAACATGGAATGCACAACAATTTAATTTAATTTAAGTAATTTTTTAATACTAATAAATTTAAAGCCATTGAATTGAAATCGTAGATAATTCCTTGTAAGGCTGTTAGTTAGTTTCTTAGTGTTTGGACCGTTAGGATAATTTTATTGTGTTGTAGTTCTTCTTCTACTTCTGTCGTCGATCCTGTACTGTAGTGGTGTTGGTGGTAATACATATATGTAATAATTCGTTAAATAAATGCGCTGACGCACTTATATAGTTATGAATAATATTACTTTATCGAAAAAAAATTAAAATAAAATATATATAATATATTTATAGTGTTAGAGGTTTTTAATACGCCCTAAATATACGTGTATAATAAGTGTAAATACATAAAAACATAACACGAGTATATATTTGTATAGTAGTGGTAGGTGATAAAGTTATTTAGTGTATCTAGCTAAGAGATACTTTTAAATATTGCATTGCAAATTCGATACTTGGTGTTTTAGAAGGTTTAGTTTAATTCAGCTACTATGTGCCGTAAGGGTGCTAATGAGCGGTTAAGCGTTTCTATATTGTTTATTTTTAACAAACATACAGAAAGCTGTCGTCAACTAGTGTACAGCGTCGATATCTCGCTGGGCTCGGGATATTTTAAGTTTGTCCTTTGGTGTGTGATCTTCTCCCGACTCAAGAGCGAACATTTTCATTTTTTCCTTAAATGATAATTTCTCGGGTACAGCCTCGTTCGAACGTTGTTGTTGTTGTTGCTTTTGCTCTGCTAGGCGGCGTTGTCTTGGATCTCTGAAAAAAAAATTAATAATATATTTCTTATTAATGTATTTTTAATAAATGTTTGTGTTTAGTATATGTTTTACGATATGTTCGTAACTGTTATACCTTTTACAGAATGGCATTTTTCTTTTATAAATACCCTAACCCATGTGGCAGACACTGCGACCAAAAGATATATTGTATCTTCGATCCATCCACCACCAGACCATACCTTTTAACGTCCAGTGCAGGAACACAAATGCACCAGTTTGCCCGGTTTCATATTTTTACCTCAAATAACCTGCTGAAACAGTACTCCCTGACCATAATGGCGGGGATTGTGTAGAACATGTCTCTTTCAGGTATTGAGTCAAGAATTTTCAGATGTCCCACATAGTCACCTGGTTTGTACCCGTATTCTAGTTGCAGCTTCTATAGCGCATCTAGCGGCCGTCTTCCTGATGAAGATTTGCAGGGTGAAAGCCATGCAACAGATTCTAGTGCTGTCGTAGGGTAAGTGTGCATGGCAGAATGGTATTTATAACTGTTGAAGGTGGCACACTTAATACCATTCTCAGTTAGTTTCCAAATATGAGAAGAAATTACACTATAATTGCTTGAATAATATGCATATGCTAGAGTCAGGACTTATGTATTCCTCATCCAGCTGTTAAGTTTAATTTTTTCAACAAATCAAAATTTTCCACAAAGCGTCAAATCAGCTGTGGCGAGCTGCGATAAACGAGTTGCGCCAACTAGCTAAGTATGAACTAACTTCTTAACTCGCTTAGCAAAAATAAAAACGAGAAATGAGACTTAAACAAGTTTAAGTCTGCCAGTCTGTCAAATGTATAAGGGTGCATTGTTGGTTTATTTAGCACTGAAATCCCCGCCCGTCCTTTTCTTATTGAATGTTCCTTGAAATATTGTGGAGTACCAAAATGGTTTTAAAATTGGAACCAAAATATGATGCCGCCATCAAGCAAAAACAAAGTTAGCGAAGCGATAAATTCCGCTCAAAAATAATAAGGCCTCGGTATCAGGTGGTATCACAGCGGTGCTCTGATTAGTTTAGGAAGGGCAATTTAAAAAAATATATTGATGTTAAGGTTTTTCATCCATTTTTCCTTAAATAAATAGGAAAGATTAAAAAAAAATATAAATACTGAATATCACGACTCGGACCACTATCTTGTTGGTATGGTGCTCCGAGCGCGGATTGCATCATCAAAAAAGACAGCATCCGCAAATCATATTCGAGTCAACACGGCTGCCCTTCGCAACGAAGAGACCAGAAATAACTACGGTCAAGCGATAGGACTCGCCCTAAATGCAGGAAGAGTAAGTGCTGGGGCTGAGATGCCGGGCGTAGAAGAGAAAGAATACAAAACCGCGCGATAAAACTTATCGGTGACGATAATATAGCGAAATTGATAAATTCGCTTGAACACCGCAGGAACGTTTCTTGCTTGTCACTGTTTTATCGCCAGCGGTGCTGAAGAGAAAAAGCCAACTGCATGCCACCTCTCCTTGAATTCAACCGCAATACTCGCGGCGCTCTAAATGCTCATCAGTTTACCCTTAAGCTCATCTTCGGACGTAGAGTTAAATTCAGGGATTCGTTCTTCAGCCGTACAACACGTATGTGCAATGCTCTGCCAAGCTCTGTCTTCCCACATCACTATGATCCACAGGCATTCAAAACACAAGCTCATAGACATCTCCTCTTCCTTAACGCCCACGCTGTGCCAAGCATATAGCCGAGCATTATAAGGGTGCGAACCCTTTGAAGCGTGCGCGAATTATAAAAATAAATAAATAATAAATACGCCTTAAGAATACAGGCATTAGTACTGCTGACTTCATCTAAGGCAGAAGTCTTAGATATCGGAACGACTGGTTCGATAACGAATGTAAGCTAGCGACTGACCGTAAGAATGTTACGAACCGAGCAATGCAACAATCTCATAGAACGCGGGCACGCGAAGATGAATATCAAGAGCTCAGAAGATAGGAAAAAACAGTTCACCGGCGAAAGAAAGCAGACTGGGAGAAGAATCTCGTCCGTGAACTAGAACAGTATAGAGAGCGAGGACCGCACCAGGCGCGGAAGTTCTACCAAAGAGTCCGCGGTATGACGCAATATACACCGCGTTGCACATACTGCAAGGACAAGAGGGTAATCTGATCGCCGATCTAAAAGGCATCTTAGAGCGATGGGAATAGCACTTTCATGAGTTGCTTAATGGCTAGCTGCTTCAGTTACACCTAAATGAGGCTCCACCAGTGACCGAAGACCACACTATGCTGCCGCCACCAAGCATAGACAAAGTTAGTAGAGCGATAAATCGGCTCAAAAATAATAAGGCCATAATCCCAGCGGAGCTAATTCAAACAGGAGGCCACGCAATACACCAAGCAATTCATGAACTAATAGTGCAAGTATGGGATGAAGAAGGGACACCAGAAGACTGGCGAAGAGGCATCCTGTGCCCCATACATAAGAACGGAGATATCACAACCTGCAGCAATTATCGTGGTATAAAGTTGTTGAGTGCCCCGTATAAGATTTTCTCCTCTATCTTTCAAGACAGGATAGCCCCATACGCTAGTCATCATTGGTCCATAACAGTGTGGCTTCATCCCAGGCAAATCAACAACTGATCAGATTTACACCATTAGGCAGGTGATGGAAAATGTCTAGAGTTTCAAAACTCACTACACCATCTTTTTATAGACTTTAAAGTCGCCTATGATAGTATAGCCCGAGTAGAACTTTATAAAGCCATGAGAGAATTCGGCATCCCAAATAAACTGACACGACTATGTAGGTTGACCATGACCAATGTTATAAGCCAAGTAAAAATATCCGGATCACTATCAAGCCTATTCAACATCTATAACGGGCTCCGACAAGGGGATGGACTGACCTGCGTCCCCTTTAACCTGGCGTTGGAGAAAGTAATCCGAGACTTCCATGTAACGGCGAGAGGAACAATCCTCTATAAGTCCATAATTATATTGGCTTAAACAGATGATATTTACAACTTTGGTAGAAACCCAAGATGTGTACAGGAAGCTTTCATCCAGACCGAGCGGACATGAGCACATGAATGAGAGCAAATCAAAGTACATGGTTGCCACGTCTGCGAGCAGAAGATCCAACACTACTCCATCAAAAAAGATAGTGGATCGTGGTGCAGTCCTTTTACTATCTCTGGTCAATTGTAGCAGCGTGGAACCAGAAATATCTACACAGTTGCTTGCAACATAGCCAACTTCATTCAGTCTGTCGAGACTCTTTTAATCTAGGAATTTAACCGTACCATCCAAGCTGCTGGTGTATAGGGCAATGGTCATACCATCCAAGGCTTGTGTGTCTGGTATGTGAGAATGGACGATTCTTGAGACTTTATAATGATCTACGAACGTTACTGCGATTTCGATATTGTGATTGGAATTAAGCTCGGTAAGCTCCGGTGGACTGGACACCTAGGCTCGCATGTGTGAAGAGGATCCTGCACGGAAAGTCCTTTGCAAGGCAATTTGTTTTAAAAATACTGTGTCAGACATTATTTCTCGGTTTGGCTTAATTAAGCTGTAGGTTGTGCTTTGTGTGTTTTTTCTAATCTCTGGTTTCAGGGTCGATCACTGCAATATACTTGGTCTGTGAACTATTATTTCTCGGATATTTTTTGTTCCTAGTAATTAAAATTAAATTTTCCGGGAATCCCGGATTTTATAAAAATTTGAAAGTTATCCGTGAGGCCCCAGGGCTCCCATATAATTTTTTCTCAAAATTAACCCGATTTTATTCAAACTTTACATACCTGTGTATCTCCGGTTAGAGAATTTACATGAAAATTTTTAATTTTTATGGGCTGTTTTTTCAATAAATTCTCTAAGCGCTGTTTAGCAAATATTTGATCAATAAGCAATAAGTTAATGTAATTACACATAATAAGAGATATTTAATTTTATTTTGATAATGTTTAAAAGCGCATTAAAGGTTTGTTGAAAAAATGGTCCCAATTTTTTTCAGAACTTTTGATGAGCCATAGCCGTATGGTAAAAACTCATCCATGAACCATTTCAACCACTTTTGATAGACGGTAAACCAGAGATTGTTAACTCTGCATGGTGTAACATGAAACCTTGGAATCCCCTCGCTGCGCTGGTGCACCAGTGGCATGGTCATCGGATATGAAGGCCCAAACCCCATCGATGGCTGAGATGCCTGGCCAAGGTCTCAGAGGCAACAATGAATTGTATTCTTTTGGAGAATGATACAGAATTTGAATTTATTGAAACTCTTCGTAAGAGAGGAAAGGTGGTTGATCGAGTAACTGGTACTATCACAGCTTTGGATAATCAGGGCTCAACTGGTTGACAGACAGTGCAGGAAAGCTAAAGCCAATTCTGACTTGACTTCGGAATCTCTGACTACAGCACTGAACCCGGGACTAGAAATGGACTGTTTGCCCAGCTGTTCATAGGCTTTAAAACTTGCTGAGGTAGATAGGTCGACACAGAGGCACAGCTATTCTGAAATAGCGGCCAAAGTATTGGAAGCTGTTATTTCAGCAAGGATGGATGAAGACAAGACGTCAAAAAAAACCACTTGACTTTGTCCAAGACCGCCTTTGGGAAACTGGGGGCATTTAAGGTGGGTGCTTTACCAGTTTTTGAAGGTAGCACCCTCTTTGTTAGCAGAGGGGAACGTCAAAAGCTGGTAAAGGCGACGGTCCGCTTGCCTGGAAAACTCCAGAAGCATGCGGAAATTGTCGCGTGACTCCAAGCCCAAAATCAGAGTCTTGACACCAATATATGGTGTAACACAAATAGTGTGGTGAAGATGAATCTCTGCTCTTTGCGGAAATCGATGCGCCATCAGTCAAGATTCTGAAAGAAAGGTTCGGAATGCGTACGTACTACATTTTAGTCGTGCCTCAGTGCTCATTAAGGCGGGGATAAGGAGAAAAAATCATAGATTAATGTCTATAATTTTTACTCAGATTAACGTGCAGCATAGAAAATAGGCTACTGCTCTGCTATGCAATAGTCTTGCGAAGTTGCAGACATCACCTTAAATAATCCTTGTGCAGGAGCTGTGGGTATATCGTGGACGTATCTGTGTCCTGGGCATGATTCATTAGGGCACTGTTATCTATCATGAATCAGGGAGTAATAGTCCTCGGGCTTGTTTGAATATTAAAAAAATTCATCATCATCATATTTGGAACTACAACCGGTGTCCGGTCCTGGCCTCCCGCAAAAAATCTCTCCACCGGTCCCGATTTCGAGCCGATGCCATCCAATTTGGCATCCCTAAACTCTGAGCGTCCTGGTCTACGCCATCCTTCCAGCGTAGGCTTGGCCGGCCTCGCTGTCGTGTTTAATAAATCCTACCGCAAAGGACTTTTCGAGCAGGATCCTCTTTGCTCATGCGAGCTAGGTGTCCTGCCCACCGGAGCCTACCGAGCTTAATTTTATTCACGATGTCGATATCGCGGTAACGCTCGTAGACCTCATCATTATAAAATCTCCAGAATCGTCCTTCCTCACATACGGGGATAACAATTCTCCGTAAGACTTTTCTCGAACGCCGCTAAGAGGTCAGAATGCTTTTTGCTAAGCACTCAAGTCTCGGATCCATATGTAAGTACTAGTATGACCATTGTCTTATATACCAGCAGGTTGGTTGTTATGGTTAAATTCCTGGATTTGAAGAGTCTTGTTGGCTTTAAGCAACCGTGCGCGTATTTCTGGTTCCATGATGTTATCGGCTGCTAAAGTTCACCCGAGATAGTTAAAGGATTGCACTACTTCAAATTCGCGCTCCACAATTTAAATTGAGGGACGAGAGAACATGTTCGGATGACTCCTCTTCCTCCGCACAGAACCTACATTTTGTCATAGAGTCCACACCAATTTTGCTAAGATGATTTCTTAGGCCACAATGGCCAGTTAGAAAACTCACTAGTTTCCTAATGCTGCCTTTATCTAGATATAGGATTTCTTTACATGAGAAGGGTCTGATCAGTTGTTTAGATTGCCTTAGCCCCGGGGTATTTTCCCATTGAGCCAGGCGAAGCCTGTCCTCCCAACTGTTAATCAGCCCTGTGGCGGCACTCCAATTGACGCCGCAAAAGGGTTCAGGTCCTATGAACGCAGTTTCAGAACCGGCCCTAGCCAGTTCATCTGCGGCTTCGTTGCCTGCAATACCTCGATGACCTGGTACCCAACCGAGCTTAACCCTGTTGTGTCTGGCCAGAGATTGCAATGCATCGTAGCAGCTTTTAAATGTTAACGAGTCCATTGACTTGGGCGACAGAGCTTTAAGTGCTGCCTGGCTATCTGAATAGATATAAATTCTCGCTCCCTTGACGCCTTTACTGAGGTTTATCCTAGCGCAGATCTCTATGGCATGGAGTTCGGCCTGGAAGACCGTGGGGCTTACTCCCATTGGTATCGAGACCTTTGTATTAGGTCCAAAGACACCAGCACCAACTACAGGTTCCATCTTTAATCCATCAGTGAACCAGACCAGACCATTATCGTCTAGTGTCAGAACACCATTAGACCAGCTTGCACGGTCTAAGATGTCTACCTCGAATAACCTGTCGAAACAGTACTCCCTGACCATAACGTCAGGTAATGTGCAGAACATGTCTCTTTCGGGAATTGAGTTGAGAATTCTCAGGTATCCCTAAAGGTCGCCTGGTTTATACTTATATGCAGCTTTATAGCGCATCTAGCGGCCGTCTTCCTAATGAAGATTTGTAGGGGCGAAAGCCCTACGATAGCTTCTAATGCTGTCGTTGTCTAATGTGTGTTTAGTAGCAGACTTGATATGAGAATTCCAGTTAAGTCTTTTATCAAGGATGACACCGAGGTATTTGACCTCTCTGGAATACGTTAGAGTGGTGCCTTTTAAGATGATTGGTCCTAAGTCAACCAATCTTCTTTTTGTGAAAGGCACTAGAACCGTTTTGCAAGGATTGATGGATAACCCTTCCCTGCTGCACCAGTCCAAAACTTGTAAAAGATCACATTGCATGACAGCAGAAATGGTCGTGCAGTGTTTACCCCTAATAATAATCGCCAAGTCATCAGCATAGCCAATGGCGATGTAGCCTGATCGGTGTAGATCAACCAAAAGATCGTCTATGACCAGTGACCACAGAAGGGGAGAGAGGACTCCTCCTTGGGGACAACCCTTGACTGCGGTCACAGACACTGACACTCCTCCAGAGGAAGAAGTGATATCTCGACTCTCGAGTCGATTGTGCATGGAAACATATTCCATAAGGTTTCAGAACAGAAAGGGGACAGTACTGTCCACAGTATGTTCAATAGAGGATATCCAATACCTAGCAGAGAAGTCGTCAACGAAAGAATGAATTGGATTAGAAGTAGCAGATAGGAGATCATTAATGAAAATCAGAAAGAGTGTCGGAGACACAACAGAGCATTGGAGCACCGGCGTTTATGCGGTGAACATTGTATTTGAATCCGTCCAATACGACCTGAATTGAACGGTCAAAAGGTAGTTACTAGCTCAATCGAATAGGGCGTTATTAATACCATGTGCATTCATTTTCGACAAAAAAGCTTAATACCAGACTCTGTCAAATGCCTTGGAAATAACGAGTGCAACAACTTTCCTTTCCCCAAATCTGTGAATAGACTGGTTTCACTTTTAATTGAGATATGCCATAAGATCCCCTGTAGAACGTTGTTTTCGATAACCGTACTGCTGGTCGCTAAGGATTTCACTTTATTCAAGGTATTGCATAATGACTTTAGAAAGTATGGATGTTAGCGCAATGGGTCTGTACGAGGAAAGAGATGACGATTCGCCTTTTAAGGAACAGACAAAGGCTGTTTTCCATTTCCTTGGGAAAACTCCAGAAGAATAAGCGAAATTGTAAAAGCCTACGCAGTGGCATTGCCAACGTTGAAGACCAACCTCTTCAAAACTATAGCAGGAATACAATCAGGCCCAGCAAATTTATGAATGTTGAGTTGGTAGCGTTGAGCTAGCTGCGAAATGTGAAGCAAGCTACTTGGCCTTGTCCATAGAGCTGACAGTTGTGATGTCATTGTGAGTTAGCGTTGGAATTGAAAACGAGGCAACATTTATAATTAGTTTCACGAACGACTAAAAGTTTTTACTACCTTTGGGATATTGAAGTATTTTTTGTCTTATTTTCTGGTTATAATCGGATTTGAATCGTCTAAGGTCCGGTTTTCCTACAGTGGGGTTTTGTTTATATAACCGAAAGCATACCTCCCGGTTCCTAGAAGCCTCTTTGCATCTTAAATCATACCAAGCATTTTCCCTCGGTTTGATACACTTAGTCCTGTAAGAGATAAATTGTCTCTTACCCTCCTAAATTATGTTTGTGATCGTATCAGATACGGTATCCACACCACTTTTGGCATTAAGTGGCCATTTAATATTCCTAAAGCAATTGTTAAGGCCATCTCAGTCGGCTTTCTCGTGTAGCCATACTTTTCTTTTAGGAGTTTTCTCATTAACTGCGTAATATGACAAAGAGAAATTAGCTGCAAAATGGTCCGATGAGCCTAGAGGGAATAATACACTGAATGTGTATTTTTTAGGATGAGAGGTACTACACACATACTATTAATTCCTAGTTTGTCGGTTTTAAAAGACAAATTGATCTTTTACACAGGCAGCACAAAGATTGCACGATAGCAAGAATTATTTGTCAATACTCGCAGGTACCTGTAAACTTCCTGAGCTCCAATAACTCCGGGTGTTGATTGCACAGTAGTGTTCCACATATCTGCGTCAGGTGTTGTTGGCATTTCCAACATTGCTGATTTCTCCTGAAGATATTGCTAGAGGAATAAAATTAGATAATTATAAATAAAAAATCGAACGTAATTATTCATGTATATATGGAAAGCAAATGCGTACGTGTGGATCTTCACGAATTGTATCCAATTCTGCCTGAACGGGCTGGTATTGTTCCACAATCATTTGCGACGAAACAAAATTGTTCTCTGAATCATGGAACGACACTCGCTTGTTGTCACGCCCTAGAGTCAACGAATTAGCATTGGCGGCATTAGTATTTGTCTGATTGTGGTGATCATTGAGTGCTGGTGAATACATCATTTCAACAGCTTGCATTGGCGAATTCGTTAACAGCAGGTTGTTGTTCAGATTGATGTTGCTATGGTTTGCCAAGAGACTGGTCTTTTTCGTATTGGAAACTGTATTGGTATTGGTGGCGGGGATGATATTGTTGTTGTTCGCCATATTACTGTTATTTTGAGGAACGGCTGCGGTGTTAGCATTGTTGGTTGTTGTTTTAAGCAATCCAATTGAGGAATTGCGAATCTTTTGCTGCTGTTGCGACATAATGAGGTACGAACTATTCCGCTCAGGTGGAGGCGGAGGAGGCACTGATGTTGCTGATGCCGAATGATCTGTCGCCGATTGGTTGGAGTCGTTTGCCAAGCTTATGTGGGAGATGTCCTTGGCCAAATTTGAGATGTTGTGCTCCGTTTGTAAATGCCGATCTTCGGCAAAGCTTGCAGATTTCTGTGATTTTGAAGGTGACGATGGTGCCATTGCCGAAGACGATCCGTCGTAGCGATTGTTTTTCAGTATACTCTTGGGTTGTACTGTCGTCGTCGGATTAATCTGACTTTGTTGTACGGGAAAACTTTGATACGATTGTTGTGGATCTGCAATGGATGCAGATGGATTCATGGAAGGAGCTGTGTTGTTTGCTGTGGTGTAATTGTCTTCACTACCTGAAGGCGGACTACTATTGCTGGCATCTGTTAAGAAATTTTGCGCGCTGCCCGAAGAAGCGATTTTAATTTCCGTTTGTCTAAAATTCGTAACAGGAGTCTGGATCGTACTCGGTTGGTTAGCCAAACGGAATACCTCCTGCAGATTCTCCTTTTCGTAGGACGGTTCACTTTCATCCTCTTGATCTTCGGTCTCCTGTGCTCGACGCTCAAAGTCTCTTTCGAGAACAAGAGTCTTTAGTTGGTCCTCCTGCTGTGCCGTGCGCTGTTGCAGGCCGGACAGCTCGTTAATTTGTTGCTCCCGCCATTGACGAATATGTTCTCTGCGCACTTCAAGGTCTTTTTCACGCTCCTCTCGTTCCCATGGATTTGCACCATGGAAATTTTTGTGTTGATTCGTAGCTGTTGTGATTGGGAGATAACCACCCTTTGGAGGATCTAGTGAACTGGCCACGTAATTAATTCCGGGTGTAAGCGGGCCTCCAGATTTAAATAACGGATGAGTCGCAGTTGGAGGTAATGGGGGCTTCTCTTCGACGTGGTGTGATTGCTGCTGTAGCTGTAGCTGGTGCTGATGCTGATATACCGCGTTTTGGGATCGATTTGGCTGAGGTTTCGGAGCAGTTGGTGGCATTTGTTGATGCTGTTGTTGATGCTGTGGTTGATTTTGCTGTTGTTGCTTCGATGGACTTGTTTGTTGTTGTTGTGGTTGGTGTTGCAGCATGTTGCCAGAATGCATTGTTCCTGGTTTTGGCGGCAAAGCAATGAAGTTCTGGTGGAGCTGCTGATGATGGTGTTGTTGCGCATTTTGTTGCTGTTGTTGTTGTTGTTGTTGCTGTTGCCGTTGCTGCTGCTGCATCATTTGATTTGGCGAATGCTGCGAGGCGTCGATGTTGTGCATAGGTAATTCGTGTCGGGGATTTCTTCTCATTGGCATTTCAGATGCCACCCCTTGTTGCGTACGTACCTGACCTGCCGGAGAATGTTGCTGTGAACCATATTGCAACGCATCTGCCATGTTATTATGTGGTCCATTAGAGAAACTCATCTGCTGCTGCTGCTGCATATCAACGGCTGCCCCACCCATTTGCGATGCAACGCCTCCACCCTGTGCAGCGATCATATTCATATTCTGCATGCTCTGGCTAGACGACATGCTGCCATGGTACATGCTTCCTTGAACACCTCCCGTTGCTCCCGCGACAGCTACATGAGTTCCAGCAATGTTCGGCATGGATGGCGCCAACATCTGATTCATTCGTATACTGTGCTGACTCTGCACCTCTCTGCTGAAATTATGAGTGCTCTTCGAACGATTGCCCATGGTAAGCGATGATTGCGGCTGCATTTGTTGTAGTTGATTCGATGTGGCTAAAGAGGAGGTGTTGCCATTTAAATTGTTACTGCTAGCACTCATTGTGTGGCTGTGATTAAATGGCAACATCGTATTTGGCAAAGGCATTTGTGTATTATTGCTTGAGTTTGTTGCATTTGTGTTGCTATGATAATAAGCGGATGCTGGACGGCTTGGAACGCTATGCTGCTGATTTGTGGTGTTCGTTGCTGATGATGGTGTCTGAACATTCGCAGAATGCTGCTGCATTCCATTTTTTAAAGAGCTTCCTTCAATTTGACCACTGTGCTGCAAGTTTCCATTGTACGAGCTCATTGCGGAATGTGAAGGAATTTGGGGTCTGAAATAAGTGAAAGGAATGATATCAATACAATTTTTTTAAAGTAATTCAATTATTTTCTAGTGTGCAACAAGAGTGCAATAACAAAACATTTATTTGCACGTAATTATCCCATTTTAGTGTCGAGAAACAGACAGACAAACGATTGTATAAAAGCTCAGGAACGGTTTATCCTTTCTACGAGTTGGTATTCTCGTTTTATTCGTATAAAACCGTACAAAAATGTTTTTAAACTGAATGTAACCCTAGAAGATGGATAAAACTCTTTATTCACGACGTTTAACCAACTACTGACTGTCATCGGTGGCTAGCACAGTAGAACAAAGACAATATGATGCAATTAAACTCACCGCTCTCCAAGAATTGGTTGACTCTGATTTTGCGCTCGGTAGACGCTCAAGTTCTGATAAAATCCTTGTTCATTATTGTTGCTGTTGACAAGGCTATGAGTACTTCGAGACTTGGAATTGGCAATAGCTGAAAGGGTAAAATTAGGTTAAAAACATTGGCCGTGTAATTGCATTCATTGCTTGTGCTTGTCTTACCGATATTACCACTTCCGGCATGATGAAGTGCTGGAACAGATTTACTGTTTGGCAAATGGGAATTTGGAATCAAGGGTCCAATGTTTTTGGAATCTGCGCCCATTCTAGATAGATCCCGTTCGGACATTCTGCGATTACCTAATACACGAAAAATATTACAATAACAATATTCTCAATAGGCAAAATAAAGTATAGTATATAGAAATAAATAAGAAAAATAATTGCTCAAATTTCCATCTAACACACAATGTTTTATAGTGTCTGGTCACACTTACATTAATGAAGAGAAAAGCAAATAGTAATGACGATAGAGTGCCAATGTTGAAAACATATCAACTCCCCAATTTTAGTTGGAACAAATTAATGAAATTAAACAACTAAAAATTAAACCAGAATGCATACATGGTCGAATCAACAATTCACATTTAAAAAAACTGAACAAAAAAAAAAACGGAAGAAACAACGGAAAATGCCGATCTCCTAACAGAAATGCGTACTCTGTCATCTTGGTTCATCTTCATCTGAATCATCAGAGTGCAGAGACTCCGAACATTTAGTGCAATTCGGGTCAGATGCCGAAAGGAGCATTTTTGATGGGGATTCAATGCAATTAGCGTTCTTCATTACTTTCGCTTTGTGATTCCTTTTGACATGTCGCACAGTAGTGAATCGGGCCGTTGACATTGTGCTCATGCGACGGCTTAAATCGCAACGCCATTTGTTCTTCAAATCTGGACAACTATCATAACAATTAACCTGAGGATGTGCACGGGACATCATGCGTTTGGCACAACATTGACACTCACAGTTTGGGGTGCAGTTTGGGGTTTGGTGAAGTTGTGTTTCTTGGATGTGCTCTTGTGTCTTTTTGGGGATTGGTCGTGAAAAATCGAAAGATCCCGATGCTTGCGAACAGCATGCTTGCGAACGCAATTCTGTGACAGAGATGTCGCGCGATTTAACATCTTTGTGCAAGTGATTTAGCGGGAAATCATTCCCACTTGAACCATAAACACTCCACTCTTTGAGCTGTTTGAGAATCTCGATTTGCTCGCACTTATTAAGTTTTTTGGCATCGCGACTTTCCTCACTCACATCCGGTGTAGAATGCGAAAATTGTTTGGCATTTTGTAGCAGCAGTACATTTGAAGCATGAGCAAGACACTTTTTCTTTTCAAAAAAATCTGCCAACTCTCGTACCTTCCCATTGCCAAAATGCTTGTTCTGCTTATCACTTAAAGCTTGGCTATTGCTCTCAACTTTTATTTCATCGATCGTTATCTTCGGTTTCGGAAAATTAGGAAAGTGAATATTGTCATGACCAGGAGTGTAATTAACTTGAGAGGAACTTTCGATTTTCAGTTGAGGAACTTGAATAGTAACAATTGTGTTGGTGTTTGTGGATGTATTTAGTTGCATTTGCGCGGACCTTTTTGGCGTACTCATGATGCGACTGAATTTGCTTGGGGCTGATGTTGAGCGATCTGCATTCAGTTCTCTTTTTGGTTTGAATTCTTGGACGGAATTAAATTCTACATTTATTTTAGGAATATTTGGTGGATCACGGTCGACGATTGACGACTTGTCAATGGATTCCGAAGATGCGCGTCGTATGCAATAGTTACTGATAGCATCATGAGTATGGAATCTGCGATTAAATGCCCCGTTTTTCCGATCTAATGACACACTGTCCCTTTTTTTTGCTTGATCTGAGGTGACTAGATCGAAACTGACTGTCTTCCGGTAACCGGCTGGTGTTCTTCGATGGCCTGAAGCTGTCATGATTCCTCCCGCTGTCGTTCCCTTTCCGAATGGCTGACGATTTTGATCTGTTTGTTCTTCAATATTTTTCGGAATGTACGGTTTGACTTCTTCTATAGGTGAACCGTCATCAATAAATGGAATCTCTGTTAAGTCGGCTACCGACGCAATGCCATCTTCATTGAGCGGTGGATGTGCATCCGAGTAGGAAAAGTTTGCAAATGACTCAATTGATCTCCTCACAAGATTTGCCGCGTTATCGTCGTAGTCTTCGATGAAAATCGACGGATTGGTATCCCTAGTGCGAAGCGGACTGTTGTTGATTTCAGCTAAATATAAACTGGAGGAACTTCGTGCTATTGCACGTGTATCCCGGTAGCGGGGGTCAATGTGCAATTGGTGACCTTGCGCACATAGTTCTTCTTGCAGCGATGAAGCGCTAAGACGACGAATCGGCGACGTCATGGAATACGTTTCACACTGTAATCGATTAAGACTCTCATCGGAAACCGAACTAAAATATCGACCTCGATCAATACTAAAGGAAGTTTCCGAATCTTTTAAAGAGGGGGCAGCATGTAAGGGATTGTACAAAGCAGTTAGCCAAATGTATATTACTATTGCTAATAGCATTTATAATTGCTAGCGGATATAAGGGTTAATATGATTCTGTGAGAATATAAGTTGGTTTACCTCTTTGAATTACTGGGCTTGGTTGTTGCAGTAGTGTTGCAAGTCCATGATAAATAGCTCCCTGTTTTGCCACTTCGAGTGTGACCACAGGCCCGGTACGGACCAAGTAATCGGCGGCTCTGTACAATATGAATGCAAAGTGTAGTTTTTTTATCAGTGCCATACTGCTTTAGCATTTCAATTACCGTTCCTGTGTTATTCCAATTAGACTTTGTCCGTCAACTCGCAGCAGTTGATCGCCAGCCTGTAATCTGCCATCAGCATCTGCAGCTCCACCGGGAACAACACTTTTAATGTAAATTCCTAATCGTTCCTGACCCGCCCCCTTGGCTGCCACTATCGATAGTCCCATTCCGTTGGAATTTTTGTGCAACTTTATAACTTGTAACTCGGGCTGTGGCAACTTATTGGACATTGCACTTGATGATCTTGTCTGAATGATGAATAGGAAACAGCAGTCGATGTAACGTTTCCAGTACCCAACGCTTACAAAATTATACTTACATTGAACTGATGCATGTAAACTGTCCATAGTCCAATGCTTGTGGGCTGAGCTGCCAAACGGCACATTCCTGCCGCTTGCAGGGGATTCAAAAAGTCAACTAGACCCGATGGGATGCCCCGTACCACATCACAACTGAAGCCGTCATCTGGCAAAAGTAGAGCAAGATGCAATTCAGGAGACTCCTCTAAGCGAACTTCTCGCCCGTCAGCTCTTGTCAGTTCATCTGCTACAGATTCAGCCATTCTGATTGCAGTGTCAACAAGATTTCTTGGAATTTGTTCCTGTTGCATCAGCGCTGCCATTTGCAATGAGTTTAGTCGAAAGCAGGAGCATGCCAGCTGTTGAATCTCTTCGACGGACGTCTTTGGAGCCTGTAAGAACTGAGCACATTGATTAATTTTTGCCAGGTGGCAGTCTGCTGCCAACTCGAGGCCTTGTCGCTCCGCCCACAATTCCAACAATTGCAATCGTTCCGTCATCACCTTGCCCCAATCTCCAGTACACATGTGGGAATTTGCTACAATCTAAAAACACAAAGCCGTTAGCCAAAGTCAGATCTAAACCTCTTACCACTTACCGTGTTGAAACATATCACATTGATGTAGTGGAATAATTGGGAAAACATCTGAATCGTCAGAGCTGCATTCACTCGGCATCTTCGCAAAAGGGCCATGGCAGAGCCCAAAACTGTCAAAACCAATCCAGCAGCAGAGTCATGATCGATAGTTTCGGACAGAAACTGATTGAGAGTTTGCGAAAGCTCAACTCGGAAGCAATTAACCAAGTTGCGGAATGCTGTTTGCACACTCTCAGCTAAAACTTCCTGTGCCTGCACACTGAATGCGCTAATGTGCCGATCCGATTTCAAAAAATGAAGAAACTCCGAACTGTTGGCCATCCAAAAGGCTAAAATTCTCGGGTCAGCAAATTGCTCTTGAACAATTGAATAAATCAAATTTGCAACATGATGTAGGAAAATCGTTAGCTTATGAGCCCGTTCGGTCGGCTGCAACTCAGGACGGTAGTGTGTTGATGCTCGATACCTATGAAAATTTATTGAAATTGCAATTAGTTAGTTAACCATGTCTTATTGTCAACATAATATTGTGTTAACACTAAACATGCCTTACAATACACAAAGTTATGAGTACAAAAACACAACAACATAAAGTTATGCGCGGCATACACATTTCCTATTACCTGGCACATAAGTAAAGCGAATACACTGGAGCTAGCTTAAAGTGTGGAGCGTTTACATCTAAATCGGCTATGACATGTCGCAGAAAGAGCTCCTGGTGCATTTCCGGAAACTCCAAGACCGCTGGCAAAATCGGTTCTTGGCCTTGACTTTCAGAGCTGCCAGTAATTTTCGGAGACCTACAAGAATTTATTTACATAAAACATCTTTATCAACTCTTAAGGGAAATGGACTAAACTGAAGGACTAAACACAAGTTGAACAGCAACGACAAATTGTCGTGGACAGACTACAACATTTTAGCACATACAGTCGGCAAATAAAATGATTAAAATAAAAATTATTGTTGACACGTACGTATAAGAATTTTTAACAAACAATTTGGCTTTCATTCGTCGTTGGTTGTATCGTGTGTGCACGAGTGTAGCTGTAGTGTGTGAGAGTTTACCTTTGGTCTTGGCTATTTGATCCGCCCGATTTTAGGCTTGAAATCGATTTTGTTTCAGTTTCCTGACTACCTTCACCCCCGTCGTAGTTTAAGTCGACTGCGTCCTTGGCAGGTCCATGATGATTTTGATGATGATCAACTGCAGTTCTTGGCGGCATCGTTGGCTTGTAGTTGTCGCCTCCGCCACTGAGACTAACTGAATTTTCCGATGATGGAACTCCACCGCCGCTGCTATTGCCGTTGCCGTTGCCGCTGCCGTGATTGTGAACGCCGCTTTCGAAGTCTCCTCCCTTCTGCGTCTGTATTGTGTTATTTTTGTTGTTGTAATATTTTTTGTTGTACTTGCTACTTTATTACTCAATGCCTAACACTTAAGCACTGCTTCTTACCGAACTGAGAGCGCCTTCGTCATCATTCCATGATGCTGGAGATGTTGGTGACCGACTAAATGTTGATTTTTTTAAGTGTTTTTTCAGTGCACAATTTTGTTTATGTAGTTAATTTGGTTTGTTTGGTGTAATGTGCGGAGGAGGTTGTATTTTGCAATTGTTTACACAGTACAAATTATTAGAACAACAAACAAGGGAGAAAACATATTGGCGGTTTTTAAATAAAAAGAAGAACAAAGAAAATGATGAATAATAAAAAAAAATAATAAAAAAAAAATAAAAAAAAAGCTTTCAAGCACATGTATTATAAATATTTTATTAAAGCAACATCGAAACACATTTTACAGTTGAGACATCACAAGTCCGCCTTCTTACCTTTCGTAGAGGCATGCAGAATCCAACTGAGATTGAGAAAGGGCCAAATTATATCGTCCGTCTGAGGGTGAGTCCACGAAACGATATGATGCGACTCGTCCAAACATTACAACGGATCCGTTCTAGGAAAAGGTTAGAATATTAATCCTTTTTGTTTTTGAATGATCATTTAATTTAATAAAATGCAGCTCAGCTCCACTGCTCGTTAGAAGTCACCACCAGAGAACACTGACTAGGGGGCGTATTTGTGAAATCATTTTTGTTCGTTTCCGATACTATCTTTATGTACGCATATTACTATTTATCACCAACCCACTAAATGTTAATACGAGAATACATATTATGAAGCTATGTACAAAGAAAACAAAAGTCATCATTTATATAATCGATTTCCCGCTATAGTTGATCTGTTTTCTATACATATATTGAATATAGAACGACTCTATAATGTTGTTCTTGTAACATGGCTGGAATTTCAAAAGAACCAAACGAACTCAATAATTAAACTTTTTGAGCTGACGAAAGCAGTTGCTGCGAACTGGACGGAATCTTTTACGCCGAAGATCAAAATTTCTGATTAAATAGCTTTTTTGGATAAAAGCAATGGCGCATCAAACTCAAAAATGTTAATAAACAAACAACCGCTACTGAAAAAGTTTGGTGAATCGGCGTTTTGAGAAATAGACCAGTCAATTGGGTGTCCGTCCGATTTATGCGAAAGTCACGAAAATTATATTCAGCGCATTCACTTGTGAAGTCTTTCCTATTGAGGACATTATTGTAAGCCGAAGAATAATCTTTGATACCTCATACACGAGCGCTGTTTTATTTAACAAAAAAAATTGGCGCTCTTAATGAAATCCCATTTCATATAGTTCTGAAACCGAAGTCAACCAAAAATATGTCAGTGTCTGTGGTGCAGTGCG
Organism: Nephrocerus scutellatus; assembly: GCA_947095585.1. NCBI lineage: Eukaryota > Metazoa > Arthropoda > Insecta > Diptera > Pipunculidae > Nephrocerus > Nephrocerus scutellatus. The sequence goes on from OX352761.1 coordinate 35,026,366, forward strand.
AAAAGCATCATGGGTTCCCACTCGGGACACCGGATTCGATTCCCGGGGTATACCAAAAACGCACGAATTTTTCTAACCATACTGATCATTTAAATTACAAGTACGCATGATACGATGCTGTACACTTGTACGGCTCAGTTGATCCATGAAGTACTCAAGATGTAGATCCAACAATATGGGTTTTATGAGCACAATATTTTAGTTTGTGAGTGCTCGGGTGTAAACTCAATTCCGGTCACCACAACACCCCCTTTTCTTCCGCTTATCTAATATTTCTAAGGCTGTAAATCACTTGAATCGTTATGTTATTAGAATGTAAAAAACATTTAAAATTTCAAAAACACACAAATACCCACTAAGCAATGATTGAATGAGGAAACTTGAAATTGCTGTCTTCAATTTGTTTGGCTAGAAATGCGCAAACATTTTAGCGAGAAAATATTTTGAGTTTTATTTAATTTAAAGACCAACTTCCTACTCTGCTTGTACTTAGCTCGTTCGTTCATTCATTAACCATAGTACTTCTATAATAATAATAATATGCGGCGCGACGACCATTGCGGTCCAAGGCCTGGCTGACTTCCCGCAACTATTTGTGTTGAGCATGTATATTTTTGCACACAATTGGAGGGACCTACAGTTTAATGCCGGATCCGAACGGCGAATTGAGAAGCTTTCCGTGACAAGTTATTAGTCTCGGAGCTAACGAGGTGGCCATTACACAAAATAAAAATATAAACAACCAATAAAAATTAAAATAGTTTGTATAAATTCTCTAATTGATACACAATGTGCAAAGGGAGCCATCTTTCCTGATCACTCCAAAATGTTTACAAAAAGTGTTTCCATCGGAGATACACATCTGTATATAATTTAAAGGAAATCGGGCTAGTTTTTAAAAATTTATATGGAAGCCCCTCGGCCCTGGGACCACTTTCAAATTTTTACAAAAAGCGTTGTCAATACGATTAAACATGTGCATATAAAATTTGAAGAAAATCGGGTACTTTTTTTTACATAATTTGTATGGGTGCCCCTGGACAACGGGGCCCGATCACTTCCACATTTTTACAAAAAGATGTTGTCCGTTTGAGATACACATGCATATAAAATTTGAAGAAAATCAGGTATTTTTTTTTTACAAAATTTGTATGGGTGCCCCCTGGGGCCTGATTGTTCCAAATTTTTACAAAAATATTTTGTCAATTGGAGATACACATGCGAATAAAATTTGAAGAAAATCGGGTATTTTTTTATATAAAATTTGTATGGGTGCCCTCCGAGCCTGGGGCCCGTTCACTTCCAAATTTTTACAAAAACTGTTGTCAATCGGAGATACACACGTGTATAAAATTTGAAGAAAATCGGCCCGAGGGGCCACAAATTTAAATAGAAACTGTTGTCACAGAAGATACACATGTGTTTCAACAAAATCGGTCTTTAAGAAGTGCGTTAAAAATTGATCACAAGATTTGGTGTGTCAGTCCAGCCAGTCAGCCACGGACATGCAAAGTTAATATAGAGAATTTAAAAAGAATATACTCACATGCAATATTGTTGGTTGGGTGATGTGATGTCCATTAACAAAGGTCAACGCGTCTGTGTGCAATGGTGTCACAGTACACACACCTTCCAGCAGAGATATTAAGCAATGTCTCGCCTGAATCGATGGTCCAAATAGTTGCAGGCAATTTGTATTGGCAGACCCCACCTATTACCGAAGGCTTTTAGTTCAATTCAGCTTAACAATAATCTACTCCCGTACTTACTTCAATTGGATCGCTGCCCAACTTAATACGTCGACCACCATCGCCACTATGTGTAACTTCGACTAAAACCGGGCCCTCGCGATCGCTGGAAATGCTATTCGCCCCGTTCACTGTCCCAAGGGGTTTTTTCTTTCTCCGTCTCGGCTGCGAATCCGCTGGCCGTCTTCTCACGTGGAACATGATGGAACCTAATCAGCAAGGAAAAATAATAAGTAAGTTAATAATATCACAGAGATTCCTAAACTAAAAATATATAATTATAATGCGCCTATAGAATATGACAAATAAGATCATTCAATTTGATCGATCCAAATTGTTGCCCCTAATATTTACTGTTGAAATTCATCGATGTGTGTCTGATTTACGGGCAATTTTCGGAAAGCTTTATTGGCATCTCCAGCCAAAAACCTACTACTTACCAGTACAGTAGCGGCTAGCGGGTGGTTGGGCATTTTTCGGCTGCGTTTTCAGGCGGTTGAGCGAAGCGCGAAAGTGCACACTCACAAAAACTGTGGCATAACTACCAGCCTAAGAATAGCAATTGTTTATTTTCCTTGGTATTACATACATGCACACGTACGAGGTGCCTCGTTTAACATTTTGTGCAATCCCATAAACATATGTATGTATGTATGTATGTATGGTATGTATATGGAAAAATATTTATTTGTTTATTTGCTATGCGATGCGATGCCGCCCGCCCCACTAATGCTGGCATCGGGCAATCGAATCAAATATATCCCTTACTCAAAGTGTAGCTCTTTAAAATATGCACAAAATGTTTTCAACGGAAAATATTCGCCATTGCATTCATTTCGATATCTATAATATACATAATACACTGTTACATGCTGAGTAGATAAGAGAAACCTTGACAGTTGACATTTACCCCCACTATTTTGCTCAATAATTGATCAAAAATAGCACATAACAAATTCAAGGAATTACCATTTGTGAGTATATATATGTACACACATACCTGTGCTCTTCACATTATATTTCACGGAAAAAAAACTCCATTTGTTGTCGTTGATTTTGATGAAAATGTTTTCTTTTGCTGTTTCTCAGTATCTTGCGTAAAAATGCATTCGAAAAAAAAATGTAATTAGAGGTACATACGTACATATACATAGATTTGTTGTGTACACAATCATCGACGTTATCGATTTTCAAAACAAAATTCTATAGCCTCCCATTTCGAGAAATCAGAGGAGAATGTTGTTGTTACTACACAAAGATACGAATATATTCAGAACTGAACACAACCTGCGACAAATCAAACTTCCAACAAACCATACGTTCCAGGTTGCAAGCACAATGATTACTGATTTGTCGGTGAACAAATTATCATACAATTATTAGCCGAGAAAAGAAAATGAAGGACACAAGAAGGCACAAGTTTTCCTCGCAGTGTGTGCGCTGCCCTTTTATGAATGGAAATCACAACAAATGAAAGAGTTCCTCGGCAATAGGTACATACAGATGCATATCAATATCTAATTAGTGTTACTACCCACACCGAGAAAGAGCATTCTAAGATTAAGATCTATTAAGATTTCGTTTATTTAAATTCAAGTCATATTTCAAAGTTCTTCGATGTACTTACGACGAATGCCCCAATCCATCATTTTGACGATGTAGTCAAAATAATTTAATTGCACACATTCAAACTAGCGCAATGCAATCTGAGTATATATTGAAGCTTAATAAAAAAAAAAACAACAAAAAAATGCCATTTATAAAATAAAAAACCGAAATAAACATTTATTTGTAGAAAAACATTTATAAATCTAAAACCGTGCGTGCATACAGCAGCACCCTTACTTCGTTACTGAAGTCCTTGACGTATGTGCTCCGCTACAAGATACACGAAGCATTTGTAGCAGAGCTCACTTGCTGTCTAGCACAATACACACAAATATGTTGGTATACAATAGGAACGGCGACTGGCGCTTAGTAGAAAGACACATAGGAGTTTTCTTCCCTGGCCTTTGATAATAAGTATTCCTGTGCAAAATTTTAAAGAGAATTTACAAAAAAAGGAGTATAGGCTCTTACGAACGTGTTTGTATATATGTACACTGCGGTTCACTAGATTAGAAGCAAGCAATTTTGAAAAATGAAAATGATATTTCTCCCGTTATATGGCAGTGAGAGAAAAAAATGGGAGCAGAAACAATAATAGTTGAATGTATGGTGGCCAGCTATGGAAAAAACCACGCATAAAATATATTGGGGAAGGCACAAAAAGCGGCCTGTATGCTTATAAGCGGGTCGCTGAGATCTACACCAACTCGCGCTCTAGAGGTTATGATCCACCTTATCCCACTAGATATATTTGACAAACAGAAAGCGGCAATTACAGCTACGCGACTGTTAGCTGTCAATCAGTGGAAAAGTCTTAAAAAAGGCGCACTCCACCATATCTAAATCGCTAAAGCAAGAGCTGACGAAACATGATTACATAACAACAGTGTTATGCTTTCAAAAATGTTTTCGACAACAATACCCTCCAGAGAAGACTCGAAGAGTGGATCCGCAACCGATAATGAAACAATAAAGTTTTTCACGGATGGCTCTAAGCTAGACGGTAAAGTAGGAGCAGTTGATCGCTGCAGCGTATACCAGGCTGAGGTGATAGCGATTGAAGAGGTTATGAGTTGGCTCAAGCATAATGTACTATCTTCAAAGAAGATTATCATTTACGTGGACAGTCAGGCGGCCATAAAATCGTTGGAGGCGGTCTCGCTGAAATCTAAGGTGGCGTTGAGCTGTCACTTCTCTCTTAACGAGATGAGTGAGCAGTTCAATATATATATAAGGATCATCCCGGGCCACACACCCAACGGTTGTAGGGATAATGACAGGACACTGCCTTCTAGGGAAACACGCGAGAAGGATGGGTGTCGAATATAATGACTTCTGTAGAAGCTGCACGGACGAGGAGGAGACCATAGAACATCGTCTCTACTCATGTCCGGCACTAATGCACAGAAGGCACAAACACTTAGGTAAGCTGTTAATGAATAACTTATTAGATCTCGAAAACGGCAGTGCGAGATATACTTCGATTCATTAAGAGCTCTGATTGGACCTTCCGAAAATGGGAAAGGTATTTATAAGATCCTGTGGTAACACAAAGGACCGCGAATAGTCTAAGTGAGCATTAGCTGCCACCGGAACCTAACCTAACCTAATATAATGGTGAATTCCAAAATGTTAAGAGAACAAGCTAACGGTAGTTTTACGAAACTTTAAATGAATGAGTCAGAATGACATGCATATGAAATGGTTTATAAGATTGGAAGTACAGTCAAAGTACAATCGTTGTTTGTGAAGTGGTTAATTTTTTTCTGTATAAAAAGTTAATTTTGTAAAAAAGAAAAGTTTTGCCTTATTTTTTTAAAGGATGGCTAAAAGAAATTGATTGACATTGTCAAAAAGGCAAAAATAGTTGTTTACCATTCGGATGGCTTGTCTAAGCGTTCTATCGCTTGTTAGATCTATCGAAGTGATCATGCTGTTGGAAATTATTTTAAGGACTCGAAAATGAACAGGAAAAATTACAAAGGAAATGTTTCCGCAACCCTTACAGCAACGGTAAAACGAAAAATTGTCACACTAGCCTACAATTCAGCTTTTCAATTCAGCCAAAATCAGAGAAGCAGCTGGTGTGAATGCAAGGAAATCTACCGTTCTAGTTTGTCTCAAGCGACTAAAGCTGAAGTTAAACCACCACTTAATGCTCCGCGAAGGATTCAACGCTTATAATTTGCGGAGGACTACATGACAACAAGGAGCACGAAAAAAAAAGTTAAATTTAGATGGACATGTCGCTATAACTTTTATTACCATGATCTAAAAAAGAGGAGCTATTTTTAAAACCGCTATTAAAGGGCGTGTAATGGTACAAAGCTGTGTTGGAACCAGCTTTTCAGAAAATCTACGATCTCTTTGAACCACTTTAATGGCTATTTCAACACGACAACGCTCCTATACACACCGCTCGCATTGTTTAATCGGTTGTTGCCAGTTAAAATCCTGAACTTTTACGAGTACCATCGCACCATATTCGCCAGACTTTAACATTATTGAAAATTTCTGCGGCTGGCTCACATGAAAAGTGTTCGAAGGTGGAAAACAATATGATGACACAGAATCGCTGATCGATGCTGTTAAACTTGACTGGAATGAGATTTCACTCGATTACTTGGCTTCATTGTACTAATCCATTAAATATCGAATTTTTTATGTTATCTTGAATAATTGTGTGGGTCTATTCATTATTAAAAATTATATCTGGAGTATGAACTAAAAATAAAAAAATTAATTTTCATAAAAAAAACCAAAAACAGATTTTATTCGTTCATTTGTAAGGTGCTTCTTATCTTTTAAACCGATTTAAATGCATGCCATTCTGACTCATTTGGCAAAAAGTTCCCTAATGTACCGTTAACTTGTTCTTAATATTTTTTAAAACTTGATTTTGTATTAACGACAAACTACTCTTTTAACTTTCTCTACTTTCACGATCATTTTATTTTTCTTTCTGACATATTACTAGAGAAATATCAGTTGTATTTCCCAAAATTATGTGCTTCCAATCTAGTGAACAGTAGTGTATTATTATGTTTTACTACAAAATGTTCTCTTTTTTCTGTCTCTCTTTTGCTATTTCCTACATAAATATTATCCTTTCAAGTAAAATTAAATTCAAAATCCATTAGGTTTCCGCGAAAAGGACGTAAATTGTGGAAAAGGATAAAAAAAATGTCAATTGTATTCTACTCAAAATTGTTGGAGGCCGCGAAAGAAAAGAAAGATTACGTTTATTGCCCTATCTCAATGCAATAATAACTCCAGAATAATAGACCGTCTGTCACAAACTAAAATAATAAAGAGTAAAAGTATCTGTAAAAGTGTGGCATACGTTTGACTTGCCTTACGAAAGTGTCTTTGAACAATAAAGAAACCTTTTAACTGTCCCACCACCTTTTCACTTTTGAACACATGGGATACAGGTGCATTGCAAACAGTTTTTGATGATAATAAAGTGTCTGCAAATAATAATTGCGAAATAATTTGCAAGGGTAGTCTAGACTCAATAAGGCATAAACAACAAAATGATTAATATTTCGAACACTAAAGCGGATTTAAACAATAGAGCAATTTATTCATGCTTTTTAAGTGTTGTTGTTGGAGTCATTTGTTGTTCTGAGGCTGTAAGACTAGACTAACAATAATTTTTTTTTGTTGGGTTTAATGGCATTTCGTGAATGTCTTCGGGTTGCTAACTTACCTAAATACGTTAATTTTTGCTTATTAATAAAGCCGGAGCCAGAAGTGGGCTTCATCGCTGAGAATGGAAAATTGGAGTTAGCGCAGATTCTAATGAAGTTCCTAATGAACCTTAAACTGCAGGTGGAGTGTGTGTTTTTGCTTAGGAGGAATATGCTGAAGCATTGATTATGAAGCTATGGGTAGTTTGATTTTATAAATTGCATACTCTTGATTTTCAATTTTTTCTTGACTATTCGTGTTCTGATTGATTTTAACTTTGATATTTAATCGCACGGTGTAAACGGTACATTACATTCGTACATCAATAAACCAACAAGGCTTTTGTCTAACTCCTGTTTAGATCATATTTTCTGTAGATTAAATAAAAAACGTGAAAACAACAATATTGTATTACATTTGGATTTAAATAACAATAATTGTATAGAAGGTATTTCAATTAGTAGCCTTCATAAAAAAAAGTCCCCTCCACTCTTAAGACTGTAGTTAACTTAAAAAACTCAATGAATTTCATCTTCTCGAAAAATGGGAAAATGTTGATCAAGGCTTTTGAACAATTTATAATATTGTTACGAAAAGTAGTTATTATATAATGGAAAACGAATCCCTAGATAAATCGCAATGCACATACTGCATACTAAAAATAGGCACTGAATTAGAATTAAGCACTTTTGTGTAGCATACTTTTAGGCGGTAAGATTATTTTATATGTAACCGCCTGTAAGTTTAAATCATTATGGACTGGTCAAAAATAAAGTCAAACCGGTTTGTGCGGTTTATCCAGTTTGCATGTAGTTTATTTTTAAAAGATGACTCATTACATATGAGTATCGTTAATTGTAAATAAGGGAATAAGTCCACAATTTTCTAGTCTTTTCTGAATATTTCTGTCTATAAGATTGGAAGTTTCGGAAAACTTTTCAATGAGTATAAATAGAGGCGTTTGGGCGTTCAGTAGATTAGAAGTCAGTTCATTGTTTAGAATTCAACCCGTCAAGTTCTAAAAGTTCTTGCAAAGAGATAAAGCTACCACCTAAGGGAATTATAGTGAAGTACAATTTAAAGTTATCACCAATATAAATTGCGAACTTGTATTAGTTTTACTGTTTGTTTATTAAAGTTATTATTTGTAAATGAACAAATTTGTGTTGGGTTTTATTTGCAAAATCTTTTACGAACTCGAAAGCCCGAATTTCGTAACAGTATCGTAGAATAATCACATTTAATCATCTACTCAATCAAAACTCGAACAGAAGAAACAGAACAGAACATAATTTTTAAAAAATTAAAAAATGCTGGATTTAAAGGGTTTCATTTATTACTGGTTTAGTTCATATTTGAAAGATCTCACCCAGTCATGTTTTGAGCAGTTTTACAATTTTGAAATTAGGCATTTCTCAAGGTTCAGTTCTTGGTACCTCAAGGTAATGGGTCAGTCTGTGATTGGTCATTGGGGTAGGGGTCAGTGGGGTTGGGACAGCTGAGCAATGCCGGGTAATTTCAGCTAGTCTAAAATAAAATTAAATGTCTATCATGTCTACACTACAGTTAAAATTACATTAACTATTCGCTAGAGCTAAAGGCAACGAATTTCCGAAATCGTTGTCAAACGTCCATCAGCTATTTGAGCGCTTAGGGGATTTATTGAAAAAAGAAGCTGTGATATGAAACGTTTTCTAACGACCACGATAAAACTAAATTTAAAAATGAGCGTAAAATGTTTTTTTGGGTATGTTCACAGCGCTATAGCACTGACCAATCAATTTTTTTCTATATCGGAATTCATCCACAATATAAGCAACTGTAAACACTTCCGCATTACGACCAAAACTCAGGTCAGGTGTCTGATCAATCATAATGGAAATGCTATCGCAGACCAAAATTAGCTCTTACAGGTTTTAAAAAACTTTTATTTAACCCTTTTTTGTCTCTATTTTCGACTACTTTGAGGCCCTTTTTAACCGTTGTCGTAACACGTGCCACCACATCATCCAAAAAACCACTTTATTGATATCCTGTAATTCAAGTTATTTTATAACCTTACAATTAATCAGCGTTTCCACGGCTTTAGAAATTAATGATGTTAGCGCTATTGGTAGCTACGTGGATAGAGATGGCGGATAAAAGCTGCTTCCCAACTCCTTGGGAAAACTCCAGAAGAAAAGGGAGAAATGGAAATGTTTACGCATTGCTAATGTCGGCATTGAAGAAGCCCTTCCATAGAGGATTCGACTCGACTCGACGACGATTCGACTCTTGAAAGTACAAGCGGCGGCAACACGCTATCTGGAAGCGTGGAGCTATCCAGACTAAGATGCGACTATAAGACTTCTTCCTATCGAAATTCTGGAATATGATCATTATGGTCTGGAATTTCGGGAGCAATATGCGACTATAAGAATTGTTCCTATGGAAATTCTAGGATCTGGCCAATAGGGTCTGGAATTTGGTGGACCAAGCCATTTCTTAAGCGATTCGTATGAAATTCGGTATGTAGGACTAAGATGCGCTACAACCCTTGTTCCTATGGAAATTCTGTAATGTAGCCATAGAATCGTTTACCTGAGGCGCGACAAAATCAAAGTCGTCAAACAGTTCGAAGTCAAAGTGGCCCAGGAGGAAAAGAAAGCACCATCTGGCAGAACTAGCCCTTTTCAAAAGAAAGCTCGAACCCCTCCAGCGTGCGGTGATCAGCACCGAGTTAACAATTATCCTTATAAAGCGAAGACTTGCGAAAAATGCAAGAGTTTGAATCATAAAGCTGGTCACTGTCAAAGTTATAAATCTATATACATAAAATAGAGAATTTATTTGTATATTTGTATATATATTTGGGCCTATCTAGCTCTGGAACGCCTTGACCAATTTAAACCAAACTTGGTACACATATTATTTACTATGTGGAATCAAATATAGGTGGTGGGGGGTAGCACGTTTTTTGGCTGGGGGAGGCGTGGCAGGCGATTTTAGTGTTAGACCCACCGTTTTCGGTATCGCCGAGACGAATAGTTCTGGTAGTACACTCCTATGAGTGAGTTATATTCCCGCAGAGGGGGTGGGTGATCGATATTAGTGTCGATTTTATGGTTTTCGTGGTTGCTGCGTTGAATGGTGATGGTAAGACAGCTCTAGGGGGATGGGGTCGATAACTGAGGATGGGGGGGTGACCGATATTAGTGTTGATTCTATGGTTTTTGGGGTCGCTGAGTTGACGGTGATGGTAAGACAGTTCTAGGGGGATGGGGACGATAACGGAGGGGTGGGGGGTTACCGATATTAATGTCGATTCTATGGTTTTCGGGGTCGCTGAGTTGAATGGTGATGGGAAGACAGCTCTAGGGGTATGGGGTCGACACCTGAGCGGGATGACCGATTTTAGTGTCCATTCAATAGTTCTCGGGGCCACTGAGATTAATAGTGTTGGTATGACATTCCTATGGGTGAGTTGTTTCCCCGGAGGGGGGAGGGGGAACGATATTAGTGTCGATCCCAGTTTTCGGGGTCGCTGAGATGAATAGTGGTGTACAGAATGGTACGCGGCGACCATTTGGCAACAAATTTGGGGGTGAGGACATTGTCGCCCCTACTTCAAATTGGAAAAGGTAGATTAGTAGCCGTGTTTTATGGATATGTATAATTGACATCGATTTTTGAAATCTGCCGCTGTACTAATAAATTCTATTTATCCGGCTGTTTCTCGAAACTATAACATTTTGAACCAGTTACTAGAAGGGGCCATTCTTGCTACTAAAAATGGATACAACCACGAAATAAATAATCAAATACTTGCCATGTTAATCGGCGTAGTCACTGAATATAAGTGTATCGATACCTTTGTAGATACTGATGAGGAAGTTAATTATTTAACTGAGTTCCTAAATTCACTTAATTCGTCTGGATTGCCACAACATCGTCTTACAGTTTGATCTCCAATTATTTTACTACGGATTCTCGACTCGCCAAAACTTTTCAACGACACAAGACTGTGCGTAAAAGAGATGCCGGGCCATATAATTGAAGAGACTATCTTGACAGAAAAGGGACAGTGTGCAACAGTTTTTATCCCACGGATAGCACTCATTTCGACGGATCTACCTTTTAAATTTTAGAGATTGCAATTTCCAGTAAAACTTGCGTTTTCGATGACGATCAATAAGTCGGACGGTTTATTTAGTACTGCGGAGTATAGATTTGAGATCGTCATGTTTTTCCCTCGGACAATTTTTTTTTGCTTGCTCTGGGTTGGGTTGACCTAAAAATTTATTTATTCTTGAAGGTGAAACTAAAAACATTGTATACAACCAAGTTTTGTTTTAAATTAATATTATGTATGTTTTTTTAATTTTATTATATAATTTGAATACTATAGCTACAATTTAAAATATATTTTTTAAAATAAATTTTGTTAATAAAAACTGCAATTTTACCTTATAGATAGATATCATTCTTTTTTCTACCCCTACCTAATAGAAGATCGGGAAGAATAAATACCTGGGCAATGCCTGGTAATCAGCTAGTATTTTATAAAGCAACAGGTCGAGAGAGCCCACAAAAATGCTCAAGAGTAGGCTTTCAAGTCAATCAAGTCAGCGAAGTCAACAATGCCGCGCAACGAAAGTTTGTTGAACCAAAGATCAACGGCACGAACTTTAAGCTACAACTCGACACAGCATCAGCCATAACGAAAAGAAACTGGAGCCGCTTTGGAAACCCAACCCTCCAGAGTATCTCAAAACCAGCAGGCAGCGCATCTGGAGATGAAGTTCCGCTGCTTGGAAGTTTTCAATGAGTCATCAAGTTGAATGGGATTGAAGAGTACGCTGAGTGATATGTAGCTAATCGAGAAATTAACCTATTCGGAATTCCTTGGTTCCGTGTCCGTGAACAGCATCAATAAATTTCAGGACCTACGCAATTTCTCAAGTGATTCGCATGAAATTCGGTATGTCGGACTAAGACTGTAAAACTTGTTCCCATGGAAATTCTGGGATATGGTTATAAGGAACTGGAATTTCTGGAACTAATCAATTTCTCAAGCGACTGTTCTGTTCCTTTGAATTGTATTTAAGTGATCTAGTTTTGTATCTATTTTGTTTACTGCCGTATATGCATGTTGTTTAATTCTTATCTTTACCTTGTCTTTAATGACCATATAACTGTCCCGCGTAAAAATTATTGCTGAGAGCTCTTTTAAGCTATCATTTCCTAAAATGGTTAACTTATATAATACACAAAACAAGAACCAATAATATAATCAAGTATTTTCAGTATTGAAAACTTCAGAAACTATCATACCATAATTTATTTGATATTCCAATTACTCAGCATGGATCAATTGCACGTGAAGCAAAAACCAAGAAATAACAACAATTAATGCTCTTGTTTCGAAAATATCATGCAATGCTACACAGGATGCTTCGTTGCCTATTCTATTATCTACTAGTTGAGTGCCCGGCGTTGCACGGGTGTAAAATTTGACGCCAATATCGCCTCCAAACAGTCCCCCCTGACCCCATCCGCAAAGAGGTGTCTTATTATAACTATTTATCTCAGCGATCCTGAAAACTATGGGATCGACAGTAATATCGACACCCCTCCCCCTCTTCATCGAACCCCTAGCCGTAGAGGTGTCTTACCATCACTATTTACCGCAGCGACCACGAAAACTATAGAATCGACACTAATATCGGTTAACCCCCCCCCCCCTCAGTAATCGACACCATCCCGATAGAGCTGTCTTACCATCACCATTCAACTCAACGACCCCGAAAACCATAGAATCGAAACTAATATCGATCACCCCTCTCCACCGTTATTTACTTTACGAAAATAAACTGGAACCAGTTTAGATCAGAAGTCGAAGCTGGACTTCAAATTCCAGCGGCATGTAGAAATCTGGAGAATAGTGAAATTGATGATGCTATCAGAAATTTCGAGACTTCAGTGAATACAGCCATAGATCGACAGCAAACTGTTCGCTCTAGCAGGGATCGCTTTCAGCATCTACCTGAGAATATTCAGGCAATATATGCTCACAAGCAAAGGCTAAGGAAACGCCTTCAGAGGATCTTAAACAGGACTCTCAACACTGTTAATGACGAATATCAGTCTGTATCTTCGCAACTGCGTTGTACAGTAATCATGCTTCGTCAAGCTGTGCGAAGTTACCAGGAAGATGTACTGACCAAACGACTTCAGAACATCAAACCAGGCCAGGATGCTTTTAAAAAGCTGAATTCTGTGATCGGAAAACGTATTTCTATTCCAGAAAGTATTACGTTTGGAGAGCAAGTAGCATCCAGTCCTGTTGAAAAAGCCGAAGCCTTTGCCTGTCAATTCGAAAGGAGCTTTACAGACCGACCACCAACACATCTTCCAGAATTCGTAGAGCAGGTCGAACGTCTTGTGGAAGACACAACTTCCCCAAGAAATTTTGTAGTGCAGTTCAGCGAAAACAATCCCGCAAACGCACCCGTAGACGTGGATATGTTTGCCGGGACATCTGTTGTCAGTGATTTAATTAGGAGTGGAAACTCTAAAAAATCATCGGGCACTGACGGCATTTCAAATTTTCTGCTTAAAAAGCTGCCGGGTTTGGCAATTTTGATGTTAACCATCATATTCAACAATTGCCTTAACAATGAATACTTTCCAGACAACTGGAAGGTAGCCAAAGTAGTACCAATACTGAAGAAAACTGACCGCTCCAGTGTAACTGATTACCGCCCCATAGCTTTACTGTGTTGTATCAGTAAAGTATTGGAGTCTTTGATCCGTAAAAAGATCAATGCGTATTGCTCGGAAAGAAATCTTATTCCTTCCTTTCAGTTCGGCTTTCGAGAAAAGCACTCTACGATGCACCCTCTGATGAAGCTTCACAGTAACGTCACTCGAGGACTGAATGTCAAAAGTAGTACAGTAGCCTGTTTGTAAGACATCGAAAAAGCTTTCGATAGCGTCTGGACAAAGGGGCTTCTGTACAAACTTATTGGATTTGGTTTCCTCAATTATATTGTGAAAATAATTAAAAATTTTCTTTTTAACAGGGTCTTTTTTGTACAGGTGTATGGCAGCCTATCGACAAGGAAAAGGATTAAAGCCGGAGTTCCCCAAGGCTCCAGACTTGGACCAGTCCTATTTAGCATCTTCACGGCGGATCAACCTACCAATACAGCCGGAAAAAGGACCATGCTTTCCGCGGATGACTCCATCACGTATGCCGCTCTCCTGAGATAGCTGCCCGAAGAGTGGAGGAACACCTCCGAAATCTTTGGGAGTACTACCTGAAGTGGGGACTGAAGATCAACGCCAACAAAACGGAACTCATCTGCTTCCGAGTACCAGCAACCGAAACAAGGAAAAGAAAAATCGCAAGCCGGTGCAGAGCCTTAAAAATTACCCTTCCGGATAACACGACAATAAACACCAAGTCAGAGACTAAGTACATGGGAATCAACTTTACTGAGAGGCTCAAGTTTAACTCTCACATCGATAAAACAATGAAAAAAGCGAACTACGCTCTTCATTTTGTGCACCCGCTACTAAAAAGACGAAACGGACTTTCCAACAACACCAGGCTGCTTATCTACAAGCAGCTCATCAGGCCAGTGATAACCTATGGCTATCCCATATGGTTCACCGTCTCACCAACAACGATGAAGAAGATCTCCCTATTTGAAAGGAAGGTACTTAGGATCTGTACAGGACTCTGGAGGGTGCCAAACAGCTATAAGTTTGTGTCGACTGCAAGACTTTACGAAGCGGCAGGTCTGCTGCCAATAACCGACCACTTGTTCCAAATGGCAAAGTGGTTGATGGGTTGGAAACACATCCTAGTCCGGAGATGCAAGGACTGAGAATCGAGGAAATCGAGCCAAGCCACCGCTATATAAACATCAGAGGATTCACAGATGCTAGATTCGACGACATCTTTAATAATCAAGACGTCTCCTTCTACGAGAAGGCCAGCAATCAACATTACAGAGGCTGAAGATCGCCCTGTTTATACCCTCTCATATTCTTTTCATTTTTATTTTATTTTAAAATTTATTGTTTAAAATTGAATTGCTTTAAATATAACTTGTAGTAGACTAAGTAGTCAAAAATATTGTTTAAATATAAGCAATACAAAATAATCAAAAAAATTTAAATACGTCGGGTCCCTATTGTTGAGCCGACACTTGTTAATAATAGTTATTTATAAGTTTAGTTTTAAGTCAAAATTGTATGTTACTTAAATGTTTAATAAAATATCTTAATCTTAATCTAATCCGAGTTCAATTGAATTATGCGTATGTAGGTAAATATATAATACACAAAACAAGAACCAATAATATAATTAAGTATTTTCAGTATTGAAAACTTCAGAAACTATTATACCATAATTTATTTGATATTCCAATTACTCAGCATGGATCAATTGAACGAGAAGCAAAAACCAAGAAATAACAACAATTAATGCTCTTGTTTCGAAAATATCATGCAATGCTACACAACATGCTTCGTTGCCTATTCTATGTGTTTCCTGAAACGTGTTGTGTGCTTCAGCTTCGGCTTCGCCTGACGTTTAAGAGTTTAGCCATATGATTTTAAAGCTTCCTATCATAATGTCGCTTCGGCTTCAACGTTTCGTTTGGCAATCGTAAAGAAAATCGTAAAGCTACGTAGAAAGCTACAAACGGAAGCTCTAGTTCAAAAGTGCTGAACATTTGCTTTGCCTGACAGCTCAACAGCTGTGAAAAAACGACACCAAACAAAATTATTTTGTGCGGGAAATTAGTTATATGAGAAATGTCATTCAAAGCAAATTCAAAGCGGTTGCTCAGTTTCAGGCATTATGCCTGAAACACAAACACGCTTCAGCTTCGGCTTCGTTGCGTTACGAGTTCAATTTAATTTAATCAATATTGATTATTATTAATTTTTAAGTCCTTTAATAAATTTTTTTATTTAATCGTATTGCTTAATTATAGACTTAATTTAATCGTATTAAAAAATAATAATATTAATATTTACCAATAGAATAGAATGAAGCAAACATGTGCAGTAGTAGTGATAGTATAGTCTCTGTTCGTGGTGTTCTATCGATGCTCTGCTCTGTTTATTCTATTAACATTGCATAAAATGATACAGTGCTTTGTGATAGAGAGAAAAAGTACGAATGTTACAAAAAAGAGGCAAGGACATTTACAAGTTGCAAGCGACGTTGCTATTGCTGCTATTTCCTTTTCTTTTGGTTTATCTTATCCTTACTCATGTATACAGTAACTAGAGTGGAGTTCGATTGCTGGTTTGATATTTGATGGTTGGTTTGATGTTCGATGGTAAGTTGGATGTTGCCATTGAACATTGAACAACGAATCTACCATCGACCATTGAGTCAACCATCAAACATCATACAAGGCATTAAACATCGGTTCAAAATAACTATTCGATCAATTACAGAAATAAGAGAACAATGCAAAAGAAATTTAATGATAAATAATTGGCCCGCATGTTGCAAAGCGACATTCTTACCATACCATTTCGAAGCATGGGCAGCACTACTCACTACTTTTCTCTTCTAATTTAATTTAAAACTACTCAAATTTTTTATGAGTTGAAATTAAAAGCTGCATTACTGTGTTTGGGCAGTGATATGCAATATCCAATATGCAGCCACTTCAAAGTAAGTGGTTATGTACCTTTAAATTCATTTATAAATAATTTATTTCATTTATTGTGATGTGATAAGCACTGTCATCTTTTTTTTATAATACGAAAACAGCTTTAGACCTATCTTTGGACGTACCGATCAATTCAAACATTCCTTCTTTAGCCGCTAAAAAATTTTATGGAATGAATTGCCCGATTCTGT
The DNA here is from genome assembly GCA_947095585.1 of Nephrocerus scutellatus. Lineage (NCBI taxonomy): Eukaryota > Metazoa > Arthropoda > Insecta > Diptera > Pipunculidae > Nephrocerus > Nephrocerus scutellatus. Next base: position 35,043,289 of record OX352761.1, read on the forward strand.
ATTTCCGCATGTGTATGACATTCAGTCATTTAAAATACATGTGATTATGGCTTGGCAAAGTTTATATTGAAATTACCGTGGAATATAATTAGTATTTTACCCCAATTGTTTTTGGCCAATAAAGCTACACCCTCTGAAATATACTCGTATGCCGTCTAAACGTCACTATACCCCATGTGAGCCCGTAAACCAAAACCCTCTATAGAGAAGTAGTAGTGTAGTATAGTCTCTGTTGGTTAGTTCTCTGCTCAACTCACATTACATTACTAATTGAATTGAATTAAAAGGTTTAAACTAGGAAATTATTTTATAACAACATAAACTGGAAAACTAAAGATACACTTTAATTTAAGTTAAATGTACACACATAAAAATTAAATAAAATTAAATAAAAAATAAATAAAAAATAAACAGCGCATTGTCAGTAAATGTTTGTAACCGTGATCACGCTCAAAACCTTTGCGGCCGTGTAGACGACACAGCCTACCCTGCTCTTTTTAAATTCTCTATATTAACTTCACTTGTTTGTGGCTGGCTGGCTGGCACACCAAATCTTGTGATCAATTTTTAACCCACTTCCTAAAGCCCGATTTTGTTGAAATTTTTCACACATATGTATCTCCCATGACAACACTTTCTATTAAAATTGAGCGGGTTCGGGGGGCTTTTATACTTCAAATTTTATACGCATGTGTATCTCCGATGGACAACACTTTTGTAAAAAGTTAGAAGTGATCGGGCCCCGGTGTCGGGAGCTCTCCATTACAAATTGTTTTAAAAATCTACCCGATTTTTTTCAAATTTAATACTCATGTGTACCTCCGATTAGGAAAATAATTTGGAAGAGCTCGGGCTCCGGCGTCGGGGTCGATGGACAACACTTTTTGTAAAAACTTGGAAGTGATCGGGGCCCAGGGTCGATAAAAAAAGTACCCGATTTTCATCAAATTTTATATGCATGTGTATCTCCGATGGACAACACTTTTTGTAAAAATTTGGAAGTGAATGGGCCCCACTTTAAAAACAACCAATGTAAATGCATGACGTTCTGGCTCATTCAGTTAAAGTTTCATAAAGCTATCGTTGGCTTTTTCTATTAAAATTTTGGAATTCACCATTGCATTCCACATGAACCACTGTTTCTTTCTTTTTTTTTTTCTCTCACTGCCATATGGGATCATTTTTACTGTGTGAAATTCCAGTGTAGAACGTGTTATGATGAATAAAAATTTTTCTTTGGAACAAGCTGCCTAGTTGCGAGTATGTTAGTATGTTCTATATTTGAGTTAAACTCATATTAATTCTATTACTTCGGTTAAAAAAACCAAAGTATTGAAACTACGCAGAAAAAATACAAAAACAAAGGTATCCCGAAATAATGTTTTCTCGACTTTTCAGGCAAAAAAAAAATTCCTTCGGCATATTTCCAGAATGGAAAATCCGCTTTTCAAAATTATTTTGCTATATTCTTTCTATATATATATATATATATATTCTGTATACTGGCTTTAGCACAGCCCTCAAATTGTTGACGATAACAAGCCAGCTGTACAGCACTCTTAGCTTTTGATATCATTTCACGCTTTCTGCACGCCCCTCTTCAACCATTGGAACTCGAACAACAACGTATGTTTAGCACGTTAAATTCTGATCTTGAGAGCATAACAAATTGGGGACTTCACAATAGAGTTGAACTGGACGCTTCCAAAATCCAAAACCCAATGCTGTCTTCTGTCGTCTAAGCGTAATTTAAATCCCCAACCTTTATCCATAAATGGATCTTGCCTCAACGAAACTGAAAAACTCTCAATACTCAATAAGAGCAACCTTCATTGGACGTATTTAATACGCATGGTGTCACAGCCAGGGTCGAATTACGACATCAGTTAACGACTGAATGAAATCCATACGTTAACGAGTGATCGAGTATTTACATTGGGATGATCACTACTCGTCACTCGTCCACGTAAGCGATCATGCCAAATCAACATTATTCAGTCACGTATGTGGTAATTGTTTCATTAATTTTTTCGGTATTCCGAAAGAATATATTATCTAGGGTTATATTGGCACTTTTTGCGTTGTTGAATCCATTCAAATTTTAAATGCATGTGTAACTCCGATGGACAACACTTTTTGTAGAAATTTGAAAGTGAAATGGCCCCAAGGGCGGGGGGCTCTCTAGCAAAAAATTTAAAAAATTTACCCGATTTTATTCAAACTGCACATTGTGTATTCCCGATTAGAGAATTTACACGAAAAATTTTAATTTTTATGGGTTGTTTTTTGTTATTTTAGTTTCTGGTCGAATTTGACTATTCGAAGGTAGACATTCCAATATTTACAATTTTTCGATGTTTTATGCGATATAAGTAATAGTTTCTTCTTGTCAATATCAATATTAATCCTTTCTTAATATTTGTAATTTAATTGTTTTGGTAACATAAACCTAACATAACGATAACTCTATACTTTTTTCACACGCCCATACACGAAAGTGACTGTTTCATACACTATAACCTAGCCTCGAAAGAAGCCGTTACACACTCTAGTGAGTTAACATATAAAATACTTTTGTTAGTTACTGCAGTCACACATTACCAGAGTAATTTTGAATTGCGCATGGTTTAGCAGAAATATAGCGTATATTACTCGCGGAAAGTGCTCCACTTTCCTCGCTCTTTATGTAATATACTATACCCACACAAGCACAAGCGTTGTACGTAAGTGGAAACATGTGGTTATGATTCAAGTTTATTTAAGTGCTCATCCTATTCTTTATTCGATGTGATGTGACGAGCTAAGCGTGTATTCAATGTTTTGATATTGATATTGTAACATTTCCTACAGAATCATGAAGCGCCTTCGTAACCAATTCATATAATGGATTTGCACCTTCTGAAAAGTGCTGATGTTGATTCAGATTGACGTTAAGTGAAGGAAATAAAAAATTACGAGAAAAAGCGTTTTCTTCCTGGTGGTTTAAGTTTAGCTTTCAATATCAACACAGTTTTAAGTGTACGTATGAAGTGAGTTCCTTAGGAAAGTCAATTTTAATATATAATATTCGGCACGACAGACCATTTTGGTCCAAGGCCTGGCTTCTCGCGATCCGAACGGCGAATTGAGAAGCTTTCCGTGACAAGTTATTACTCTCGAACGTTTGTCAGACTTTCGCGAAAGGTGGGACACCGTGAAAAATACTTTTGGTGTTACTGGGATTCGAACCACGAGCCCCCTGCTCAGAAAACCATTATCCACTGAGCCACGGCGCCCACAGTCAATTTTACTTGAAGACAATTTTCAGTAAACAATTATGCAAAAAAGGTATCGAGTTGTTTGTTTTGCACACTTTGAATTACATTATTTTTCACTGGTTTATGTTGTTTTGTTGTTTTTCTTAAGTACAATTTACCGCACGAATATTTCTTAAACAAATTACCTTCACGATTTAGAAGGCAATTGGCATATGTTGTTAGCACCACTAATAAAATAGACGAATTTCGTAAAGTCGTAACCAACAACAGAGAAACACATAAACTTTGTACAAACACAACGCAACTCTACGGTTTCCCCGATACTAAAAGGTGTTCAGTAGAAAAGAATTTGTGCTGAGCACGCAGAATGAATTCTTTCTCTAGAACATTGAAAGGCATAAGACAAGGATAGATAAGACTAGTGGAATATAAAGCGCAGTCTAGCACTGAATGTTGGACTAAAAGCCGCAGAATGTGAATGTGCGTTATTCTCTATAACATTGTAAAAACCTCGGCTACGTTATGCGTTATGTTAAACGCATAAGAGTACAATTTCCATAGAATACATTTTCTTATTTTTAAATTCTCTATATTAACTTCACTTGCCCTTTTGTTTGTGGTTGGGTTTGTGTGTCATGGAATCTTGCGATCAATTTTTAACCCACTTCCCAAGGCCCGAGTTTATTGAAATTTTGCACACATGTGTGACAATACTTTCTATTAAAATTTGAGGCTTTCGGACCTCGGGGTCGGGGGTCTCCCATACAAATATTTTACAAAACTTTACTCGATTTTCTTCAAATTTTATACACATGTGTATCTCTGATATACAACACTTCGTGTTTCGTGGGGCCCCAAAACTTTTTTTAAAAAAAGTTTTCCAGATTTTCTTCAAATTTAATACATATGTGTATCTCCGATAGACAACACTTTTTTTAAAAAATTTGGAGAACCCGGGCCGGGTACGTGGGGCCCCATAACTAGTTATTTTTAAACAAATTATCCCGATTTTCTTCAAATTTAATACATATGTGTATCTCCGATAGACAACACTTTTTGTAAAAAATTTGGAGACCCCGGGCCCGGGTTAGTGGGGCCCCATAACTTTTTTTTAAAAAATTAACCCGATTTTCTTCAAATTTAATACACATGTGTATCTCCGATAGACAACACTTTTTGTAAAAAAAATTGGAGACCCCGGGCCCGGGTTCTTGGGGCCACATACCTTTTTTTTTTAAAAAATTAACCTGATTTTCTTCAAATTTAATACACATGTGTACCTCCGATAGACAACACTTTTTGTAAAAAATTTGGGCCCGGGTTCGTGGGGCCCCATAACTTTTTTTAAAAAAATTAACCCGACTTTGTTCAAATTTAATACACATGTGTACCTCCGATAGACAACAGTTTTTGTAAAGTTTTTGGAGTGAGGCCCTGAGGTCCGAGGGGTGCCTATATAAATTTTTTAAAAATAAGCTCGATTTTCTTCAAATTTTAACACATACCCATCTCCTATAGGAGAATTTACAAGAAAAATTGTATTTTTATGGGTTGTTTTTTTTATTGTGAAAACTAGTTCCACTTGAAAACGAGCCACTTACAAAATTTACTGCAAAATTGTTTCTCCATTTTCGGGCGAATATATTTCGACGGGGTTTTTTGACTCTTATTTCGTCTCATTGCGGGAGAAATCAACGTTTCGTATGTGCGCTTGTTGAAATAATACTAAGAGCCGGTATAGCCTAATAAAAGCATTGCCTGAGAAAGACCACCCCACGACTTTCGCTTTGTGTGGCTCTCCAAGTAGTCTAGCGAGTATTGATAAAACATTTCTAGTTGTTTTCTTGCCTTGTGTAGTGTGACACATTAACTTGTCCCGTTTTTTTAAAGATTATAGAATTGCGAGAATAATTTACACGTACACATAACGATATAAACAACAAATAAAAGAACTTACCCCTAGAAGTTGGGTGGTTCATAAGAATGGACAAAGGACACTCATCGTCATCTAGAATGTATTCAGTGGCGTCGCTATTTACCTAGAGGAGAAAGCCAGTTAATTTACAAAATAAAATAAAAGTACGTTTATGCACGCCGCATCACTGGGAGGAAGGTATACCTGAACCAAGCAATAGTGCAATGGATCGGCTTTGTCCAGACCATACTTGTTCAACATCTCCCTGACAACAGCTTGGGCACAATCCCGAATGGAGAGAAGCAATGTTTTGTATGGAACATCTTCGCAAAGACTCTCGCCATATATTTTTAGAGTACCCCCGGTGTCTGGTCCGCCGTCGCGCGACCTAAATTGCTGTAACTTTTTCTCGAGTTTCTGTTGTCGTCTTCGACGCATTACAGCTTCTGGGTTCGATATGGAACGAGTAAATGACGTTTCAGGCAGTTCCGTATATAGTTTCCCAGCAACATGTGTCTCATTCTCAGCGTTCGCCCCGGAATCTGAGTTCAATTTAGCTAATTTCTCCTTTTTCTTTTGCTCTTTCTTCTCGCGCTTTGAGAGTTTTCTTCTGAAATTCATTTCTGTCTGTTCGATGGGCTGCAACGAGACGAGACAAGTTCAAGCTGAATACAAATTAATTTCACACACGTACAAGTACGTAGATAGTTTTTGTAACAGGCGGCAAATGTGTGTAGGGTTTTATGCGTGCTACTTACCGTTGTCTTTTGTTCGACGTTCTTGAGCAGAAAACGACCCTCTCTATCGTCTATGTGCCAATTCAATTGTACCAAAAGTGGTTTTTCATCGGGGTTTAAGCGTCGCTCCTCGCCATTAGCGTGCACTTCGTAAAGAGCATAGTTTGGCACCGAAAGCATTCGCATATCTGGACGGAATTTTTCTATGAGGGTATCTACAAAGCCAGCAAAACACTTTTAAGTTAGCATACACTATCAAGTCAAATTAAGTCAGCAATTACCGATAACATCCGCAACTGTTGCGTCTGACGCCACGCGAATGCATTTAGTTGCAACTTTTTGTCCCGCATCTTGGAAGTAAAATCTCATCACACCGTGAAAAAGGAGGTTCTTCGGGAAGCGAGAAGGAAGAATAGAAATTAAATATTTATTGTGTTTGTGATTTGCATTTTGTCATACTTCGTCTGGCTCTGAAAGAGCAAACAAATCCAAACGATTGGCATTCCATTGCTGTATAACGGAGCGAACTGCCTCCCGGTCAAGCATCTTCTTGTCGTGTGACATCACTTGTGGTATTTCTACAAAAAAAACAAATAAAATGATGATTATTACTAACTTTACTTTTGGCCATTGTGCTGCTGCACTCCCTTTTTTGCTTTAGCATACCAAACAGGGACGAAAAGTCGTAAATTTAGTAAAGATCATTCCGAATCAGTTCATTTTAAAACTTTTATTTAACTTGACTTGAGGGTTTTCTGTTATTACTTATTTGAGGTAGTTTTTAACCAACTTTCACACGTCCTAGAAAGCTGAAATTTGGTGCGCAATAATTTCAATATAATCGAACATTTCTGAGCGCCCGTGTGTTACGCGTGTGACGTGTCACGTGTGGTGCGTCTTTTAAATTAACTTTAAATATCTAACTTTTAAAGAAAGGGTTGTACTTGTAAAACAAAGTTTTTTGCATTCACTTGTTCATATTGCAAAACACACATGGCTTCTTTTTAATTCAGATTAAAATCAAAATTCTGAAATCGAAACCTCTGATAAAGATAAAAATTTGGCTTATTAGAGAGTAGGTCCGAAAGTCTTTGTAATTATATAGCATTGAACTGAAAGGGTGTTGTTTGTTTCGAAAGTCTCAGTAATCGTTGCAGAATTGTATTCTTTATATTTTTAAAACAGTATGTAGTAGAGTGTATATAGAATATACATAAGATAGTTAAGCGGAGCATTTCAGCTCGCCATATGGATAGTTGTATTTCATTACAAAGCCGTGGTTCAGTGGAAATGCACGTGAATCCCAGTAACGCTATAAGTATTTTTCATGGTGTCCCACCTCTCGCGAATGGGTGACAAACTTGTCACGGAAAGCATCTCAATTCGCCGTTCGGATCCGGCCTTAAATTGTAGGTCCCTTCCATTTGTGTCCAAAAATATACATGCGCAACACAAATTGTCGCGAGAATCTAGGCCTTGGACCGCAATGGTCGGTCGCGCCGAATATTGTTATAAAGAATTGCAAGTTGGAATTTACTGAATTAGCCTAAAAGGATTTAAGTTTCATTAAAAAATCCCTTTTTTATACTTTTCCTGCTAAAACTACCCCTATGAATAAAAAAACAACCCATAAAAATTAAAATTTTTCATGTAAATTCTCTAATAGGAGATTGGTATGTGTTAAAATTTGAAGAAAATCGGGCTAATTTTTAAAAAATTTACATGGACACCACACGGGTCTCAGGGCCCTATCACTCCAACAAATTTACAAAAAATTATGTCCATCAGTGATACACATGTGTTAAAAAATTGAGGAAAATCGAGCTAATTTTTAAAAAATTTATATGGGCACCCCTTATGCCTCAGGGCCCGTTCACTCCAAAAACTTTACAAAAAAATTTGTCCATGGGAGATACAGGGGTGTATAAATTTTGAAGAAAATCGGGTTAATTTTTTTGAAAAATGTTTATGGGGCCCCACGGACCCGGCCACCAAAATTTTTGCAAAAAGGGTGGTCCATCGGAGATACACACGTATGTAAAATTTAAAAAAAAAAATCGGGTTAATTTTTTTAAAAAAAAATCGGGTTAATTTTTTTAAAAAAAAATTTGGGGCTCAATGACCCTGGGGCCCGGGGTCTCCAAAAATTTTACAAGAAGTGTTGTCTATCAGAGATACATGCGTATATAAAATTTTAAGGAAATCGGGTTTTTTTTTTAAAAATGTTTATGGGGTCCCACGAACCCGTGGCCTGGGGTCTCCAAAATTTTTACAAAAAGTGTTATTTATCAGAGCTACATGCGTATATAAAATTTGAAGAAAATCGGGTTATTTTTTAAAAAAAAAATTTATGGGGTCCCACGAACCCGGGGCCTGGGGTCTCCAAAATTTTTACAAAAAGTGTTGTCTATCAGAGATACACATGTGTATAAAATTTGAAGAAAATCGGGTTATTTGTTTTAAAAAATTTATGGGGTCCCACGAACCCGGGGCCCAGCGTCTCCGAAATTTTTACAAAAAGTGTTGTCTATCAGAGCTACATGCGTATATAAAATTTGAAGAAAATCGGGTTATTTTTTTAAAAAAAAAATTATGGGGTCCCACGAACCCGGGGCCCGGGGTCTCCAAAATGTTTACAAAAAGTGTTGTCTATTAGAGATACACATGTGTATAAAATTTGAAGAAAATCGGGTTATTTTTTAAAAAAAAATATGGGGTCCCACGAACCCGGGGCCCAGGGTCTCTGAAATTTTTACAAAAAGTGTTGTCTATCAGAGATATACATGTGTATAAAATTTGACCCTGACCGACCCCTGGGCCTGAGGGTCTTCAAATTTTAATAGGAAGTGTTGTCTCCGGAAATACATATGTGTGCAAAATTTCAATAAGATCGGGCTTTGGGAAGTGGGTTAAAAATTGATCGCAATATTCCACGACAGACGACCGACGACCGACCCACGGGCAAGTGAAGTTAATATAGAGAATTTAAAAAAAGGTCAAAATACGCCATCACAAGCCGAGCGCTTAACATTTATATTAAAACAAGTCCTATCAAATTCTGGCTGGTAGAAGTCGAGATATATGAGTGGACAACCTGACAAATTCACAAACTCACAAAAAAACACACGCGTGCTGACAAAAAATTCCTTAGCTTCGCACTTCGGGCTCGCAATTATATACTACATGATGAACATAGTTAAACCTTTTGTCTAATGTGGGAAGAGTGTACTTTTAAAATTTTCAACATTTGTCACATAAAATAGAAGACATGTTTTTTTTCAGTCCTATTTTCAAGTTAGATTCCCCGTCTCCCGTCTCTAAATGCTATCGTAGTATGTACTAACTTCAACAATATATCTAATCGATATTACTCACTCAGAAATGTATTTAAAGTAAGCTTCGCTCAAATTCGATTAAGTCCATTGAGGGTAAATCTGGCCCTAAACTAACATGCCTCTCTAATTAGCACACTCTTTTGCTAACTGCTTCCAATTCTACGCGCCTAAAAGGCGAGGCTTTCCTTTACTGCGCTTCTAGGTTGGCTCCAAAGACTCTTCTTGCCAGAACGTTAATGTCCATTGTAGACGGCACCGAAAATCGACCAAAGAATATCTCGTTTCAAAATACCAGGGGTGGAGAACATGCAGCGCAAGAGAATAGGACTTCTCTTCACCATCGAGCCGATGTCATCCCAGTTCCCAGACCGGAAATTAAAATTGCATGAGATTGTAGGCATTTTATTCGAATTTAGAGAAAGAGTTGCATTTAGGCATTTATATGGCGTAGATGCAAGTTAAAAATAAAAGTTCTGATACGCTTCAATACCAGCGTTACCAGTGATGCTTTACCTCTTACCGCGTGGGCTGTGTTTACAAAACCGGAACCTTTGGTAGTTACAAACTGCAAACGCAAGAGTATGTCTGTCTTACAGTGAAGAGTTCAACAGAGACATTTTGTATTCTTAGATGATATTAACGGTATATATTAAAAAAGAATATTTTTGTGCGTTGTTCATACGTTTGTGAAAACCATAACTGCAACTGTTTTCTGTTCAATGTGATTTTTAATTCAAGTCATGTGATGCTAGCTAATCAAAAAGTAAACTGAGAAACAAGCACAGCAATGAGAAATCTAACTACATGTAGGTACTTTCCCTTTCACTCTTAATTATCGATTGCTTATTAGAACGAGTAATGCAATTTGTTGGGGCTGTGCTGTCCCAATTTGTTGGGTCTGTGCTGTCCGGTTATAGCTCATTCGCTGAAATGCTATACAACCACCTCGTTCAAGAAGAATTCGCTGGTGGGCTGCCCAGCAATGTTTCACCCGCCACGAACGATGTCGAATTCGAGTTCATCGTTGATAACGGTATAGTTTAAGTAAGTTCATGCAACCCGAAACACTTGTTTTCATCTCATTTTAGACTTGTTACTGATTTTCGTATATTTGGTAATTACATTCGACAACCGCTCAACAAACACTGCCAGGACTGCACATAATGTGTTCTTGGAATTACAATAACAATGTTACCTGCATGTATCGCATTTCCTCAGACTAAGAACAAATAAAAATTCAAACAGAAAGGGACAAGCTAAACCTCGAATATAGGGTAGAGGCTTCATCTATAGTCACTATAGTGGCATTCATTTTGACATCAGGGTGAATTTAACGACGAAGAGCATGACAATATTCCCACAGATATATACCATGTTGGCGTTCCGCCACCCCAAGGAATGCATAAAGGCAGACGTGAAAAGGAAACAAATGAAAGACAACGCAGCAACAATTATTCAGATTCACAAGAACGCAGTGAGAAATGCACTGAAGCATCAAGAAAACCGTGGAGGACAATAATTTTAAATTTTTACAGGCAAACAAAAGCTACAACAGCTGTCAGGTAATCGGGAATTATGGAAGCATGAAGTGGAAGTTTCTACGATGGGGTTGTTGACTGTCGTTCGTCATTGATAAATAAGAATTCATGAGAAGGAAAACAAAATCTAACGGCCGATTAACAAATCGTTGTGGCAATCGCTGTTAACTGCACACGGGAAAGTTGCTCTTGATTTGTTATCTCTTTGACCTACATTCGTACCTATACGACGAAGAAGTAATCGTAGTACGTTCATAGATACACTGCAGTTCACTAGATTAAAGCCCGATTTTATTCAAACTTTACACACATGTATCTCCGATGACAAAACTTTCTATTATAATTTGGAGCCCTTCGGGCCTGGCGACGGGGGAGCTTCCAAACAAATACTTTACAAAATTTAAAAATAATAAAAATAAAAAATAAAACAATCTCCAATAGACAACACTTTTTGTAAATTTGGAAATTATCGGACCTAGGGTTTAAGGGGCACCCATACAAATTTTATAAAAAAAGTTTCCGATTTATACGCATGTGTATATCCTATGGAAAACACTTTTTGTAAAAATTTGTAAGTGATCAAGGCCCGCGGTCAGGGGCACCCATACAAATTTTATAAAAAAAGTAACCGATGTTCTTCAAATTTTATAAACATGTGCACATCCGATTGAAAACCCGTTTTGTAGAAATTTGGAAGTGATCGGGCCCCGGGGTCCGGAGCTCCCATAATTTTTTTTTCTTAAAATATGCCCGGTTTTTATATACAGAAGGCACCCATATTTTTTTTAGCCCAATTTTATTCAAACTGCGCACATGTGTATCTCCGATTAGAAAATTTACATGGAAAAATTAAATTTTTATGTGTTGTTTTTTAAATTCTCCATATTAAGTTCCCGTGCCCGTGGCTACTGGCTGACTGATGGAGTTTTGCCATACATTTTTAACGCACTTCCTAAAGCCCGATTTTATTCAAACTTTGCACACATTCGTATCTCCGATGACAACACTTTCTGTAAAAATTGGGAGATGATCGAGCCCCTAAACTGAGGGGCGCGCAAATAAATTTTACAAAAATTAACCCGATTTTCTTTAAATTTTATAAACATGAATACATCCGGTGTCAATACTTTTTGTAAAAATTTGGAAGTGATCAGGCCCCAGTATCGAGGGGCTTCCAAATAATTTTTTAAAAAATTAATCCGATTTTCCTCACATCTGCGTATCTCTGATTAGAGAATTTGCATCAAAAATTTTATAGGATATAATTTTATCGTAGATTTTCGGTAAAGCTGATTCCATCACCGCTTTGTAGCTATTTCCTTTGTACAACTAAGGCGATGGTACCATAAACTGATAATGCAGATGAAACCATTACGCGCCCTTTTCTGCTATGATGGCGGTTTAAAGAGAGCTCCTCCTTTCTTAGATCGTGGAAGTAAAAGCTATAGCCATCCAGTCCTTCTTAATTTAACTTTTTTTTTGTCAGAAAGAATACTTTTTTATAGTTATTAGAACTTGCTCCTCCCCATTCCAGGTATTTACCCGCAGTAGCACGAGCTGCTTCTCTGATTTTAGCTGTCGAAACAGCTGAATTGGAGGCTAGTCTGACAATTTTTCGTTTTTCTGTTGCTGTAAGGGCCGTGGAAACATTTTATTTGTAATTTTTCCCGTACATTTTCGGATCTTTAAAATAGTTGCCAACAGCACGATCACTTCGCTTTTTTAAAATTGTGGCTGGCACACCCAATATTGTGATCAATTTTTAGCCTATTTCCTAAATCCCGAATTTATTAAAACTTTGTACACATGTGTATCTCCGATGACAACACTTTCTATTAAAATTTGGGACCCTCGGGGTCGGGGGGCTTCAACACAAACATTTTACAAATTTTACCCGATTTTCTTTAAATTTTATACGCATGTGTATCTCCGAATACTCCAACACTTTTTTTGAAAATTGGGAAATGATTTTAATTTAATTAAAATTCGCAAACACGTGTATCTCCGATGACAACACTTTCTATTAAAATTTGGGCATCATCGGACCTCGGGGTCGGGGTGCTTTTATACTTAAAATTTTAATGCATGTGTATCTCCGATGGACAACACTTTTTGTAAAAAGTTAGAAGTGATCGGGCCGGGAGCTCTCCATTACAAATTTTTTTAAAACTCTACCCGATTTTGTTCAAATTTAATACTCATGTGTACCTCCGATTAGGAAAATAATTTGGAAGAGCTCGGGCCCCGGCGTCTTTACTTTTTTTTACTTTTTGTAAAAACTTGGAAGTGATCGGGGCCCAGGGTCGATAAAAAAAGTACCCGATTTTCATCAAATTTTATATGAATGTGTATCTCCGATGGACAACACTTTTTGTAAAAATTTGGAAGTGAATGGGCCCCACTTCACAAACAACCAATGTAAATGCATGCCGTTCTGGCTTATTCAGTTAAAGTTTCATAAAGCTATCGTTGGCTTGTTCTATTAAAATTTTGGAATTCACCATTGCATTCCACATGAACCACTGTTTCCTTCTTTTTTTTTTTGCTCTCACTGCCATATGGGATCATTTTTACTTCTCAAAATTCCCTGCATCTAGGGAACCGTAGCATATCTACAAATATGTACTTACTTAAATTTTCAAAATTTGGTTGACAGACACGTTGCTTTGTTCGGTGCTTTTACGAAGACAAAGAACAGCACCAGAAATGTCCGTTATTATTACACCTGAGATCTAACTCATTATGTATTCTATGAATTCATCAATAGATAGTTATTGCAATCATAATGAATAAATAATTGAAAAATTCTTTGGCGAAACTCACGATTATTAGTTACGGCAACAAAAGCAAGTATACAAGTCTAGTGGTAAGGTAACTGCTGTGAAATTCCAGTGTAGAACGTGTTATGATGAATAAAAATTTTTCTTTGGAACAAGCTGCCTAGTTGCGAGTATGTTAGTATGTTCTATATTTAAGTTAAACTCATATTAATTCTATTACTTCGGTTAAAAAAACCAAAGTATTGAAATTACGCAGAAAAAACTGGCTTTAGCACAGCCCTCAAATTGTTGACGATAACTAGCCAACTGTACAGCACTCTTAGCTTTTGATATCATTTCACGCTTTCTGCACGCCCCTCTTCAACAATTGGAACTCTAACAACAACGTATGTTTAGCACGTTAAATTCTGATCTTGACAGCATAACAAATGGGGACTTCACAATAGAGTTGAACTGAACGCTTCCAAAATCCAAAACCCAATGCTGTCTTCTGTCGTCTAAGCGTAATTTAAATCCCCAACCTTTATCCATAAATGGATCTTGCCTCAACAAAACTGAAAAACTCTCAATACTCAATAAGAGCAACCTTCATTGGACGTATTTAATACGCATGGTGCCATAGCCAGCGTCGAATTACGACATCAGTTAACGACTGAATGAAATCCATACGTTAACGAGTGAACGAGTATTTACATTGGGATGATCACTACACTACACTACACTTGCGTTAAGACTTCTGAGTGGGAATTTCGAATCCCAGAAAAACAACAAAAAATGGTTCAACCTCTCGCAAATGTCTTAAATACGTCCGAGTAATAACTTTTACGGAAAATATGTCAATTCGCCTTCCGGGAACGGCTTTAAATTGTAAGTCCCTTTCACTTGTGTGCAAAAATATAACACGTACAACAACTGTCTGTCGCGCGAGGTATTAACATTATTAAAGATAGTGGATATTCAACAGGTAGCAAAGTTATTTAGTTTTGGGTTAAAAATAATGTGCGGCCTCTTTAGATTTGCAGGTAGTTAAGATTTCTCTCTCGTGATTTTGTTTTGACGTTCTGTTTGCAAACTGTACATACCCAGGGTACGGTTTGATTTTTCGTTTTATTTGCAAAGTTTTGTAAACGACACTGTAACTTTTCTACCCGTCGCCAATTGACGGGTAAGGTTTCGTTTTCTCAGCAAGATAACGAAGAGAGAGCAAGCAGACCAATTGCTCAATTTGTTTTTGACATTTTGGTTGGTTTTGCTTTGGCGTTCTATTTGCAAATCATTCACCACGAAAATTTGTTACTTTGACAGCGTACCCGTAGATTTGTTCTCGGGTATAGTTTGAACAAATCGAAAGAGACATTATCGCTGTATCGTACCACTGTATTCTCTAAAAACCTAAATATGCAGCTAGCGTAATACTAATATTTATGGTTTGAAAAATAAAATATTTATACTAAACTGAATTGAACGATGTTCGTTGCGGAACCATCTTTTAAAATATTTCACAAAAGCTTTTCAAGCTTGAGAATTTATTATGTACAAGAAAAACTTTTCAATCAAATTTCTGTTTCTGTTAGTTGGGCTATGAAAGTAAAAAGATTTTTAAAAATTTGACTTAATTTGAAATTCAATTCTATAATTTCTAAAATGCGTATCTTGTTTATATTCCTTTTCTTAACAGCAACCAGCGAAAGTGGGTGTGGTTCGTCGCTACTTACAATACATTACAAACTAAGAGTTGCAGCGATGTACGAAGACGACAAGACGATCGCATACAATCCATATTCGTCACATACGAGTACTTTGCACATGGAATTCCACTGCGAAAGGAATATCAGATATCACAGACGGACCAGGCACCAGGTCAGAGTAGAGGTGCGGTGACCATGGCAACCTGTTCATGAGAGAAACAGACTCAAAGTGTAGTATTGTAGTTGTAATAAAGAAGAGAAAATGCAAAAAGAAATGAAGAAAACTCGGGGAACAAAATTTGTAATTAATTTAAATATTCCGATTACGAGATTTCTACGGCCCAGTCGACAGCTTCTTTTCATTTTCTTGAGTCATGCCGATGATTGCTAGACGAGAGAGAAACGGACACACATAGTTTGTGTAACATGAAGTTCATATTCACTTCCAAAAATGTCGTTAACTGCAAATAAATAAGCGAAAGTGGTGACAAATTTGGGAATGAAAGCTGGTTTCAGACAAACACTGCCAATCATTTTACAGACATAGTATCAGCAGCGATGATGCGCTGTGCGTAAGTTCCGTGAGTACCGTATCTCCTATGTCAGTAAAAGCGAAAATAAAAAAAATCTTTGTCTGTCTGTCTGTGTTCACTCTACAATCCAGTTCATATTGATTGCAATGTTGATCCCCCGATCCCGATATTCTTCAAATGTTCTTCAAACTTTATACACATCTGAATCTCCGATTTACAATACTTTTTGTGGGGCTCCAATACGAATTTTACTTTCTTTTACATAGTAAAAGGAAGTATGTACATATAGTAATCATGAAAATTTTGAAACTCGGGTTTTTTGCAGATTTACCCATTACCGTATCTCCTAAGTCAGAAACAGCGAAAATAAAAAAATTTCTGTCTGTATGTCTGTGTTCACTCTACAATCCAGACGACGGAACTTATCGCGATGAAAATTCCAGATAAGATAATTTAACGGTAATTTTGACGGAAATCTGACAGTCGGAAGTGACAGTTTTTTGAGTTTTTGCAAATAAGTCAAATAGTATACCACTCAGGAGAAATTTGTAAAGTGCAAAAGAAATTTAAAAAATTAAAAAAAAAATATTAATATATTGCAGATTCAGGTCCCTCCATTTTTTTTTAAATAATCATGACTTATATAGCGGAATCAGATCACGCCATACTATAATGACTGTGTTCTCTGGGCCCTGTGTGCAGCGCTGCTATACGATTAGGGTTGTTTTGTGGTTGGTTTGTAGTGCTTAGCACTGCATTTCAGCATTGGAATTGAGTATACTTTTGGTTATCAGAGAATTCAATCCAGCCGTTTTGACAGATAAAATCAGAGAAGCAACTAGTGTCACTGCAAATTAATTTACCGATCGTCGTGTAATACGTAGTACCAAACACCTCAAGCGACTATAGCTGACGAAAAAACACTTTTTAATGCTTCGCGAAAGAGTCAACACTTACGGCCATATTATTAACTCAGTTTAAATTTGATTTATTTTAAACCATGGTTTGAACCGTTTTAAACCAAATTTTAGCTGATATTTTATATTCACTTGGTTTAATAAATTTACACCAAAGTTTTTTAACCAATTGGCCGATAAATCACGCCGATTTTAAACCGCACTCCGACGGCCGGTTTATTAATATTTTTGTTGGTTTAATCCATGTTTTCATATTATTCACTCCTTTTTCAATACAAGCAGTGCAATCGTGTTGTGAATTTTGGTTCGCAACAGCATCGATGGCGATCCGCGTCGGTATGTCATCCCTCATGTTTCATTAATTTTTTTGGTATTCCGAAAGAATATATTATCTAGGGTTATATTGGCATTTTTTGCGTATGACAGTTGAATCCATTCAAATTTTAAATGCATGTGTAACTCAAAAACAAAAAGTGTTGTCCATCGGAGATCACTTGTGTATAAAATTTAAAGAACATCGGGTTCATTTTTAAAAAAATTATAAGGGCACCCTCGGTCACCAAATTTTAATAAGTGTTGTCTCCGGAAATACACATGTGTGCAAAATTTCAATAAAATCGGGGTTTGGGACGTGGGTTAAAAATTGATGGCAAGATTCCACGACAAACCGACCGACCGACAAACTGACGTGCCACGGGCAAGCGAAGTTAATATAAAGAATTTAAAAGAGATAATTCGAATGGATTTGTTTTGATATAGTTACTACCTCATAAAAAGTAAAATATTTATAATTTATTTATTATTACTACATTGCTGTAAAAATACTATAACTACTTTTGTTATATTTATGATTTTTCTATTTTTTGTGAATAAAATAACTGTGCTTCCTCTTTTGCATAGGATATCTACTTTAGTGCGGCCATTCCATTTTTGTGTTGCACGATTTTTAAAAGTAAAATTTATATTCCGTAAAATCTTGAATAAAAACTTCATTAAATGGGTAATAAATAATAATAATAACAATAATTTTATTTTTATATTGTATTTTTTGGTTATAATCGTCAAATTATGTTTTTGAGGTAGGAGCTATATCTAAGTTTAACCCATACGAATAGTACATTTTCACACGCCCATTGACGAAAGTGACTGTTTAATACACTATAACCTAGCTTCGAAGGTAGCCGATATGCACACTAGTGAATTAACATATAAAATACTTTTGTTATTTACTGCAGTCACAGCGAACACACATTCCCAGAGTAATATTGCATTGCGCATAACCGGTTTAGCTGAAAACCCCGGTTTGGTCGTGTGAAAAATAGCGTACATTACTATTATTGCATTGATATCTTGTGCTGACACTTGACAATATAAATCGTTAAAGAATCATGAGGTTTGGTGGGCCTGGTTGGTAGGAAGCCTCTCTAGACAGAAGACACTTCCTCTGATTAATAAGATTAAATCATCGAACGTACCTCGCTCGCTATGCTTTAAGGGATTTCAATACAACTGAATTTTTGGGAGATAAGTATCAATGTTTGCTCTTCGATAAAACTGCTGTTAATTCACCGTCACTGGAAGTGTACGAGAAAGTTTCAGTAACTTTGCCACGAAAAGCAACGATAATGTGCAAAGGTAAACAAAAACTGTAGTTGTAGTTGCATGGTTGCGACACCAAATCACGGGGCTTAGATTACACGCTCGGCAGTGTCGTTATTGGTCTGGTGAGTGGTGAAATGTTTGTTTTATTCCCATTTATGCGTTGTTGTGCCTATGTGAGAAACTCAATTAACTAACACCCTTCCCACCACCCACTTGTTGAAACTTCTTACGATTTCGAAATGCTGCCTCAAAAGATAAGTGAGCATACTCTATTGTTTTTATTACCTGAGTTGCGTGAATACTGAATTCGTCATCGATGAAATATGTGCCGAAAAGCACTACGTCATGAAAATTTGTTTATTCTGTTTTCTTGTTGTTCCTTTTCAAGTTTACAGAGATTTTACATTTTTTGTTTTGATTTCCAGCAGAAACAATGAAATCACAGTCAATCAAGCCAAATAAGTTTTCCCTCGGCTCTGAAGAATTCCTTTGTTTAATGTTGAATAAAAAAAATTAAATGTCGGAAGATCATTGTGACCTGTGCCCAATGCATGAAGCACGATCGATTAAATGAAAGATTAGGCTGAATTTTAAAAATGGCTTTTTTCAATTTTCTTGTTTTGGCTGTGACAGATTACAAAATTCCTAAACTAAGCGGTCAAGGTAATTGCACCTTCGAATGATGGTACATATACATGTAGAGGTTTGCAAGAGCAAACGCAGAAGCCACAGTCCACGAATTACGCTGCCAAGAAGTAAGGAAGGAGAAGAATGTAACAAAAGTAACAGGGCAAGACGCAATAGCGCAACGTAAACTAGAAAATGTTCCCTCTTGTTTTGTTCGTTCGGTAGATAGAAATAGTAGAAACAACAAACAGGTATTTTAAAATATTTTTCACTCAAATTCACTATCGCACACTCAACCAAAGAAATGTACTGAGCGTACACGCCGCGTCGTGTTGTTCATAAGGTAATGGATTAGACCAAGGGAATTGCATCCCTCCAGGTAACAAGTGAACTACTTACAATAACGCCAGTGGATGAAAGCAGTAGCAGTTATTAATGTATTCCCAATCCAATTAGTGCTCGTTCTTCAAATCTCAGTATCCTTTCTCAAATTATAATTGTTAGAAAATATTTTACACACATTCACATAAGAAATAAACTGTTTCATGTTCCGATGTTGCAGATTTCATTTTTAATTAATATGTACATATTGCAAATGCGAACGTCCGACCACAATAGCAACATTCATTTGCGCCTTACGTCAGGCTCGAACTACTGCTCTCTCTCTCTCTCTCTTTCTATTGCACGGCTTTTAAGATGTTTTATTATAGTTTTGTTTCAAACGCATCGAATAGAGAGGAAATAAAATGATCGTAGATCGAACATCAAGCAAAATTACAGTTCGGCGATCGCGTATATCGTCACAAAAAGTTAATGTTTTCATAAATATCCCCTCTATTCACCCAGAAAAATAAAATTTTTCAATTAATTCAATTAAATTATATAGAGTTTTGGATAAAAAATATTTTAAAGGAATTTGTTTTGTGTATTGAAATAAAAAATTAATGAATAAATTAACCGACGACGAACGGCCGAATGCGTCCTGCACTCACGAAAGGTATTTTTGAACTGTTTCTGTTTCTGTTTCTGTCTGTGGCTATTTCTTTTTCATTCAATTAAACTGGCACAAAGATGGACGCTCCTAGATTTGAATTGTTGCTTTTGTTGTGTTTTACTGATCAAACCGGTTATGGTATTTAGAGCGCTGCACACGTTTGGTAGATTATCGAATCTGGATTAATTTAATCACTCGACAAAAGTCTTTAATTTTATTTACAAAGTTGAGTTAATTGAATTAAACAATGCAATGATTTTATGAAGTGTATGGTACTGTGCCAATGACAAGTGGCAATTTCTTTGGCTTCATCAAATCATAAAAAATTTATTGTGAATGGTGCATAAAGGGGTGTTGTCTTGAGTAAAAGAGAAAATATAATTCCAGCGCCAGCAACAAAAGCAATAAAAACTGTGGATTTTGATTTAAGTTGTTACTTCCAAAAACAGCTTTTACACTGTTTCCGAAACGGAGACTTATTTGTGGAACATAACTTATTCAACGAGATGATTTATTTTATATCTCTGTCTTGCAAAAAATCTAATTTGATTTTCAAAATTACAAAGATGTGGGAGTTTTATTTTGATTTTATTGTCAGAGTAAATATATATATTCACTGACTAATTTAAGATCTTGGTAAATAAGGCTGTTTTCGCAACGAAGACTTATTTTTGGAACTTGATTTATTAAAGTCTCCTCGCTAGGTGACTTATTTTCTATCTCTGTCTTCCACGAAAATCTAAATCACATCATTCCTTTCGATTTTTATAAACGCAAGACAATTATTCGTTGTCTAAAAGCCGCTGTCAAACGTTTCGTACGATTTTACTGACTTATTTAAGATGGCGGCAAATAAGTCAATAAGTCCTAAATAAGTCGCTGTTTCGAAAACGGCCTAAGCCTGAAATGTCTTCGTTTCGGGAACAGAATTAACCAAATAATTTTCTTTGATAATGGCTTGAACTTCTTTCTCCTTCAAAAGTTTGTTCTTCTTTCGTCAAATTTAACGACATTTACTATTATGCTGTGTGCGGTGTGCCTGGAACCGATTTTTTAGAGTTCCAAGGTAATGCTATGCTATGAAAAATGCTATGCTAACCACCAGGCTAACGAAAAGTCTACTCGCGAGGATACATTTCAATATAAATTTAATTTTTTAATGTGGTGTTGTGTCAGTGATCAGTAGTGATCGAAACCGATACAGACATAAAATAAGCATGCATACATACGTACAGATTTTCACTTTTATACATATCGATACATGAAATTTTTAGAGTAGAATATTATAATTATACTAGCCCCGGTGACCCACCCCACTTCACAAAAAACCCCACCAAAACCCACCTAAAACCTACAAAATGTCGAGATAAATACACATTTTAAAAATATCTCGACTTCAGCACCGGAATGCCGGACTAAAAAAAGGGATAAACATTTAGGATCAACAACTGAACATTCGATGTAGCAAGAATTTAGATATTTAGAATTTTAGAATCTTGAAAATTCAGACACACCTTGTTATGCTAACACAGTCATCTATTAAAAAACGAATGTGAAATTTAGATAAGTCTGTAATTTAGTCATAATGAAAATACATCTGTAGTTTGTGCAAAGTAAAATATTCATGGTAACACTTCTTCCTTTTGATTAAAAACTAAAATTTTTAAATACAATGAAGTTCATTTACGTTTCAATCTACGGTGAATTGTGGAAACTTGCGCCATTTCAATCGGAATAGGATGCGACAAATATTTCAGATGACAGTTATTCATAATACAGAAACACTGAAACTAGTTCTTCTGCGCTGCATCCGAAACTTGGAATTGATGCCATTGGCATCTATAAAGTTGCGTTCCATTTGTCAACTATTTATTACAAAACTTTGTAATTCTTAATTACTTGAGAGTAGATGGCCAATATAAGGAGATAAATTATGACAAAAGTAACGCGGTAATAAGTCAAACTATATAATTGCATTTTCTATATCAGTGGTACTTAGACTTTGGGGTCGCGACCTCAAGTGAGGTCGCAAGATATTATATTGGGGTCGCGATCATCAGTCTTGGGAAAACTGCGTTGGGTTCACAGTAACTGAGCGGCTGCAATGACGAAAAATTTAAATGGAATTATGTCCAACATTAATTATTAAATTCACACATTGTGTGATTCATAGTTAAGCATTAGAAGCTAAAAAAATGCCCGGATAAAGTTTTGAAAGAGGTTGTAACTGTAAGAAAGCTAATGAAAAGTAGCGCTCTGAAAAAACTGTAATTGTCGTCTCTTAATCTTCTAGCACTTGATATTCAATTTAAACAAAATATTTTCCGTTCGATTTAATGTTTCAAACCACGAATATATAGCACAGTCTTTAACGACAAAACCAGAAGCTTTGTACCATCTTTGAATAAAAGCACAGGAAGAGTTTGCTGAGCTGTCAACTGATTTGACTTTGAAAGTATTATTTCCCAATCAGTCGATCGACAATTTCTGGCTTTCAATTAAAAAGAAATATCTCATCCTGTATGACATAGCAGTGCAAATTATTTTGCGATTCCCTTCTTAAACTCTATCTAAATCAAAATAGAGGAGATAATGAGACCAGCGCTTTTAAAACTAAGCAACGCCTTTGGTTACTTTGATCAAATAAGCAAGCTCCACATTTAATATAATTTAAAAAAAAACACTCAGACTAAACTCAAAGTATAGTCGTATATGTTAAGGAGATTATAATTTTGATTTTACCTTCGCTTTACCAGAGATTTTTGACTACGTTGTTTACCAATACCCACCCAGGTGACCACCGTATCGTGTCGCTCCTGTGTGTCGTGTGTTTGGGACAAAAATAAAGTTCGGGACATATTGGTGGTCCGAAAGACAAATAAGTCAGTCCTTTTGAAATTTTTTAATTAGAGACGTTGTTCAGGAAAAAAATTCTGAACAAGGTTGATACATGCGGTTGCATCATGAGTTCGGCTATAAGAGACCTAATACGTCGATATTCAAAAAAAAAAAGCCTGAAGATTGGTAAGTTCAGTGGAATGTCTAAGATTCCCATAAGCAGACGCGGATTAGTAATCCAATTACGGTAACGAATTTTTAGCTTAGGAATTTCGCTTGTAATAGGTTACGAAAGTTGAGCAAAACGCAGTTTCCGAACTCTGGAAAAAGATTGCCTATCCACTGTATAGAGCAAACATAGCTCGTAATAGGTTCATTGATATTTTGCAATTCATACGCTTGCATTGGCATGCAACCAGATCTGTATGCAAAGCAGAATTTAAGGCCGAACTCATAAGGGATGTTTTTAATCTGCTAACCCATTGTTGGCCCTATGAGTGCGTTACAGCTGTTCATGTACATGGACGTAATATATGCCACTCAAACCTGCCAAATATGGTATACAAATATGGTAGGTAGGACTCTTTGACGTACTCTCCACAACAACGCCAAATATATATACTGGCATACTAGAGGGTTGTGAGGGAGCTAGTTGCTTGCTACAGGGGCTCAGGGAGAAATGTGACGATGGACAACTTCTTCACAAAACTACCATAGGTCAAGTAGTTGCCAAGGTAAAACTTGAATTCTGTACTCAGTTTAAAAAAACAACCCATAAAAATTAAAAATTTCCATGTAAATTCTCTAATAGGAGATGGGTATGTGTTAAAATTTGAAGAGAATCGGGCTAATTTTTAAAATATTTACATGGACACCACACGGGTCTCAGGGCCCGATCACTCCAACAAACTTACAAAAAGTTTTGTCCATCAGTGATACAGTGTTTAAAATTTGAAGAAAACGAGCTAATTTTTAAAAAATTTATATGGGCACCCCTCGGGCCTCAGGGCCCGTTCACTCCAAAAACTTTACAAAAAATGTTGACCCTCGGAGATACACACGTATATACAATTTAAAAGAAATCGGGTTAATCGGGCCTCAGGGCCCGTTCACTCCAAAAACTTTACAAAAAATGTTGACCCTCGGAGATACACACGTATATAAAATTTAAAAGAAATCGGGTTAATCGGGCCTCAGGGCCCGTTCACTCCAAAAACTTTACAAAAAATGTTGATCCTCGGAGATACACACGTATATAAAATTTAAAAGAAATCGGGTTAATCGGGCCTCAGGGCCCGTTCACTCCAAAAACTTTACAAAAAATGTTGATCCTCGGAGATACACACGTATATAAAATTTAAAAGAAATCGGGTTAATCGGGCCTCAGGGCCCGTTCACTCCAAAAACTTTACAAAAAACCCGGGGCCCGGGGTCGTGAGGCCCAAATATTTTTTTAAAAAAATTAACCCGATTTTCTTCAAATTTTATATACGTATGTATCTCCGATGAAAACCACTTATTGTAAAAATTTTAAAGACCCCGGGCTCCAGGGTCATTGGGCCCCAAAAAGTTTTTAAAAAAATTAACCCGATTTCTTTTAAATTTTATATACGTGTGTATCTCCGAGGGTCAACATTTTTTGTAAAGTTTTTGGAGTGAACGGGCCCTGAGGCCCGAGGGGTGCCCATATAAATTTTTTAAAAATTAGCTCGTTTTCTTCAAATTTTAAACACTGTATCACTGATGGACAAAACTTTTTGTAAGTTTGTTGGAGTGATCGGGCCCTGAGACCCGTGTGGTGTCCATGTAAATATTTTAAAAATTAGCCCGATTCTCTTCAAATTTTAACACATACCCATCTCCTATTAGAGAATTTACATGGAAATTTTTAATTTTTATGGGTTGTTTTTTTAAACTGAGTACAGAATTCAAGTTTTACCTTGGCAACTACTTGACCTATGGTAGTTTTGTGAAGAAGTTGTCCATCGTCACATTTCTCCCTGAGCCCCTGTAGCAAGCAACTAGCTCCCTCACAACCCTCTAGTATGCCAGTATATATATTTGGCGTTGTTGTGGAGAGTACGTCAAAGAGTCCTACCTACCATATTTGTATACCATATTTGGCAGGTTTGAGTGGCATATATTACGTCCATGTACATGAACAGCTGTAACGCACTCATAGGGCCAACAATGGGTTAGCAGATTAAAAACATCCCTTATGAGTTCGGCCTTAAATTCTGCTTTGCATACAGATCTGGTTGCATGCCAATGCAAGCGTATGAATTGCAAAATATCAATGAACCTATTACGAGCTATGTTTGCTCTATACAGTGGATAGGCAATCTTTTTCCAGAGTTCGGAAACTGCGTTTTGCTCAACTTTCGTAACCTATTACAAGCGAAATTCCTAAGCTAAAAATTCGTTACCGTAATTGGATTACTAATCCGCGTCTGCTTATGGGAATCTTAGACATTCCACTGAACTTACCAATCTTCAGGCTTTTTTTTTTTGAATATCGACGTATTAGGTCTCTTATAGCCGAACTCATGATGCAACCGCATGTATCAACCTTGTTCAGAATTTTTTTCCTGAACAACGTCTCTAATTAAAAAATTTCAAAAGGACTGACTTATTTGTCTTTCGGACCACCAATATGTCCCGAACTTTATTTTTGTCCCAAACACACGACACACAGGAGCGACACGATACGGTGGTCACCTGGGTGGGTATTGGTAAACAACGTAGTCAAAAATCTCTGGTAAAGCGAAGGTAAAATCAAAATTATAATCTCCTTAACATATACGACTATACTTTGAGTTTAGTCTGAGTGTTTTTTTTTAAATTATATTAAATGTGGAGCTTGCTTATTTGATCAAAGTAACCAAAGGCGTTGCTTAGTTTTAAAAGCGCTGGTCTCATTATCTCCTCTATTTTGATTTAGATAGAGTTTAAGAAGGGAATCGCAAAATAATTTGCACTGCTATGTCATACAGGATGAGATATTTCTTTTTAATTGAAAGCCAGAAATTGTCGATCGACTGATTGGGAAATAATACTTTCAAAGTCAAATCAGTTGACAGCTCAGCAAACTCTTCCTGTGCTTTTATTCAAAGATGGTACAAAGCTTCTGGTTTTGTCGTTAAAGACTGTGCTATATATTCGTGGTTTGAAACATTAAATCGAACGGAAAATATTTTGTTTAAATTGAATATCAAGTGCTAGAAGATTAAGAGACGACAATTACAGTTTTTTCAGAGCGCTACTTTTCATTAGCTTTCTTACAGTTACAACCTCTTTCAAAACTTTATCCGGGCATTTTTTTAGCTTCTAATGCTTAACTATGAATCACACAATGTGTGAATTTAATAATTAATGTTGGACATAATTCCATTTAAATTTTTCGTCATTGCAGCCGCTCAGTCACTGTGAACCCAACGCAGTTTTCCCAAGACTGATGATCGCGACCCCAATATAATATCTTGCGACCTCACTTGAGGTCGCGACCCCAAAGTCTAAGTACCACTGATATAGAAAATGCAATTATATAGTTTGACTTTTTACCGCGCTACTTTTGTCATAATTTATCTCCTTATATTGGCCTCTCAAGTAATTGAGAATTACAAAGTTTTGTAATAAATAGTTGACAAATGGAACGCAACTTTATAGATGCCAATGGCATCAATTCCAAGTTTCGGATGCAGTGCAGAAGAACTAGTTTCAGTGTTTCTGTATTATGAATAACTGTCATCTGAAATATTTGTCGCATCCTATTCCGATTGAAATGGCGCAAGTTTCCACAATTCACCGTAGATTGAAACGTAAATGAACTTCATTGTATTTAAAAATTTTAGTTTTTAATCAAAAGGAAGAAGTGTTAAAAATTAAAAATTTCCATGTAAATTCTCTAATAGGAGATGGGTATGTGTTAAAATTTGAA
Source organism: Nephrocerus scutellatus (assembly GCA_947095585.1). Classification (NCBI taxonomy): domain Eukaryota; kingdom Metazoa; phylum Arthropoda; class Insecta; order Diptera; family Pipunculidae; genus Nephrocerus; species Nephrocerus scutellatus. Next base: position 35,069,987 of record OX352761.1, read on the forward strand.
GAGAATCGGGCTAATTTTTAAAATATTTACATGGACACCACACGGGTCTCAGGGCCCGATCACTCCAACAAACTTACAAAAAGTTTTGTCCATCAGTGATACAGTGTTTAAAATTTGAAGAAAACGAGCTAATTTTTAAAAAATTTATATGGGCACCCCTCGGGCCTCAGGGCCCGTTCACTCCAAAAACTTTACAAAAAATGTTGACCCTCGGAGATACACACGTATATAAAATTTAAAAGAAATCGGGTTAATCGGGCCTCAGGGCCCGTTCACTCCAAAAACTTTACAAAAAATGTTGATCCTCGGAGATACACACGTATATAAAATTTAAAAGAAATCGGGTTAATTTTTTTAAAAACTTTTTGGGGCCCAATGACCCTGGAGCCCGGGGTCTTTAAAATTTTTACAATAAGTGGTTTTCATCGGAGATACATACGTATATAAAATTTGAAGAAAATCGGGTTAATTTTTTTAAAAAAATATTTGGGCCTCACGACCCCGGGGCCCGGGGTCTCGAAAATGTTTACAAAAAGTGTTATCCAGCGGAAATACACATGTGTATTAAATTTGAAGAAAATCGGGTTAATTTTTTTAAAAACATTTTATGGGGCCCCACGAACCCGGGGCCCGGGGTCTCCAAAATTTTTACAGAAAGTGTTGTCCATCTGAGATACACATGCGTATAAAATTGGAAGACAATCGAGTAAATTTTGTAAAATATTTGTATGGGAGCCCCTACCCCGTGGCCCGAGGGGTCTCAAATTTTAATAGAAAGTGTTGTCTCCGGAAATACATATGTGTGCAAAATTTCAATAAAATCGGGCTTTGGGAATTGGGTTAAAAATTGATCGCAAGATTCCACGACAGAAAACCGACAGACATCCGTGCCACGGGCAAGTGAAGTTAATATAGAGTTATGTATGTGTTAAAATTATTTTTTTTAATTATAAAAAAGTGTTTTTCATCGGAGATACATAAGTATATAAAATTTGAAGAAAATCGGGTTAATTTTTTTTTTAAATTTAAAATTTTTACAAAAAGAGTTGTCTATCGGAGATACACGCATATATAAAATTTAAAGAAAATCGGGTTAATTTTTTTAAAAAAAATTTATGGGGCCCCACGAACCCGGGGCCGGGGGTCTCCAAAATTTTTACAAAAAGTGTTGTCCATCAAAGATACACATGTGTATAAAATTTGAAGAAAATCGAGTAAAATTTTGTAAAATATTTGTATGGGAGCCCCCCGACCCCGGGGCCCGACGGCCCTCAAATAAAATAGAAAGTGTTGTCTCCGGAAATACACATGTATGCAAAATTTCAATAAAATCAGGCTTTGGGAAGTGGCTTAAAAATTGATCGCATGATTCCACGACAGACAACCGACGACCGACATCCGTGCCACGGGAAAGTGAAGTTAATATAGAGAATTTAAGAAAAATTAACATTATTCATGTAAATTCTCTAAAAAATGTATCTCCATATGTGTGCAAAGTTTGAACCGGATTAATTTGGAAAAAATTAATATTTCTTCAAAAGTTTTACAAAAACTGTTGTCACCGGAGATACATATGTGAAAAAAATTTGTATGGGAGCCCCCAACCTTGGGGCCCGATCACTTCCAAATTTCAATAGGAAGCGTTGTCATCGGAGATACACATGTGTTAAAAATTTGAACAAAATCGGGTTAATTAAAAAAAAAAAGACCCGGGGCCCGAGGTCTCCAAATTTTTTACTGTATAAGCCTTGAAATGTTTTATTCTTTTCTGGGTGAGGGCTACGCATACGAAGAGTATATGCTCTGACGTTTCCTTTGCCTCGTTGAAGAATCGGCAGCGGTCCGATTGGGATTTGCCCATTTTTAAAAGATGGTCATGGAATGGGCCATGTCCTTTCAAATACCAGACTAGTGTTCTTAGTGTATGGTGGTCCAGTTTGATGGCCCTGTCCATATGACTAATGTTATATTTTAGAAGCTTCTTGGCTTGTCTCATCCCAGACGAAGAATTCCATTCCGCTTCGATAGTAGCGTTGTCCCACTCTTTAATTTTTCTGTTGATATGGCATTTGGAATAAGCAGTGCTGGGTTCTGGATCTGGGTGAAAATTCCTTCTGCGATTTCTCTTGCGCAGGTGTCTGCTGCCTCGTTTCCTGATATGCCTGAGTGTTCGGGAGACCACATTAGTGTGATTTTGTTGTTTTTGGCCAGTTCTTCTAAGTGGCAGAAACAGCTCCACGTTGTTTTAGAGTAAAAGACTGGACCTTTTAATGCTAGCAGTGCTGCCTGACTGTCTGAGATCACATAGATCTCGGTTCTTCTGTACCTTTTTTAAGTACATTTCAGGACGCAGGCTTCTATTGCTAAAGTTTCTGCCTGGAGTACTGTTGGAGATCTACCTAGTGGTATCACCAATATAAATTTTGCAAAGCGTGTAACAATAAATTAATTCGTGATTTTCCAAGCCTTGAGACAGTAAACCAGAAATGAATATTGAAGCCTCCTGCGGTCGATGGCAAGACAGCATTTGAAAATTTCAAAGTCCAGTTTCGAGCTGCGGTACAACACAATGGATGGGGCGCTGAAGAGCAACTAAACTCTCTAATACTAGCGTTGAGGGGCAAGGCGGCTGATGTATTGCAAATGATTTCAAATGCCGAGATGAGTTCTGGAAGAATTTTGAAAGAGTTGGACTTGCGTCATGGACAATCTCACACCCAGGAGTTAAGCAAAATACAGCTCCAGATGAAGAAACAACAGCGAGGAGAGCGGCTTCAAGAATTAGAACGGGAAATAACCAAGTTAGCACGACAAGCCTATTGTGGGGTTCTGGCTGGTATCTTGGACGTATTGGCAGTTGAAACGTTCATCAATGCTATTCGAGATGAACAGTTGAAGCTTCACTTATGGACTACAGCCAGAGGAAAATCAATGAATGAAGTATTGGCAGCGGCTTTGCATTACGAAGCAGCTAGAGCCAGTTTGTCTACGAAATTGGTTAGATTGCGCAAGCTGGAAACGGAGGACATCACACAAATAAGGGCAATAGTTAAAGAGGAAATCCGTAAATCAAAAACTGGAATCCCTCAGGTAAGCAGCAGCCAGCTTACCTCGTAGCTGCAGACCAGGAAAACTAAGTTACACCAGCTTTACGGGGCGTAAGCTGGTGAAGAGGGGAGAGAGCCCCAGGATCATGGTGAACATTTCCAAATTTGTAAAGGACAGCAACAGCTTGGTTGTTAGTGGTGTGTTGGAAGGAAAACCATGCACGTTTACCTTGGATACAGGAGCTTCCAGGTCAGTTGTAAATCCCAAAGTGGTGTCCAAAGGTCAAGTGGAAAAAGTATTTCGTTATAATTTGAGGACAGCTACGGGTGAAGTTGCAGCAATTAAAGAAGAGTGCTCCTGTAGTGTCATGTTTGGAGGAATACGGATTTCTCATCGGTTTATTGTTGCCAGCATTACAGATGTTCACATCGACAGATTGACAAGGTACAACATCAGAAGGAGTGCTGAATCTGTTCGGGACGAACAGAATTAAGGTGGGGGTAATGCTACGAAAAGTAGCGCAGTAGCGCAAAATTTGAAATGTCAAATTGAATCATTATGTACTGGTGAAAAATGTAGTCAAACCAGTTTGTGCGGTTTTTGTTAAAAAAAAAATGATTGAAAATGTAGTCTATTTTTAGAAGATGACTCATTACATATAAGTATCGTTAGTTGTTAATAAGGGAATAAGGCTACAATTTTCTGGTCTTTTCTCGATATTTCTGTCTAAAAGATTGGAAGTTTCTGGAAGCTTTTCAATGAGTATAAAAGGTGGCGTTCGCTTCAGAGAATTCATCAGTTGTGTTGTGTTTTATTTGTAAAATCCTTTACGAACTCGAAAGCCTGAATTTCGTAACAATATTTTTTGTTATTTTTTGTTAAATGTTCTATTTTGTTTGCATTTATAAAATTATTGGCGTCGCCAAAATGCTTCAACTAAAAAAGTCGCAAAAAAAAGAACCCCTGTTCTAGATTTTTTTTGGGATGGCTGCCTACAGAATTTTTGTCTAAACAGATTATTACGTTTGCATCCACTATATACTAATTGGCTATGCCCCTGACGGACAGAGTGGTTCTAAGGGCCCGTAAAAAAAAACTTTATTTAGGAGCCTAAAATCAGCCTAGGATACAACTGATGAACGACGACGACCACGGTAGCGAAAACGGCTACACGATTTAAGAATTTTCTCATGACACGTAAGTTCACTGTACAGAGCTCGAGCTGCACAGCAGCTAGCCGATACCCTGTTCAAATATAATGCTGACATAACAGTAATTTATGTGATGCGGTGGACGGGGAATGGTGTCTTACAAAAATCAAAATATGACATATATTACAGCTGTCATGCAAGAGATCATGTGCTCGGGGAGGGGTTTCTAGTCTGCAAAAGAGTAAAACCACCCGAATTAATGAACGGCTATGAACCCTTCGCGTGCGGGGAAAATTTAAAAATATAAGTCTCCCTCATAAACGTTCACGCACCTACAGAGGATTCCTCAGATGATGAAAAAGAAGAATTATTTGAATCAGTCGAACGGGAACTCCATACATGCCTTCAGTATACTGTAAAAATCATTCTGGGGGACATGAATGCTAAAATAGGTAGAGAGCCAGTATCCAGGCAGAACTTTGGCACCCATATCTAACACGAGAACACCAATGACAATGGACAACGAGTCATAGAGATGGCAGCAAGCAATAATTTGGTGCTTGCCAGTACAAGGTTTGCGCGTTAAAAAAACCACAAAGCCACCTGGGTATCTCCTGATGGAGCCGCAACCCGAACCTGATGACGGTACGGTCGTACCAAAGTGCCAACGTAAACTCCGACCACTATATTGCTGCATTTGCGAATCAGATTCGAGTCAACATGGCTGCCCTTCGCAACGAATAGACCAGAAACAACTACGGTCAAGCGATAGGACTCGTCCTTAATGCAGGGACAGTGGGGGTAAGATGTTGTGCGTAGAAGAGAAATAAACACGACTTAAGAATACTGTCATTAGTACTGCTGACTCCATCTTACGAAGTAGTCGTGGAGATCGGAACGACTCTTGCCCGTCAACTAGAACAGTACAGAGAGCAACGACCGCACAAGGCGCGGAAGTTCTATCAAAGAGTCCGGGGTATGACGCAATATACACCGCGTTGTACATACAAAGAGGCTAATTTGATCGACGATCTCAAAGGCATCTTAGAGCGATGGGAAGAGCACTTTCATGAGTCGCTAAATGGCGAGTTAACCGAGGAACTGGAGGCTCCACCAATGACCGAAGACTATACTATGCTGCCGCCACCAAGCATAGACGAAGTTAGCAGAGCGATAAATCGGCTCAAAAATAATCCATAAGTAAGTAGATATCACAACATTCAGCAATTATCGTGGTTTAACGTTGTTGAGTACCGCGTATCAACAACTGATCAGATTTACACCCCTGGGCAGGCAATGAAAAATAGTAGACCAGGACGCCCAGATTTTAGGGATGGAAAACTGGATGACATCGGCTCAAAATCAGGACCGGTGGAGAGATATTTTGCGGAAGCCAGGACCGGACCCCTATGGTAGGCCCAAATATGACGATGAAATAAGTTTAGTCAAACAAATAAGTACTCGTTTGGAAAACAGCCTAAGTTTTCATTATCTTTGGTATCAGCCTACAACAAAAATGTACGCCCGTTTTCTAACAATAGACAACAGACGAGAATTTATTTGATTAATTTTTGTTTGTGGAGGTGAAAAAACTATTATTGGTCTCTTGATAGATAACGCAGGTGTTATCGAATTTCTTTGTGGAGGTTACTTACGTGTTTTTTCGTAGATTTAAGCAAATAATATAAGATATAGACAGTAGTGAAAATCCATGTGGGTTAATTAAGTAGTTTATACTAATATAGACAGTAAGTTATTTATTTATTACTAACAATAGTCTTTTAAGAAAATAAGAAAATAAAGTTATGTTTTTATTTATTTTTAACTAGCTGATATACCCGGCGTTGTACAGTGGCCCCCACTGCCCGCAACCACAATGACTCTGCCCCCTTACTGACCAACTCCCTCCGGACCACCCATAAATACTGATCACCCGCAGGCCACCACCCCGGACACCCCACCCACTCAAAGCCACCGGTGCAATTAACCCTGTTTCAGTAGATTTAAGATACGAGTATACATATATATATATATAATCTGTTACATGTACTACATAAACGAAAATCCGCTATATTTTCAGCGGGGAATTTAGTTTGAAGGAATGGATTTTTGCGAAAGTTCTTTAAATCTCTGTCGAACCAATGTCAATCACAAACGCTGCAAGATAGACAAAACGGATCCGTTTCGAATACCGTTTTGAAGCGTTTGTTCGCTGTACGCCAATGGTTCTGCATCACTTCACTTCGACTGATGTTCATATCAGGAAACAAAATTTAAATGCGATATACAAATTTCTTCGCTCGGTCAGCCTATATAGAAAACGACTTTATTTCGGAAGTATCCTATCCTAATCCTGGGTACTTTAGAAAAACTTTGTTGTACGGCTGAAGAACGAATCCCTGAATTTAACTGTACGTCCGAAGATGGGCTTGAGGGTAAACTGATGAGCATTTAGAGCGCCACGAGTATTGCGGCTGAATTCAAGGAGAGGTGGCATGCAGCTGGCTATTTCTCTTGAGCACCGCTGGTAGAAGAAGCGATAAAACAGTGACAAGCAAGAAACGTTCCTGCGGTGTTCAAGCGAATCTATTGATTTCGCTATATTTTTGTCACTGATAAGTTTTATCGCGCGGTTTTGTATTCTATCTAGCTGATGCAAAGTAGTCTTAGGCGCACCAGACCAGATATGGCAATTGTACTCAAGTTTTGGGCGAATAAAAGCCTTGTATATGGTAGCCAGATCAGAGGGAGTGAAGTATTTCTTGCACCGGGCTAGAAAACCTAAACATTTCGCAGCATTTTTAGCGACGGTGAATATGTGGTCCAACGAAGCTTGTCGTTAACGCACATACCGAGAATTGCAAGATTTTCAGTTTCCTCGATGAAATCGCCATTCATGGATAATGGCATGGGGTTAAGGATTCGCTTAGACGACAGGAGACAGCATTGGGTTTTGGAAGCGTTAAATTCTACTCGATTGATTTCTCCCCATTGTATTATGCTGTCAAGGTCAGAATTTAACGAGCTTAACAGACGAAGTTGTTTGAGTTCCACATCAGAGGTGGAGGGACGTTCCACAAACTTATATGAGAAGCTGAGAGTGCTGTCGTCAGCGAAAGAGTGAATTGGATTAGAAGTCACAGATAAGAGATCATTAATAAAAATAAGAAAGAGTGTCGGGGACAGAACAGAGCCCTGGGGAACGCCAGCATTTATGTGGTGTATTTCAGACTTGAAACCGTCCAAAACAACTTGAATTGAGCGATCCAAAATATAGCTTCTAATCCAATGAAGCAGTTTATCATCAACACCATAAGCACGCATTTTAGACAAAAGAGCTTGATGCCAAACTCTGTCAAATGCCTTTTAAATATCGAGTGCAACAGCTTTGCTTTCTCCAAAATGATGCAAAGATCGGTTCCACTGTTCGGTGAGATATACCATCAAATCACCAGTAGAACGTTGCCCACGAAATCCATACTGCCGGTCACTAAGGATTTCGTTGGTTTTAAGATATTTCTTAAGCTGATAATTGATCAGCGTTTTCATGACTTTGGAAAGAATGGATGTAAGTGCTATGGGTCGGTACGAGGAAGGAGACGACGGCTCACCTTTTTTGGGTATGGGCTGGACAAATGCTGTTTTCCAACTTCTCGGGAAGAGTCCAGAAGAATAGGATAGATGGAAAAGCTTACGCAATGGTAATGCCAGCTTGGAAGAACACCTCTTCAGAACTAATGGAGAAATACCATCTGGCCCAGCGGATTTGTGTGTGTTGAGATCATTTAAAACTCTAGCAACTGCACGAGTACGAATAAATATATGTCCCATAGAGTGTTCAATACTCTGAGGTGCAGGAGGCGGCAATGCACAATCTGGAGCTAGCTGCGAAATGCGCAGCAAACAGATTGGCTTTGTCTATAGAGCGAAAGTTCTTTAAATCTCTGTCGAACCAATGTCGATCACAAACGCTGCAAGATAGACAAATGGGATGCGTTTCGAATACCGTTTTGAAGCGTTTGTTCGCTGCACGCCAATGGTTCTGCAAAACTTCACTTCGACTGATGTTCATATCCCTCAGTTCGGGGACGTCTTTGACAGATGCATGGGTGCTATCTTCACTCGATATGTCCATTGGTACAGGTACAACAGCGGTAGAGGTGCTCGCGGAGTATGGGTCGTTCACTAAGCGTGCCGATTGTACGTACCCACTTTTTTTGGCAAGACCACTAAGACTCCTGTTTGGTATCATCTAGTTCATCACAGTGAATAAAACCATCCAACCTTATGCATTGCATGATAACAACGAAAACCATTTACTATACTACACTATTCTGTTCATTTGCCTTTATGTAATCAACTAAAGTTTCACTTGGCATCCAACGATGACGACTACCTAGATCGAAAAAAAAGAAATTGCATTTAATGTCATAACATAATTTATACTTACCTTATACAAACTAGTTTGAATGATTATAATGTTCACTAAAGTAACTTATGCATACGTAACTTAAGTAAATACTTCCTTACTCGTTGATTGATTGGTCACTTTGACATTCATGAAATCTAGTACAATTGCCATTTTGCGACAATTGCGAGAATTTGTTGGAGCGATGTTAAGCTTAACTCGTTTAAAGAATACTCGCAATTGTCGCATAATGACAAAGAAAAAGAATTTGAGTGTTCGAATGAAGTTAGTTAGTTTTTGTCATTCTATTCGGCTTTATTTGCCAACGATTTAAAAATTGTATTTGTACATTAATTTGAAAATGAAAGTGAGATTAAATAGAAACTAGAATTTAAACGTTAATTATAGCAACAAAATTATAATTGCAAGAATTAAATTGGCAAAATATTAAAATATGAATTATACAGTCCACTACGAAGTGTTTTAATAAATCGCGTGTTGCACAACTCCATCTAGGGCCTTTAAGATACGCTTTTCAAGACCAAATTTGAGACTTTCAAAGACCCTTCAAGACCTCCAGAGGCCCATTAAGACCCCTCAAGATCCCTTAAGACCCCAAATACCCTCAACACCCCTCAAGACCCACCTAACCACCACAGACCTCTAAATACTCCTTCTCCAAAACACCTTCCAGGCTGCTCCTCACAAAGATCCCCAAGACCCTCTCTAAGACCCCTCCTACCGAAGACCACCAAACACCACCAAAGACCCCTAAGAACCCCTCCAAGACCTAATCCACCCATCACCCCACCAGAGTAATCCTCCCTCCATCATCAGTATCCTTAAAGTTTCAGCTATATCAGACCGTCCAAGACCCCCACGAGACACACCCCACGACCCACCCCACGACATCCAAATACCCCCCGCCACAAAGGTGGCCGCTATACTATCAAATGCAAGGTCTTCGAGTTAATATCATACAAACAATCCCTTGCCACCTCCACGACAACCCTCTCAACACTATCACCTTACCAATCCAAAAGTTTCGGCATCGGAGATACAGGTAAACAGACATACAAACGTACAGGTATACATACATATAGACATATAGCAAAGTTTCATTTTATATATTATGATTAATTTAATTAAATTAATTTGTAATTGCGTGTTGACAAGTTCCCGCAAATGTTATTAGTCTGTTAGCACAAAGTCACAACCATTCAAAGACAGACAGTTTAAAAAAAGCAAAATAACCTGGTTACTCCTGAATAAATTAATTTACCTGGCTGCATGCCATGTAAACATCCTTTATCCTTTACAAAATAATGGCAAACAAAAACAAAAAGTAAATTCCATTGAAAAGGTCAGGCCATGCAACAAGCTCTGTAAGTGGCACAACATTCTACTAAACGCTACGGGCTATTTATTCTCGGTGCGCTTTTATCAGAGCTTTACCACTCGTCAAAGCAAATTATAAACTTACAGCTCTCACCCTCGTGTGCGACGAAGCTTAGAGAAGCTTGATGATGTCGTAGGTAAATTTTGTATGTAATACAAAGTTGGTTTGTTGGTGGATCTTTTAAATAATTTTACATTTCATTTTTAGTTAAACGATAAGCGGAAGCTAATTCGGATTTGGTTTGTCCAGTGTTCAACAAGTGGTACAACACAGTCCGGCTGGTAAGCAGACATCATCTCGAATTGAAATCAGTTCGATTGTGAATATCTTTCGGATCTGTTCGTGACATCCGAAAGTACACAAGTTTGCGAAACCATAAACGAGCATACAAGTATAGTATGCTACATACAAAGTGATAGTTATTATAAAAGAACTGAGAATACAAAGAATATATTAGCAATTAAAGGAAAAATAAATGTCCTATATAATTTGTATATAATTCGGCAATCGGGAAAAAGAAACAAATTGCTACCTGCGTACCTACCAACAATCAGTAATATTTTAAAAATTTAATCAACTCAGTTAACGATTTTCATATTTTAAAATTAAATTGAACATTTGTTTTCTGAGGACAATTGCCGGATTTGATATTTAAATATTTATAATAAGTTAGAGACGAACCCAGCAATGAATGTGATAAAGTGGATGGATAAATCTAATAATTAATTCAGTTGAAGGTAAATTTAATATAAATTATATTTTTAAATGTGTAAAACAAAGTGTATTAATCATTATAGTGAATGGTGTTGGTCCATTTCCTCGTGTAATTCTAATTTAGAACATTTTATTTAAAAAAAAAAAAACAGATTATTTTGATCCGAAATTAAGAGAAACTATACACAATGTATAATGCAAATGTACTTAATTTAATATAATAATTTTAACACATTAATGTTAAACTGAAAGTTAAATGTTTTCGGATGCGTCTGGAGTTTACTCCTTAAGAGCGATATTCTTGGAATACGCAAAAGGGGGTAAATAAAAGCATCTCTTATAATACTGAAAGCATGTATATACCTTACATAAAAATATATTACTTATATTAAATAAATACATTGTTATTAGAAAGATTAATTTCCTTCAGCATTAACATCATCTGGAACATTATTAATTTCGTGATTAGTAAAGTCATTATTAAATACTGTGACTATAGGTTTGTGGTAACTAAAATACGATACGTGAACGTGGGAAGTTACATGAGTTATGAATCGTGAAAACATCGCATCAATGGTTGTACCATATCTAGTCGTCCCCAGTGTTCTACCAGAAACTAAATCTAAATTAAGTTCTTTTTTCAAAAATATTGAATATTGAAATCGCCGCCAAGTATTAGCGGAAGCTCAACAGTTTTGAGTCCACTTCAATATATGCTAACAATGCCTAGTGCAGAAGTTTTATTATGTCTTTAACATTCTGATTGACTGAAATATAAACAGTAAACCATTACAATTTGTTTATCTTTAAGCGAAGTGCATATCGCGGTTCATATGTCCCGCCCAAAAGCAGATTTGATTTGACTAACGTGCTGGGAATTTGTTCTCTAGAGAGCATCATCACCGACAGCCGTGTTGCGGATCGCCAACATTTTGATAAATGCCGACGTATGATGAAAAGATTGTCATATTCCCTCAACTGATTTTTTCGAGTATAATCCGATCAATTGTATGAAGATGGACAGTAAATAGCCGTGTAAACTCGTTTCTTAATGGAAACATCATTTCATTTTCTCGTCTACCATGGTAAAAACGTTGACGCTCATCAGTAGGTACAATATAAAGTTCTTCTTGAGCTGTGACCCTGGAATTGTTAACGAGCAGGCTGGTTTGAGTGAAAATGGTTTCTTTTAGCAAGAATCGATTTATTTCGATTGTGAGGAACCGTTGCGGATCTACGATTGATGGAACTGTTGCTCTACTAATTCCTTTTGCATTTGCATAGACAGCCATTTCCCACGTGTTTTGGCACCGACGCTCTATCTATTTAACTCTATTTAGATCACCCAATTCAACGTGTGCCAATTTGCCTACTGCCCCATTGGCTAACTGATCATCAACGTCGATGTTTGTGGTTATCATGCAGGTCCTGTGTAAATCGTGCTGAGTTTGTGAAGCTTCTCTCTAGCGACCCTTTATTTTTCGCGACTAGCTCCACACCCGAATATATCGTCATTAGCAGCCGAGTTCGATGTTTCATCAGATGAACTCAAGATTCTCAAATTATACGCATCGACTGAACGGTTATCATTGAATAATCGAATTCCATTAGGACAGCGTTCCTACGATTCCGTTTCTGAGCAGAATCTCTATTCCATCAATTGCCACTCTTGTTTACTCAATCGATCTCCATTGCCAACCTTTGTTAATAATGATGAGAAGTCAGCATTCTCCTGGCCCATAACTTCGGTCAATTTATAAAAAACAATTCCTTTCTATAACTGCTGACCATTGATACGCTGCATTTTTTACCTCCAAATGGGAGTGGCTCCAACCGGTGGCAACTGCCTCAAATCACCAATAAAAATTATGTGCATTCCACACATAGCGGCATCATAATATCCCGTTATTTCTTTCAGTATACCCGTTCTAACATTTCCGCCCCAATCATGCTGACTTCATCGATGAGTATCATCTTGACATACTTCGAATAAAGATCTATATAAACCCTTGACTTCGTCCGATAATGGTATTTGAAAACTCGAAAGGTTTACTTTAAACGCAGTGTGAACAGTCGTGGGCGCCGTGGCTCAGTGGAAAAGCGCATGGCTACAGAGCAGGGGTTCGTGGTTCCAATCCCAGTAACACCAAAAGTTTTTTTCACGGTGTTCCAGCTCTCGCGAATGGGTGACAAACGTTCCGAGAGTAATAACTTGTCACGGAAAGCTTCTCAATTCGTCGTTCAGATCCGCCCTTAAATTGCAGGTCCCTTCCATTTATATCCAAAAATATTACATGCACTACGCAAATGGTCGCGAGAAGCAAGGCCTTCGATTTGTCGCGCCGAATATTATTATGAACAGTCGTGCCTCGTATAGCAACCGCGGCTTTCCCTGTGGATGCACATGCAAGATAGGCATTACAATAACCATCCGTATCTGTGAATCGATTACAAATATCGATGATGAGTTTGATGAGAAAAGACTTCCCACATCCAGCAGGATCAGTCAAGAACAGTTGTAACGGGTGTGTATTTTTTGTTGTTAACAATCATATAATATGTTGTACCAATTGCTTTGCGTTTCGCATTATAATGAGATCGAGAAACTCTGGAGTCTTCATCAAGTTGTCTTACTTCTTCCTTCGTTTTTTGTTGATTTGCATTAGCGTTTTGAACTTTCGATTGAATTCAAAATGAGTGTTTGTATTTTTAATTTTAGGGTGTCAAAAATTACTTCATCGCAAGCCGAGTGCTAACCAATTGTTTTAAAACAAGTCTCATCAAATTCTGACTAGTAGAAGCCGATATATACCAGTTCCAGTCTTCCATGCGTCACACACGGAATATTAAAGATGTTGTGTGAGATATTGCTGCTCTCTCTAGGTCGTGTGAAAGGTAAAAAACTAACGACTTCACTTTTTGTTAACGCGTAACAAGTAAACGCGTAACAAAAGTTAACAATCGATTTCACTCCCCTTAAAATGTGTTGAGAAATATTTTTCTATGTATGAAAATCGATTCTTTTGGAGTAATTTGACCCTTTTTTTAATAGTTTGACCCTTTTTGAGGCCTTTATGTACAGTTTTTGGTACATCTGGAAAGTAGTGAAACTTTTTTTTGCTACTGAAGCAAGTTGAAGGACACACATTTTCACTAGACACTTCGTTCGAGACGCTCGAAACATGAGCTACATCTTCTAATATCAAATCATAATTTTCCTTAATTTCTGAATATGTTTCTATTTCTAATATTTCTAAATATTTATTTAAAGTTATTTTTTTGATGTCCCCCTTAATATAGCATTTTTTTAATTTATTCTTTCCCTTATCTCCGTCTTTCCATTTTCCTTTCGGGGATATCTATGCCGTATTTGGATAACCAGATAGGAAATTCTGGACTTTTACGGCCAGGAAAGCCATAAAATTGACGATTGGGTAAACATCTTTTGCTTGCTACACATGTTGGGATTGCACAAACGATCCCGGATGTTCTTTTGTCGTCCTTAATGCTGTATTATCATTGTTATTGTTGGTGGGCTGAAAAGCCTTGTGCACTGTGACCTTGAGATCTATTGTGCATCCCAGATATTTACCACAATATGTGGTGGCTTAGTTCCTTTATGAATGCCACCATATCTGCCAGGTCGGGCGGTTTGACATTTTGACATGGAATTGTGTGAGCCTTACAACCTTTTCCTGGTCAGGGCGTCATATATGAAGCGATGTGTACTGGCGTTTCTTTTGCCCCATTGCAGAAGCGGCAGCGATCCGCTTGGGATTTACTCATTTTTATTAAGTGGCCGTTAAATGGGCCGTGTCCTGTCATGTCCCAGACAAGAGATCTGAGGTTTATCTTTAACTGCCTTGTTTATGTCGTTTATGTTGTATTTGAGAAGTTTTTTGGTTTGTCTCATCCCAACTGATGATTCCCATTCTGCTTCGATTGCGATATTTACCCACTCATTTATTTTGGTCTTGAGGTGGCTTATAGAATAGGCCAGGCTTGGTTCGGGGCCGGTGAAAATTTCTTCTGCGCTTTCTCTTGCACAGAGATCTGCTGCCTCATTCCCTTCGATGCCTGAATGGCCGGGAGACCACATTAGGGTGATCTTGTTGGTTTTCGCCAGTTCTTTTAGGTGGCAGTAGCAGTGTTTTGGAGTTGAAAACTGGTCCTTTTAATGCTAGCAATGCGGCCTGCCTGTCGGAGATCATGTAGATCTCGGTTCTTCTAAGTCTTCTTTGAATGCATTCGATGGTGCAGGGTTCTATGGCTGATGTTTCTGCCTGGAAGACGGTTGGGGATTTTCCTACGGGTATTCGTATTGTGGTTCTAGGCCCGAATACTCCTGCACCCGTCCCTGCTTCTGTTTTAGATCCGTCTGTCTACCAGATAGATGCATGTTTATGATATTTTCAACTTGATTTCGTTATGGTACTATTGTTGAGAAGTTCCTTTGGAAATTAGTTGTTTTTAAATTCTCTATAGTAACTTCGCGTGCCCGTGGCTGGCTGGATGGCTGGCGGACACACCAAATCTTATTTTATAATACATATTTTATAAAAAAATTGCTAATTTTCTTAAAATTGTATACGCATGTGTATCTCCGATGGACAACACTTTTTGTAAAAATTTTGGAGTGATCGAGTCCCGGTTTCGGAAGGACCCATACAAAATTTTAAAAAATGTACCCTATTTTCTTCAAATTTTATACACACATGTGTATCTCCTATGGAAACACTTTTTGTAAAAATGTTGGAGTGATCGGGATCTCAAACAATTTTTTTAAAAAATTTACCCGATTTTATTCAAACTTTGCACATTGTGTATCCCCGATTATAGAATTTACACGAACAATTTTAATTTTTATTGGTTTGTTTTATTACCATTGAGTCTGATCGAAGAAAAATACCACTATCTATGCTGATTTTGTTAGTGATGGTTGTATGTCCTGGTTTATTTGCTTTAATTTGTATTTGTATTTGTATTTGTATTTATTTATTGAATTTATAAGCATTTTAAAACAAAGTGTCTTATTTATAATACTTATAATGTATGGATTTAAATTAAAATTTAATTGAAATTTCAAAGAGAGTAAAAAAAAAAAAAAAAAAAAAAATATATTAACTGAAATATTATTTTATAGAAGTTATTGAAGTTATTATACATTATGTAAAAATATTGAATTTTTCAATGATAATCAATGTTTTAGAAATATTTTCAGCATTTATATAGGTTTTTTAAAGAGTTTTCAAAGGAAATATAGCTGTTCAGACCCCTCAAGTTCGCCGGCAGGGAGTTCCAGAGGCCAACAGCATGTACAAAAAACTGATTCTTAGAGTTTCTATATCTAAAGGTTGGGACAATTAGAATATTACTTCTTTGTGATACTGGGAAAATTAGTTTCTCGAAAAGATAATTAGGAGATCTAGTTTGTATGAGTTTAAAAAAAAACGTTAATTTGGTTTGTTATATTAAGTGTTGTGACTCTCTTTTCAGCCTCGCTTTTGATGTGTGAAGTGGTGGAAGTCCCAAGAGCTGCTGTTGGACAAGTCCTTATCACACCTGTTGCACTTAGATAGATTAGTCTCTGAATTTTATTTAGTTTTGAGCGTGTCGTAGATTGCTTTGTTTTTGGCCACCATATCAGGGCTGCGTATGAGAGCCTGGGTCTGATAATGCTTTGGTATAGCCATAGAGTCATTTGCGGGTTTATTCCCCACGTTTTGCTGAACATGCGTTGGCAAGTGAAGTAAGCTTTATTAGTTTTGTTGGTAATGTATCCCATTAGAGAGTGCCATGTAAGTTTTTAGTCGAACATGACTCCCAGTTATTTGACTTCTGGCATTGTTTGGAGAGTTTTGCCTTGGAATCTTAATGTGGGAAGAGTTATTTTCTTCCTTTTTCTGAAAAAAGTGCATACTATATTGTCTGAGTTAACACTTAGGTCAACTTCTCTACACCATTCGTTTACTAGTTTGAGAGCGAATTTCATGCGTTCTGCTATCGTACTCTCGAATTTACCACGCACCATAAGGACTAGGTCATCCGCATAGCTAATGTTTGTGATAAGAATATTCTTAAGCCTGTCTAGTAGTTGGTCCGTCAACAGTAGTCATAGTAGTGATGATAGGAGTCCTCCTTGTGGACAGCCTCTGGTTGCCGCTACTGTGATGAGTTCGTCAATTGGTTTAAGGAGTAAATGTTGAATGAGTGGTGACATATGATTGCTGTCCAGGGTCTATCATTTCTTTTGCTGTAAATCAACTTACCCAGTTTGTTTGGGATCCCCAAAATTTTTCATTTTTGGTCCATGGCTCTTGGATGAGAGCTATGTCCCAGTTTTTGGCTGCAAAAAGCTGGCAGTAATTGGCAGTAGCTGCCTTTGATCTATGTAGATTTATCTGCACACACTTCAGCATTATGTGCGCTGGTTGGGCCTTTTTGTCTATCATATGGGCCCTGTGTTTTTGAGCTCGCGGGAGGCTGTGTATGCTTCGTTGCAGCTAGGCCGTGCCTTTTTGGATTGTCTGGCCTTGTTTAGTTAATTTGCCCTGTCGATCCTGTGTCCTGAGTTGGGTTTCTGTGGTCGGTCATCAGGCTTGTTTTTAGAAATGGTGGCGACTGGGTTATGTTTGTGAATGTCGATAAGGTTGGGTTGCCCTGGTTTTGATGGCCCTTTGCTGGGTCCAGCTTCAATTGCTTCTTGTTTACTTCTTTGTTGTTATTTTTTGAGTCTGAAATATACAGACCCAAGAGCCAGCTTACTTTGTAGTTTGAGCGCCTGCTTATTTTATCGTTTGTTTCGTTTTTACTATTCGGCAGATAAAGATTTGGTGGGATTTTATCCTCCCCGAAGATTTTCATTTTCCATGGTTTTAGAATTGGGATTGTCTCAGTTATACATGTTGCCGTGTCTTTATCCACGCAGCTTACAGAAAGCCACCCATTTCTGGTTCTACAGCCCAGAAAATTAGGGCTTATACCGTCTAATGGCTTTTGTTATGTCACTGTATCTTGGCACTTTATTTGATCAACTTGTTTCCACTTCATCGCTTGGACCAGTTTTTTCCGTGGTGCTGGATGTTTCATTCTCTTTTATTAGGGGGTATGCTTGCCTGTCCCGTTTCGGTGGGTTTTTCGGAATGGAGTCGTTTGACCGGCTCCGTTTGATGGTTGTTGAAACAGTTCTGTCCTTGATTTTAGTTTGGCACTGGGCTAGAGCCCCGTCATGGGTGAGTCCCTTTTTTTTGAGAAAGGTCAGTCTTTTCCTCGCGGTTCCACTTAGTTGTTGTCTTTTGTTCTTCTTGTCCTCTAGGTCTAAACGTTGTCCAAGCATTTTGGCACGTTGGAGCATTGTGCAGGACGTAGTCCACGGTAATGTTTGACGAGTCTGTACTGTCATAGTTTGTAATTTCACAGTGTACAGTGGTGAGAACTCTCGTGCTTAAATATAAAGGAGTACGAGTGGGTGGCTAGGACCGGACACCGGCTATAGAGCCAAATATGATGATGATGAGAGGAAGCATCCATGCCCAGTTAAAACCTCTACCGGCCCATTATACCCTTACTTGACTGGTCCCATCTTCTTTGCCAGTTTCTAACGGCTTCAGCACGTGCTGTTCTGCGATTCTCGGCTCTTGTTTTTTTTTTTGACGCGCCCGGAATCGAACCCGGTGTCCTCCGGTGGGAGCCAATAGTTCTAACCACTGCACCACCGACACTGACAACTGACCATTCATATGCTCTTTGGAGGATAGTTTCACATCAATTAACATTCCCAGGTATCTAATTGATGGCTTAGATATAATTGAACAATTACCAACTTCAAAGCTTATTGTCTCTCTTATTTTTCTACTGGATATTAGTAGAGCTTCAGTTTTATGTTCTGCCAACTTTAATCCGATTGACATCTGCCAGTGCCAGGTAGTCCTTATTGTTGCATTGCATATTGCGGTTTTTAAAATTTTTTTTTATGCATAAACTGATTGCCAAGGGAGAACTCTCTGAATGACTTCCGTCATGGCAATAAGGGTGGCTATGCCCTTTTTAAAATTAAAAATAAAATAAAAAAATGGAGGTGTGGGCACAACACGACTTTCTTTAACGGATGGGACCGTAATCTTCAGTAAATGTATATTAAGTTTTTCTTTCAAATTTTTTTTTTAATTTTTTTTTTTTATATTTTTAAATTCTCTATATTAACTTCGCGTGCACGTGGCTGGCTGGTTGGCTAGCTGGCTGGATGGCTGGCTGGCTGGCTGGTCAGATTTTCTGATCTATTTTTAGCCCACTTTCCATCGCCCGATTTTATTGAAATTTTGCACACATGTATATTTCCGGTGACAATACTTTCTATTAAAATTTGAGGCCCCTCGGACCTCGGGTTCTCGGTTTTTTTTTTAAATTTTTCTTGTATATTCTCTAATCGGGGATACACACACACATACACACTCCGTGCTCGTTTTGTGGCAAAATCATCCACCAAATGATGCAGCGGCAGCGAACAGCGCTGCTCACATAGCACAGAGCTTAGACTTTCCCGTGATCTGATGCGATATAGCGATGTTTAAAAATTGTATATTGGGGTCCCCAAGGGGCCGATCGCTCCAAATTTTTACAAATAGTGTTTTCCATCGAATACACACATGTGTACAAAATTTAAAGAAAATCGGGTAAATTTTGTAAAATATTTGTATTGGAACCCCCCGACCCCGCGGCCCTAGGAGCCTCAAATTTTAATAGAAAGTGTTGTCATGGGAGATATTTAAGTGTGCAAAATTTCAATAAAATCGGGCTGTAGGAAGTGGGTTAAAAATTTATCACAAGATTTGGTGTGCCAGCCAGCCAGCCAGCCAGCCAGCCAGCCGGCCGCCACGGGCAAGTGAAGTTAATATAGAGAATTTAAAAAGTAAAGCGTATAATAAATATTCTCTGCTCCTTAACAAGACTAGAAAATCAAACAGGCTAAAATCATCATTGGTCAAAACTGATCACATTTTTACTCTGAGCTAGACGATGGAAAAATATTTCCATATGGTATGTTCGCATCACTTTTTATTTAAATATCTATTCTTCAAGCATAGACAATACCCAGATGTCTTACGCATACGGAGATATAAATAAAAAAAACTTGAGTTCCATATAACATCAACACTTAAGTACTTATTAATCAAATGGAACAGAAATCTTATTAAAAGTATCGTACAAATAATGCGAAGTCATTAGATCGGGCACGTATGCCAAAAATATATTTGCCTCATAAATAAACAAATGCATGGGCATGCTCAGATAATAGAGCTTCAAGTTGTTAGTGTGTAATATTTATTCAAGAAAAAATGTACCAAATCTTTTACAGTTACAATGCGTGGAAAGTGGTGAAAATTCATAAATGTGTGTGAAAAACGTTCGAGAGTTATAGCTGGCATGGAAAAATTCTCAATCTGCCTTCGAATATGGCTTTAAATTCTTATAAGAGTTATACTCGTGTATTGCACACAAATGGTCGCGAGAATCTATAGACCTGGACCACAACGGTCTGTAGCGCCAAATATTATTATACTTAGTAGAATATTTGAAAGAGCGTCAATTGAATTAGTAAAATTTAATCTATGTTTGTTTATTGATTTTTTAACAACTAGAAAAAATTAGCAAGAGACACAAACGTGTGGCTTTTTCGGCTATAAATAATTTTTTTTGCTAAGCTTTACGCTCTTTAACAGGCACTTGCTAATTGCTCTGAACCAATCAGGAAAACTCACATGTTTTTTCAAAAGCCATGCACTTTTATGGAAACATTATTTGTTTATTTATTAGACCAATTTATTCACTCACTCATAAGATTGTTTTAACTTCACTTTTCCTCTGGTAAAGCTATTATTTCATACATAATTATTTATATCATACAAATGTGCTTTTGAATGGATATCTACAGCAAGCAAAACTAAAAGGTAAATTTTTTATTTTATTTATTGCACACTTGTATTGCTAAGTGCTTAGTTCCACATGATTATAAAGGTTAAGAAGGGGCAAAGAGGAGGATGTCCCTGAACTTATGCTTTGAATGCCTGCTGATCGTAGTGATACGGAAAAACAGATCTTGGCAAGGTACTCCCCAAACATGTTGTTCGGCTGAGGAAAGTGTCTCTGAACTTAACTGTACATTGGCCATTTAGCGTCCCATGACCTACGAGTATTGCGGTTGAATTCATGAGACAGTGACAACTAGGAAACAACTGACCAGATATGACAGTTTTACTCAACTTTGGGGCGAATAAGCGCTTTAACAGAAGCCAGATAAGAGGGAGCGATATATTTCTTGCACTATGTTTTGCTCAATTTTTGGCGACGATTAATATGTTGTCATTCCGATGAAGCTTGTCGTTTACGCACATACCGAGAATTGCAATTTTTTAGTCTCCTCGATGCAAGTGGCATTTATGGATGGATAATGGCTGTGGGTTTACGATTCGCTTGATTCTTTCAAACCTACCAATTAAATTAAAATTCAATAATTATAAACAAGTTGTCGAATTTGTCTACCTGGATTTGCACGTAGCCAAAACCAATTCAAAACGTGTCTGTGTTTTGGAATGTGAATACAGTTTACAAAAAATAAGTAGTCGCAAAGAGCGAGAAACGTAAGATGTGGTAGTGGGAAACAGAAAAATTTTATATGGATTTTGCTCTTTAGTTGATTACTAATACAAATACGTTTTGGATAAAACTAAGCATGTATCTGTGTACGATCGGAACAGTCGGGCTTTCTATAGAGAAGGTTTTGGATAAATCTAAGCATGTATCTGTGTACGATCGGAACAGTTGGGCTTTCTATAGAAAAGGTTTTGATTAGAACTCCTTTCACTACCACCAGTTAGCGTGTTTCTTTCTACACTGTATTCGCAGTTCACAAAATGGCCGATTTTTATATTTTTTCACTGCATTAGTATGCGTACAGTTGAGCTCTCTATATAGAAGGTTTAGTGTATGTTTGGGACGCTCTAACTAACCAAAACCTTCTCTACAGAAAGCCCAACTGTTCCGCTGATACACAGATACATGCTTAAATGTCAAATGTTTATGTATAGAGCAAAATCAATATAAAATTTTTCTGTTTCCCAATACCACAACTTACGTTTCTCGCTCTTTGCACTATCATCAGTTAGCGCGTTTCATAAAATGCGTCTGCTTATTTGTTGTACACTGTATTCATATCCCTCAAATACAGTTGATTTTCGTATTTTTTCACTGCATTAGTATGCGTACAGTTGGGCTTTCTCTAGAGAAGGTTTGGCTTCGATGGCAAAGCAGTTTTTTTAAATGGTATGGTCGTAGTTTTGTAGGTTACATTTGGTTCGATTCGTGGTCAATTGTAGATTTTAGGAGGAAAAGAAAATTCTCAATAGAAATTTTTTTTTAATTTTGTTGCAGCATGTAGGTATGCCAGGTGATAACGAAGAAGGAATTCACCCCAGTATAGTCTGGGGCTTCACATAAATAAGAGCAAAACAAGTACAAGTGCGAGCATAAGATCCAACATCTTGGGTCAATTGTACTAGCCGATAACAGCATGGCAACAGAATAAAGATTGCTGGCGCACGGTTGCTTAAAGCCAACAAAACCTACTATAGTTTGCCGAGACTATTCAAAGATTTTCAAGGAAGGCAGGGACGGGACTCCGGTTGTAGACCTTGAAAAAATGTATATTATGGGCCCTTGAACCTGGCGCCCGATTACTTCGAAATTTGTACAAAAATTCCTGTCATCGGGGATTAATTTTGAAAAAATTTATATTAGGGCATCTTGTGTGTGAAAATGTGGATAAAATCGGGCATAAGAAAGTTGGTTAAATATTGATTGCGTCATCTACAATCCATAAACACTGCATTATGACAATAATCTGAAGGTAGTCCAATTGATTTTTCTGAAAACTTAAATTAGATTTGATGTTGTATGTACTTTTTTATAAGAACTAAATTTAAATGTTTTTCTTTATTCTCTTACGTACAAGAGATTATTCAAAAATCAATAAATGTGCTTTTACCGCTTACGTAATGACAATCATGAACTTTAAGCCTTTGTGCGCTTAAACTAATCTATTGCATGTAGTAAATCAAAGTTACAAGACTATTTTTTTGCCATGCGACATTTTCGAAGGTTGATATAAATAGAACTATATACAGTGTGTTTCGTCGGCAAGTGACTGGCCGGAAAATTCGGAATTGTAAAATTATCGCAACAAATCCTTTAAATTGGGGGTCTACCTGTAAAATTTTGTAAGTTATACGTTTTCAATTTTTTGATTACTGTTGGTGACCCCTTTTCACAATTTTTATCATGTCTCCCAAGCTCGATTTTAATTCTGTTTGTGGTTTTTAAAAGCTTATGAGTCACTTTATTGGTTAATTTGCACACTAAGCCAGTTTTTTTAAGGAATCGGCCTGACACTGCCTGGCGAGTTTAGTACTGTTGCTTGCGGCAATAATGGCTTTGATAGCGGATTGGTTATCTACGCCGACCCTGCCCGCTATTCCGGTATTGTGAGGTAGGGCCCTTCAATCCTCTCTTATCTCTTAAGATATCTGGAAGATACTAGCAGAGTGAGGAAGCTTGAAAGTTTAGGGATTTTAGAGTAAGCTCCAGCACCGACTCCATTTCTCATCTTTGACCCATCGGTGAAGTACATCATCGGAGGTACATCAAAAACCCCCATAGCTCTCCTGTCCTTCCAACTTTCTCTAGTTGGAACCCCTACCGCAAATGAATGAAGTGAAGTTTAGGAGTGCAGTAGGCGGTTAAAGATGGTATCATCTCCTTTGGTAGCAACTGCAGTACATTGCAGTGGCCGTGTGGTTTGGTAACAAACCACCCAGATTCTTTGATCCGAACCGCGCCTCGGTAGTAAGTGTAGGATTGTGTTAAGGGCATCGGTGGGACAGGGCCGAAGGCCTGAAGTGATCTACTTAGCTTGCTGGCATTGTACTTTTTAATTAACGCCGGCCACCAGACCAGCGCCCCATAGGTAAGAATAGCGGAGCTAACCCTGCCCAGAGCACTTTCCATGACCTCACTGATCACGGAATCGTACTGTACTGACACAAGAATCACCGCGTCATCTGCATACGCAACAGCTTTCGTCCTGTCCATTCCAAGTGTCATTTGGACCTTGTTTATTACCAACAGCTACAGTAGTTGCGATATCGCCCCTCCTTTGAGAGTGCCTCTATCGACTGATTTGGTGATACTGCTACAGCCATGAATCACCCTGCTACCTATCATGGAGATGATCCACCCCTTACTGAGTAAGTGCCTCCTAAATAGCATCAATGTGGACATTGTTAAAGGCGCCTTCTATATCGAGGAAGGTGCCAAGGGTGTATTTCTTCATATGAAGGGAGTATTCAATTGTACGTACTACCTCGTGGAGTGCTGCCTCTGTGGACCTGCCTTTCTGCTCTTTTGATACAGCCGTGTCTTCGAAACTTAGTCTTATGTGATAGTTTACATTTTTTTCAAGTGTTTTCAGCAGGAATGACGATAGACTTAGTGGTCTAAAATCTTTCGCCGATTCATGACCTCTTCTGCCTGCTGCCTGGGGATGAACACTAGTCGTACTCTTCTCCAACTTTCCTGTAGCTAAATCGTAGGCAACTTCTGAAGGCTCAAGTTTCTTGAGCGTGAGTACATTATAAACAAACAAAAAACAACCCGTAAAAATTTTTCATGTAAATTCTCTAATAGGAGATAGGTATGTGTTAAAATTTGAAGAAAATCGAGCTAATTTTTAAAAAATTTACATGGACACCACACGGGTCTCAGGGCCCGATCACTCCAACAAATTTACAAAAAGTTTTGTCCATCAGTGATACACATGTGTTTAAAATTTGAAGAAAATCGAGGTAATTTGAAAAAATTTTTAATAGAAAGTGTTGTCCCCGGAAACACACATATGTGCAAAATTTCGATAAAATCGGGCTTTGAGAAGTGGGTTTAAAATTGATCGCAAGATTCCACGACAAACCGACCTACCGATCGACCGACAACCAGACGTGCCACGGGCAAACGAAGTTAATATAGAGAATTTAAAAATTACATGGGCACCCCGGGCCCGTCCACTCCAAAAATTTTACAAAAAATTTTGTCGATCGGAGATACACATGTGTATTAAATTTGAAGAAAATCGGTTTAATTTTTTTAAAAATTTTTTATGGAGCCCCACGAACCCGGGGTCCGGGGTCTCCAAACCTCTCCGACCCCGTGGCCCGAGGGGCCTCAAATTTTAATAGAAAGTGTTGTCTTCGGAAATACACATATGTGCTAAACCGACCGACCGACATCCGTGCCACGGGCAAGTGAAGTTAATATAGAGAATTTAAAAAAGGATTACTCAGCCAGTGAGCTAAGCACGGGTCTTTGCATGGGGAAAAGTGGGTGTTTGCTAAAATATTTAAAGATTCAGCCGTTGATTCTGACCAACTGCCATCCGATCTTGTTATAAGGGTCGGACAAGAGTTTTCTTTGGATATAATCTTACATATTCTTGCCGAGGTGGGCGCCGTGGCTCAGTGGTAATGCACATGGCTGCTGCGCAGGAGGTTCAGGTTCGAATCCCAGCAACATCAAAAGTATTTTTCACGGTGTCCCACCTCTCGCGAATGGGTGACAAACGTTCCGAGAGTAATTAATACCTTGTTACGGAAAGCTTCTCCAATTCGCCGTTCGGATCCAGCCTTTAATTTTAGGTCCCTTCCATTTGTGTCCAAAAATTAACATGTGCAGCACAAATGGTCGCGAGAAGTTAGGCCTTGGACCGCAATGGTCTGTCGCGCCAAATATTATTATTATTATTCTTGCTGAGGCCTTGGTAGATTCAATGGATTGACAGACTCCATCCAGGAACGTTTAGCATTCCTGATGGCTTTCTTATATGTTTTAAGGCAGTCCCTTCAAGGGTTACCAGCCAGAGGGCTGCTTTACCACATTCACCGCGAATACCCTTGACTTGTGATGATATACTCCGTTAATGTAATTTAGTTTAAGAAATAAACAATATTACGGTACAAATATGAAAGGAGAATAGAACTATTAACCTGGAGTTTCAAATAAACAAAATGATCGCAATATTCTTTAAACGATTATAAGAGAGGAATTTTCATAAATTTTTAATATTTTAGGCCCATAAATTACACTTTCCAGCAATATAACGCCCCCATCCACACAGCGCGGCTACAGGAGCAAAATGTGTGTTTCCCACAATACTCACCCGAACGAAAACGTATGGGGTTGGTTTGTCCGAAATTTTTATGAGTCCGATCAACAGTACCGAGACCGAGCAACTTTTTTTCAGCAAGTTGGAATAGAATTTCACTCAATGACGAATTGGTGAAGTTATCATGAACAAAGGAGACTGTACTCATTATTTAAGCTCAAAAATACACGTTGTTTTTCACAATAATACTCCTTATAGAATAGTCATAATTTAAATCCCCTAATAACTAACTGAAGTTTCTGTCCAAAAATATGTTTTCATTTTAAATTAAATATAAAACAAGCTTACCATTAGCCATTCCAAATGTTAATGACTATAATTATAAGCGTTATTTTAAGCTATGCGGTTTTTATGTTTTTATTTTGTTATGTTAAAAAAATTTAATAATGATATTATATGTAATCTAATCTATTCTTAATCTTCAAGATAGTAAATTCTTCGGTTTAACAAGTGTCTGGCTGAATGCTGTGTACATCGGATTGATATTCTCTATATACGAGTATTAGCACAATGAGATCACATTTCCAGTTATTGATATTTACATTAGTAATAAGTTAATTCAAGAGCGTTTATTTACATACTATGTGATACCGAAATACACGTCATATTCCATGCCGATGGTCATCCGTGGTTTTGGAATTAGCACAAAATAAGTTTACCTACAATATTGGTGATTTTAACAAATAAATAAAAGTTTTGTTAACATTTTGTTCAAATTTTTCTAAGGAACATTTAACTGAATGAAGTGTGTTCACAAAGATTTCAGGATGACATTTTATAACAAAATTAGTGATTAGATTTTGAAATTAAATTATCCTTTCCACCTACCTTTCACTAAATAATTTCCTGAGAAGTATGTAATATCATGTTAATACATCTTCCGTTCGATATCATACAGAAATACTGCGTCATTTTTAAGAAGCTTCCGATCCGACGAATTATTGGCCAATTATTCTCTTCGCATTTAGGGAAGTTTTAGAACCGAATTTTATCATTTCTAACTTAGGCGATGAACAAGAGAACTAATTTGGGTTCAAACAACACCAAGCTCATGGCTACTGTGCAGGGTATCGTTCAAATCCCAGTAACACCAAAAGTATTTCTCACGGTGTCCCACCTCTCACGAATGGTTGACAAACGTTCCGAGAGTAAAAATAGCTTGTCAGGGAAAGCTCCTCAATTCGCCGTTCGAATCCGGCCTTAAATTCTAGGTCCCTTCCATTTGTGTCCAAAAATATACATGCGCAACACAAATGGTCGCGAGAAGCTAGGCCTTGAACCGCAACGGTCTTTCGCGCCGAATATTATTATTATTATTATGGAACAAGCAACACATATAACTTCATACAAGTACAAATACATATGGTATAGTGATACATATAACTTTTATGAAAAAGTTATAATAATTTATTTCAGGTATTAAAGTGCTGAAAGACATTGATGCGTTCCTTCCTAATGATGACGACGGCAGAACCACAGTATAGCGTACAACGGTATATCCGCCTCCTTCCGTACCCACCTGAAATCCACCATCGCACAGAGTTCAAGAACTGTCTTCTTGTTTGGTGGAAAACGCCCCCTTTCGGAGGGAGGGGTTCCATCGTTTTTTTTTTAGAAAAATGCATTTTTCTAAATGTTTGAAGGAGGTTTGAGGGTTAATTGATTGGTATCTCATCAAAGTTAATACAGGTAGCTATCAATAAAAAAATTTATCCGAATCGAACCCACGCCAATGGTAGGGTTAAAAAACAATAGAGGACATGTTTAAAAGTGGGCGGAGCTAACGGTTGGTATCAATAGAAAGGTGAATATTTGTTGTAAACAGCTATGCTATTTTTATGGGGGTGGCTCTTTTATAACAACGGCAGCATTTCATATATACTAATTAACCACCCACAAACATCAAAGCACTAAGAAAAATACATTTTTCACAAAAAAACTTAAACTTGTGGATGCCTTTTTTTTCCAAAGATGACGGTTTATGAATTCTGGGTGGCGGTGGCTTTAAGGTGGGCGCGGATGAAATACCGTTTCCCGCTATACTATAGATTTGCCGCTGACGACATTATGCTATACATAGGCGGCTCAAGAATCGAAGATATTCAAAGAAATTTGCAGAGTAAATTCGAAGAATTTCGAGCATACTGCGAAGCATGGAAGCTTAAGATTAAGAAAGGAAGAACCTCTGAAAATGTTATTTAATTCACGCTATCTGAGTAGGGTGAACACAGAATGCTTCAGAACTGCACGTGGCCGCAACTATCTCTGACTGGTGGAAATGCGTCAACCCTCCACGTGGTGGCCACTGGTAATTTTCCTCCAGTACAGGAAAGGCGAAATGATCGGGCTGGTCCCTTCAAAGTAAGGTTGGCGCGAGGCCAATAACCTCACCCGTAAAAAAAACATATTACGGAACCCCAAGTCAGCCTCGGATACACTGATGAACGACGACGACCACGGCAAAGAAAACGGCTACACGATTTAAGAATTTTCTCATAGTAGCTAGCAAATACCCTGTCCAAATATAATGCTGACATAACAGCAATTCAGAAGATGCGGTGGACGGGGATTGGTGTTTTACAAAAATCAGAAAATAAAATATATATTGCACTTAATGCAGGGAGAGGAAGTTCTGAGGCTGAGATGCCAGGCGTAGAAGAGAAATGAACACACCTTAGGAATACTGTCATTAGTACTGCTGATTCCATCTTGGGCAGTAATCACAGAGATCGGAACGACTGGTTCGATGTCCAATGTAAGATAGCGACTGAACGTAAAAATGTTGCGTATCGAGCAATGCAACTATCTCGGGTCAGCTGTAGCAGCGGATAGCAGCATGGAACCAGAAATACGCGCACGGTTGCTTAAAGCCAACAAAGCCTACTATAGTCTGTCAAGACTCTTCAAATCCAGGAACTTAACATCCAAGCTGCTGGTATATAAGACAATGGTCATACCAGTACTTACATATATGGATCCGAGACTTGGGTGCTTAGCAAAAAGCATTCTGACCTACGGCAGTAGAGCCAAATATGATGATGATGATCTGATATTGGAGGTGAAGGCCCTTTGTAATCAGGTATTCGTAGGAACAATTTAACATGTGTGTATCCAATCTGGTAAAACATCAGTCGTTCATCTATGAAAAAAAATCCGAGATCTCGAGACTTCTATCATGTCATTTATATAAATACAAATACAGTTCGCAAGTTTCCTCGTTTCCTCATTTTATACACTGCATTTTTTTTTTAATTATTTGGGCAATATAAATAATTTAAAAAATTGAATTTTTTTTACATGAGCAGTAACAAGAAATTTTACTTTCTTTAAAACATTTCCGTATCTCCTGAGTCAGAAAAACAAAAAGAAAACTGTCTGTCTGTCTGTGTCCACTCTACAGCCAAGACAGCTGAACTGATTTACATAAAAATTGATATTTAAGGTTTTTACATAACCGGAAGTGGCAGTTTACTTGGACAGTTTATCGAGTTTTTGCAAATATTTCAAGATTTCTTATGCTAGGAAATCTGCTAACTACATAAGACATAAAAAAACCACAAAAAATTTTCCGACCCCGTGCGGTAAAAGGAATTCGTGTTGTGACCACACTTACATTTTATATATACACATTATAGGAAATATATGTGTGGTAAAAGCCGACTTAAACACTAGCAGTAACCACGTTTTCATGCAATTGCCGATTTTGCTTTTGCACGTCAGTTAGTTTATAATATATACTCGTACTTCATATTAGAAATAAGGTGAAATAATAACTATTATCTTATTTTTCTTACACTTTCAAGGTTGATTGTGAAAGCATTAATATTGATGAAATGTAAAACTGTGAGCTATATCAGGATGGAGGTTATAGAAAGAAAGGAAATAAAAAAATTATATAACAGAGTTAGAGTTGAAATGAAATAACTGTGAATTAAAAATGTGGAAGCATGTTAACGGTATCACATCTCTTTCACATTCACTTTCCAACTCCAATACATTTTGGTTCCTTTTGATTGTATGGAGTTTATGCTCTAACAGCACCAAAGGAATGGAAGCAAATGATACATCCTCACACCGTCTAAACATATTGGGAGATATCCAATTTAATCAGGACGATGGTATTGTAGCTTTTCCTGGTGGAACATTTGAAACAGCGCGGATTACTTTGCCGGTGTCGGGTTGGCAGTGCAATTGCTGGAATGCAACTAATGAATTCAAGGTGAGTGCACAATTATCTGCTGGTGTAGAAGTATATTGCCAACAATGTCAATGATTTTCACTCGGTTTATGAACAATTATTTATTAATCATTTTAACACAACGCAATTGGACGAAAACTACAGAAACAAATTAATTTACAAATAATGCACACAACAAAGTGTACTGAATTAAATAATAAGCAAGAAATTAAAAGCTGATTAACTTTCTATTCCATGCAGAATCCTGGCTGTTAATTTTTGTATAAAAACATTTCAATGTATATTTCATTTTATATATTTTTTTTTAGGATGAACTAGAATGTAAGTGCCAAGGAGATGCCCTTGTTCGTATTCCACAGAAGTTGTATCCCTTCATGCAACGCTTAACAATAGCCTCGGCAGGCTTGCCAATTCTTCGAAACACGGGATTAAAGGTATACTCTTCAACTTTGCAGGATATGTAAGTCTCCTTTTGGTACACAAATGGAAACATAAAAAAATAATAAACTAAAGTATGTGTTACAGAATTCTTTCGGACGTAAGGAATCTAGAGTCTATAGAGGATGGAGCTTTTGAAGGTTTAAAATTACTTCGAACAATGTATGCTAGCTTAAGTGTTTTTATTTTCCAATTTAATTTTTTTTACGTATACATTTTTAAACCTTTCCTCAGATATATTTCACATGCTTCGAGGCTGACTTTTTTATCTCGGAATGTATTCCAAGGAATATCCGATACGATCAAAACGATGTAAGTGAATAGAGCGCAACTCCTTAGGACGGCTAAAGAAGAAAACACGTTTTTTTTTAATGTTGGGTAGAATGGTATCAGCACCGATATCGTAAATACTCGTACTTTAATATAGTTTATTGTGTGAGTGCAACTTTAGTTTTATGGTCAATAACTGCTTAACAGAGAATCAAATATTGGTTAAATAGTTCTGGTTGTTAGTTAGTTGTCAGATGTGATCAAATAATAACTTAAAAGTAGTATAGAGTGTTTAAATAAAACACCAGCTATTCGTTTTTAATTTCACAATTTTCTCTACATCTTCATTGAATCTAGAATTTACTATATTGCAAGTTCTAAGACGCGTAAAAAACCATCGGAATCAAAAATATCTGAAAACAATAAAAGAAACCCTAGTTTGTATTACAACGAAATATTTATCAATTTCATTTAAAACTAGCTGAAATACCCAGCGTTGCCCAGCTGCCCCCATCACACTGTCCCCCCACCCAAATGACCACAGAGACCTACCAACACCCTCCGAGGCCGACCTTAAGATACCCCACAGTTTTCAAGGCAATCTCGTACAAACAACACCTAGCCACCCACCATGTCAACCCCCGTCATAAAGTTTTTGCTATATCGGATAGACGGTCTTCGAGTTAATCGCGAACAGACATACAGAAATGCAGACATACAGCAATACAAACATACAGACATACAGACATACATACATACAGACAGACAAACAGACATACAGGCCTCTTAAGCAAGGAAGTCACTTGGGAAGTCAGCGAATCATACACACATAGTGACCACCAAGCCATACTATGTGAAATTGATGGAGTGGGACCAAATCAGAAACTTAGAAAGAAAGCGGTGGGAAAGCGAAATCATTTGATGAAAAATTGTTCCTTTTCATGTTGGAGGATACCAGTATCTCAGGGACAGCGACGGAAAAGGTGTCTAAAGTCATGACCTCGCTAAGAAGAGCTTGTGATGCAGCAATGCCGAGGAAAGTATTAATCGGCCAACGCAAATCTACCTACTGGTGGAATGAAGAAATAGCGGAACTGCGTCGAAAGTGCCTACGAGCCAGACGGCAATACCAAAGAGAAAGTCGTAGGAACATTGATGATCTGCGCCAGCACTATTGTAATGTCCGATCACAGCTTACGACGGCTATAAAGGCAAGTAAACACAGATGCCTCAGGGAACTGTGTCAACAAGTTGAACAAGACACCTGGGGTAGACCGTATAGAAAACAAAAGTTAAGGGTAACTCGGTTACATCCCCCTCGTGCCCAATAATGCTGAATAGTATTGTAAACGTATTGTTTCCGCAGCAAATAGAACACGACATTAATGTAGGGATAGGTAATCCCGATGAAGAAATTGCGCCCGTGATGGCCGATGAAGTTTCTCCAGAAAGGTATCCAATAACAAGACCCCAGGACCAGATAATATTCCTAACGTGGAGCGGAAAAAACAGAGACTTGTCCTATTCCCTAAAGGGAAAAAAACAACAGGCGAACCATCCTCATACCGTCATATATGTATGCTCGACACAACGGGCAAAATCTTAGAAAGAATTATCGGCGATAGGCTACAGGAAGCCGTAGTACAATCAGGCGACCTTGCAGAACTTTAATGGCTTCCGCAAAGCACGCTCAACAATTGATGCCATTGATTTTGTTAAAAATTTGGCACAAAAAGCGATAGATGGGAAGGAACAAAAAAGTATTGCACCATAGTCACCCTCGATATCAAGAATGCATTCAATTCAGCCAAATGGAGTTGTATATTCAATAAACTACGTCGGAGAGGTACCGTCGTTCATTTTGAGGTTGGTGACAGATTACTTTAGTAACAGAATTCTGCTATACAACACCGACAATGACTTGAAGGAATATATGGTTACCGGAGGAGTTCCCCAGGGGTCTGTGCTGGGCCCTTTATTATGGAATATAATGTACGATGATATATTTACGCTCCAAATACCTGAAGAGGCAGAGATTGTCGGTTTTGCACATGACATCGCAGTCTTCATTGTGGTAAAACACAAGGAAGACATAGCCGCAATATGTAATGCAACAATTAGGACTATCCGGGATTGGATGACGTCAATCGGATTAAAGTTGGCAGAACATAAACTGAAGCTCTACTAATATCTAGTAGGAAAATAAGAGAGACAATAACCTTTGTAGTTGGTAATTGTTCAGTTATATCTAAGCCATCAATTAGATACCTGGGAATAGTAATTGATACGAAACTCTCATTTAAAGAGCATATAAATGCTGCCAGCAACAAAGCAGAGACTGTATGTTCAGCACAGTCTCGAATTATGCCTAACACTGGAGGAGCAAGGCAAACAAGAAGAAAGCTTTTTTGGCTAATATTGTCTCGTCCATCCTTTTATACGGAGTGCCAATTTGGGCTGACGCAATGGATAAGGTTAGCCTCTAGCGAAAGATGTCATCTATCCAGCGCTTGAGTGCTCTAAGAGTGATCTGTGGCTTCAGAACCATATCGAGCGATGCAGCGTTTGTGGTTGCGGGTATGCTCCCAATCGACTTACTGGCCAAGAAACGTCAGGTGATTTATAGGCGCCGGGGGTATCTAAAAAGAGCCGAGAACCGCAAAACAGCACGCGTCGAAGCCGTTAGAAACTGGCAAAGAATATGGGTCCGGCCAAGTAACGGTAGATGGACCCATAGAATAATACCATCTATAGAGTTATGGGCTGGTAGAAGTCATGGAGAAGTAGACTTTTATCTCATACAGATATACAGACATACTGACAAACAGACATGCAGGCAGACATATATAACTATTAAGATTATATATTTATTTATTATATATTAAGATGAGAATCACTGAAAGAGAGCCCATTATATTTTCGTTTCTGTTTAAAATTTGTAAACCACTGAATTGGTAGAAGATATGGAGCAGATCAACAAGTTTATTGCGCCACATCGATTTCATGCCCTAATTTAAAAACGAATTATGCTCTTTTGCCTTCTTTTTATCGACGTATATACTTATAAATAGGATGTCCTAGAAGATAATGTCATTGATTTTAATTTCCAGACGAATTGTCAATAGTGGGCTTATTAAAATCCCCGACATGATGCACTTGTCAACTAAATCCATTATACAAATGCTGTAAGTTGTTATTTTAAATTCAGGTTAAATCAACAAAAGAATAAATATTTACTGCATTTTAGAGATCTCGAAGGTAATCACATCGCACGAATTGACAGTAAATCTGTCAAAATAAAGACTGAACAACTGTAAGTAATAATTTTGTTTCAATTAAAAAATTCCATTTAAAAAAAATTTCCAGAATTTTAGATAACAATGAAATCGGCGAGGTGGAAGATTCGGCTTTTTCAGGATCACATATTGGAAAATTGTAAGAAGTGTTTGATAAAATTTTTAATTTTTAAATACTTTCATATTCAATATTTTGTAAAAAGTGGTAGCACAGGCCCAGCATTACAGAATTACATTGAATTATTTTCCATTTTATTTCTATTTAGAAGTTTTAAGGGAAATCGAGCGCTTAGAGAGATTCATCCATTTGCGTTCGCTGGTATAATGAACATTCTAGATTTGTAAGAATTCCTTTTTCCTCAAACATTTAATAGTAACAAAATGTATAAAACACGATTATAGAATTTTCTATGTACAATTTATTCAGAGATTTATCCAGTACATCGCTCGTTGGCCTACCATCGGCGGGTTTAGCCGAGCTTGAGATCCTTCGGGTGCAAGATACGCATACACTTAAGACAATTCCATCTATTTATTATTTTAAGGTATGTTGTAGGGGGAATGCGATTTTTTATATTATTCAGTGATTTTCTTGTAGAACCTACAAACAGCGTGGCTAACACATTCATTCCATTGTTGCGCTTTCAAGTTTCCCTCAAGGCATGATCCAATAAGACATGCACAACGACTCAAGGAAATTAAAAAGTGGCAGAAAACCTGCTCTGCGACCGAGAGCAACGATAAGAGTCGAAAGCGAAGATGGGATTCTAGAAAAG
Source organism: Nephrocerus scutellatus (assembly GCA_947095585.1). Taxonomy (NCBI): domain Eukaryota; kingdom Metazoa; phylum Arthropoda; class Insecta; order Diptera; family Pipunculidae; genus Nephrocerus; species Nephrocerus scutellatus. The sequence continues at coordinate 35,104,950 of OX352761.1, forward strand.
CAGACTTCATAGGTAGTTCGGCAGGTTCCGAAAACTTTAATAAGTGCGTTCTATTTGCATTATTAAATAATATAAGTCACATTAATCTTTTATATGTTTAGCCATTTACACAAGGTAAAATTAGAGACTGACGCCGCGAGCTTAATAAATTCGGTACGAGGCTCTCCGATTATTTCCACTCTCCATGATAATCGGGAAAACCCGGCTGACATTGTAGGCGACTACCTGTCCGAGGATTTGGGACAATTCCATGAGACTACAGACAATGTGTCACACGATAATGAGTTAGATGCTTTTTGTGGCAACTGGACATTTAAGTAAGATTTTAAATGTATTACATACATATAATGTTATTAAGAATTAAATTGTTTTCCTTTTATTAAATATATCATGTACGTTCATAAAGCTGTCGTCGCTCTTATATCTTATCCCGAATATAAACTTTCTATTAAAAGATCAAATTTACAAAAGTTATATGCAGTTAGTTGAAGTTAAATTACCCTGTTTGCTCTATAATAGATTGTGTTATGAGGGAACCTATTGACGGCACATACATAGCAGTTATACATGAACAAGTACTGTCCTGCTTTAATATCATATACGAGTATGTACCTATTAAGGGCACAAAAGTCGCTCTGTGCTTTTCAAAAATTACTGTAAACTTTTATATCTAACTTAGGTAGGATTTACAACTCCAAAGGGGCCTCGCAACAAATTCCTTTCTATTGCAAAATTAGTACTATACATACTTGGCTCCATACATGCATGCATGCATGTTCTTCTTAACGTATGCTCATAAGTCAGTGAGATGGATCGTACAGTTTGCTAGCACTCGGAGACCGGTTTGGTTTCTCAATTAAAGAAATCATATACATTTTTCTCATCTACCAGATCATCTAGATTCCGAATAAACGTGATACGATGTTGTGTATTTTTCACCAAATGAATTGCTTTATGTATAGGCCGTCCAATATTAGTTGAAACATCCCGATATGCGGAGTAGAATTTCTCTTACGGGGATGTGTTTCTATTTGTGCATATTTGATTATTGATTCATGAAGCGACTCTTTACTCTCAATAAAGTTAATGCTTGCACAATTTTCCGTCTACTAAGTGTGGAAATTTTTGCTTGTGCGCCGTAGCTGTAACTGTTGGGCAGACATCGGCGAACGCTGTTCTGTCCCATCCCATCGACGCAGACGTAGGGTAGGCGAGGAAGCGTACTTGTTTTAATAGGACACACATGTGTTTGTTGTTGCGAAATTATCTTGTGTGTTGCAAGTATGTTGCAAATACAAGAAAACATCCGATGTCAAGACTGCACGTGAAAGCGCGACATACTTATGAAACTGGAAAATGGAAAAATAAGCTCTCGGAAATTTGTAAAAATAAATGTTTATTATTTATTACTAGTTAAGTACCTGGCGTTGCATGGGTGTAAAATTTTACACTAATATCGCCCCCAAATCCCATCCACAGATCCCCCCCATAGCTTTGATTTACCATCACTATAGTGCCCGGTATTGCACGGTTGTAAAATTTGAACAAATATCGATCCGATTTCACCAATACATCTTCTTAATAATAAAACTATAGAATCAACACTAATAACGGTCACCCCTCACCTATCTACTTCTCTCCTTTAGATGTGTCTTACCATAACTATTCTTCTCCGCGACCGCGAAAACTATAGAATCGACACTTATATCGGTAAATCCCTCACCTACCGACACCCTCCCGAAGAGATGTCTTACCAACTCTCTTCACCTCAACGACCCGGAAAACTATAGAATCGACATTAATTCGGTCACCCCATTCCCACACCTATCGACCCACTCACTGTAGAGGTATCTCACAATCACTATTCAGCTCAGCGAACCCGAAAACTATAGAATCGACACTAATAACAATTTTTTTTTAGTTTTTTAAGTTTTTTAAATTCTCTATATTAACTTCGCGTGCCCGTGTGTTTGTGTGTGGATTTGTGTGTCATGGAATCTTGCGATCAATTTTTCCACTTCCCATAGCCCGATTTTATTGAAATTTTGCACATGGGTTATGGGTTGTTTTTTTAAATTCTCTATATTAACTTCACTTGCCCGTGGGTCGTGGTCGTCGGTCGTCTGTCGTGGATTCTTGCGATCAATTTTTAACCCACTTCCCATGGCCCGATTTTATTGAAATTTTTCACACATGTGTATTTCCGGAGACAACACTTTCTATTAAATTTTGAGGCACCTCGGCGTTTTTTGGCGTTTTCATAAATTAGTTAGTCAAAGAGTTCTCAAGATAAATGTTCGTGTTTCTTATTTGCTCAGAGTATAAGCGTGCTCTAAGTGCTCAGAATAAAATGATCTGAGCTTTTTCAATTTTAACATCTGATGTCAAATGTCTGTTTCGATGATTTTCTCCTACAATAAAAAAAAATGGCCCAGGATCGAGGGGCTCCCATATCAATTTCTGCGATTAGAGAATTTAGATGAAAAATTTTAATTTTTATGGGTTGTTTTTTTTTAAATTTATTTTGCACTTAACAGATTTATCATAAGTGCTATAATTTTTGGGATATTCACAAAAGCTTGAAAAACTTTCCAAGTAAACAGCCACATCCGGTTAGTCGATTTCCGCTAAAATCAACTGTGACGTCTAAATTTATGTAATAAGTTTAATATGAACTTTTATCCTCATCAGTTCAGCCGAGTGGGCTTTAGAGTGGACATAGACAGACAGACAGACAGAGTTTTTGAAGTGAAAACTTCTTTTAGCGCGGCACGCATATTTTAGATGAGATAAAATCTCTGAACTCGCGACACCGTTACCGAGACGCTGGTGATATATGCATTAACATTGAATTTGAACTACTGTTTTTGCCAATAAGAATTGCGTAAACGACCATACCACGCTGAACGCACCGGTTCTCCTCCGATCACGGAAATTAAGCAGCGTCGGGCGCGGTTAGTACTTAGATGGGGGGAACCGCTTGGGAACACGGTTCGTCATCATATAAAATATATGTTTTTTTTTTGTGATTTCAGATTGTTTATTAAACCAGATTATTTTTTTCATAATATTATGTACAATAAACAATTACAGCAGGACATTATTTTCATATTTTGCAAAAAAATGTCTTTAACATAGCAGTTTTAGTATAAAACATTGAATTTGAAGTAATGTTTTTGCCAATAAGAATTTCGTCAACGACCATTCCACGCTAAACGCATCGGTACTCGTCCGATCACCGAAATTAAGCAGCGTCGGTCGCGGTTAGTACTTAGATTGTACTATGTCCAATCAACGCAATATTAGCTTATTCACGAGATATTTAAATAACTTCGAATCAAAATTGTTTATTTCCTATTTTAGTTACCATGAACCTATAGTTTTTTTTTAGATTGTAATAATTTTAATGATAATGATGATGATACAAGAGTGGTCGAAATTGTTAACGATGATTCATAAAAGAATATTAAATGTATTTTAAAGTTTATAATAATTAATAAAATACAATTCATAAATAAAATGCAATTCATAACCCAATAACCCTAGTACCCATCTAAAAAATGTCTAACGCGCCAAAATAAGTTTACACTTCTGTCGGCACTCCCGGAGTGCTTTACTTGACTTTTTTTTTTCAATTTTTCTGACTCAGGAGACACGGAAATGGGTAAATCTGCAAAAATATCGAGTTTGTAAATTGTCATGATTACTATACTTCCTTTTACTTTGTAAAATAAAGTAAAACAATACATAAAATATTTAAATTTTTTCGTGTAAATCTCTAATACGCAATGTGCAAAGTTTGAATAAAATCGGGTTACTTTTTAAAAAATATTATATGGAAACACCTAGGCCCTGGGACGCGATCACTTCCAAATTATTGTCGCCAATGATACACATGTGGCCCTTGGGCCACTTCCAAATTTTTACAAAAAGTGTCCATCGAATAAAACACGTGTGTATAAAATTTGAAGAAATTCGAGTAAGCTTTTTAAAATATTTGATTGGGAGCCCCCCAACCCCGGGGCCCGATCACTTCCAAATTTTTACAAAAAGCGTTGTCCATCGGAGATAAACATGTGTTTAAACTTTGAATAAAATCGGGTTGAATTTTAAAAAATTATATGGGAGCCCCTCGGCCCTGCGGCCACTTCCAAATTTTACAAAAAGTGTGGTCCATCGGTAAATTATCCATTTAGAGAAAATCAAGTAAATTTTTTTAAAAAATTGTACGTGAAGAGAAAACTTTTTACCCCTTTTTAAGCATATTGCGCACACGGAGGAGTATATGTTTTGGCATAGTTAAAGTGTTTACAGAGAAGGAGTGCAGAAAGCTAAAATTTATATATATTTAAATTTTTTTAATTTATATATAATTTCATAGGTATTGCTGGGAATAAAGGCAAACAACACACGTTAATGACGTATTTGTACACGCCCGCAGCTAACGTTATAGAACAAAATTCAATAAAATTGAAAGCAATGATTATAAAGGTTATACTCTTTAATAAAAGAACCTCAATAACGTTAAAAGTTAAAAATTTAATGAATTACGTTCGAATTTCAACCATAAACCTCTAGTTTAAAAAAAATCCGGTTAGTTTTTAAAAAAACTGTATGCGGCCCCCGATCCCGGAGTCCGATCACTCCTAAAATTTTTCAAAAAGTGTGATCCATCGGAGAATTTTAAAATTTTTTATTTTAAGAAAGTCGGGTAAATTACACATGTGTGTAAATTTGAAGAAAATAGGGTTAATTTTTAACAATTTTATATTGGCACCCCACGGCCCCGAGTCTCTAAATTGTAATAGAAAGTGTTGTCACTGGAAATACACATGTGTGCAAGGTTTCTATTAAATCGGGCTTTGGGAAGTGGGTTATAAATTGATCGCATGATAGCATGACAGACACACAGCCAAACAAACAAACATACAGATCCACGGGCACGCGAAGTTTATGTAGAGAACTAGCTGACCCGACAGACGTTGTCCTGTCCCACTTTCAATAAATTTGTTTTTGATCGTTTTGTGAACTTGTGAAAACCTATTTGTTTTGCGATATCGAGTCACAGTATTAGTCACATGATTGTGTAACATTTTTTAATTTTGTGAACTACAGGGTGACTGACACGAAGTGTTACCAAAAATAAACGCCACAAAGTAAAAAATGTTCACAAATATTTAAATTTTCGAATTGCCATAGCAGTTTTCGATTTGGCCACCCTTAGCCGCGATTATGGCCTTCAAATGGCCGACAAAGCTATTGCATGCAGCACGAAAGTGGCTCTGCGGTATTTTGGTCCATTCCCGGCGAAGCGCTTGCTTGAGATGATCGACAAATCCGGTGAATTTGATGGCCTTTGGGTGAAAATGAACCGCGGAACGTTGTTTCTCAGCCAATCTTGATTGACGCGCGCTTTATGACTCGGCGCCAAGTCCTGTTGAAATGTCCAGGCTTTGCGGCCGAATGTTTTTGTGCCCAAGGCTTCAACGCTCCCTCCAACACATGATCCCGATAAATCTGAGCATTTATCTTAATGCTACGGTCCAAAAAAACGAGCGCTCAGCCGTTACGGCGGCCCAAACCATCACCATCGGCGCCGCTTGGTTTCGAGTGGCAATCCGTTGGTCCAAATTTTCAGTAGAACGACCGGGCAAGTAAATCCGGTCGTTTTGCTTGTTCACATATTGCTCAATAACGAACGGTGACTCATCGGAGAAAACCAAATTCGGAAAATCGCCACTTTCGTGCAAGCGTAACAACTCCTTTGCTCTTTCCACTCTAACTTTTTTTGAGCATCGGTGAGACCATGCGTTTTTTGGAATTTCAAGGCCCTTAGTCCAAGATGATCTTTCAATATGTGCTGCATCCGTTCGAGCGAAATGTTCGCCTCGCGAGCCATTTTTCTGCCGCTACTGCGCGGATTCCGAGCCAATTTGGCCTTCACCTTCCGAATGATATCCGGCGATTTTGCAGTGCGTTTCGGTCCACCACCATGGCGTTTGCATGCTGCCAGTATCGTTATAACGATGTATGGTGCGATACACAAACATTTTATTCACATGAAGATGTTTTAACTGGTTAAAAATATGCGGCTGTGGTTTTCCAGCCAAAAATAGAGCAATCACACTATTACGCTTGAATTCCATTGCGGATAACTTTTTTTTCTGAATATATCCCACTAAAATGCTTTTGTATGCTTGTAAACAATGGAATGAGCTGTCATTAGTGTGAATGTCATCGCTCTGTCATCACTGGTTTGACAGCAATGGCAGTCTGAAGTTGGTAACACTTCGTGTAAGTCGCCCGGTAAGTAATTGCTCTACCGATTTGTATGAAATTCGGTATGGTCTTTTGAGGATCCTCTGGGGGGTCTTTTGGGGGTCTCTTGAGGGTCTTTTGAGGGTATTTTGAGGGTCGTTAAAGGATCTTTTGTGGGTCTTTTGGAGGTCCTTTGAAGGTTTTTGGGTATTTTGAGGGTCTTTTGGGGGTATCTTTGGGAGCCTTTAGTAGGTCCTTTCAGGGTCTTTTGAAGGTTTTTTGGTGAGTCTTTTGGGCGCCTTTTGTAGGTCTTTTGGGGGTCTTTTGACGGTCTTTTTTTATCGGCGAGTCTTTTTATGGTCTTTTGGGGTTCTTTTGGGGGTCTTTAATGATTTTTGGGGATTTTGAGGGACTTTCCGAGGTCTTTTTGCCCACAAAATCAAAGAAGAATGTGTCAAATGACATTTGCGCACGTAACCCAAACAATTGGAATATATTGGAATAATTTTAATTTTAGGCTGGAATGCGTTTTTCCAAAGTTTCCATTTCACCGAAAACATTCAATAAAGTTTTTTCCTCAAAATATATCCAATTTATCGTTTTCCAAATTTTCCCGAATTTTATTTTGCTAAAAATATCTCCGGGAACATAACGAACAAAACAATTTTTGCTGTTTATCCGAATTTTTCGACTTTCCTTTGTAATTGTCTTTGTTTCCTAGGACTATAACGAACAAAACAAAAAAAAAGCATTACGCTAATCCATCGTTCGGAACGTAAGTTATGGTCGCGAGTTCATACATAAATCCTATGGAAAACAGCACTTTCAGTTTTTTTCCGAATTTTAAAATTTTCCGGGCATATTTTCTATTTTTTTTTAGCATAAACCTTATTCGGACTATGGCGAATTTATAAAATAAAAGCCAAATCGGTCCAGCCGTTTTCACATTTTTATTTTTTATTTATTTTTTTTTTCACTTTAAAACCTATTCTCATACCTACCAAATATACATAAAAAAATTCATAATAATCGGTAGAGCCGTTTCGGAGCAGTTGAGAGACAAACACCGTGACACGAGATTTTTAAATATTAGACTAGTTGTTCCCGGGCGCTTAGTAGTGACGCCACCCCCACTTACACCCGCGTTTCCCGGCTGCCCCATCCCACCGACCCCCGCCCACTTACACCCCAATAACTAACCAACTCACCAATCCAGAAAACTATAGAATCGACACTTATACAGGCAAAAAATGTACACTTGTTCGAATATTCTTTATATGAAGATCATATGCAGGGAAAACTACATTTTCCACCCCAGCGCCACCTATCGGGTCCAAATTTTGTCAACGACTTTCTTTTTATTTAAATATTATATGGTGTGAATTTGAGCCAAATTGTTCCATAAATAAGAATTTTCGGAAAAAAAAAACGATACCAGTGCCACCTAGCGGGGCTGAACCAATTCAGAAACCTTCGCGGGCTCATGCACAACAATTTTGCTACGGATCATCACATGATCAAATGCATAGTTTACGATTCTAAAAAGGACATACACACAAACATTCATTTTTATATATATATAGATTTAAAAAATGTGAAGATTGAACATCATATGCTTTGAGCAAAGATAAAAAAATACCAGATGTCTTACACTTATGGACGGATGCTATGTTCACAAAATTATTTTCTGTATTTATAAGCCATATCTATTGTCTAGTTATATAATAACAAATTATCATATACACAAACCTAAAATTTAAGTTCCATATACTCTTCTACACTCAAGTTTACTTGTTTTTCTTATGCCTAGTATATTTAACTTCGACGTTTAAATGTGGGTTCATATAACATCAAATGGAATGGAACTCAAATTTTATCGAAAGTATCAAGTACAAATAATTCAAAGTCATTAGATTGGGCAAACGAGCCCGATCTAAAAAAAATCGATTTTTCTTAAATGAATGCATGGGTATGAGACGTCTGCATATTATATTATCTGTGTTTCAGCTTAATACATCGGCTGCGTCACACACCAAGCAAAGGGTTCTCTTTGAGTTATTTTTATAAGAAAATTGTTTGCATTTTGAAGCATTAAAATTTTTACAAAAGTTTTGTCCATCGGACAATAAAATTTGAAGAAAATCTGGTTAATTTTTTTAAAAAATTTGTATGGGGCCTCACAACCCCGGGGCTTGGGGTCTCCAATATTTTTACAAAAGTATTGTGCATAGGAGATAGACATGCACATAAAATTAAAAGAAAATCGGGTTAATTTTTTTAAATAATTTGTATGGGGCCTCACGACTCCGGGGCCCGGACTCTCCAAAATGTTTACAAAAGTTTTGTCCATCGGAGATACACATGTATATAAAATTTGAAGAAAATCGGGTAAATTTTGTAAAATATTTGTATGGGAGCCCCCCGACCCCGACGCCCGATGGGTCATAAATTTTAATAGAATCGTTGTCATCGGAAATATGAATGTGTGCCAAATTTCAATGAAATCGGACTCTGGGAAGTGGGTTAAAAATTGATCGCAAGTTTCCACGACAAAAAAACACACAAACAAACACACGGGCACGCGAAGTTAATATAGAGAATTTAAAAATGATGATGTGGCCACCATACGACTTTCTTTTACTGACGAGCCGGGAATTTTTTTTTGCATGTTCTCATAGTAGTTTACTACTACGACTATCACTTCCGTTTGGCCGATTTCCGCCAAAATCAACTGGGCCCTCCCAATTTATGTAAAAAGCTTAAATATGAATTTTCGTCTCAATCAATTCAGCCGTCTGGGCTGTAGAGTGGACACAGAGCCACAGACAGACAGAGATTTTTTTTTGCTTTTTCTGACTCAGGAGATACGGTAATGGGTAAATCTGCAAAAATCCCGAGTTCGAAAATTTTCATGATTACTATATTTACTTACTTTTACTACTAGTAAAAGAAAGTAAAAGAAAGTGAGTTATTGGTTTCTTTTTCTACTGGGAATTTTAATTTATTGTGAAACGAATTAAATTGTAATTTTATGTTTTTAACATTAGACTCTGATGTGGCTATTCTCTGATGTTGGATTTTTAGTATAATGGTAATTTCATAGTAAATAATTGTTCCAAAACCATGTCTGCTAAAATAGGTGATAATGGATTTCCCATTGCTAGACCAGATTTTTGTTTATAACAAACATTTTGGTATTTAAAATAATTGTTATCAATTACACATACGTTTAGTATTTCTAAAAATTCTTCTCTTCTTTGATATCTATCCATCTATCTATTATTGCTGCTTTGCAACAGTTGAAACTTAATCGTGTTTTACAGGGAAACTAATAATATTTGTATAATAATATTTGTTAGGTTGGTTACATTCGTTTAATCATATATAAATGCAATTCATTTCATTTCATTTATTCATCTTCTTAAGTATAAAGTACAAGAGACCGAGTCTTAGATTGTACCCAATGATTTGAACTAATAAATATAAGTATAAACCAAGATATAAGCATGACAAACAACTGATATATTTAAATAATAAAGCAAGAATTACTTGAATGACAAAGTTCATAGAGAAAAGGGATAGAGTGAAAACAAAAATAAAGTAGAGTAAGGGAAAGTAAGGAAAGGAGCATATGGTCTGAAGAATTCATGGGGGATTATTGCAAATGGCAATGATCGTATATAGCCCTTTTGAAGCGCGATGTGTTTAATATCAATTTCACAGAAGGCGGCAAAGAATTCCACAGTCGGGTGGCATGAACGAGGAAGTGTCTTGAGGAGTTAAGAAATGTATATTTATTTATATAAGGGTGCTATTCCTAAATGATCGAGTGAAGCGCAATTTATTGTATAAGTAGGCTGGGGCACGCGATTCAATGATATTGTGTAGGAAAATACAGTTTCTGACATCCATAAGCGGCAGAAACCGTCTTTATGAGCAACCGAAAACGTTTTTGAACCAGGCTGAGGTGTGATCGTATCAACGAAGTTTATACACGTATCGAACCACGTCATTACATGCCACTAACAGCTTATGTTCTGAGTATGGGAGTCAAGTTTGCTATAGAAAGAATATTGTGTAAAATTAAGGATTGCGTCTAGTTTCTAATGGTGTAAAGTCACTAGTTAGCCACAATAAACAATATATGCAACCGACTATGAAGTTAAAATGGTTTGAACAGGAAATATCAATATTTATTTTTATTCACGGGCTATTACACAGTTAGAAAAACTTATTTGGCCAGGTAAATCGGGGGAAAGTTGGAAGCTTCGTAATTTTCAAGTGAAATTGCAATAATCTGCGACTTCATAGGATTCAATTTTAAACCAAAACAAGAAGTCCATTCAGTAATGGCTGTCAAATCTTCATTTAAACGACAAACAATACCCTCTTTAAGGCATATAGGCCTCGAAATGTAAATTTTAACGTCATCAGCATAAATGTGAAAGTTTCAGTTTTTAAGAACCCCTGTTAAGTCGTTTGTATAAATACAGAATAGAACCGGTCCCAAAATAGAGCCTTGTGGCACACCGGGCTTAATGTGGCTATACCACGAGTATGAATCCCCAACGAGTACTCTCTGATAACTATTTGAGAGATAGTCTTTTAAGAACTTAACAGAGTTATCAAATTCATCTTTGCTTTTTTACTAATTTTTTTAAATTTGTGATTCTGTGATTCGAACCACGAACCTCCTGCTCAGTAGCCATGCGCATTTCCACTGAGCCACGGCGCCCACTCTCTTTCTTATAATCTCTACGTTAGCTACGTTAACTACGTTTTCATCAATAAGTAAAAGTTGTAAAGTTTTAAGAAAATAAGTCATCTCATCCTTTAATCTTATTAGTGAAATGGCATATTTTGATTTCTAAGTTTAAAATCTTCTTGAAAAATAGGTTTTTTGTTATTTTTAAATTCGCTATATTAACACCGCGTGCCCGTGGCTGGCTGGCTGGCTGGCACACCAAATTTTGTGATCAATTTTTACCCCACTTGCTAAAGCCCGATTTTATTGATTTTGCACACATGTGTATCTCCAATGGAAAACACTTTTTGTAAAAATTTGGTAGTGATCGGGCTCCGGGGTCGGGGGGCACCCACACAAAACTTATATAAAAATTTCCCGATTTTCTTCAAATTTTATACGCATGTGTATCTCCGTTGAGCAACACTTCTTATAAAGATTTAGAAGTGATCGCGCCCAGGGGTCGGGAGGCACCCCTACAAATTTTATAAAAAAAAGTACCCGATTTTCTTCAAATTTTATACGCATGTGTATCTCCGTTGGGCAACACTTTTTGTAAATTTTTGGGAGTGATCGGGCCCCAGGGTCGGACCACTATCCTGTTGGTATGGTGCTCCGAGCGCGGATTGCATCATCAAGAAAGGCAGCATCCGCGAATCAGATTCGAGTCTACACGGCTGCACTTCGCAACTAAGAGACCAGAAACAACTACGGTCAAGCGATAGGACTCGCCTTAAATGCACGAAGAGTAAGTCCTGGGGCTGAGATGCCGGGCGTAGAAGAGACATGGACACGCCTTAAGAATATTGTCATTAGTACTGCTGACTCCATCTTAGACAGTAATCGCAGAGATCGGAACGACTGGTTCGATGTCCAATATAATATAGCGACTGAACGTAAGAATGTTGCGTATCGAGCAATGCAACAATCTCATAGAACGCGGGCACGCGAAGATGAATATAAAGAGCTCAGAAGATAGGAAAAAACAGTTCACCGGCGAAAGAAAGCAGCCTGGGAGAAGAATCTCGTCCGTGAACTAGAACAGTACAGAGAGCGAGGACCGCACCAAGCGCGGAAGTTCTAACAAAGAGTCCGCGGTATGACGCAATATAAACCGCGTTGCACATACTGCAAAGACAAAGAGGGTAATATGATCGCATCTTAGAGCGATGGGAAGAGCACTTTCATGAGTTACTTAATGGCCAGCTAACTGAGGAATTTGAGGCTCAGTCAATGACCGAAGACCACACTATGCTGCCGCTACAGAACATAGACGAAGTTAGCAGAGCGATAAATCGGCTCAAAAATAATAAGGCCCCGGTATCTGATGGTATCCTAGCGGAGCTAATTAAAACAGGAGGCCCCGCAATACACCAAGCAATTCATGAACTAATAGTGCAAGTATGGGAGGAAGAAGCGATGCCAGAAGACTGGCGAAGAGGCATCCTGTGCACCATATATAAGAAAAGAGATATCACAAAATGCAGCAATTATCGTGGTATAACGTTGTTGAGTACCGCGTATAAGATTTTCTCCTTTATCCTTCAAGACAGGATAGCCCCATACGCTAAAGGGATCATTGGTCCATACCAGTGTGACTTCATCCCAGGCAAATCAACAACTGATCAGATTTACACCCTTAGGCAGGAAAAATGTCTAGAGTTTCAAAACTCACTACACCATCTTTTTATAGACTTTGAAGCCGCCTATGATAGCATAGCCAGAGTAGAACTTTATAAAGCCATGAGAGAATTCGGCATCACAAAAAAACTGACACGACTAAGTTGGTTGACCATGACCAATGTTATAAGCCAAGTAAAAATATCCGGACCACTATCAAGCCCATTCAACATCTATAGTAGGCTCCGACAAGGGATTGACTGTCCTGCGTCCTCTTCAACCTGGCATTGGAGAAAGTGATCCAAAACTCTGACGTAACGGCGAGAGGAAGTCCATTCAGATACTGGCTTACGCAGACGATATTGACATCGTTGGTGTTGTGTATATGTACTCAGAGATGTGTTCGGACAGTGAGTGCAGCAATCGCACTGTCTGCCCGCACACAAGCTCTGCCGTCAGTACAGCAATAGATAGCAACCGAAGTGGACCTACTGTACTACCAGTTATATTGTAATAAATAAAGAGTCTGCATGAAAACCGGTTGTCTTATTAAGTATATAATATTAGCGACGAGGTTAAAAAGGATTACATTAGGATTAAAAGGAAAATACAGCTAAGCACATAAATTCTAAAATGTCGTTAATTGGGGCTATAGAGGCATTTATTCCAGGAGAAGATTTTGAATCATACGAAGATCGTGTAATGCAATATTTTCTCATAAATGATGTAAGCGATGAAAAAAAGTACCGCTTTTCATCACCGTTATGGGTGGTGAAACTTATAAAATTTTAAAGAGTCTAGCTACGCCAATGGCATCCAGTGCACTTAAGTTCGACGAAATCGTCAAAATGTTAAAACAGCATTTTAAACCGAAAGTATCCGAATTCATTGTGAAGCTGAAGTCATTAGCTCAATCTTGCGAATTTGGCACCTTCCTAGATGACGCTTTAACAGATAAGTTTATTGTGGGAATAATATCCGAAGAAATTCAGCAAGAGCTTTTACAATATCCAGAGGTAAAATTTGATAAACGCTGCGAAAAAGCCTTGAACATTGAAATGTCTATTAAGGAAGTTAAGACACTAAATTCGTCCGAAGCGTGCCACTTCATCAGTCAGTTCGATAGAGCAAGTGCACGTCATAGAAGCCCGTCAAAGCAAAGCTATAACAGTCAGAGAAGAAATCAGAATGTGAGAAGTCAAAGTCCAAAAAGTAACTATAGTCAAGGTGCTACTGGAAAATATAGTCCAGGTCAACAAAATCAAAAAGTTCAGCATGGTAATTGTAGCCGATGTGGAAGATATAATCAAAACGAGAGTCAGTGTCCAGCGAAACATTGGCAATGTTATAGTTGTATAATTATGGGCATACATCAAGGGCTTGCCGGAATAAAATTCAAGGTGGAACCGTCAAAATACAAATCAAATCAAATCAGGAAATATCAATGGAGTTGGATACCGGAGCTTGCTCGTCTGTCATCAGTTTAGTTAAGTATAAAAATAAGTTCAGTCATATTCGATTAACTAGCATTAATGAGTCTTTCTCTACTGTAACTGGGCAGGTAATCAATGTTGTGGGTAAGATAACAGTGGATGTTGTGTTACAAGCTAGGTCGTGCAGGTTGGATCTCGTTGTGATGGATTTGGAACGGGAATTCAGACCATTGTTGGGAAGATCATGGCCACATGTCCTGTTTCCCGAGTGGAAAGACATGTTTATGGGCGTGACTACTTGTTCTGTAAATACCCTAAATACCAATGATTTGTTAGGAACAATTAATATTAATTTCCCAAATGTTATGAACCAAGAGACGTCTAACCATATGATAGAGGGGTTTAAGGTGGACATACTGTTGGAAGAAGGGGCCAAACCATGTTTATGGGCGTGACTACATGTTCGGTAAATAACCTAAATACCAATGACTTGTTACGAACAATTAAGACTAATTTCCCAAATGTTATGAACCAAGAGACGTCTAACCATATGATAGAGGTGTTTAAGGTGGACATACTGTTGGAAGAAGGGGCCAAACTAATTTTTCATAAGGGATATACCGTGGCATATCAGCTGAGACTGTTATTATAGAAGCTGAAGTTATAGAAGTACTCTTAGACATTGATGAAAAAAAGGCTGCTGGATTCGATTCTATACCACCCCTAGTATTAAAGAGATGTGTTAATTCGATTTCAGTCCCACTTTTGAAAATTTTTAATGAATCTTTAAGTAAGGGACACTTTCTAGATGAATGGAAAGTTTCATATTTAAATCCTATTTTCAAATCCGGTCGAAAACACCTTATTGAAAATTATAGACCTATTTGTAAATTGTCAGCGATTCCAAAGCTTTTTGAAAAACTAGTTAAGAATAGACTGTATTTTGTTACAAAGGAAATTATTTCCCCATTTCAACATGGATTTATGACTGGTCGTTCTACAGTCACAAATTTAACATGCACTTCATTCTGTTGCCATGCATTAGAAAACAGCTTACAAGTCGATGTGCTGTACACGGATTTTTCTAAGGCTTTTGATAGGGTGGATCATAATTTACTTTTAAAAAAGTTGAATAAGCTTGGTATCCATGGCAATATGCATAAATGGTTGTCCTCATATTTAACAAACAGATTACAAATGGTCCGAATTGGAGAAACTTGCTATAACGTCATCTTGACAAAGTCAGGAGTTCCACAAGGAAGCCATATCGGTCCAATTCTATTTTTACTTTTTGTAAATGATATTACTGAAAATTTAAAAAATGCAAAGTGTCTCTTATATGCAGATGATTTAAAAATATTTAAAGAAGTAAAGACAGTCAGCGATTGTTTTGTGTTTGAAAACGAAATAAATAAGCTAAGTCAATGGTGTTTTCAAAATAAATTATATTTAAACCTTAATAAATGCAAAGTTTTTACAGATCACCACAGTATAACACCAGTATTATTCCAATATTCATATGAAACTCAAATTTTTAAGAGAGTTTCAATTGTTAATGATTTGGGCGTTTTATTTGATGAAAGATTGACATTTGGATCGCATATAGATTTTGTTGTTGCGAAGGCAAACTCAATGAACGGATTTTTGAAACGTAATTCTAAAGACTTTAGAGACCCTTACACATTAAAATATTTATTTCTAATGTTAGTGAGACCAATTCTAGAATATTGTTGTGTTGTTTGGTTTCCAATTTATAACACCCACATTAATAGGATCGAAAGAATTCAAAAGAATTTTACTAAATACGCTTTAAGGCATTTTAATTGGTCTTGTAATTTTCCATGCTTTGACACCCGATGTTTGTTTATTGATATGGAAAAATTAGAAAAACGTAGAAGATCCTCTTGTATTATTTTTATAAGGGATGTTCTGACATATAATATTAACTGTCCCGAATTACTTGCTAAATTACCGATCAACATTCCTTCTAGACAACTAAGAAATAATTATTTATTTTATAATAATTTTCATAGAGCGAACTTCGGACAAAATGAGCCAATATCTAGATGTATAAAATTTTATAACTATATCTGCAATCATGTTGACGGCATTTTACTATCTAGAAATGAATTTAAAAACTTAATTAAAAAAAATTTATGATATTAATTATTTTTATATATGTATGTTGTATATATTTATCATATTGTTATGTAATCAGCAGAGTATAAGCTCCATTGATGATCGCTTATGCGAACTAGATATTTTAGAAACCGTGAGGATTAGCAATAGGGCCAGTCCAATTGTTTCAGTCCCAAAAACAAATGGCGAAATTCGTATCTGCGTAGACTTTAAAGTCAGCATAAATAGGATGGTTAAAACCGAACACTACCCTCTGCCACGAGTAGACGACATTTTTGCTGGTCTAGCGGACTGCACTTACTTTTGTGTGATATACTTAACCGGCGCTTATCAGCAGTTGTTCGTCGCGGAAGAGTCCAGGGAATATTTAACCATAAATACCCATAAAGGCTTATTTAGGTACAAGCGGTTACCATTTGGGCTGAAAAGCGCCCCCTCTATTTTCCAATCCATCATGGATCGGATACTACTAGGTCTGGATGGAGTGGTTTCATATCTGGATGATATTTTAGTAGGGGGTAAAGACTATCAAGATTGTAAGAATAAATTATGGTTGGTTTTAGAAAAGTTGAATAAATATAAAGTACACATAAATTTGAGTAAATGCAAATTATTGTCGCCTAGTGTAGAGTACTTAGGTCACTGCTTGTCCGCCGAGGGAATCCGTCCTAATAACGAAAAAAATCAGGCAATTGTCAATGTTTGGGGTTTTTGAATTATTATGGAAAGTTCATCCCTAATCTATCAACCGATTTAATAGATTAATATTATCTTTTAAGAAAAGATGTTCACTTCGAGTGGCCAGTTAACTGTCAGTCGGCATTCGAAAAGTGTAAGGGTTTAGTTCTTAAAAACAATTTGTTAGAACTGTATGACCCTAGCAAAACAATCGTAATTGCCACAGATGCAAGTCCTTATGGGGTTGGCGCAATTTTGTCCCATTTAGTAAATGGGGTAGAAAAACCTGTCTTGCTTGCATCGAGTACTTTGTCTCCGGCAGAACGTAACTACTCCCAACTTCATAGAAAAGCGTTAGCGATTGTGTTCGGTGTAAAAAAATTTCACAAATACATTTACGGACACAAATTTTTAATTGCAACAGATCATCAAGCACTTCGGAAAATATTTAATCCCAACAAGTCCATACCTCCGGTTGCAGCAGCGAGATTGCAGCGCTGGGCGGTTATATTGTCGATGTATGACTACCGAATTGAGTATCGTAGGGCATCCCAAATGTTGCATGTGGATGCTTTATCTCGTTTGCCGGTACAGTCAAAAACAGATATTGATAGTAAATTATATATTAAATCGTTTTATTTTACTGATAATTTACCACTAAAATTAGAAAATATTGTAAGAGAAACAGAGAAGGACATCGTATTGAGCCAAGTAATTGATTTTTGTATGTATGGTTGGCCAGATGGTAATAAATTATCAGCCGAATTAAAAGTTTATTATAATAAACGAGATTATTTATCCTGTGAGGATAAATGTATTTGTTATATGAACCGGGTAGTTGTCCCAGGAAAGTAGTCGGCGAAGGTCTTAGAGCTACTGCATGAAAACCATTCACTAGGAATAGTGCGCAGGAAAATGGTAGCCCGGTCCTACGTCTGGTGGTTGACAGGATTGACAGGGATATTGAACAATATGTAAATGGTTGTATTGTTTGTCAACAAAGTCAAAATGTGCCTAGGAAAGAAGTAAAAACTAGTAGGCCAGAAGCAAAATACCCTTTTCAAAGAATACATTTAGATTTTTTTAAATTCGGGGAAACCAATTTTATGATAATGGTTGATGCCCTTACCAGATATTTAGAGGTTATTTTAATGAAAACTACTACAGCTAGTGCAGTTATTACTGCCTTAGATAATACTTTTTCAATATTTGGCTAGCCAAGTGAGATCGTCTCAGACAATGGGCCCCTTTTTGGATCGTTTGAGTTTTTAAAATTTGCGGAAAAACTTAATATTCAGCTTTCCAAGTCACACCCTTACCACCCTGAGTCTAATGGTTTGGCCGAACGCCACGTACAAACGGTAAAATCAGTTTTAAAATAATTCCTACTATATGAAACTAAACAACTGACGATACAGCAACGACTGAATAGGTTTCTAATCCAGCAGCGGATTTCACCTTGCATGTCGACCTCAAAAACCCCGGCAGAAATGATGTTTTCCTACAAACCGAAAATATTTTTAGATTTGATAAATCCAAAAAAAGGTTCAGTTCAGATTAGAAAACAAATATGTATGAAAAATTAATAATGAAATTGGAAAATCAAAAGAGAAGTCAATAGAATATAAGGGAAATATGCTAAAATGTAAAAATTTTGTAAGAGGAGATAAAGTTTTATTTCAAAATCATTTTGAATGTTATGTAAAATGGATTCCAGCAGTAGTGTTAAAAAAAGTAAGTCCGTTAACGTACTTAATAAATGTTAACAATTGTGCATGTAAATCATTTAAGACAGTCACAACTCGAAGATAAGTTTCATCCGAGCTTAGCAATTATCTGCCCACAAGACTTTAAAACTGATATTGAGAAAGGAAAAGAAGTAATAGCAACAAACAACAAAACGAAAAAGAATAAAGACAGACAAAAAAGTGTTGTAGAGGATATAAAATTAAGAAAATAAGTAAGAGTTAGAAAGTCTCCCGAAAGATTAAAGTATTAAAATTGTAACAAGCTATATTGTTTTACTTTCTTTTACTAGTAGTAAAAGTAAGTACATATAGTAATCATGAAAATTTTCGAACTCGGGTTTTTTGCAGATTTACCCTTTACCGTATCTCCTGAGTCAGAAAAAGCAAAAAAAAAAAATCTCTGTCTGTGTGTCTGTGGCTCTGTGTCCACTCTACAGCCCAGACGGCTGAATTGATTGAGACGAAAATTCATATTCAAGTTTTTACATAAATTGGGAGGGCCCAGTTGATTTTGGCGGAAATCGGCCAAACGGAAGTGGTAGTCGTAGTAGTAAACTACTATGAGAAAATGCAAAAAATATATATAGTTACTGAAAATTCCGGCCCCGCCCGTAAAAGAAAGTCGTGTTGTGCCCACACCTCCATTTTTTGAATTATAATATTTTTGTACATTTCGATTTCGATGACAGTATAGTATATTACAGAACGAGCATGGAAAGTGGAGTTTAGGCGTGGAGGCGGTAGCCGAGTTCGGCAATCTAACGAGCACGATGAGCACTTTTCTGCAAGTCATGTACGCTATTTTTCACGCGTCCAAACCGGTTTTTCTGTTAAATCGAGAGAGAGAAGCAGAAATGTGAGAATGTGTGTTCGCTGTGACTGCAGTAAATAACAAAGAAATGAATTTTTCACGCGTCCAAACCGGTGTTTTGCTAAATCGAGAGAGAAGCAGAAATCACAAACGACAAACAAAAGAGAATTCTTGCTCATGCGTAATGTGTTCGCTGAGATTGTCGAGATCGAGCAGGCGGCACTAAATCTGGGGCTGCACATAAATGAGAGCAAAACAAAGTACACGGTGGCCATGTCTGCGAGTAGAAGATCCAACATTGGTCCCTCAATTCAAATAGTTGAGCGCGAATTTGAAGTAGTGCAATCCTTTAACTATATCGGGTCAACTGTAGAAGCCGATAACAGCATGGAACCAGAAATACGCGTACGGCTACTTAAAGTCAACAAAGCCTACTATAGTCTGTCAAGACTCTTCAAATCAAGGAATGTAACCATAACATCCAAGCTGCTGGTATATAAGACAATGGTCATACAATTACTTACATATGGATCCGAGACATGGGTGCTTAGTAAAAAGCATTCTCACCTCTTAGCCGCGTTCGAGTCTTACGGAGAATTGTTGGCTCGGTATGTGAGGAAGGACGATTCCGGAGACTTTATAATGATGAGGTCTACGAGCGTTACCGCGATGTCGACATCGTGAAGAAAATTAAGCTCGGTGGGCTCCGGTGGGCAGGACACCTAGCTCGCATGAGCGAAGAGGATCCTGCTCGGAAAGTCCTTCGCGGTAGGATTTATGAAACACGACAGCGACGCCGGCCAAGCCTACGCTTGAAGGATGGCGTAGACTCAGAGTTTAGAGATGCCAAACTGGATGACATCGGCTCGAAATCGGGATCGGTGTAGAGATTTTTTGCGGGAGGCCAGGACCGGACACCGGTTGTAGAGCCAAATATGATGATGATGTTAATTCGCGTTGAAAATGGTGCACAACATCAAAATATTCGAAAAATAAATGTATCAATTTATGAATAATCAAGATTTTGGAATAATATAAATTATACAATATTATATTGTAATATATAAGGTCTATAATTAAGCCACTTAATAATAAATTATTAATATAAAAACCTTAGAAGAAAATATATATTTTCAGGAAAAAAGATGTAAAGTGCTATCCCATACCAGATGAACTAAATCCCTGCGAAGACGTTATGGGATCCCAATGGCTGAGAATATCAGTTTGGATTGTAGTGTTCCTAGCAGTTGTTGGCAACGTTGCAGTACTTATTGTCATTTTATCCATTAGGTATTATTTTTTTGATATTTGATTGATAATTCTGCAACTTAATGTTAACAATTCACTAAATTGTAGATCGGACAGCAATGTTGTACCAAAATTTTTAATGTGCCATCTAGCTTTTGCCGATTTGTGCATGGGCCTGTATCTACTATTAATAGCCTCTATTGACGTCCACTCAATGGGAGAATACTTCAATTATGCCTACGACTGGCAATATGGTAACTTAATCGCTTGAAACACATGACTTTAACGGTCAATAAATAGTTTTATTAGTAAGGTTGCCTTTTTTCTCACAATGCAACACCAGGTGCTGGGTGCAAGGCGGCAGGATTTCTCACTGTATTCGCTAGTCATTTGTCAGTTTTCACATTAACAATCATCACTTTGGAGCGATGGTTGGCAATTACGCACGCGTTATATTTAAATAAGCGAATAAAAATTAGACCCGCAGCTTATATCATGGTCGCCGGATGGATTTATTCGATTGTTATGTCAGCTTTTCCTCTCTTTGGGATAAGTAATTATTCTTCTACGAGGTATGTATTCCAGATATTTCACCAAATTCACCAATTGGGTATGTTTGTTGTTTTTATGTTTCAGTATCTGCTTACCAATGGAAGCGAGAGATTCGTGGGATGTCTTGTATTTGGCCTTAATTCTTGGTCTTAATGGAGTGGCGTTTTTCGTTATTGCAATTTGCTATGCGCAAATATATTTGTCATTAGGTCAGGAGACAAGACATGCAAGAAACACATCACCAGGGGAGATGAGTATTGCCAAAAAGATGGCTTTGTTGGTAAAGGAGGACGAAACAAATATTTATTCAACCTTTTAGTATTTTTTTTAAAATTTTCTTTTGTATGTCTGAGTTGTAAATAGTAGGCAAATCAGTTGAGGTGAAATATTTCTTGGAGCGCGTTGGAATAGTAGTTGTGTGTTTAGGAATGTCAGGAAATTCTGTAATTTAAGTACACTTATGAGAGTACCAAATATGGGGATCTATGTTATTGTTTTTAAACCAACCTTGCTATTCATACCCTATTATCTGAAGTTAGACACAATTGAAACCTTAATCAACCTCATTACCAAGTCCTTAACACTGCAATCTACCGTTATTTTATGTCCCATCAGTACGCCTAGTCTGAGAGACCCACAATTAAAAATTGCATCAGGTTTCTCAAATTTTGAAACAGCAAATTCGTATTGCGCATAATGCATCTACATTAACAATTAAAGTAGATCAAAAGCAAAAAGTTAAAACGATCCTATTTTGAAAATGAAAGTGACAAAAATATGGAGGTGTGGCCACAACACGACTTCCTCTTACAGACGGAGTCGGAGTCTTCAGTAAATGTATATTTAATTTTTTTTATACTGAACAGATTTCTCATAAGGGCTATACTTTTTGAGATACTTGCAAAAACTCGAAAAACTGTCCAAGTAAATTGCAACTTCCGGTTAGCCGATTTCCGCTAAACCCAACTGGGACTTCCCAACTTATGTAAAAAGCTTAAATATGAATTTTCCTCCCCATCGATTCAGCCGTCTGTGCAGTGTTGAGGACACAGGCAGACAGATAGAGATTTCCAACTCAGGAGATACGGAAATTGGTAAATCTGCAAAAATTACGAGCTCAGAAATTTTCATGATTACTTCCGTTAAATATGTAAAAGAAAGAAAAATTAAGGATAAGGAACACATGTGGCTCTTTAATTTTGTAAAAAACAACCCATAAAGTAATAAAATTTTTCATGTAAATTCTCTAATAGAAGATACATATGTGTGCAAAGTTTGAACAGGGTTAATTTGGAAAAAATTAATATTAGAGCCCCCTTCGCTTCAAATTGTTTTTCTAAAACTGTTCTCACCGGAGATAAACATGTGTAAAAAAATTTGAATGGAAAAAAAATTCAAATCAAAAACTAAAATTTTTTTACAAAAAGCTCGGTCTATCGGAGATACACATATGTTTAAAATTTAAAGTAAATCGGGCTAATTTAAAAAAAAATAATAATGGCACCCTCCCCGGGCCTCAGGGCCCATTCGCTCCAAACATTTTACAAAAACTTTTGTCCATCGGGATAAACATATGTTTAAAATTTGAAGAGAATCGGGCTAATTTTTAAAAAATTTATACGGGCACCCCTCGGACTCAGGGCCCATTCGGTCAAAAAATTTCCAAAAAGTTTTGTCCATCGGAGATCACATGTGTATAAAGTTAGTTAGTTATTAGTTGGAATTGTACCAGACTACTTGAGACAATCGTACCCAGTCCATCAGAGAAAACATGAAACAAAGCAATATCAGAGTCAATCCAGAATTTTACCAAAATCAGGTTAATTTTTATTTTAAATTTGTTCAATATTTGAGGGCCCACGACCCCAGGACCCGGCGTCTGTAATAGTATATTACATAACGAGCAAGGAAAGTGGAGTTTATCGTGCGAGGTCGAAGCTTGACGACGAGGCGGGAGCCGAGTTCGGCAATCTAACGAGCACGATGATCACTTTTCTGCAAGTCATGTACGCTATTTTTCACGCGTCCAAACCGGTTTTTCTGCTAAATCGAGAGAGAAGCAGAAATCACAAACGACAAACAAAAGAGAATTCTTGCTCATGCGCAATGTGTTCGCTGAGATTGTAGTAAATAACAAAAGACGTTTATATCATAACATAAGTAGTGTTGTTATGGGCTACTTTCGAGGCTAGTTTATAGCGTACGAAACGAAACAAAATTTTTTTACAGGTAGTGTTGTCCATCGGAGGTACACCCGTATGTAAAATTTGAAGAAAGTCGGATTAATTTTTTTAAAAAATGTGTATGGGGCCCCACAATCCCGGTGCCCGGGGTCTCCAAATTTTTTACAAAATGGTTTTGTCCATGGAGATACACCCGTATATGAAATTGGAAGAAAATCGGGTTAATTTTTTTTAAAATTTGTTGGGGCCCCATGACCCTGTGACCCGGGGTCTCCAAATTTTTTACAAAATTTGTTGTGGAGATACACACTTCTTTAAAATTTGAAGAAAATCGGGTTAATTTTTTAAAATAAAAATGTTGGGGCCCCACGACCCCAGGGCCCGGGGTCACCAAAAAATTTAAGTTTGGTATTGTTATATATGTACCTACTCGTATACAAATAAACATATGACATATGTAGGTTTTAAAAAATAAATATCAACAGAGAAATTACGTAAATTTAAATGCGAGAATCTTGCAATCTTGCAGTATTGCATACATATTTTTGGTCGTGGGCTTGGTCTTGCACACTAGGTGTTGGTCTTGCAACTGAATGACTGGTCTTGATCTTGGTCTTGCATTTTTTGCAAGACCAAGACCAATTTTGCTCATCACTAATTGCTGCATTCCATTATGCACGGACAACTGCTCGCGATAACTACTGTCCCATCGCAGCTACTTTAGACCTTTCTTATGAGTGGCTCCTACTTCGCGGTACAAATATGCAAACATATAAATTCTCTTCTGTAAATATTAAGAATAGTAAATCCCACGGATTGATAACAGGCTGAGAAGCGTGGTGCTCTGCGACCTAGATATATATTGTTCATCACAGATAATTACCACTTTATGTGGTGGCTTAGTTCCTTTATGAATGCCATTACGTCTGCGTAATTACGTTTTTTTTGTTTTGGCCAATTGTTTTAGGTGGCAGTAGTAGCTCCACGTTATTCTGGTGTTGAAAATAGGGCCTTTTAGTGCAAGTAGTGCGGCCTGGCTGTCTGAGAACATGTAAATCTCAGTTCCTCTATAGCTTCTTTTAATGCATTTCAAGATGCATGCTTCTAGTGCTATTGCTTCTGCCTGGAAAACGGTTGTGGAGCTACCTAGGGGTGCGTAGAGTGTGCAGTGTAGTTTTTGGTCCGAATACTCCTGCTCCTGTTCCTGTGTCTGTTTTAGATCCGTGTGTGTACCAGATGGTTGCATGATGTGGGAGGTTATCGATGATATTTGCATCTTGATGACGCTCTGGAATTCTTACCAAGAAGTTCCTTTGGAAATCAGTTGTTTTTGTCATTGAGTCTGATTGTAGGTCTTAGGCCAGCTTCACTTTTAATGTGTATGTGAAGTGGTGCTAGTCCTAGAATTTTCTCGAGGGATGCCGTAGGACAGGTCTTTATGGCACCTGTTGCACTAAGGCAAATGAGTCTTTGGATCTTCTTGAGTTTTGAGCGTGTCTTAGATTGCTCTGTTTTTGGCCACCATATCAAGGCTGCGTATGTCAGCCTGGGTCTGATAATACTCTGGTATAGCCATAGAGTCATTTGCGGCCTTTATTCCCCACGTTTTATTAATCATGCGTTGGCATGTGAAGTAAGCTTTATTAGCTTTGTTAATAATGTATGTCATATGGGAGTTCCATGTTAGTCAAACATAACTCCCAGATATTTGGCTTCCAGCATTATTTGGAGGACCTTGCCTTGTAAATTCAGTGTAGGAAGATTCATTCTTCTTCTCTTTGTGAAGATGGTGCATACTATATTGTCTGGGTTGACGCTTAGGTTCACCTATTTACACCATTTGTGTACTAGTTTAAGAGCAAACTGCATTCGTTCTGCTATCGTTCTCTCAAATTTGCCGCGAACCATGAGGACAAGGTTATCTGCATAGCCAATCTTGGTGATACGATTGTTCTTAAGCCTAGAGAGTAACTGGTCAACTACCAGTAGCCCATCCTATGATTGAGGATGGCGGTCAGCCATAAGCAGAAATAGGGGGAATAACACAGAATGCTCTAGAATTGCATGTGGCCGTAACTATCTCTGACTGGTGGAAGTGCGATTAAACCTCCACGTGGTGGCCGCTGGTAATTTTCCTCCAATGCAGGAAAAGCTGAATGATCGGGATAGTCCCTTCAAAGTACGGGACGGGAACTCCATGCCTGCCCTCAGTATGATGTAAAAATCATTCTGGGGGACATGAATGCTAAAATAGGTAGGGAGCCAGTATTCAGGCAGTACATTGGCACCCATAGCTTACACGAGAATACTAATGACGATGGACAACGAGTCATAGAGATGGCAGCAAGCAATAATTTGGTGCAGGGAGAGTAAGTCCTGGGGCTGAGATGTCGGGCGTAGAAGAGAAATGGACACGCCTTAGAAATACTGTCATTAGAACTGCTGACTCCATCTTAGGTAGTAGTCGTAAAGATCGGAACGACTGGTTCGATGACGAATGTAAGCTAGCGACTGAACGTAAGAATGTTGCGTACCGAGCAACGCAACAATCTCATAGAACGCGGGCACGCGAAGAGAAATATAAAGAGCTCAGAAGATATGAAAAAACAGTTCACCGGCGAAAGAAAGCAGCTTGGGAGAAGAATCTCTTCCGTGAACTGGAACAGTACAGAGAGCAAGGACCGCACCAGGCGCGGAAGTTCTACCAAAGGGTCCGCGGTATGACGCAATATACACCGCGTTGCACGTACTGCAAGGACAAAGAGGGTAATCTGATCGCCGATCTTAAAGGCATCTTAGAGCGATGGGAAGAGCACTTTCATGAGTTGCTAAATGGCCAGCTAATTGAGGAATTGGAGGCTCCACCAATGACCGAAGATCATACTATGCTGCCGCCACCAAGCATAGTCGAAGTTAGCAGAGCGATAAATCGGCTCAAAAATAATAAGGCCCCGGGATCTGATGGGATCCCAGCGGAACTGATAAAAATAGGATGCCCCACATTAGACCAAGCAATTCATGAAATAATGGTGCAAGTATGGAAAGAAGAAGTTATGCCAGAAGACTGGCGAAGAGGCATCCTGTGCCCCATACATAAGAAGGGAGATATCACAAAATGCAGCAATTATCGTGGTATAACGTTGTTGAGTACCGCGTATAAGATTTTCTCCTATATCCTTCAAGACAGGATAGCCCCATACGCTAAAGTCATCATTGGTCCATACCAGTGTGGCTTCATCCCAGGAAATCAACAACTGATCAGATTTACACCCTAAGGCTGGTGATGGAAAGATGTCTAGAGTTTCAAAACTCACTACACCATTTTTTTATAGACTTTAAAGCCGCCTATGATAGCATAGCCAGAGTAGAACTTTATAAAGACATGAGAGAATTCGGCATCCCAAATAAACTGACACGACTATGTAGGTTGACCATGACCAATGTTATAAGCCAAGTAAAAATATCCGGATCACTATCAAGCCCATTCAACATCTATAACGGGCTCCGACAAGGGGATGGACTGGCCTGCGTCCTCTTCAACCTGGCGTTGGAGAAAATGATCCGAGACTCTGACGTAACGGCGAGAGGAAGAATCCTCTATAAGTCCATTCAGATACTGGCTTACGCAGACAATATTGACATCGTTGGTAGAAACCAAAGAGCTGTACAGGAAGCTTTCATCCAGATAGAGCAGGCGGCACGAAATCTGGGGCTGCATATAAATGAGAGCCAAACAAAGTACATGGTGGCCACGTCTGCGAGTAGAATATCCAACATTGGTCCCTCAATTCAGATAGTGGAGCGCAAATTTGAAGTAGTGCAATCCTTTAACTATCTCGGGTCAACTATAGCAGCCGATAACAGCATGGAACCAGAAATACGCGCACGGTTGCTTAAAGCCAACAAAGCCTACTATAGCCTGTCAAGACGCTTCAAATCCAGGAACTTAACCATAACATCCAAGCTGCTGATATATGAGACAATGGTCATACCAGAACTTACATATGGATCCGAGACTTGGGTGCTTAGCAAAAAGCATTCTGACCTCTTAGCCGCGTTCGAGAGAAAAGTCTTACGGAGAATTGTTGGTCCCGTATGTGAGGAAGGACGATTCCGGAGACTCTATAATGATGAGATCTACGAGCGTTACCGCGATGTCGACATCGTGAAGAAAATTAAGCTCGGTAGGCTCCGGTGGGCAGGACACCTAGCTCGCATGAGCGAAGACGATCCTGCTCGGAAAGTCCTTTGCGGTAGGATTTATGGAACACGACAGCGAGGCCGGCCAAGCCTACGCTGGAAGGATGGCGTAGACCAGGACGCTGAGAGTTTAGGGATGCCAAACTGGATGACATCGGCTCGAAATTGGGACCCTGTGGAGAGACTTTTTGCGGGAGGCCAGGACCGGACCCCGGTTGTAGAGCCAAATATGATGATGATGATTGAGGATTCAACACCCTTGTTTCTGGCATGTGATTAAATCATGTCTTCGATTTTGTCTGTCAGCTCGTGCAGCGCTGTTTCTGTTGATTTTCCAGTCTGATATGCATGCTGGTTGGAGTACAGTAGATTTTATGTAGTGGCCTAATAACTTCTCCATGGATTTAAGTAAAAATGATGATAGGCTAATTGGTCTATAGTAAGAAAATCATCTCCCCAGCACCTTGGAACGTATTCTAAGCTGTAGCTGCTTTGTAGAGTTTCACAAGCAGAGATTCTATCTGATGGAGGCCACGTTGCAACAGAATTGGGTAGACCCCTTCTCCCACAAAATTCTCTCCAGCTTTTACGTTTGTTGCTTCTTAGTGCCGCGTTGTATTTGGTAGGGAAAGATCGATTTGCTGTCCAAATATTTGTTCGTTTGGCCATGTTGAACAGTTTACGAACTGTGTCGTTTACTGTGGAGTCTAGATCGGCAATCGAGCTTATTCGGGTACTAATACCAGTCAAGTTTGTTTGCAGTGTGTCTTGAAGACTTGCCAGTTGATATATTTGGAGGTTCTTATAATGGATTGAACCCTTTTGGGAGTTTCTACATTGCATCACTCCCCACTTTATTTATAACTATGTTAACAGATAGGCAGTAGTTAGGGAGTAACGCACCTCTTGTGTTTGTGTCGGTGCTTCCCCAGACTACATGGTGTGCATTTGCGTCGCATCCGATCACAAATTTTTGGTTGTGAGCTAGGCAGTACTCAACGAAGCTCTGTGTTGTTTTTGGTGGTGATTCTTCATCATCACCTGGGAAATAGGCAGCGGCAAAGTTGATGATGCTCCTGCTGCTATGAGTTGTGTGCGTCTCTAAAGAGATCGCGGTTATGTCTCTGGAAATAACACTAAATAAATAAATTGATAGCACTCGTTTTTAAATGTTTGCGCTTTATATAAATTGTTAAAAACTAAAAGTCACATTCCTTTTATCATCACCTTTCAACTATGTACTTTGTATGCCTTGACTTTGTTGTGTCATCTTGTTGCAAATGTTGTTATTTTGACTTATTTTAAAATCAAAGTCGCCTATATGACTCTCACAATTATTACTTCAAATATTAATAAACTTATTAAACAATCTCCTACAAACATAATATTAGTTTTCGTTTCTTTTTTCATTCTCTCAGGTTTTCACCAATTTTTCCTGCTGGGCACCAATTGCATTTTTCGGCTTAACAGCGTTAGCTGGGTATCCCTTAATAAATGTGACAAAATCAAAAATACTTCTCGTTTTTTTCTATCCCTTGAACTCATGTGCAGATCCGTATCTGTATGCCATACTAACATCGCAATATCGACACGATTTGTACGTTCTGCTGTCAAGGTATCTTTCAATGTATGGATGTGAGACTCACAGAAAACTATTTGCTCTGTTTATTTTATTAGGTTTGGAATTTGCAAGCAAAATGCTCTTAAATACAAAGGCAGCGTCTCGTTACCAGCTACAAATGCGTCCTACCACATTACATCTATCCAGAGAAACAATTCACTCAACCCAAATACTCAGCTAGAGACACCTGAAATTCAGCTTATGCTGGTGCAGACCGAAGACTTTGTATAATATATATATATAAGATAAACTCGTATGTACTGTTTTTTATTTTTTCAAATCAAAATATAGGTAATTGTAATTATGTAGAAGTTTATCAATTTTTCAAATGTATTTATGTAATAATTATGACCAAAAAGTCTAATTCAAAAAGTATATGCAAATGTAATATTTTTACAATGTTTTTCAAATGTGTTTTAAAAAAACTACAGATATCAAAAACTTTTTTTTAGTAAACAGTTACAATTAAAGTATTCGTTACAGACAGTTATAGCTCTTAGCTTCATGGTGTCTCGTGCGTGTATGGTGTATACGCTTTGTTTTCGAAGTGGACCTCTGAAAGTAGAGCATTTAGAATATCGTTAAGGGTGGCAATTTATTTTTATACATTTATCTATATTTGATAAAAAAAAAAATATTTTTGAAATACCACTTTACTTCAAATATAACCAAAAAAGTGCGAAAGAAGATCTTGGTATCTGCAATAGCTGGAATAAAACTGTTTATCAAATGGGATAGATTGAAACGCGACCATACTTCCTATTGAGTATACATATTTTGGATTCTTGTTTTTGGTAATATAAATAAAACAACCCATAAAAATTAAAATTTTTCTAATCGGGAATACACAATGTGCACTTTTTCACTACCAAATTTTTACAAAAAGTGTTGTCCATCGGAGATACACATGCATATAAAATTTGAAGAAATTCGGGTAAATTTTGTAAACTATTTGTATGGGTGCCCGAGGCCGAGGTGCCCCAAATTTTAATAGATATATATATATAAAAATCTCGTGTCATGGTGTTTGGGGCTCAACTACTCCGAAACGGCTTGACCGATTGTTATGAAACTTTTTATGTATATTTAGTAGGTATGAGAATAGGTTTTAAAGTGAAAAATAAAATACCGCTTGGTTAAAAAAAAAATAATAAAAAAAATTTTGAGAACGACTGGACTGATTTGGCTATAGTCCGAACATTGTTTTTGTGGTAGTATTTATGGAACGATTTGGCTCAAATTTACACCATATAATATTTAAATAAAAAGAAAGTCGTTGACAAAATTTGGACCGTGGGCGTGGCGTCAGTGGGCTGGAGGTCAGTGGGCGGTGGTCAGCGGGATGGGGCAGCCGGGAAACGCGGGTGTAAGTGGGCGTGGCATCAGTGGAATGGGGCAGCCGGGAAACGCGGATGTAAGTGGGCGTGGCGTCAGTGGGTGTGAGGTCAGTGGGTCAGTGTGTATGAGGTCAATGGGTGGGTGGTCAGTGGACGGGAGGTCAGCGGGCGGGAGGTCAGTGGGCGGGGTCAGTGGGATAGGGCAGCCGGGAAACGCGGGTGTAAGTGGGCGTGGCGTCAGTGGGCGGGTAGCAAAGCGCCCGGGAACAGCTAGTATATACATATATAGATATATTGCCATGGGAAATACATATGTGTGCAAAGTTTGAATAAAATCGGACTTTAGGAAGTATTTTAAGAATTGATCACAAGACTCTGTCCACCAGCCAGACAGCCAGCCAGCCACGGGCACGCAAAGTTAATATAGAGAATTTAAAAAGCAAAAAAGCAACCCATAAAAATTTAAATTTTTCGTGTAAATTCTCTTATCGGGAATACACAATGTGCCGTTTGAATAAAATCAGGTAAATTTTTTAAAATTTTTGTGAGAGAGCCCCACGACCCCGGGGCCATTTCAGTACCAAATTTTTTTGTCCATCGGAGATACACATGCATAAAACATTTGAAGAAAATCGGGTACTATTTTTAAAAAATTTGTATGGGTGCAACCCATCCCCCCCAACCACCAACCCACTGGGCCCGATCACTTACAAATTTTTACAGAAAGTGTTGTCCGACCCTGAGGCCCGAGGTGCCTCAAATTAATAGAAAGTATTGTCAGGGCAAATACACATGTGTGCCAAATTTGAATAAAATCGGACTTTAGGAAGTATGTTTAAAATTGATCACAAGATTCTGCCAGCCAGCCAGCCAGCCAGCCACGGGCACGCGAAGTTAATATAGAGAATTTAAAAATACGAGTCAAGCTTTCGGCGTTTTTTCATATTGAACTAAAATTAAATTTAGTTCATTAAAAAATACTTATATTTTAGTTTATTGTTAAGTAGTTTTTTATGGCGTAACTAACGTTTAAAAAAAACAGTAAAAAAGGGTGAAAAAAACTATTTTTTCCCAAAATTTACCAGAAATGCTGCTTTTGTTTCATCTAGGGTCTTGTAGATAGCGCCTTGGGTCATATGGTTCGATGCTGTATTCATGCGAAATTTTTCCCGTTAGCTTTAATTGTTTCTATTTACATAAATATAATGACGCGTGGTATATGTCCCAGAAAAACCTGACTTAACAAAAAAAAACATTTTTGGAGAAAAAAAAATATTTTTATTTCTCAACAGTTCTTTTAGCTTGATATACTTTTCCAAGCGATGTTCATATCGAAGCTTATCCTGGTAATAGTGAGACCCGTCGAGCTCCCCAAAGTGGTCATCAACCGCTGAATCCACCTCTTCATTAGTGGCAAAACTTTTACCACCAAGCTATTTTTTCAAGTTTGCAAAGAGTTTGGTGAATAGGGTGCCTAAGGAAGGAATTCGAACTTTAACTCTTTGATTATGGCCATTTTTGCTGAAACAAGTTCGCGTAAGTTCGGATGTTGTTTTTTCTAAAAAACGCAAAATCTCGGCTTAATTTTTGTGTAACATCGCCGAAAACTCGATTGAAGCATCTCCACGACGCTGTTTTTGTACCGTTCTTAGAAAACACGGCACACATCTTGCGCACAGCTTTCACAAGTCCAAATTTTCAGTCAATATGTGATGTACAGAATTTTTTAATGCCTACCATATCTGCATGCTTACACACTTACAGTCAACGGTCATCCAATACTATTTTGTAGATTTTATTCACCACTAGCGGATATACCCGACGTTTCCCGGCAGCCCCATTCCCCTGAGTTCAACCCGACTGACCATCCGCCAACTGACCCCCTCCACTCAATGACCACTTCAGACACCTAGAAAACTATAGAATCGACATTTATATCGGCAATATATATATATATATATATAGGTATACGTGTTCGAATCGTGAGTTATAGTCGAGAGTTTATACAAAAATCCCATGGAAAAAAGCACTTTCAGTTTTACCCGAATTTTCCAAATTTTTAGGGCAACTTTTCCAATTTTTCTTTCCGTATGAAACTTATTCCGGCTATGACCAACAATTTAAAATAAACTTTTGCGACTACTATTATACTAAAATAGTTTATATGGGGATATTTTGTATAAATTTATTTTCTGGTATTTGCAAGGTGGTTCTTTGGTTAATTCTCCAAGAATAAAACCTTCTAGAAACTGTTGATTAAGTATAAATAGCCCATATTTTCTCGCGATAGTGGGCAGTGGGAATAGGTTAGTGGGAATTGTTCCAGACTACTTGAGACAATAATACCCATTTCGTCAGATAAAACATGAAACAAAGCAATACCAGAGTCAATACAGAATCTTAAATTGCTTTGTTCCAGAAATTCCAGACCATAGTGATAATATTCCAGAATTTCCATAGGAAGAAGTCTAATAGTCGCATCTTAATCCCACATACCTAATTTTATACGAATCGCTTAAGGAATTGCTTGGTCCACCAAATTCCAGACCCTATTGGCCCTATCCCAGAATTTCCATAGGAACAAGTCTTATGGTGTATCTTAGTCCTACATACCGAACTTCATACGAATCGATTCAGAAATTGCTTAGTTCAAAAAATTCTAGTTCCTCATGACCAAATCCCATTGGATATTAAAAAACGTCACTTAAAATCTTTAAAAAAAGTTACTTAACATCTGTTAAAAACGTAACATTTAACATCCGACTTTTTGAACACGTACCCCTTAAACCTTGTAGTAACACGTTGTCACGTCAAAACGACATTTTCCTACATAAGGATGTTCATCGGTGTACTCACGTCTTTGTAAGACACGATGCTGTTCGCTCAGCTCTTCAGTAACCTTACGATGGTCCATTTGAAATTATTAGGCGTTATGAAAAGTATTTTGTCGTCCAGCTAAACAACCGAACTTCAAAAATATCAATAGACCGGTTAAAGCCAGCCTTCTTTACCGAAGATGAATTGAACGCTCAAACATCAACGCAGTCGACGACCCATCAGTTGCCGTCAGCATTAACGCAGTCATCGAGTCAACAGTTACAACCGCAACCAATGCGATCAAAGAGTCATAGCTCTGAGGCACTGCAAACACAGCCGCATCCTAGTAGCTCACATAGTAACAATACGACGATATGTTTCACAATCGGGCAGGATCGTTAGACAGAAAGTCAGACTGAATTTGTAGTTGATAATACCTATAAAGTACGTTGAATTTTATAATTTTGTTTTTATAATACCGACTTTCAGTCTGGCGGCGGAGTAATGTGGCAACTCGATATTACACGCGATACAACACTTACGCACGCGACTATGTAGTAGATGTGCGTCAACATTTTCGCACCCGACTGTAAGTTTTTTGACAAGAGGGTGAAAAAGAATTATTCGAGTGCCTGTGATGTTAGCGTTCATTATTTTTTCCTTTTACTTGTTCTATATTAAATTATTTTAAATAAATTAATTAATAACAATATTCAAATGTTGAAAAGTTCACTAAAAAGCATAGTAATCTGTTGTCACGTATTAATGACATGATGGATACCTTATCAAAAGCTATAATTTTAAATACATTGGATCTGAAAGGCCGATACTGACAGGTAGCAATTCATTACGTCGACAAAGAGAAGACAATATTTACAACAGGTAACGGCGTATATCAAGTTTCTGTACTTCCGTTTCGTTTATGCATCGCTCCAACTACATTCTAGCGGTCGATGGAACATGTTTAGCGTTAAAATGACCACGCAGCTTTAAGTGGATAATGCAGTTTAAGTAACCAGAGGGCAAGTGGCAAGATTGATGCAAACACTGTATGCTTGGAGTGCAAACACTGTACAAGGCAAGAAAACAAGTAGTACTTTGAAGTAATTGCACCAATAAGACTAAAGGTTGAAGGTCATTGGACAAAATAGCAGCTAAGAGAAGAACAAGGACGTGATGATTCAATTGCTCCAATATTTTAATTGATGAAGCACGAAGAAAGACCGCAGTGGCTTGAGATTGCAACAGCAAATTCTACAGTAAAAAGTTACTGTGCTCATTGGCAATCATTGTAATTGGAAGATCACTACTTATAAGGCAGTGGGAATCTGCCGACGGTTGAAGCACCACTTAACAAATTTGGCTACAAACGAACCGTTGTGCGAGAAAATCATCTATGGAAAGTAAGCGGTGATCATGACAACAACATTACATCATTAGTAGACCCAAAGAACATGAGAAAGAACGGACTGTTATGCGGAAGAACATTAGTTGAACTCCAGCCCAGGATAATAATAATAATACAATTTTAATGCCGCGAGAGGTGGGACACCGTGAAAAAAAATGTGGTGTTACTGGGATTCAAACCACGAGCCATGCTCTTATCCATTGAGCCACGCGCCCACAATACCAGGATACCAGTGCGCCCTTACTGTGATAGTGAATGTTAGCCTATCACATTTTTACACAGACGGGTCAAAAACTGATGATGAAGTTGGAGGAGGTGTTTTCTCAAAAATGCTAAATCTTAGTCTCTCTGTCCGTCTTCCTAATCACTGTAGTGTCTTTCAGGCTTGATCTTAGCCGAAGAGGAATGTCATATCCGCTAAGAATATACGCACCTTCTCGGATAGCCAAGCTGCGTTATAAAATTCCTGGAATCAGTCTCTACGAACTGCACTTAACTGCCGATCTTCGCTCAAGGAGATGGCGGAGTAGTTCAACATTCAACATTGAGTGCCGGGGCAAACATGGAACTTTACTGCCACTTTTACCTGAAAATAGTTCATTAGGCATTCCTTTTCCTACATGTAAACTCTCTCTCTCTCTGTCTCTCAATCGCTGCGGTGCACGGACGTGCTGCACTTCAGCATGCGCGTTGTTGATTTAAAAGCAGAACAGCAAAAAAAATATAGTGTTGTATTGGCGCAAAAAAAAAATTAAAAACATAAGTGCCGTTTAAAATAACAGCTCGCGCGTTCGCTCGGTCACCAAGTGCAAAGTGCAGTGTGCGGTGTCCGTTCGTCCCATCCTCAACAGCTAAACAAAAGAATTTGGAGAATTATGTTGTTGTATGCTTGCATACACAATGTGATAATCTAATTCTTTTGTAATTATATAACGGATTGTGAGAGTTTGTTTCTTTTGGTGATTTAACTCATTTTGTCGTGAAGGCATAGCACTGGCGACAATTTGTGTTGATAATCCACTTAGAGACATACTCTTCTCAATTTGGTTTAAAGAAGCGGTAAGTTGTGTTTTGTGTGTTTGTTTTTTGTAGTATGTGTGTTTTCAGAGTGGATCTCAGCAACATACGTGGGCTGAGAACGAATTCTTTTTCTGTGTTTAACCATGTACATGTCCCCATGCTAGCAATTTTGGCACTGAGTGAAACTCAGGTGTTTGATAATTCTGATGTTTCGGAATTTAATCTGCATGGGTATAGCTTGGTGCCATTATTTTTCTCTCGACGCGGACTCGCAATCTATGTCCAGAGTGATGTTGCGTTTCAGCTTTTGCCTCAATTTAGCCAAAGTTCCAAACCGGAATTCAATTTCATTTGGCTCAAAGTTAAGGTACAAGAGCGCAACATCTACTACTGTTTTCTTTACAGAAGCCCCAACTTAGACAGTGTTTCATCTCAGAGTGAGTTTGATGCACTGTCTGATTCAATCTTAAGAATTGATAAAAAACATGAAATCGTTATTGCGGGCGATTTAAATGTACACAATTCTGGGTGGCTTCGCCATTCTGGCCAGATAACAACCGAAGGAAGGTGTGTTGAGTTATTCGCTGAGTTCAATCACCTTACTCAGCTTGTAAATGAGCTTACCCGAATACCTGACATTGCATATCATTCCGCTAACACCCTTGACTTGTTCCTTACTTCTCGTCCTGAGAAATACTCCGTCAATGTATTATCGCCTCTAGGCTCGTCAGACCATTGTGTAGTATTAGCTAATTTCTCGTTAATAAACCACGTAGTTAGAGAAAAAACTCCAAAAAAAAAAGTATGGCAATACGGGAAAGCCAATTGGGACGGCCATAACGACTTCTTTTGGAGAACTAACTGGTCGCTATTGTGTCGTGATAGCAACGTGGATGCCGCCGCCGATGCAATCACAAACATCATTCTTATTGGTATGAGAAAGTTTATCACTTTCAGGAATAAATCTATCAAATCAAAGGACGATGGATGGTATGACTTGAGCTGTAAAGAGGCTTCTAGGATTAGAGAGGTATGCTTTCGGTTTTACAAAGCAAACCCTACCGAGAAAAACCGAAAAAAGTTTAAACGAGCTAGAAATGATTGCAATGCCCATCTTCGGCGAGTCAAATTCGCCTACGACCGAAAATTACGGCAAAAAATACTACAATGTCCCAAAGGTAGTAAAAATTTTTGGTCCTTCGTGAAAAGAATAAAAAATACAGCCTCGTCGTCGATTCCAACGCTCATTTATAATGACATTCCAGTTGTCAGCTCTATAGACAAAGCCAATATGTTTGCTGCGCATTTCGCAGCTAGCTCTACGCTTCCAGATTGTGCATTGCCGCCTCCTGCACCTCAGAGTATTGAACACTCAATGGGGCAGATATTAATTCGTACTCGTGCAGTTGCTAGAGTTTTGAATGATCTCATTACTATTCCGGAAGCTTTTCGATCTATCCTATTCTTCTACACTTTTTCCGAGAAGTTGGAAAGTAGCCAGCCCACACCCAAAAAAGGTGAGCCGTCGTCTTCTTCTTCGTACCGACCCATAGCACCTACATTCATTCTTTTAATGATCATGGAAGCGCTGATCAATTTTCAGCTCATGAAATATCTTGAAACTAACGAAATCTTTAATAAACGGCAATACGAATTTCGTGGGCAACGTTCTACTGGTGATTTGATAGTATATCTCACCGAATAGGTCTTTGAATCAATTTAGTGAAAGTAAAGCTGTTGCACTCGATATTTCCAAGTAATTTAACAGGCATCGAGTTCCTTTTCCAAAATGCGAGCTTATGGAGTCGTTGAAAAACTGCTTCACTGGATTAGAAGCTATATTTTGGACAGCCTAACTCAAGTTGTCTTCGACGGTTTCAAGTCATAAATACCTCACATAAATGTTGGCATATCCCAGGGCTTTTCTCTATATTAACTTCGCGTGCAAGTGGCTGGGTGGCTGGCTGGCTGGTCAGATTTTCTGATCAATTTTTAACCCACTTCCCATAGTCCGATTATATTGAAATTTTGCACACATGTATATTTCCGGTGTCAATACTTTCTATTAAATATTAATTTGAGGCCCCTCGGACCTTGGGGTCGGGGGGCTCCCATACAAATATTTTACAAAATTTACCCGATTTTCTTAAAATTTCTTTTTATTTAAATATGGTGTGAATTTGAGCCAAATCGTTCCATAAATAAGAATTTTCAGAAAAAAAAACGATACCAGCCACCTAGCGGGTGTTTTAATAGTTATTATGCTATTCCTATAACCCGACTTTGTTTTATATATATAGATATTAACTTCGCGTGCCAGTGTGTTTGTGGCTGGCTGGCCAAATCTTGTAATAAATTTTAAACCCACTTCCTAAAGCCCGATTTTAGTCAAACTTAGCACCCATGATGGTGTCTTACCAAAATCAGTATATGACATATATTATAGCTGTCATGCAAGACATCTTGTGCTCGGGGTGTGGTTTCTAGTCAGAAAAAGAATGAAACCCACCGTTATCGTCTTTAAAGCAGTAAATGAATGGCGTTCTTCGCGTTCGCGCTCAGGACAGATTTAAAATCATAAGACTCATAAACATTCACGCACCTACAGAAGATCCCCCAGATGATGAAAAAGAAGAATTCTTTGAATCAGTCGAACGGGAGCTCCATGCTTGCCCTCAGTATGATGTAAAAATCATTCTGGGGGATATGATTGAAAAAATAGGTATGAAGCCAGTATTCAGGGAGTACATTGACACCCAGAGCTTACACTAATGACAATGGAGAACAAGTCATAGAGATGGCAGCGAGCAATATATAGACACGCCTTAAAAATACTGTCATTAGTACTGCTGACTCCATCTTAGGCAGTAGTCGTATAGAGCGGAACGACTCGATGACGAATGTAAGTTAGCGACTGAACGTAAGAATGTTGCGTACCGAGCAATGCAACCATCTCATAGAACGCGGACATGCGAAGATATAAAGAGCTCAAAATATATAAAAAAAGTTTAAGGGCGAAAGAAAGCAGCCTGGGAAAAGAATCTCGTCCGTGAACTAGAACATTACAGAGGGCGAAGATCGCACTAGGCGCGGTATGATGCATCAATATACACCACGTTGCTCATACTGCAAAAATAAAGATGGAATTTGATCGCCGATCTCAAAGGCATCTTAGAGCATTGGCAAGAGCACTTTCATGAGTTGTTACATGGCCAGCTAACTGAGGAATTGGATGCTACACCAATGACCGAAGACCACACTATTCTGTCGCCACCAAGCATTGACGAATTTAGCAGACCGATATATCAGCTAAAAATAGTAACGGCCCGGGTTTAAATGGTATCCCAGCGGAGCTGATTAAAACAGAAGGTCCCGCAATACACCAAGCAATTAATGAACTAATAGTGCAAAAATGGGAGGAAGAAGCGATGCCAGAAGACTTGCGAAGAGGCATTCTGTGCCCCATAATTTCTTATGTATGGGGCAAAGGATGCATTACAATATGCAACAATTATCATGATATAGCGTTATTTTGTTGAGGTTCATACAAAGTTTTCAACGATATTAGCCAGTTTTCAACGGTGTTAGCTACATAGGGACTGGCGAGTGTGAGGTCAAGTACCTCCTCGCGAATCGTATTTAAGAATGTGAGTTTAGAGGGATACTACGGAGATATTCTAGAAGACACTCACCCCTTCTGTAGATGCCACTACTGCCCCAGACGTGATGCGCATTTGCATCACAACCTATGATGTACTATCGGTTGTTGTCATGGCTGCGTTGAATTAGGTTCTAGACCTCAATAGGCGGAATATTGTTGTCGTCGCCGTGGAAGTATGCCGAGGCACACACCGCATTTAAAGATTAACTTACTTGCCTTATTTTGTAGACCTTCGATTTGACGGCTAATAACCAAAGGTTCTTGGATTAATGCCAAGGGTTATGCTGTCATCAGCGAATCTTTTGATAAGGGTAGCGGACGCACCCTTAACGCGATGTAGATTCACTGTAGACTTTTAAATTCTCTGTATTAACTTCGCGTGCCCGTGGTTGGCTGGCTGTCTGGCTGGTCAGATTTTCTGATCAATTTTTAACCCACTTCCCAAAGCCCGATGCTATTGAAATTTTGCAATACATATATATTTCCGGTGACATTACTTGCAATTTCAGAGAGATCGGGCAGCAGGATTGGAGGCTCCCATACAAATTTTTCCATTTAGCGGCATCAGATCATATCATACTATAATGACTGTGTTCTGTGTGCGCTGATGAGCTGATGCGCTGTAAGCAGCGCTGCTTGCTTTACGATTGTGGTTGTTTTGTTGTTGTGTTGCAGAGAGCAACATAGAAGAGAGTATAGAGATATCAAGAGGAAGTAGAACAAATATTTTTATACAAAACTGAATGGTTCCGCAATTGAAATGTGTTGTACACTCAGTTGTGTGAGTGCATTCTTAATTTGTGTCTTGTACAATATTACGAGAATATGAAGAACTGGTTATGCACTCAACTGCGTAACAGCTTAACAAAACTCAAAAGAAAGAAATTTAGTGGTATTTTCTACGTCGCACCAGCCATGGCTGTGGCTGCTTTGTTTTCACCACCAAATGGGGAATTTCACCACAAAATCGAATCTCCGATCAGAGAAAAATTTCAATTTTTAAATTCGCTTGCCCGTGGCACGTCTGTCTGTCGGTCGGTTGGTCTGTTTGTCGTGGAATCTAAATTTTTTACCCACTTTCTAAAGTCCGATTTTGTTGAAATTTTGCACACATGTGTATTTCCGGAGACAAATCTTTTTATTAAAATTTGGGTGCCCATATAAAAATAAAAATCAACCCGATTTTCTTTAAATTTTATACTCATATGTATCTCCGATGGACAACACTGTTTGTAAAAAGATTGGAGACCCCGGGCCCACGATTTTCTTCAAATTTTATATACGCATATATATCCGATAGACAACACTTTTTATAAAAATCTTGGAGACCCCGGGCTCGAGGGTCATAGGGCCCCAACAAATTTTTTAAAAAACTTAACCCGATTTTCTTCAAATTTTATATACGTGTGTATCTCCGATGGACAAGACTTTTTGTAAAAATTTTGGAGACCCCAAGCCCGTGGCCCCATACAAAATTTTAAAAAAATTAACTCGACTTTCTTCAAATTTTACACACAGGTGTACCTCCGATGAACAACAATCTTTGTAAAAATGTTGGAGGCCCCGGGCCGCGGGGTCGTGTGGCACCATACAAATTTAAAAAAAAATTAACGCGAATTTCTTTAAATTTTATACACGAGTGTATCTCCGATGGACAACACTTATTGTAAAAATTTTACAGACGCCGGGCCCTGGGCTCGTGGGGCCTCATACAAATTTAAAATAAAAATTAGCCCGATTTTGTAAAATTTTATACACATGTGTATTTCCGATGGATAAAAGTTTTTGGACATTTTTTGAGCGAATGGGCCCTGCGGCCCGAAGGGTGCCCGTGTAAATTTTTTAAAAACTAGACCGGTTTTCTTCAAATTTTAAACTTATGTTTATCTCGATGGACAAAAGATTTGTAAAATTTTTGGAGCGAATTGGCGGGCCATGAGGCTCGGGGGCGGGGCCATAATTTTTTTTTAAAAATTAGCCCGATGTATTTTAAATTTTGAACATATGTGTATTTCCGAAAGACCAAACTTTTTGTAAAAATTTTTGAGTTTTTCATTTAATTTTTTCCCCATACAAATTTTTTTTACATATGTGTATCTCCTATCCTATCTATCTGGCCTCTCACAATTTATGTAAAAAGCTCAAATATGAATTTTAATCAGGATTAGTTCAGCCGTCTGGATTGTAGAGTGGATACAGACATACATACAGACAGACAGACAGAGATTTTTTTATTTTCGCTTTTTCTGACTTAGGAGATACGGTAATGGGTAAATCTGCAAAAATCTCGAGTTCGAAAATTTTCATGATTACTTTTACTATATAAAAGAAAGTAAAATTAATTGAATTTTTCAACCCAAAACCAAACTTGAATTACTTTTCCGTTTGAAAATTCTTCTATTTATCACATACCTTATGTTTATTTTCAGTCTTAAAAAACTCCACTAGAGTTATAAACGTAAAATTAGTCTCCTCTTAAGTTTGTCTGTCCCGAACCAAATCTGGAGTATCATCTCTGTGGGGAGCCAACCTTACAAAGTATACTACTTTTATTTATTTCCAGATGACCACCACTATTCCCTGCATGACATTATTATAGGCTTGTATCACTTTGCCATTCAAACTTTCCCAATTTTGTTGTAAGCGTCTTTTCTCTATGTGGATGAGCATCCATTGTGCCCAATAAGCCTAAACTGTAGGAGATTTATCTGCGAGCTCATTCTAATTGGACCGAGTCTCATTTTCCTTA
This sequence comes from Nephrocerus scutellatus, assembly GCA_947095585.1. Lineage (NCBI taxonomy): Eukaryota > Metazoa > Arthropoda > Insecta > Diptera > Pipunculidae > Nephrocerus > Nephrocerus scutellatus. Next base: position 35,147,177 of record OX352761.1, read on the forward strand.
TATCTCATTATAACGCCCAAGTCAGAATCTAATGTATATTTCCATTTGCTGGGTAGAGTTAAGATTTCTATCTCGTGGTTTCAGTTTGGCGTTACATATGCGAACTGTACCTTTCGATTTGTGTTTCAAATGCAAAGTTTTGTAACCGACACTGTAACTTTGCTACCCGTCAGCAATCGACGAGTAAAGTTTCGTTTACTCAGCTTGGTTTGGAGTTGGCGTTGCATTTGCACAGCGTTCACCAGGAAAACCACGAACACCAGGATTTCGGATTTGGTTTGTACAAATGCAAAGAGACATAACAAGTCATCCATTCTAATCATTTCGTCTGTCCATTGTTCGTCAAGAAGCTGCATAAGTAGGATATCATTTTCTTCCATACGACAGCAGTGTTTGCAATCCACTTCTGACATCAATATTCCGAATAAAAAGAATATGTTGCTTGCTCTACGGTGGGTTCACCTTAGAATTTATTTATTCTTGCTCCTGGAGGTGAAACTAAAAACATTGTGTATATTTGTTTTATATTAATTTTATAGTGGATTTTTATATTTTTTTTAATTTGAATATTGTACCTATACGTTAAAATTACTTAGTCTTTACCTTATAGATAGGTTTAATTTTTTTTCTACCCCTACCTAATAGAAGATTGGGATAAATAAATACCTGGGCAACGCCGGGTAATCAGCTAGTTAGGTAATAAAACTAACGTCCATCATAAATGCATACGCGCTTTAGTTTCATGCCCAAAATTCAAACCTTTTTTTTCGGTCTCCATGGATGTGTGTTGATAGTTTGGTATGTGTGGTGATTGTATAGGCTATTCTCAATGCCTTCAAGGGCCATATATCCAATATTGCATATCCATATAAAATTTTGTACGAACCAACTTCTTTCAATACACACCCATGGAACATCAAACGACATTGTACGGACACATTTAACAAGAATTTGACTAGTCGCATATTGAGAGCAGGACAGCGCAGTATAGCGTAGCCGCGGTTTATAGGGCATACAATGTTGTACTAAATGACGCACATTCAGATTTTGCGGCTTTCAGTCTAACATTGTGTGCTTCAAAAACTTCGGCTATGCTATGCTGTGGTGGGCTGTGCTCAATATGCGGCTGGCCTTTGTATGGAAATAATAATTATAATTACGAGTATTTACGTTGTACGATGATAGACTAGAAATCAACCAACCACCTGATGTTTTACCTCTGGACTCTACCCCTCCAGTTATAACTCTACATTTGCGTATCACCACTTTTATTTATTCATTAATTACGAAAAGTACATGGCGGGATGCGACAGAATAGGTCGGGCGTGCCAGTTGTCACTTGATGAGTTAAATCAAGAGTCAAGCGCTGATAAGTAAAGTTTGTGCTGCATAACGAACCTGAAGGCGTTTGTTTATCTGCCTGATACGCATCGTACGCCCACATGTACATTTACGAGTATCTATGATGCTATTAAGAGATTTGAAATAATTAAATTGCCATTCCATTTCGGGAATGCCCGAGACTAGTCCTTTTGGGTTTATCCTATGAATTTGGATAAACTTTGAAGGCTTATCTTTGGGGACTGTTGCCGAGCTAACGCTTTTCTTTTCATTTATAAACATTCAGCTTTATCGCGGTAAGATTGATGTGACAAAAAATAATAGCAACACAAAAAAAAAGAAAATGAAATGGAAATGAGCTGACCTCGCAGTGTTCGGCGTTCAGTTCTGAAAAAGTCGTCCTGACGACTGGTGTATTTATGGGTATGTATGTGTCCTGTCCAGTTGAAAACAGTTTAACATTATATTCATTGCGTAGTATTACGTACAAACACCAGTTTTTGTACAATAAAAACTAGAGATGTGTTTCCATGAAAAGCAAATTGAAAATTTATTCGATAATAGTATCAGTGCCGATTAATGAAAAAAATGTCCTGATGAGATATAATATGTATAACAGTGAATAAGCAATACTTTGATTGACACGTGAAGACAGACGATTTATTTGATATAGTGTGATCTTATAGGTAATACTTGTGATAATTAACGGTGCGGTAAATTACATTTTTGATTCATTCTTTTAGTAAATTTATCTATTACTTTATTTTACAAGTATAGTAATCATGTACATTTTCGTCTGTCGTGTCCACTCTACAGCCCAGACGGCTGAATTGATGGGGATGAAAATTCATATTTAAGCTTTTTACATAAATTGGGAGATCCCAGTTGATTTTGGCGGAAATCGGCCAACCGGAAGTGGCAGTTTTACAGTTTTTCGAGTTTTTGCAAATATCTCACAAAGTGTAGCAGTTATGAAAAATCTGTAAGTGCAAAGGAAATTAAAAAAAAATAAAAAAATTTAATATACATTTATTGAAGATTCCTGCCCGTCCGTAAAAGAAAGTCGTGTTGTGTCCACACCTCCATTTTTTTGTTTTTTGCCAAAAAAAATTAAAGCTGATGTCATAAAATGTATGTAATCAATTGAATTACTCTACAATCAATATGATGTTTAATTTTTTTTGTAAATTCAAAAGGAAAAACTTTAAACCGAAGTATTAACATTACCCAGAAAAACAAAAAAATTAAGGTATCCCAAAAACATATCTTCTCAGCGGCAATTTAGACCCCAAAAAAAATTATTTCGCTAAAATTATTTTTAGAAAAAGAACTGATAACATAACTGGCGTTTGTATGTCAATGGGTTAAGACCTCCCAAATACAAAAAAATAATTTTTCTTTTGATATTGAATCGAAGTTTTAGAATTTTTAATTTCTCAGCTTACAGTTTTTTTTCCTTTTTATTTTAATCATAATTTTTTAGTCTATTTAATGTTTTGTATTTTTCTTTCACAAAAATGGTCACCGTAACTATAATCTTATTCTAATATGATTGCAGATTACATCTACAAAGTGTAGGCTCATTAATCTGTACCTGCTTCGATTTGGTATTAAGACTCACATACGTAAGAAGAAATACTTCTTAAGGTAGTTACGTATACATTATGTTAGAAAATTATTATTTAGTCTTAGCTATTTCGATGTTAAAACATTACATTTATAAATTGAAACAGTGCTGTGTGCAGTTAAATAAATGCTTTGAAAATAAATTGCATGTATTAAAATTTCTTTCTGACTGCCAAATAAAGTCGTCACAATTAAACATTTTTCACACGAACTATAACCTAGACTCAAAAGAAGCCATTATCCACACTAGTGTGTTAAGGTAGAAAATATTTTGTTATTTACTGCAGTCTCAGCGAACACACAATCAAACAGTCGTTTTGTATTCATGATTCTTTGTGAGTGTGCACTTCACACTAAGCTTAAGTATTTGCAGATTCCTGTGAGAAACGTAGTAAAACTACATTTTTTTACAAAATAGATATGTATTTAAATGTTGTAAGCGTTATTTTCTTCAGACGGGACTAACACGCATTACCCAAAAGTTACGATACTCTAGACTCACCAATTTTACATATTATTTTTGTTAATCTTTAACGCAGGTTTCGAAGATACAAACTCCAATCGCCTGTGATCATTATCATATTTGTCTCTATAGTCTGAAAAATATTTCTCCACCGGTCCCGATTTTGAGCCGATATCATACGGTTTGGCATCACTAAACTGTGGGCGCCTGGTCTACGCCATCCTTGCAGAGTATGCTTGGCTAGCCTCGCTGTCGTGTTCCCTAAATCCTACCGCAAAGGACTTCAAGCTGAATCCTCTTCGCTCATTCGAGCTAGGTGTCCTGCCCACCGGAGCCTACCGAACTTAATTCTATTCACAATATCAACATTGCGGTAACGATCGTGGATCTCATCTCTCCGAAATCGTCCTTCTCCACAAACGGGGTCAACAATTCTCCGTAAGACTTTCCTCCCGAGCGCGGCTAAGAGGCTAGAATACTTTTTGCTAAGCATCCAAGTCTCGGATCCATATGTAAGTCATAGCATGACCATTGTCTTTTGCAACAGCAGTTTGGATTTTAGGGATAAATTCTTGGATTTGAGGAGTCTTGACAGACTAAAGTATGCTTTGTTGGCTTTAAGCAATTGTGTGCGTAGTTCTGGTTCCATGCTGTTATCTGTTGCTACACTTGACCCGAGATAGTTTAAGGATTGTACTACTATTTTAATTGAGGGACCATTGTTGGATCTTCTGCTCGCAGACGTGGCCACTTTGGTTTTTCTATTTATGTGCAACGTCAGATTTTGTGCCACCCGCTCAATCTGGATGAAAGCTTCCTGTACAGCTCTTGGTTTTCTACCACTGATGTCAATGTCGTCTGCGAAAGCCAGTATCTGATTGGACTTATAGAGGATTGTATATCTCGCCGTTACATCGGAGTCTCGGATCACTTTATCCAACGCATAGTTGAGGACTCAGGCCAGTCCCTCCTCTTGTCAGAGCCCGTTATAACTTTTGAATGGCCTTGATTTATTTTTATTTTATTATTTTATTTTATTATTTTTAATTGGCTTATAACATTGGTCATGGTCAACCAACATAGTCGCACTAGTTTATTTGGGATGACGAACTCCCTCATGCCATAACATAGGCAGCTTTAAAGTCAATAAATAAATAGTTTAGTGAGTTTTGAAATTTTCCATCACCTGCCTAAAAGTGAAATCTGATCAGTTATTGATTTGCGTGGGATGAAGCCACTCTGATATGAACCAAGGATGACTTTAGCATTTGGGGCTACCCTGTCTTAAAGGATAGAGGTGAAAATCTTATAAACGATACTCAAAAACGTTATACCACGATAATTGCTGCACGTTGTTATATCTCCCTACTTATGTATGTGGCACAGGATGCCAGTCTTCTAGCATCGCTTCTTTCTCAAATACTTGCACTTAGTTCATAAATTGCTTGGTGTAGTGCAGGGCCTTCTGATTTAATCAGTTCTTTTCCCATCGCTCTCAGATGTCTTTGTCACTGTGCTTGTTCACGGACGAGATTCTTTTCCCAGGCTGGTTTCTTTCGCCGGTGAACTGTTTTTCCATATCTCTTGAGCTCTTTTATTCGCGTGTCCGCGTTCTATGAGATTGTTGCATTGCTCATTGAAGCAACAGTATTCTTAAGGCGTGTCCATTTACCTTTAATGCCCGACATCTCAGCCCCAGGATTTACTCTCCCTTCATTTAGCGTGAAGTGCAGACGTCTTGACTATAATATTATTCGCTGATGCAGTCTTTCTTGATAATGCAATCCGCGCTCGGAGCTCAATACCAAGAAGATAGTGGTACAAATCAACGTTGGCACCTCGGCACGTTCGTAGCGAATCGACTGTGATACCAGTGCGTAATTTAATCAGAAGATATCAATCCGTTTAGCTACATTTTAAAGGTTATGCAAGTATTATGTCCTTCTCCTCGTTCTTCCTATAATGCTGCAGTGGTTTTTGGATCTGTAAGTTTTTATAATCTTGTACAGAAAGAGCTTTTGTTCAAGGTTATATTATAAGTGATACTACTCGCATTAAATACATTGTAGCTGAATTGTTTAGATGTCTTCTTTTCTCTACTTTTTAGTGGCTTAAAAACTTGTTTAAGATATCAAAAAAAGTTTTATCGATGCTTTTAAATATGGAATGCAACATCATTCAATGTCTTCCGAGAAAACGCCTGCACGAACTAATGGGCTAACCCAATTCTACTTCTTTTGTTATATCTGGTGATATGCCGGCCATTTTGCGTTCGATATTGATTTTGAGGTCGTCTAAATTACCTTATTGGCATAGACTGTGGACTTGACATGTGACATACGAGAAGTCCAAAGAAGTTAAATCGCACTAACGCGGCGGCCAATAGACTGGTTCATTTCTGTATATACCACATTCACCGAAGTTTAACTTCTATACCTCGATTGTTTAGTCAGCTGTGTGGAATGTAGCGCCGACTTGTTGCAACCAACCAAAAAAGCAGACCATAAAAATTAAAATTTGTCTTGTAAATTCTCTAATCGGAGATACACATGTGTATAAAATTTGAAGGAAATCGGGTAGATACATTTAAAAAAAAAATTGTATGGGAGCCCCAGACACCGAGGCCCGATCACTTCCAAATTTTTAAAAAAAGTGTTGTCAATCGGAGATACACATGTGTATAGAATTTTAAAAAAATCGGGTAACTTTTTTTTATAAAATTTGTATGGGTGCCCCCGACCCCGGGGCCCGATCACTGCCAACTGTGTTGTCCGTTGGAAATGCACATATAAAATATGAAATCGGGTATATTTTGTACAATATTTGTATGGGAGCCAAATTTTAACAGAGAATGTTGTCACCGGAAATACACATGTGTGCAAAGTTTTAGTAAAATCGGGCTTCAGGAAGGGGGTTTAGAATGTATCACAAGATTTGGTGTGCTAGCAAGCCACGGGCACGTAAAGCTAATATAGAAAATTTTTAATATAAAAAAATAGTCAGCCAACATTATGCGTTAGTTGGAAAAATAGGCCAACCCAATTGAAATGCCCATTATAAGTTAATCCACACCATAGTCAAATTTACCCATAAACAAAATTCCAACTTCATATTCTATTGAAGCGTTACTCTTTGTGTTTTGAGTTATTTCCTCAGAATATTATTTCCAAATCAACGATATCTGCTTCTTTTTAACAAGACTATTTATTAAATAAAATCTCCATTTCTCCTGTAGCTCTAATTATATCCCGGCCGAAATTACCATTACCAAATAAGCCACTAAAATGTAAAATGATCATAAAATTTTATATTACACTACGCATTAAGGGAATTCAATCAGCATTCAGCTAATGAATTTTCAGTATCCATTAAAGTTATTATTTCAATCAAGAGCTTCTTTAATTCTTTTCATATCGTCAATTTCTTTTGGTTTATTTCTGCTACGTACATATGTACCTACATACGAGCGACGCTAATAAAAAAAGCGCACAATCTATAAAAACATAAGTGTTTATGTGCGAGACATTAAATGATATAATTAGGGATTAACACAAACATTTAAATTTGCCTTACAGCATAGTTAATTCTCTATCGAACCAACAAAAATTATTTTCACTGCATGACACACAAATAAAACAGCAACATCTAATAAAAAAGTTTCAATCAAGCAAAACTGTACACCCACAGCTGGATGGAGAGCACCATTTCATTTTTACACATTTTCATTTTGATATATCCATCTGCTATATCCGGATTAACACAGAATCCGCAGAGCACTTTACAAATTTCAATATATACTCGCTGTAAATAAATAGCGCATTCGTCAATTTTTTACGCACCTAACCGTTTGCGCTAAACATGATAATAATAATTTTATTATTTTCGTATATCTTATATGCATAAATATATAAGTATGTAGTTTTTTTTATTCAAGAATTTTCCCCAAATCGATTTTTTTCTTATAACTGGAATAGAATGAAATCAATTCACCTCAGTAGATATTAGGCGCTCAATTGGATCACGTATCTAATCGCGAAGAAGTGATACGCATAGCAAATACAAACACATACACCCACCATTGTTAATTGTAACCAAAATTTTCATGCTACACATTTCTTTTTCAAATTAATTGTTTTCTCCTAAAAAAATATTAAAATGTTTTTTAAGTCGGTTGTTGGCAGTTGAAAGCTTGTGCATTTGCAAGATAAAAAGATAAAAAATTTCGGTATAATTGCAAAAACGATTTCACGTCAACAATGTATCGTAATTATGAATTATTTTTGATAAAAAAGATATAAATTGATATGTGTTTTTAAAAATAACTGAAAATAAGATCATATGAAAATTTTTAAATACAACATAACATTAATATCATCGAAATGCAGTCGAAACAACAATTGTGTCCATAATATAAGCATTCAAACTTGGGTTGCATTTGCCGTTACCAATTGGTGCCATAATGGATCATTTAAAAAAAACCATTCAAATATAAAAAAACGTGCATCCATTTATCAATCAAGTTGACAGCTGTAGCTATAAGATAACAGAAATTTTTAAAACATATCCATAAAACAAAAAAGAGCACTTTAAGTTGGTGTTTTTCATTTATTTTTTTTAGTCCTTGCTGGACGCACCCAATGATACCATTTTTACCATAACCTTACAACTACGAGTATAACAAACAAGGAATCAACTTTTAGAAAATGCCATCAACATCATCATTAAATACTACTCTCAGTGGAATGGCAAGTCTGTTATTAGTGCTGTCATCACATCCCTCCTTGACACCTACGGGTTCTGAAGAGAATCCGTTAACCAGTGGAAGCAATCAGCAAATTCATTACGTCGACTCTGGCACAATTAAAGCAGAGCATTTATTAATGCTAGAATCATCCGTAAACAATGTGACATCATCGATTGCAGAAGAACAAACAACAAACTCGTCAACTAAACATGACAGCGGATATGAATTCCTTAATATGGCGTGGCCAAAGGTGGCCATTGTGTCGTTGTTTGTCATGCTAATTCTGGTGACAGTCATTGGAAATACTTTGGTTATTTTGGCTGTTCTTACAACGAGACGACTTAGAACCGTTACCAATTGTTTTGTAATGAATCTGGCTATAACGGATTGGTTAGTTGGAACGTGCGTTATGCCACTTGCTGTTATAAGGTACATTTTTGGTAAGTTCTTCCTTAGAGTATAAAGTATTTAGCGTTGTAATAACCTGATTGAGGACAACTTTCATGATTTTATCAGAATAATACTTCTCATAAGAATTCCATAATAAGGCAAATTATTTCATGTCTTTTTGATACAGGAGCTTGATAGTCCTGCTGGTAGACGCATTTTACATTTTATTTACACAAATCTAGCCTGGCACGCAAACGCGGACTGGGAGTGTATAGCAAAGTATTTTTCTTGGAAGGCAGCCATAGGCGACGATTAAATATTTAAACATGCTAAGCATTCGTTGTTGTTTGCTGCATTTTATTTATGTTTTAAACCAAATAATCGTAATAATAAAACTATTGCCTTGCATCCATATAAACACACAAAAAGAACAAAAACATTTGCATTTGATATTGGGAATTGTATATGGAAAATGGAGTTTCAAACTCTAAAGTATACACATTTGCCAAGTAGAGGCCAAACTTCAAACTTTTAAAAATAACCCCGTTATTTGTTTATAAAGATACAATACAACTCAAACTACATACTAACAGCAATTATAGATTAAAAATTAAAAAACATATACATCTGTTTCAGTTGCACAGCACGTTAGGTTCCAATATCTTCTTGCTAAGGGTGATACGTTGCAGTTTAGACACAGACAATTTCTACTTTTTATCCTAACAGGTTTAATGTATTTGTATGTAATATTGCAGGAAGCTGGCGCTTTGGGTGGATACTTTGTGATGTATGGATTTCATTAGACGTCCTTTTGTGCACGGGATCTATATTGAGCTTATGCGCCATTAGTCTAGATAGGTAAATTTCCATTTAGTACATTAATTGTCAGATGAGCCAACAGTATTTTATGGTCCTTTATGCGACGTCCCCAATGGCTTCGTTAATTTGTCAAAACACATGGTAAGATTCAATTACAATTTAATGACCTGTTCTGGTGTCTTCTTTTTAGGTATCTAGCGGTAATACAGCCCTTAACGTATTCAAAGAAGCAACGATCCAAGCGGTTGGCACTTTTCATTATATTCGTTGTGTGGGTAACAGCCTTATCCATTACATGCCCGCCATTTTTAGGATGGTATGTTTGCTTAAATTTTAACTACATACATATGTATATTAATGAGTTTTTGACATTTGTGCAATTAATCGATTATTTGTTTTGGTTGTAATTATCCCATTAAATGCAATACTATTAATTATTGTTTATTATTACATTTGGTGAAAAAAAAGAATTGCAAATTATTAACTTGATATAATTAGCGGAAAACCGAAAAGTTAGTATTCAATTATTCTTTTTTTTTTCGTAATAGCTTTTGGTAGCCAAATAACTTTGGTAAAGTTTTTTTTAAGTCAAAGTAGGTAAAAACCCTGACCCCACACACATAAATAATTGAATTTCATTGAAAACTTTTAGATAAAAACGATAAAATTCACCAAATAGTATGCACAGATATAAATAGGACGCTCGAAAATCTGGAGATTACACGGATAGGAAATATAAAACTCTACATTCAGATTTTTTGGCAAAAGAAAAGATTCATGAAGGCATTAACTTGTGTCCGAACATATTCTTATAGACTGAGCATTCAAAGCTCCATAAATTATTAGATCACTTGATCACAGGGCTGTAAAGAAAGCGATGCATGTGTAGTAGATATTTTTGATTCCAACTAAAAGGATTGCGCTACTTCCAATTCGCCCGTCACTATCTTCAATAAGGGCCCGCGTTGCAGTGTGTGCAATGTGGTGTATATTGTGTCATACCGCAGACCCTGCTGAACTTACGCGCTTGGATCCATACTCGCTCTCTATACTCTGTTCTTCTATCAGGCGGTTTTCTTTTGCGGTGAACTACTTGTTTATATCCTTTGCCCATATGATGGCTTTTTACCTTAAAAACGCTACGTTTTCTTATTTTATTAATTGGTGCCCCTTTAGTTAAGCCTTATAAACGCAATATCAACCAATAGTTTTTCACATTTGTTGATGATATGTATGAAACCAATCTTATCCGATCGGGGCATATACATATATACCGTGTTAATTTGGAAAAAAGTATCTTCACTTTAAAATTTTTTCAAAAACTGCTGTCACCGGATATACACTTATGTAAAAAAATTTGTATGGGAGCCTCCATTTGGGCCCGATCACTTCCAAATTTCAATAGTAAGTGTTGTCATCGGTGTCGCGTCAACAACGCTCCATGTGAAAACAATTAAAACAATCAACTGATTTTCGCGGATTGGAATTTAACTTATTTATTTATATAAAAGTAACAAAGTTTGGCGAGACAAATTAGGAACGTGTTCTTCGATCCATTGCTGAAATCAGATCAGAATCCTAATATCTATAAGAGAAATGAGGAATTACAACAACAACTGCACTATCTTATACCTTCTTTGGAATAAGAAAACCTGCTGTTTTGCTGGTTTTCAACTTCTAATTCCTTATTCCTCCGCAAAATACGCCTATTGTTTTTATTTTATGCTCTATACTATGCGTTTATGTGCTGCGATTTATACGTTGAGTATACGTGTTGCGATTTACACGTTGCGTTATTTTCTAGCCGCCACAATCGGAGACACGCATGTGTGTAAAATTTGAAGAAAATCGGGTTAATTTTTATAAAACTTACTAGCTGCTCCCGGGCGCTTTGCTACCCGCCCACTGACGCCACGCCCACTTACACCCGCGTTTTCCCATCCCACTGACCTACCGCCCACTTACACCCCAATAACTAACCCACCAATCCAGAAAACTATAGAATCGACATTTATACAGGCAAAAAATGTACACTTGTTCGAATATTGTTTATATGAAGATTATATACAGGAAAAACTACATTTTCCATCCCAGCGCCACCTAGCGGGGATGAATCAACTCAGAAAACTTCGCGTAGTAATTACGAACAAACTCGCAGAAGGAAGTATCCAATTTGGTCCAGTCGTTTTTAAGTTTTAAGCATCCGAACAAACCACGATCCATTTTTATATATATAGATATAGGCACCCCTCGAGCATTAGGTACCGATCACTCCAAAAGAATGTACAAAAAGTTTTGTCCATCAGAGATGAAGATGAAGAAAATCGAGTTAATTTTTAAAAAAATTATGTGGGTCCTCAGGGTCCATTCGCTCAAAAGATGTTCAAAAAGTTTTGTCCATCGGAGATACACATATCTTTAAAATTAAAAGTTAATAGGGCTTATTTTTAAAAAATTATATGGGCACCGCTCGGTCCTCAGGACCATTCGCTCAAAACATTTTGCAAAAAATTCGGTCTATCGGAGATACACATATGTTTAAAATTCTAAAAAAATCGGGCTAATTTTAAAAAAATTTAAACTGGCACCCCTCAGGCCAGGAAATCGGGTTAATTATTATTTTAAATTTGTATAAGGCCCCACGACCCCGGGGCCCGGCGTCTGTAAATATTTTTTCACACGCCCATAGACGAAAGTGACTGTTTCGTACGCTATAAACTAGCCTCGAAAGTAGCCCATAACAACACTAGTTATGTTATGATATAAACGTCTTTTGTTATTTACTACAATCTCAGCGAACACATTGCGCATGAGCAAGAATTCTCTTTTGTTTGTCCTTTGTGATTTCTGCTTCTCTCTCGATTTAGCAGAAAAACCGGTTTGGACGCGTGAAAAATTCATTTCTTTGTTATTTACTGCAGTCACAGCGAACACACATTCTCACATTTCTGCTGCTCTCTTGATTTAGCAAAAAAACCGGTTTGGACGCGTGAAAAATAGCGTACACGACTTGCAGAAAAGTGCTCATCGTGCTCGTTAGATTGCTGAACTCGGATACCGCCTCGTTCGTCAAGCTTCGACCTCGCACGATAAACTCCACTTTCCTTGCTCGTTCTGTAATATACTATACAATAAGAGTTGTACATCGGAAATACACACGTGTATAAAACTTGAAGAAAGTCGGGTTGATTTTTTTAAAAAATGTGTATGGTGTCCCACGACCTCGGGGCCCGGGGTCTCCAAAATATTTACAAAAATTGTTGTCCATCGGAGATACACACCCGTGTACAATTTGAAGAAAGTCGGGTTAAGTTTTTTAAAAAAATTGTTTTTATTGCATGACCCCGTGGCCCGGGGGTTCCAAAATATTTACAAAAAGTGTTGTCCATTGGAGATATACAGGTATTGAAGAAAATCGGGTTAATTTTTTAAAAAAAAAAATTTTGGGGCCCATGACCAATGGGCCAAGGGTCTCCCAAATTTTTATAAACTTTGTTGTCCATCGGAGATACACACGTATATAAAATTTTAAGAAAATCGGGTTAATTTTTTGGGCCCCACGTATCCGGAGCACGGGGCATCCAAAATTTTAACAAAAAGTGTTTTCCATCGGAGATACAAATGTGTATAAAATTTAAAGAAAATCGTGAGAATTTTTAAAACATTTATATGGGCCCAGAGGCACGAGGACCCCAAATTTTAATAGAAACTGTTGTCTCCGGGAATACTCATGTGTGCTGTTGTTAAAAATTGATCGCAATATTCCACGACAGACATACAGACGTGCCACGGGCAAGCGAAGTTAATATATAGAATTTAAAAAAACAACCCATAAAAATTTTTCATGTTATTTCTCTAATAACCAAAAGTGTATTGAATTCCACTATAAATGCTGAAATACAAAAACACATACGAAGCACTGCAACCCAACCCAACCCAACAGCACACAGCCAAAACCTTCTCTATAGAAAGCCCAACTGTTCCGATCGTACACAGATACATGCTTAGATTGAGACCAAACGTATTTGTATTTAGTAATCAACTAAAGAGCAAAATCCATATAAAATATTTCTGTTTCCCACTACCACATCTTACGTTTCTCGCTCTTTGCGTCTTCTTATTTTTTGTACACCGTATTCACATCCCACAAACACACATGCGTTTGGTGTTGGTTTACAGCATTAGTATGCGTAGAGTTGGGCTTTCTGTAGAGAAGGTTTTGCACACAGCGCACAACGCACACAGATTTTAATCGTCAGCAGAAATATACATGTGTGCAAAACTTCAATAAAATCGGGCCTTAGAAAGGAAGTGTTTTAAAAATTGATCACAAGATCGTATCTTTTGTCTGTTTGCTATTTGTTTTCCATTTTTTTTTTATATAGAGACTTATTGCCAAGAATAAAGAATATTATACGAATTTTATTTCTATGAATTTTTTTAAGGTACGAAACAGACCGCTGGAAACATGGTTATCTAATCTGTCGTTACAACCAAAACAAAGGGTACGTTGTGTTCTCAGCAATGGGATCATTTTTTATTCCTCTGGCAGTTATGTTATATGTGTATCTAAAAATAGGATATGTCCTTACGTCCAGACGACAGCGAATCGTTCGGGATGCCGTAAGTACTGTTCTTCTACGTTGGCAATAACTTAATCGTTTTTCTTTTTGTTCTTTATTCCTCTTCCTCTGCAGGTTTCGGAAAAAACTGCAGACAACGAAATCGATTGTGATAACTTTATATCCGAAACAGAAAATTTTCAGCGAAGTATGCCAAAATTTTCATCGTTAAAGACCGACCAATACCTAAATTCCAGGACACAGTTCAATCACAACGAAATTCCCCATAATGCATCGTTTTATGAGCTTGTGGAAAGCTCCAGGTTATCTTCGATGATGCGTTGTTCCTCAGTCAATTGCAGATATTCCAGAAAACATCATAAAATAAAGGATATCGTTTACGGTCGCGCTTCAACGCTTCCATTGCAGTCTATTAATTGTACCGAAGGTTCATCATTCTCGGACTCCTGCTTATCGGCGGACAAAGTCAATCTCAATTGTGTGCCAAATCCGAGCGGCGACTGTGAAAATCAGCAAAAAGATCCGCAGCATCATGTTCACCATCATCATCAACACCAACAGCAACATCGCGTACCAATGCGAGTGTCCACTATGAAAAGGGAAACGAAAACGGCCAAAACATTGACCATTGTAATGGGTGGATTTATTGCGTGTTGGCTGCCATTCTTTATATATTATATTATGATACCTTTTCTTCCGAAAAACGTTGTTTCTGAAGGACTTATGGCCTTTTTGACATGGGTTGGATGGGTGAATTGTGCGATAAATCCTTTTATCTACGCTTTCTACAATCCAGATTTCCGTGCAGCTTTCTGGCGGTTGACATTTAAGAAAATATTCAGGACACAGTCAAATCATCTTTCAATGTTTCGAGGATGAGAAATATGTATATGAAAGATAAACAGATACCCAAATTATAGAGAGAGAGAGATAAAATAAAAAAGACAGAATTATATTGAATTGTTGGGAAAACTAGTTGTTCAATCACGGAGAAAAAGAAGTTGTTGAATTTACCGAAAACGACAGTCAAATCAACGTTTTCCGGTCTGGATTTTCAGCTAATAGCATAAACTGTTGAATTTACAACCATTTTGTTGAATTTACAGTGAAAACTGCGTAGCAAGCTAATGATATTAGCAGTTATTTCAACATACTTGTGTGTTGGTAAAGCATCTTCTATTGTTAAATGAACTATTTTATAAGTGTTGAATTTATCGATTTTAAAGGCTTAAAATCGTAGATTCAACTTTTTTTTAGACCTATAACTATGAGACAAATTTAACCCAAAATCTTTATCTGGAAAAAAGGTATAAAAAGACACATCCAAATATTTCTTCAATGCAATTTCGTTGTAATTTTTATAATTTACATATATGTAAATACGTAGATTAAGTTAATGAAGTAAAGTAATCAATTCAATTGTTATAACTTAAAAGAAACAAAAACCAACTCTAATCTGGGTAACATTTGATCCCAAAGATGTTCTTATTTCCTTTTTCCTTGCTTCTTTGCTGATATGTTAAATACCACTTACTTTCAACGGTTGGCCAAGGTTCCTGATTATGTAATAACCAAAGTTTGCCGTTTTCTGTGTCGGGCGTTCTTTCAATTTCTAAAAAAAAAAAACCCCATAAAAATTCAAACTTTTCTTGTATTTGAAGAAAATCGAGCAAATTTTTAAATTATTTGCATGGGAGTCCCCCGATCCCCGGGTCAGTATCTCTACAAAATTTTTACATAAAGTGTTCTATCGGAGATACACATGTGTATACAATTTGAAGAAAATCGGGTAAATTTTTGAAAAAAATTGTATGGGAGCCCCGAGGACCGTTCATTCCCAAATTTTAATAGAAAGTATTGTCACCGTAAATACATATGTGTACATACACCGACAACCGACAAAAAATAAATATCTTCGGTACCCGACAAAAAGTCTTCAAATCCAATTTTATATAAAATATAATTACTGATGCAGCTAAATCACTAAATCATCTTTTATTGTCTACATACGAGTAGTCAAGAAATTATTGAAATAAGTTTGGCAATATTTTACAATCTTATGGAGCCAATAACTTTATTGTATATTACAGAACGAGCAAGGAAAGTGGAGTTTATCGTGCGAGGTCGAAGCTTGAGCACTTTTCTGCGAGTCGTGTACGCTATTTTTCACGCGTCCAAACCGGTTTTTTTTTGATAAACCGAGAGAGAAGCAGAAATGTGAGAATGTGTGTTCGCTGTGACTGCAGTAAAAAACAAAGAAATGAATTTTTCACGCGTCCAAACCGGTTTTTCTGCTAAATCGAGAGAGAAGCAGAAATCACAAACGACAAACAAAAAAGAATTCTTGCTCATGCGCAATGTGTTCGCTGAGATTGTAGTAAATAACAACAGACGTTTATATCATAACATAACTAGTGTTGTTATGGGCTACTTTCGAGGCTGGTTTATAGCGTACGAAACAGTCACTTTCGTCTATGGGCTTGTGAAAAATAAATTTACTTTAAATAAACTGAAACATACACTTTGTGAGATACATTTTTGCAGAATACGGATGATAGTAAGAAAGGACTTTATAAGTATTACTTACGAATTAATTCATTGCATTGCAATTGTACTTGATTTTCAGCTACGAACGAATTCATTTCTTTATTTAAAATATAACACTGTGCATGTGCAATTGAAACTGAAAAGACAGTAAAAGCAACTAAAAAGTTGAAATTACGTTTCTGCGGAAAAAGTATTTCGATAAAATCAACAAACTTTCCGTTGGTTTTACAGAGCCTATTGTTAATGAAAAATGTCCAAAATCAACGAAATTTATCGGCTAAATTTACTTAAAATTGGAGATTACAGCAGTTTTTGCTGTTGATACATATTTTTGAACGAATTTTTTTTACCGATTAGCTTTTGACAACTTTGAGCCGTTGAATTTACAATTTTTTTTCTCCCCGTGATGATTTTGCTGTATGTAATAAGTAAGCAATGATGCAGACAAAATCTTTTTATTTTCGAGATGTCGGTGGTTATAAAGAGACTTTTGTATTCTTTTACATAGTAAAAAGAAGTATAGTAATCATGGAAAATTTAGAAATCGGGATTTTTAACCATTTCCGTATCTCTTAAATCAGAAAACGCAAAACAAAATCTCTGTCCAGACGGCTGAATTTATGGAGATTAAAATTCATATTTAAGCTTTTACGTAAATTGTGAGGTTCCAGTTGGTTTTGGGATAAATCAGCCAACCGGAAGTAGCAGTTTACTTGTACAGTTTTTCGTGCTGTGAACACACCTCCATTTTTTGTAAAAATTTGGAGTGTCGGTCCGCGGGCTTTCAAATTGTTTTTAGGGGGCTTGGTTAGGATTTAAGCGGCTTGGGGTTTTATCGTAAGTGTGTAAAAATCACAGTGTGAAATTTTATGCGTACAAATTAGGATTCAAAATGCATACATACATCGTGTACTGTTGGAAAAAGCAGTTCAACTATCCAGTGATGATATACAAACCACCTCAGAGAGTTAAACATTCACGTCGTCTGTCTGTACCTACGATATAGATTTTCTTTATAAATTTTTTATAAACTTTTGCACTGATAAGAAAAAAAGAAGAAAAAAAAGCTAGAAATATTGGCTGTTTTTAATTTTAAGATATCCAGGGTTAACCGAGCAAATGTTTTCAGGGTGTATTCATTTATTATTATTAAAAAATACATTCCCAGCAGATTTAATTAAATGTTTTCCCATTCACAATAGGTGTGGAAAAGATAAAAAAAAAACCCATAAAAATTTAAATTTTTCATCTAAATTCTCTAATCGCAGAAATTGATATGGGACGCCTCGATTCTGGGTCTTTTTTTTTATTGTAGTAGAAAATCATCGAGAGAGACATTTGACATCAGATGTCAAATTTGAAAATGCTCAGATCATTTTATTCTGAGCATTTAGAGGATGCTCATACTATGAGCAAATAAGAAACAAGAGCATTTTTCTTGAGAACTCTTTGACTGCTCTGAACTAATTTATGAAAACGCGAAATGACAGAATATTGTGAAAACTTGTTGTTCTATCTGTAAGTTGATATCGACAACAAAAAACGACATCAATAAAAATACAATTCAGTAAATAAGTAAGTAAGTTGAATTAAGCATAAAACATTTATGTCTCGTTTCATTTGCTGGGTTCATTTGTAGGTGAGCTAAGATTTCTCTCTCGTGGTTTCAGTTTAACGTTGCATTTGCGAACTGTGCCCGAAACACGGTTTGATTTTATGTACCTTTGTTTTGTAACCGATAATGTTACTTTGCTACCCGTCGGCAATCGGGTACATCGGGCACTCACCTCGTTCACCCCGAAAACTCTGTCACTTTGAAAGCTAGCCTATGGGTATGGTTTCGGATACGGTTTGTGCAATTGGAAAGAGACATTAGTAAACAAAATATATACATATTACTTAAAGATGAAATAGAATGTTCATAATCGATTCGACTTTTATACTATTACGCACAATCATGGAAACTTTGTGAAATGTCGGAGTAATGTATATTGATGCTTGAGAAATGATGTGAAACCGAAATTTTCTGTTTTCGTTCATTATTAAAAATAATGACATTATTAATAACCGTGTAAGTGCCGAGTTAAAAATATGGCGAAGCAAACTCGTAGTGCTGCCATGAACAGGCAGAATAGATTTTGCAATCAAAATCCACCAAATCAATCAGCGCAGCCGACTGCGCAGCACACACCGCACAGAGTCGTTGAAGTGCGACGGTATTTAAAAAAATGTATAAGGGCGTTGCGGCCGAAACTGGGGCCTGATCACTACCAAATTTTAGAAAAAGTATTGTTTATTGGGTATACACATGTGTGTAAAATTTGAAAAAAAAAAAAGGTAATTTTTATTTTAAATTTGTAGGGGAGCCCCACGAACCCGGCGCCCGATCACTTCCAAATTTAAAGAGAAAGTATTGTCGCCGGAAATACACATGTGTACAATATTTCAGGAAAATCGGGCTTTAGGAAGTGCGTTCAAAATTGATAATTAAAAAAAAAAAAATTTGTATGGGAGCCCCCCGACCCCGGGGCCCAATCGCTTCAAAAAAATTTACAAAAACTGTTGTCCATCAGAGATACACATGTGTATAAAATTTTAAGGAAATCGGGTAATTTTTTTAAAATATTTGTATGAGAGCCCCCAGACCCCGATGTCCGAGGGGCCTGAAATTTCAATAGAAAGTATTGTCACCGGAAATATACATGTGTGCAAAATTTCAATAAAATCGGGCTATGTGAAGTGGGTTAAAAATTGATCGCAAGATTCCATGACACACAAATCCACACACCCACAAACCCGCAAACCCACAAACCCGCAAACCCACAAACCCACACCCACGGCACGCGAAGTTAATATAGAGAATTTAAAAAAAAAGAAAATAACACAAACATCACCCGATTAGCACACATATTCTTGATGCGTATACAAAACCTTCTCTATAGAAAGCAAAACCTTCTCTATAGAAAGCCCAACTGTTCCGATCGTACACAGATACATGCTTAGATTGAGACCAAACGTATTTGTATTTAGTAATCAACTAAAGAGCAAAATCCATATAAAATATTTCTGTTTCCCACTACCACATCTTACGTTTCTCGCTCTTTGCGACTACTTATTTTTTGTACACCGTATTCACATCCCACAAACACACATGCGTTTGGTGTTGGTTTACAGCATTAGTATGCGTAGAGTTGGGCTTTCTATAGAGAAGGTTTTGATAGAAAGCCCAACTCTACGCATACTAATGCTGTAAACCAAGACCAAACGCATGTGTGTTTGTGGGATGTGAATCAAAACCTTCTCTATAGAAAGCCCAACTCTACGCATACTAATGCTGTAAAGCAAGACCAAACGCATGTGTGTTTGTGGGATGTGAATACAGTGTACAAAAAATAAGTAGACGCAAAGAGCGAGAAACGTGAGATGTGGTAGTGGGTAACAGAAAAATTTTATATGAATTTTGCTCTTTAGTTGATTACTAATACAATTACGTTTCTAAGCATATATCTGTGTACGATCGGAACAGTTGGGCTTTCTATAGAGAAGGTTTTGTGCGTATATGTCCTAAACCAATGAAACAAAATGACACACACGCACATAAAAGTTTATATTATACGAGTACAACAACTACGTATACGAAACTCTTAACTTCCCCTCACGTTTTCTTAACAAAATTAGAACTATGTCAGAGCGCTTTGTTGATTTGAAAATGTTTAAATATACGAGTATGTTTGAATGAAATATAAAATAATTAAAATTAATAATGAATTTCTATTCGTGCTACTTACTCTATCTACTCTGTAAAAAAACCGGTTTTTTTTATAACTTCAATTCCAAAATTCCACTCACACAGACAGACATACACGAAAGTGAGCTAATAATTCAAGGGATTTACGCCTTTATAACTCCTAGGCACAGCGTGGGCTTGAAATTATTGGAATAAAAGAAGGAAAAAAGTGTTGTGGTGGGTGAAGCAGAGCTTACCCCGAG
The DNA here is from genome assembly GCA_947095585.1 of Nephrocerus scutellatus. Lineage (NCBI taxonomy): Eukaryota > Metazoa > Arthropoda > Insecta > Diptera > Pipunculidae > Nephrocerus > Nephrocerus scutellatus. The sequence continues at coordinate 35,167,680 of OX352761.1, forward strand.
CACTCAAAAGCTAGAATATTGTGGTGATAAACGCACATTGTTGGTGCTACATCTTGGTTACATGACTTCATAATATTTTAATGAAAAAAGCAGTAAACGGCGACTGTATTTCACATGTACAGCATCGTATCATGTGTACGTATGATCTAAAAATCTAGATGATCAGCACGGTGATAAAAATGTGTGAGTTTTTGGTACGCGTCGGGAAGGAATCGGACACCGGGTCCTCAAAATGGAAGCCAACAGTGCTAACCACTGCACCAAACGATGATAAATAAATGGATAAGCTGAAAACTAACTTTTACACATCGATAATATTTAAAAAACCAGACTCTTCTGTCAGAATTTGTGGTGATTTCAAGGTCACTGTTAATCCATAACTAAAGATCCAACAGTATCCCATTCCTCGAGCAGAGGAGCTATTTCATCGGCTTCGGAAAGGCCGATTATTTTCAAAAATTGACCTGGCTGAGGGGTATCTCCAGATCTCCATTGATGAAGAATCGAAGGAGTTTGTTGTAATAAGCACACAAATTAGTCTTTACCAATTTAGACGATGTTGTAGTTTCGGGTGAGTCAATAGAAGATCACTTGAGGACGTTAAAACTGATTTTCAAAAGTTTAGATGAAGCTGGTCTTAAATGCGACTTAAAGAAATGCCAATTTTTAATGACGGAGATTAACTACCTTGTTAATCGTAAATAAAAAGAAGGAATTCAGCCATCATATGAGAAAGTAGCTGCCATTGAGAAACTACCCCGTTCCCAAAATTTAAAGGAAGTTGAATAATTCCTGGGAAAGGCGAATTATTATCACAAGTTCCTTAGAGATTTATTGAGTGTTTCCGCTCCGCTAAATGAGTTACTCCGTAAAAATGTTAATTTTATATGGAATGCTTTTAAAAAGGGAATTGTGGAAGCAACAAAACTTGCTCATTTCAGTAACGATGTACCTCCTTTGCCCAAATCACAATGTCGCGCAGTGTTGCCAGAAAAAATAAAACGAAAACGTAATTATTCAAAGAATAAAAACGTCAAAAACGTCATTTGCTGAAAACCCTAAAACCAGTAAATATTCTGTAGAAAAGAGGAGTTTTTGATTTAGTTCATGTTTTTTAAAGCTGGTGCGCAAGATAGGTGGAAGTGGTGTAATTTTCCCTTTTTTTAGAAGTCCTTTTCAACCACCTTTCGCACGACCTAGAAGGCTAAAATTTTGTAAGCTGCTCAACATAAGTGGCCAGTTTTGATAATCCGTATGTGACGCGTGTCTTGAGTCTCGTGTGGCGCGTGTGATGAATGGAAAAAATAAAATACTTTGAAAAAACAGATATTTTAACAATTATTAACAAATAATACGGGGGAAACCGATACAAATTTCATAAAAAATAGTACATGATTTTCTTCAAATTTTATACGCATGTGTATCTCCGATTGACAACACTTTTTTAAAAGTTCAGCCATCTGGGCGTCGTAGAGGAGATACAGACAGACAGACAGACAGACATTTTTTTGCTCTGGAGATACGGAAATGGGTAAATCTGCAATAATACCGAGTTCTAAAATTTTCCTTTTAAAAGAAATTAAAACTTACAAATTGTTGAAATATTTTGCTTAAATTTCAATCTTGGTATGTGTAGCTTATAGTAGAGTATTTTGCCCTACAAACAATTTACCTGGAATCAAATAATAGATAGGTATTAATTATTACAGAAAAAAATATTTCGTGGTTTATTTCTGAAAAACGTCGTTTTTGTACTACGACCCGTTGAGAAAACTTCCCATCGTATTCTTAAGCTGAAAACGTCAAAATGACGATATTAACGTCATTATGGCAACGCTGATGTCGCGTTCAGGCGCTCGCGCGTTTATTGGCGTTGTATCGACTTTACGATATTTTCTCTCCAACGCACGACCTCGCAATTTGCAAAACGAAATGCCGCTTCACTAAATTATGAAAACCTGCAACAGAGAGACTCGAAACAAACAACAACACAGCTGTGAGCTGTCAAAACGCGCGACTTATGCTATATTGCTTTCAACAAAAAATAAAAATTACAACAACAAACACATTGGATAGACCAGAAAATGGTTAGCGTTAACCAAAAAAAATTTTTTGGTTAAGAAATATTTGGTTAGATTTTGCTGTTGCTTTAATCAGCCGTTAACCATAAAAAATACCTAACTCATTTTGTTGAAAGCAATATAGAATTAGTAGAAAGTAGCTCTACTCGAGCGTTGCACAGGCGTCTACGATATTTACGATATAAAGCATGAGGTCACATTTAAGATTGCTTCATATGTGCGCAGTGTTTCTACTCAATATGTCAACGCACGAGCGCCCGAACGCGACATTGTGATTTGGGCTTTATACTAGCAACAGACGATTCACATTATGGAATAGGTGCTGAATATCTCACAGATATGCGAAGCGAAACCTATTGCTTTCACATCGAAAACGCTGAATGACCATCAGCGTAACTATTCACAGATAGAGAAAGAGGCTTTATACATTATTTTTGGCTGTACGAGATTTCATCAATATCTATATGGGCGTCCTTTCGAGCTTTTAACTGATCACAAACCGTAGTCAGATTGTTTCACCCCGACAAGAAACTACCAGTGATGACTGTTCAGAGGCTGCAGTGCGAGGCTATTACACTAATGGTATACTATATCGTATACGATCGTAAGATCTATACCATTTCCATATTTTTATACAGGGTGTATCCTATAACTCTTGAACCCTTCCAGATACAAGGTTACTATTAATCTTTTTTGAAAGAAGAGTACATTTTTAAAATCAAACAATGTACATTTTTTTAAATTATTTAAGCGATAGCGATATGAAGGCCTTCAAAACAAAAAAATTTTTTTTTAAAAATTGTATTCACAAACACGTTTAATTCGAGAAATGCTATCGGATACGTTTTTTTCACAAATGCAGTATTAAAGCCTTTTCAATCTCATACAAATCCGTGTCAAAATATGTGTGCATTCAGTCAAAAAGAGCGAGTTGTGTTACTACTATTACGTATAAGAAGATTTGCATGACGTCTCAGTGTTCCCTACGCATAAGAAGGGTGGCATGACGTCATGCAGCAAGAGTGCAACACGGTTTACGGTTTTACGAGACGCAGGCTTTAATTTTGTTAAAAAAATACATGCTTAAAACAGAACAAGAGAGCTAAATCTGTATAAAAATTTCCTGTTTCTTTCTCTTTTCGTTTCTCGCTCTTTTTCTCTTCACCACCACCAGTTAGTTAGAACAGAATGTTAAAAAAAAGCCGAAAGGGGACAAGCAGACAATGAACCAACAGAAACTATACTGTCACGCATAATCTTCTTTACAGAAAGCCCAACTGTTATGACTATGCTGTACTGTACTGTTATGTTATGTTATGCTTTTTAAGAATACATGCTTAAAAGCGAACAAGAGAGCTAAATCCATATAAAAATTTCCTGTTTCTCACTACAAAAACTTACGTTTCCCGCGGTCTATTTCCTTCACTGAGAAATTTTGTGATTTATAAATTATTAAAGAAAAGCTGAAAGAAAGCAAGCAGAGAACCAGCACGAACCTTTTTCGTGCAACCGTATGCAAGTTGCAACTGCAAGGCTAATAGAACGAGTAAGCAGAGCACCGAAGGGGACTTTCGAGTTTCAATACAATTACTAGTACTACACATACACATATTAGCCGTAGAGAGAGAGAGAGGGTGATTGAGTTGTTGGGGAAGTGGTATGGCATGGAAATAGAAGTATGTATTTATCAAAATGTTTTTCGCTTTTTAACGCACAGACGCAATATTCGCCATTAATTTCGTTTTATCTGGTTCTCTTTTTATTTAATTTCATTTGCATGGTTCTCTCATTTCTGTAATTGATCGAAGAGTTATTTACTCAAGTTACTGTTAAAATAAATAGTTGCAAGAAAGCTTGCAGGTTGTTATTTTTATGTTATTGTTATCTGCCTTTTTTTTTGTAACTTATATTTAGTAGTATTTTTTTTCTGTTAATCGACCAAACACGAGAGCACTGTATCATTTTATGCAATGTTGATAGAACGAGCAGAGCAGAGCACTGATAGAAAAAGAACAGAGACTATACTATCACTACGGCTGCGGTAAAGAATTAAGGAGTTACGCAGCTTGTGCTGCACAAAAAAATTGGCAGGCAGTCGGTATGCACGAAATTGCGGCTATATTTTAAGCCGACTTACAGTCTGCTTGTAGGGCGACAATTTGACATTTACATTTTGCTATTTGCATCCAATTTAAAGTGGCTGTGTAAACTGCGCCATCGATTTTTTTCACTGCATTGGCTGAAAAGTGAATTTTTAACCAACATGCAGCATAAACTGCGCAGCGGCTGAATTCTCGGCCTACTACTGCATATGTTTGTTTTGTTCTGCTCAAGTTATGAACTTGATTGTATGTTATTAAAATCAAATACATCATCATCAATCACATCAAATACAACAGAATAAATAATTTATAAGCGGATTTAAATGTTCATAACAATTTATTGTGAGGTGGGTACATATTAAATATATCATATCATATTATATCACTGTAATATCATATCATAGTAATGCAGTTGCGTCGATAGTAGTAGGAAAAGTAAGAGCTGTAAGAGCTGGAGTGAAATTCTTTGACGTTGTGGCCAATATTACGATTAAATTAAAAGGCACGAGTCGCTTGAGAAATTGCTTAGTTCCCGAAATTCAAGACCATAATGATCATATTCCAGAATTTCCATAGGAAGAAATCTTATAGTCACATCTTAGTCCTACATTTCGAATTTCATGCGAATCGCTTGAGAAATTGCTTTGTTCCAGAAATTCCAGGCAATAATGATTATATTCCAGAACTTCCATAGGAAGAAATCTTATAGTCACATCTTAGTCCTACATTCCGCATTTCATGCGAATGGCTTGAGAAATTGCTTTTTTCCAGAAATTCCAGACAATAATGTTTATATTCCAGAATTTCCATAGGAAGAAGTCTTATAATCGCATCTTGGTCCTACATTCCGAATTTGATGCGAATCGCTTGAGAAGTTGCTTTGTTCCAGAAATTCCAGACAATAATGATAATATTCCAGAATTTCCATAGGAAGAAATCTTATAGTCACATCTTAGTCCTACATTCCGAATTTCATGCGAATGGCTTGAGAAATTGCTTTGTTCCAGAAATTCCAGGCAATAATGATTATATTCCAGAACTTCCATAGGAAGAAATCTTATAGTCACATCTTAGTCCTACATTCCGCATTTCATGCGAATGGCTTGAGAAATTGCTTTTTTCCAGAAATTCCAGACAATAATGTTTATATTCCAGAATTTCCATAGGAAGAAGTCTTATAATCGCATCTTGGTCCTACATTCCGAATTTGATGCGAATCGCTTGAGAAGTTGCTTTGTTCCAGAAATTCCAGACAATAATGATAATATTCCAGAATTTCCATAGGAAGAAATCTTATAGTCACATCTTAGTCCTACATTCCGAATTTCATGCGAATGGCTTGAGAAATTGCTTTGTTCCAGAAATTCCAGGCAATAATGATTATATTCCAGAACTTCCATAGGAAGAAATCTTATAGTCACATCTTTGTCCTACATTCCGAATTTCATGGGAATCGCTTGAGAAATTGATTTTTTCCAGAAATTCCAGACAATAATGATTATATTCCAGAATTTCCATAGCAAGAATATCAAGTGGCATCTTAGTCCTACATTTCGAATTTCATGCGAATCGCTTGGGAAATGGCTTAGTTCCCAAAGTACTGACATTTAAAAGTGGCTCACTTAAAAGTGTCTCACTTAACAGTATCTCACAACAGTTGGACATTCTGTTGAACACAACAGTGGGACATTCTGTTGATCACAACAGTGGGAAATTCTGTTAATCACAACAGTGGGACATTTAACATTTTACTTTTTGAACATGCACCCCCTTATACCTTGTAGTGAGACGTTGACGCGTCAAAAAATTATCCGAGAGCGATTTTCGAAATATTCGCGTTTGAAAATAAAATTTAAGAAAAGAAAAAACATTTTCGGATTTTGACGACGTTTATATCGGTAACGGTTTCAAGAATTTAAGAAAATGTTAATTATTTGATCTTATAAATTTAATTTTCTTTCAAAAATGATCAACAGTGGCCTTGTAGCTAAAGGGTGATCATATTGGAGGTACTTTTTCGAATAAGATTTTTTTAACATATCACGCGTGACTACTGTCAAACTAAATATACAATTTTATTCAGTATTCATTGACATTTCATCATGGAAAGACTAACGCCACAAAAACGTTTACAAATCGTACAATTACGAAAATTGACGCTCTGTTATAAGTGTTCATCGCGCGCTCAGGCCAACTTATGGTGTACATAATCGTCCTACCGAACGTACTAATCGGCATAACATCGGAAATCTTGAGAATAATTCTACATTATTGGATGATACTCGACCGATTAGACCACGTATAGCCTGAAATGAAGAGAATATTGCGACTGTAAATAGAGTTTTGCCAAAAACCCAGAAGAATCTATTCGGCGCCGTTCTCAACAACTTGGCCTATCTTATGGCACTATACTTGGGCGATTTTACGCAGAGATCCTGCTTTGAGAGCGTATAAAATACAGCTAGTCCAAGAATTGAATTCGGCCGACTTTCCAAAGCGTCATACTTTCAGTCGTGCGGCTCTTGAAAAACTCGCCGAAGATCCGTATTTTGGGACCCAAATTTTGTTCAGCGATGAGGCTTAATGGCTTCGTCAATAAGCAAATTGCTGTATTTGAGCTGAAGAGCCATTCACGAACTGCCATTACATCCATTGAAAACTACCATTTGGTGCGGCCTGGAGGAATCATCGGCCCATATTTCATCAAAGACGAGGCTGGCGCCAATGTAACAGTGAATGGCGAATGGCTATCGCGCCATGATAAACGACTTTTTGATGCCGTAAATTGAAGCCCATGATCTCCACGACATTTGGTGGTTCCAACAAGACGGCGCTACAACCCATACAGCCCGTGACACAATGGATTTACTGCGTCCTCGTTTCGGTGAGCAATTGATCTCTCGTTTCGGACCGGTGGATTAGCCGACAAGATCGTGTGATATCACACCTTTTGACTTTTTTTTGTGGGGGTATGTAAAGTTTAAATGTTTTGTGGATAAACCAGCTACGATTGAGGCATTGGAAGCCAACATTACTCAAGTTATTCGCGAGATACCGACCGAAGTCCTCGAACGAGTCATTCAAAATTGGTGTTTACGGATGTCCGAATTACGGCGCAGTTGCGGCCAACATTTGAAAGGAATTTTCATCAAAAAATAAATGTCATGAATGGTTCTAAACAAAAATAATAAATATTGCCCAATCAACTTGAATTTTTGTTTTATTATTTCAATTTAAAATCCGATACCTCTAGAATGATCACCCTTTAGAAGCGTTCAAGAGTTACAGCGTGTGAAGTGATGTAAGGTCAAAAGTACATCTCTTCGCATTAAAACGCTACGTACTCTGCAGGGGGTGAAAATAGACCCCCCCACCCATACGTTTTTTTCACGAAATTAACCAATGAATCATCCCTTTAAATATTTGCCACCTTAACGGATACACCCAGTATATTTTATCTTTTGTCTCTTTCTGCTACTGGGCGCATGACAGCAGTTTATTATGTTCAGTATATTTTACGACCAGTGCTGATCGAAGGGTCGATTGGAATAGATACAATTACACTGTCCGATATAGACCGACTGCGAAACATTCCAAAACCAAAGCATTCTCCCGTCTGTCAATTGGGCCAGATTCTGAATTTGATAAGAAAGAGACGTTGTCGATTTTCCGATCGACTTTGAAGCTATTCGTCACGAAACAAAAGGGATCCAAAGTTGTGTAAGGTGGATTAACTTGGCGCAGGGATATAAGTCTTCGGAACATAAGTCCCCGGGATATAAGTCCAAAAAAAAATATTGGGTCTTATGCCCACTGAACTTTGTCTGAGATGGGACATAAGTCCCAAATTTTAGGAGAAAATTAATGGAAAAAAAAATTTGTGGACTTTCATTACATACATAAAATGGCTCCTTTTAAAAGACGCAGTGACATAAGTCCAAAAATATTTTTTTGGGACTTATGTCCCGATGGGGTTGGACATTAGACCCTAATTCGATTTGCGACCTATGTCCCGCCAGAGCTTAAGAATTCTATGTGGTTATTGTGCGTGGATACGCTAAGCAAATATCCGTATGAGATCCGGATGAGCCCAATTACAAGTTCGAACAGCATTAAAGCCTAACAAGCCGTGCTCGCAACTGAAGGTCTACCCGATTTTATAGTTAGCGACAACGGAACGTCCTTCGTATCAGAAGAATTTCAAACCAAACCAAACTAGAAATGGAATTGAGCATCTCACCGTCATCTAATGGGAGGTTGTGAGAGGTGTGTTTGCACCTTCAAAACATCGACAAAAAAATAGTAATAACAGGTTGTTCAACGGAAGACGCTCTACTCAAGTTTTTGGCAACATATCGTTTCACCCCTGGGACTGAAGGGAAATCACCAGCTGAGTTGTTGCACGGCAGACAACCCAAAACCTGTCTATCCCTAATGATCCCGCCCAAGGAACACCTAAAGGAAGTAAATCAAACGAAATTCCAAATTGGCAATTACGTTTTCACAAGGAATTCCGGAAAAGCCAAAAAGTGGTGGTCAGGTCAGGTCTCGTACGATTTTTTGTGGAAGGCGAGTCTTGAGTGGTGTTCTTATGAGTGTTGTAGTGGTCAGGGGGTCTTGAGGTGGTCTTGAGGGGATCTTAAGGTGGTTTTAACAGGGTCTTAAGTGGGATCTTGAGGGAGATTTAAGGCGGTCTTGTGGGCTTCTTGAGATGGAGTCTTGGAGTTTTAAGAGTGGCTTGAGTTGGGTCCTTGTGATATTTAAGAGGGTCTTAAGACGAGTTTTGAGGGGTTCTTGAGGAGGTCTTGGGTTAAGCCCTGACGTAGCTTTGATGTTTTACGGGGTCTTTACGTGGTCTTGAGGGTGGTCTTAAGCGAGTTTTAAGATGTTCTTTAGTGGGGTTTTTTAAGTGATCTTAAGGTGGTCTTGAGGTAGTCTTGAGGGAGTCTTGAGGGGTGTTTACGTGGTGTTAAGGTGGTTTTAATAGGGTCTTGAGGATGGTCTTAAGTGGGATTCTTGATGGAGGGTCTTGAGGTAGTTTTGATAGGGTGTTTAGTGTGTTATTGATTGTTATTGGTCTTAAGAGGATGTTGAGGTGTTCTTGAGGGGTTATTGTTGGGGTTTCAGAGGGTATTTAGTGGCGTCTTGAAGAGATCTTTAGAGGGGATTTTTAGAGGGTCTGATAGGAACTTTCGTGGCTCTTAAGAGGGTTTTAATGGATTCTTGATGAGTGTAGAAAGTTTTGAGACGTTGAGCTTTTAAGAGGGTTGTGAGTGGTGTCTTTACGAAGAACTTGACGGGGTCTTAAGAGAGTTTTAAGGAAATCTTTAGTGGGGTCTTGGGGGGGGGGCTCGTAAGGGGGTTTTGAGAGGGTTTTGGAAGGATCTTTAGTCGACTCTTGAAGGGGTGTTGAGGTAGACTTGAGTGGGGTTTAAGGGCGGAAGGATCTTAAGAGATTTAACAAGGGACTTCAGAAGCCTTGAGAAGGATTTTAAAGGGGTCATGCGGAGGTTTGAAGGGGGGTTGAGGGGTCTTTTGGGTCTTAAGAGGGTTTTGAGGGGGTTTGGATTGGGACTTTAGGGGATCTTGAGGGGGTCTTTAGGTGGTATTGTGGTGGGCACCGAGGGGGTCTTAAGAGGATTTTATGGTGGTCTTAAGGGGGTTTTGAGGAGGTCTTAAGAGGTTTTGGCGGTATTTTGATAGAGCTGTGAGTGTTATCTTGAGGGGCTCCTAAGAGGGTTTTAAGCGGGTTGTTTAGGTGGTCCCGAGTGGTGGTTAAGTAGGTTTTTAGAGGGATGTGAGTGGAGTCTTATGGGGGTCTTTAGGCCTCTTTCGACGGGGGACTTGAGGGTATTTTGAGAGAGCCCAGAGGGGGTTTTGAGCGGCTCTTAATAGGGTTTTGAGGAATTCTTGAGGGGTTTTTAATAGGTCTTGAAGGGTTTTGAGGGGGTGTTACTGTGGTCTTGAGTGGGGCTTAAGGTGGTTTTGAGAGGGTTGTGAGTAGAGTCTTGACGGGTTTTTAGGTGGTCTCGACGGGGATATTGAAGGTATTTTAAAATAGCCCTGAGTGCGGTCTTGAGCCCCTAAGAAGGTTTTAAAGAATTCTTGAGTGGGTCTTGAGAGGGTTTTAAGAGGATATTTAGTAGGGTATTGAGGGGGTTTTAAGGGAAGTCTTGGGGGGTCTTGAGTGGGTCTTACGAGGGTTTGAAGGGGTTCTTTAGGTTGGCTTCATGGAGTTTTGCGAGGGTCGTGGAGGTTTAAGGGGGTCTTCAGGGGGTTTTCTGGGAGTTTTTGTGGGGTTTTGAGTGGTATTAAGGGACTTTTGAGGCGTGGTTTGAATGGGGTCTCTAAGGGGTTTTGAGATGGTCTTGAGTAAGTTTTGAAAGGGTCGTATTTTATTGGGTCTTAAGGTGGCATTGATGGGGTCTGAAGGTCTCGAATGTGTCTTGAGGGGTTTTCTTGGGGTCTTCTAGGCGTATTTTGGGGGTATTTTGGGGGTCTTTTTACGGTTTCCATATTACCATCCCATCTTCATGTTACTGAAGTTATATATAAAATTTTTTATTAAAAACTTTAAAGTATAAAATAAAATATTAAAAAAATTGTTATTAAAAATGCTTTTATTACAGTATAACAAAAGGTAGAAAATAAAATTTGTGATCGATATGGAGCAGCTAGAACTGTTATAAAATAAATGAAAATTGCTGCAATGTTTATAATGGAAATCTGGAATATTTGAGGCTAAAAAAACAACCCATAAAAATACAATTTTTCATGTAAATTCTCTAATAGGAGATGGGTATGTGTAAAATTTGAAGAAAATAGAGCTAATTTTTAAAAAATTTATATGGGCACCCCTCGGACCTCAGGGCCTCACTCCAAAAACTTTACAAAAAATTTTGTCCATCGGAGTTACACACGTATATAAAATTTGAAAAAAATCGGGCTAAGTTGTTTAAAAAATTTGTTGGGCCCCATGACCCTCCAAACACTGTCTCAAAAATTTTTGCAAAAAGTGTTGCTCATCGGAGATACACACGTATATAAAATTTAAAAAAATCGGGTTAATTTTTTTAAAAAAATTTTTGGGGCCCAATGACCCTTGGGCCCGTGGTCTCCAAATTTTTTGCAAAAAGTGTTGCCCATCGGAGATACACACGTATATAAAATTTAAAAAAAATTGGGTTAATTTTTTTTTAAATTTTGGGGCCACACGACCCCGGGACCCAGGGTCTCCAAATTTTTTACAAAAAGGTGTATCGGAGATACACATGTGTATTAAATTTGAAGAGGGGGTTTGGATTGGGACTTTAGGGGATCTTGAGGGGGTCTTTAGGTGGTATTGTGGTGGGCACCGAGGGGGTCTTAAGAGGATTTTATGGTGGTCTTAAGGGGGTTTTGAGGAGGTCTTAAGAGGTTTTGGCGGTATTTTGATAGAGCTGTGAGTGTTATCTTGAGGGGCTCCTAAGAGGGTTTTAAGCGGGTTGTTTAGGTGGTCCCGAGTGGTGGTTAAGTAGGTTTTTAGAGGGATGTGAGTGGAGTCTTATGGGGGTCTTTAGGCCTCTTTCGACGGGGGACTTGAGGGTATTTTGAGAGAGCCCAGAGGGGGTTTTGAGCGGCTCTTAATAGGGTTTTGAGGAATTCTTGAGGGGTTTTTAATAGGTCTTGAAGGGTCTTGAGGGGGTGTTACTGTGGTCTTGAGTGGGGCTTAAGGTGGTTTTGAGAGGGTTGTGAGTAGAGTCTTGACGGGTTTTTAGGTGGTCTCGACGGGGATATTGAAGGTATTTTAAAATAGCCCTGAGTGCGGTCTTGAGCCCCTAAGAAGGTTTTAAAGAATTCTTGAGTGGGTCTTGAGAGGGTTTTAAGAGGATATTTAGTAGGGTATTGAGGGGGTTTTAAGGGAAGTCTTGGGGGGTCTTGAGTGGGTCTTACGAGGGTTTGAAGGGGTTCTTTAGGTTGGCTTCATGGAGTTTTGCGAGGGTCGTGGAGGTTTAAGGGGGTCTTCAGGGGGTTTTCTGGGAGTTTTTGTGGGGTTTTGAGTGGTATTAAGGGACTTTTGAGGCGTGGTTTGAATGGGGTCTCTAAGGGGTTTTGAGATGGTCTTGAGTAAGTTTTGAAAGGGTCGTATTTTATTGGGTCTTAAGGTGGCATTGATGGGGTCTGAAGGTCTCGAATGTGTCTTGAGGGGTTTTCTTGGGGTCTTCTAGGCGTATTTTGGGGGTATTTTGGGGGTATTTTGGGGGTCTTTTGGGGGTCTTTTTACGGTTTCCATATTACCATCCCATCTTCATGTTACTGAAGTTATATATAAAATTTTTTATTAAAAAATTTAAAGTATAAAATAAAATATTAAAAAAATTGTTATTAAAAATGCTTTTATTACAGTATAACAAAAGGTAGAAAATAAAATTTGTGGTCGATATGGAGCAGCTAGAACTGTTATAAAATAAATGAAAATTGCTGCAATGTTTATAATGGAAATCTGGAATATTTGAGGCTAAAAAAACAACCCATAAAAATACAATTTTTCATGTAAATTCTCTAATAGGAGATGGGTATGTGTAAAATTTGAAGAAAATAGAGCTAATTTTTAAAAAATTTATATGGGCACCCCTCGGACCTCAGGGCCTCACTCCAAAAACTTTACAAAAAATTTTGTCCATCGGAGTTACACACGTATATAAAATTTGAAAAAATCGGGCTAAGTTTTTTAAAAAATTTGTTGGGCCCCATGACCCTCCAAACACTGTCTCCAAAATTTTTGCAAAAAGTGTTGCCCATCGGAGATACACACGTATATAAAATTAAAAAAAATCGGGTTAATTTTTTTTTAAATTTTGGGGCCCCACGACCCCGGGACCCAGGGTCTCCAAATTTTTTACAAAAAGTTTTGTCTATCGGAGATACACATGTGTATAAAATTTGAAGAAAATCGAGTAAAATATTTGTAGTGGAGCCCACCGACCCCGTGGCCCGAGGGTCCTCACATTTTAATAGAAAGTGTTGTCATCGGAGATATGCATGTGTGCAAAATTTCAATAACATAGGACGTGAGTCAAAAACTGATCGCAAGATTCCATGACACACAAATCCACAAACACACGGGGAAGTGAAGTTAATATAGAGAATTTAAAAAAGCACAAAAATTCAAAGCACCATACTAAGAATTTGAGAATTTAAAAAGCAGGTTAAAAGAGATAGTTATAGATTTTTTGATCATCTTGTTGTTTTGTTTATCGTGTCTTTAATCCAAAAATTTGCGTTATGCCTCAATAATAATTATTTCTATAGTCACCTGGCAGATAAATAAAACTGTTACTCAAAACTTGGTCATTACGTCCGTCAAGACGATTACCGATTACAACAAAAAAAAAACTTTTGAAGAAATTAATTTAAAAGTTATTGGAAAATATTTATTTTAATCTTTAACATAAAGTTTGCGTTCTGATTCTTTGATTATTGTTATTTATTTGCATCCGTACGCATACAATTTGCGTACAATAAAAATTACAGATTTTTTGATAAAGATTTAAATTTTCTTACTAACTTTCAACTCTCCGTATTTTAAAGCAACTGGCTGTATGAAAGGTATAAATAAAACAATCTACTTTTCTTCCCATAAAGCTCACCTGTCTACGTAGCTCTGATTGCCATGGAATTTTGTCTTTCTGAACTAGAAATTACCTTGGTGTGTTCTACCGTCTGAATACTTTAAAGAAGCTAGAAAATAAATAAAATAAGAGCGCCGTATGTACTTCCTTTTACAATTTTTATGGCCTACGGCGTTTGTAAAGAAAACCTTATATAATTTCTGGGCCAAAGGCGGTTTTATGCTTTTTATAATATTATATTCAGCAAAAATGAACAAGACCACTTATTCAATAATTTATTTTTTCATTTATTTAACTCTACGATAATTTTCTATATTCGTAGCCGCTGTCAAAGTTGAAGTTGTACATACGTTATACAAACAACTGAGAAAAAAAACTAATATGTATATACGTATGTATTAAAGCCAGTAAAGTCTTTTGCACAAAGTAAAAAAAAGGATACGTAGTATATTTACGATAACTAATTGAAAAATGTTATATCACATTTTTGTCCTAATCATGAGTGTAATGTGTATTATGCGTCATAGTAATTTACAAACATCACAGTAAATATTTTATAAGAATACACCAAAACTACAGGGATTATTATTTTAAAATCGTATTCCTGCTTTACGCATAAAAATATGATATGGAGCAAAGCAAATTACTTTAAATTTAAATATTTATGTGTAATAATGATATAATGAGTTTGCGTTGTAATCACACCGATAATGGAATAGAATTTTCTCGGTTGCTGCGCGTTCTCTTATAAATTTCTAGTACGAGTATGTAGGCGCGAATCTTGTCATGCATAACACTTGTATATAATTGAATGTTAAGTTTGCTGTGACGCTGTGTTGGCAGCAACTGAAATGTATTTGCTGGTTATGTAAATAGTGTTTTCGCTATCCCATATTTCGACAAGTGATACTGCTATACTGTTAACTGGGTGGTGCATCACAATTGAATCACAAAAATTAATTAAATTCAGTATGCAAAAATCTGCAAAAACTATCGTCGTGTTGACATCGTATTACTAGGAAATTGTGCTTTCGCTGAGCTGCTAAAAAACCGCTTAAAAGTCAGTCGATAGAATGCCACGCGAAAGTCAACACTATAAAATGCATAAATAAATGGATTGATTGCACTGTTAAACCACCCCAGCCATGTAAGTATGTTGGCGAGAGTCCTGCTTACTTGATGCTCTGCTAGAAATGGTGTGATCAAGTAGTAAATGAAGAAGGGCATCCAGCAGGCAATAAAGCCGCCGACAACAATGCTGAGCGTTTGTGTGGTTTTGTTTTCCTTCTTCAGCGATGTAATTCTATTCGAAAGAGATTTCTGCTGGTGAAGGTTTCGAGTGTTGCGACTGTTGCGACTGTTGTAGATGTCGGTTGTGGTTTGAAGCGTTGTGCTTAGGTGGTGTCGGACGCTGTGGCGCTGCTGACCGCTGCACGACCAATGTTTTTCGACGTTTGTCGAGTTTATGGCAGCAAAAGATTGCTGCCGTTTCAACGATGACGGTCGTGACGATGTGGCTAATTCATATAAGCCGTTTTTCGATGACAAAATGTCATTTTCATCGAACACTACCTCGTGCAGTTCCTTATTTATTGTTTGGCTAGACAGCGTGCGGGCTGCAGCTATATGTTTCTTTTGGCCAGAACTAAGATCCTGCTCAAAATTATCCTGATTTACTTCACCATCCACGCCAACGGATGTATATTTTTTGAATTTCTAAAAAAAAAAAAAAACATTTAGCGGGTTTAAAGTAAAGAAGAAAAGTAAAGTAAAAATTAAAATTAAATGCTAATATGAGCCGATTTACGAGTACCTTATTATGCACACTGATGTCGGTCATGTTATCATGCCTAGATGCCACAACGCATGAAATCCTTGCATAAACGTAAATCATAACAGACATGGGAATAAAAAACGATCCCATTGCGGAGAAAATCACATATCCCTTGTTCTGGTTATATCGGCATTCGTTTAAATCCCTGCGACCTGGCTCGTACCTGAATACAAGAATATAAAATTAGGAAAACATTACAACTATGTGCGCATGAGTACATAGATAGTATATATTCGGGATTGCTTAATAACTTGTAAAATTTAGTAAAATGAATATAAATAAAAAATCTTATTCTGTCATGGACGTTGCTCTGGCCATACGATTTTTAAAAGTGCAACCAAACTAAACCCAAGAAGCGCATAAATAAATAATAGAACCTAAAGATATTGTTACGAAATACAGGCTTTCGAGTTCGTAAAGGATTTTGCAAATAAAATACAACACAAGTTTATTAATTTACAAATAACAACTTTAATTTACAACCAGTAATAATAACACAAGTTCACAATTTATACTGGTGATAACTTTAAATGTACACAAGAAAACCTATAATACTTGTACTTTACAATAATTCTGCAAGCAAGAACTTTTACAACTTCACTGGTTAAATTCCAATTAACTAATCATCTTATTTCGGCCTAACGCCTCTATTTATATTCAATTAAATGCTTCCAGAAACTTCCAATGTTATAGATAGAAATATCGAGAAAAGACCAGAAAAATGTAGCCTTATTCCCTTATTTCCAACTAACGATACTTATATGTAATGAATCATCTTCTAAAAATAGACTACATGTTCAATCATGTTCTTTTACTAAAACCGCATAAACCGGCTTGACTACTTGTTTGACCAGTACACAATGACTCAAACTTGCAGCCGGTTACATTTAAATTTTAAATAATATAAAGACTTACAGCCTAAAAGTATGCTACATAAAAGTGCGTATTTTTAGTATGTAGTATTTTCTTAGTTCTAATTTTAAGTACTTATTTTTGGTGCATTGCGATTTATCTAGGATTCGAACCTTATGCACTACCGACTACTTTTCGTTTCTTTTAGGTATGCAGTATTTACATTGCTATTTATCTTAGGATTCTAATTCTATGATATGCGCTACTAACTACTTTTTGTAACAAAATCAGCACAAAAAACAACCCATAAAAATTAAAATTTTTCTTGCAAATTCTCTAATCGAGGATACACACATGTGTGCACAGTTTGAATTAAATCGGGTTAGTTTTTAAAATGTATATAGGAGCCCCTCGGTCCTGAGGCCCAATCCAAATTTTTAAAACACTCAAAAATGCATATGTGTGCAAAGAATGAATAAAATCGGGCTTTAGGAAGTGGGTCTAAAATTAATCATAAGATTGCAGCCACAGACAAGCACACGGGCACGCGAAGTTAATATGTTACGAAAGTTAGGCTCTGGTAGAATTCCAAATAACTTATCGAATCTCTGCGGCAAAAAGCCGCATATTTACAATAAATCAAAAGCTTCGCGAAGGATACAACCTTTTCTACTGTTTTCCATTCGAACAACCTAGAGTGCGCTAGATCACTCTATCATGCTGCTTGTGTACCGAGGATAAAATCCAAAGTATGTATCAAACAAATGCTCCTTATACGCCGAGAGCAATGTCCAAAGTACATACAAGTATGTATCAGACAAACAGGTTTGACTACATATTTGGGAACACCAGTGCATATTGGTAAAAACTAATGGCATAATCTTTCAACCATGCTACTTAATGTCTAAAAGTATACAATTTCTTAATTCTAATAAATAATAATATTCGGCGCGACAGAACGTTGCGGTCCAAGGCCGTCTAAGTTATTACTCTCGAACGTTTCTCAGACATTCGTGGGAGTTATGACCGTGAAAAAATACCGTGAATTATCGTGGCTGCTCTGTCATAAAGGAACTACGAAAACTAAGAAATGGTTTAGTAAATAAAAAGTCCAAGGAAAGTGGTCTGCCGATTGTTACAAGAGTAACAGAATCTAATAATACAACAAGTATAAGTATCAATACTCTCCCTAGTCACCACGCTATGCAGGGTAGCACAAAATGTACAATATGTACACAGGGAAACTGCAGAAAATAGTATCAATGGTTAAGTCACTGAAGACAATGCTATGGAACACGAATGGCCTAATAAAAAACAAAGATGAATTGCAGATAGTGTTAGTAATAGAATAAATCGATGTGTACATGCTATCAGAATCACACTTTACAAACCAATAACTTATAAATTTAGGAACTATAATATATATTACACATATCATACAACAATGCATGTGGCGATAGTGCAATAATAGTCAGACGATGTATAGATTATTACGGAAAAGAAAAATTTTGCACCGCTGAATTTCACGCAACAACAATAAACATCAGAACGGAGAAACTTATATTATCACTCACATATAGTCCACCAAGCCATAAAACTAGTTTTGAATAATATCAGCAATTAAGACAATAAAAATAACCCATAAATATTAAAATTTTTCATGTAAATTCTCTAATAGGAGATGGGTATATGTTTAAATTTGAAGAAAATCGGGTTAATTTTTTTGAAAAATTTTTATGGGGCCCCACGACCCCGGCCACCAAAATTTTTGCAAAAAGTGTTGTCCATCGGAGATACTCACGAATATAAAATTTAAAAAAAATCGGGGTCTCCAAATTTTTTACAAAAAGTGTTGTCTATCGGAGATACACACGTATATAAAATTTGAAGAAAATCGGGTTAATTTTTTTTAAAATTTTTTTATGAGAACCCGGGGCCCGGGCTCTGGGAAGTGGGTTTAAAATTGATCGCAAGGTTCCACGACGACCGACGACCGAAAGTCGTCCGACATCCGTGCCACGGGCAAGTGAAGTAAAGATAATTTAAAAATAAAAATCAATTTATAATAGGTGTTGGTTTCAATGCGAAGCATACGCATTGGCATCACGATTAATAACTATAGATAGAAACAAAGTGCAGCTTGGAAAAGTACTCCTGTTAAGAAAAAAGCAAAAGTAGACGGATATATCGAAATGGCATCTTAAATCTGATATCTGAAAAAACGTAAAATTAGAGAAAAATCGTGAGCTAAGAGTAACATGGAAAAGGCAGTGCTATTCCGAACAGATGGTAAACAAATTTCAACCCAATGAAATATCAACGCATGAAACATGGCCAGAAAGAAGCGCGCAAAGGAATGAGGATATCCCTAAATAGATTTACGCTAACAAAAATCGAAACTTTTATTCAAAAAGAGAACTAAAAGAGTCCCCTGGTTATGACCTCATTATAGCTGAACTTATGCAGCAATTGCCCCAGCGAGCCAAGTGTAACCTAATAGCGATAATGAATGCATGTTTGAGATTCAAAAATTTTTCTACCTATTTTTTTTTTTTATATATAGAGACTTATTGCCAAGGGATGACTCCCTGAATGACTTACGTCACGGCAATAAGTTGGGCTAAGCCCTTTATTAAATTCAAAATAAAATAAAAACCGAAGGAATGTGATTTACAATATATCACATTCCTCACGTTTGTAGCCGGTTTCAATTTATTTTCTCAGAATTCTCCCCGATTCATTGGAAAAGCAATACGAAAAACGAACACGAATTTAGAACGATGCGAGTCCAAATACTTTTATCAATGAATCATGGTCAGGGAAAACTACAAAAAACCTTGACCAAGAAAATATTACAAATTATAAAAATAATTTAAAAATACTGTTAATCCATTTTTTTTTTTTTTTTTTTTTTTTTTTTATATTAAGAAACAACTTATGAATACTTTAACCACCATCCTTCAAGAAGTTGTTAACGGCTAATTTGAACGCCTGCAGATTATAAGATTCTGGAAACACGTGTTCGACCAATTGATTCCACATCGAAGAGACTCTCGGAAAAAAGGAGGATTTAAAGTGTTGAGTTCTACATGAAAAAAGTTTTAAGGCAAATCTATGTTGATTGCACCTTAAACAAGTGTTTACGTTACTGAGAAAAGGCCCAGGAACTAGAGAACGGGTTTCTAAAGAACATTAACCGTTGTAAAATTTATAGAAAACAGATAAAGCTCCTACATTTCGTCTGTGCTCCAAAGTATCAAGAGACGAAGTAATGGTTACATCGTTTATCAAACGGATAACTCTATTCTGAACACCATCAAGATGAACCAAATGCGATCTTGGAGCACCACCCCACACATATGAATTAAATTCTAAAATTGGTCTAACATAAGATTTATATAATCTTAACACTTCAGAGGGAAGGGAAGTAGAAGTTACAACGTCTTATGAAGCCTAAACATTGGCTAGCTCTTTTTGAAATTTCATAAATATGTTCTTTCCAGGAAAGATCATTTGATACTTTTAAACCTAACAACTTAAGTGAATCAGATCTCGGAATAGAGGTACCATTAATAACAGGAGGAACATAATGTTGAGTTGTCTTCTGAGAAAAAAGGCAAGACTGGAATTTATTAGGGTTAAATTCTACTCTGTTAGAAATGCCCCAATCAAGAATGATTTGAATTTTAGACAGAATAGTCAAATTCATTAATTCACGCGAACCATTCAAGCGAGAATTGCATTCTTTTTGATTGTCAAACTCAATGGAGGCCGATAGTGTTGTATCATCAGCAAATGAATGGATATCACAGGTTGTAGAAGACAACAGGTCGTTGATATATATCAAGAAGAGCGTGGGAGACAAGGATGATCCTTGAGGCACGCCAGCATTGATCCCATGTGAATCTGAAGATATACCATTTAATACAACTTTTATTTTACGGTTCCATAAATAATTCTCAATCCATGTAATGAGAGAGGAGTGTAAATTCAGCGCACGAATCTTATTAATAAGACAATCATGCCATACTCTATCAAAAGCTTTAGCAATATCTAAGGAAACAACGCTTGATTCACCTAGGTTTTCAATGCTTCGCTCCAAACAATGAGTCATGCACGTCATTAGTTCGCCTGAAGATCGATTTTTACGAAATCCATACTGCACATCGGATAAAAGAGGAAGTTAAAGCAGATATCAATTTCTGAAAACATCATAATGAACTTGTCTTCAATCAGGATTCAGAAACAGAGAAAGACAAATACTAAAAGTAATAGGGTGTCTATTTATTTGTCTGAAGTGGGTTAAAAATTGATCAGGAGATTTGACCAGCCAGCCAGCCACAAACACACGGGCATGCGAAGTAAATATTGTTACGAAATTTAAGCTTTCGAGTTCGTAATGGATTTAGCAAATAAAACACAACACATGTTTATTAATTTACAAATTACAACTTTAATTGGTACAAAGTAAAAGAATAACAAATGTTTACAAATTACACGGGATATTATTTCTATGCACACAAAAACACTTAAAATACTTGTACTACTATTCTATTAGCTGGTAGCTATATCTGCTTGCAAGTAATTTTTCAACTTGACTGGTTGAAATTCCAACAACGAATGAATGCTGGGGCATAATTTTCAGGTATTTATACCCATTGAAAAATGTCCAGAGGTTTCCAATCTTATATACAGATCAGAACATTCTGGTAATTTCCCTTATTTATAACGATAAGTTGATAAGTTGATAAGTTGACAAGTGCATGGCTTCTGAGCAGGATTCGTGGTTCGAATCCCAGTAATATCAAACGGTGTCCCACCTTTCGCGAATGTCTGACAAACGTCCGAGAGTAATAATAATAATAACGAATATTATTATTATAATTAATGTTACGAAACCTCATAGAGAGGAAATAATTTAAGAAAAGTGAAAAACCACTAATAAAACCAATAAAAAAATAATTTCATGAAAAGTGAAGGAAATTATGAAAAATCAATAAAAACAAAAACACAACAAAAACAAACTGAAGAAATCTAATGCCCCAACGTGATCGATAAATGAAGAGAATAAAAGAACAATTAAGGAAACAGCGCAAATTCAACCCTTACAAACAGCAACAGTCTTCTAATAACTCAAGCTCCGAAGAGGACAACGCCAGCATCATGGTGAGCAATCAACACGAACAACAACAACCAACACTAGGAGATGGTAATAATATTAATAATAATAATATATGTAGTATTAAAAACTTTACAATTAAATCGACTAAAGTATATAGAAAGACTTACTACTTTTGATGGAAGAACAGAAGATCTTCCAATTTTTATTCAAAATGTCAATGAAATTATTCCCACGTTATTGGATCGCAATGACCAGGGCCAAAAAAGAGCATTAATTTGCTAAATCAAAATTTATAGGTAGAGCAAGACAAAGTATAGAAATTGATACCCATTTAATGACATGGACAGATATCAAAGCTATGCTAATAGAAAATGTCTGTGGCTTCAAAAATAGCAACCAATTATATGAAGAATTGAGAAATGCTCAGTACAGAGGGGATGTTATAAAATTGTATAACTACATTCAGAAAACCCTCTCTTCAATAAATCAAAAATGCCAACAAGAAAATACCGTCTTAGATATACCTAGGAATAACCAAACGGCACTTAATATCTTTAAAGAAAAATTGCCAACTCATATGAGGACAATCCTCTATGCTCTAAACCCATACATCATGGAGTTAGCACTTTATGAGTTGAACAGTGCAGGATTGGTCATAAGACGAAACAACGATGTAAATAGTAACAATGAAAAACAAAACCACTATAACAAAAAATTAGAAAATAGGTATGAGCACAAAAATAATAATAATTTAAAAAACCCTAATAACCCCTTTAGAAATAATTACAATAGGGATAATAATAATAACAACAAAAATAATAATAATAATTAGCAACCAAATACTTACGTGCCAAACAATCAAAACAATTACCAAAGACCAAATAATAATAATTATAATAACAATTATAACAGAAACTATAACCCCAACAACTATAGACCACAACCCAAAAATTTTAATCCTATGGATGTAGATCCTACATCTTCTCAAATCAAACGAATGCCAAAAGCTTATTATGCGGAAGATACTGGAATTAATACAAATTTTCGGTATGCAGCCTCGGAACAAGAAGCGGAATGCCGTTTTTTAAATTAACAGAAGGACAAACAACTTTTAGAATGCTCAATTATAGAGGAGTAACTAGCCTTCTTAGAGAAGAAGATGCTCAAAAGAAATTTATTGAAATAAAAAGAAATCTCTTAATTATAAAAACTTGTGGGAACCCAGTATTTATAACTAAATAAATTATTATACCTAAGGATCAATTTTTTTTTTAAAAATTGAAAATTGTGAATTTCAAATCCACACATTCAGTTCAGAATTCAACGTAATTCCAAATAAATTTGCAATCAATTACCAAAATAAAATGTTAAAGAACGGTAATAGCATACCTCATTAGCTGCCACCGCAACATAACCTAACCTACATTTTCTAAAGGTCATTTTTTCCCTAAGATATCTTAAATATTGACTAAAATACCAACAACATAGCATTTACTTCTGTTTTTGTGAGAAATTACCTTCCTTCCTCAACAGAAATGAAGAAATCTACTTGCACTACAATCTAGAAAAAGATTTTCACAAATTAAAATTGGAAATAGAAATTAAAGACAATATAAAATACATAATAAATGACATAGAAAAATTAAAGACGTAGTTTTAACATCTAGATTAGGAATCCTAAGCAAGGATATTTTTCCAGAGACAGAACTTGACGAACATAATATAACAATAGAAAAACTTTCACAGGTTAAATTAGAACTCGCTCTATATAAAAATACTATCATATTTATAATCGAAATTCCAAACTTTTCGAATGAAATATACAAAGAAATGTATATCCAATCCATACCAAATTTAGAAGATAATCAACGATTAGATATTAGTAATAAATGTATTTGACTAAAGACCAAACAATTTATAATAACACCAAAATGAAAAAATATTTATCAGAAATAAACGACAATTGTTTAAAAAATTTATTTAAAAATCAAACAAATTGTTAATTAATAAAAAATACAAGTAAACAAATAATAGAAATAGGAAAAAACAATTTAAGGTTAATTAATGTAAGATTAAAAAAAATTATCCAAAATTGTAACAATCAAAATATTGTTGTTAAAAGTAACTTAACTGAGTTTGAAAATTGTAAAATTAAAATAGATAATAAAAATTACGAGAGAAAAAACTACAAACACGAACCCTTAATTCCAAATACAATCACAAATATCAATTATATATATAATTATATATCAAATTATAAAAAACTTTAAAGAAATGCAAGAATTATGTATATTATAATTTTAACAATTATATTGATCATAATCTTTTATATCTTAAATGTAAAAATAAAAAAATTAAAATTATAAATAATGTCAATCTTCCACGAGTCGCTTATGGATCAACAGAAGACTTTAAAGAGGGAGGTGTTATGTAAGAGCCATCTTGTACGTCCCGACAAATATCAACAAACCAATATAAAGATAAGCTAGTTCTGGACTTTAAATTCAACCAGTAAATGTAATGCGTAGAAATCTCTACGAAGTTTTATGTCAGCACTTTTGCCATTTAAATTTATCTCATTACTGGATAACGTATTTCAATCCAGTCTAAACAATACAGATTTCATCATCCGCAGTCAAAATGCTGCGTTAGCAATTAAGTATTATAAAAGGGATCGCTTGATTTCAACTCTTTAGTTTTAAAGCAGTCACGTCGTATAGGTGAAGAATTCCCCAACCAGTGGTAAGGGATTCGAAGCTTTTGTTTAAATACTTTTAAATAAAACAACCCATAAAAATTAAAATTTTCTAACACAATGTGCAGTTCGAATAAAATCGGGTAAATTTTTAAAAATTTTTGTTAGGGAGCCCTCCGAATATCGGGTACTTTTTTTATAAAATTTGTATGGGCCCCTCCCCGCTCCGTCCACGGGGTCCGATCACTGCCAAATTTTACAAAATTGTTGTCCATCGGAGATACACACATGCGTACTTTTTTTTATAAAGTTTGTATGGGTGACCCCCCACCCCACAACCCCTGGGCTACCACAACCCGTGGGCCCGATTACTTCCAAATTCTTACAAAAAGTGTTGTGAATCGGAGATACACATGCATATAAAATTTATAAATTCATCCGCAGCAGACGTCAACTTTCGCTGACCAAGCGTCTTGATCTCACCCACATCACATGTAAACATTTGCAGACTTAACGTCTGGACTGCATCCGCAGCCCATTTGTCCACACATCGCATTGGTAGTTTCTCGTACTATAAATATTAGCTCATAAGATATTTCATTGTTCAGTTGCCAAGTTAAGTTCATAGTATTAAGTTCGAGTTCAGCTTGTCTAATTAAATGTATAGAGTCAAGTTCAATTTCAGTTGCCTACTTAAATTTATATATTGAGTTCTATTGCATAAAATAATCTTTGTCTAAATCATATAAATCATTAATCATATAAAGTTAAAGAAATATTTAAAATAGTCCAATTCATCTTCAAAACTACAAACATCTATCTGATTTTAGTAAATATCCTCTCAACTTTTTTATCGCGCTCATTTTTTTTTTCATTTGAATTGACTATGAAATTTTCTCTTACTCTAAATTTATCTCCAACTTTGTCTTCATCAAAAAAAATTATGATATCTCCTTTCCGTGACAAGTTAAGTTATTATTATTGGGCGTTTGGCAGACAATTGCGAGAGGTTAGACCGTGAAAAATACTTTTGGTGTTTCTTGGATGCGAACCTCGAACGTACTGTTCAGAAGTCTACGTACAAACCACTGCGCTTTTTAAATACTTCTCTGAAATTATTGGTAAAGTTTTCTAATGATTCAGTTCGAAAGATCCTTTCAATAGTTCGTACTCCACTGATTGTATTGATGTACCAGATAAATGCTTCTCTTTGTAAAATAGTATTCCAAATCATTATCATTAGGTCAGTTTCTTCAAAAGTGAAGTCGCCTCCACTATGGTAACTTGTATATGGAAAATTTTATTTTCCTCATAACATCCACAATTGGGAAGTTATACTGCTTTTATTCATATCTTTAGCTGCATTAGATATATACCTACATCCTCAATGACAAAAATTTAAATTCAAATTTTTAAAAATAAAAATAAAAATATATTATATATAGCATATTATTCTTTGTCTAGCTCTAGCGTTGTAATAAGTCCAATTCATCACCTCTACAAAGTCTAACTCTTTTTTAGGAGTCAGGATTGATTTTTAAATTATCTAAAGCTGCATTTTATTTGCCGAGCGAGTTCGGAATTCGAATGTCAAAACCAGCCAAAACCAGCCAAACAGCAGGTTTTCACAATTCCAAAAAAGGAATTCGACAGTGCAATTGTTGTTGTTCCTCGGCAAATAAAATACGGCTTATATTAAATTTACAGTCCCGTGTGTTTGTTTGTTTGTTTGTGGCTAGCTGGCTGGCTGACCAAATTTTGTGGTCAACTTTCAATCCACTTCCTAAAACCCAATTTTATTCAAACTTTGCACACATGTGAATCTTTCTATTAAGATTTGGAAGGTATCGGGCCACAGGACCGAGGAGCGCGCATACACATTTTTTTCCAAACGAACTCTATTTTATTAAAACTTTGCACAAATGCGTTTCTCCGATTAGAGATTTAACATGAAAAATTTAAATTTTTATTGGTTGTTTTTTTATAACTCTTCTCTCCTTGGTTAGCCAAGTACTTTCGAGAATTTAACGAAAGAAAAATGTAAGCTAAATCCGAGCTTACATATTTCACTTTTTGCAAACAAAGAAACAAACATAAGGCAGACATGTTCATAGCATTAGGGAAAAATTGCACATTTTAGCATATAACATACATATTTATACATTGCAAGATAACAGGAGGTCAACGAGCGACAAAAACAGAAGGTTTCTCTATATATATTTATAGTTGAAAAAATTATTCCAATTATATACTTACCAGCCCAACATTGGTGGGCAAGTAATCGCTAGCGCCAAGATCCACACAACTAAAATCATAATTAATGCTAAGCGTTTGGATCGCCGTTTCCGGGAATACGTTAGTGGCTGAGTGACAGCCAGATACCTAAAATAAAAATATACATATCTTATTAAACGGCTTGTATCAAATAAAAAATATGGATTTTATCGGATTTATTGGCCAGAATAAATGACGCAATAAAACATATAAGATAACATAATGTAAATGTCGCATGCCCATACAGTCTTTAGACGGAATTACAAGCTGAAAAGCTGGGGTTTCTTTATCTTATCTTACCATATTATTAAATTATCCAATATTAGACTAGTCGAGCATATTTCGAATTTGTAGACGCTAGAGGACGATTCAATTGATCGAATATTCTTCCTTAATTTTATTTTAATGATTTTTTTTGTCTATAATTGAATTCCAATACTTAAATAATTTTTTTTTGTATTTTTATTTATTTTTATTTTCTTTTTGCATAAAAAGTATATGAAAGTATATTTTAATAAAGTCTTTATATTAATTTTATAGAATTTCGATGGCTAAATTATAGACATTTCTTTATTATTTTATACATAAAATTTATATATAAAATTGTTTTTAATAACCGGATATTTCAATGTTGTATGTTATGTATACATCGACACACGCAGTCTTTAATTATTTGGTAATAATTGCCAAAATATCTGTTTTTGAGGTCGGATCTAATTCAAAATATTTTTTTTTCACGCATCACACGCACGCGACTCGCGACACGTGCCATACGCGAATATAAAAATTGGCCCCTACATTGAGCCGCTCAAAAAATGTCAACCCTCTAGGTTGTGCGAAATGTGGTTAAAAAGGATCTCAAAAAACAAGAAATTTGCGGTATTTCCAACCATCACACGCGCAATGCTATATGAAAATTATGAAAAATGCTATTTATGACTTAGACACACAATTTAGCTCTCTCGGTCGTTTGGAAGGTGGTTAAAAAGAAGTCGAAAAAAACAAAATTAATTGAAAAACTTTAACAAACTCTTCAAACAAATTCTTGTTAATTGCAAATAAAATTCTTTATAAAGCTGAAAACTCATACAAAAAATTAAAAGAACATAATACCAGAAGAGAGATGGGCTAATTTATAAAAAATACTAGTTGAGTGAGTTGCACGGGTGTAAAATTTTACGCTAATATCGCCCCCAAACAGTCCCCCCCTGACCCCATCCGCATAGAGGTGTCTTACAATAACTATTTATCTCAGCGATCCTGAAAACTATTTGATCGACAGTAATATCGACACCCGTCCCCCTCTTCATTGAACCCCTAGCCGTAGAGGTCTTACCATCACTATTCACCGCAGCGACCACGAAAACTATAAAATCGACACTAATATCGGTCACCCCCCCCCCCCCACCCATAGGAGTGTACTACCAGCACTATTCGTCTCGGCGATACCGAAAACGGTGGGTCGGTCACTAATATCGGCTGCCACGCCTCCCCCAGCCAAAAAACGTGCTACCCCCCACCAGCTATGTTTGATTCCACATAGTAAATAATATGTATACCAAGTTTGGTTGAAATTGGTCAAGGCGTTCCAGAGCTAGTTAGGCACAAATATATAGAAGAGAGAATATATATATATATATATATATATATATATATATATATATATATATAAAAATTCTCTACTTTATATATATAGATTTTGTAAGAATTGTGACTCGTGTTTTGTAGGTGAAACAAGTAAGACAAAATCACAATGGTTAACACAACACAACACATTAATAAGAACAGAAATGTTACACACACAACTTATAAGTCAGTTTTGGTGAAACATAGTAATGAAAAGAAACATGAGTTCGATTTGGAAAATGCAATCACATTAGAATATTTTCATATATTTCATAGAAAAAAGAGCAGAGTAGGTTGTGTCGGCTACACGCTCGCGAGGACTTTGAGCGTGACAACGGTTACAAACATATACTGACAATGCACTGTTTATTAATTTTTTTTATTTAATTTTATTTAATTTTTATGTATGTACATTTAACTAAAATTAAAGTGTATACCTAGTTTTCCACTTTATGTTGTTGTAAAATAATTTCCGAGTTTAAACCTTTTAATTTAATTCAATTAGTAATGTAATGTGAGTTGAACAGAGACTATACTACACTACTACTTCTCTAGAGAGGGTTTTTGGCATACGAGTATATTTCAGAGTGTGCAGCTTTATTAGCTAACAAAAATTGGGGTAAAATACTAATTATATTGCACTGAATATCATACACATGCGGAAATACAGAGTCGGGCAATTCATTCCACAAAATTTTTGAGCGGCTTAAGAAGGAATGTTTGAATTGATCGGTACGTCCAAAGATAGGTCTAAAACTGTTTTCGTTAGTATTATAAAAAAATATGACAGTGCTACGACTTGCACCGTAGCTCATCACATACATCATCATCACATCACATTCTAGTTATATAAATTATTTATAAGCGAATTTTAATGTTCATAACCACTAACTGTGGAGTGGCTGCATACTGCATAATTATTGGATGTTGTATACCACTGCTTCGTAAACTGCGCCATCGATTTTACTGCGTTTGCTGAAAAGTGAATTTTTGCCAACATAAAGCATAAACTACGCAGGGGATGAATTCTTGACCGCAGCCTACTACTGCATATGTTTGTTTCGTTCTGCTCAAGCTATCAGCTTGATGGAATGTTTTGAAATCACATACATCATCATCAATCACATCAAATACAACAGAACAAATAATTTA
Organism: Nephrocerus scutellatus; assembly: GCA_947095585.1. NCBI lineage: Eukaryota > Metazoa > Arthropoda > Insecta > Diptera > Pipunculidae > Nephrocerus > Nephrocerus scutellatus. The sequence continues at coordinate 35,197,029 of OX352761.1, forward strand.
TAAGCTGATCTAAATGTTCATAACAAAATTATTGTGAGGTGGGTGCATATTGCATATCACTGCACAAACACAGTAATGAAAAAATTAGTGCGTGTAATCTTTACGCGCGGTTGCAGTGAAGTTCTTTGCCGTTGTGGCCAATATTACGATTAAATTAAAAGACACGAGTCGCTTGAGAAATTGCTTTGTTCCAGAAATTCCAGAAAATAATGATCATATTCCAGAATTTCCATATGAAGAAGTCTAATAGTCGCATCTTAGTCCAATATTCCGAATTTCATGCTAAAAATTGCTTTGTTCCAGAAATTCCAGGCAATAATGATCATATTCCAGAATTTCCATAGAAGAAGTCTAATAGACGCATCTTAGTCCTATATTCCGAATTTCATGCGAATCTATTAAAAAATTGCTTTGTTCCAGGCAATTCCAGGCAATAATGATCATATTCCAGAATTTCCATAGGAAGAAATCTTATAGTCGCATATTAGTTCTACATTCCGAATTTCATGCGAATCGCTTGAGAAATTGCTTGTTCCAGAAATTCCAGACCATAATGAGCATATTCCAGAATTGCCATAGGAAGAAGTCTTATAGTCTTATCTTACCCCTACTTACCGAATTTAATGCAAATCGCTTGAAAATGTGCTTTGTTCCAGAAATTCCAGAAAATAATGATCATATTCCAGAATTGCCATAGGAAGAAGTCTAATAGTCGCATCTTAGTCCTACATTCCGAATTTCATGCGAATCGCTTGAGAAATTGCTTTGTTCCCGAAATTCCAGACAATAATGATCATATTCCAGAATTTCCAAAGGAACAAGTCTAATAGTCGCATCTTAGTCCTATATTCCGAATTTCATGCAAATCGCTTGAAAATGTGCTTTGTTCCAGAAATTCCAGAAAATAATGATCATATTCCAGAATTTCCAAAGGAACAAGTCTAATAGTCGCATCTTAGTCCTACATTCCGAATTTCATGCGAATCGCTTGAGAAATTGCTTTGTTCCAGAAATTCCAGGCAATAATGATCATATTCCAGAATTTCCATAGAAGAAGTCTAATAGACGCATCTTAGTCCTATATTCCGAATTTCATGCGAATCTATTAAAAAATTGCTTTGTTCCAGGCAATTCCAGGCAATAATGATCATATTCCAGAATTTCCATAGGAAGAAATCTTATAGTCGCATATTAGTTCTACATTCCGAATTTCATGCGAATCGCTTGAGAAATTGCTTGTTCCAGAAATTCCAGACCATAATGAGCATATTCCAGAATTGCCATAGGAAGAAGTCTTATAGTCTTATCTTACCCCTACTTACCGAATTTAATGCAAATCGCTTGAAAATGTGCTTTGTTCCAGAAATTCCAGAAAATAATGATCATATTCCAGAATTGCCATAGGAAGAAGTCTAATAGTCGCATCTTAGTCCTACATTCCGAATTTCATGCGAATCGCTTGAGAAATTGCTTTGTTCCCGAAATTCCAGACAATAATGATCATATTCCAGAATTTCCAAAGGAACAAGTCTAATAGTCGCATCTTAGTCCTATATTCCGAATTTCATGCAAATCGCTTGAAAATGTGCTTTGTTCCAGAAATTCCAGAAAATAATGATCATATTCCAGAATTTCCAAAGGAACAAGTCTAATAGTCGCATCTTAGTCCTACATTCCGAATTTCATGCGAATCGCTTGAGAAATTGCTTTGTTCCCGAAATACCAGACAATACTGATCTAATTCCAGAATTTCAATAGGAAGAAGTCTTATAGTCGCATCTTACCCCTACATACCGAATTTCATGCAAATCGCTTGAAAATGTGCTTTGTTCCAGAAATTCCAGAAAATAATGATCATATTCCAGAATTGCCATAGGAAGAAGTCTAATAGTCGCATCTTAGTCCTACATTCCGAATTTCATGCGAATCGCTTGAGAAATTGCTTTGTTCCCGAAATTCCAGACAATAATGATCATATTCCAGAATTTCCAAAGGAACAAGTCTAATAGTCGCATCTTAGTCCTATATTCCGAATTTCATGCAAATCGCTTGAAAATGTGCTTTGTTCCAGAAATTCCAGAAAATAATGATCATATTCCAGAATTTCCAAAGGAACAAGTCTAATAGTCGCATCTTAGTCCTACATTCCGAATTTCATGCGAATCGCTTGAGAAATTGCTTTGTTCCCGAAATTCCAGACAATAATGATCATATTCCAGAATTTCCAAAGGAACAAGTCTAATAGTCGCATCTTAGTCCTATATTCCGAATTTCATGCAAATCGCTTGAAAATGTGCTTTGTTCCAGAAATTCCAGAAAATAATGATCATATTCCAGAATTTCCATATGAAGAAGTCTAATAGTCGCATCTTAGTCCAATATTCCGAATTTCATGCTAAAAATTGCTTTGTTCCAGAAATTCCAGGCAATAATGATCATATTCCAGAATTTCCATAGAAGAAGTCTAATAGTCGCATCTTAGTCCTATATTCCGAATTTCATGCGAATCTATTAAAAAATTGCTTTGTTCCAGGCAATTCCAGGCAATAATGATCATATTCCAGAATTTCCATAGGAAGAAATCTTATAGTCGCATATTAGTTCTACATTCCGAATTTCATGCGAATCGCTTGAGAAATTGCTTGTTCCAGAAATTCCAGACCATAATGAGCATATTCCAGAATTGCCATAGGAAGAAGTCTTATAGTCTTATCTTACCCCTACTTACCGAATTTAATGCAAATCGCTTGAGAAATTGCTTTGTTCCCGAAATACCAGACAATACTGATCTAATTCCAGAATTTCAATAGGAAGAAGTCTTATAGTCGCATCTTACCCCTACATACCGAATTTCATGCAAATCGCTTGACAACAGTGTATCACTTAACATTTGACTTTTTGAAAATGCACCCCATATACCTTGTAGTGAGACGTTTTCACGTCAAAAAATAAACGTTCGTTTAAAGAAGCTTGTCATATTTGGAAGTCAACGAATCTTGTTAATTAATTAAAATTATATCAGATAAAATATCATACATTAAAAATAAATGATAACTATAGTCTTAATAGGCTTTTAATTTTTATTAAATTCTCTATATTAACTTCACTTGCCCGATGCACGTCTGTCGGTCGTCGTGGAATCGCGATCAATTTTTAACCCACTTCCCATGGCCCGATTTTATTGAACACATGTGTATTTCCGGAGACAACACTTTCTTTTAAATTTTGAGGCCCCTCGGGCCGCGGGGTCGTGGGGCTTCCATACAAAATTTTTAAAAAAAATACCCGATTTTCTTCAAATTTTATACGCATGTGTATCTTTGATGGACAACACTTTCTGTAAAAATTTGGAAGTGATCGGGCCACTGGGTCGGGGGGCACCCATACAATTTTTTTTTTTTAATTATCAATTTTTAACGCATTTCCTAAAACTCGATTTTCCTGAAATTTTGTACACATGTGTATTTCCAGTGACAATACTTTCTTTTAAAATTTGGAAGTGATCATGGGGCTCCCATACAAATTTAAAAAAAAAATTACCCGATTTTTTTCAAATTTTACACACATGTGTATACCCAATAAGCAATACTTTTTCTAAAATTTGGTAGTGAACGGGCCGCGGGTTCGCCCGCAAGGCCCTTATACATTTTTTTAATTTCTTATAGTGGCATCAGATACCGATGTACTTTAATGACTGTGTGCGGTGTGTGCTACGCAGTCGGCTGCACTGCTTGGTTTTGGTGGTGTAGAGAGAGAGAAATCTTAGCTCACGCACAAATGAACCCAGCAAATGAAACGAGACATAAATGTTTTATGCTGAATTCAACTTACTTAATTTTTACTGAATTGTATTTTTATTGATGTCGTTTTTTGTTGTTGATATCAACTTACAGATAGAACAACAAGTGTTCACAATATTCTGTCATTTGGCGTTTTCATAAATTAGTTCAGAGCAGTCAAAGAGTTCTCATGATAAATGTTCGTGTTTCTTATTTGCTCAGAGTATGAGCGTGCTCTAAGTGCTCAAAATAAAATGATCTGAGCTTTTTCAACTTTAACATCTGATGTCAAATGTCTGTTTCGATGATTTTCTCCTACAATAAAAAAAAATGGCCCAGGATCGAGGGGCTCCCATATCAATTTCTGCGATTAGAGAATTTAGATAAAAAATTTTAATTTTTATGGGTTGTTTTTTTGTTTTACCAATTTTCAAGATGTCAGAATACGGTATTGGCTTCGCAAGGTACGTATTTATTTTTATAGAAAATTTAGTTTTACAAATTTTAAAAATGATGCTATGACGTTATAAATTATTACTCTTTCGATGGTAATAGATAAATTATTTATTGGAATTACATTTCACTGTATTTATGGTGCATAATGCAAGGTGTACTATATGTAGGACGTCAGGCAAATAAACGTCTATGATATCTTGTCTTTCAGGGGTTTTTCTTGAAGATGATGAAGAATTTGCAAGAAAGGTGGGCGAAATTACAATATTTCCACCGATGCCGAATGCCTGTGCGGAGTTAACAAAGGAAGATTCCGGTGGTGAGGAATTGGTTTCCATCAGTAACTGACCAGGTTCTCAGTTACAAGCTCCTGCCGAAATAACTTGCAACCATGGTGTTCATGATGAATATTCGTCTGATGATGACATTCCCTTATCGAACTTATCAAAGTCGGCACCAGGTACTTCAACACAGTCTTCTAAGAAGACAAAAAAGAAGAAAAATATTTACCATTGGGTAAAGGAAGACTTACCAGCAATGTCTTCCACCTGTTCTCATTTTGAAAACTCTGAAGAGTTCAACACATTACAATCTGTTTTGGAGTTATTTTATAGATTTTTATATAGATGGCAAGTTTTTTGAACTTATTCTTAGCGAAAGCAACAACATAGAATTATGCGAACTCAAAGCCTTTGTTGGAGTTTTAGTTCTAAGTGGAACAAGGTTGCGATATGTAAACTAGTTTGAACCTTACCATCGCGCATCTACGAATTTTAGCACCGCATATGCAGAACACGGGGTTGGTGCTGGAGTGGTTCTTGAATATGCAGATGCTTTGAAAAAAAAATGGACAAGAAACAAGTTTCATCTGTTTTTCGGCAATTTCTTTCCATCAGTGGAACTAGTAGATCTACTTTCCGTACCGTACTTCAATACGTGGAAAGAAGTGGTATCACTCATTGCATCGATCTTTCCATTCATAACGCTTGTCAAATACATCAAATAAATGGAGGCGACTTAGACCAACTAAGTTTTAGAAGGAAAATCGCAGTACGAATGCAGAATAAGAAATCGCCTTCTTATGCACGTGGACGTCCGCTTCCGATGGAGCAAATATACGCTACGACCGCTTTGATCATAATATAACACCACAAGACAAAAAAACGAGATGTGCTTTACAAAAACAACAACAAGATGTTCTAAGTGCGATATCGGAGTTCACGTGGAGTGCTTCGTAGATTTCCATAAGAAATAAAATCATTGTGTCATCGTACCATATATGCCTAACGTCCTATATATAGGACGGCCGCCATTTTAGAAATATATGTATGAAATTTTTAAAAATGTGTAAAAACTGTTTTATTTCCACCATATTATTACGAATATGAAAAAAAAATTATTTTTATAGTTTCAAAAAAGTTTAGGCATATCTGGGTTAAGAAAAATCTGCAATTTAGCCATCGAAATACCATATAATAAAAAGTTTACTAAAGTATTATATGATATAAACAAAGTCAATAAAACTACAGTGAAAAAAATTAAATAAAAAATAATGGGATTAAGAAAATCAACTAATTACATACTGCGAAGCCCTTTTAGATTGTTCACCCCATTGGTTCACAATAAATTTACGTTAGGAACAATAAATTGTAAGCTTGTATTTTTACAGTTTTTATCGACATACTTTGCAATCCAATTTGCTAATTTATAACTTTTAATGCAATTAACTTAAAGAAATGGTAGATATACATATGTAACAGAATTCGTTCTTTCGTGTTCTAATATAATCACATTAAGGCTGTGTCGTGCGTTTAGACGCTTTGTTTTTAAAGTGGATCTCTGAATGAAGATCACATCACTTTGGGAGGCATTTTACAGATGTAAAAACCTACAAAACTTCAACAAAAATGGTGATTCTGCCACAGCCACATATCGTGCTTTAAGAGGAGATTATGGTTTACATAATCGTCCAACTACGCAAGCAATTGGCAAAATTGTGAAGAAATTAGAAGAGACTGGATCGGTTACAGATATTGTAAGGCCTGTGCATCATCGTTTCGCACGTACCACTGAAAATATCGCTGCTGTTAGTGAAAGTGTTGCCGAAGACCCGAATGTGTCGATTCCTCGTCGTTCTCAGGAATTAGGACTGTTTTTTTTGCCTGCTATTGAAGAATACGACTTAGAAAATATGTGGTTTCAACAAGACGGTGCCACATGCCACACAACTCGAGCGAATATGGCTTTATTGCAAGAGACATTTCCTGGCCGCGTAATTTCTCGTCGTGGTGATATCAACTGGCCACCAAGATCATGCGATTTGACACCGCTTGACTTTTTTTGTGGGGCTACGCGAAAGACCGTGTTTATGCAGATAAACCTTTAACTCTCTAGCACTTAAAAACCAATATTCGTCAAGTTATGGCTGAGATACCGCCCAATATGTGTCAAAAAGTGGTCAAAACTTACCTCAAAAGAATTGATGCTTGCAACAATTCGCGTGGTGGTCATTTAAATGATGTAGTTAAATTCTCTATATTAACTTCACTTGCCCGTGGCTGGCTGGCTGGCTGGCCAAATCTTGTGATCAATTTTTAAATTTTAAAATTTGAGGCCCCTCGGGCCGCGGGGTCGGGGGGCTCCCATACAAATATTTTACAAAATTTACCCGATTTTCTTTAAATTTTGTACACATGTGTGTCTTCGATGGAAAACACTTTTTGTAAAAATTTGGAGCGATCGGCCCCTTGGGGACCCCAATATACAATTTTTAAATATCGCTATATCGCATCAGATCACGGCGAAGTATGAGCTATGTGCTTTGTGAGCAGCGCTGTTCGCTGCCGCTGCATCATTTTGTGAATGATTTTGCCACAAAACGAGCACGCAGTGTGTGTGTGTGTGTATCCCCGATTAGAGAATTTACAAGAAAAATTTTAATTTTTATGGGTTGTTTTTTTTTCACACATAATGTCAACGTTCAAACTTTATAATAAAAAAGAAATATCATGATAAAAAATATTTTATATGTGTTTTATTTACGTTTACTTTTGAAACCGCAAAATGGATAACCCTTTATATTTGATTAAGAAATATTAATTTTTTTTTGAAATATTAATTTTTTAAAATTTTTTGAAATACAAAAATGGTACAAAAAAACCAACCAAACAACTTCTACGAGTATATAGCGACACATGTCAAATCGTTAGATGCTTTGATATGACGTGTTTGCTTATAGCTTCAGTTGTTCCTTTCGAAGGCAGAACCTTACAATACAATATTTTTACGTTATTAATTTAATACAAAACAATGTATTTATACATTGTATATACATAAAAATGTACGTATACGTACATTTTTAAAAATTTATTTGCTTCAACCTAGGAAACCCGGAAGCAGCAAAATTGCGTTGGCCTTTGCGAGGTATGCGTGCGATATGTCCGTACGTTTATAGGTTTGTATTTTTTCTCATTAATGGCAATTATAAGCCAGTATACGCACGAGGAGATCTACATTTTTCAGCTAAAGCTATTTAAAAAACACGAATTAGTATGATTTTTTTCTTTTGTAAGTTTTTGGAAGTAGATAAGGATGATTTGATGTGCTAGGAGCTAGGTGATCGTTGAATTTGTGGTTAATTTTTAGTGCGATAACTTTAAAAATTCTCTGTATTAACTTTGTGTGTTTGTTTGTGGCTGGCTGACTGGCCAAATCTTGTGATCAATTTTGAATCTTCTTCCTAAAGACCGATTTTATTCAAATCCTACATATTGCACACATACGTATCTCCGATGGCAACACTTTTTGTAAAAATTTGAAAGGGATCAGGCCTCAGGGCCCCCATATATATATTTTTTTAAATTAACCTGATTTTATTCAAACTTTGTGCACATATGTATCTTCGATGACAAGACTTTTTGAAAAAATTTGGAAGTGATCGGGTCCCAGGGCCGATGTGATCCCATATAAATTTTTTCAAAATTGAAGCGATTTTATCAAAAAAAATATTGAAAAAATTTATATGGAAAAATTAATTTTTGATATTTGGCCACCAACAAACAAACAACCACACAAACATATAAGCAAACAAACACACAAACAGACAACATGCAAACACATCCGGACGCGAAGTTAATATAGAGAATTTAAAAATAAATACAAATGTTTGTCTCTTTCAAGGAGAGTATACATCCGTTATTTTATTTTCATATACATAGGTACATATCGCAACGCAAAACCTTCTCTATATAAAGCCCAACTCAATGCATACTAATGCTGTAAACCAATCCAAAACGCGTCTGTATTTTGGAATATGAATACAGTGTACAAAAAGTAAGTAGTCGCAAAGAGCGAGAAACGTAAGATGTGGTAGTGGGAAACAGACAAATTTTATATGGATTTTGCTCTTTAGTTGATTACTAATACAAATACGTTTTGGATAGTATTTGTGTACGATCGGAACAGTTGGGCTTTCTATAGAGAAGGTTTTGTCGCAACGTCACACGAACACTACGAACACTACGAACACAGTACCACCAAAAGTATTTTTCACGGTGTCCCACCTCTCGCGAATGTCTGACAAACGTTCCGAGAGTAATATCTTGTCACAAAAAGCTTCACAAATCGCCGTTCGGATCCGGACTTAAATTGTATGTCCCTTCCATTTGTGTCCAAAAATATTCATACACAACACAAATGGTCGTGAGGAGCTAGGCCTTGGACCGCAACGGTCTATCGCGCCGAATATATATAAACTTATTGCCAAGGGAGAACTCCCCGATAAGGTTGGCTATGCCCTTTATTAAAACTATAAAATCGAAGGAATGTAATTTCCAATATATCACATTCCTCACGTAAGCCCGGTAACATGCCTAGTGAGCTGCCTAAACAGACCTATAACTCTAACATGTTTTGTTCTCAAAATTATGGGGAGACTTTTTGATGTTCACATCAGAGGTTGGCTAGATACGTTTACCCCTCTACACTCAAGTCAGTTTGCATACAGAAAAGGGAAAAGCACAGAGGGTGCCCTTTAATATGTAGTAAAGAATATTGATGGAACTTTTCATTCCAAAGAAACAGGTCTGTGTGCATTCCTTGATATTCAGTCCTTGGGTACTTTCGATACATTGGCTACGACTCCATAGCAAGACCAATCACTGGCAGAGGTATCGAAACTCGACCAACCAATAGATAAGGGTCATGCTTGAAAGTCCAGTTATCAATTCTTTCACAGGAAGAGTGTCTATGTCGGTGACCGCAGTTAAGGGTTGTCCGCAAGGAGGAGTCCTTTCTCCCCTTCTGTGTTCACTGGTCATCGTCAATCTTCTAGCCGATCTACATAGATTCGGCTACATAGCCATTGGGCATCAGCATAATTAGCGATAATTAGTGGTAAGCACAGCACGACCATTTCAAATGTTATGCAAGGTGCTTTACTACACGTTTTATAATGGTGCAGTAGAGAATTACTTTCCATCAATCCGTGCAAAGCCGTTCTAGTGCCTTTCACGAAAAGAGGCTGGTCAGTCTAGGACCTATCAATATTAAAGCCATTACTTTAAACTATTCCAGTGAGGTTAAATATCTTGGCGTCATCCTACATCCAACAGCTAAACTGGAACATATATGTATTCAAAAATGTTGAAAATTCCATAAAATCATGTGTTTCTTGACGCCAAACATTACACCAATGAAGAGTTGTATTCAAATTAAGTTGGTCAGAAAAGAGAAAATCTCCTTTTTAAAATCCGATGCTAAACAATTAGATAAGCTAAAAACTATCCCCCGATAAAATCGGAAAAATTAAATCTAATCAAATGATAATGCTTTAGATATGCCCTTGACCGGCAACTCTACTGAACTATATCAATCAGGGACTATATCAATATCTTAAAATGCAGAAAAACATATATTTAAGGATGAGATAGAATTTTAATTTTAAATCTGAACCCTTCGAATTCAAAATTACTTCTCAATTTGGTTCAGATATTCACTGGCTACTAAATCCTCAATTGAAAAATACAGACACATAAGTGTTCGCTGGACATACATCTAAAAGCTTATTTCACTATTCCAACTGTCGCAAATGTGTGACAACCGTCCGAATGTAATAACTACCTCGAAAAAACTTCTGCATTATGTAGGTCCTGGACACACGATATGTTGTGCCAAATATTATTAAAGTTGGGATTATTCATATTGCAGAACACTCTTAACGCAGTACAAAAGTCTCTGTCCACTAAACTTCCGATTTTACTCCAGAGCCGGGAGTCAATAGTTTATAGAAAATCGTGTATCTTGCTCTCGACATTATTTATCTAACTATAAAATGTAAATTTTTCCAAGAGACCATTTTAATGAACATCAGTAGGGAGAAACTATAAACAGAAAGTCTCTGGCTGATTGTTACATCGTTACATTTATGACAAGTACATTCAGCTTTCTCATTACAAGTGTACAGCCAAATATATATTGCAAATTTTTCGAGCCGTTTCGAAAGAATGAGTCTTGATAAGAAAGCTTTAATAATTTATAGTAACTTTTCGTGGCAAGTAAATACGATTCAACACAGATTACGTAAAGAGCTTTGGTATCAGAAGAAGATACAATACGGTAAGGTTAACTTTAGAAGGTAAATTACATCCATATTATATAAAATGTGGAAGAAAAATCTTGAAGGGGGTTAATAGATCTTGGGGGAATTTAATGCCTGATTCTGTAGACCAAATCGTTATCGTTTTCTTTCCTTGCTAGTAAAAAAGTCATGTTCGGTTTCTTCAAATGGGCTCTACTCGAAATTGCAAGTATGTCTTCCCTGTTATAAACATTGAATTATAAATGAATTCTTTTAACGTGCTTCAACTTCATAAATACTATATGGGCTAGCACAACTTCGGGCTTTTAATAAAAACAAAACTAAAAACTGGAAATATCTTCCTTCATTCGTTCATTCATTCAACAGAAATAGGTCTACAAATCGTTCTTATTTAAAATGTGGTAAATAATTGCTGGAACTAACGTTAAGATTTTTCTTTTGAAAACCTTGAAAAATCTCTCGCAACTTTATCCATATGGTTCCCCATATGTAGTAGTTAAGTATTTCAAGTTTATCTCCCACAAAAGCAATAGGAAGCAATTATGTCCATCAACTAAACATTTAAAATTTCTTCAGAATAAAATCTAGAGTGAGCGAGCCGATTCACAAGAGAAGAAAAGTGCTGTGAAGCAGAGCGGATGGAGACAAAGAGAAGTAACACATGTATACGGTATACCTTAACATTGGTACAAATTACTCTTTCGCAGCTGCCGGCTCCATTTTGCCGCATATCCTTCTTCGCGCGTAAATACTCAAGTGGCTCTATCATCTCCTTCAGAATCCATGCAACTATAAACGTGCTCACTGCACATCCGTGTTTAAAAGGAAAAGGACCTCTTGTGAGTTTCACAACCTTTCGAGCTGCTGTTGAAATTTACTGCTACTGCTGCTATTTGTTTTGTAACACGCGCATATAATAAGTAAACTTAAATGTCTCTGTATATGAAATTTTATACCCACTAGTCAAAGCCATAACACTACACTCACAGGCAAATAGTCATGCGCTCATAGAGTGGTGTTGCTGTTGCATTGAAAGCAACATGTATGTATAGTATTTATAGTAGGTAATATTATGTGAAGTAAAACTTTTGCTTGACTTGCGTTACATCTTGGCTCAGGTTATATATGTATTCAGAAAAATAGTAAGAACACAAAAAAAGATTAACGAACACAGCAAAACAATCTGCGCGTACGTAACACAAGCAAAAGAATCTTCCAACGTACGCATATAAACAAAAGAAGAAAAAAAAACCAACCTATAAACATTTAAATGTGTGCAAAGTTTTAATAAAATCGGTGTTAATTTTGATAAAATTTATATGGGAACACCTCGGCCCTGGGTTCCGAGCACTTCCAAATGTTTATAGAAGTGTCGTGGTTGTTATCGCAGATACACATGCGTGCAAAGTTTGAACAAAATCTGGTTAAATTTATATGGGGAGGAGGAACCTATTCATTTTAACTGCCTAAACAGTATCAATGCGAGTGAAGGTCCCGGCTTTCATTTATGGCAACATACAGCGGTCTATTCTTCTTATATTCATCCAAATTGTTTTGACTTTGCTACAGGCTTGTGTTTTTAAAATAACATGTCTTGGTTTGTATACTCTCAACCGATAAGGGCGCTAGGATCACACAAGGCACCCTTAATATAAAGTTTAATTGGAGAATTGCAAGTTGATCAAAATTGACATGCATGATATCCTTCTGAAGCTTATACCTTCAGCATCGGAATAGTTTAGTGGTAGCATAACATTGTATTGTCACCGAGATTTTACGTTTGAACACTTTAAAATAAATCAAGTAAACAGCGGAAAATTGATGAAAATCGAATGGAACATTTGTAATAAACGAACAAGTGAAGCTAATTAAAAAAATTTTCTCCAGGAATAACCCTCTTACCTATCCACACTGATAGCACATAAACTAAGAATTGATGCTGTGCACAAGAGTACGTCTAAGGAAATCCAAATGTCACACAGAATCCATCCTAATTGCCATGAACCTAAAAATAAAAAACAGCAGAATAAATTGTTTCTCTTATAACCCTTTCTTGATTCTGATATAAAAATATGTTGTTTCGGCTTAGATATGATTAATATGTGATATGTTTAACACTAAATTTTAAATTTTTACATCACAGACGCGCAAAATCCTCCAACATGCCACTACTAATTTCTTTATAGAAACCCCAACTTAGACAGAGTTTCAACTCTTCAAGAGTTTGATGCACTGTCTGACTCAATTGCAAGAATTGTCACAAATGATGATAACACTGAAATAGTTATTGCGGGCGATTTCAATGTACACAATTCTGGGTGGCTTCGCAATTCTGGCCAGACAACACCCGTACGAAGGGATGTTGAGTTGTTCGCTGAGTTTCATCACCTTACTCAGGTTGTAAATGAGCCTACAAGAATACCTGACATTGCAAATCATTCCGCAAACACTCTTGACTTGTTCCTTAACTCTCGTCCTGATAATTACTCCGTCAATGTATTATCGCCTCTAGGCTCGTCTGACCATTGTGTTGTATCAGCTAATTTCTCGTTAATAAACGACGCAGTTAGAGAAAAAACTCCCAAAAAAACAGTATGGCAATACGAGAAAGCCAATTCGGACGGCCTTAACAACTTCTTTGGGAGAATTAACTGGTCGCTATTGCTTCGCGATAGCAACGTGGATGCCGCCGCTGATGCAATCACAAACATCATTCTTCTTGTTATGAGAAAGTTTAACCCTTTCAGGAATAAGTCTATCAAACCAAAGGAAGATGGATGGTACGACTCGAGCTGTAAAGAGGCTTCTAGTATTAGAGAGGTATACTTTCGGTTTTACAAAGCAAACCCTACAGAGGAAAACCGAACAAATTTTAAACGATTCAGAAATGATTGTAATGCTCATCTTCGGCGAGTCATATTCGCCTATAACCAAAAATTGAGGCAAAAAATACTACTATGTCCCAAAAGAGAAGAACGATTCCCACGACATTTGGGTCCTCGTCCCGGAATCGACCCAGGATTATCCTGGTCAAAGAATGTCAACAATCAACTACAATTCATTCACTCCAAACGCTTTTTCCATAGTGGAGCAAATTACGCCGGCATCCTTGCTCCGCATACTACTCCTAGGAACATCTCCTCAGTTAAGTGCAACAACTACGGACACTGATGCCATTTCCGACGATGCTCAGGTCTAGCCAACATCAAAGACTGGTATCGTAGTTTCACTACGGGATGCTGCAGGGCACGAGTTCAGACAACCAACAACGCCACTACCTGGCACTGCTAAGTGTGTCAAAGCCGCATACACGGCAATACCTCTTCCGTCAAATGCAATAGCTGTGAGAACTGGTGTCATCATAGAACATGCTCTGGACTTCATAACTGTTATCAATGGACCGCCAACTTCTTAATCCCATGCTGCTCTAACCAAACAGTACAGACACCCCCACAACCTCACACTCCACCCACAGCATCCCCCACAACCAGTCATAATCCGATAGACAATGTCAACTTGCGAATCAACACTCCACCAACATCCACGGACTCACCCCCACCAACAAACTACCAACATACCAACATACCACACATGAACACCACATACCTTTCGTTTTGATGCATCAAAATTGCAACGGCTTACGAGGGAAAGTAACAGAAATCACCAACTATACGGAGCACCATGGAATCTTAATTGCTGCCATACAAGAAACAAAGCTCACCCCCTCCTGCTTGCTATCCAGAAGCACCAATTATAACATCATACGCAAGGACAGAAACAGTGGAGGCGAAGGAGGTCTTGCGTTCATCGTGTACAACTCGGTCAACTACAGACTCATGTCAGCACCGGCACCCACCAGACATCAGCATAATGAGCGACTCTTTATTAGCCTATACATCCTGGAGAACAGACATAGTAGACATAGACATCCCGATCATCATCACCGTGAATAAAGCCGATGACTTTGTGTCTGCGGATAAACGCACATTTGTCAATTACGCCAAGGCGGACTGGCCAAGTTTCACCAGGTTTGTCGACAGACAATTGGGACAGTTACCACCCCTTACCAATGCAATTTAATGTGAAAGGATCTTCCGCCGGATAGTCATCAGAGCAGCTGCCCGTTTCATTTCAGCCAACAGAATCCCTTTACTTAGGCCTAACTTCCCAGCAGAAGCAGTCCAGCTCGCTAACGAACGTGACCCTTTTCGCAGCATCAACCCCGCAAACATCAGAATCGATCTACTAAATCACGAGATTGATCGCCTAGTCAACCAACACAGGCGAACTAAATGGCTGAAGTACCTTAAATCTTGTAACGGAGGCTCAAAGAGACTCTGGTCCACCATCAAGGAGCTCTCCAACACCACCAGACGTAGAGACCTAACAGACATCACCTTCAACAGCACACAACAAGACTACCCCAGGAAGTGTTCCTCAATGTACTTCGCCAGTTTATAGAACACCCAACGCACTGTAACAAGAGCAAGCGTACTACTCTCAGGAAATTGCACAGCCTTGACCACGACAACACCTCACATATTCTACTTCCTTCCGAAGTCGAATTAGCCATACGCAGTGTAAAACCATCTAAAGCCATTGGACCGGATGGAAACGCAACGATTATGCTCAAACATCTAGGCTCAACAGGTATCACTTACCTCACTCAAATCTTCAATCTTTCACTTAGTTAGCTGCACACCAACACGGCTTTCGCAAGCAGCGCAGCACAACCACAGCGCTTTCGGAGATCACAACACTCATATCGCAAGGACTTAACCAACAGCGTTCCTGTTGCAGCACTGTCCTTGTTGCAGTGGACCTACCTAAGGCATTCGACACCGTTGACCTAGGCATCTTACTACAAGACATCCTAGCGTCACAGCTTTCCAACACCACGAAACGTTAGCTTACCAACTACCTTAATGGTAGGAAATCTTACTTCGAATTCCGGAACAAAAATTCGCTACACAGGAAAGTTAAGCAAGGTGTACCCCAAGGGGGGGTCCTCTCACCAACTCTCTTCAACCACTACATGGCAAAACTCCCTGCACCACCTAGCGGAGTCAAATTGATATCGCCGACGACTGTTCCATTATTGCCTCAGGCAAGGACATCCCCGCCATTTGCAGAAACATCAACGCCTACCTCGATACACTAGACTTTTTTACTAGTCGAAATCTAATCCTGTCTCCAGAAAAATCGTCCGCTACACTTTTCACCACCGGGACCAAAGAAGTCAACCCACAGCTCGACATCTCGATACATGGCAGGACAATCCCTACAATCAAACATCCAAAGATCTTGGGAGTCACATTCGACAATCTGCTGACATTTTCGACTAATTCGGGAAACATTAATAAACGAGTCATGTCCAGAAATAAAGGCCTCAAACCCCTAGCGTGCAGTACATGGGGTAATGACAAAAAAACCCTTCGTACCACATATCAAGCGATTGGCAGACTTAACTTACTTAACGTACTTAACTATGCGTCACCCATCTGGACACCTCGCCTCTGCCACACACAGAAGCTTCAATCCTGTCAGAATGCTGCTCTTCGCATCATCACTGGTTGCCACCGCATGTCACTTGAGGACCTTCTCCATCAACAAACCCAAATCATAAAAGTGAAAGAGCACAACGAGCTTCTCGCCAAACAATTCCTAATGGCATGCCACAAACCCGATCACCCGAACCGTGACCTGCTCACTATCAACACACCACCCAGGCATATCCGATCCGATATTCGTATGTTCCGCGAAGAGACAAACCAATTCATCGCACATACACCTCTAGAACCTGGCACAACTGAGATCAGGATGGAGGTCTTTTCTGAATAGCTACATACACCGCTTACGTGACAGCATCATCGATCAATGCCCGGACTTTGGTGCATCACCACATAACACAGCTCATCTATTCAGCTGCCCGTCCCATCCGACGCTACTCACACTGCTATCACTATAAACACAGCCTGTCGAAGCAGCCGCATTTCTGGGCCTTGACTGTTGCGACAGCTCCACAAACACAACAACCCAACGTTTGGACTAACATGAATTAATAGTTGCTACAACAACAACAAGAATGTCCCAAAGGTAGTAAAAAAATTTGGTCATTCGTGAAAAGAATCAAAAATACAGCCTCGAGTCAATTCCAACGCTCATTTATAATGACATTCCAGTTGTCAGATCTAAGGACAAGGCCAATCTGTTTGCTGCATATTTTGCAGCTAGCTCCACGCTTTCAGATTGTGCATTGATGCCGTCGAGTATTGAATACTCTATGGGACAGATCTTCATTCGTACTCGTGTAGTTGCTAGAGTTTTAAACGATCTCAACATTCACAAATCCGCTGGGCCAGATGGTATTTCCCCATTAGTTCTGAAGAGGTGTTCTTCCAAGCTGGCATTTCCATTCTATCTTTTCCATCTATCCTATTCTTCCCGAGAAGTTGGAAAATAGCCTTTGTCGAGTCCATACCAAAAAAAGGCGAGCCGTCGTCTCCTTCTTCGTACCGACCCATAGCACTTACATCAATTCTTTGCAAGGTCATGGAAACGCTGATCAATTTATAGCTCATGAAATGTCTTGAAACCAATGAAATCCTTAGTGACCGGCAGTACGGATTTCGTGGGCAACGTTCCACTGGTGATTTAATGGTATATCTCACCGAAAAGTGGAACCGGTCTTTCATCAAAGCCAAGCAAAAAAGGTGAAAGAAAAGCTGTAGCACTCGATATTTCCAAAGCATTTGACAGAGTTAGACATCAAGCTCTTTTGTCCAAAATGCGTGCTTATGGTGTCGATAAAAAAATTGCTTCATTGGATTAGAAGCTATCTTTTGGACCGCTCAATTCAAGTTGTTTTGGACGGTTTCAAGTTTGAAATATACCACATAAATGCTGGCGTTCCCCAGGGCTCTGTTCTGTCCACGACACTCTTTCTCATTTTTATTAATGATCTCTTATCTGTGACTTCTAATCCAATTAACTCATTCGCTGACGACAGCACTCTCAGCTTCTCATATAAGTTTGAGGAACGTGGATTAGTCATGTGGAACTCAAACAACTTCGTATGTTATGCACGTAAAATTCTGACCAAGACAGCATAATAAAATGGGGAGAAAACAATAGAGTAGAATTTAACGCTTCCAAAACCCAATGCTGTCTTCTGTCGTCTAAGCGAATACCAAATCCAATGCCATTTTCCATGAATGGCACTTGCATCGAGGAAACTGAAAATCTCGCAATTCTCGGTATGTGCGTTAACGACAAGCTTTGTTGGAATGATCACATATTTACCGTCGCCAAAAATGCTCGAAATGTTTAGATTTTCTAACCCGGTGCAAGTAATATTTCACTCCCTCTGATCTGGCTAGTATCTACAAGGCTTTTATTCGCCCTAAACTTGAGTACAATTGTCATATTTGGTGGTGTGGTCGGTGACGAAAACATTGCGAAATCAATAGATTTGCTTGAACACCGCAGCAACGTATCCTGCTTGTCACTTTTTTATCGCTTCTTCCACCAGCGGTGTTCAAGAGAAATAGCCAGTTGCATGCCACCTCTCCTTGAATTCAACCGCAATACTCGTGGTGCTCTAAATGCTCATCAGTTTACCCTTAAGCCCATCTTCGGACGTATAGTTAAGTTCAGGGATTCGTTCTTCAGCCGTACAACACGTATGTGGAATGCTCTGCCAAGCTCTGTCTTTCGACATCACTATGATCCACAGGCATTCAAAAAACAAGCGCATAGACATCTCCTCTTTTCTTCTTCTTTTCCTTAACGACCACGCTGTGTATATGCTTTGGCCGAACATAATAAGGATGCGAACCCATTTTCGCGTGCGCAAATTATATAAAAATACCAGCATATATACATGATCTAGACCGATCGGGGAAAGTAGTCCAACTACCGGGTAAACAATGCAAGGGCATTGAGAAGAGAAGAAGAAAATAAGTTGATGAAATAAAAATAAAAACTTCTGGTGCTCTTCCAAAGACCACAATCTACGTCATTACTTAGTATTGAGAAATACGCGTATAAAAGCTTAAACGACGAGCTGTATTAACTAATTTAACCGGATAACATTTAGCTACTTAGGTAAAGCGAGTTTTCAAATTTATTTAGTACTGCTACGAAAAGATCGAAGAATCATAAGAACATATTTTTCACAAGAAGACATTCGCGAATTCGCGCAGCCGATCATAGGAGAAGTATGCTTACGATTTTACAAAGTAAACCCTACTTAGGAATAAATATAAAACGAACCAGAAAAGATAGCAATGCCCATTTTCGGCAAGTCGAATTTGCCTACGATCAAAAATTGAGGGAAAAATACTAGAATGTCCCAAAGATATTAAAAATGTTGGGTCCTTCGTAAAAAGAATTAAAAATACAGCCTCGTCGATGATTCCAACGCTCATTTATAATGACATTCCAGTTGTCAGATCTAAGGACAAGGCCAATCTATTTGCTGGGCATTTTGAAGATAGCTCAACGCTTCCAGATTGTGCATTGCTGCCGCCCGCACCTCCAAGCATTGAACACTCTATGGGACAGATTTACATTCATACCCAGGAAAAGGCGAGCCGTCGTTTCCTTCTTCGTACCGACCCATAGCACTTACATCCATTCTTTTCAATCTCAAGCTGGCATTACCATTGCGAAAGATTTTACATCTGTCCTATTCTTCTGGACTCTTCCCGAGAAGTTGGAAAACAGCCTTTGTCCTGCCCATACCCAGGAAAAGGAGAGCCGTCGTTTCCTTCTTCGTACCGACCCATAGCACTTACATCCATTCTTTTCAATCTCATGAATCATACATGATAAATTTTCAGCTCATGAATTATCTTGAAACTAACGAAGTCCTTAGTGACCGGCAATACGGATTTCGTGGGCCATATTCTACTGGTGATTTGATGTTATATCTCACTGAGCAGTGGAACCGGTCTATGCATCAATTTGGTGAAAGTTAAGCTGTTGCACTCGATATTTCCAAGGCATTTGACAGAGTTTGGTATCAATCTCTGTTGTCCAAAATGCGTGCTTATGGAGTCGATGAAGAACTGCTTCATTGGGTTAGAAGCTAGCTCAATTCAAGTTGTCTTGAACAATTCCCCAGGGCTCTGTATTGTCCCTGACACTCATTCTCATTTTAAATACTTTTATATTAATTTGAAGGGTCAGGTGGTGGCGGGGGAGGTGAGAGGGGTCTTGAGAGAGTTCCGACGGTGTCTTCAGAGGGTATTGAGGGAGTCTTAAGGAGTTATTGAGGAGGTCTTGAGGGTGGTTTTGAGGGGGTTCTTGAGGGCGGTTTATGGGTGTCTTGAGGTGTTCTTACCGTGGTCTATATGGGGCTTTGAGAGGGTCTTGACGAGAGTTTTGAGTGGGGCTTAAGAAGGTTTGTAAGGGTCTTGAGTATTGTCTTAAGAGGGTTTTGTGGTGGCCTTAAGAGAATCTTGGGGGGTTCTTAAGGGCCTCTTACGGGGCCTGCAGGGGGTTTTGTGAGGGGTCTTGAGTGAGTTTTGAACGGGTCTTTAATTGGGTCTTAAGGAGGCTTTGAAGGGGTCTTGGGAAAGGTTTTGCGCGAGTTTGAAGAGGGTCTTTAGTTGGGTCTTGAGGGTTCAGAGAGGATGTCATGAGGGCGCTCATCCGGGTGATTTTGAGGAGGCCTTTGGTGGTCTTGATGGGTTTTTTAGATGGTCTTTTGGGGATTCTTTCGGTTACTTTGAGGGTCTTTTGTGGTATTATAGGGGCATTCTGGTTGTCTCCATATTACCAACCTATCTTAATAATATTGAAATTTTTAATACATTATTTCATTAAAAACTAAAAAGTATATAATAAAATTAATTAAATAAACTTTTATTTAAAATAATGTTTTTTTTTAACATAAGAACTAGCCCCTTAAAGGTAGAAAATAAAATAGGTGATGGATCTGGAGCAGTTCTAAATTTTAATTGAAAGTGTTGTCACCGAAAATATACAGGTGCGCAAATATGCACGCGAAGGTAATATAGAGAATTAAAAAACAAAAACAAGTTACGTACGCATCACACGCAACTGGGCTCGATTTCCAGTAGGTCGAAAAAACATACAAACTTTTTGCATTGCTATGATAACTATGTTTGTATGTTTACAGCTGAGTAAGTTAACGCAACATCTTATAATGAAACTGCCATAGACAAGCACACACCAAAAACACAACAATCACAACACTCCATAAGCCAGCGATTGCCGTTTCCTTGGGAAATGCAAAATAAGCATATTTCATCCCATCATGATGATCAGTAGTGAGGTGCAAAATTGGTCTTGGTCTTGCAGTCTTGTCTTGGTCTTGCAAAAAATGCAAGACCAAGACCAAGACCAAGACCAAGACCTAGACCAAAAATATGTATGCAAGACTGCAAGACTGCAAGACTCTTGCATTTAAAGTTATGTAATTTCTCTGTTGATATTTATTTTTAAAACCTACATATGTCGTATGTTTATTTGTATACGAATAGGTACATATATAATACTACCAAACTTAAAAACCCAGACAGAAGATCTTCAGCAAGTCTGTTGTGTCTGTCTGTAGTATTTACAGGCATATGTATGGATGTTCTATATACACATAGATTTAGATTGCTATTTCCTCATAATTTTATATTTTTGGGTTTTTCTTGTTATAGGTTTTTCCATGCTAGACACGTCATATAAAAAAAAGACGTCGACAAAGACGTCAGTTGCATGGCATCAGTTGCAAATAGAAATGTTGAAATTGACTGAGTTCTTTTGACAGAATAAGTCTAGACTTTCTTGAACAAATTTTTTTCGAATTAACCGCTAAGCTTAAATGTTGATAGTTTTGTGTCTATATGTATATAGGGTGTCCCCTTATTCGTGCACATTAATTTGGGAAATGATTCTTGGGTATATTCTAAGAAAAAAATCGTTCTACAGTAAGGGGGTATCTCCAATGTTGACATCATTTATGGGGGATTTAAGAAAAAGCTTACTTGATGCACCCTGACCCATGTTAAAGGAAATTGCTCTGTTAATACTTATGGTAGAAACTTCGTTTTGGTATTTGTTTGTAGAATAAATACTAGGCATTGTAACTACGTTAAAATATACGTTGATATCTTGTTTAAGTCTTCAGATATTCAAGTTCATGCTTATTTTTGACTTTGACGTTATGCTAGAACAAAAATATGTACATACATACAACCATTTATACATACTTATATAGTTATTATTCAAAAAATACTGTATTCTGCAAGACCGCAAGACCAAGACCAAGACTCAGGCTGCAAGACCAAGACCAAGACCAAGACTAATGGCACGAATGCAAGACCAAGACCAAGACCAAGTCCAAGACCAAGATGAAATGGTCTTGGTCTTGCGTTTGCTCATCACTAATGATCAGTAACCAAGCGAGCAGTTAATGCAAAATCAGCAGATTTCTCCCCATCGACTCATGTCGATTCTCGTTCATCAATACCGTAGCACGTAGCTAATGCAAAGTCAGCGAATATCACCCCATCGATGATCAGACGTCCGACGCACAAATAATGCAGTGTCAACAGATTGCGGCCACTCACGATCGGATGCGTAGTTTTCCTTTTAGATAATAAGTTCATTATAAATTAGTCTTAGTTTGATTCTCTCTTAATAAAGACCAAGTGGTCCATAAAATATATTTTTTTCAGTCTTTTTTAATTAAAAGATTTAACTAGTTAGTACAGAGGTATGAAGTAATCTAGATTATATGGTATAGCCAACTATGTAGGTATTAGCAGAATGTCCTTGTATATTTAGTACTTGTAATATGTATTTTAACTCAACCCAACACACGTTTAAGCTTCTCCACTCTTTATTACTATAATATACGCGGGGAGCTTAGGAATTATAAGAGTGCAACCTACTAGAGCATCTGCTAATAATAAAAACAACACAATCAATATAAAAGATAATTTTTTATAAACATGTGGGAAAGTTTCAAATCTCACTACAGCATTTGCAGACATAAGATTAGCGAGAGTAGAACTTAATTAGTTTGTGATAGAATTCGGGGATGGACTCGCCTGCGTCCTCTACAACATGACCGGTGTAGAAAGTGACCTGAAACTCAAACGTTACATTATAAGAAGAATAATTTTTATAAGTTTGTCTCTCTTGTGCCGAAGACCTTTAGTTGTTAGTGCACTTAATTTTTGTAATTAATTTTCGTTAATAAATGTTTTATAATAATAATAATAATAATAAATTTATATATGTAAATTACGGAAATAAAAAGGACCAAAGAAAAAACTATTGGTCCCTTATTAAGGTAATGGGACATTTATTTTAGGTGGTGCAATCCTTTAACTAACGGATTAAATGAAGCAGTCAGCAACTCGATAATATTGGCTAAAATTGGGACTACCCGCTACTGAGATTTTCTGTGAAAGGCCAGGACCAGCCCTTGGTTGTAGCGTTAAATATGATGATGGTCGATGAAGATAAATTATCGTTTTTATTATTATTATTATTGTTCGGCTCAGAAGCCTTGTGCAGTGCGACCTTAATATCTATTGTGCATCCCAAATATTTACCGCATTATGTGGTGGCTTAGTTCTTTTATGAACACCATTATATCTGCATGCATCTGTCGATCGGTCTGACATTCTGGCATGGAACTGTTTGAGATTTGAGGTATTAAAAACTTTTTCTGATCACATTTAAAAGATATGTTTTCCGGCGTTTGTTTTAGGCCTCTTGCAGAAGCGGTAGCGGTCCGTTTGAGATTTTACCTTTTTTATTAAGTGGCCATGGAATGAGCCATGTTTCACTATCTGCTTACCAATGGAAGCGAGAGATTCGTGGGATGTCTTGTATTTGGCCTTAATTCTTGGTCTTAATGGAGTGGCGTTTTTCGTTATTGCAATTTGCTATGCGCAAATATATTTGTCATTAGGTCAGGAGACAAGACATGCAAGAAAGACATCACCAGGGGAGATGAGTATTGCCAAAAAGATGGCTTTGTTGGTAAAGGAGGACGAAACAAATATTTATTCAACCTTTTAGTATTTTTTTTAAAATTTTCTTTTGTATGTCTGAGTTGTAAATAGTAGGCAAATCAGTTGAGGTGAAATATTTCTTGGAGCGCGTTGGAATAGTAGTTGTGTGTTTAGGAATGTCAAGAAATTCTGTAATTTAAGTACACTTATGAGAGTACCAAATATGGGGATCTATGTTATTGTTTTTAAACCAACCTTGCTATTCATACCCTATTATCTGAAGTTAGACACAATTGAAACCTTAATCAACCTCATTACCAAGTCCTTAACACTACAATCTACCGTTATTTTATGTCACTAGGCGTACTAGTCTGAGAGACCCACAATTAAAAATTGCATCAGGTTTCTCAAATTTTGAAACTGCAAATTCGTATTGCGCATAATTCATCTACATTAACAATTAAAGTAGATCAAAAGCAAAAAG
This sequence comes from Nephrocerus scutellatus, assembly GCA_947095585.1. Taxonomy (NCBI): domain Eukaryota; kingdom Metazoa; phylum Arthropoda; class Insecta; order Diptera; family Pipunculidae; genus Nephrocerus; species Nephrocerus scutellatus. The sequence continues at coordinate 35,221,332 of OX352761.1, forward strand.
TTAAAACGATCCTATTTTGAAAATGAAAGTGACAAAAATATGGCCACAACACGACTTCCTCTTACAGACGGAGTCGGAGTCTTCAGTAAATGTATATTTAATTTTTTTTATACTGAACAGATTTCTCATAAGTGCTATACTTTTGAGATACTTGCAAAAACTCGAAAAACTGTCCAAGTAAATTGCAACTTCCGGTTAGCCGATTTCCGCTAAACCCAACTGGTACTTCCCAACTTATGTAAAAAGCTTAAATATGAATTTTCCTCCCCATCGATTCAGCCGTCTGTGCTGCATTGTGGACACAGACAGACAGATAGAGATTTCCAACTCAGGAGATACGGAAATTGGTAAATCTGCAAAAATTACGAGCTCAGAAATTTTCATGATTACTTCCGTTAAATATGTAAAAGAAAGAAAAATTAAGGATAAGGAACACATGTGGCTCTTTAACTTTGTAAAAAACAACCCATAAAGTAATAAAAATTTTCATGTAAATTCTCTAATAGAAGATACATATGTGTGCAAAGTTTGAACCGGGTTAATTTTGAAAAAATTAATATTAGAGCCCCCTTCGCTTCAAATTTTTTTCAAAAACTGTTCTCACCGGAGATACACATGTGTAAAAAAAATTTGAATGGAAAAAAAATTCAAATCAAAAACTAAAAATTTTTTACAAAAAGCTCGGTCTATCGGAGATACACATATGTTTAAAATTTAAAGTAAATCCCCGGGCCTCAGGGCCCATTCGCTCCAAACATTTTACAAAAACTTTTGTCCATCGGGATAAACATATGTTTAAAAATTGAAGAGAATCGGGCTAATTTTTAAAAAATTTATACGGGCCCCCCTCGGACTCAGGGCCCATTCGGTCAAAAAATTTCCAAAAAGTTTTGTCCATCGGAGATACACATGTGTATAAAGTTAGTTTGTTATTAGTTGGAATTGTACCAGACTACTTGAGACAATCGTACCCAGTTCATCAGAGAAAACATGAAACAAAGCAATACCAGAGTCATTCCAGAATTTTCTAGTATACACATGTGTATAAAATTTTACCAAAATCAGGTTAATTTTTATTTTAAATTTGTTCAATATTTGAGGGCCCACGACCCCAGGGCCAGGCGTCTGTAAAATTTTTTACAGGTAGTGTTGTCCATCGGAGGTACACCCGTATGTAAAATTTGAAGAAAGTCGGGTTAATTTTTTTAAAAAATTTGTATGGGGCCCCACGATCCCGGTGCCCGGGGTCTCCAAAATTTTTACAAAAATTTAAGTTTGGTATTGTTATATATGTACCTACTCGTATACAAATAAACATATGACATATGTAGGTTTTAAAAAATAAATATCAACAGAGAAATTACGTAACTTTAAATGCAAGAGTCTTGCAGTCTTGCAGTCTTGCATACATATTTTTGGTCTTGGTCTTGGTCTTGGTCTTGCAACTGAATGACTGGTCTTGGTCTTGGTCTTGCATTTTTTGCAAGACCAAGACAAGACTGCAAGACCAAGACCAATTTTGCTCATCACTAATTGCTGCATTCCATTTTGCACGGACAACTGCTCGCGATAACTACTGTCCCATCGCAGCTACTTTAGACCTTTCTTATGAGTGGCACCTACTTCGCGGCACAAATATGCAAACATATAAATTCTCTTCTGTAAATATTAAGAATAGTAAATCCCACGAATTGATAACAGCCTGAGAAGCCTGGTGCACTGCGACCTAGATATCTATTGTTCATCCCAGATAATTACCACTTTATGTGGTGGCTTAGTTCCTTTATGAATGCCATTACGTCTGCCAATTCGATCGAAATGGCATTCTGTCCTGGGACTGTGTGAGCCTTGAGGTGCTTAAGTCTTTTCCGTGTGAGACATCACACGTAAACAGTATGTGTTCTTTTGCCTTGTTACAGAAACGGCAACTGTTCGTCTGGGATTTTCCCATTTTCGCTATTGAATGGGCCGGGTCCCGTTATGTACCAAACTAGGGATCTGAGTTCATGACGGTTCAGTTTGATTGCCTTGTCTCTGTGTTTGATGTAGCCTTTTAGTTTGTTTCATCCGTGTCAACGATTCCCATTCAGCTTCGATGGCATTGTTAGCCCACTCTTTAATCTTGTTTTTGAGGTGGTTAAGATAGTAGGCAATGCTTGGATCTGGCCCAGTAAATGTACCTTCTGTGCCTTCTCTTGCGCAAATATCTGCTGCCTCGTTCCCTACAATGCCTAAGTGCCCTGGAGACCACATAAGGGTGATTTTTTTTGTTTTGGCCAATTGTTTTAAGTGACAGTAGTAGCTCCACGTTATTCTGGTGTTGAAAATAGGGCCTTTTAGTGCAAGTAGTGCGGCCTGGCTGTCTGAGAACATGTAAATCTCAGTTCCTCTATAGCTTCTTTTAATGCATTTCAAGATGCAGGCTTCTAGTGCTATTGCTTCTGCCTGGAAAACGGTTGGGGAGCTACCTAGGGGTGCGTAGAGTGTGCAGTGTAGTTTTTGGTCCGAATACTCCTGCTCCTGTTCCGTGTCTGTTTTAGATCAGTGTGTGTTCCAGATGGATGCATGATATGGGAGGTTATTGATGATATTTGCATCTTGATGACGCTCTAGAATTCTTAGCAAGAAGTTCCTTTGGAAATCAGTTGTTTTTGTCATTGAGTCTGATTGTAGGACAATTCCTGATTATGTATGCTGAGAGTAGAGAGTCTTAGGCCAGCTTCACTTTTAATGTGTATGTGAAGTGGTGCTAGTCCTAGAATTTTCTCGAGGGATGCCGTAGGACAGGTCTTTATGGCACCTGTTGCACTAAGGCAAATGAGTCTTTGGATCTTCTTGAGTTTTGAGCGTGTCTGTTTTTGGCCACCATATCGGGACTGGGTATGTAATCCTGGGTCAGACAATGCTTTGGTATAGCCATAGAGTCATTTAAGGGTTTATTCCCCATCACGTTTTGCTGAACATACATTGGCAAGTGAAGTAAATTTTATTAGCTTTATTGGTGATATATGACATATATCGTATATCCATTTTAGTTTTTGGTCGAAAATGACTACCAGACATTTTAATTCCGGCATTGTTTTGGAGAATTTTGCCTTGGAATATTAGTGTTATATGTTAGTTTTTTGTGAAAACGGTGCAGACTATTTTGTCAGGGTTTACACTAAGGCCGACCTCTCTGCATGCGTTCTGCTATCACACTCTCAAATTTACCACGAACCATTAGGACTAGGTCATCCAGATAGCTAATACTTGTGATAAGATTATTCTTAAGTCTGTCGGTTAGGTGGTCCATTACTAGTAGCCACAAGAGTGGTAATAGCGCCGCCTTGTGCACAGCCTTTAGCTGACGGTACTGTAATTATTTCGTCACCGAACGGGCACGAATTTTCCTACCATTTAGCATGCTCATAATAGAGGGGTCTTTTCCCTAGTTACTGACCAGCAAACTCCTTCAGTGGTAAAAATTCTATTTCAGCACGTACGGGCCTCGGCGTTGATAAGGTAATGTCCTCGTTTTCTCCTTGATTGCTTAGTATTAAACGGCGAATATATAGTATAGTGATTAATGGAATTTTCACTAACAATTGGGTAAATAACTTTTTACTAAGCAGTCAAGAGTTTCTTGTCTTATGGTTGTCAATTCACCGTTTGGTGCCTTGACCGAATCAAGAAGAGCTGTGTGTAGTGGACATGCTATTGGCAATTTGTCAAGGCTTCACAGAATTCTCTCCAGCTGTTTTTTTAATGTTTCTTAGTGTAGCGTTGTTTTTGGTTAAAGAAATTCGATAGGCCGTCCAATTATTTGTTCGTTTGGCCCTGTTAAAGAGTTTCCGAACTTCTCTTTTTTGGCCTCGAGATCATGATTTCACCAGGGAAAATCTCTCGTGAAAATAAATACGTTTGGCTTAAAGTCACACATACCTTTAAAATAACTGAGGATGAGCTTCAAACCACATTAGTTCCCAAAAAAATCGATATAAGTGCTTTTAAAGCTCTTTGAAAGATTATTATAATAAAAAAATTGACGTGTGGGCACAACACGACTTTCCTTACGGAGTCTTTAGAAAATGTATATAAACAATTTTTTTTTCGTTTGCACTTAACAGATTTCTCCTAAAGCTTTGTTCAGACGATTGCCACATCTGACAATAGTGAAAAAATTGTCCTAAATGTCTTACAACGGTGTGAACTTACAATTTTGTCTGACAATATTTGCAGAAAAACACATTGTCAGAAATTTGTCAGACCGCCATCTGACAATGAAATTGTCAGGTATTTGACAATCGTCTGAACAAACAATTGTGTCAGACGTTAAGGACATTTGCATACTGTTTGCTATTGTCAGATGTGCTCTGCTTATGACGTGCGACAATTTATTCATTGCCAGACAATTATTTTTCATAATTGAAGGAGCAAAACAGTTTTTTTTTATAATTTGTGCACGCGAAAACGGGTTCGTACCCTTATTATGTTCGGCTATATTCTTGGCACAGCGTGGGCGTTAAGGAAAAGGAGAAGAAAATAGGAGATGTCTATGAGCTTGTGTTTTGAATGCCTCTGGATCATAGTGATGTGGAAATACAGAGCTTGGCAGAGCATTCCATATACGTGTTGTACGGCTGAAGAACGAATCCCTGAACTTAACTGAACTTAAAGAAGCGATAAAAGAGTGACAAGCAGGAGACATTCCTGCGGTGTTTAAGCGAATCTATTGATTTCGGAATGTTTTCGTCACCGATAAGTACGGTTTTGTATTCTATCTAGTTGATGCAAGTTTAGGTTTTATGCGCACCAGACCAAATATGACAATGGTATTCAAGTTTAGGGCGAATAAAAGCCTTGTAGATACTAGCCAGATCAGAGGGAGTGAAATATTTCTTGCACCTGGTTAGAAAACCTAAACATTTCGTAGCATTTTTGGCGATGGTAAATTTGTGGTCATTCCAACGAAGCTTGTCGTTAACGCACATACCCAGAATTGCGAGATTTTCAGTTTCCTTGATGCAAGTGCCATTCATGGATAATGGCATGGGATTTGGAATTCGTTTAGACGACAGGATACGGCATTGGGTTTTGGAAGCGTTAAATTCTATTCGATTGTTTTCTCCCCATTTTATTATGCTGTCTAGGTCAGAACTTTACGTGCTTAACATACGAAGTTATTTGAGTTCCAAAAGAGAAGTGGAGGGACGTTCCTCAACCTTATATGAGAAGCTGAGAGTGCTGTCGTCAGCGAAAGAGTGAATTGGATTAGAAGTCACAGATAAGAGATCATTAATAAAAATTAGAAAGAGTGTCGGGGACAGAACAGAGCCATGGGGAACGCCAGCATTTATGTGGTGTATTTCAGACTTGAAACCGTCCAAAACAACTTGAATTGAGCGGTCCAAAAGATAGCTTCTAATCCAATGAAGCAGTTTTTCATCGACACCATAAGCACGCATTTTGGACAAAAGAGCTTTATGCCAAACTCTGTACTGCCGGTCACTAAGGATTTCATTGGTTTCAAGATATTTCATGAGCTGAAAATTGATCAGCGTTGAAAGAATGGATGTAAGTGCTATGGGTCGGTACGAAGAAGGAGACGACGGCTCGCCTTTTCTGGGTATGGGCTGGACAAAAGCTGTTTTCCAACTTCTCGGGAAGAGTCCAGAAGAATAGGATAGATGGAAAAGCTTACGCAATGGTAATGCCAGCTTGGAAGAAGACCTCTTCAGAACTAATGGGGGAATACCATCTGGCCCAGCGGATTTGTGAATGTTGAGATCGTTAAAAAATCTAGCAACTGCACGAGTACGAATGTTCAATACTTGGAGGTGCAGGTAGCATCAATTCACAATCTGGAAGCGTGGAGCTAGCTGCAAAATGTGCAGCAAACAGATTGGCTGCGTCTTTAGTTTAGTTTAGTTTAGTTTATTAATCTTCAAGGTATACTTTACAAGATTTTAACAAGTAATAACTTAATACAATAATAAAAATAAATATATTACTACTGAATTTTTAACAAACTTAATATATATTTTTTAAATATATCTCTATTAATAAGGAAAATGTCTAAATGATTACAATATTTATTAAATACAGAGCAAGCATGAGCAATTGGACCATTAAGTCCATAATTTGTTCTATGATTTCTTAAATGAAAAAGGTTACTAACTCTAAAGTGCCTATTCGGGGCATGAAAAGGAATTAAACTCAAAAGCTCAGGACAGTCCACCGTGTTCATAATTAAGTCCCTGACGAACATAATGTAATAATAATTTCTTCTCGAATTCAGAGGTATTAAATCGATAAGAAGTAATCTCGAGTTATATGGAGGCAGCTCCCCCGGCCAATTCAATTTACGAATGGAAAAACGACTAAAATTTTTTTGAACCCTTTCAATTCTGTTGATACTATTTGCATAATAAGGGCACCAGACAATACAGCAGTATTCCAAGACCGAGCGTACAAGAGAGACATACAATGACTTCAGTGTATATGGGTCAATAAAATCTTTAGAGTTCCGCTTTACAAAACCTAACATTCTATTTGCTCTAGCAATAACAAAGTCGTAGTGAAGATGAAATGTTAACTTAGAGTCAAAAATAACACCAAGATCACAATTTTGAAAAACTCTTTTTAACTTTACTTTTTCAATGTTATAATTCGACAATAGGGGATGCGCTTTTCTTGAGAATGAAAGAACACTGCATTTATTAATATTAAAATATAGCTTGTTAATGTTACACCATCTTGTAACATTATCAATGTCCTCCTGAAGTAGTAAGCAATCAGTTTCACGTTTGATTGAAAAGAACAGTTTAACATCATCCGCATACAGCAAGCATTTTGCATTTTCAACATAAAGTGGCAAATCGTTTATAAACAAAATAAACAGAAGAGGCCCTAAATGACTACCCTGCGGAACGCCAGAAGAATTAAATATAAGGTCGGAAGTTACCTCACCTATTTTTACTCTTTGGTTTCTGCCTAATAAGTAGCTAGAAAGCCAATTTAGCATTGAAGAATGGAATCCTAATTTTTTTAATTTAGCAATCAAAATGCTATGCTGCACCCGGTCGAAAGCCTTAGCAAAGTCTGTATAAACCACATCCACTTGACGACCGTACTCTATCTCATTTACACAATAATCTGTGAAAAGTGAAAGATTTGTCGCAGTAGAACGGCCTGTTAAAAAGCCATGTTGAAATGATGAAATTCTATTCCTTAAAGCCGACACAATCTTTTTCTTCACAATTGCCTCGAAAATTTTTGGTATTAAAGGAAGCTTTGAAATTGGCCTATAATTTTCAATAAGTAGGCGAGATCCCGCTTTATGAATTGGTGAAATATATGAAAATTTCCATTCTTCCAGGAATTCTCCTTGCTCCAAAGATTTGTTGAAAATATGTAGCAATGGTTCAGTAATGCTTAATACACAATTTTTTAAAAAGACTGAAGGAATATCATCCGGTCCACCATACTTATTGATGTCAATATTCGATAGTTCAAATTCAACTTCTTCTTTCGTAAGAGATAATTGACCCAAATCTGTTAGTTCGCCACCAATTAATATAGCATTATCCCTATTCAGAGTTACTCTTGCAAAATTTGATCTAAAATAATTTGCAAACATGTTACAAATGGTCTTTAAATCATTGGATGTCTCCCCATAATACGAAAGATTAGAGGGTAATCCAAAAGTTTTCTTTTTTTTATTCAAGAAATTCCAGAAAACTTTAGGATTACTCTTAATATCAGACTCAACAGACATTAAATATTGACTAAAGGTGTATTTCTTAAGAAATTCATACTCTTTTCTTAATCGTCTAAATTCCATTCGCAAACACGAATCGTTCTTGCTTTTTTTTGCCATTTTAGATGTTAAGTTTTTCAATCTCTTTAGACTATTATTAAACCAAATAGGCTTATTCCCCTTTCTGACTTTTTTTTTTGGAACAGAAATATGTAAAATAAATTCTATTTTATTTATGAATACTTCATAACATTCACTTAAACTTAAGTTCCTGAAAAGATGACTCCAATCCAAAGTATTCAGATAATTTTTGATATTATTAAAATCAACTGCAGTAAAATCATACTTGTAACTTATCAAAGAATTTAAGCCCAAGTCAATATTAGAAAAGATAGTTAGGTTAAAATCTATACATAAAGACTTGTGATGAACACTATCCTTTAATAGCTGAACATTTGCAGACGAAATCTGAGCTTCAAGTTCCCTATGGATGAAAATAAGGTCTAAAATCCGATTAATTTCATTTTTTACATCATTGATTTGTATAAAATTTAAAGCAAACATTGAATCAATTGTTTTATGTTCCATATCCTTTGTTAAATTTACAGGTATAAGACATTTTTCTTCGTCGGAATAAGCCCAACTAAGGTTACCTAAGTTGAAATCGCCTAGTACAACTGCAAAGCAATTATCGTTGAGTGAGTCCATTATATAGCTAATATTGTCTACGTGCGCTGAGTAAATTTCAATACTGCTATTAGGTGGAATATAGCTTACAAAAAAATACAAAATTACTTGGCAATATTTTAGGATAACTTTTATACAAATTTGCTCAATTTCTACATCAGAACGAAAAGGCAGCACGATTTCTTCACTGCATAGATCCGATGTTACCGCCAGTAAAACACCACCTCCTCTTGAACAGCCAGTACTTATAGAATCTCGATCTCTTCTATACACAATAAAATCACTCGAACTAAAGAGTTCACTGCAAGAAATCTCCGAATTTAGCCAACTCTCAGTGATAGCAATAATATTGTAACCGCATTCAACTAAAGCCAAAGACAGCTCATTGGTTTTTGTTCTTAACCCGCCTACGTTTTGGTAGTAGACAGATAATTTTGAAGACAACGATGAAGAAGGAACGTTAGCAATTATTTCAGACGAAGCTCCCTCACCCTGTATAGGATCGTGTAGCAACGATGTATCAGAAACGAGAGAAGTTAACGATTTAGCTCTCGTTCTTTCTCCTTTATAAAAAAAGTAAAATTACGCACACGGACGTCTGCTGGCCACAGCGTAGCATCAAAAACATTGTTATAATATTGTGCTGAGACAATAAGCTTAAAGTTAATACGTTTAAGTACACTTTCATCAGCATCTTTTTTAACCAATCTGTAACAACTTATATGTTCTTTTGGTATATTAGCACGGGATGATACATAATTAGCAATATTTTCTGCCGTAACCGATGGTTTGAAAGAGGACAGATGAAGAACTCTCTTTGCAGTTACAACATCTAACTCCTTACTTACACTGCTACCAACGATGAACCTTTGCCTTCTTTTTTTATTACGCGCATTTGATACTGTGTTCCAGTTAGTGTTACTTCTTGCAGCTGTATCAACAGTATTGTGTGAAGGTGTAGCAATATTAGTGAATGTCAGGTTTGTATTGTCCCCATGGCTGAAGGTATTATTTACTTCAACACTCGCCGCTGGCGTTGTTAGAGGTATGCGAACAGCTGATAACGGTTTTTTCAAAACATTCGAAATAGACGGTAGAGGAAATGCATCAGCTGAATTGGTGTTATCTTCATTACCCACCAACACTTCAGCAAATGCTTGTTTCAGAACTGGGTGTGTTTGCTCAGAGCATCTGTCTCTTTTCCCTTTCATTGAAACACCGACTGATTGAGATGTCGACTTCATCATCTCTACATTATTTACACTTTCCTTCTGCGATTTGGATATATTATCCAATTTATTGCTTAGCTTATCATCAATAGCGTTTATGCAATTTAAAATATCTTTTTTATTATCACTAATGATATTAACCACTTCCAGTTTATATTCATTAAATTTTTTATTGATTTCTTCCATATTCCTAAGCAAAATCGCCATTGCTTCATCGACATTGCAGATGTAGTGGACACAATTATCGCACATGAACCGAATATATTTCTTATCCAATGTGTTTAAATTATATTGATCTAAATCGGCACAACTTTGCGTAGGATGAAACACTTTACCACAGACACCTTCACATCTGATGCCAGATTCACCTCGAATTTGTTTTCTACAATGAGCACATTCCGACATATTAAAGAAAATTTTGAAAAATACTAAAGCAAAAATTTAAAATACACAACCACATCGATTGCGCAGTCGATTGCGACTTTAAAGTTTACAACTGGAGTGTCATTATAAATGAGCGTTGGAATTGACGACAAGGCTGTATTTTTGATTCTTTTCACGAATGACCAAAAATGTTTACTACCTTTGGGACATTGTAGTATTTTTTGCTTCAATTTTTAGTCGTAGGCGAATTTGACTCGCCGAAGATGAGTATCATCATCATCCTGATCATCGCTGCTTTCCAATACGTATGCTTCGTTTTGCCACATTTCGATTTAATTTATTTTATCAACGTTTCTCCACAAACACTTCACTGAGTACAGAATGAAAAAACAATTCTTAATTTTTCTGACAATGCCTGACAACGGATCCAAAATTTTTTTGTAAACAAACATCTACCAACCGTGTGAATTAAATTTTTTTAACCTGACAACGTTTTCAGACAAAATATTGTCAGGCAATTGTCAGAGTTTGGAGCAAAATTTGGCAACCGTGTGAACTGGAAATTTAGCATTGTAAGGTAGCTCGGTATTGTCGGCTCAATTGCAGCTCATTGTAGACCTTACAATATTGCCAGATGTGGCAATCGTCTGAACATAGCTTAAGTGCTATACTTTATACTTATTTTCAAAAACTCGAAAAACTGTATAAGTAAACTGTCACTTCCGGCTGTCAGATTTCCGTCAAAACTATCTGGCCCCTCACAATTTATGTAAAAAGGTTAAATATGAATTTTCATCCCGATAAGTTCAGCCGTCTGGATTGTAGAGTGGACACAGACAGACATACAGACTGGCAGACAGAGATTATTTTATTTTCGCTCAGGAGATACGGTAATGGGTAAAACTGCAAAGATCCTGAGTTTGAAAATTTTTATGATTACTATACTTTCTTTTACTATGTAAAAAAATTTTTCATGTAAATTCTTAAATGCGATATACACATATGTGCAAAGTTTGAATAAATTCGGGTTAATGTTGAAAAAGGTGGTCAGTAATCAGCAGAATAGGGGGAATAATACAGAAAGCTCTAGAATTGCAGGTGGCCGTAACTATCTCTGACTGGTGGAAGTGCGATCAAACCTCCACGTGGTGGCCGCCGGTAATTTTTCTCCAATGCAGGAAAAGCGGAATGATCGGTCTAGTCCCTTCAAAGTAAGGTTGGCGCGAGGCAAATAACCTCGCCCGTAAAAAATTATTATTACGGAACCCAAAATCGGATAAACTCATGAACGACGACGACCACGGCAACGAAAACGGCTAAACGATTTAAGAATTTTTATGGAACGTACGCTCACTGCTCACTGCAGAGCTCGAGCTGCACAGCAGCTGACCGATACCCTGTCTAAATATAAGGCTGACGTAACAGCAATCCAGGAGATGTGGTGGATGGGGAATGGTGTCTTACAAAAATCAGAATATGACATATATTACAGCTGTCATACAAGACATCATGTGCTCAGGGTGGGGTTTCTAGTCAGCAAAAAATGAATCCCACCATTACCGGCTTTAGAGCAAGAAATGAACGGCTATGCATCCTTCGCGTGAGGGGCAAATTTAAAAGCATAAGCCTTATAAACGTTCAGAGGATTCCCAGATGATGAAAAAAGAGCAGGGTAGGCTGTGTCGAAGACACGGCCGTAGGTTTTGAGCGTTACAACGTCTGTCCGGGGCGAAAGAAAAGAAAACAAAGATCTTGTTGTCTGTGGGACATAAACACGGACGGATATATTAAATTTTTTTTCTATACTAAATTCAAGTCCTACGACTTGCACAGTAGCTCATCACATTATATACAAATTATTTATAAGATAATTTTAATGTTCATAACCACTAACTGTGAAGTTGCTGCAGTAATGCAGCTTTTGGTTTCAACTCATAAAAAATTTAAGTAGTTTTAAATAAAATTAGAAGAGAAAAGTAGTGAGTAGTGCTGCGCATGCTTCGAAATGGTGTGGTAAGAATGTCGCTTTGAAACATGCAGGCCAATTATTTCTCATTAAATTTCTTTTGCATTGTTCTCTTATTACTGTAAATGATCGAATAGTTATTTTGAACCGATGCTTAACGCCATGTATGATGTTTGGTGGTTGACTCAATGGTCGATGGTAGATTCGTTGTTTAGTGGCAGACATCCAACTTACGATCGAACATCAAACCAACAATCGAACTTCACTTTAAGTACTGTATTCATGAGTAAGGATAAAATAAGCCAAAAGAAAAGGAAATAGCAGCAACAGCAACGTCGCTTGCAACTTGTGAATGGCCTTGCCTCTTTTTTGTAACATTTGTATTTTTTTAAATTCTCTATATTAACTTCGCGTGCCCGTGTGTTTGTGGGTTTGTGGCTTTGTGTGTCGTGGAATCTTGCGATCAATTTTTAACCCACTTCCCAAGGCCCGATTTTGCAAATTTTGCACACATGTGTATTTCCGGTGACAATACTCGACCTCGGGGTCGGGGGGCTCCCATACAAATATTTTACAAAATTTACCCGATTTTTTTAAAATTTTATACAAATGTGTATCTCCGATGGAAAACACTTTTCGTAAAAATTTTGGAGAGATCGGGCCCCTGGGTATGGGTGCAAATTTTATGAAAAAAGTTCCCGATTTTCTTCAAATTTTATACGCATGTGTATCTCTGATGGACAAAACTTTTTATAAAATCGGGGGGCTCCCATACAAATTTTTTTTTGTATACCCAATAAACAATACTTTTTCTAAAATTTCGGCCGCAAGGCCCTTATACATTTTTTTAATTTCTTATAGTGGCATCAGATAACGATGTACTTTAATGACTGTGTGCGGTGTGTGCTACGCAGTCGGATGCGCTGCTTGGTTTTGGTGGTGGAGAGAGAGAGAAATCTTAGCTCACGCACAATTGAACCCAGCAAATGAAATTAAGAAGCTTGGCGTTGGTAAGTGAAATTCATTGTGTTTTAAATAAAATAATAATTTAAATTCAATAACAAAATGAAGTGAAGTGAAAATGCTCATTTATTACAAAAACATAAAATATAAAAAAGTTAATTGCAATTGTGGAGGCAAAAATTTTTAAACACCTTATCTATTAGTGAAAGAAGAATTTACTATTATTTCAATAATTTGCATAAACAAGGCTGCCCTCAGCCATTTAAAAAGGGAAAAAATATTAAGAAAGTAACACCTCCTGATAAAACAAAGATAGTCCGTGACAATATAAAAAGCTTTCCCACCATAGACTCCCACTATTGTAAAGCCCGCACAACAAGGAAATATTTAGAAGACCATTTGAGCGTTCATAAATGTACCAGCTTTGTAAATACAAAAATGATATAGTATATGACAGAACGAGCAAGGAAAGTGAAGTTTATCGTGCGAGGTCGAAGTTTGACGAACGAGGCGGTAGCTGAGTTCGGCAATCTAACGAGCACGATAGCACTTTTCTGCGAGTCGTGTACGCTCTTTTTCACGCGTCCAAACCGGTTTTTCTGCTAAATCGAGAGAGAAGCAGAAATCACAAACGACAAACAAAAGAGAATTCTGGCTCATGCGCAATGTGTTCGCTGAGATTGTAGTAAATAACAAAAGACGTTTATATCATAACATAACTAGTGTTGTTATGGGCTACTTTCGAGGCTAGTTTATAGCGTACGAAACAGTCACTTTCGTCTATGGGCGTGTGAAAAAGCTTTAATGAAAGCGGAAAGGGATATTGATCGTCAAAACATTGACACAAAACATGGCGTAATATGTTTTGACCTTCAGAGTGTCTTTTCTTTGCCAAAAGGTAATGCATCTTCATTTTTTTATAAAAGAAAATTAAATGTCTACAATATGACGGCAACACTTTGCTTGCCGCAAAAGCCAAAGGTAACATACTGCGCAATTTGGAATGAGTCTTTTAGCGGCCGATCTGGTGAAGACATGGCAAGCTAAGTTTCAAAAATTTCGAGTCAAATCTTATCTGATAACCCTCTAATTGAAGCCTTGATACTTTGGAGTGACTCCTGTGTCCCGCAAAACAAAAACAAGGTAATGTCAACAGCGATGCTATTTCTTCTCGCAAGAGCTCATAGATTGAAAGTAATAGAGCAAAAATTTTCAGAGCCTGGTCATTCCTTGATTCAAGAGGTAGATTGTGTGCATAGCTCCATCGACAGGTATCTAAAAAATTTAAAAGTATTCAGCCCGTTGTCCCTTTCTAGACATATGAAAAACATGAGTTTTAAAAAAGTCAAGTTGAAGCTTATTAAAAGGAAGGATTGTTTGTTTTCATGCCTAAGAAGGTCAATCCTATTACAAAGCTTTATTTAATCAAATAAAATAAATACTTATTTAAGGTGTACCTGATACAATAAGTTCATAAGCTCATTTTTCTTTATTTATTATTTAAATTTTAAGGTCATAGGATGACTTTTGTTATGTTTTTGTATTTGTTTTCAACATGAATTCATTTTAAGTTTATAAAAAGACTGTTTTTATAAAAAGATATTATAAGTTTATTTAATAAATAAAATTGTTAAGGTATGAAAAAGTGATTTTTTTATACGTAAATAGAAGTCATATTTTTTAAGGAATTTTTCATATACCACTCAGTATTGGATTCAACAATTGAACTTTTTATTGGAATGTGGTACGTGCGTTTACTTTGTCGTACGTGTATGGGGTGGAAGCAAGTGTTCATTTTCGTGGCGTATACGACAAACTCATTTTGAGGAAAACCCCTAATAGTTGGAAAACCAAAGGGTACTGCGGAGCGTAGAGCACACCAATCAAAAAAAAAATTTCCACGTTATAACATATTAAAAATAGGGAAAACTTCAGCGGTTAGTTAATTTTTTATTTAAACCCCAACATAAAAATGCGATTTCCCAACATCGTTCAAATGGCGTATACAACAAAACAATTCTCGGGCGACGAAATCTTAGCTCACCCACAAATGAACCCAGCAAATGAAACGAGACATAAATGTTTTATGCTTAATTCAACTTACTTATTTACTGAATTGTATTTTTATTGATATCGGTTTTTGTTGTCGATATCAACTTACAGATAGAACAACAAATTTTCACAATATTCTGTCATTTGGCGTTTTCATAAATTAGTTCAGAGCAGTCAAAGAGTTCTCAAGAAAAAACCTCGTGTTTCTTATTTGCTCAGAGTATGAGCGTGCTCTGACTCTAAGTGCTCAGAATAAAATGATATGAGCTTTTTCAATTTTGACATCTGATGTCAAATGTCTGTTTCGATTATTTTCTCCTACAATAAAAAAAAAATTACCCAGGATCGAGAGGCTCCCATATCAATTTCTGCGATTAGAGAATTTAGATGAAAAATTTTATGGGTTGTTTTTTTTTCTCCCTCACAAAGCAGTGTATAATTTTATGCAATGTTAATAGAACAAACAGAGCAGAGCACCGATAGAACACCGAGCCAGAGACTATACTACCACATGTGCAGTAGATGTTTGCTTCATTCTATTCTATTGGCAAATATTAATATTATAATTATTAAATACGATTAAATTAAGTCTATAATTAAGCAATACGATTAAATAAAAAAATTTATTAAAGGGCTTGCAGGTTGTCATTGTTATATGCCTCTTTTTTTTTGTAACTTATAGTTGTATTTTTTTCTGTTACACGACCAAACAAGAGAGCAATCACTCACATTTTATGCAGTTGATAGAAAGAGAAGAGCAGAGCACTGATAGAAAATGAACAGACACTATAGGACTATACTATCACTACGGCTGCGGTAAAGAATTAAGAAGCTTCGCAACTTGAGCTGCACAAAAAACGGTAGGCAGTCGGTATGCACGAAATTGCGGCTATATTTTGAACCGACTTACAGTCTGCTTGTAGGGCGACAATTTGACATTTACATTTTGCTATTTGCATCCAATTTTAAGTAGCTGCATAAGCTGCGCAGTCTATTTTTCTTTACTGCATTGGCTGAAAAGTGAATTTTTGACCAACATGCAGCATAAATTGCGCAGCGGCTGAATTCTTGAACGCAGCCTACTACTGCTTGTGTTTGTTTCGTTCTGCTCTGCTTGATTGTATGTTATTGAAACCACATACATGATCAGCAATCACATCACATACAACATAATAAATAATTTATAAGCCGATTTAAATGTTCATAACAATATATTGTGAGGTGGGTACATATTAAATATTGCATATAACTGCACAAACATAGTAATGCATTTGCGTCGATAGTAGTAGGAGAAGTAAGAGCTGTTAAAAAAATATGTGCGAGTAATCTTTAAGCGCGGTTGGAGTGAAATTCGTTGTGGCCAATATTACGATTAAATTAAAAGGCACGAGTCGCTTGAGAAATTGCTTAGTTCCCGAAATTCCATTAATGATCATATTCCAGA
Source organism: Nephrocerus scutellatus (assembly GCA_947095585.1). NCBI lineage: Eukaryota > Metazoa > Arthropoda > Insecta > Diptera > Pipunculidae > Nephrocerus > Nephrocerus scutellatus. The sequence continues at coordinate 35,237,798 of OX352761.1, forward strand.
ATTTCCATAGGAAGAAATCTTATAGTCACATCTTAGTCCTACATTCCGAATTTCATGCGAATCGCTTGAGAAATTACTTTGTTCCAGAAATTCCAGACAATAATGATTATATTCCAGAATTTCCATAGGAAGAAATCTTATAGTCACTTCTTAGTCCTACATTCCGAATTTCATGCGAATCGCTTGAAAAATTACTTTTTCCGAATTTCATGCGAATCGCTTGAAAAATTACTTTGCTCCAGATATTCCAGACAATAATGATTATATTCCAGAATTTCCATAAGAAGAAATCTTATAGTCACATCTTAGTCCTACATTCCGAATATCATGCGAATCGCTTGAGAAATTGCTTTGTTTCGAGAAATTCCAGACAATAAGGATCATATTCCTTAATTTCCATAGCAAGAATAGCAAGTCGCATCTTAGTCCTACATTCCGAAATTCATGCGAATCGCTTGGGAAATGGCTTAGTTACCAAAGTACTGACATTTAAAAGTAGCTCACTTAAAAGTGTCTCACTTAACAGTGTATCACTTAACAGTGTCTCACAACTGTTGATCACAACAGTGGGACATTCTGTTGGTCACAACAGTGTCTCACTTAACAGTGTCTCACAACTGTTGATCACAACAGTGGGACATTCTGTTGATCACAACAGTGTCTCACAACTGTTGATCACAACAGTGGGACATTCTGTTGGTCACAACAGTGTCTCACTTAACATTAAACTTTTTGAACAAGCACCCCATTATACCTTGTAGTGAGACGTTGTCACGTCAAAAGAAGAATTCTTTGAATCAGTCGAACGAGAACTCCATGCCTGCCTTAAGTATGATGTAAAAATCATTCTGGGGGTTATGAATGACAAAATAGGTAGGGAGACTATATTCGGGCAGTACATTGGCACCCATAGCTTACATCAGAATACTAATGACAATGGACATCGAGTCATAGAGATGGCAGCAAGCAATAATTTCGTCGTTGCGAGTACAAGGTTTGCGCGAAAAAATAACCACAAAGCCACCTGGGTATCTCCTGATTGAGCCACTCGCAACCAGATAGACCACGTGTTGATCGACCGCCGCCACAACCCGAACCTTATGACGGTACGAACGTAACAAAGTGCCAACGTCGACTCGGACCACTGTCTTGTTGGTATGGTGCTCCGAGCGCGGTTTGCATCACCACGAAAGAATGCATCCGCTAATCAGATTCGAGTCAACACGGCTGCCGTTCGCTACGAGGAGATCAGAAACAACTACAGTCAAGCGATAGAACTCGCCCTAAATGCAGGGAGAGTAAGTCCTGGGGCTGAGATGTCAGGCATAGATAGAAATGGACACGCCTTAAAAATACTGTCACTAGTACTGCCGACTCCATCTAAGGCAGTAGTCGTAGAGATCGGAACGACTGGTTCGATGACGACTGTAAGCTAGCGACTGAACGTAGTAATGTTCCGTTCCGAGCAATGCAAAAATCTCATGGAACGCGGGCACTCGAAGTTGAATATAAAGAGCTCAGAAGAGATGATAAAACAGTTCACCGGTGAAAGAAAGCAGCCTGGGAGGTTATTAAAATATTAGTTCAAATAATTTGGAATCGTGATCTCGTCCGTGAACTAGAACATTACAGAGAGCAAGGACCGCACAAGGCAAGTTCTACCAAAGAGTCCGCGGTATGACGCAATATACACCGCATTGCACGTACTGCAAGGACAAAGAGGGTAATCTGATCGCCGATCTTAAAGGCATCTTAGAGCGATGGGAAGAGCACTTTCATGAGTTGCTAAATGGCCAACTAACTGAGTAATTGGAGGCTCCACCAATGACCGAAGATCATACTATGCTGCCGCCACCAAGCATAGACGAAGTTAGCAGAGCGATAAATCGGCTCCACATACCACATACTACCACATACATACCAGTGTGGCTTCATCCCAGGCTAATCAACAACTGAACAGATTTACACCCTTACGCAGGTGATGGAAAAATGTCTAGAGTTTCAAAACTCACTAACCATTTTTTTTATAGACTTTAAAGCCGCCTGACAGCATAGCCAGAGTAAAACTTTATAAAACCATGAGAGAATTCGGCATCCCAAATAAACTGACACGACTATGTAGGTTGAACATGACCAATGTTATAAGCCAAGTAAAAGTATCCGGATCACTATCAAGCCCATCCATCTATAACGGGCTCCAACAAGGGGATGAACTGGCCTGCGCCCTCTTCAACCTGGCGTTGGAGAAAGTGATCCGAGACTCTGACGTACCGGCGAGAGGATCAATCCTCTATAAGTTCATTAAGATACTGGCTTACGCACACGATATTGACATCGTTGGTAGAAACCGAAGAGCCGTACAAGTAAGCTTTAATCCAGATAAAGCAGGCGGTACGAAATCTGGGGCTGCACATAAATGAGAGCAAAACAAAGTACTTGGTTGGCTGCGAGTAGAAAATCCAACATTGGTCCCTCAATTCAAATAGTGGAGCGCGAATTCGAAGTAGTGCAATCCTTTAACTATCTCGGGTCAACGGTAGCAGCCGATAACAGTATGGAACGAGAAATACGCGCACGGTTGCTTAAAGCCAACAAAGCCTAATATAGCAAGCCTACGCTAAAAGGATGGCGTAGACCAGGACGCCCAGAGCTTAGGGATGCCAAACTGGATGACATCGGATCGAATTCGGGACCGGTTTGCGGGAGGCCAGGACCGGACCCCGGTTGTAGAGCCAAATATGATGGCGATAATGTTAAAAAAATTTATATGAGATCAACTTAGCACTGGGGCCCGATCACTTCAACATTTTTACAGAAAGTGTTTTAATTGGAGATACACATGTGTGAAAAGTTATAAAAAAAATTAACTTTGAAAAAAGTTATATAGGACCCCATTTAATACACATGTGTGCAAAGTTTGAATAAAATCGGGTAAATTTTGAAAACATTTTTATTTGAGCCCCTCGGCTTTGGGGCACGAAATTTTAATAGAAAATGTTCTCATCAAACATACCCATGTGTGCGAAGTTTGGGCTTTTGGAAGGTGGATTACAAATTAATCACAAAATTTCACCAAAAACACACAAGCCACAAACAAATATCCAAACATACGGGCATACGAAGTTAATATAGAGAATTCAAAAATGCAATGGAATATAAAAAATTACATTTTCTATAATTACTGATTACATCTAGTCCAAATCGCCTGACTCATGAATGTCGTGCGGCTACGTTTTCTTTGACTTTGTTAATCCTCACACATATTGAAGTAAAAATCGGTATTTATTGCATTAGCTGCAAAATAGAATAGAAGTTAAGAAGTAATTAAAACAACTATTTCCATTTTAAATCCATTTGTGCAAGAATGAAACTTTTTATCATCAATCGTATTCAATTGAAGAAGGCAAAATACATAAAAGAAACCCTTGAGTCGTCAACTTTTTCCAAAGTTTACCTTTACCTTGAACTTTCAAGAAGAATTTTTAATGTCATATGGAACATGTCTGAAGAAATCTAAAAGGAATAGTATACTTCATACTCCTTCAAAGACCTTACATGTTTTTGTTATACATATATGATACATGCTCATGCATAGAGAATAGCTCCCAAGCATACAAAAATGAAAGCTTGCTTCATGTTTGGGGAATAATCATTCCATTACACGAGTAACCAACCCACTTAAGAAGTAGTGAAATTCCTATAAATGAAAAGGAATATCAGATTTGTGCGGCCTGAGTAGTTGTTTGTAAACGAAGTGTTATTAGCCTACAGAAGACGAAACGCATATACATAGATATATAAATTCCCTTTTAAAATTATGGGATTTCGTTATACCGTATTAGTCGAGTATTGACTTTTAAGCCAATATTTTTATTTTTGGGAAATTACTTTATAATGATATTCGGCACAACAGACCGTCGACCAAGGCCGAATTTCTCGCGACCATTTGAGTTTCCACTGAACCACCCCGCCCACCCTTACTATATAAAAGAAAGCAAAAAAGGTGAAACAAACGCTTTTGAAGTAAGTATTTCAAGGGTTTGAGACAGTGACAGTAACAAACGAAAATGGGTCTGGAAGTTCAGTAACGGAAACTTATAATGATATTTTTGAGTGTGCTCTATTGAATTATGCATACGGGTTGAGTTTTTTATGGAAGATCAATGGTAAGCAAAAAAAACATTTGAGTAAGGATATTAGTATTGCTTATTTTTATGATATTTATTCCGAATCCGAATATCAGTAACACTTTACTACCATTAAGTTCTTCCCAGTCCAATCATGTTTTGGAATCAATGGAAGTAGACGGTCAGTTATCGCTAAATAAAAAGAAAGAATTGTTAGTGGAAAAGTTTATTTTCGAGGTTTCCTGGGTTTGATATTCGTAGTTTTCGTATTTTCGATTTTTCGTAGTTATAATAAACGAACGTCATCAACATCTACTGCGGATAGAAAATTTAACGTTAATTAGTTAAGAATTTTTCCTTGGTTAATAGAAAGAAAATAAAAGAATAGAACAAACGTCCGAGAGTAATAACTTGTCACGGAAAGCTTCTCAATTCACCGTTCGGATCCAGCATTAAATGGTAGGTCCCCTCCATTTGTGTGCAAAAATATACATGCTCAAAACAAATGGTTGCAAGAAGCCAGGCCTTGGTTCGCAATGGTCTGCCGCGCGGTATATATATATAATAGAAAAGAGAGCACGAGCACCTTGTAAGTACTGCGATCAATCACTACCAAATTATTTTTCCCTATTGAAACGGCATAATGACTCTAAAAATCATTTGAATTTTATATATTCTTTGAAATAACAATCGATCCCGAGAACCTTGGAGTATTCTTATTCCGTTTAAAAATTTATTTTCCCAGTTATGTTTGGGAAATATTGGTGAAATCGTGGAAGAATATAGAACGGTTCATTTTCAAAATGAATTTGACGGATGTTTGGGACAAAATAGTTTTATTAAAAATGGCTTGGACCCAATTAAAGAAATTTATTGTCGCATTGTTAGTTTTACCGCATAGCTTTGCTGCCGCGGAGCAATGCTTCTCCGATTTAAACAACATAAAAAGCTTAAACCTTGTTTGAAAACCTAAAAAATTAACGCCTTGATGATCGCCAAGCAGCTAACCAAGGGCAAGGACAATGATATCTCTTTATATGATTGGACTCCATCCAAAAATTTAGAGGCTAAATGAAAGCTCGCATAGTTTGGAATTTTATACCTATTTATGTAGGAATTTTGAAGTATTATTTATATATATAGTACTCTATATATATTTAAAATGTTATAATGTATTTAATTTTTTTATTTATTTTTGATAACTCTTATTTTACCTTTTTCATATTTAATTTAATTGTTTTTTATTTTATAGTATTTTTGCAAAATCAACAGAAATACAAAGATATTTTCCTCTTTATTAATTAAATTCATGTTTTGTATTTGTACTAAATTATGGTTGTAAATATATTTTTCGTTGAGACACCTATACACAATTTTGTGGTACGAAAAATTCTTTAAGAGCGACAGCTCTGATTATTTATTCAAATGTGCCAGAACACAAATCGTTGATATGCATTCCTCAATTTTTTTCTCTCATGTAGCATCGGCACCATACAGATGTTCAGCTTTGAACATCGTTTTCTATTAGGAACTAATTGGAATCAAACCAAGTCTACATCAAAGAGCACTCAACTGTTCATTTCACCACCACGCATTATGTATGTACATATTGTACATATGCTCTTAAAATGCAATTGCCATTCTGCGCAAAACCTTCTCTAATATGCATAGAAATACATACAAACCATACTTCCTACTGCGTGCTAAAGCACACAATATCTACTAACACTTCAAACTTGCAGTTCTGCAGATCATTTTCGGCCAAAATTGGCCCAGTATTCATATTCAGCTCATTTCAGATTTCGTCGCGTGAGTTATACATTTTCTAAACAATGAAAATTCAAGACAATTATTTTACATCCAAGAGGAAACGTCTATATTTTGTTGATTCCAAAAGTAGACTGACTTACAAACTAAAAAACTGTATCTCCAAAGTTCGTTCGTTATCTTTAATAGCCAACCATTTGCATAGTCAGCAACAATAATTTGTCGGCTATGCAATGAAAGGCTTAACGTAAACACAACATATCAATCTAAAAATAATAAAGAATAAAATACTCTGGTTTGTTTACATAGTCCGCAGCATTTGTCGACCATTCAATGGACAAAACAAACCAATCTAAAAATCTATATACATATATGTATATAAAACAACCGAAAATTTTATATAAATTCTCTAATAACCAAAAGTATACTGAATTCCACTATAAATGCTGAAATATAATAAAATATACTCAGAAATTTTAATAGAAAGTATTTTCACCGGAAATATACATGTGTACACAATTTTAATAGAATCGGGCTTTGGGAAGTGTGTTAAAAATTAATCACAAAATTTGACTAACCACCCAGCCAGCCAGTTCGCCAGCCACGGGCTCGTGAAGTTAATATGTATAGGGAATTTAAAAATGAATTGCTGTTCATTGGTAACCGCATTATTTAGAACGGCTGGATCGATTTGGCTCATATTTTAAATTCTCTATATTAACTTCGCGTGTCCGTGGCTGGCTGGCTGGCTGGCGGGCAGAATCTTGTGATCAATTTTTAACACACTTCCTAAAGTCCGATTTTATTCAAATTTGGCGCACATGTGTATTTCGCATGACAAAACTTTCTATTAAAATTTGGGGCACTTTGGGCCTCAGGGTCGGGGGGCTCCCATACAAATATTTTACAAAATTTACCCGATTTTCTTTAAATTTTGTACACATGTGTGTCTTCGATGGAAAACACTTTTTGTAAAAATTTGGAGCGATCGGCCCCTTGGGGACCCCAATATACAATTTTTAAATATCGCTATATCGCAGCTTTGTGTGCAGCGCTGTTCGCTGCCGCTGCGGCATTTGGTGGATGATTTTGCCACAAAACGAGCACGCAGTGTGTGTGTGTGTGTATCCCCGATTAGAGAATTTACAAGAAAAATTTTAATTTTTATGGGTTGTTTTTTTTTTGTTTTGTTCGTTATGGTCATGGGAAAGAAAGATAATGGAATGAAAAAATTGGACATTTTTTGAAGAATAACTCAATTGAATGTTTTCAGTAAAATGAAGAATTTTTTTTTACTTTTATGTTGATTCATGATCTAGACAACAAAACACGTTATTTCATTTCTATTCGAATGGACTCCAATAGTTGGCGCTATGTGCGCAAATGTCATTTGACAGCTGAGCACGGTGCACGGTCTTATTTTTGCTATCTGTCAAAGCATCACAATGATTCCGACCGACATGCCATTAGACTTTAAGCACTTGCAGTTTCGGTAGCGGCTCACATTCGCAATTACTAAACAAATCGCAAGGGCAATCATTGAGTGTTTGCGGCAACATTGAAAATCAGTGCTTCTCGCATGGTCAATTGTATGTCGCATGTTCTATTATCGGAAAATCATCAGTATTGGTTGTTTACGCGCCAGGCAACAAAACAAATAAAAATCAGTGCGCGTACCTCTTACGCGCGGTTAAACTGAAACTTATTTGATGTTGTTGGCAAAAACACCTACAAAAGATCCCAAAAGACCATCAAAAAATCCCCAAAAAAATCATAAAGGGGCCTCCAAAAGTCCCTAAAAAAACTCTCAAAAGACCCCCAAAATACACCCAACAGGCCACCAAATTACCCTCAAAAGAATCATTAATGACCCCTAAACAAATCATTGAAGATTCCCCAAAATATCCATAAAAGACCCCCAAGCGACCTTCAAAAGATACTCAAAATACTTCCCAAAACACCCCAAAAAGAGCCTCATTTTTTCCCTTGAGATTTGTTCAATTTTTATTTACAGTTTACAATTATTATTTACAAGTGTTTGACATAATTAACAATAAACATAAAAGATTATTGAATAAACATCGCCCCCTTAGCAGCATAGGGCAGAAACAAACCCTCATAAGACCACCAAAAGGCTCCCGAAAGGACCCCAAAAGAACATCAAAAGATTATCAAAAGGCCCAAAAAAAACTCCAAAAGACCCCCAAAAGACCTCCAAGAGACCCTCAAAAGCTTCAAAAGACGGTTAAAAACCGTCAATAAACCCTGAAAAGACCCCTAAAAATTCTCAAAAGACCCCTAAAAACCCCCAAAAAGAACCCCAAAAGATCCCCAAAAGATCCTTTAAAGACCAACAAAGGACCATCAAAAGACCCTCAAAAGACCATACCGAATTTCAAACAAATCGGTTGAGAAATTATTTACGAGGGTAGTCCAAGAAGTACCCGAACTGACAGTTGACCACCAAAGCTTAAATTTGGGGTTGGACGAAGCTACGTTGTTTAGTATATGTACGACAGATTTCAATAGTGAACCTCTCAATCAAGTTTTAAACATGTAAAAATTTGCCATCGTAATGTAATACAATACTTTCATTTGAAAGGCCTCAATCTAACCAACATCAAAATGAAGCTAGATTCTACTCTGGGAAGTCTGCTCCTTTGTTTACAACAATAAAATATTGGGGGCCAGAGCTTAAGCGTGGCAGTACGAGCTGCCAAGACGAACATCGCAGTGGTTGACCAAATGAAATGGCGAAAAAACTCCACAAAATGGTATTGTATGACCGTCGACTGAAATGTGCGACCTCACATTTTGACTGATAATTTGGACAAGAGCAGGCTGTCCGCAAGATGGGTGCCGCTATTACTCACAATGGGATTTAAAACCGCGTCGTGAGGATGTTTGGCAAAGTTTCACAGCAGTAAAGAATTAGAGCAAAAAGGGAATAAAAGAATAAAGAAAGGTTCTTACGTCGACTCATAATTATAGATAAGACATGTGTTCATCACTTCACACTCGAAACGAAGGAACAGTCAAAACAATGGACTGAAAGGGGAGAATCGGCTCCAAAGAAGGCGAAGACAGTTCAATCTGCAGGCGAGGTCATGGCGTCAGATTTTGGGAAGAACGAGTTTTGTATTTGTAAAAATAAAATACAAGAAAGAAATAGTTTTTTCGTTCTACACGGGAGAACGTCTTTATTGATTATAAAGTTGTACTGAATATTTTTGTGGAACAGAACAGAACAGAAATAGTTTTTTCGTTCTACACGGGAGAACGTCTTTATTGATTATAAAGTTGTACTGAATATTTTTGTGGAACAGATCACAATTTATACTCTGCTCCACAATACAATTCTTATGCTGAGATACATAGATACATACATACATACTTAAACAATTTAATTCATAAATTATGTCTTGAAAATTTGGGAAAAAGTAATATTAGAGCCCCTTAACTTCAAAATGTTTACAAAAACGGTTGTCACCGAAGATACACATGTGCAAAAAATTTGTATGGCAGCCCGCGACCTTGGGGCCGGATCACTTCCAAATTTCAATAGGAAGTGTTGACATCGGAGATAAAATTATAATGATAATAATTATGTTGAAAATTTAAAGAAAATCGGGCTAATTTTTAAAAATTTATATGGGCCTCATGTTCCTCAAGTCCCGTTCACTCCAAAAATTTTAAAAAAAGTTTTGTCCATCCGAGATACACATGTGTTTAAATTTATAAAAAAAAGGCTTATTTAAAAAAAATTATGGACACACCTCGCGCCTCATTGCTCGTTCACTCCAAAAATTTCACAAACAGTTTAGTAAATCTGAGATACAGATGAGTTTTAAATTTGAAGAAAATCGGGCTAATTTTTAAAAAATGTGTATGGGCCCCTTGGGAGATACACATGTGTGTAAAATTTGAAGAAAATTAGGTTAATTTTTATAACAAAATTTTATGGGGCCTCACGACCCCGGGGCCCGCGGTCTCCATAATTTTTCAAAAAGTGTTGTTGTCCAGATGCACATGTATATAAAATTTTAAGAAAATCTGGTTATTTTTTTTAAAAAACACTACTGCTTTTTATAAAGAAGCCCCAAATTTCAACTCAGTTTCAACTCAGAGGAAGTTTGATGCACTGTCTGATTCAATTTTAAGAATTGTCACAAAATACGAGTATCATAAAACTTAAATCGTTATTGCGGGCGATTTCAATGAACACAATTCTGGGTGGCTTCGCCATTCTGGCCAGATAACACCCGAAGGAAGTGGTGTTGAGATGTTCGCTGAGTTCAATCACCTTACTCAGCTTGTAAATGAGCCTACAAGAATACCTGACATTGCAAATCATTCCGAAAACACCCTTGACTTGTTCCTTACCCTAGTCTTGATAAATACTCCGTCAATGTAGTATCGCCTCTAGGCTCGTCGTTAATAAACCACGTAGTTAGAGAAACAACTACAAAAAAAAACAGAATGGCAATACGAGAAAGCGAATTGGGACGGCCTTAACAACTTCTTTGGGAGAATTAACTGTCCGCTATTGTTTCGCGATAGCAACGTGGATGCCGCCGCTGATGCAATCACAAACATCATTCTTATTGGTATAAAAAAGTTTATCCCTTCAGGAATAAGTCTATCAAACCAAAGGAAGATGGATGGTATGACTCGAGCTGTAAAGAGGCTTCTAGGATTAGAGAGGTATGCTTTCGGTTTTCGAAGCAAACCCCTACTGAGGAAAACCGAACAAATTTTAACCGAGCCAGAAATGATGCTCATATTCGGCGAGTCTAATTCACCTACTACCAAAAATTGAGGCAAAAAATACTACAATGTCCCAAAGGTAGTAAACATTTTTGGTCTTTTGTGAAAAGAATCAAAACTACAGCCTCGTGTTCAATTCCAACGCTCATTTATAATGACACTCCGTTGTCAATTCTAAAGACAAAGCCAATCTGTTTGCTGCACATTTTGCAGCTAGCTCCACGCTTCCAGATTGTTCATTGTTGCCGCCTGCACCTGTACTGATTACTCTATGGGACAGATCTTCATTCGTACTCGTGCAGTTGTAGAGATTTAAATGATCTTAACATTCACAAATCCGCTGGGCCAGATGGTATTTGCCTATTACTCCCGAAGAGGTGTTCTTCTAAGCTGGCATTACCATTGCGTAAGCTTTTCCATCGCTCCTATTCTTCTGGCCTTTTCCCGAGAAGTTGGAAAACAGCCTTTGTCCAGCCCATACCCAAAAAAGGCGAGCCGTCGTCTCCTTCTTCGTACCGACCCACAGCACATACATCCATTCTTTCCAAGGTCATGGAAACGCTGACCAATTTTCAGCATATGAAATATCTTAAAACCAACGAAATTCTTAGTGACCGGCAGTACGGATTTCGTGGGCAACGTTCTCCTGGTGATTTGATGGAAATATAAAAAAAACAAACAAACAAACACACGGGCTCGCGAAGTTAACAGAGAATTTATAAATCAATCAATGGCGTGAATTTTTCTTGTAAATTCTCTAATGGGGAATACATATAGTGCAGTTTGAATAAAATCGGGTAAATTTTTAAATTTTTTTTTAGAGAGCCAGCCAGCTAGCCACGGGCGCGCGAAGTTAATATAGAGAATTTCAAAATGGCCGCATTTGGCGAAGAAAAGTGTTTTGTTTCATCAAGACAAAGTACCAGTTTAAAAATCCGATATCGTGATTGCCAAAATCAAAGAGTAAAAGTTCGACTTGCTTCCTCATGCACCCTATTCGCCAGATCTAGCCCCCCCCTAGGATTATTTACTGTAAATAAGGTATGGGAGTTATTGGACATCACTGGAAAAAGTGTATCGAATTAAAAGGAAGCTATGTAAATAAAGATATTTTTCCCAAAATTTTTTGTGTTTTCTTTGTTAGTTCTATATTTCTATAATTCTTTCTTTAGTTACAATTTATATCTTTTGGATTTTAAGGTGATACAAAAAATTTATGCAATAAGAACAATAACAATAAGGCTAATGTTACACGAGCTCCTTTTGGCCATGAGTATACAGAGAAACAATGGAATAGTGCACACGAACGCCCGCGACCAAAAAGGAGTCGGTATGGTCGCGCGAAATGTTTTACCAAGCTACTTCCCTCCACGACGCGCGAACCGTAGAGCGTTATATATCAGAATGAACACACGAGCTTCCAAATGGGATCGCGTCACTTAAATTTTTTTTATAAATTCGAAGAAAATCGGGCTAATTTTTAAAGAATTTATATGGGCCTCAGGACCCCGATCATTCAAAAAATTTTACAAAAAGTTTAGTCCATGGAGATACACAGGTTTTTAAAATCGAAATACGGGTTAATCACTATAATCCACAGGCATTCAAAACACAAGCTCATAGACATCTCCTCTTTTCTCCTCCTCTTCCTTAACGCCCACGCTGTGCCAAGCATATACCCGAGCATTATAAGGGTACGAACCCCTTGAAGCGTGCGCGAATTATAAAAAAATAAAAAAATAAAAAATGTAATATGTAATAATAAAATAAAATTTAATAGAAAGTGTCGTCATCGAAAATACACCTGCGTGCAAAGTTTTAGTAAAATCGGGCTTTGGGAAGGGGGTTAAAAATTGATCGCGAAGTTAATAAAGAGAATTTAAAAAAGAATCATGGCTGGAAGTTTGCCGATGTTTTGTGATATTTTAGCTTATTTTATTCGAGATTTTCAAGGATGTTATATTTTATAGTATCGAAAGTTATCATTTTCAGTTGCGTTTAATTAAAAGTATAATTGTGATAGAAATATTTTACTTTAATGTTAGGTTTATCATTCGAAAATATTTCTTGGTATAATTCTATTTTGCAGTTGTAAAAGTTTATCAAATAATTCTTGCTCAACGTTATATTTCTGTCGTCACAATTTTGAATACGTTTTTCCTCAAATGCATTTTTTACTAATAGTGTTTCATCATCAATTGCTTCTATTTTGGTTTTATTGTTAAATTTATATTTGCAATTATTTTTGATTATACAGTTTCTACTGGATTTTAATGTTTAACAATTTTGTTCTTTTGGTATGTCATAATCTTATTTTGTATTGTTACAATATATTCATTGTTTTCATCTATTTCAAGGTAATCTTTATTTGGCAATGGTATTATTAGTTTTAAATCGGTTTTAAAGTAAGATTTTGGAAATTTCAAAGCAATAATAAAATATTGATCTTTATATTTAAGTATGCATATGCATCTGTATAAGTTTTAATTTATAATAATCAATTTAAAACATTTCTATTTCTTCGGCTGTTAGTATTACTGGATGAATAATGTTATTTTTTGCGGAACATATGATTTTAAATCTGATCAACTTCATTTTCTAAGTATCGTAGTTTTAATAACTGCTCTAAGTACATTGTATGTCTTTTTAAAACGTTTTTATTAGCTCGCTTTCGTGTATGTCTGCCTGTGTGGGTGGAATTTTGTAATTGATTTTAAACTAACTTTCCATTGAGCTAGAGACTTAAAACATAGCTCATCCAGTTCTGAGCATTGACATTGACATATCACAAAAAAAAAGACAACAAATCGCAAAAATAAAAAATTTCATTCATCGCGAGTTTGCAATTTGTTTCAGAGCAAAGCAAACTACTACGAACAATACTTGTTTTAAACATTTCAAATTAAAAATGTATTTTTATTAGCTAACATGTTATTTCTTGATTTTCTTTTTGAAAACTATTAAAAACAATTATTTTATTTCTATCTTCCAATATGGCAATTCTTAGTGTATTAAGTGAATCATTAAAATTTGGCACACATGTGTATTTCGCATGACAAAACTTTCTATTAAAATTTGGGGCACCTTGGGCCTCAGGGTCGGGGGGCTCCCATACAAATATTTTACAAAATTTACCCGATTTTCTTTAAATTTTGTACACATGTGTGTCTTCGATGGAAAACACTTTTTGTAAAAATTTGGAGCGATCGGCCCCTTGGGGACCCCAATATACAATTTTTAAATATCGCTATATCGCAGCTTTGTGTGCAGCGCTGTTCGCTGCCGCTGCGGCATTTGGTGGATGATTTTGCCACAAAACGAGCACGCAGTGTGTGTGTGTGTGTGTGTATCCCCGATTAGAGAATTTACAAGAAAAATTTTAATTTTTATGGGTTGTTTTTTTTTTGTTTTGTTCGTTATGGTCCTGGGAAAGAAAGATAATGGAATGAAAAAATTGGACATTTTTTGAAGAATAACTCAATTGAATGTTTTCAGTAAAATGAAGAATTTGTTTTTACTTTTATGTTGATTCATGATCTAGACAACAAAACACGTTATTTCATTTCTATTCGAATGGACTCCAATAGTTGGCGCTATGTAATGTCATTTGACAGCTGAGCACGGTTCACGGTCTTATTTTTGCTATCTGTCAAAGCATCACAATGATTCCGACCGACATGCCATTAGACTTTAAGCACTTGCAGTTTCGGTAGCGGCTCACATTCGCAATTACTAAACAAATCGCAAGGGCAATCATTGAGTGTTTGCGGCAACATTGAAAATCAGTGCTTCTCGCATGGTCAATTGTATGTCGCATGTTCTATTATCGGAAAATCATCAGTATTGGTTGTTTACGCGCCAGGCAACAAAACAAATAAAAATCAGTGCGCGTACCTCTTACGCGCGGTTAAACTGAAACTTATTTGATGTTGTTGGCAAAAACCCCTACAAAAGATCCCAAAAGACCATCAAAAAATCCCCAAAAAAATCATAAAGGGGCCTCCAAAAGTCACTAAAAAAACTCTCAAAAGACCCCCAAAATACACCCAACAGGCCACCAAAAGACCCTCAAAAGAATCATTAATGACCCCTAAACAAATCATTGAAGATTCCCCAAAATATCCATAAAAGACCCCCAAGCGACCTTCAAAAGATACTCAAAATACTTCCCAAAACACCCCAAAAAGAGCCTCATTTTTTCCCTTGAGATTTGTTCAATTTTTATTTACAGTTTACAATTATTATTTACAAGTGTTTGACATAATTAACAATAAACATAAAAGATTATTGAATAAACATCGCCCCCTTAGCAGCATAGGGCAGAAACAAACCCTCATAAGACCACCAAAAGGCTCCCGAAAGGACCCCAAAAGAACATCAAAAGATTATCAAAAGGCCCAAAAAAAACTCCAAAAGACCCCCAAAAGACCTCCAAGAGACCCTCAAAAGCTTCAAAAGACGGTTAAAAACCGTCAATAAACCCTGAAAAGACCCCTAAAAATTCTCAAAAGACCCCTAAAAGACCCCAAAAAGAACCCCAAAAGATCCCCAAAAGATCCTTTAAAGACCAACAAAGGACCATCAAAAGACCCCAAAAAGAACCCCAAAAGATCCCCAAAAGATCCTTTAAAGACCAACAAAGGACCATCAAAAGACCCTCAAAAGACCATACCGAATTTCAAACAAATCGGTTGAGAAATTATTTACGAGGGTAGTCCAAGAAGTACCCGAACTGACAGTTGACCACCAAAGCTTAAATTTGGGGTTGGACGAAGCTACGTTGTTTAGTATATGTACGACAGATTTCAATAGTGAACCTCTCAATCAAGTTTTAAACATGTAAAAATTTGCCATCGTAATGTAATACAATACTTTCATTTGAAAGGCCTCAATCTAACCAACATCAAAATGAAGCTAGATTCTACTCTGGGAAGTCTGCTCCTTTGTTTACAACAATAAAATATTGGGGGCCAGAGCTTAAGCCTGGCAGTACGAGCTGCCAAGACGAACATCGCAGTGGTTGACCAAATGAAATGGCGAAAAAACTCCACAAAATGGTATTGTATGACCGTCGACTGAAATGTGCGACCTCACATTTTGACTGATAATTTGGACAAGAGCAGGCTGTCCGCAAGATGGGTGCCGCTATTACTCACAATGGGATTTAAAACCGCGTCGTGAGGATGTTTGGCAAAGTTTCACAGCAGTAAAGAATTAGAGCAAAAAGGGAATAAAAGAATAAAGAAAGGTTCTTACGTCGACTCATAATTATAGATAAGACATGTGTTCATCACTTCACACTCGAAACGAAGGAACAGTCAAAACAATGGACTGAAAGGGGAGAATCGGCTCCAAAGAAGGCGAAGACAGTTCAATCTGCAGGCGAGGTCATGGCGTCAGATTTTGGGAAGAACGAGTTTTGTATTTGTAAAAATAAAATACAAGAAAGAAATAGTTTTTTCGTTCTACACGGGAGAACGTCTTTATTGATTATAAAGTTGTACTGAATATTTTTGTGGAACAGATCACAATTTATACTCTGCTCCACAATACAATTCTTATGCTGAGATACATAGATACATACATACATACTTAAACAATTTAATTCATAAATTATGTCTTGAAAATTTGGAAAAAAGTAATATTAGAGCCCCTTAACTTCAAAATGTTTACAAAAACGGTTGTCACCGAAGATACACATGTGCAAAAAATTTGTATGGCAGCCCGCGACCTTGGGGCCGGATCACTTCCAAATTTCAATAGGGAGTGTTGACATCGGAGATAAAATTATAATGATAATAATTATGTTGAAAATTTAAAGAAAATCGGGCTAATTTTTAAAAATTTATATGGGCCTCATGTTCCTCAAGTCCCGTTCACTCCAAAAATTTTAAAAAAAGTTTTGTCCATCCGAGATACACATGTGTTTAAATTTATAAAAAAGGCTAATTTAAAAAAAAATTATGGACACACCTCGCGCCTCATTGCTCGTTCACTCCAAAAATTTCACAAACAGTTTAGTAAATCTGAGATACAGATGAGTTTTAAATTTTAAGAAAATCGGGCTAATTTTTAAAAAATGTGTATGGGCACCCCTTGGGAGATACACATGTGTGTAAAATTTGAAGAAAATTAGGTTAATTTTTTAAAAAAAAACTTATTTGGGGACTCGCGACCACGGGGCTCGGGTTACCAAAATTTGTACAAAAAGTGTTGTCCATCGGAGATTTACATCTGTATAAAATTTGAAGAAAATTAGGTTAATTTTTTTAACAAAATTTTATGGGGCCTCACGACCCCGGGGCCCGCGGTCTCCATAATTTTTTCAAAAAGTGTTGTTGTACAGATGCACATGTATATAAAATTTTAAGAAAATCTGCTTATTTTTTTTAAAAAACACTACTGCTTTTTATAAAGAAGCCCCAAATTTCAACTCAGTTTCAACTCAGAGGAAGTTTGATGCACTGTCTGATTCAATTTAAAGAATTGTCACAAAATACGAGTATCATAAAACTTAAATCGTTATTGCGGGCGATTTCAATGAACACAATTCTGGGTGGCTTCGCCATTCTGGCCAGATAACACCCGAAGGAAGGGGTGTTGAGATGTTCGCTGAGTTCAATCACCTTACTCAGCTTGTAAATGAGCCTACAAGAATACCTGACATTGCAAATCATTCCGAAAACACCCTTGACTTGTTCCTTACCCTAGTCTTGATAAATACTCCGTCAATGCAGTATCGCCTCTAGGCTCGTCAGAACATTGAGTAGTATTAGCTAATTTCTCGTTAATAAACCACGTAGTTAGAGAAACAACTACAAAAAAAAACAGAATGGCAATACGAGAAAGCGAATTGGGACGGCCTTAACAACTTCTTTGGGAGAATTAACTGTCCGCTATTGTTTCGCGATAGCAACGTGGATGCCGCCGCTGATGCAATCACAAACATTATTCTTATTGGTATAAAAAAGTTTATCCCTTCAGGAATAAGTCTATCAAACCAAAGGAAGATGGATGGTATGACTCGAGCTGTAAAGAGGCTTCTAGGATTAGAGATGTATGCTTTCGGTTTTCGAAGCAAACCCCTACTGAGGAAAACCGAACAAATTTTAACCGAGCCAGAAATGATGCTCATATTCGGCGAGTCTAATTCACCTACTACCAAAAATTGAGGCAAAAAATACTACAATGTCCCAAAGGTAGTAAACATTTTTGGTCTTTTGTGAAAAGAATCAAAACTACAGCCTCGTGTTCAATTCCAACGCTCATTTATAATGACACTCCGTTGTCAATTCTAAAGACAAAGCCAATCTGTTTGCTGCACATTTTGCAGCTAGCTCCACGCTTCCAGATTGTTCATTGTTGCCGCCTGCACCTGTACTGATTACTCTATGGGACAGATCTTCATTCGTACTCGTGCAGTTGTAGAGATTTAAATGATCTTAACATTCACAAATCCGCTGGGCCAGATGGTATTTCCCTATTACTCCCGAAGAGGTGTTCTTCTAAGCTGGCATTACCATTGCGTAAGCTTTTCCATCGCTCCTATTCTTCTGGCCTTTTCCCGAGAAGTTGGAAAACAGCCTTTGTCCAGCCCATACCCAAAAAAGGCGAGCCGTCGTCTCCTTCTTCGTACCGACCCACAGCACATACATCCATTCTTTCCAAGTTCATGGAAACGCTGACCAATTTTCAGCATATGAAATATCTTAAAACCAACGAAATTCTTAGTGACCGGCAGTACGGATTTCGTGGGCAACGTTCTCCTGGTGATTTGATGGAATTATAAAAAAAACAAACAAACAAACACACGGGCTCGCGAAGTTAACAGAGAATTTATAAATCAATCAATGGCGTGAATTTTTCTTGTAAATTCTCTAATGGGGAATACATATAGTGCAGTTTGAATAAAATCGGGTAAATTTTTAAATTTTTTTTTAGAGAGCCAGCCAGCTAGCCACGGGCGCGCGAAGTTAATATAGAGAATTTCAAAATGGCCGCATTTGGCGAAGAAAAGTGTTTTGTTTCATCAAGACAAAGTACCAGTTTAAAAATCCGATATCGTGATTGCCAAAATCAAAGAGTAAAAGTTCGACTTGCTTCCTCATGCACCCTATTCGCCAGATCTAGCCCCCCCTAGGATTATTTACTGTAAATAAGGTATGGGAGTTATTGGACATCACTGGAAAAAGTGTATCGAATTAAAAGGAAGCTATGTAAATAAAGATATTTTTCCCAAAATTTTTTGTGTTTTCTTTGTTAGTTCTATATTTCTATAATTCTTTCTTTAGTTACAATTTATATCTTTTGGATTTTAAGGTGATACAAAAAATTTATGCAATAAGAACAATAACAATAAGGCTAATGTTACACGAGCTCCTTTTGGCCATGAGTATACAGAGAAACAATGGAATAGTGCACACGAACGCCCGCGACCAAAAAGGAGTCGGTATGGTCGCGCGAAATGTTTTACCAAGCTACTTCCCTCCACGACGCGCGAACCGTAGAGCGTTATATATCAGAATGAACACACGAGCTTCCAAATGGGATCGCGTCATTTAAATTTTTTTATAAATTCGAAGAAAATCGGGCTAATTTTTAAAGAATTTATATGGGCCTCAGGACCCCGATCATTCAAAAAATTTTACAAAAAGTTTAGTCCATGGAGATACACAGGTTCTTAAAATCGAAATACGGGTTAATCACTATAATCCACAGGCATTCAAAACACAAGCTCATAGACATCTCCTCTTTTCTCCTCCTCTTCCTTAACGCCCACGATGTGCCAAGCATATACCCGAGCATTATAAGGGTACGAACCCCTTGAAGCGTGCGGGAATTATAAAAAAAAATAAAAAAATAAAAAATGTAATATGTAATAATAAAATAAAATTTAATAGAAAGTGTCGTCATCGAAAATACACCTGCGTGCAAAGTTTTAGTAAAATCGGGCTTTGGGAAGGGGGTTAAAAATTGATCGCGAAGTTAATAAAGAGAATTTAAAAAAGAATCATGGCTGGAAGTTTGCCGATGTTTTGTGATATTTTAACTATCTTATTTGTTCGAGATTTTCAAGGTTGTTATATTTTATAGTATCGAAAGTTATCATTTTCAGTTGCGTTTAATTAAAAGTATAATTGTGATAGAAATATTTTACTTTAATGTTAGGTTTATCATTCGAAAATATTTCTTGGTATAATTCTATTTTGCAGTTGTAAAAGTTTATCAAATAATTCTTGCTCAACGTTATATTTCTGTCGTCACAATTTTGAATACGTTTTTCCTCAAATGCATTTTTTACTAATAGTGTTTCATCATCAATTGCTTCTATTTTGGTTTTATTGTTAAATTTATATTTGCAATTATTTTTGATTATACAGTTTCTACTGGATTTTAATGTTTAACAATTTTGTCTTTTTGGTATGTCATAATCTTATTTTGTATTGTTACAATATATTCATTGTTTTCATCTATTTCAAGGTAATCTTTATTTGGCAATGGTATTATTAGTTTTAAATCGGTTTTAAAGTAAGATTTTGGAAATTTCAAAGCAATAATAAAATATTGATCTTTATATTTAAGTATGCATATGCATCTGTATAAGTTTTAATTTATAATAATCAATTTAAAACATTTCTATTTCTTCGGCTGTTAGTAATCCTGGATGAATAATGTTATTTTTTGAGGAACATATGATTTTAAATCTGATCAACTTCATTTTCTAAGTATCGTAGTTTTAATAACTGCTCTAAGTACATTGTTTGTCTTTTTAAAACGTTTTTATTAGCTCGCTTTCGTGTATGTCTGCCTGTGTGGGTGGAATTTTGTAATTGATTTTAAACTAACTTTCCATTGAGCTAGAGACTTAAAACATAGCTCATCCAGTTCTGAGCATTGACATTGACATATCACAAAAAAAAAGACAACAAATCGCAAAAATAAAAAATTTCATTCATCGCGAGTTTGCAATTTGTTTCAGAGCAAAGCAAACTACTACGAACAATACTTGTTTTAAACATTTCAAATTAAAAATGTATTTTTATTAGCTAACATGTTATTTCTTGATTTTCTTTTTGAAAACTATTAAAAACAATTATTTTATTTCTATCTTCCAATATGGCAATTCTTAGTGTATTAAGTGAATCATTAAAGTGTGTATTTATGGAAATTTGTTTGTTCAAGTTTTCTATAGTGTTATGATTATTTTTTCGTTTATGTGTAAATGTTCTAAATTCTCTTTTCTATGTTCATTATCCATAATTCCAAATAACCATTTATGAGCTTGTCCTACAAAATTAAATAAAAATCTTTTTTTCTCTATTGGGACTTGGCATAATTGATTTTATTTTCGCCCTAATATTTACTTTGTTTTTTTGTTTGTCGTGGAATCATGCGATCAATTTTAAACCCACTTCCACACATGCATATCTCCGATGAAAAATTTCAAAAGAAGTAGAAAACATAAAAAGTGCTATCTTGGACTTAGATACTGACAAAATTTCAGCTCTCTAAATCGTGTGTAAAGTGGTTAAAAGGGTCCTCAAAAAGTCGAAAGTACAGACAAAAGGGGTCAAGTCAAGTTAAATAAAAGTTTTTAAAAACGTTACATGTTGTTTTGTAATTAAAAATAATATTTTATTATTAATTACTGATTACAATTTTAAATTCATTATTATCTAGTTATATAATATATTTGGAATAAATATAATATAAATAAAAAATAATTATAATTTAAATAAAAATGAATAATATTTCATTCGTTCTGTTTACCGCATAATAGAATAGAACTATCACATATAATTAATATTTTTAAATTAATTCCTATATTTTCAATTAATAATTATTTGGATGAATCCATTTACATCTGTTCTTTTTTAATCTGACACTTCTTTTGCCATCTTCACTCACTCACGCAGGCTCGCGGGCACCGTTACAATTCTAAAATTGTGATTACTATACTAATTCAGTGATTTACAAACTTTTTACAAATACTTTTTAACCATAATGCCAGCAACTCTGTTAATAATCCTCAACATTTTCTTTCAGTTGTTCTCAAATTTTTATCTCAGTGATTCTCAAAATGTTCTCTCATTCTCCACCTTTTTACATGCCCTAAAGAACTTACCATACTGTCAGTCTTTCAATGAGTCTCCAATTTGTTCACTCGTTCTAATCTTTTATTTTAGTGATTCTCAAAGTTTAATTTAAGTGATTTTTAAACATTTAACAGAGACAACAACTATAATATCTCTGTTTCTTTCAGGAATTCTCAAAGTTCTTTTTTCAGTGATTCACAAATATTTAACAGAAACTTTAACCCAAATATGGCAGTAACTCTTTCAATGATACCAAAATTTTTCTATCAATGTTTCTCAAACTTTTAAATATAATTTTAGAAATATATTCTCTTTAGGACAATTGACTTTGACATTAAAGAGTACTTTTTTAAACTTATTTATTTATTTTATAATCCGCAGAAGGAAACCACAAGTACGCCGACCATAATTCCTAAACTATATTTGAAGTTAAAATTAATTGTCTTGCTAGATTTTCATCTAACCTGAATGAAAAGTACAATTATTAATACTATGACGGTTGGAGGAACCAATGCAGCTCTTATCGAAAGTAAATCACGAGTTGCTGAAAATTGGTGCTACACAGAGGAGGAAGTGGACAAATTCAGGTTTATGTGGATCACAAATAACTTCATTGCACTTTGCCGGGATTAAATGGGCGATGTTCCTAAATCTTCTATATTTTCTATGGAAGCTAATAATGAATTAAAGTGACGTGAGCGGGTTTATCCAAACACATCATTACTTTTCACTTAACGGACGGACTTAATTACAAGTCTTTTTAGCTATTGCTAAATTACAAGTAGGGCAAACATTTGATAAAGTGGGAACAGTACGAGTATAACCAAAGCCTGTATTTGGTATCCGTGAGTTCTACGTTATGGTAAGTATAGTCTGTCTGTCATGGAGCGAAGCAGTCGCGGGGCCGGTAGGCAAAGCTCACAGGGGGGAGTAACCCTTAAAATATTAGCTGCTAGAAATTACAGTTAAGAACAGATACATGCATTTTAAAAATTGGGGACTACACTCACCCTAATCCATCTTTTTTTGTTTCAAAAATTGGCAGCTACTTTAAAAGTTAAATGCCGATACCACTAGAATATCAAAAAACAATAATAATTAATACTCACCAATCAAGTGTACTGCCACAGCTGGAGGCATTACAAATATTCCCACAAGCAAATCTGCAACTGCTAGACTCATAACGAAACAATTCGTAATCGTCTTAAGCCTTCTAGTTGTTATGACAGCCAATATCACCAAGGTATTTCCAATTATGGTAATAACAATAAATGTAAAAAATAAAGTTACTAAAAAAATTCCTTGCCAGCTGAGTGCAAGATCATAGAAATGCGTCCATTCCTCGGTACTCCTGACAAATGTGTGGTTTCTATTGAATGGGTGAATTGATGAATTCGATTCCAATAGAAATACAAACAATGGATAGCTGAGGTTCTTTTTATTATAAATGTCGAATAATGTCGCATTATAATTTTTTAAAACGTCATTTAGCAGGTTTTCAGGATTTTCTTCATTGATTGCGCTGAGATCTGAAATAGTTGTCATTGTGTCGCCTTTAAAGGATAAGAGTTTTATGTTAGGAAGAATTGAAGAAAAAGACCGTCTATCTGCAAAAATTTATGAACAAAGTTTTGATTAGTATAGGAAAAAACCAAAATGTTATAGCAGTAACCAAACACCAACTAAGAATTTGAATAAAACCTATTTGATGATGCAATGCACGTATTAAAATGTTTTCTTTTTTTGTCTAAGCTTTTGACTTCTTTATTTTTATCAAAAAATTGGATAAGATTTCTTCGAATTTATTTTCTTTCGTGAATATAATATATAATATTTATTGTTTATGACTTTATGAAATTGGGACCTATTGAATTTTATAACGAAACAAATCCCAAAAAGTTGGCATTAATTGCATTTATTGTGGAAGAAGTTATTATATTACACAAACCAGAGTTTGTTTTATTAGGAAATAAGTCCAAAATTTATTGAAAATAAATAAGTCCCAGCAACAAAATATTTTAATTTATTTCTTGGTATTTACAGTGTTATCTGATGATGATTGCATTGGTATAGTTGACACCATAACGTTATGATAACTTAACTAAGAAACGTGTACGATTATGACTCAACATTCTCAGTATATCGTGTAAAAACAGCCTCTGTTGTAGTCCAAGATTTTCTTGTTGTTATCTTAGGATCATTATTTATATGCAGATTGAATTTTTTCTTGCAGAAAGTTAATTAATGGTATCGAATCTTAAGATGCAAAATTTATATTTAAATCACCACCCAAAATAAGTGGCGTTTTATAATATTCTGTATCAAGAAGAGCAGCACCGCCGGGACTATATACAAGTTGCTGGTGATGTAAAAACAGAATAATGTTTGATTAACAGATATATAAATAGCTTCGAAAATATTTTTTCCCATCTACATTTTTTGTTGATAAAAATTCTTGTAGTGTTGCTGCTCCAAAAAGATCCCCAATAGACCCTCAAAAGACACCCCAAAAGCTCCTCAATGGACCTCAAAAAGCCCCACTGTCCCAACAACGAATATAGCATAGTTCCCCCTCTTTTTATCTCTCTAGCCATGTACCTTTTTCCGTCCTTTATTATCGAAATTAAATATCAACGCAGCTGTTAACATATATATTTTTCACACGACCTACAAAAAACAAAAAACAAAAGTTAAAACAATTCTTAAATATTTTTAAAATACATTTTTTATTTAAATAAACAAAACTAAATTTTATTTTTGTAGATGCCTTTTGGTGGATTTTTGGTGGAATCATGCTTTCTCTTTACAATTCACTAAAAAGCTACCTGTTTCGCTGGACATGACTTTTATTCCCACGCCTGTGTAGCCACGCTCTTAGTAGTTTGTCGCGCATAACTGTCGTTCCACTTTCGGTTTTACTGTTAGTTCTAAGTGCGAAGTGTTTTAAGTATAACTTATGCTTATTGGTTTTAAGGTGTTTTATTACTTGCGCTTGAAAACACGATTTAGCGCATTTTTATTATTGAAGAGTGCGAACAACGAACAGATTGGTATAAAAATACAAACCACATACCCGATTTTCCAGTTAAAAGCGAAAATGTAGGGATTAGACTAAACCAAGATTAAAGTCCTAGAGATGCTTATTTAATATATTATTTATTTACGTTAATTTATCAAATTAATTAAAGTTTAATATTGAGGAAAAAAAACATTTTTTTTGATAAAAAGAATAAATTTTTTGGTTACGTAACATTTTAAAAAACAACCCCGCCCCCACCGTAACAAATCGTAACAAATTTTCAACCTCCCTCCCTTCCCCCCTACGACCGTTACGTAATTTGTGAACAGCCCCTTTTATAATATACTTCTGTCTAATTTGAATATGCGTCCACTGAACTATCGTAGTTCAAAAGAGAATTCTAGCTCATGTACAATGAAACAATGAAAATCAATTTGAAAACAAGGAAGTGTGAAAAAACTTCGTTTTTCGGGTATAAACTTTTATGTATACATCGACACACGCCACACAGTCCTTTTATTTTTAAATTCTCTATATTAACTTCACTTGCCCGTGGGTTTGTGGGTTTGTTTGTTTGTGGATTTGTGTGTCATGGAATCTTGCGATCAATTTTTAACCCACTTCCCATAGCCCGATTTTATTGAAATTTTGCACATGTGTGTATTTCCGGTGACAATACTTTCTATTAAATTCGAGGCCCCTTGGACCTCGGGGTCGGGGGGCTCCCAAACAAATATTTTACATAATTTTACTCGATTTTCTTCAAATTTTATAAACAGTGTATCTCTGATATACAACAATTTTTGTAAAAATTTTGGAGACCCCGGGCACGGGTTCGTGGGGCCCCATAACTTTTTTAAAAAAATAAACCCGATTTTCTTCAAATTTTATGCACATGTGTATCTCCGATAGACAACATTTTTTGTAAAAAATTTAGAGACCCCGGGCCCGGGTTCGTGGGGCCCCATAACTTTTTTTAAAAAAATTAACCCGATTTTCTTCAAATTTAATACACATGTGTATCTCCGATAGACAACATTTTTTGTAAAAAATTTGGAGACCCCCGGCCCGGGTTCGTGGGGCCCCAAAACTTTTTTTAAAAAAATTAACCCGATTTCCTTCAAACTTAATACACATGTGTATCTCCGATAGACAACACTTTTTGTAAAAAATTTGGAGACCCCGGGCCCGGGTTCGTGGGGCCCCATAACTTTTTTTAAAAATATTAACCCGATTTTCTTCAAATTTTAACACATACCCATCTCCTATTAGAGAATTTACATGAAAAGATGCATTTTTATGGATTGTTTTTTATACATTGTATTATTTGGTAATGATCGAAATGGCCCTTAACACTGAGCTTCTCTCTAAGTCGTGTGTAAGGTGGTTAAACAGGAATTCAAAGTCGGAAAACCGACAGACAGGAAAAGTCAAGTTAAAAGTTGTTGATAAAATTCAAATTACAAACTAGTGTGTGATTGTGTGTTCGCTGAGACTGTAATAAATCACAAAACCGCGCGGTTGATCGATACTTATGGTACAAGCTCAACAACATATATAGCATAGTTCTCTCTTTTTCTCTCTATGGCGAAGTACCTTTTTGCGTTCTTCATATTGAAAAGCTTTCGCATAAAACGCTGCAAACTTGAAATTTTACTCTCGGCGAGTCAAATTCGCCTACAGCCAAAAATTGAGGCAAAAACTACAACAATGTCCCAAAGGTAGTAAAAATTTTTGGTCATTCGCAAGAAGAATCGAAAATACAGCCTCGTCGTCCATTCCAACGCTCATTTATAATGACACTCCAGTTGTCAACTCTAAAGACAAAGCCAATCTGTTTGCTGCACATTTTAAAGTTAGCTCCACGCTTCCAGATTGTGCATTGATGCCGCCTCCACCCCCGAGTATTGAACACTCTATGGGACAAATCTTCATTCGAACTCGTGCAGTTGCTAGAGTTTTAAACGAACTCAACATTCACAAATCCGCTGGGCAGATGGTGTTTCCCCATAAGTTCTGAAGAGGTGTTCTTCCAAGCTGGCATTAGCTTTTCCATCCTATCCTATCCCATTCTTCTGGACTCTTCCCGAGAAGTTGGAAAACAGCCTTTGTCGAGCCCATGCCCAAAAAAGGTGAGCCGTCGTCTCTTTCTTCGTACCGACCCATAGCACTTACATCCATTCTTTCCAAGAATATTGAAACGCTGATCAATTTTCAGCTCATGAAATATCTTGAAACCAATGAAATCCTTAGTGACCGGGAGTACGGATTTCGTGGGCAACGTTCCACTGGTGATTTGATGGTATATCTAACCGAACAGTGGAACCGGTCCTTCCATCAATTTGGTGAAAGCAAAGCTGTTGCACTCGATATTTCCAAAGCATTTGACAGAGTTTGGCATCAAGCTCTTTTGTCAAAAATGCGTGCTTATGGTGTCGATGATAAACTGCTTCATTGGATTAGAAGCTATCTTTTGGACCGCTCAATTCAAGTTAATTTGGACGTTTTCAAGTCTGAAATATACCACATAAATGCTGGCGTTCCCCAGGGCTCTGCTCTGTCCCCGACACTCTTTTTCATTTTTATTAATGATCTCTTATCTGTGGCTTCTAATCCAATTTACTCTTTCGCGGACGACAGCACTCTCAGATTCTCATATAAGTTTGAGGAACGTCCCTCCATTAGTCATGTGGAACTCAAACAACTTCGTATGTTATGCACGTAAAATTCTGACCAAGACAGCATAATAAAATGGGGAGAAAACAATAGAGTAGAATTTAACGCTTCCAAAACCCAATGCTGTCTTCTGTCGTCTAAGCGAATCCCAAATCCAATGCCATTTTCCATGAATGGCACTTGCATCGAGGAAACTGAAAATCTCGCAATTCTCGGTAAGTGCGTTAACGACAAGCTTCGTTGGAATGACCACATATTTACCGTCGCCAAAAATGTTACGAAATGTTTAGGTTTTCCGTTACAAGAAATATTTCACTCCCTCTGGACTGGCTACTATCTACAAGGCTTTTATTCGCCCTAAACTTGAGTACAATTGTCATATTTGGTCTGGTGCGCCTAAAACCACCTTGCATCAACTAGATAGAATACAAAACCGTGCGATAAAACTTATCGGTGACGAAAATATAGCAAAATCAATAGATTCGCTTGAACACCGCAGGAACGTCTCCTGCTTGTCACTCTTTCATCGCTTCTTAAGATATATAACCAGTTGCATGCCACCTCCCCTTGAATTCAACCGCTAAACTCGTGGCGCTCTAAATGCTCATTAGTTTACCCATAAACCAATCTTTGGACGTATAGTTAAGTTCAGGGATTCGTTCTTCAGCCGTACAACACGTATGTGGAATGCTCTGCAAAGCTTTGTCTTTCCACATCACTATGATCCACAGGCATTTAAAACACAAACGCATAAACATCTCATCTTTTCTTCTCCTTTTCCTTAACGCCCACGCTGTGCCAAGCATATAGCCGAACCCCTTTTCGCGTGCGCAAATTATAAAAAAAAATAGAAGTGTCACTTCAAAAACAATTTGTTTAATTTTTTACTGAATTGATGAATGCATATTATCTTCAGTTCTTTTGTCGTTTTTTTTTAGAAATCTGCGCTCGAGGTCTGATTTTTTCTGGAAAAAACTAACACGAAAGCCGAGAATCTTTTGTTAACATAGTTTTGTTGCATGTGTTGTTGTTGTAGTTAATGAAAAGAGGGGTAAATATTAGAGGGTAAATCCGATCTACCGTAGATTTGTTTTTTTTTAGAGAAAACGAACAACTTAACAGCCAAAAATCAATCTGCGCCAGATTTAAAAAAAACGATATAAGAAATCTGTCATATGTTGTTTTGTAAAGAATATTGTTGTTGGGGCACTGTATGCCCACAACACATTAGATATTTTTGGGCGTACGCGGTTCAGGGCTAACAAAAAAGATATTACATCATTTCTGAGTCTCATCACTAAGCACACAGAAAACTAACCCAATTGAGTTTTGACTGTTCATAGAAAACAATTTTGTTAAAGAAAAACACTCGTTTCTGTTTACTTCTCTCCTTATTTCTCAATTCTAAAACTAATAGGTCAACAAGCTCAATAATGCGCGTTATATATTTTAGCTTTTATAAATCTTCCTTTCAAACAGAAACACTGAAAGGGAAGGACACATGTGATATATAAGTGTATCCCATCCTCGGGTACTTTTACTGTGTCACAAGAACACAATTTACAAAGAAATTACGAGTACTGTAATGCTTTCAGGATGCGAATATACCTATATGTATATATAGACGATTAGTCTCAGAGTTAGTATTAATTTTAAATTCATAATTTACTTTAAACCTACAAATAATAATTTTGGAGACAATTTTTGTTCTAGAAATGTCATACTATCGAATAATATGATAATAAGAGAAATAGGTAAAAAGCCAGTCAAAAAGCAATGCTTCAAATATAGGAAATTTACGCCTGGTCTTGCTTCTGTTTGCAAAAGATCAATTCATTCGTTATAATAAGTTGAAATTTTGTGAGTGGCTAAGTCCCAAATAGGATTTATATTCCGCGTGTGACGTATGTCGCGTTTTGCATATGGCGCGTGTGATGGTTGCAAATTTTGCCATTTTTTCGTTTTTTGATGTCCTTTTTAACCTTTCGCACAACCTATATGTATAGAGGCCTAAAACTTTGTGAGCAGCTCAATGTCAGGGGCAAATTTAAATATCCCGCGTGTGACGCGTGTCGCGTATGGCACGTGTAATGCGTGGACAAAAAATTACTTTGAAGTAGCCCCAACCACAAAAACAGATAATTTGGCAGTTATTACCAAATAATACAATATGAAAATAAAAGGACTGTGTGGCATATGGCGTGTGTCGATCTATACATAAAAGTTTGTACCTGAAAAACTGAGTTTTTTTTACATATAAAGGGTGTTTTTTTAGGAGGTTTGTTTTTCCGATAGATGTCGTTTTATTTTATGACAGTTGTTTTGACAGCTCAAAGTGGCATTTCTACTCAGTATTGTTTGGCAAATAATTATGAATAGGTTAACTCCAGAACAACGTTTTCAAATCGTGGAAATTTATTTTCAAAGTCAGTGTTCAATTAAAAATGTTTATAGAGCACTTCGTGAATTTTATGGTGCACATAATCGTCCGTCAGAGACCACCATAAAGAACGTAATTACCAAATTTCGGTCTACATTCACTCTTTTGGATGCCAAGCCACCGACAAGAATGAGAAGAGTTCGTACAGAAGAAAATATTGCTGTCGTTGAGGCCAGTGTCGAAGAAAACGACAATTTATCGATTCGTCGTCGTGCTCAGCAAATTGGACTTTGTCCATCGACTTTATGGAAAATTTTACGTAAAGATTTGGGTTTGGTGCCATACAAAATTCAATTGGTGCAAGAATTAAAGCCACACGACCATCGTTTGCGCCGTGAATTCAGTGATTGGTCGTTAAATCAATTGAACGAAGATCCATTTTTTTACCGTAAAATTCTCTTCAGTGATGAGGCGCATTTTTTGTTAAATGGATACGTCAACAAACAAAATTGTCGCATTTGGAGCAAAGATAATCCACACGCCGTTCAAGAATTACCAATGCATCCTGATAAATGTACTGTTTGGTGCGGTCTATGGGCTGGTGGGATCATCGGTCCATATTTCTTTAAAAATGAGGAAGGACGACGCGTTACCGTGAATGGAAATCGATACAGAACCATGTTAAATGAGTTTTTGTTGTCAAATCTTGAAGATATGGATATGGATGAAATGTGGTTTCAACAAGATGGTGCCACTTGCCATACAGCACGTGAAACAATCGACTTATTGAAAGAAACTTTCAACGACAACATTATTTCGAGAAATGGTCCGGTGAATTGGCCTCCGCGTTCGTGCGATTTGACGCCACTCGATTACTTTTTGTGGGGATACGTGAAGTCATTGGTTTATGTGGATAAACCTCAATCGATTGACGCTTTGGAAACCAATATTCAACATGTCATTGCTGACATACGCCCTCAAATGCTTGAAAAAGTGCTGGAAAATTGGACCTCCAGAATGACATTTGTGAAAAATAGTCGTGGTAGCCATATGCCAGAAATTGTGTTTAAATGTTAAATGCCAAAAAATTATCTACCAAATAAAAAAAAATTTTGGTCATTTCATAATTTTATATGTGTTTTATTCAAAAAAAAAACACCCGTTACTTGTTTTTTCTTTAATCTCCCAACCATTTTAAATATGAATCTCTTTGGAGCTTTTCTTGATGGTTTATTTCTTGAAGAAGAAGAAGGAACCGCTTCAACATTACATCTGAACCCAAATCTTGGTTGCGCATTTGGGTTAATCTTCATCAATTTCCTACCCCCAATATTCCCCACCCAGATGGATTAACTCCTATATTAAAATTAATTAAATCTGTAATATCCTCCTTTGCAGCAGAGAAACTCAAAATTATGTTTGGGTAACGACACTTCAGTAGCCTTTAACTCATATCTATGAGCCAAATTTTTTCTTATTTTAATTTTTAAATCGGCCCAAACCTCAATAATTCAATTTTTAGTATGTAAATATAAAATACTTTATACACATTCTAGTGGCCCCAAACCGTTTATATCTATTGTTAAGAATTCCCTTTTTAAATTCTCTATATTAACTTCGTGTGCCCGTGTTAGTTTGTTTATTGCTGGCTGGCTGGCCAAATCTTGTGAGCAACCTTAACTTTTTGTAAAGCCCGATTTTATTCAAACACGTCTCAGATGACAACACTTTTTATACAAATTTCGAGGTGATCGGGCCCCAGGGCCAAGAGGCTCCCATATGAATTTTTTTTTAATTTATATATCTCTTATTTGGAGGGATATCAGTGCTCTAGAGCGTCCAGATTTGACCAAACTCGTTTTGCTTTAGTATAGGCTGTCCAAAATTAGAAAAAGTGCTCATTTTGAATTATAGATTATGAATTATGAATTACAGTGCCAAATTTATGTCGTAAGAAGTAAGAAGATTACTAATTTATATGCTACTAGCTGTTCACAGGTACTTCAATACCCGCATACATGAACCGCCCCCTTTCCCTTACCAACGTGGTAGCTGATATTAACATTTTTTATTTTATATAGCCTATAATCAAGAAATACAACAAAAATTACTTCAGAACATTGTTTGTGTAAAGTAAAAAAAGAATTACGCAAATCGTTCCGTGTTTCAGTTTTCACTTTCAGTTTTTCCCGAATTTTCCAATTTTCCGGGCAACTTTTTCGGTTTTCTTTCTCAAGTGATGCGCTTATCAACGAACACCATTTAATGTTTATTTATATAGATACTAGTTGAACCCGAACGCTTTGGTATCCGCATACATGAACATTCCTGTTACCACTTCGGGGTTTGTGTTTAGCCTAAAACCTTCCTCCACCTGCCACTAATATACATTGAAAATTTCATAAAAATCGTTTGGTAAATGTGACTAATACTAACATTTCACATTTGCTACCCATAGAGAGGGTGTGCTCTTGCCTATAACCTTCCCCATACTGCCAATAATATACATTAAAATTTTCATAAAATAAAAAAACTTGAATTTTTTAAAAATTTTGTATGGGAGTCTTATTCCCTGGGATACGATCACTTCAAAATTTTAATTTAAAGTGTTGCCATCGGATGTACAAATGTCTGCAAAGTTTGAATGAAATCGAGCTTAAGAAAGTGGGTTAAAATTTGATCACAAGATTCCAACAGCAAGCCAGCCACTGACAGGCACATGCCGATGCGAAGTTAATATAGTGAATTTCTTTTTAAATTTTCATCATGTGTCATCAGAATGGAAGAAGCAACATTTGAAAAAATAATAGAATAGAATAATAGAAAAAAAGAGTTTTTGTGGAATATGAGTCATCATAAAAAAACATAATTAAAGACAAGGAGTGGAAAAAATATATCCAAAGAGTTGGGTTTACCAAGTAGGTATTGTTGACGCCCAAAGTGTAATTATCGTAATTGCTTTAATTAACGCACGAAGTGTAAATTTTGTGGTATACATTAGTATTTATTAAAAGAAAATCAATTTAGGAGTTCCAATTTTATTTAATATTTATTTTAGCTTTAAGTACGATAAGTACTTTTAAAGAACCAGACAAGAGGAACACAGGAAATGTCCAATTGCCCAAAAGTCAATTTGACATTCGCTGTGTCGCCCGGAAAAGGTATGTTCGATGAGAAATAGTATATATTTTTTTATTAGTTTAATTTATAATTTTATATATAATTTTTAAAAATGTAAGGTTGTGCGTGAACATTCCCGCGACCTTGAAAGCACTAATTCAACAGTAATGCAAATCAATTAAAATATATCCTAAAGTTATATAATTCAAATTACGAATTAAAATATAATTTCAACTAAAGTATAGTATATTACAGAACGAGCAAGGAAAGTGGAGGTCGAAGCTTGACGAACGAGGCGGTAGCCGAGTTCGGCAATCTAACGAGCACGATGAGCACTTTTCTGCGAGTACACCATAAAGCGTACACCGCTTTTTTCACGCGTCCAAACCGGTTTTTCTGCTAAATCGAGAGAGAAGCAGAAATCACAAACGACAAACTAAAGAGAATTCTTGCTCATGCGCAATGTGCTCGCTGAGATTGTAGTAAATAACAAAAGACGTTTATATCATAACATAACTAGTGTTGTTATGGGCTACTTTCGAGGCTAGGTTATAGCGTACGAAACAGTCACTTTCGTCTATGGGCATGTGAAAAGTATTTATGGTAACAGAGAACTCTATAAAAATTTAAATTTAACTTAATCAAAGTGTATATTCACCAAACTGAATTATCATAAATTCTAAAATTTTTATGTATTGATTTCATTTTCGGATTCAAGTGGTAGAACACTGATTTTAGTTATTGATCTTTTGAACATCGACTTTGACGTTTTAATTGTTACAACGCGAATTCGGCTATCAGAGCCTGGATGTGTCTCGATTATTCTACCAAGAATCCAATTTTTAGGTGGTATGTTGTCCTCATGTACAAGAACTAATGACCCAATTTTGTAATTTTGATTTGTGGATTTTTGCCACTTGTAACGTTTATGAAGTTTATTTAAGTATTCAAGGTACCAACGCTTCCAAAACTCCTGAAACAGAGCTTGAATCCTTTGATACCGTGATAATCGATTAATATTTAATTTAATATTTTCGATTTGGCAAATTAAGGTGTAGTATTCCTCCATACTCATTATTCATAATCCAATTACTCGTTTTATGTGCCACTTGGCACTTTTAATACCCGACTCCCATAAACCACTGAAATGGGGAGATCGTGGTGGTATAGTAAGCCATTCAATTTGGTTATTTGCACAAAATATTTTTGTTTCATTCTGGAAGGTTTCTGATAAAAACAAATTTCTTAATTCGTTTAATTCTGTGCGACATCCGATGAAATTTGTTGCATTATCAGAATAAATTTTAGAACAATAACCACGTCTTGATATAAATCGGCGAAGGCACGCTAAAAATGATTGCGACGATAGATCCATTACAATTTCTAAGTGAATGGCTTTCACTGCGAAGCAAATAAATAGACAAACGTATAATTTATTTTTGGATTTTGATCTAACATTAGGCTTAGCGAAGAATGGGCCGCAGAAATCGATGCCAACTATTGAGAATGGCCTTGACTGGGTAACACGATCCTTTGGCAAATCACCCATTTTTTCATATACTAATTTCGGCTTATTTCTGAAACAATAAATACATCCATTTACAATCTGTCTAAAAAAATTACAACCGCCTATGACCCAATAATTAGTCCTCAAATTATATAGCAATGTTTGGGCTCCACAATGTAACAGTCTTACGTGTTCAGAACGGACTAATAACGTTGAAAAACTGTGTTTCCCTGGTAATACTATTGAATACTTCGTAGAGTATTCCAATTTCGAATTTCGAAGACGTCCGCCTATTCGAAGAATACCCATTTCATCAATAAATGGGCTTAATAATTTTAGATTGCTTAAATTATAACTGATTCATATTTTTTAATGTGCGGAATATCTTTATCATATTAATTTAGCTGCACAAGTTTCACAAGACTGATTAACGAAGCATCCAGTTCAGTCGAAGTTAGCTCACCAATACTTCGCGATTGCCCTTTCGAGTTAAGATTTTTTATAAATCGAAGCATATAAGCTGTAACTCGAAGGAGCTTCGTATAAGACGAATACCGATCGAAAATATTCCAATGCGAAGTATCTTTACAAACTGATATGGAGGCATTATTTCGAAGATCTAAATTCAATAAATCCGAACTAATGTTCAAATTTGAATTTTTAGGCCAGTTACTTTGAGCTTTAAAAAGGAATGGCGGACCTGACCACCATAATCTTTGGTTCAAAAATTCGCCTGGCATTAAGCATTAAAATCAGCAGGGTTTAGTAATGTTGGTACATAACACCAACTATTTATTGAAGAATGTTCTTGAATTTGAGTGATTCGGTTTGTCACAAACGAAGAAAATTTAGACGGTTCAGATTTAATTCTGAGAAGAGTTATTTCTGAATCCGACCAAAGATAAATATGGTTACTCCGGATATTTTAACTTTCAGTCACTTTAGTCAATGTTTGGGCCAAAAGTAAAGCGGCACATAACTCCAGGCGAGGAATTGTTTGCTTCTTAAGAGGCGCAACCCTGGATTTTGAACAAATCATCCTTACATGGTGCGTATTTTGACTATCAGTGACTCGTAGGTATAGAACGCAACCAAAACCTATCTCGGAAGCATCTGAAAATCCATGAATCTGCGTTGTTGTAGCTTGTTTTACTAAGATGTATCGTGGAACGGTTATTTTTTGAGTTCAATAAATTGTCTTTTGAACTCTACCCATTTATCACGAACTTGATGATTAATAATAGTATCCCAGTCTATATTATGAAGTGTCCATATCGTTTGCATTATAATTTTTGCAATTAATATCATGGGAGCACACAATCCTAACGGATCGAATAACTATCGATTAATATTATCATTGAGAGGCATAGAAACTGAATATCGACCTGAAGGGAGACGTTTGTGATTTTTATCATAATATTCTTCACAATATTTTTCATCTAATGAATAGTTATTTCTACTTGCTAATGTTTCTAATTCCCAGAATCATTTAATATCATTGTGTAAGATTTCATTAGTGCATAAAACGGGTAATGGAACATCTTTAATATTTTGGGGAACCGTTATACAACCACTAATTACATACCCAAACACGCTAGGGTAAAATGGCGGAAGATTTTTCAACACAGTAATAGACTTGCCCTTAAATAATTGATGTTAAATTTCTGCTCCAATCAGAATAATGAATGAAATTTGACACTCTTGAAGATATTGTTAAAGAAACCTTGGTTTTTATAATAGTCTCATTTCCACCGATACCTGAGATAGTTTTCTTAATCGACAGTTTTCTGACTTTTAATAGGTTGTCAATGCTTTCAGTGACAAAATTAAGATGTGAGCCACTATCTAACAATGCTCTACATAATAAATTACTGTTAGTTGCCGATGTTATATTGACTAAAGCTGTTCCAAGCAAAACTTGTTGTACAGTTCTTGAGCATTGTGGCTCATTGACTGTCTCTTGTTTAACGTTGCATGTCGAAGTACCAGTAGTGTGAACTCCAAGTAATTCAGATGGATTCTTTTGTATTAATGGATCACTAACCGGCTGATTTGTATTAAGCGACGTATATCTTGGAATGCTTGTATGTTTGTGAATAGTTGAAGTGGTACCAAAATGGAGTAGTCGATTATGTTTGAGTGAGCATAAATTACAAGGTGGCTTATCACAATCACCAACTTTATGCTTGGCCATTAAACAATTAGTGCACAATTGGTTATTCCTAATGAATTGAAATCTCATTTGCGGAGTGATTTTGTCGTCAGTAAATTCTGGACAATTGACTAATACATGGGCTCTGTTACAGTAATGGCATTTACAACTAGTTGCAATTAATGAAGTAGAGTTACCTTTGTAATGGTTAAATCTTTTTGTATTCGATGGGTGTTTTGTAGTTGTTGTACTGTTAATAGCATCTAATATTTGAACCCGATTACGTAAATTTTTTATAAAATTGTCGAAGCTTAGTAATTTGTTACTTTCAGAATTTTTGATTATATGGACTTTTGAAGATTTATCTAATTTTTCCGTTAAATGATGAATTAACATTAAGTCCCACGATTCTACTTGAATTAGCAATGATTTCAATGCATTATAATTTTTAATTGAAGAATCAATAAAAGCTTGAAGAGAGTTTTCTTGAGGACACTTAATATCATTATTAAAATTGAATTGTCATATCGCTTGCATAATGTTTGTCACGCAACTTCATAGTTAGAAGATATTACCGAAAGGTTTTCAATAAGGCTGTATGCTTTGCCGAGCGAATATGAGAAATTAAATAGACAAATTTAACGGTAGAATCGATATTGGATTTATTATGGAAGTGTGAAGTGCTATCCATTCGCTTTCTGACCCACTAAAGGTTGGTAGCTTTAATTCAGGAAGCTTTATTGACATTGTAGGAATATTTTGTTCTAGTGTAGTACTATTAGCCGATGAGTCAAAATTAATTCATTCCTTTGATTGATTTTCGATTTTTTTTATTTCATGAAGCTTATTTAATAATGTGCTCTCAACATATTCGTAGTCTTCCTCGAAAGACACTCGATCAGTTGATGCACCATCATATTGTATTTCTTTTTTTAGTTGTACTTGATGATATTTATCGTATAAGATTTGAAGCCGACATATATTAGATTCAATTGCTCCCAACGTTGTAAGAGACGAAAGTTTATTTCGGAATTGCCCCTTGAACCCTTGAATGCACTTCTTTGTCGCTTGAGAGACTCCAAAGTTTTTGATTTGGAAGTGGTCTCACCTATAGCTTGGTTCTCGGTATAAGACATATTTATTTCTGGGGTATTTTACTCACGCGCGATAAGAACAAGATCAATAATTTAACATCAATCTAGTTACCGTCCAACACGAAATGTTACACTTATTTAAGCAAAGGAAATATTTAAAATTCAGTGTAATTACTTTATACTATTCTTAAATTGATATACAATTGTTTTATATACTATGACTCAATGACTAAGCAATTGTATAATGAATTTTATAATGTTTCATAAAATCACCTGAATATAATGAACTAAAACTTAAGTAAATTTAAATTATACCTTACAAATTATCTAGTTTGATAATTTCAGTGAGATGTTGAATTGCTGTTCGATGATAAAGATGAGATATGCTAGATATATAAGTTAACGAAGAATATGTTGAAGCCGCATATTCGGAAGAACGATATGTAAACATCCGCTGGACGCAGCTCAATAAAAGTATTTCGTCTGAATGCTGACACTAATAACGGAACTTACAAAGTATAAACGCATAAATCACATACAATGTTTCCATTCGTCGGACGACGACCACACACAACATAAACATCATAAATTCATCTACATTACGAGTGTCTGATACGCTAGCCTTCACTTCTGCTGACATCATCAATAATTCGTCAGGATGACCATAATGACTTGCTTGGGATGCCACTTACTATTATAAAAGAACCAATGTATCTAGTTTTAAGTTCAGTTCTAATTTTGAATTCATTAAATAAAGAACATCAGAACTCTGCTCTGGTGAATATTTTTTAAAAACTATTAATAATAGTTATAAAATAGTTTAATTGGCGCCCAACGTGTGGGGCTCAGGTACGCGAATAATAATTTAAAGGAAAAGTATTCTTAAGTGAAATTAAAATAAAAATAAATGACCTCAAGCAGCTCAAAAATTTTTATTATTTCAACACAAGAAAGCCCTTAAGTAGTGCTGTGTTTTTAAGAAAAATAGACAAGTGACCTCAAGTAGCTCAAAAGTCTTAATCCCAAAATTATTCAGCGTGAAAAAAACGGCCCTAAAGCAGTGCCTCCTGAGTCCCGAACCCCAGGACTTGCAACAGCGTTTTTTAAACGATCATAGAGAGTGGTGAAACAAAAAAAGAAAGGGCCCCTTAGTCGTTAAAACGGAGGAAAAGTAAACGTCGCAGAACGTTAGCCGCATCGCTCCAGATCCAACAATACGATATTCTCGTACGTAAGAAAACTAACAATGTTCCTGATTTTTATATTGTAAGATTTATACTATATTTTTTTATATTATTAAAATTTTTGATATATACATTTTTTCATTATTCATAAAAATTTACGCAAAACCAATCTTAATTCAATTTAAAAGTTAAGTGAATCCGAGAACTTTAAAGTACATACTGAAAAGAAAAAATTTGTATTTTAAACCTTTAAATAAGGAAAAAAGTAGTGAAAAATAATTATTAAAGAAAATACTAAAGAAAATATTAAAGAAACACTAAGTAATAGTAATATTGATTTTCAAATTTCAATTTTTAATTTCGTTCTTCGTGTGTGAATATATAACATTAACAATGGCAAATGAAAATATACCTAGGCCTCCGGTGCCTAATGTACCAGACACATCCAATTCCCCTAACATTAACAATCAAATACGTTTAACACCGGAACTTCAAACAATTATTACTTCAATTGTTAGCCAAGTCATTAATTCGGAAGGACGAAGCACGATCCAAAACATGCTAAATCCGAATACGGATCTTACCAGAGGAATCGACCAAACGATAAATCCTGAACATCAGGCCAATTTATCGGAACTCGATAAGATCCCGGAAGTAGTTTGCTGTCTCAAAGAATTCTCTGGTCAGCCAGGCGAGTTCAGCTCATGGAAAAAGAGTGTGGATCGTATTATTCGGCTTTACGAGTCAATCAAAGGTACACTAAAATACTTCGGCGTTTTAAACGTCATAAGAAACAAAATTGTAGGAAATGCGGATATCACCTTATAGAATCCTAAAATACATCCCTTAATTGGGAGTGTATATCGCGTTGCCTTACATTGCATTACGCAGACAAGCGTGATTTGGGAACACTGGAATACCAGATGATTTCCTTAGTGCAAGGCAATGATTCTGTACAAGGCTTTTATCAAGCAGTGTATTCACACTTGTCCTTGATTCTAAATAAAATCAGTTGCATGGAAGTTGCTCAAGAAGCAATTACTCTACTTACAAAAAATTATAGAGACAAAGCTTTGGACACCTTCGTACGTGGTCTAAAAGGAGACTTGCTCCAACACTTCCTCCGCGAAGACCTAATAACAATTTACATCTTCGAACAAATAACGTCCACTTTTTCCCACAACTTGCATATATTCCACAACCAAGTAATAATTTTAATAACAGACCCCCTCAATTTAACAACATCCCATTCCAAACCCAATATTCAAATCGCAATTACCAACCCAACCAAAATCAAGGAAACTTTATGCGACCACCGCCAAGACCACAACCTCGACCAGAACCGATGGACACAAGCACCATTCAGTCGCGCGCAGTTAATTATACTAATCGACCCCAAGGAAATTGGCAAACTGCAACTAAGAGACCCAACTGGACAACCCAAGGACCTACACCAAATAAAATGCAAAGAACTTTCCATACGACAACCCAAGTAGCGCATCCAGAACCACAAGAGGATGACCAACACATTATATTAGGAGACGGAAACTCCGACCAAACTCTTGCTGAATACTTGGGAACAATTGGTGACTTACAGGAATATGAATATCAAGAACCCGATATTATAAATCCCAATAACACCGAAATCTCCCACGAAGCTCATGACATTCATTTTTTAGATTGAACAGC
Organism: Nephrocerus scutellatus; assembly: GCA_947095585.1. Lineage (NCBI taxonomy): Eukaryota > Metazoa > Arthropoda > Insecta > Diptera > Pipunculidae > Nephrocerus > Nephrocerus scutellatus. The sequence continues at coordinate 35,278,376 of OX352761.1, forward strand.
TCTTCGCTTCCATATTTTGAATACCGAACGAAGAGCGGAAACACACTAAAATTTTTAATCGATACAGGTTCTAACAAGAACTATATTCACCCGAACTGTGTAAATAAAACTATTTGTAACAAAATTTTATTTTTTGCTAACTCTATAGGTGGCGATGTGAAAATAACACATCAGGCCATGTTGCACCTCTTTGGCCTTAACGATATATGTCTCAAATTTTTTATTCTTCCAACCCTTAAATCATTCCACGGTATTATTGGTAACGACAGTCTCACAGAACTCAATGCAGTAATATATACTGCAGAAAACTACATTATATTACACAATAAAATTAAAATCCTCATAAAACAACATATTTCGCAATCCGTTAACAAAATAGATATAAGAACTTCCCACTTAAACCAAGAACAAACGAGTAAACTTTAAAAAACAATTTCGAAATACCCGAACTTATTTACAGAACCGGACGAGAATCTGACATATACGACTACTGTTAAAGGTGAAATAATGACAAATGATGAGAACCCCATTTATTCAAAAAGCTACCCATACCCCATGGCATTAAAGGATGAAGTAGAAAAACAGATTAAACAACTCCTAACCGATGGTATAATCCGACCTTCACGGTCACCCTATAATGCTCCCATATGGATTGTACCGAAAAAACTCGACGCCTCTCGTGAAAAAAAGTATAGAATGGTAATAGACTATAGGATATTGAATGCAGTTACAATTCCGGACCGTTACCCAATTCCGGAGACAAATGAAGTACTTGCCCAATTGGGAAAGAATAAATGGTTTTCTGTTATTGACCTAAAAGGCGGATTCCATCAAATTCCGTTAAAAGAAAGCGATATTGAAAAACCCGCTTTTTCTGTAAATAATGGCAAATACGAATTCGTAAGACTTCCATTTGGTCTCAAGAATTCTCCGTCAATATTCCAAAGAGCACTCGACGATATATTGCGCGAGTACATAGAAAAAATTTGCTATGTCTTCAATGATGACATAGTCATCTTCAGCAAGGATGTTCAAGCCCATCTAGAAAATCTAGGAACAATTTTCTGTACATTGCAAAAAGCAAGTATGAAAGTACAACTTGACAAATGTATTGAATTCCTAGGTTTTATTGTATCACCTGACGGAATTAAAACAAATCCTGCGAAGGTAGAAGCAATAATGAAATTTCCTTGTCCAAGAACTCTAAAAGACTTACGCTCATTTCTCGGTCTTTCTGGGTTTTACCGGCGATTTATTAAAGACTACGCCAAATTGGCAAAACCCCTCACATCCCTCTTAAGGGGGGAAGACGGACGTTCGTCCAAACACAAATCAAGCAAAAAGCTTATCCACCTTAATGAAGAAGCCATTAATGCATTCAATAAAATAAAAAATTCACTTACTACAGAAGACGTAATGCTCACTTTTCCCGACTACAATAAAGAATTCTATCTCACCACCGATGCTTCAGACTATGCAATCGGTGCCGTGTTAGCACAGGACAACAAACCGATAATGTTCATATCAAGAACACTAAGCAATGCAGAAGAACCAACGAAAAAGAAATGCTTGCTATTATCTGGTCCCTTAAAACTTTGAGAAATTACCTGTATGGCTCCGCAAAAATTCAAATCCTTACGGACCATCAACCCTTGACATATGCAGTAAGCAACAAAAGCACTAATAATAAAATAAAGCGATGGAAGGCAATACTTGAAGAATATAATTACACACTGAAGTATAAGCCAGGTAAAATGAACGTCGTAGCTGATGCATTGTCGAGACCCCCTCGCCAATCCCAAATTAACTCAATGACAGTGACACAACATAGTGACGAAAGCTCAGGTCAAAATTTAATACAAATAGCTAAAGAACCAATTAACGTATTTAAAAATCAGCTTATCCTAGATCTAGATAACACTTCCACTTACCAATTAAAAATTATCTTCCCTACCTATCACCGCCATATCATAACTGAACCCGAATACTCCGAAGAAAAATTAATAAATATTTTCAAACGTTATTTAAACCCATCAGTTATCAACGGATTAAAAACAGACGAAAGAACTTTAGGCCTTATATAAGAAGTTTACACTAAACATTTTAGTCAATACCGAATACGATTTGCTCGGAAGATGGTAACCGACATTACTGACGAAGTTGAACAAACGACGAAAATAATAAATGAACATAATCGTGCTCATCGAAGCATCAGAGAAAATAAAATTCAGCTTCTACAAAACTTTTACTTTCCCCAAATGCAAGCAAAAATAGGTAAAATCATTAAGCAATGTAAGACGTGCAAGGAACATAAATGCGATCGCCATCCCAATAAACCCATGATACAAGCTACTCCCATACCCCAACATCCAGGACATATTTTCCACATTGACATTTATTTTACTGACAAACAAATAATAATAACGGCTATTGACAAATTCTCAAAGTACGCACAAACTAAAATTTTACGTTCCAGAGCTGTATAAGATATTAATCAGCCACTCAGAGAACTCTTACTTTCATTTGGCGTACCAAAATTAATAGTATTCGATAACGAAAAATCTTTTAATTACAGTCCAATACATAAATGTCATTTGAAAACCAATTCAACATAAAAATATTTAAAGCTCCACCCTATACAAGGTCTGCCAATGGACAATTGGAACGTTTCCACTCTACTTTAGGTGAGATCATGCGTTGCTTCAAATCTGAAAATGTGCACGAATCTTTTCAAGAACTATTAGACAGATCCGTTTATGAGTATAACAACTCAATACACTCCACTACTAACAAAAAACCGATAGAACTCTTCTTTGGACGAACCGTAACCACTGACCCACAACAAATTGAAATAGAAAGACAGGAAAACATTAAAAGACTTGAAGAACAACAAAACGCTGACCTTAACTATCATAATAAAAACAAGTCACCCCCAAACAATTATTCTGAAGGAGAGGAGATCTTCGTAATAATTAATAAAATAATAGGAAATAAGTTATCGCCTAGGTATAAAAAAGAAATAGTTAAAATATACTAACACGTTCAGGAAGAACCATTCACAAAAGCCTTATAAAAAACTAAATTTTTCAATAGAAGTATTAGAAAATAACCACAAACAAATCATTATTTATAAAATATCTATGGAAAAAATAAATGAACTAACAAACGCAACAAATAGTTTACTTAAAATGTTTAAAGAAAAAGAAAAAAAATAGTAACACAATAATTATGAGAATTAAATAAAAACTTGATCTAATTAAAGAAAAATCGAAAATATCCCATATATAAACATTAATGAAGCATTAGAATTTGCCGAAATTAAAATCCCATCAAATGATAAAAATTTGATTTATATTTTAAGTTTTCCAACTACTAAGGTAGAAACATGTAACTTGTCAATATTAAAACCAGTAAAAATTAAGAAAGTAATAAATAAAATTAATTTTGAATCAATTATAGAATGTAATGAAGAAATTTATGGCATCTCAAAAAAATGTAAAACATATAACAACTTATCAATTTGTAATAATAATAATATTCAAAACTTAAGAAATGCATCCTGCATCCCAAAGAGTCAGAAAGCTAATTGTACCATCGTCACCAACGAACATGTCCCAGAAGTAAAGAAGTAACTCAATACCAACCATTACCGGCAATACTACAACCATCCCACAAACAAACTATTACATTTGCATGCAGAAGACCAGATGGCAGAAGTCATACACGGGGAGACACAGTTTTAACTATCAACAACCCAGCATTAAGAACTGTTGGCATTGAAGACATTCCGCATCTAAAAACATCAACATCAACTCACGAGGGCGTTCGATTTTAAGGACGGAGGAGTTAACGACGAATAAGTTGAAGCCGCATATTCGCAAGAACGATATGTAAACATCCGCTGGACGCAGCTCAATAAAAGTATTTCGTCTGAATGCTGACACTAATAACGGAACTTACAAAGTATAAACGCATAAATCACATACAATGTTTCCATTCGTCGGACGACGACCACACACAACATAAACATCATAAATTCATCTACATTACGAGTGTCTTCACTTCTGCTGACATCATCAATAATTCGTCAGGATGACCATAATGACTTGCTTGGGATGCCAACGCCACTTACTATTATAAAAGAACCAATGTATCTAGTTTTAAGTTCAGTTCTAATTTTGAATTCATTAAATAAAGAACATCAGAACTCTGCTCTGATGAATATTTTTTAAAAACTATTAATAATATAAAATAGTTTAATTTATACAAGCGCGAAATTTTAATTATACCTTCCAAATTATCTAGTTTGATAATTTTAGTGAGATGTTGAATTGTTGTTCGATGATAAAGATGATGATAAAGATGAGATATGCTGTATATATACAAGTGCGATGAAAGGTGCTGTAGTATCCAATTGCTATGATATTGCATACGTAGCACGATAATGTCTTGAATATACCATCCAAGTTGTAATTGCAGTTACTTGTAGTTAAAACAGTTAGTAGTAGGTGGAATCTGCTTTTCGACCTTGAATGATGTGAAATCTTGAGTGACGTTGTTCGCGAAAATTTCGGTAATGACGAATAAACTGCGTCTAAACCACGTTTTCTGAATTCTGTAGTGTTGTTAAACTGCGTCTAAACCACGTTTTCTGAATTCTGAAGTGTTGTTAAACTGCGTCTAAACCACGTTTTCAATACAATTTCCAATGAACTGTATATTGTTAAGATGAACTGTTTGCCATCCGGCTCGAAGGACCAAAAATGTTGACGCACAAAGTGTAATTGCTTTAATTAGCGCACGAAGTGTAAATTTTGTGGTCTACATTAGTATTTATTAAAAGAAAATCAATTTAGGAGTTCCAATTTTATTTAATATTTATTTTAGCTTTAAGTACGATGTTAACCTTTTAAAGAACCAGACAAGAAGAACACAGGAAATGTCCAATTGCCCAAAAGTCAATTTGACATTCGCTGTGTTGCCCGGAAAAGGTGTGTTCGATGAGAAATAGTATATATTTTTTTATTAGTTTAGTTTATAATTTTATATATAATTTTTGGTACCCAGACACTTACTCGAAAAACATTTGCTCGAAAAACATTTGCTAGAAAAACATTTACTCGAAAAACATTTGCTCGAAGAACATTTGCTAGAAAATGTATAAAAAACAACCCATAAAAATTAACATTTTTCATCTAAATTCTCTAATCGTAGAAATTGATATGGGAGCCCCTCAATCCCGGGCCATTTTTTTTTTATTGTAGGAGAAAATCATCGAAACAGACATTTGACATCAGATGTTAAAATTGAAAATGCTCAGATCAGATCAGACGCTCATGCTCTGAGCAAATAAGAAGCACGAACAATTTATCTTGAGAACTCTTTGACTGCTCTGAACTAATTTATGAAAACGCCAAATGACAGAATATTGTGAAAACTTGTTGTTCTATCTGTATGTTGATATCGACAACAAAAAACACGACATCAATAAAAATACAATTCAGTAAATAAAAATGTAAGTTGAAGTAAGCATAAAACATGTATGTCTCGTTTCATTTGCTGGGTTCATTTGTGCGTGAGCTAAGATTTCTCTCTCTCTCTCCACCACCAAAACCATGCAGCGCAGCCGACTGCGCAGCACACACCGCAGACAGTCCATAAAGGGCGACGAATATCTGATGCCAGTATCGATATTTAAAAAATGTATAAGGGCCTTGCGGCCGAGCCCGGGACCCGATCACTACCAAATTTTCGAAAAAGTATTGTTTATTGGGTATACACATGTGTGTAAAATTTGAAGAAAATCGGGTAAATTTTTTAAAATTTTTGTTTGGGAGCCCCCTGACCCCGCAGCCCGAGGGGCCTTAAAATTTAATAGAAAGTGTTGTCTCCGGAAATACACATGTGTTAAAAATTGATCGCAAGAATCCACGACAGACGACCGACGACCGACCGACGACCGACGACCCACGGGCAAGTGAAGTTAATATAGAGAATTTAAAAACGACATTTGCTCGAAAAACATTTGCTAGAAAAACATTTTCTCGAAAACTAAATAGTCTATGTTTTCATCCTTCTAAAAACAATCGCGAGTAATTTTTGTTCGCGAAACGTGAGTTTTTTTTAAAATTTTTCGGTTATTTATTTTACCAAAAAATTACGTTCGAGCAAATGTTTTTCGAGAAAATTTTTTTCTAGCAAATGTTTTTCTAGAAAATGTCATGGAATCTCTCAGGTCCCTGTTCACTCCAAAAATGTTACAAAAAATTTTGTTCATCGGAGATACAGATGTGTTTAAAATTTTAAGAAAATCGGGCTGATTTTTAAAAAAATTATTTGGGCACCTCTTGGGCCTAAGAGTTCGTTCACTTCAAAAGTTTTACAAAAAGTTTTGTCCATCGGAGGTACACATGTATATAAAATTTGAAGAAAATCGGGTTATTTTTTAAAAAAATTTGTATGGGTCCTTACGACCCCGGGGCAATAGGTCTCCAAAATTGTAAAAAGTGTTGTCCATCGGAGATAAACATGTATATAAAATTTGAAGAAAATTGGGATAATTTTTTAAAAAAAGTTAATGGGGCCTCACGACCCCGGGGCCCGCGGTCTCTAAAATTTTTACAACAATTGTTGTTCATCGGAGATACACATGTATATAAAATTTAACAAAAATCGGGTAAATTTTGTAAAATATACACATGTGTTGAAATTTGAAGAAAATCGGATTAATTTTTAAAAAATTTATATGGGCCTCATGGCCCGGACACTTAAAAAATTTTACAAAAAGTTTTGTCCATTGGAGATAAACATGTGTTTTAAATTTAGAGAAATCGGGCTAATTTAAAAAAAAATGAATGGGCCCACTCTGTCCTCAGGGCCCGTTTACTCCAAAAATTCCACAAAAAGTTTTGTCCATCAGAGATACCCATGTGTTTAAAATTTGAAGAAAATCAAGCTAATTTTTAAAAGATTTATATGGGCACCCCCCCTCGGTCCTCAGCGCCCGTTCACTCCAAAAATTTTACAAAATGTTTTGTCCATCGGAGATACTCATGTACGCATCAAACGCTAAACTATACACAAACAACAAACAAACCCATACAAGCTGCTTTACTTCATCTTGTATGTGTGTGTGTAGTTATGTTTTGCTAATTAATATTAATCCTTTAAAATCCCTTTATCGTTTAATTAATTATTGTGCGTAAAATTAATGCATAAAACCTAGAGGAACTATGCAATATGCAAAAAGGAACAGAATAATTAATAAATTTTCTGTCTTCCAAAATGCTCATTATGCACTTTACACACACATATAATAATAGACAGTTTATTTAACTTTGACGTTTAAAAATTAAGTTTCATATAACATCCTCACCTATGTACATTAGTTATTCTTCATATCTAGTATATTTTACTTCGACTTCTAAAATTTGGGTTCCTTATAATATCTACAATTAAGTACTAATGGCTTATTTTTAAATTCTCTATATTAACTTCGCGTGCACGTGGCTGGCTGGGTGGCTGGCTGGCTGGTCAGATTTTCTGATCAATTTTTAACCCACTTCCCAAAGCCCGATTTTATTGAAATTTTGCACACATGTATATTTCCGGTGACAATTTCTATTAAAATTTGAGGCCCTTCGGACCTCGGGGTCGGGGGGCTCCCATACAAATATTTTACAAAATTTACCCGATTTTTTAAAAAATTTATACAAATGTGTATCTCCGATGAAAAACACTTTTTGTTAAAATTTTGGAGAGATCGGGCCCTGGGTCGGGGGGCACCCATAAAAATTTTATGAAAAAAGTTCCCGATTTTCTTCAAATTTTATACGCATGTGTATCTCCGATGGCCAAAACTTTTTGTAAAATTTTTGGAGCGATCGTGCCCCGGGGTCGGAGGGCTCCCATACAAATTTAAAATAGAAATTACCCGATTTACCGAGAATAAAATGATCTGAGCATTTTCAATTTTAACATCTGATGTCAAATGTCTCTTTCGATGATTTTCTCCTACAATAAAACCAAAAAAAAATGACCCAGGATCGAGGGGCTCCCATATCAATTTCTGCGATTAGAGAATTAAGCGAAAAATTTTAATTTTTATGGGTTGCTTTTTTTTTATAATGTACACACGCTAAAGGGGTTTGCACCCTTATAATGCTTAGCACAGCGTGGACGTTAGGAAATTAGGATAGAAGAAAAAATGAGATGTCTATGCACGCGTGTCTTAAACGACTGCAGATCATACAAATGCGGAAACACAGAATCAGGCAATTAATTCCAAATAACTATCGTGCTGCTAAAGAAGGAATCTCTGAATTGGTTAGTACGTCCGAAGATAGGCTTAATGGTGGACACATGAGCTCGAGTTAAGGCACGGGTATTACGGATGGGTTGGAGAATGGGCGGAATGCATCTAGATATTTCTTTTGAACACCGCTTGTTAATAAAGCGATAAAACGGTGACAGGCAGACATTCCTATGATGTTCAAGCGATTCGATTGTTTTCGTGGTATGTGCATCACCTTGTTATGGTGTCAAGGTTAGAATTTAACGTGCTTAACATACTTTGTTGTTCAAGTTCCACTTGTGACGAAGAGGGGCTTGCAGAAAACGTGAAGTCATATGATAAGCTAAGAGTACTGTCGTCAGCGAAAGAATGGATTGGATTAGAGGTGGTGGAAAGGAGATCATTAATGAAAATCAGAAAGAGTGTCGGAGATAAAACAGAGCCTTGAGGAACACCGGCGTTTATGCGGTGAACATTGGATTTGAATCCGTCCAATACGACCTGGATTGAACGGTCAGAAAGGTAGTTATTAGTCCATTCGAGCAGCGTGTTATTAATTCCATAAGCATTCATTTTCGACAAAAGAGCTTGATGCCAGACTTTGTCAAATGCCTTGGAAATATCGAGTGCAACAACTTTACTTTCACCAAATTTGTGAATAGACTGGTTCCACTTTTCAGTCAGATAAGCCATCAGTTCACCTGTAGAACGTTGCCTACGAAAACCATACTGCTGCTCGCTAAGGATTTCACGTGATTAAAGGTCTTGCATAAGCTTACGATTGATCAGGGTTTCCATGACCTTGGAGAGTATAGATGTTAGCGCAATGGGTCGGTACGAGGAAAGAGATGACGTTTCGCCTTTTTTAGGAACAGTCTGGATAAAGGCTGTTTTCCAATTCCTTGGGACGACTCCAGAAGAATAATAGAAATGGAAAAGTCTGCGCAGTGGTAATGCCAACGTTGAAGAACTGAGGTGTTCCCAGCAGATTTATGAATGTTGAGATCATTTAATACTCTAGCCACTTGACGACTACGAAAGTAAATATGTCCCATAGAGGGCATAGAGGGCGCCGTGACTCAGTGGATAGGAGCATGGACTGCTGAGCAGGGGTTCGAATCCCAGTAACACCAAAGTATTTTTCAAGGTGTCCCACCTCTCGCGAAAGTTTGACAAACGTCCGAGAGTAATAACTTGTCACTGAAAGCTTCTCAATTCGCCGTTCGGATCCGGCATTAAATTGTAGGTCCCTCCATTTGTGTGCAAAAATATGCATGCTCAACACAAATGGTTGCGAGAAGTCAGGCCTTGGACCGCATGGTGGTCTGTCGTGCCGATATTGTAGAGGATTCAACTCTTGCAAGTACAGGCGGCGACAACGCGCTATCTGGCAGCGTAGAGCTAGCTGCGAAATGTAAAGCAAGCAGATTGGACTTGTCTATATAGCTGACAGTTGAAATGTGATTGTGAATGATCGTTGGAATTGAAGACGGGACAGTATTTTTAATTCGTTTCACGAATGACCAAAAATTTTTACTTCCTTTGGGACATTGAAGTATTTTTTGTCTCAGTTTTTGGTCATAGTCGAATTTGGCGCGTTTAAGGTAGGCATTGAAATCATTTCTGACTCGTCTAAATTTGGTTCGGTTTTCCACAGTGAGGTTTTTGACGTGACAACGTCTCACTACAAGGTTTAAGGGAAACATGTTCAAAAACTCAAATGTTAAATGTCACTATTTAAAAGATGTTAGGGAACGTTTTTAACAGATGTTATGTCAAACTTTTAATATCCACTGGGATTTGCTCATGAGGAACTAGAATTTTTTTAACTAAGCAATTTCTCAAGCGATTCGTATGAAATTCGGTATGTAGGACTAAGATGCGACTATAAGACTTGTTCCTATGGAAATTCTGTGATCTGGCCAATAGGGTCTGGAATTTTGTTGACAAAGCAATTTCTCAAGCGATTCGTATGAAATTCGGTATGTAGGACTAAGATGCGACTATAAGACTTATATCTATGGAAATTCTGGAATATTATCATTATGGTCTGGAATTTCTGGAAAAAAGCAATTTTTCAAGCGATTCGCATGAAATTCGGAATGTAGGACTAAGATGCGACTATAAGACTTCTTCCTATGGAAATTCTGGAATATGATCAATATGGTCTGGAATTTATGGAATAAATCAATTTCTCAACCGATTCGCATGAAATTCGGAATTTAGGACTAAGATGCGACTATAAGACTTTTTTCTACGGAAATTTTGGGATATGATCATTATGGTCTGGAATTTCTGGAACAAAGTTATTTCTCAAGCGATTCGTATGAAATTCGGTATGTAGGACTAAGATGCGACTATAAGGCTTCTGCCTATTGCTTCTAGGATATGGATCAATAAGATATCGCCCACAATGTCAAAAAAATTTCACTCCAACCGCGCGGAAATATTACATGCACTAATTTTTTTAACAGCTCTTACTTCTCCTACTTCTAACGACGCAACTGCATTACTGTGTTTGGGCAGTGATATGCAATATCCAATATGCAATGTGCACCTATGAATATTTAAATCCGCTTGTAAATTATTTATTCTGTTGTATGTGATGTGATTGATGATGATGTACGAGTATGTGATTTCAATAACATACAATCAAGCTCATAGCTTGAGCAGAACGAAAAAAACATATGCAGTAGTAGGCTGCGGTCAAGAATTCAGCCGCTGCGCAGTTTATGCTGCATGTTGGTTAAAAATGCACTTTTCAGCCAACGCAGTAAAGAAAAATCGACGGCGCAGTTTACGCAGCTACTTAAAATTGGATGCAAATAGCAAAATGTAAATGTCAAATTGTCGCCGTACAAGCAGACTGTATGTCGGCTTAAAATGTAGCCGCAATTTCGTGCATACCGACTGCTTGCCATTTTTTTGTGCAGCACAAGCTACTTAATTCTTTACCGCAGCCGTAGTGATAGTATAGTCTCTGTTAGTTTCCATCGGTGCTCTGCTATGCTCGTTCTATCATCATTGCATAAAGTGATACAGTGCTCTCGTGTTGGTCGTCTTACAGAAAAACAAATACTACTATAAATTACAAAAAAGAGGCATATAACAATGAAAACCTGCAAACTTCCTTGCAACTGTTTCCTTTTCTTTTCGCTTATCTTATCCTTACTCATGTTTACAGTAACTAGAGTAAATAACTATTCGATCAATTGCAGAAGGGAGAAAACAAACCATGCAAAATAAATTTAATGGTGAATAATTGGCCTGCATGTTTCAAAGCGACGTTCTTAGCATACCATTTCGATGCATTGGTTAGTGCTGCTCACTTCTTTTCTTTTCAAATTTATTTTAAAACTACTAAAATTTTTTATGAGTTGAAACCAAAAGCTGCATTTCTGTGTTTGGGCAGTGATATGCAATATCCAATATGCAATATGCAGCCACTTCACAGTTAGTGGTTATGAACATTAAAATTCGCTTATAAATAATTTATATAGAATGTGATGTGATGATGATGTATGTGATGAGCTACGGTGCAAGTCGTAGCACTGTCATATTTTTTTATAATACTAACGAAAACAGTTTTAGACCTATCTTTGGACGTACCGATCAATTCAAACATTCCTTCTTTAGCCGCTCAAAAATTTTGTGGAATGAATTCCCCGACTCTGTATTTCCACATGTGTATGATATTCACATGATATGATGTCACACGATACAACCTACCCTGCTCTTTTTTATATAACCGAAAGCAAACCTCACGGTTCCTAGTAGCCACTTTGCAGCTTAAATCATACCAAGCATTTTCTTTCGGTTTGATACACTTTGTCCTGGAAGGGATAAATTGTCTCATACCCTCGAGGATTATTTTAGTGATCGTATCAGAAGTGGCATCCACACCACTATTGGCGTTAAGTGGCCAGTTAATGCTTCTAAAGAAATAATTGAGGCCATCCCAGTTGGATTTCTCGTGTAACCATACTTTTCTTTTAGGAGTTTTCTCTTTAACACCAGTGTTACACAAATCGACCCTGAATTCGCACATTAGACGAATTGAACACACACCGATACAATGAGACAAACCGTGGTAAGAAAGAACATGCACTACTTGTCCTGCCTGAGTCCTGCCCACCGGAGCCTTCCGAGCTTAATTTTCTTCACGATGTCGTCATCGCGGTAACGCTCGTAGATCTCATCATTATAGAGTCTCCGGAATCGTCCTTCCTTACAACAATTCTCCGTAAGACTTTTCTCTCGAACGCGGCTAAGAGGTCAGAATGCTTTTCGCTAAGCACCCAAGTCTCCGATCCATATGTAAGTACTGGTATGACTAATTGTCTTATATACCAGCAGCTTGGATGTTATGGGTAAGTTCCTGGATTTGAAGAGTCTTGACAGACTATAGTAGGCTTTGTTGGCTTTAAGCAACAGTGCGCGTATTTCTGGTTTCATGCTGTTCGGCTGCTGCAGTTGACCCGAAATAGTTAAAGGATTGCACTACTTCAAATTCGCGCTCCACTATTTGAATCGAGGGACCAATGTTGGATCTTCTACTCTCAGACCTGGCCACCATGTACTTTGTTTTGCTCTCATTTATGTGCAGCTTCAGATTTCGTGCCTTCTGCTCGATTTGGATGAAAGCTTTCTGTACAGCTCTTCGGTTTCTACAAGCGATAGCAATATCGTCTGCGTAAGCAAGTATGTATCTGAATTGACTTACAGAAAATTGTTCCTCTCGCCGTAACGTCAGAGTCTCGAATCACTTTCTCCACCGCCAAGTTGAAGAGAACGCAGGCCAATCCACCCCCTTGTCGGAGCCGGATATTTTTACTTGGCTTATAACATTGGTCATGGTCAACCTACATAGTTGTGTCAGTTTATTTGGGATGCCGAATTCTCTCATCTTCTATCTACAGGGTGTACCAGAATTCGTGGCACAAACGAATCAGGGTGATAGCGGAGGTCATTTCCAACCAAAATAGCCAAATGAAGTTTTATCGAATTGTTGATGGTTAAAAAGTTATTCCATTTTTCTGATAGTCGGTTAACTTTATGTAGTACATTGTTTTTCCGCCAGAGCTACTTAAAAACCAATCAAAAATTTTGTGAAACAAAAAAACATCACAAATCTATTGTTTTAATTTGACAGAAGATAATAAAATTATAAAAATGACTTTATTGGGAAGGCAGACTCTTCCAGATCGTATTAAAAAATAAACACAAGCCAAAGAACTGTTGGTTTTTTGTAAATTAATTTTTTAGTTAATGCGATTTTACCCAAAAATAAATTTTTAACCATCAACAATTCGATAAAACTTTATTTGGCTATTTTGGTTGGAAATGACCTCCGCTATCACCCTCCTTCGTTTGTGCCACGAATTCTGGTATACCCTGTATATAAAATTTAGTTTTATTTGTATATTTGTTCCTAACTAACTCTGGAATGCCTTGACCAATTTTAACCAAACTTGGTATACATATTAGTTACTATCTAGAATCAAATAAAGGTGGTGGGGGGTAGCACGGTTTTTGGTTGTGGGAGGCGACTGCCATCCCTACCACCGCCAAAAAACCTGCTACCCCCTGCAACATTTTCGGTATCGCCGCGATGAATAGTGTTGGTAGTACACTCCTATGGATAAGTTATGTATCGCCGCAGAGGGGATGATGCCCGATATTAGTGTCGGTTCTATAGTTTTCGGGGTCACTGAGTTGAATGGTGATGGCAAGAAAGCTCTAGAGGGATGAGATATATAACTGAATGAGGGGGGGGTGACCTATATTAGTGTTGATTCCATAGTTTCGGGGTCATTGAATTAAGCCCCCTAGGGGGTTGGGGTCGATAACTGAGGGGGGGGGGGGTGACCGATATTAGTGTCGATTCTATAGTTTTCGGGGTCGCTGAGTTGAATGGTGATGGTAAGAAAGCTCTAGGGAGATTGGATCGATAACTGAGTGGCGGGGTGACCGATATTAGTGTCGATTCAATATTTTTTGGGGTCGCTGAATTGAATGGTGATGGTAAGACAACTCTAGAGGAATGGGGTCAATAACTGAGGGTGGGGTGACCGATATTGGTGTTGATTCTATAGTTTTCGGGGTCGCTGAGTTGAATAGTGATGATAAAACAGCTCGTTGGGGGGTTTGGTCGATAACTGAGTGGTGGGGGGGGGGTGACAGTATTAGTGCCGACTCTATAGTTTTCTGAATCGTCGAGTTGAATGGTAATCTTAATACAGCTTTAGGGTATGGGGTCGATAGCTGTCGAGTGTCGATTCTATGGTTTTCGGGGTAGCTGAGTTGTATGGTGATGGCAAGACAGCTCTACGGGGATGGGGTTGATAACTGAAGGGGGTGACCGATATTAGTGTCGATTCTATAGTAGTCGGGGTCGCTGAAGTGATTGGTGATGGTAAGATAGCTCTAGAAGGATGGGGTAGATAACTGAGGGGGATGACCGTTTAACTGTCCATTCTATAGTTCTCGAGGTCACTGAGATGAATAGTGTTGGTAGGACACTCCAATGGGTGAGTTGTATTCCCGGAGGGGCGAGGGTGACCGATATTAGTGTCGCTCCCATAGTTTTCGGTGTCGTTGAGATGAATAGTGGTGTTTATAATGGTACTCGGCGACAGGTTGGATTTGGGGGTGCGGACATTGGCGCTCCTATATTTTTTTTTTTTAAATCTGCCGTAGAACTGATAAATTCCATTTATCCGCCTGTTTCTCAAGACTATCAAATTTGGAACCGGTGGCGAGAAGGGGCCATTCTTGCTGCTAAAAATGGAGATCCACGAAACAAACAATTAAATACTTGCCATGTTAATAGGCGTAGTCACTACCGGGTGACTGACACGAAGTGTTACCAACTTCAGACTGTCATTGCTGTCAAACCAGTGTTGACAGAGCGCTCAAATTTACACTAATGACAGTTCATTCCATTGTTTACAAGGGTACAAAAGCATTTTAGTGGGAAATATTCAGAAAAAAGTTATCCGCAATGGAATTCAAGCGTAATAGTGTGATTGCTCTATTTTTGGCTGGAAAACCACAGTTTTAACTGGTTAACAAAGTTAAAACAAATGTATGTGAATAAAATAAATCGTTATAACGACACTGGCAGCATTGCAAAACGCCATGGTGGTATCGATACTGATGACTAAGTTAATTATCTAACTGATGAGTTCCTAAACTCAGTTCATTCGTCTGGATTGCCACCAAATCGCTTTTAACTTACAGTTGGATCTTCAATTATTTTACTGCGGAATATCGACTCGCCAAAACTTTGCAACGGCACAAGACTGTGCGTAGAAGAGATGCTGTGGAATATAACTGAAGCGACTATCTTGAAAAAGGACAGTGTGAAACAGTTTTAATCCCACGAATAGCACTCATTTCGACGGATCTACCTTTTAAATTCAGGAGATTGCAATTTCCAGTAAAACTTGCGTTTTTGATGACGATTAATAAGTCGGACAGTTTATTAAGTATTGTGGAGTATAGATTTGAGATTTGAGATAATTTTATTTTGCTTGCTCTGGTGTTTTACCTAAGAAATTGTTCATTCTTTTTGGAGTGATCAGGATCCCAAAGAATTTTTTTTTACAAATTGAACCGAATTCATTCAAACTGCACATTGTGTATCCCGGATTAGAGAATTTACACGAAAAATTTTTATGGGTTGTTTTTTAAAAATAAGTTTTGAATTTGCTCTTGACGGGTATAAGAAACAAATTTAAACACCTTTTTTTAACGATTTTTAATTTTTTTTGTAGATTTGTTTCAGTTGACGGAGCCCACGTAAGGAATAATGCATAAAAAAGTCTTGCAATACTTTGGAAGGAGCCAGAAAGACTGCTGAGCAGTTGAGGAAGTCGTGGAGCGACTTAAAGTAATTACTAAAGCAAGATAATATTCGTTAACGTTTATAAGTTTTGTGCTTTCAAACTAAACAGCAAAAAAAATAAGCTGAAATAAAAGAAGCTGAAAACCGCAGTGGCGTTACCGGCTTAGCCAAAATGAAGCACCTAAGTGCAACGAGTGAATTAAATAATGTTCGAAAAAAATGTTGAGGGGGATGGGCCCGTTTTTGAAATAGGCAATGACAGTACGGACATTGCAAGTGCATATTATAAATTTTAAAAATTATGCTTGCTTTGCCATTCACAATTTGTATAAATGACAGCAAGGGACGACAATTTAATCACCACGGTGTACGATATTGAATTCACCACGGCAGTTTCACTTATTGAACGAGAATCCCTTTTAAGTACCAAGTGAATCGAAAAAAAGCAACCCATAAAAATTAATATTTTTCATGTAAATTCTCTAACATACATATTCTCTAAGATACATATTATGTGTTTAAAATTTGAAGGAAATCGAGCTAATTTTTAAAAAATATACATCGGCACCACTCGGGTCTCAGGGCCCGATCACTCCAAAAATTTTGCAAAAAGTTTTGTCCATAGGAGATACACGTGTATTTAAAATTTGATGAAAGTCGGGTAGTTTTTTAAAAAATTATATGGGCACTACCCGGCCTCACGACCTGTTTACTCTAAAGATTTTACAAACAGTTTTGTCCATCGGAGATACACATGTGTTTAAATTTTGAAGAAATTGGGCTAATTTTTAATATTTTTTTATGGGCACCCCTCGGCCCTCAGGGCCCGTTCAATCCAAAAATTTTAGAAAAAGTTTTGTCATCGGAGATACACATGGTTAAAAATTTCAAAAAAATCGGGCTTATTTTTAAAAAATTTATATGGGCTCCCATCGGGTCTCAAGATACACATGTGTATAAAATTTGAAGAAAATCTAATTAATTATTTTAAAAAATTTGTATGGGGCCTCAGCCCGGGGTCTCCAAAATTTTTACAAAAAATGTTGTCCATCGGAGATACACATGCATATAAAATTTAAAGAAAATCAGGTTAACTTTTTTTAAAATATTTGTATGGGGCCTCACGACCCCGGGGTCCGGGGTCTCCAAAATTTTTACAAAAAGTGTTGTCCATCGGAGATACACATGTATATAAAATTTGAAGAAAATCGGGTTAATTTTTTTAAAAAAAAATTGTGTGGTGCCTTACGACTCCGAGGACCGGGGTACCTCCAACATTTTTACAAAAAGTGTTGTCCATCGAAGATACATATTTGTATAAAATTTGAAGAAAATCGGGTTCATTTTTTTAAAAAGTATGTATGGGGCCTCAGGAACCCAGGGCCCGGGGTCTCCAAAATTTTTACAGAAGTGAAAATCGGGTATGCAATTGTGCAAAATTTCAATGAAATCGGACTTTGGGAAGTGGGTTAAAAATTGATCGCAAGATTCCACGACAAACAAACAAACAAAGAAACACACAGAGGACACGTGAAGTTAATAGATAATTTAAAAATTATAGCAATGTGTGATAGCGAATGTGAAAACAATTTATTCGATTCACTCTTTCGCAGAACCAGAATTGAACCCCAGAATATGTGGAACATGCTTCCTTATATTTTCCGCGTTTTGCAGGCGAAAGACAGTATGTGTAATAGCAAATAGAGGACACACCATTTCACCGGAAAGCATAGTGAATCTATGCTACTCACTGAGGAGATATGGAATGCATTCAGTGGAATGTCTTCCAGAAATTGCAGCGTCCGGTGTCTCGAGCGTGAGAGAAAAAAATATAATATTAAAAATGAAAGTGCCGCCATCACTGAGAGCCTTCCAGTGATCAAATGCCTAACGATAGTCCCGCGGAATGGGTTTGAAATAATTATTGACGTTTGGTTTTAGTCAGCAAGAATCAGAGACTTGCACATGTTAAGGCTAATGAAGTCTTGTTGTTGGTCCATAAAAAAAACATACGTATATACACACATACAGAGTTTCACTTTTATATACATACTAGCTGTCAATCCCGGCGCTACCCGGTACCCGCCGACCACCACCAACAAGACATCGTGTAGGCCCTTAAAAAACTAAAAAAACAGACGTTTCTGGCTGTCCCTCACACCCTACTGACCCAACCAAACTGACCGCCATTTCCAATTTTCCAGATTCCTATTATCATCCCCGCATTAATGCAAACATTTAAAAAAAATGAATCAAATCGGTCGAGCCGTTTAGCCGTGAAATGGTAACAGACATACAGACAGAGTAACTTTCACATTTATAATATTAGTAAGGACTAGAAAAAATAAGGATATAGATTTACATACTTGTTTTTAATGATGTTCCATATGGCAACATGAATGTTTGGCAATCATCGACAATCATAACCTACATTAATGAGTGAAAAAAGCCGCATGGTGAAGGATAGTAGGAACTAATTTTCTGATTATGAAACATGATTTTGATGAAGAGGAAGATCACAAGTTCCAGTTGTAAATTCCAGTAAATTGATAATCTGTATGGATCAAGCTGATAATAAAAACGGATAATGTTGCACCGCAAGTAAACCAACTGTTTGTCGGTTTCTAGCTTCTTTGGTTCTGTAAAGTTTTCAATTAAAACGCAACGTTTGTCATATTTTGTTCCACTGAAAGCTACTGATTGTAGTGTCCTATTTTCAATTATGATTTTATTTCTTTTTTCTGAAAATAAATCCACATAAACCCACACAAATGACTCTTTTCATACAGGAAATGAAATAAGGCAATATGCATTGTTTGTTGCACTAGCGCATGCCTTCGCTTTGTAATGAATACAGATTCCATTTTTACAGTTTCCATTTCGAATTCATCACGACAATACCGTGGATATTATTTTCACCTCAATAGCCTCTATATGTTGTTTTGCAGCATGCACCCGAAGAAAAATACCATAATATCTGATGTGCTGCTTTCGACTTTGACTCACGTCCTGTTCTGTTTCCATGCCGTTGGTGGTGTAGTCGATTATGGGGGTTTGATGGTTGGTCTGGTAGTTAATGGAGTGGTTGGTGGGGTGCGGTAGGTTGATGGTGTGGTGAATGGTTGGTCGATTGGCGGGGTTGGGTGTTTAAAGGGTCCTGGTTGGTCGAATGGGGAAGGGTGGTTGTTCGGAACTAGGACACCTCTAGCACCCCTAGATGGGAATAGATGGTTAATTTTTTTTATATAATTAGCGCACGATTAAAGGGGTTCGCACCCTTATAATGCTCGGCTATATACTTGGCACAGCGTGGGCGTTAAGGAAAAGGAGGAGAAAAGAGGAGATGTCTATGAGCTTGTGTGTTGAATGTCTTGGGATCATAGTGATGTGGAAAGACCGAGCTGGGCAGAGCATTCCACATGCGTCTTGTAACGCTGAAGAACGAATCTCTGAACTTATCCGAAGATGGGCTTGAGGGTAAACTGATGAGCATATAAAGCGCCATGAGTATTGAGGTTGAATTCAAGGAGAGGTGGCATGCAGCTGGCTATTTCTCTTGAGCACCGCTGGTAGAAAAGGCGATAAAACAGTGACAAGCAGGAAACGTTCCTGCGGTGTTTAAGCGAATCTATTGATTTCGCTATGTTTTCATCACCGATTAGATTTAAGATTTGTATTCTATCTAGCTGATGCAAAGTAGTTTTAGGTGTACCAGACCAGAAATGGCAATTGTACTCAAGTTTAGGGCGAATAAAAGCCGTGTATATTGTAGCCAGATCAGAGGGAGTGAAACCGGGCTAGAAAACCTAAACATTTCGCAGCATTTTTGACGACGGTAAATATGTAGTCATTCCAACGAAGCTTGTCGTTAACGCACATACCGAGAATTGCGAGATTTTCAGTTTACTCGATGCAAGTGCCATTCATGGATAATGGCATGGGATTTAGGATTCGCTTAGACGATAGGGGACAGCATTGGGTTTTGGAAGCGTTAAATTCTACTCGATTGATTTCTCTCCATTGTATTATGCTGTCTAGGTCAGAATTTAACGTGCTTAACATACGTAGTTGTTTGAGTTCCACATGAGAAGTGGAGGGACATTCCTCAAACTTATATGAGAACCTGAGAGTGCTGTCGTCGGCGAAAGAGTGAATTGTATTAGTCAAAGTTAAGAGATCATTAATAAAAAAACAACCCATACGCGAGGTCCGAGGGGCCTCAAATTTTAATAGAAAGTATTGTCACCGGAAATATACATGTGTGCAAAATTTCAATAAAATCGAGCTATGGGAAGTGGGCTAAAAATTGATCAGAAAATCTGACCAGCCAGCCAGCCAGCCAACCAGCCAGCCACGTGCACGCGAAGTTAATATAGAGAATTTAAAAATGAGGTAGGGAGTCGGGATCAAAACAGACTTGAACCCGTCAAAAAACTTGAACTGAGTGGTCCAAAAGATAGCTTCTAATCCAATGAAGCAGTTTTTCATCGACTTCATAAGCACGCATTTTAGACAAAAGAGCTTGATGCCAAACTCTGTCAAACGCCTTAGAAATGTAGAAATGCAACAGCTTTGCTTTCTCCAAATTAATGCAAAGACCTGTTCCACTGTTCAGTGAGATATACCATCAAATCACCAGGAGAACGTTGCCCACGAAATTCATACTGCCGGTCACTAAGAATTTCGTTGGTTTCAAGATATTTCTTGAGCTGACAATTGATCAGCGTTTCCATGACCTTGGAAAGAATGGATGTATGTGCTATGGGTCAATACGAAGAAGGAGACGACGGGTCGCCTTTTTTGGGTATGGGCTGGACAAATGCTGTTTTCCAACTTCTCGGGAAGAGTCCAGAAGAATAGGAGAGATGGAAAAGCTTACGCAATGGTAATGCCAGCTTAGAAGAACGCCTCTTCAGAACTAATGGGGAAATACCATCTGGGCCAGCGGATTTGTGAGTGATTTGATCGTTTAAAACTCTAGCAACTGCACGAGTACGGATGAATATCTGTCCCATAGAGTGATCCTGCACCTCAGAGTACGAGGCTGTATTTTTCATTCTTTTCACGAATGACCAAACATTTTTACTACCTTTGGTACATTGTAGTATTTTTTGCCTCAATTTATGGTCGTAGGCGAATTCGACTCGCCGAAGAGGGGCATTGCAATAATTTTTGGCTTTAAAATTTGTTCAGTTTTCCTCAGTAGGGTTTGCTTTGTAAAACCGAAAGCATACCTCTCTAATCCTAGAAGCCGATTTACAACTCGAGTCATACCATCCATCTTCCTTTTTTTTAATAGACTTATTCCTGGAAGGGATAAAGTCTCTCATACCAATAAGGACGATGTTTGTGATTGCATCAGTGGCGGCATCCACGTTGCTATTGCGAAACAATAATAATAATAATATCAATAGGTGACAAACGTTCCGAGAGAAATAACTTTTCACGGGAAGTTTCTCAATTCGCCGTTTGGATCCGTCATTAGATTGTAGGTCCCCTCCATTTGTGTGCAAAAATATACATGCTCAACACAAATGGTTGCGGGAAGCAAGGCCTTGGACTGCAATGGTCTGTCGCGCCGAATATTATATTATTATTTCTCTAACTCATCATCATCATATTTGGCTCTACAACCGGGGTCCAGTCCTGGCCTCCCACAAAAAGTCTCTCCGCCTGTTCCGATTTCGAGCCGATGTCATCCAGTTTGGCATCCCTAAACTCTGGGCGTCCTGGTCTACGCCATCCTTCCAGCGTAGTCTTGGCCGGCCTCGCTGTCGTGTTCCATAAATCCTATCGCAAAGGACTTTCCGAGCAGGATCCTCTTCGCTCATGCAAGCTAGGTGTCCTGCCCACCGGAGCCTACCGAGCTTAATTTTCTTCGCGATGTCGACATCGCGGTAACGCTCGTAGATCTCATCATTATAGAGTCTCCGGAATCGTCCTTCGTCACATACGGGGCCAACAATTCTCCGTAAACTTTTCTCTCAAACGCGGCTAAGAGGTCAGAATGCTTTTTGCTAAGCACCCAAGTCTCGGATCCATATATAAGTACTGGTATGACCATTGTCTTAAATATCAGCAACTTGGATGTTATGGTTATGTTCCTGGATTTGAAGAGTCTTGACAAGCTATAGTAGGCTTTGTTGGCTTTAAGCAACCGTGCGCGTATTTCTGGTTCCATGCTGTTATTGTCTGCTACCGTTGACCCGAGATAGTTAAAGGATTGCACTACTTCAAATTCGCGCTCCACTATTTGAATTGAGGGACCAATGTTAGATCTTCTACTCGCAGACGTGGCCACCATGTTTTGCTCTCATTTATGTGCAGCCCCAGATTTCGTGCCGCCTGCTCTATCTGGATGAAAGCTTCCTGTACAGCTCTTTGGTTTCTACCAACAATGTCAATATCGTCTGCCTAAGCCAGTATCTGAATGGACTTAAAGAGGCCCTTACGTCAGAGTCTCGGATCACTTTCTCCAACGCCAGGTTGAAGAGGACGCAGGCCAGTCCATCCCCTTGTCGGAGCCCGTTATAGATGTTGAAAGGATTGATAGATCCGGATATATTTACTTGGCTTATAACATTAGACATTTTCAACCTACATAGTCGTGTCAGTTTATTTGTGATGGGATAAAGTTCTACTCTGGCTATGCTATCATAGGCGGCTTTAAAGTCTATAAAAAGATGGTGTAGTGAGTTTTGAAACTCTAGACATTTTTCCTGCCTAAGGGTGTAAATCTGATCAGTTGCTGATTTGCCTGGGATGAAGCCACACTGGTATGGACCAATGATGACTTTGGCGTATGGGGCTCTCCTGTCTTGAAGGATAGAGTAGAAAATTTATACTCGGTACTCAACAACGTTATACCACGATAATTGCTACATTTTGTGATATCTCCCTTCTTATGTATGGGGCACAGGATGCCTCTTCGCCAATCTTCTGGCATAACTTCTTCTTCCCATACTTGCACTATTATTTCATGAATTGCTTGGTGTAATGTGGGGCCCCCTATTTTTATCAGCTCCGCTGGGATCCCATCAGATCCCTGGGCCTTATTATTTTTGAGCCGATTTATCGCTCGGCTAAATTCGACTATGCTTGGTGGCGGCAGCATAGTAGGATATTCAGTCATTGGTGGAGCCTCCAATTCCTCAGTTAGCTGGCCATTTAGCAACTCATGAAAGTGCTCTTCCCATCGCTCTATGATGCCTTTAAGATCGGCGATCAGATTACCCTCTTTGTCCTTGCATTATGTGCAACGCGGTGTATATTGCGTCATACTGCGGACCCTTTGGTAGAACTTCCACGCCAGTTGCGGTTCTTGCTCTCTGTACGGTTCCGGTTCACGGACGAGATTCTTCTCCCAGGCTGCTTTCTTTCGCCGGTGAACTGTTTTTTCATATCTTCTGAGCTCTTTATTTTCCTCTTCGCGTGCCCGCGTTCTATGAGATTGTTGTATTGCTCGGTACGCAACATTCTTACGTTCAGTCGCTATCTTACATTCGTCATCGAACCAGTCGTTCCGATCTCTACGACTACTGCCTAAGATGGAGTCAGCAGTACTAATGACAATATTTTTAAGGCGTGTCCATTTCTCTTCTACCCCCGACATCTCAGCCCCAGGACTTACTCTCCCTGCATTTAGGGCGAGTCCTATCGCTTGACCGTAGTTGTTTCTGGTCTCTTCATTGCTTCCGTGATAATGCAATCCGCGCTCGGAGCACCATACAAACAAGATAGTGGTCCGAGTCGACGTTGGCACCTCGGTACGTTCGTACCGTCATCAGGTTCGGGTTGTGGCGGCGGTCTATCAACACGTGGTCTATCTGGTTGCGAGTGGCTCCATCGGGAAATACCCAGGTGGCTTTGTGGATATTTTTACGCGCAAACCTTGTACTCGCGACGACCAAATTATTGCTTGCTGCCATCTCTATGACTCGTTGTCCAATGTCATTAGTGTTCTCGTGTAAGCTATGGGTGCCAATGTACTGCCTGAATATTGGGTCCCTACCTATTTTAGCATTCATTTCCCCCAGAATAATTTTTACATTATATTGAGGGCAGGCATCGAGTTCCCGTCCGGCTGATTCAAAGAATTCTTCTTTTTCATCATCTGGGAAATTCTCTGTAGGTGCGTGAACGTTTATGAGGCTTATGTTTTTAAATTTGCCCCGCACGAGAAGGGTGCATAGCCGTTCATTTACTGCATTAAAGCCGATAACGGTGGGTTTCATTCTTTTGCTGACTAGAAACCCCACCCCGTGCACATGTCCTCTGTCCACCGCATCTCCTGAATTGATGTTAAGTCAGCATTATATTTGGACAGGGTATCGGTTAGCTGCTGTGCAGTTCGAGCTCTATACAGTGAGCGTACGTTCCATGAGAAAATTCTTAAATCGTCTAGCAGTTTTCGTTGCCGTGGTCATCGTCGTTCATCAATGTATCCGAGGCTGATTTTAGGTTCCGTAATAATAATTTTTACAGGCGAGGTTATTGGGCTCGCGCCAACTTTACTTTGAAGGGACTAGCCCGATCATTCAGCTTTTCCTGCATTGGAGGAAAATTACCAGCGGCCACGTCGTGGAGGTTTGATCGCATTTCCACCAGAGATAGTTACGGCCACCTGCAATCCTAGAGCATTCTGTGTTATTCCCCCTATTTCTGCTGATGGCTGACCGCCTATTTCTCTTACTACGTGGTTTATTACCGAGAAGTTTGCTGATACAACACAATGGTCTGACGAGCCTTGGGCGATAATACATTGACGGAGTATTTATCAGGACGAGGGTTAATGAACAAGTCAAGGGTGTTTGCGAAATGATTTGCAATGTCAGGTATTCGTGTATGCTCATTTACAAGCTGAGTAAGGTAATTTAACTCAGCGAATAACTCAACACATCACCTTCGGGTGTTATCTGGCCAGAATTGCGAAGCCGCTCAGAATTGTGTACATTGAAATGGCCCGCAATAACGATTTCATTTTTTCGATGTTTTGTGACAATTCTCAAGATTGAATCAAATAGTGAATCAAACTCGCTCTGAGTTGAAACACTGTCTAAGTGGGGGCTCCTGGAAAGGAAACAGTAGTCGATGTTGCGCTCTTGTACCTTTACGTTGCGCCAAATGAAATTTGAATTCCGGATTGGAACTTTGGCTAAATTGAGGCAAAAGCCGAAACGCAACATCACTACCTGAGTTTCACTCAGTGCCAGAATTTCTGGCCTGTGGACATGTACATAATTAAACACAGCGAAAGAATTCGTTATCAGCCCACGTATGATGCTGAGATCCACTCTGAAATCACACATAACTACAAAAAACAAACACACAAAACACAACTTACCGCTTCTTTTAACCGAATTGAGGGAAGTGGATGTCTCAAAATAGAATATTAACAAAAATTGTCGCCAGTGTTATGCCTTCACGACAAAATGAGTTAGATCACCAGAAGAAACAAACACTCACAATCCGTTATTCTAATTGCTAAAGATCATTAAACAACTGCATGCAAAACATACGACAGTTATGTTTCACCAAGTTATTTAGCTGCGCTCTTGAGGATGGGGTACAGGGAAACCATAAACTGCACTTTGCACTTTTTGACCGAGGGACCGCGCGAGCCGTTGTTAAAACAACAGCCCTTTTTTGCGTTTCTAGTCTATGTAACGTGGGTTAGCAACCTGCGGTACTGAAAAATGCCCGCTACTGAAACCAACACAACGCCTCGGATAAGTAAAAATCAAATAACGACGAATTTTGGCTATTGTACCTGGACTGAGATTGGTTTCTGGAATGTGAGGACGCTCCTTGACTAAGGGAGTGAAGGACCTCAAAATGCCAGATTTCTTCAACTGGAACGTGAGTTTCTTCGATATAATTTGGGCATACTGGGAGTGACTGAAGTAAGATGGTTCGATGCGGGAGAGTACCAATCCCCAACGTGTAACACTGTGCTATTCTATTCCGGCAAACCCTCCGGCAGTCCCCGTGAATCTGGAGTGGGTCTGCTGCTAACGCCAACAGCACGCATAGGCCTTATTTCCTGGCACCCACATGGTGATAGGATCATATCGGCCAGATTTCGGACTAGAGTACGGCGCGTCACGATCATACAGTGTTACTCCCCAACGAATCCTCCGACTAATGAAAAAGACAACTTCTGCAATCAGCTAAGCGCTGTTTTCAACGCAACACCGAGTGGAGATATCGTCATCGTAATAAGGGACTTGAATGCCAAAGTAGGCAACGACAATGAAGGACTCAAACATGTTTTTGGGAAGCACGGTCTCGGCGAACGAAATGACAATGGTGTAAGATTTGTTAATTTCTGCAACACCACCTTTTCATAGGAGGCACCATGTTTGAGCATAAGACCTGCCACAAGGTCAGCTGGGTGTCAAGTTACAGGCAATCATCATCCGTTTTAGGAGCTGTCTTTTAGACGTCCGAAACAGACGAGGAGCCGACATGAGTATGGTACGGGATCATCACCTTATGGTAGCTACTGTCCAGTTACGTACTGCATCAGTTCAAAGAATCCGCAATATCATCCGAATGCCTAGGTATAACATCGACCGGCTAAAGATCCCCTCAGTACGCCAACAATTAAGGGATAATTTATCGCAAGGAGTGGAAGCAATCAACAGCTCACTGCCGACAACCATCCAAGAACATTGGAAGGTTGTGAAAAATGTTTTCACATCTGGAGGGGAAAGTATTGTTGGTAGAAGCCAGGCAAGGCACAGCACGTAGCTTACCGAAGATACCTGGAGGCGGATTGAAGAACGTAAGCTACTTAAAGCTCGTATTGTAGATACCCCAGCAGCAGAGAGGAACGAGCCCTGTATCGAAGCAAAATGAGAGAAGTGCAGCGTAGTGTAAGACGTGACAAACGTAATTATATTAACAACCTGGCTTCCGAAGCAGAGGAAACATGGAGCAGGTGCGATGGCAGAACCGTTTACAGAATCACCAAAGAGCTGACAGGAGGTCACCGCTCTAGCCAACGTCCTATGAAAGGCCTAGATGGTGCCGTACTCGTTTCAGATGGGGACCAGCTCAAGCGATGGAAGAAGCATTTCTCTAGGGTCCTTAATCGTGTATTCGCCAGCGATATGCCAAATCAAACGGAGCTGCCGGAAGAAACAATTTCCCGAATTCGCACGTCAACTCCCAGTAAAGATGAGATCGCTAGCGCGATCAACGCACTGAAGAACAACAAGTTGGTAGGACTAGATGTTATACCCGCAGAGCTTCTGCGTGCAGCTCCAACGACATCAGCAGAGCTTTTATATCCTCTTGTATAGAGAGCTTGGGAGGCAGATAGTTTCCCCGATGAGTGGAAGAAGGGAATGATTGTCAAACTCCCTAAAAAGGTAGTCTTATGGAGTGCGAAAACTGGAGAGGCATTTGCGTTCTTCCTGCAGTTGCAAATGTAATAGCCAAAGTAGTGCTCAATCGAATAAAGGAACATCTGGAAGATACACTCGATGCCGAACAAGCAGGTTTCCACGCTGGATCCTCCTGTGTAGACCATATAAACACCCTGCGGATTTTATTAAACAGTGCGTTGAATTCCGGTCACCACTGCACCTGCTGTTCATCGATTTTGAGAAGGCGTTTGACGTTGCATTCTACCGCCGATACTTTTTTTGTTGGTGATTAGCGATGTAATTCGCGCAGCTTTATCTACTGCAAACAGAGGAATTCGTTGGACTCTTACATCTCAACTCAAACATCTGGACTACGCTGACGACGTTTGTTTACTATCACACAGGATTATGGAGCTGCACCAAATGACAACATATGTGGAAAGGGAGGCAAATGTTGCGGGTTTAAAGATTAATACTGCCAAAACCTCAACCTCGGCACTAACTCAGTAACTCAAGCTAACATTGCTAGACAGCCGGATTCCATGACATTTTCTAGAAAAACATTTGCTAGAAAAACATTTTCTCGAAAAACATTTGCTCGAAAACATTTTCTCGAAAAACATTTGCTCGAACGTAATTTTTTGGTAAAATAAATAACCGAAAAATTTTAAAAAAAACTCACGTTTCGCGAACAAAAATTACTCGCGATAGTTTTTAGAAGGATGAAAACATAGACTATTTAGTTTTCGAGAAAATGTTTTTCTAGCAAATGTTCTTCGAGCAAATGTTTTTCGAGAAAATGTTTTTCTAGCAAATGTTTTTCGAGCAAATGTTTTTCGAGTAAGTGTCTGGGTACCAATATAAATATAGTACACAATGTTTTTAGTTTCACCTTTAAGAGCAAGAATAAATAAATTCTTAGGTCAACCCATCCCAGAGAAAGCAAAATAAAGTTGTCCGCAGTAAACTTAATAAACTATCCGACTTATTGATCGTCATCGAAAACGCAGGTTTTACTGGAAATTGCAATCTCTTAAATTTAAAAGGTAGATCCGTTGAAATTAGTGCTATTCGTGGGATAAAAACTGTTTCACACTGTCCTTTTCAAGATAGTCGCTTCAATTATATTCCCCAGCATCTCTTCTATTCAAAGTCTTGTGCCGTTGCAAAGTTTTGGCGAATCTAGATTCCGTAGTAAAATAATTCGAGATTGCTCTGTACGATGTGGTGGCAATCCAGACGAATCAAGTGAGTTTAGGAACTCAGTTAGATAATTAACTTCCTCATGAATATCTACAACGGTATCGATACTCATATATTTAGTGACTGTGCCTATTAACATGACAAGTATTTGATTGTTTATTTCATGGGAGTCTTAATTTTTAGCATCATGAATGGCCCATTCTCGCAACCGGTTCAAAATGTGATAGTTTTGAGAAACGCTACTAATCTACCTTATCCAATTTGAGGTAGGGGCAACAATGTCCTCACCCCCAAATTCGTCGCGAAATGGTCGCCGAGTACCATTGTAAACACCACTATTAATCTTAGCGATCCAGAAAACTATGGGATCGACACTATTATCGGTCACCCTCCCCCCTCCGAGGAGACAACTCACCCATAGGAGTTTCCTACCAGCACTATTCCTCTCAGTGACCCCAAAAGCTATAGAATGGACAGTGAATCGGTCATCCCCCTCAGTTATCGACCCCATCCCCCTAGACCAGTCTTACAATCACCATTCAACTCAGCGACCCCGAAAACTATAGAATCGACACTAATATCGGTCACCCCCCCCCCATTTATCGACCCTATACTCCTAGCGCTGTTGTACCATCACCACTCAACGCAGCGACCCCGAAAACCACAGAATCGACAATAATATCGGTCACCCCCCACACACCCACTAAGTTATCACCCCATTCCCATAGAGCTGTCTTACCATCACCATTCAACTCAGCGATCCCGAAAACCATAGAATCAACACTAATATCGGTCACCCCTCCCCCCTCAGTTATCGACTCCATCCAAATATAGCTATCTTACCATCACCATTAAATTCAGCAACCTCGAAAACTATAGAATCGACACTAATACAGTCACTCCCCCCTCAGTTATCGACCCCATCCCCCTAGAGCGGTCTTACCATCACTATTCAACTCAGCGACCCCGAAAACCACAGCATTAACACTAATATCGAACCCCCCCCCAACTCCCATCAAATCATTTATTGACCACATCCCCCAGAATGGTCTTGCCACCATTCAACTCAGCGACCCGAAAAAAACAATATCAATCACCCACCCTCCTGCGGGGATTCATAACTCACCTAAAATAAAAACAACCCATAAAAATTAAAATTTGTCATGTAAAGATAGGTATGTGTTTAAAATTTGAAGAAAATCGGGCCTATTTTTAAAAAATTTACATGGACATCACACGGGTCTCAGGGACCGATCACTCCAACAAATTTACAAAAACGTTTGTCCGTCAGTGATATACACTTGGATAATTCCTAATTACGAAATTAGATGCCACATTAATGATATTATCTGGTCCTGGGGTCTTGTTATTGCCTACTTCGCTGCGAACACTCACTGTAAGTGAAACGCGCTATAACTTTTGTTCTTGGTATATGGTATTGTATTTCATCATTATAACAACTGTGTATTTTTGAAATTGTTTTTTAAATACCGATTCAAAATAACATATACATATATATATATTTATAAACTCTTCGTACAAAATTCAGCAATCGATAAGACATGCATACATAATACTCACAGAAACATGCTCGTGTAAGACCCACAGACACAGATTTTAGAATGCAGCTATTTTCTATCGTCGTCCTGCAAAAAGTTCACGGACTTCTATTGTTACAGATGCAATTGGAGAAGTTAGCAGAAGTAATATAATTATTCCAACCGAGAGCAAATTTGAAAGCAAAAATACGTTTAATGTATTAGTGTATCCTAATTCAAGTGTGTTCATAAAGGCTTGACATTTGGATTTATCGCAGATGCGCTTGAATATAAGATGTTGAACACACAACTCATACTATGTGCCATTTTTATTTTCCAAAAAACACATTTTTTAAGGTTTCTTAAGAAGTTTTTATTTGTTATAAAAATAAAATTTTATTTCGTAGTCGTACCTTCTTTGTCATATTTGCACTATCATAGTTTATGAATATGTAATGGTATAGGGCAAAGGTAAAAAACAATGGCCCTATCTTCCGCAACATTAAATGAACTGGAATCTTGCACATATTAAATTATTTAACAGAAGACTTAAGTTTTAGTTCATGTTGTGCGGTAGAAGAAGGAATCTTTGTATTGGTCGGTACGTCAGAAGGTGGGCCTAATGGCAAACTGGATTCAGTTGTTGTTGTTTTTGACCTTTTAAACATAGAATAAAATTTGTGAAAACCTTAAAACAGTTGAGAAAATTTCTTATATTCTTTAGACGAATACATTAAACTTGATAAAAACCAATAAGACTATTCAAACTATTATTGTTAATTCAATCTTGTATGTTGTATCTTATTACAAAAATAAGGTATATCTAAGCATTTTTATTTTTTGTAATATCACCCTGCATGTAACATGTTGCAGATTGCATAGATGTGTAGCTGTACTATAACTACATATAAAATACTAGCATTTTTAAACTTCGTTTGTGGACTCATCGAGTGAGTTTACTTTTAGAAAAGCGTAAAGAAAGTTTTCCCTCGACCAATTTGTCGTTGGATATACTCAAGCGTTTTAAAGCCTTTGGCAAAGTACAGTTGTACGTTAAGGGTTTACAAACCCATTTATCTTCAGGTATCTACCTCTATAAAGTGAACCTAAGAACAGAGATTATAGTTTCAGAATTAAGAATATACTCCTTGAAAAATATATATCATATATCATTTCTATATCATTTCTGAAAATTCGTAAAAACTACAACTTGGATGTTAACCTTGAGATTCATGATCATCATCATCATGTGTCTGATGCGGATGACAATGAAAGTTTTTGATTCCTGTGCTGTGGTAGTAGAGGTGCCCGAGGTGGTGTAGGTGGTGTTAGTTTAAAAATCACAACATGGAAATGTTGTTATTTTATACTCACTTAGAAGTAAATTATGGGCATAAGCATGCTATAATTTTATGATTCACTATTAAACTATTTTCAAAGCTAGCCAAATTTAATTGGATTGACTTTTAGTTCATTGGATTGGATTGTTGGATTGGAGTTTAGTTCAGAAGAACCAAAGTTAACAGTTAAACAGTTTTATATAAAAATTGTTAAAATTTACCTTACATTAAACAGAAGTTAAGTTTCTTAACATAAGGTTGAGCTCGCGGCAAGTGTACAAGTGTAAGCTCTCTAGCTATATATTTTAGTTAGGGCCGTTATCTACTCTAAAATATTAATTTAAAAAAACAGCCTTTACCAACAAAACTGTGCAAAACCAGTAAGTAATTCACATAGCAATGAAATTGTGCAGGATTGAAGAGAGTATTGTTGGGCAACCCTAGAAATTAAAAATAATCAATTTTACAACGCTAAGAAAATATGTGGAATAACGCAGAATTACGAGGGGTGCCGTAAATGTTTTAATAAAATGGTAATACTAGTGTTTTCCGATGCAAATCTCTATATCAGTCAAAAATTTTAACATTTTTGGAGGTTATGTTTCTTAAAAGTAAGCAACATTGTTTTTTATTTACTTGATTTTATTTCAGTGAAAAAATGGATTATTGAAAGGGGCTTACAAAACAACAGTGCTTCGAATCACTTCATTCGACTATTGGCGACGACCTACTTGGCTACTGTTTATAATTGGTACAATGCATTTAAACGTGAACGACGTTCACTCAAAGATGAGCCTCGTGAAGGTCGTCCAAAAGCAGCTGTTGTGCCAGAAAACATCTATGCTGTGAGTAAACTGATAGAAGAGGATCGTCATGTGAATTTTCGGGAAATAGGCATTAGTAACACCAACGTATATACGATATTACATGAACATTTAAAGGTGCGGAAGCTATGTGGACGTTGGATTCCACATTTTTTGACAGACGCACAAAAACAGGTTCGTGTCGATTGGTGCCGCTCAATGCTTGAAAAATTCGTTAAAGGTACTACTTCCAAAAACGTATACAAGATCGTGACAGGTCGGATCGTTGGGAAGCAAATGGGCGTGTTTCTTCACGAAACCCGGTCATGTGGCTACTGTGGCAGTGACAGTGACAGTCAATTCAGCTTGGTATACGACCTGAGGAATTGAGAGAAAACAACCCAAAAATGGCGAATCATTTTACATCACGATAATGCGAGCACAATCACATCAAACAAGCGAGTATTTGAGCACTCAAACGATCGAACTGATGGGTCATCTGCATTACAGCCCCGACTCGGCACCCAATGACTTCTTCTTGTTCCCAACAATCAATGATAAGATGCGTGGACAACGATTTTTATCGCCTGAAGAAGCGGTTGAAGCGTTCAAAAACCATGTTTTGGCGCTATCATCTTGGGACTGGAAAAAGTGTTATGATAAATGGTTTGAGCGTATGCATAAGTGTATAAGTAGATCTCAAAGGCGAATATTTTGAAAAGCAATAAAGCAATTTTTGATGAAAAATTTTAATTTTTTATTACTTTTTCTATAAACTTTTACGGCACGGCCGTAATCTACTAACAGTTAATTAACAAACATGCTAGCTTATAAAAATACATTTTTAATTTTAAACGTTTAAAACGAGTATTGTGCGTAGTAGATTGCTTTGATCTGAAACAAATTTCAAGCTCGCGCAGACAGACATACACGAAAGAGAGCTAATAAAAACGTTTTAAAATACAACAGATTTGCGCACACCGACTTCAAATCCCCCAGAACTAGGGAAGTCACTTCTAGTTTGTTTGGATTTGCTAAATAAGCCACGATGTGCTCCTATATACCAGCAGCAAACATATCCGTGGTTCTGTAGTCCACCATGCACAGGAATGCAGCTTTGTCAGGACGAATGAAGACCAAGCCAGAAATAATAATGTTTTACAATAAAATAAAGGAGTGTCCACACCACCGCAGATGGACAAAATTTTGTCCCAGTACTCCTTAAAACGGGGCAAGTTTACGATGTCATTTGGCGATGTTTTATAATATTCTGGACACGGCCGCCCTTGCTGCGTTTATATTTCCCATTAGTTCCTGAAGAGGTGTTCTTCAATATCGATCGATATCTCAATTTGGATTAGAAG
This sequence comes from Nephrocerus scutellatus, assembly GCA_947095585.1. Taxonomy (NCBI): domain Eukaryota; kingdom Metazoa; phylum Arthropoda; class Insecta; order Diptera; family Pipunculidae; genus Nephrocerus; species Nephrocerus scutellatus. Next base: position 35,312,138 of record OX352761.1, read on the forward strand.
CGTTCTCTTGCTCAATACCGCAAAACTGCTCAATACAAGTTGGTTTGGACGGTTTCAAATCTCACATCTCAAATTCATCACATAAATGTTGGCGTTCCCCAGCGCTCTGTTTTGTCTCTTCATCTCTCTGTCAATCTTTTTCATTTTTATTCATGATCTCTTTTCCATTAGTTCTAATTCAATCCAATCTTTCGCTGATGACAGCACTCTTAGCTTTTCCTTTAAGTTTAAGGAACGTCCTTCCCATTCTCATGTGGAACTGAAACAACTACGTATGTGAAGCACGTTAAAGTCTAACCTGGACAGCATAAAAAAAGGGGGAGAACGCTTCCAAAACCCAATGCTGTCTCCTGTCGCCTAAGCAAATCCTAAAACTACAGCCATGATCCATTAATAGCCTTGCATCGAGAAAACTCGCAATTCTCGGTAAATGGGTTAACGACAGTACAAGAAATATTTCACTACCTCTGATCTGAAACAAATTTTATATCTGGTCAGATGCATCTAAGACTACGTTGCATCTGCCAAATAGAATACAAAACCGAGCTATAAAACTTATCGGTGAAGAAAAAATTGCGAAGTCAATAGATTCGCAGAAACGTGTCATACTTGTCACTGTTTTATCGCTGCTATCACGGTGTTGAAGAGAAGTAACCATTTGCATGCCACCTCTCAATGGATTCAACCGAAATACTTGTTGCGCCGGGGGTTCGCGGTTCAAATCCCAGTAACACCAAAAGTGTTTTTCACGGCGTCCCACCTCTCGCGAATAGGTGACAAACGTTCCGAGAGTAATAACTTGTCACGGAAAGCTTCTTAAATTCGCCGTTTGGATCTGGCCTTAAATTTAAGGTCCCTTCCATTTGTATCCAAAAATATAGATGCGCAATAAAAATGGTCCGGAGAAGCTAGGCTTTGGATGGTCTATCGCGCCAAGTATTATTATTATGGGATTTCTCAAATTTTCATTAACAGTTCTTAACAGTTCATTAAGAGAATTTGAGAAATTCCCATGCATTTCTTAGTTTTCTATTTAATTTTATTTCTTTGCTTTTGGAAAATGTGTACCTATTAACAGGTGATAAATATTTCCGGGTAACAAATTTCCATCGGTAAATAAATCGGTAAAAACGTTTGCAAAAAAGTGGCGTTAATGAAATGATTTGAAGTGTGTAACAATAGATATAGAAGAGCCAAGTTTGTTTGCTTACAAATCTCTAATCCTAAACCCTCTACAATGATGAACACCTGATGAAAATCGATCCAGCAGGATTTTAATCAGGTGTTCATCACTGTACAAGGCTTATTTCCCCGAATATTATAGGCTACATTTAAAATGTTTGATGTTGTTATGAGTCTGGGGGGTCTGTATGTGTAGGTGGTCTAGGAGGTCAGTGAGGATGCAGAGTAATTGTGGTTTAGGTTTGTGTGGTAGAGGGTTGGCCGGGTAACGCCAGGTATTTCAGCTATTTATAAGATACAAGCCTTCCCGAATGAACCATCTTGTTGTCTATGATCGGACGAGAATCAATGTACTCCGCGTAGTAGGTCGTTGGCGAAATTCTAAAAGTCGTAGGAGTAAGTCAACCCGTTGGCGGGTGTGTGATTGGTTTGTACGGGGATTGGGGTTATTGTGGGTTAGTGTGATTTGCACAGAGGGGTGGGTGTTTGTTTGGTTGTGTGGTCGGCTGGGAGTTCTTGAGGTTTAGTGAAATTTGCACTAGGGGCTTCCAGTTAATATTATAACATAGTATAGGCTGAACATAAATGCAAATTAAATAAAAATACAATTTTTCATGTAATTCTCTAATAGGAGATGGGTATGTGTTAAAATTTGAAGAAAATCGAGCTAGTTTTTAAAAAATTTATATGGGCACCCCTCGGACCTCAGGGTCGCACTCCAAAAACTTTACAAAAAATGTTGTCCATCGGAGTTACACACGTATATAAAATTTTAAAAAAATCGGGTTAAGTTTTTTAAAAAAACCTCCAAACCCTGTCTTCCCGGGGTCTCCAATTTTTTTACAAAAAGTGTTGTCTATCGGAGATACACATGTGTATTAAATTTGAAGAAAATCGGGATAATTTTTTTAAAAAAAGTTATGGGGCCCCACGAACCCGGGCCCGGGGTCTCCAAAATTTTTACAAAAAGTGTTGTATATCAGAGATACACATGTGTATAAAATTTGAAGAAAATCGAGTAAAATTTTGTAAAATATTTGTAGGGAAGCCCACCGACCCCGCGGACCGAGGGTCCTAAAATTTTAATAGAAAGTGTTGTCATCGGAGATATGCACGTGTGCAAAATTTCAATAAAATAGGACTTTGGGAAGTGGGTCAAAAATTGATCGCAAGATTCCATGACACACAAACAAACCCACAAACACCTGGGCAAGTGAAGTTAATATAGAGAATTTAATAAGTGGTAAAGTAGAGTTCCTAATATTATTTACATTATTATTAGGCATTACTCAAGTTTAACCGATTAAAATATAGTTTCACTAAATAAACATGAAATGTAAAATTAATTTGATGATTTGGTAGACTATACTAGTTAAAATTCCGTACTCTACATCAGCGTTTATCGAATATAAAAAAAATTATGAAAATTAACTTTTAAGCTAGAGCATCTAATATCCGGACATTGGTTATCCGGATGTTCGGTTATTCGAGACATGCGCAGAACGTATCGTTAGTTAAAATTTAGACCTTGTCACTCTACTCTATTTTTAGTAAACAAACAAAATATATTTATGTAATTTGAAAGTTATATAAAAAGATTTTTTATTCATCAAAACTTAATTAAACCGCATTGGTATTGTTGATCAAAACTAAAAGCGATGGAGAGCATTACTCGTATTTCTTCTTGAATTCAAAAACAAGTAAATGTAAAAAAACAACCCATAAATATTTTCTAGTAACCAAAAAAGTAAACTGAACTCCACTATAAATGCTGAAAAATAAAAACACATGAAAAGCACTGCGTGATCTGTGATTAAAAATAAAAACAACCGCAAATCGTAAAGCAGCGCTCCACACAGCACATACAGCAAACACAGTCATTATATTATGGAGTACACCATCATTATTGTCTTGTAGCCACCCTACTGCAGGGTTCGATCAATACCAAATTTTAATAGAAAGTGTTTTCACCGGAATACACATGTGTGCAAAGTTTCAATAAAATCGGGCTTTAGGAATTGGGTTAAAAATTGATCACAAGATTCCACCACCGAACGAACGACCGACATAACGAACTACAGACAGATCCATGCCGACGTGAAGTTAATATAGATAATTTAAAAAAAAATCGTTTTTTGGGTACAAACTTTTATGTGTACGTCAACAGACGCCACATGCGTCACACACGTCATACGCGTCACACGCGCACAAAATTTCATCACTAGAAGACGAGTGAAAGGTTAAAAAAGACCTAAAAGAAGTGAAACCACTATTCCACGTATCACACGCGCCACATGCGACTAGCTATATGGTGGATCTCAAAAAGGCCAATAACTGAGCTGCTTACAAAATTTCAGCTCTCTAGGTCGTGTGAAAGGTTAATAAAAAGGTCTTAAAAAACCGAGGGGGACTATTTCAAAGATCAACGCACTTTCCACGCAACACGCGTTACACATGAGTTCTCAGAAACGCCTTAAGAGACTAAACTACTCACAAAATTTTAACTCCTTAGGATGGGTGGAAGGTGGTAAAAAAAAGATAGGGCCTATTTCACAAATTAATCCATTTTCAACGCTTCATACATGCCAAACGCGACACGTGGGATCTCAGAACTGGTACTTGACACTAAGCTGCTCACAGCTTAGTCAGCTTTCTAGGTCGTGTTGAAGGTGATTAAAAAGGACCCTAATTAAGTCAACGCAAAAAGGCCTATTTCAAAAATTAACTCACTTACCACGCATTACACGTGCCACACGCTAATTGCACTGAGTTCCTCACAAAATCTCAACTCTCTAGGTCGCGTAAAGGTGGTTAAAAAGAATCATGTCAAAGAAACAGACAAACAGACAAAGATAAGTTAAAAAATAAAAGCTTTTAACTACCGTTCTGTCATAGACTAGTATGAAAACTCAATGTAGTCTTTATTAGTTTGTTGGTTGCTTGATCGTTTTGTTGTTTGGTTCAAAAGTGGCAATTTGGAATTGCATAGAGTGTGTATTGATGTAGAAGTCTAACGAATTCGCACAAAACGACGATGATTCTTTCACACCTCATCTGACGGTTCTATTCGTTAGCAAATCGTTTAGACAGAATGTTCTTACGAAACGGACTGCTAACGAAGGGGGGTCTTTAGCCGCAAACCAACATCCGTTGTCTTCCTTTCGTGTTTGTTAACGCTTCTGTATTATTGACTTTGTGTGATGTCGACCAAACGTCAACATCTTATGCTAACCCTCGCAGAAAAACTAAAAATTTTAAAAGAACTTGATTGGGGCGTTAGTGGTGCTTTGTTAAATGGGAACTCTACTTTCAAGGCTGGCTTAAGTGGTTCAAATCAAGACACGATATAAAGGAGCTTAATCTTCAATTGGAAAAATTGTCTGTTGATGTGGAAGCTGCCTATCGTTTTATAGAATGATTTAAAAGAAATACAAAATACTTTAAAAAAGAAAACATTTATAGTGCAGACGAGACTGACTTATACTGGAAAAAAATGCCGACAAGGTCCTTAGTAGATAAACGTAAAAGTGCAGTGTCTGAATATAAGCCAGGCAAATCCCACATAACATCAATGTTTTGCGCAAATTATATGGCAACATCGATGCTTTAAAAGTGTAAATTATTACAATCAAAATCAATTTATTAAAATCATAAAAATGCTTGAATGGACATCAACATTTTTATTGATTGGTAAAAATGTTTTTATCCCTCAAGTGAAACAAAAAGGAAACACTAGAAAAGTTCTGCTTATAATAAATAACTTCTCCTCTCATCTCTCAGAAATGCTTTTTACGTCAGAAGATGAAAAATTTAATTTTATTTTTCTACCGCCGAACGTAACTTCCATTTTTCATCCTACGGTACTACCGCAGAGTTGCTGCGCATGGTCTTTTAAGCATGGACAAGGTCGACATGACGATTATGATGATAGGGGATAGAGGACCTTTTTTATGAGGTTTTTCACTGCTTTGAAACAGCAATGAAGTGGGTAAAGAAGCAGAATTAGTGTAATATTATATAGATAGCAGAATGACAGCTACTGAACTTACGATTCCGAGATCTAGCAGCTAGGAAACGAGTAAGTAGCCTCTTAAAACAAAATTTGTGTTTTATTTTGTTTAGTTAGTTTGTTTGTTGCGCTAAATGTGTACCATTTAAAACCTTTTTTTTTCTTTCTTCGAAGTTTATTTAACGCGGCTGGTGTATACACTGGTAAAAGTGTTGCACCAATTCTGAAAAACTATTATTGTACATATACTTAGATTAAAAATTAATAACAAAACCACTTTAATTAGTAGTGCAGTCAGTAACTACCCAGTCAGCTTGGGGTATAGCTTGGTTTTTTTACTTTGGTTTGGTGGCTCCACGAGTTGCTAAAGCCTCCCATGTGGGGGAATACGTCAATTTAAGCCAAGGCTTAAATATGGTTTATGAATATATTTAAAAAAGAAAAAGAAAAAGAAAACTGCAATTTTTAAATTAAAGCAAAAAAAAAACAACCCATAAAAATTTTTCGTGTAAATTCTCTAACCGGAGATACACATGTGTGCAAAGTTTGAATAAAATCGGGTTACTTTTTAAATAAAAATGTTGGGAGCCACCGGGGCCCAATCACTCCAAAAATTTAACAAAATACAGATATGTTTAAAATTTGTAGAAAATCGGGCTAAATTAAAAAACAATATATGGACACTACTCGGGCCTCAGGGCCCGATCATTCCAAAAATTTTACAAAAAGGTTTGTCCATCGGAGATACACAGGTGTTTAAAATTTGAAGATAATTTGGTTTTATTTTAAAAAAACCGAGCACCAGGGCTCGATCACCCAAATAAAAATTAAAGAAAGTTTTTCCATCGGAGGTACACAAGTGCTTAAAATTTCAAGGAAATCGGGTTAATTTAAAAATATATATATAGGCGCCCCTCGGGCCTCAGGCCTAAACCGATCCAAAAATTTTACAAAAAGTTTTTTCCATCGGAGATATACAGGTGTTTAAAATTTGAAGAAAATGTGACTTATTTAAAAAAAATATATATATGGGCACTAATCGGACCTCAGGGCCCGATCACTCACAAAATTTTCCAAAAAAGTGTTGTCTGCTCAAGATACACATGTGTGCAAAATTTAACGAAAATGGGTAATTTTTTATTAAAAAGTTTAGTTGGGACCACCGACCGACTCCGTAGCTCGATCACTCCAAAATTTATACAAAAAGTGTTTTCCATCGGAAAAACATGTATAAAAAATTTTAAGAAAATTGGGTTAATATTTTTAAAACATTTGTATGGGGCCACACGACCCAGGGGCCGGGGTTCTCCAAAAGTGTTGTTCATCGGAGATACACACGTGTATAAAATTTTAAGAGATTGTAAAGGAGGGCCCCACGACCCGAGGGCCGGGTTGACCAACATTTTTACAAAAAGTATTGTGCATCGGAGAAACACATGTGTATTCAATTTTAAGAAAATCGGCTTAATTTTTTTTTTAAATTTTTATGAGGCCCCACGACCCCAGAGCCCGGCGTATGTAAAATTTTTTGTGTATAAAATTTGAAGAAAATCGGCTTAATTTGAAGAAAATCGGGGTGTCCAAAATTTTAACAAAAAATCTTGTCCATCAGAGATACACAGTGTATAAAATTTTAAGAAAATCGGGTTAATTTTAAAAAAATATATATGGGCACCCCCCGGCCCTTATAAACATAGATAGTGTTGTCATCGGAAAGACACATGTGTGCAAAGTTTCAATAATATCAGGCTTTGGAAAGTGGGTTAACAATTGATTGCAAGATTCCACGACAAACAAACAAACAAACACACAAACAAAAACACGGGCAGGCAAAGTTAACATAGAGAATTTAAAAAGACGCAACCTTCTCAACGGCGCAAAGGTTTCTTACACTTACTACCCAGATTAAAATGAATCTTCTTTACATAATTTTTAGATGTAAAATTTAATAATTGAATTCTTGAATTTAATACTTGTATTAATACTATATTGTGGACGTAGGCATCAATATTGAATGCCCCAAAAAATGTTGAATAGAAAAAAAAATAATCACACTGACGCGTACAGACAGACGCCAGATTTCGTATGTTCGCACTAAGTCGAATGCTCATTTTTTAAGAAGTGGCCGGCCATCTGTTGGTTTCTCCTTTAAAATTTTATATTAAAACTGCACCTTCCGATTATTTATGAAAATAATTCTATTCAAATGTTCGTCGCATCTGGCTCTGCACCCATTTTTTCAGTACATTGTCGATTGTTTGTGGCTACTTCTTCGCAATTAGCTAAATGGATGTCTTTTTAAGTGCGTACATCTATGGTGGCTTTAAAATTTTACTGTCAATGTGCTTTTATATACGAGTACATTAAATAATTACTACTGATGGCGTTGGAAACATTTGCATAAACAAATTTAAGAGATAAGAGCTTTTAAGTAAGCTACTAAAACATGTAGCTTACTTAATGTATGTAGTACTTACATAGGATTCAGTGATGTCAACGTTTTTGTAATAAAAGCGTGATGGCCTCGTTTTACTATTAGATTCCCAGGTTTACTTCAAAAGAAGAATAGGTAGGTTTTAAGGGAGCGGTCATCCCCAAAGGTATCAAACGACCTGGCCTGGACAGCCGTGTTGGATTTAGGATTTAGATAGTCTTTGGCTGTTTAACAGATGGACGGACAAATTATTCGTCATATGGTCAGTTTTTGGTTGGTGGTGGATAAATCAGCGGTGAGGGTCAGTGTAAGTAGGGGATCAGTGGGTATGGGGTCAATAGTGTCAGTAGGATGGCGGTCAGTTTGGGTGGGGTCAGTTGGATTGGTCAGTATTGTGGGGGGGGGGGCAACCGGGCAATGACAGTTATTCTAACTAATCATGAAAACTACTGCACCGATTTTGATCAAGTGTTCATTGTTGTACAGGGTTTTTCACCCGGAGTTTAAAGGTAACAGTTTTAGGGTCAGAGGGGTTTGTCAGTGTGGGGAGAAAGGCCAACGTAGGGATCACTGTGGAGTTAGTTAGTTTTTTTATATGAAAACTTATCGCCAAAAGCTATATGGGCTAAGACCTTTTTTAAAATTGAAAATTCGAAGGAATGTAATATACATATATCACATTCCTCACGACTGTAGCCGGTTTCCATTTATTTTCTCTGATCCATTAAAAAAGCAAAACGGAAAAAGATCACAAAACTAAAAACGAAGCGAGTCCAAATGTTTATCAATGCATCATGGTCAGGGAAAACTATAAAAAACTCTGACCAAGAAAACATTACAAAGAATGTTACAAGAAAACATTCCTTAATTGAGCCTTCAAAATTTCGGTCCTTCTGCAACTTGACGTCTTTCTTGAAGGCCAACAACTCGATAGTGATCGTACCGAATTCGTCTGTAGTACCATGCTTTAAAAACGAAAAAGGCACGTACAACTATCGAGCCGAAAGGCTTCTCTGCTGCTTTTAAACCTGATGGCAAACTCCTCAAACAAATGCTTCATAATGCCTTATATGGTTATACGTAATAATAACTTGTTCACTAGCACTTGTTCACTAGCAAATCTTCACTTAAAATGAATTGCTTTAAAGTTTGTCATATTATTGCACAAACCATTCCCGAAAATATTGATGAATTGCAGTATATGTAGCATATGTGCATGTTCGTGATCTTCCACGCGAGTTCGTCAAATTACCAGTAGGAATCAACAATATGAGGCAAGCTGTGATGAATTCTTATTACCAAGTTACAACTAGAACTGTTGATGTAGCAAATAAATTCAAATTTACTCCATTTTCAGATGATGAAATTTCTAAATCGATCAGCTCTATTACCTCAAATGCAATAGGTGCTGACAATATGCCTGTTCAGTTTATTAAACTATTATCTCCTGTGTTTATACCTCACTCAGCATATATGTTTAGTAAAATTTTAGAGTGTAACTAATATCCTAAAATATGGAAAATTAACAAAGTAATTACCTAAGGTTAAAGATCCTCAATCACCAGCTAAGGTAAGGCCCATTAATCATTTGCCGGTGCTACCAACAGTTTTTGAAAGAATTATGTCGGAGCAGATTAAACAATATCTTAATATTAATGAGCGGATGACCCTGCTACAGTCCGGTTTCATGGCAATGTACCACAACTGTTGTGACAGATGTAACAAATTTTATTAGATAACGTTTAGATAAGGGTAATTGTATTGTTTTATGTCTGCTATATTTCAGTAAAGCTTTCAACTCTACATCTTTGAATGAATTTAATAATACGAGGTGCCGTAAAAGTTTATAGAAAAAATTATAAAAAATTAAAATTTTTCATCAAAAATTGGGAACAGGAAGAAGTCATTGGGTGGGTGCCAAGTCGGGGCTGTAAGGCGATCCAAATCGATCGTTTAAGTGCTCAAATGCTCGCTTGTTTGTTGTGATGTGTGTGAGCTCGCATTATCGTGATTCAAAATGATTCGCCGTTTTGGGTTGTCCTCTCTCAATTTGTTGAAAACCTCAGGCAAAAAAGTGGTCGTATACCAAGCTGAATTGACTGTGTGATTTTCAAGAGCCACAGTAGCCACATGACCGGTTTTCGTGAAGAAACACGCCCATTTGCTTCCCAACGCTCCGAGCTCGCACAACTTTTGTTGGATTTTCTTCGAATTGGAAGATCCAAACAGTCGATTGCCCTCTTCTCTCCGGCTCATACGCAAATATCCATAACTCGTCACCTGTCACGATCTTATATACGTTTTTGGAAGTAGCTTCAACGAATTTTTCAAGCATTTGGCGGCACCAATCGACACGAACCTTTTTTGTGCGTCTGCCAAAAAATGTGGAATCCAACGTGCATATAGCTTCCGCACCTTTAAATGTTCATGTAATATTGTTTATATGCTGGTGTTACTAATGCCTAGGCATATCTCTATTTCCCGATAAGTCACATGACGATCCTCTTCAATCAGTTTTCTCACAGCATCGATGTTTTCTGGCACAACAGCTGTTTTTGGACGACCTTCACGAGGCTCATCTTTTAGTGAACGTCGTTCGCGTTTAAATTCACTGTACCAATTATAAACACTAGCCAAGGATGGTGCTTTGTTGCCAAAAGTCCAATGAAGTGATTCGAAGCACTGTTGTTGAGTTAGCCCCGTTCGAAAATCGTAAAAAATTATCACACGTAAATTTCCACGCGATAATTCCATTTTGTCACTGAATTCAATCTTCAAGTAAATAAAAAACAATGTTGCGATGTAAACTGACAGATTACTTTTAAGAAACATAACCTCCAATGTTAAACTTTTTGACTAACATAGAGATTTGCAGGAGACAACACTATATCTAACTGGACGTTTACAATTTGTTGATAGTAGTGGAGCTAAATCTGCTTACTTGCCTCTACCTAATGGAGTACCGCAAGGTTCAATATTGGGATCGTTAATCTTTGCAATGTACATTAATGACATTGGGAATGTAATATATTGGGCGCGACAGACCATTGCGGTCCAAGGCCTGGCTACTCGCAAACATTTGTGTTGAGCATGTATATTTTTGCACACAAATGGGAATGTAATACGGCACTCTAAATATCATCTTTTCGCAGATGATCTTCAAATTTATTGTGAGATACGAGTAGATGTGGTGGGAAAGACAGACTGTAAGCTATAAATGATACAATTTCCCTTATGAATAGGGACATTAATAACATTATTGCATGGTCGACAAACAATCATCTGTTAATAAATTCGAAGAAGACACAGGCCATTATATTTGCATCGAGAAGGAATCAAATTATTAATGATCTCTCAGTTATATGAATTAAAATTGGTCAAATTTGGTTCCTTTTAGTAATGCTGTTAAATAATTGGGGCTAACATTAGAAGGTACCCTTAATTGGTCTGCCCATGTAAATGAAATTATACATAGAATGTTTAATGGCTTGAGGATACTTTGGAGGTGTGCAACAATTACTCCGATGAGAGTGCGATTATTATTGGTGAAATCACTAATTTTGAATAATTTTTAATATTGTGATGTGGTAGTCTCGGAGAAGACTTGTAATTTATTAGTCAAGATTAAAAGAGTGTTTAATTTGTACCTAAGATATGTTTTTGCATTGAAACGAAGGGATAGACTAACACCATAGTACAATAAGATTTTTGGATGTTCCTTGGATAATTATTTTATGTTTAGAATATAATAGAATAGAATCGCAATGTACATACTGCAAACTAAAAAGAAGCACTTTTATGTAGCATACTTTAAGGCTGTAAGACTATTAGATTATTTGAAATTTTCAATGTAACCGCCTGTAAGTTTGAATCATTACGTACTGGTCAAAAATGTAGTCAAACCAGTTTGTGTGGTTTGCCCGGTTTTTGTAAAAGAACATTATTGAACATATAGTTTATTTTTAGAAGATGACTCATTGCATATAAGTATCGTTAGTTGTAAATAAAAGAATAAGGTTACAATTTTCTGGTCTTTTCTCGATATTTCTTTCTAGTTATAATATTGGATGTTTCTGGAAGCTTTTGATTGAGTATAATTAGAGGCGTTAGTCCGAAGTAAGTTAGTTCTTATTTGGAATTCAACCAGTGTATTGAAAAAGCTTTTGCAGAAATAGTAGTAAAGTACAAGTATTGTTGTAATAAGTGTTTTGTGTACAATTAAAGTTATTACCAGTCTAATTTGTGAGCTTTAGTTAATTTTACTGATTGTTTATTAAAGTTGTTATTTGTAAATTATTAAACTTGTGTTGTGTTTTATTTGCAAAATCCTTTACGAACTCGAAAGCCTGAATTTCGTAACAATATGTAGCGATTGAATTTTTTGGAGTTTACTCGTTAATAGATAGAAAAACAATACACAAAACATTTTATGGGGAGTGAAATCGATTGTTAACTTTTGTTACGCGTTAACTTACTACGCGTTAACAAAAAGTGAAGTTGTTAGTTTTTTACCTTTCACACGGCCTAGAGAGCTGAAATTTTGTAAGCAGCTATATCTCACACAGAATTTTTGATATTTAGCGTGTGAAAAGTGAAACTGGTGTATATCGGAATATACTAGTCAGGCACAAATTAATAATTAATTTCGAGGACATGATGACATGGGCAGTAGAATTTGTCTTTTTAAAGCTTGAATTGATTCCATGTAGAACGTAAATACCTCACATTTACGTATATGTGCACAAGTCACACTTAGTAATGTCGTCATTAATCAACTAGTTGCTCGGATTGATCAAAAACTACTTTTTGTATAAGTTTTATTAAAATCTCTAACAAAAATGCATCAAATTTCTTCCCCACAAGACGCCTATCTCTTTCAACAAGACCTAGACAATTTTTCGACATGGTGCTTAAATCTCAATATCTCCAAATGCCAATCTATTACCATATCACGTAAGTGCAACAAGCCTCCTCACAGACATTACCTTCCAGACGGTCAACCAATATCCCGCGTGCAATCTTTTCGAAACCTCGGCATAAAGTGCGACTCGGAACTAAACTTCCGTCCTCATAATGATGAAATAATTCTATAAGCCAACTCATAACTTGGTTTTGTCAAACGGTGGTCTAAAGAATTTTCCAAACCTTACGTGACCAGATCCCTCTACATTTGTCCGTCCCCTCCTCGAGTACGCTAGTAAGGCGTGGTCCCCATATCATCAAGTTCATGTGTCTAAAATCGAGAGTATCCAACGTAGATTTCTCCGTTTTGCTCTTCGGGTCTACCTTGGGACAATCATCTTATACTGTCTCCCTACCAAGACCGCCTCAACCTCATAAACTTGAAAACCCTAGAAGAACGCAGAGATATAGCTGACATTCTTTTCATACATCGTCTCCTCTCAGGTTCCGTCGATTGCGCGTCTCTATACAACTCGATTTTCTTTAACACTAACCCTCGTAATCTACGGTGCCCGCCTCTCTTCTATCTACCGACACACCGCACCATGTACGGCTCAAATGAACCAATCTCCCGTATGCTGCGAAAGGTTAACGTAAACCGTTTTTGATTTTAACCGCAGCACTCCCTGCCTTAAACTTGATCTCCTCCGCCATCCCCCCTAGCTTTATATGTTAGTCTTAATTTAAAGTTTCAATCATGTTAGCTTAAGGTTCTAGCTTGTAATAAGCCGAATAAATGGGGGCCATTGCACCCACCAAAATTTAAAATTTAAAAAATTATTTATATACTAGCTGACCCGACAGACGTTGTCCTGTCCCACTTTCAATAAATTTGTTTGTGATCGTTTTGTGAACTTGTGAAAAGCTATTTGTTTTGCGATATCGCGTCACAGTATTAGTCACATCAGTATTAGCAGAAATACCCGGCGTTTCCCAGCTGTCCCATCCCACTGACCTCCCACCCACTGAAGCCACGCCCACTTACACCCCACTAACTAACCAATTCACCAATCCAGAAAACTATAGAATCGACACTTATACAGGCAAAAAATGTACACTTGTTCGAATATTCTTTATATGAAGATCATATACAGGGAAAACTACATTTTCCGTCCCAGCGCCACCTATTGGGTCCAAATTTTGTCAACGACTTTCTTTTTATTTAAATATTATATGGTGTGAATTTAAGCTAAATCGTGCCATAAATAAGAATTTTCGGGAAAAAAAACGATACCAGCGCCATCTGCCGGGCTGATTTGTAAATCTAAACCATCCAGGGCGTCACCCAAGCGCATACAAAAAAAATCATTCAAATCGGTCCAGCCGTTTAGGAGGAGTTCAGTTACAACACACGTACAGTAGAATTATATATATAATAGCTTTTCCCGGGCGCTTGGTGTGAATTTGAGCCAAATCGTTCCATAAATACTATCACCTAGCGGTATTTTTTTCACTTAAAACCTATTCTCATACCTACTAAATATACATTAAAAATTTCATAACAATCGGTCGAGCCGTTTCGGAGTAGTTGAGCCTCAAACACCGTGACACGAGATTTTTATATATTAGATTTATATATATAATATTTTTAATTAAAACCAGAGATAAACTACCAAATTGACTGCTTTCTCTGGAGTCCTGTTTAAACAGTTACTCTAAGAAAAAACATGAGAGCTTATTTTGGAGGTGGAGCACCAGGTTGTTACAACTTAAAGATGGTAAAATACCTAAACAAGATGTTTAGGAAAATGTAGTAGACGACATAACCAACCAAGCAACCTCAAATAAACCGACTTAGTTGGTTATCATTTCAGTAATAACAAGATTTTGGCTGCAGTTTACAGTTTAGTATATTTTATATATGAGAATTCACATAATGTTTACTAAAATTAATAACTCTTTCGATTTGCATGGTAGAGTTAATATTTCTCTCTCGTGGTTTTGGTTTGGCGTTCTATTTGCAAACTGTACCCGGGGTTCGGTTTGATTTTGCGTTTTATTTGCAAAGTTTTGTAACCGACACTGTAACTTAGCGGTCCCCTCGGGGAGGTTTCGCTAATCGAAAGAGATATAAAAATATGTTTGAAAAGCTATGAGAGTACAGGTACTTTTGGATTTCCTATTTTTACAAACCCACTGAACTTTAAAACAAAACCACACAACCTATTTTTAATGGTTTCCATTCAACCGTGTTCTACATTTCAAGAATACGCTCGTACAAATACCGTTTTCATCTTACAAACACGCACACCACTAATAATGATCAAAGAACATATTGTTGTAATTGCAAAAATCGTTGCGTAGAAACTTTTTATAAACTGTTTATAAATTTAAAATCATCATCAACGTTGAAGATTATATTAATCTTAAAATTCTTAGAATTTCTATAAGTGATTGACAAAAGCGCTGAAGCTTGAATGCATGCAAACGCAAATTTTATTTATGATGCTTTTTTTTTTGATTGTCCATTTATTCAACAGTAGCAAAATTTCACAGAGGACTAGAATACCTGGTTTGTGGTAAATTATGTGGACGTATGCGGAAATAAATACATTTCTAGCCAATGAATATTACTATGGTCCTCCCTGACACACATTTCAATAAAATTTGTTGTCTGGTGCATTTCGGTTTGGCGTAGAGCGATAGTATTTAAGGGAATTGTGCAAATTTAGCTTTGTAGTCCCTTCTGCCTTTAATTTTTTGAGTGCTCGTTTGAATGGGTCTACAAATCGCTTGGCCGTTGTGTGTATAGTTTGAATAAAGTCGGGTTAATTTTGAAAAAATTCCGATCACTTCTTAACTTACACAGAAACGACTCTCATCGGAGATACATACGATACATCGTGTTTGTGCAAAGTTTGAATAAAATCGGGTAAATTTTGGAAAAAAAGATATTACAGCCCGATTGTTTCCAATTTTTTACGGAAAGTGTTGTATGTGCAATAAGTATAAACGAAATCGGGTTTTAGGTAGTATGTTGAAAATTTATCACAAAATTTCACTAACACACGCCGACGAAAAGTTAATATAGATAATTAGAAAATCTCCTCAAACATTTCAATCGTTGATTCTAATCATCGATTATGACAAAATAATATTTTCCATTGAGTGGGCCTGCATAGTTTATATTTACTCGTTGCCATGCCCCCTATGGATTTGGCCAGGATTGTAAATGCGTTTTTACTATGAGTTTTACCGCTCTAGCATAACTGTTGCAGTTATGACGCAATTCGTCGGCATCAGCATCGATATTAGGTCAAATAGATTTCATGAGCTCGACCCCAGGGTGTGCTTTGTGCATTTGTAGGATTATGCGTTTGGGGAATATTGACGGAATGATTATTCGTTCGTCAAACATAAAAAAAACGTTTGCAATGGAAATTGATTACCTACGATTTAAAAACCTTTGCTCGTCTGTTGAAAGTTTTGAAGGTTTGAAGGGCAAGACCAACCATTTTTGACATAACTGTGTGTGAAAAGTTCGAAAATTTCGTCAAGGATTTTTTTGATTTCATGGTCCACTTTAACTGCAGCGATGACAATGTCCTCTTCAGCGGTAACCGTTTTATTGACCAGACGCGACAACATATTTAAAATAGCTCTTTGAAATTGTGTGCTAATAGCGTCAGAGCGCATCGTTGTAGATGGTTGGGAGAATGTTCTTGTCAACAATGATTTGTAGTCTGTGTGTAAGATAAATGATCGTGCAAATATCATTTTGTGGAATTTTGTGACTGCAAACACTGTTGAATACGACGATTCTGGATCTGGCTTTAACGATATATCTTATTTCATTTAAAAAAAAAATTTTCCATTTTGATGGTAAATCCGTATTTTTGAATGCGTTGCATGACATTTTGCAAATTGTGATCTTTCGTCTTTCCAGACTAAAAAAAGTCATCGTTCTCTTTTTTGTTGTACTATTTTTGTTTTATGAAATAAATGAAATGAAATGATGCCACCCCAGGAATGCCAACAATCATATGGTCCATAACTAGTTGGAAAATACTGGGAACTGTTTTGACACCAAAAGCCATGCGGTTGTATCAATATAATTTGATGTGTTCGTTTATTGTAAGAATCGCTTTTGTCCATCTCAATTTCCAAAATGCAGCCGACAAATGCATTTGGCTAAACACTATTGAATTGGAGATACGGAAAAATATGTCTTGTGGCAATTGCAATGGATATTGATGTTGTTCCAGAGCATTGTTAAGACCCATTGAAAAATCTGAATCGATACCTAAAATATTGAAGTTATGAATGCTTGATACGAAAAACGTACCTCGACTATCTGAACCTTTGAAATTTATTGCACTTTTATATTAACAAATGAAATGCATTTTTTCACCTAATACGTTTTTCGTGAAACAATCGAGTCGCTGAATATCTTATTGCGGCAAATTTAATGTCGTATTTTTTTTTGTTTTAGAAATCTGCGCTAGAGCTCAGATTTTTTCTCGAAAAAACGAACACGAAATCCGGAAATCTTTTGTCTACATTGTTTTGTTGCATGTGTTGTGGTTGTAGTTAATGAAAAGAGGGGTAAATCTCCCAAAATATCAAGATCTGTTAGAGGGGAAATCCGGTTTTTTGGAAAAAAACGAACAACTTGACAGCAAAATCTGTGCCAGATTTTTTTTAAAAAAAAAAAACACGACATAACTTTTTGAAAACTGTCAAAAATTTGTGACGTGTTTCACAATTGACATTTCATTACATAAAAATAGATTTGACATACTTCTCGTATTTGCTCTTCTTCTCTTCTCTCTACTCTTCTTTTCGAACGTATAGATACGTTGAGTTGAGTTCGTCTGCCACGCCATTTCCTTATTAAATTCTCTATATTAACTTCGCGTGCCAGTGGCTGGCTGGTGGGCAGAATCTTGTGAACAATTTTTAACACACTTTCTAAAGCCCGATTTTATTGAAATTTTCTACACATGTATATTTCCGGTGACAATACTTTCTATTTATCTATTTATTTATCTATATTTCTATTTGAGTGTAATCGGACCGCGGGGTCGGGGGTGACAATACTTTCTATTTAAATTTGAGTGTAATTGGACCGCGGGGTCGGGGGGCTTCCATACAAAAAATTTTCCTACTATAAAGACTGTCTGCGTTGTGAGCTGTGGGCAGCGCTGCTTGCTTTACGATTGGGGTTGTTTTGTTGTTGGTCTTCTGCAGTGCTTCGTATGTGTTTTTGTATTTCAGCATTTATAGTGGAATTCAGCATACTTTTGGTTTTTAGAGAATTTACACGAAAAAATTAAATTTTTATGGGTTGTTATTTTTTTTTTTTGCTTTATTTTTTGTCAATCCACGATCTACCTTATATACGGGCTGTGTTTTTTCTGTCGGAGAAATCGGAGAAAACAGAGAAATCCGAGTTCCGAGTTCCGAAATATCCGATAAATCCGATAATTTTTTCTCTGATCAGATCAAAAAAGTTATCATATTTAAGCTTTTTACATAAATTGTGAGGGGCGAGATTATTTTGACGGAAATCTGACAGCCGGAAGTGACAGTTTACATAGACAGTTTTTCGAGTAAAGTATAGAAATTAGGAGAAATCTGTTAATTCAAACAAAAAACAAAAAATATAAAAAAAAATTAATATACAATTACTGACGATTCCGGTCCCGTCCGTAAAAGAAAGTCGTGCAATTTTTAGTAGCAGAGAAAAGTTTTATTTTTCACCTGAATGCTTCATAGTAGTCGACATGTCTCATGTTTAAAGAAACAAACAACTACAGCTGTCAAAAATTGTTCTGTATATTTTTTCAGAGTAAAAAGTTCATATCCGAGAATTATCGGAGAACACACAGAAAAATACATTTTTCTTGGAGAATGGAAAAAAAACCAGGTCTGTATTTTGACAAATAATTTATCTCTCTGATTACTCCGACATAAAAAAAAACACAGCCACAGAAACCTTCTTTGTGGCCAATGTGCAGTCTCTACATTTATGATTTCCGTTAATTGAGTTACAAGCGAATTGCATTTGACCACAGCACCACCATCGTGTTTTTGGCACTTGTTCTTTTAAATGTTGCTGCACACCTTATACAACTGTGGCGATGTTCTTTCAATAAGCTATACTTATCTGCATTTAAATTCATCATACTTTGGAATTCTTGCGATAATTCGTGTACGAATGTCTACATCAGCAAATTATTTGAGTCCCATTATGATAATCAAGCTGTTAATTTCATGCTCCCTAATCAAGTGTTAATTTCGAGAGTTCAAAATTTTCACACTGTCTATTAACAATACCGCTGTATGCAACATAGTCATCGCATTCATTCTTGCACAACGGAAGCGCATGTGGAATTTTGATATTTGCCAACCAAATAATTCTTTAAAGTTCTTTATGGTACTTTCAAACCAAATTTCATTTGATTTTGTTTGTCGGATATAATTAACATACTTGTATTGTGAGATGGTATTCAGTTTTCGAACCAAAAAACGAACTTTCCCAGAATTGTCTTACTTTCCTGCGTCTTCGCTGAATAAGTCATCACATCATGCAAACCTAGTCTCCCGTTTTCTAAATCGTGTGCAAATTCCATTATGTTAGCGATTATGTATTCTGGACTGCGATTTTTTTATCTTGTTTTATAAAAGCCTTTTTCCTTTGTCATTTCTTGGGGTATTGTTTGGAATATTTTATTATATTGTTCCTGTTGATTTTGAAGAGTCTTGAGCGATACTGACACCTCCTCTGAGTCCATTTTCCTATTACCTCGGCGCCAAAAATGTTGTGATCTTAGCGACTTGATGTGCAGATTGCTGTTCGTTAGCCGCCGTAACAGATTGATTCGTCTCTTTATTTAATTCATTGTATGAATATGGACAATATCAGTACATATTATCTAATTAGGTATGGAATTTGTAAAAACACATTTTCTTCTTGAAAATTTAAAATTATAAAAAACTACCCACAAAAATAAATATTTTCATGTAAATTATCTAATAACCAAAAGTATACTGCATTCTACTACAAATTCTGTAAAATAAAAAAATATGCGAAGTACTGCATGCTTCCAGAAGTTTCCACCACGGAACGAACTAACGAACGACAGAACCATGCCGACGCGAAGTTAATATAGACAACATAAAAAAACAACCAATAAAAATTAAAATTTTTTCGTGTCAATTCTCTAATCGGGGATACACAATGTGCAAAGTTTGAATAAAATCGGGTAAATTTAAAAAAAAAATTGTTTGGGAGCCCTCTAAAATTTTTACAAGTGTTTTACAAGAGTGTATAAAATTTGAAGAAAATTTGGCTAATTTTAAAAAAATTGAATGGGAGACCCTCGGCCCTGGTGCCACTTGCAAATTATTACAATCGGAATAGCAAATGCGTAACATTTACAAAATTTGTATGGGTGCCCCCCGACCGGCTCGATCACTTCCAAAGTTTTACAAAAAGTGTTGTCCATCGGAGATACACATGCGTATAAAACTTGAAGAAAATCGGGAATTTTTTTATAAAATTTGTATTGGTGGCAACAGTTTTTGGTGTAATTTAGACTATATTTTCAGTACAATAGCAAAACTTTATGTTGTCTAGTTAATTCTAACTGGAAATTTTTTTACTGTGTTGTGAACTGAATAAATTTTTATGGCTTGTACGTCAACGGGTTAAGGAACATGCCACTTAAACTGACACAAACAAATTACTTTTTAAATTCTCTATATAAACTTCGCGTGCCCGTGGCTGGCTGGTGGGCAAAATCTTGTGATAAATTTTTAACACACTTCCTAAAGCCCGATTTTATTGAAATTTTGTACACATGTATATTTCCGGTGACAATACCTTCTATTAAATTTATTTAAGTATGATCGGGCCGCGGGGTCGGGGGGCTCCCATAAACATTTTTTTCCCCGACATCAAATCATTTCATTCTATAATGACTGTGTTCTGTGTGCGTTGTGCGCTGTGGGCAGCGCTGCTTGCTTTACGATTGGGTTTGTTTTGATGTTGGGTTGCAGTGCTTCGTATGTGTTTTTGTATTTCAGCATTTATAGCGGAATTCAGTATACTTTTGGTTATTAGAGAATTTACATGAAAATTTTTAATTTTTATAAATTGTTTTTTAAAGAATTAAATTTTCATAATTTTTCCAAAATTAAATTTTTAAAAAAAAAATACAAACGGTTTATACTAATTTATTTCAACATAAATTACAGAAAAAAAATTAAACATCATAAAATGAGAAAGTACACAAAAACTAAAAATATTAAAAAAAATATTTTCTATATATATAAAACAAAGTCGGAAACATCGGAAAAATTCACAAAAAAAAATTATGTAGAAAATTCATTTTCTCCGATGGAACGATTTGGCTCAAATTCACACCTCCAGTGGTCAGTGGGTGGGTTGTCAGTGGGCGGGAGGTCAGTGTGCGGGATGTCAGTGGGCAGTGGTCAGTGGGTGGGTGGTCAGTGCACGGGAGGTTAGTGGGCGTGGCGTCAGTGGGCGGTGGTCAGTGGGCGGGGGTTAGTGTGCGGGAGGTCAGTGGGCGGGGGTCTGTGGGTTGGGGCAGCCGGGAAACGCGGGTGTAAGTGGGCGTTGCGTCAGTGGGCGGGAAGTCAGTGGTTGTGAGGTCAGTGGGTGTGAGTTCCGTGGGCGGTGGGTCAGTGTGTATGAGGTCAATGGGTGTGAGGTCAGTGGGCGGGAGGTCAGTTGGTGTGAGGTCAGTGGGTGTGAGTTCAGTGGGCGGTGGGTCAGTGTGTATGAGGTCAATGGGTGGGTGGTCAGAGGGCGGGAGGTCAGTTGGCTGGAGGTCAGTGAGCGGGAGGTCAGTGGGCGGGGGTCAGTGGGATGGGACAGCCGGGAAACGCGGGTGTAAGTGGGCGTGGCGTCAGTTGGCGGGAAGTCAGTGGTTGTGAGGTCAGTGGGTGTGAGTTCAGTGGGCGGTGGGTCAGTGTGTATGAGGTCAGTGGGTGTGAGTTTAGTGGGATGTGGGTCAGTGTGTATGAGGTCATGGGTGGGAGGTCAGTTGGCGGGGGTCAAAGGGATGGGGCAGCCGGGAAACGCGGGTGTAAGTGGGCGTGGCGGCATTGGGCGGGTAGCAAAGCACCCGGGAACAGTTAGTTATATTAATAAAAATAAAAATCTGAATGTATGTACACATGTATGTCCTTTAAACTTTTCAAACTTTGCAAATGGGTTTTATACCATAACGAGTAGAGTTTCGTCATATTTTGAAGGTGGTCAAACTCTTGGTCAAGTGGTCACCTTATGCATTTTTTACATATCTCATGTTATTATATATTTTTAGGAATAGTATATATAATATAAGTGGGCGCCGTGGCTCAGTGGAAAAGCGCATGGCTTCTGAGCAGGGTTTCGTGGTTCGAATCCCAGTAACACAAAAAAAAAATATTTCTCACGGTGTCCCACCTCTCGCGAATGGGTGACAAACGAGAGTAATAACTTGTCACGGAAAGCTTTCTCAATTCGCCGTTCGGATCCGGCCTTAAAATGTAGGTCTTATCCATTTAAGTCCAGAAATATACCTGAACAACACAAATGGTCGTGAAAACCGCAACGGTCAGTTGCGCCTATTATTATTATAATTATTATTATCATCACCATATTTGGTTGTACAACCGGTGTCTGGTCGTGGCCTCCAGCAAAAAAATCTCTCCACCGGTCCCGATTTCGAGCCGATGTCATCCAGTTTGGCATACTTAACCTCTGGGCGTCCTGGTTTACGCCATCGTTCCAGCGCAGGCTTGGTCAGTCTCGCTGTCGTGTTCCATAAATCCTACCGCAAAGGACTTTCCGAACAGGATCATCTTCGCTCATGCGAGCTAGATGTCCTGCACACCGGAGCCTACCGAGCTTAATTCTCTTCACAATGTCGACATCGCGGTAACGCTCGTAGATCTCATCATTATAGAATCTCCGGAATCGTCCTTCCTCACATACGGGCCCAACAATTCTCCTTAAGACTTAAGAACGCGGCTAACAGGTCAGAATGCTTTTTGCTAAACACCCAAGTCTCGGGCCCATATGTATGTACTGGTTTGACCATTGTCTTATGTACCAGCAACTTGGTTGCTCTGGTTAAGTTCCTGGATTTGAAAAGTCTTGACGGAGCTTTAAGCAACCGTGTGCGTATTTCTGGTTCTGTGCTGTTATCGGCTGCTACAGTTGGCCCGAGATATTTAAAGGATTGCACTACTTCAAATTCGCGCTCCACTATTTGAATTGAGGGACCAATGTTGAACATTCTACTCGCAGACGTGGCCACCATGTTCTTTGTTTTGCTCTCATTTATGTGCAGCCCCAGATTTCGTGCCGCCTTCTCGATCTGGATGAAAGCTTCATTTTTTACATTTACTTATTCCTTTTTAAAACATTTTTATTAGTTCGCTTTTGTGTATGTCTGTCTGTCTGTCTGTCTTATCTGATATGAAAATATACTTGTAAGATTTAAAATGAAAAACGTGGGGCGAATGCAATAGATAATTGATGCATGAGTAGTTGCATGCGCCCCACGTTTTTCATTTCATCATCATAAATCATACGAGTATTTTTTTATAGTTTATAGTAGTTTTTATAGTATTAAAAATTCACAAGTAAAACTTACCAGGACTATCTGTAAGGGGTTAGGAATATGTTCGTCTAAAAAACGTTTTAAATAAATCTGAACCGGCAAAGTGACAATTAAAATCAACCTGGCGGTGAAGTTTCTAACTAAAAGCAGAATAGAAGTATTTCCTTCCTACAAATAGTTGGAATAAAATAATTCCAAATGCATTGCATTATTGTTGTAAAATTAATCTGATTCCTATTCCGGTACCAACAAAATGCAACAATTGTGTTTCCTCTGTGTTTCAGCAGTAAACTTTATTTGGTCGTAAATTACTCGCTGAAAAAGTGCCTATCGAATGCTCGTTAGATTGCCTCTTCTTCAAGCCTCTTACTTACTCTGAAGATGTTAATTTTCCTAACTCGACATGTAATATACCATACGTGAGCGAAAATCTCACGTATACAAAGTCTAAGTTCGTCTCATTTAGTCTCAGATAAATTTTCGTCAAAATTGTCAATGTCGTTTCTCTGATACAGTTTACAAATAGCAAAATCTTATAATTATAAATTTTATCTTTTTATTTTTACTTTCAGAAAGAATTCGAACATAAGACGTTGAGGAGACGCATTCTTCTGATATGACTACATGATCAGTACCTCGATTCCGGTCCAATAAGATTAATAAGGAATGGGGTGAAATATTGATTTTTTTCTAATTATGGCTTTTCACTACATTATTCTACTCCACAAATTTGCATACTGGTTCTCTCTAAAATAATGTTTTTATAACTAACTAGCTGAAGTACCCGGCGTTGCTCGTTGCTTCATTACCCACCCATCGCCCCATCGCCCACATCGATCCCCATCACCGCCTCTTCACGCCTTTTACCCAATCACCAAACCACCACTCCATTATCCCCATAAATATCCATAGCCTCCCACATATAACCCAACCGCCCATTTTCTATACACTTACCCACTCCCCAGCGACCTCCACCCTAACAATTCCATCCCCTTCGACCACCCACCACACCTATTACCATCCATCACTCCCATCTATACCCGTAGCTCCCAATACTTAACCCCACCGCCCATTTCCTCCCCCACCGACATGTCAACTTCATCAGTGTTCAGTGGCATGTGAAAAAAATCAGGGAGCTCCAGACCGAAGTATCAGACTGTGGTTCTTTTTTTTAAATACCAAACAGTTGTGCAAAATGTCAGGACGCTACTATTTAAAAGTTTTAATAAATTCATAAAAATATGCAAATTGTGAAATGGTGACCCCTTGACCCAGGAGTCTGACAACTTTCAAAATATGCCTATTATGTGTTCATTATGGTATAAAACCCCTGTGCAAAATTTGAACGCGATCGATTCATAAAAACATGCAATTTGTAAAAACAATAAAAAAAATTCGTTTGGTGACCCCTTGACCTAGGAGTCTGACCACTTTCAAAATATGCCTATTAAGTGCCTATTATGGTAGAAAACCCATATGCAAAGTTAGAACGCGATCGGTTGAAGGGTTTGGCAGTCCATACCGGGCATATATACATCCATACATACATACATACATACATACATACAAAGTTTCACTTTTATATATAGATTTCTAAATCGATATATCAATCAAAATTTTGAAAATATTGGTAATAGAGTATTTAAAACGGACTTGTCTTTTTGTAATAAAACGAAAGCGAAAGCCGAAAATACAACCCAGTAATCCAGTTAACTAAAGTATAGCAAAAGGGCACGAGATGATAATAAGAAAAATTTCCTTTGTATTTTTTAATCCATATATAATGTTCGAACGCAATATTCGAAATTATTTGATAGTCGATCTGTTGTTCTGCTCAGCTTTCGCTAATCTTTTATTGCTGTCACCTGGTTCTTTCTCCACTTCAAGCATTTTATTCTCTGTTTTGATTTGTTTGTTCCACCAAACAATTCCTTTTTATACCCATTAACAAATAATCCACCATTGTTTACTTTAATCGCCAACAGTAACCTCTACGCCTTATTTGTTGCACATCAAAATTACTCTTTGTTTAACTGAAAATTGTAAGTTTGTTGATAGATAGTCGTCGTTCTCATGGGATAGCCTTGAGAAAAATAAATTTTTTTAATCAATGCAGATTAAATATTCTTTATTTTCTAACACGTCTTCTTTCTCATAACCTCCCCAATAATTATACCTTATTAAATTCTCTTCGCGTGCACGTGTGTTTGTTTGTTTGTTTGTTTGTCATGGAATCTTGCGATCAATTTTTAACCCGCTTCCCAAAGTCCGATTTGACTGAAATTATGCACACATGCATATCTTCGATGAGAACACTTTCTATTAATTAATCTGGAGCTCCTCGGGCCTCGGGGTCGGGGGCTTCAATACAAATATTTTACAAAATTAACCCGTTTTTCTTCAAATTTTATATATACACTACCTCACCCGACAGACGTTGTCCTGTCCCACTTTCAATAAATTTGTTTGTAATCGTTTTGTGAACTTGTGAAAAGCTATTTGTTTTGCGATATTGAGTCACAGTATTAGTCACATCATTGCGTTATATTTTTTAATTTTGGGTCTTTTAGGGTGTTCTTTTGGGGGTCTTTAATGATTTTTGGGGATTTTGAGGGACTTTCGGAGGTCTTTTTGTGATTCTTTTCGGGGTCTTTTGTGGTCTTTTGGACATCTTTTTGCCCACAAAATCAAAGAAGAAGCTGTCAAATGACATTTGCGCACGTAACCCAAACAATTGGAATCTATTGGAACAGAAATGAAATAACTACTTTTGCTGGACAGATCGCGAACCAACACAAATGGTACCCAGACACTTACTCGAAAAACATTTACTCGAAAAACATTTACTCGAAAAACATTTACTCGAAGAACATTTGCTAGAAAATGTATAAAACGACATTTGCTCGAAAAACATTTGCTAGAAAAACATTTTCTCGAAAACTAAATAGTCTATGTTTTCATCCTTTTAAAAACTATCGCGAGTAATTTTTGTTCGCGAAACGAGAGTTTTTTTTAAAATTTTTCGGTTATTTATTTTACCAAAAAATTACGTTCGAGCAAATGTTTTTCGAGAAAATGTTTTCGAGCAAATGTTTTTCTAGCAAATGTTTTTCTAGAAAATGTCATGGAACCAACACAAATTTAATTTTATTTTAAGTTAGGCTGGAATGCGTTTTTCCAAAGTTTTCATTTCACCGAAAACATTCAATAGAGTTATGTCCTCAAAATATATCCAATTTATCGTTTTCCAAATTTTCCCGCCGGGAACATAACAACCAAAACAATTTTGGCTGTTTCTCCGAATTTTTTGACTTTCCTTTGTAATTGTTTTTGTTTCCTAGGACTATAACGAACAAAACAAAAAAAGAATTACGCTAATCCATCGTTCGAATCGTGAGTTATGGTCGCGAGTTCATACATTAATCCTATGGAAAACAGCACTTTAAGTTTCCGAATTTAACAATTTTCCGGGCATATTTTCTATTTTTTTTTTTCGAATAAAAATACTATGGCGAATTTATAAAATAAAAGTTAGCCAAATCGGTCCAGTCGTTATAATTGTTTTTTTTTTTTTTTCACTTTAAAACCTATTCTCATACCTACCAAATATACATAAAAAATTTCATAACAATCGGTCGAGCCGTTTCGGAGCAGTTGAGACCCAAACACCGTGACTCGAGATTTTTAAATTCTCTATATTAACTTCGCGTACACGTGGCTGGCTGGGTGGCTGGCTGGTCAGATTTTCTGATCAATTTTTAGCCCACTTCCCATGGCACACATGTATATTTCCGGTGACAATACTTTCTATTAAAGGCCCCTCGGATACTCCCAAACAAATATTTTACAAAATTTACCCGATTTTCTTTTAATTTTGTACACATGTGTGTCTTCGATGGAAAACACTTTTTGTAAAAATTTGGAGCATTCGGCCCCTTGGGGACCCCAATATACAATTTTTAAGTATCGCTATATCGGATCAGATCACGGCAAAGTCTGAGCTCTGTGCTTTGAGAGCAGCGCTGTTCGCTGCCGCTGCGTAATTTGGTGGATGATTTTACCACAAAACGAGCACGCAGTCTGTGTGTGTGTGTGTGTGTGTATCCCCGATTATAGAATTTACAAGAAAAATTTTAATTTTTATAGGTTGTTTTTTTATGTATTAGATATGTGTATATCCGATGGACAACACTTTTTGTAAAAAATTTGGAGTTTATACATAAGCATGTGTGTGTGTGTGTGCATGAATTCAATATCTTAAATTGTTAGGATCAGTTTTATTACATATTAGTGTCAAATCTCGAATTGAAGATTTTCATTATATCTATTTCCTTGAGAGCTACAAATTTAAATATTAAGAATTCTTAAAATGCAATAAAAAAAATCCATTTATACTTTTTCTCAAAAAAAAAATTAACTTAGACGTTTTCTTAATTGAATGTGGCCTAAAAATTGCAACAAGAGTTGCACAAAAAGCACAATATTTCCTAAACGATATCACATAGCAAAGTTTTAAATTATTGAGCCAAACACCCACCACCCTTCTAAATGTAATTGGTACGAAGAGCTCTAGTTTTCTAGTAAATAGACAATGAACTTCTGCTTGAATATCGAATTATGATGTACATACTCAACAACTCAACGTAGGTACGAAGGCCAAACAACTAAAATGTCAACTACTGAGAATTTAAAAAGTACTGACTTGATGAACATAATTTAAGGTAATGAATAATACTGGAAAGAGCTTATGAAAGTTATTTTAAAAGGCGATAAAAAATTTAATTTAAAGAAAATATTTAATGATGATGCTGTCTGAGAAATCAAAGTAGTTTTTGTTACTGTAGATTTTAGAAATAATGGCGTTAAACTCAGGCCGTGTGACTTCCCTTCGGTAATTGAATTTATTTACTTATTGAAGCATGTTGTTTAAGCACTTATTTACGTTATTTGCTATTTACTTATTAAATTTATATGAATATACTTTCTAATTTAAGTAATAAGATAGTAAAGCGAGCTTTTCAGCTCGCCATAAGGGTAGTTGTAATTCAGTCTAAACAATGAATTATCTTAAAAGCTCAATAGTAACTATTTAATTCACAAAATTCGTAAAAAAAAATTTTGCGGAATTTTTTTCTTATTTTTTTGTTAATTTTTTTTATTTTTTAACAATTTTTTTTTAAACTTAACGTTTGCAAATTAAAATGTGGTTTTTTCAGTCTATTTCAGAAGACGCTTATTACTGAATGAAATATCGCTTATGAATGGAAGACCTACATTTAAAAAAAATTATTTTTTCTTTTCGTTCTTCTCTTTCGCTCCACACGCATCACACGCGCCACATGCGCCATACGCGCCTCACACGATACGCGTCACAATTGTTCCAACGAGTTCCTACCAAAATCTTTCCGCTAATGTTTTCTGCTATGCGAGTGACTACACACACAGTGTATGTATATTTAGTTGTCAGTCTAAAGACTAATTTATCTTAGAAGCCTAAAAGTATGCAGAGTTAAATGTAGGTCTTCCATTCATAAGCGATAGATCATTCAGTAATTAGCGTCTTCTGAAATAGACCGAAAAAACCACATTTTACTTTGGAAACGTTTAGGCTTAAAAAAATCGATAGCGATGAATAGATTGAGTATTTTTTTCAGTTTTCTTAGGGGTAGTAACCCCTATGAAAAAATAAAAACGTTACAAAGTGCACACGTTCGGTGAACAATTTTCATGTCCTCAGAATATAATCTTCGCCCTTCGAGCTCGCAATTAATTTATTTGTTGCATCCAAGCACACTATTTTAATTTAAAAGCACTATACATGCAATATGGGCGGTCAGCCATCAGCAGAATAGGGGGAATAACACAGAGTGCTCCAAAATTGCAGGTGGGCGTAACTATCTCTGACTATCTCTGGCCGCCGGTAATATTCCTCCAAAATCAAAATCAAACCAAAATCCACTCAAAATAAGCCTCGGATACACTGATGAACGACGACGAGCACGGCAACGAAAACGACTAAACGATTTAAGAAATTTCTCATGGAACGTACGCTTACTGTTTAGAGCTCGAGCTGAACAGCAGCTGGCCGATACCCTGTCTAAATATAAGGCTGACATAACAGCAATCCAGGAGATACGGTGGACAGGGAATGGTGTCTTACAAAAATCAGAATATGACATATATTACAACTGTCATGCAAGACATCATGTGCTCGGGGTGGGGTTTCTAGTCAACAAAAGAATGAAACCCACTGTTATCGGCTTTAAAGCAATAAATGAAAGGCTATGCACCCTTCGCGTGTGGGGCAAATATAAGAACATAAACCTCATAAACGTTCACGCACTTACAGAGGATTCCCCAGATGATGAAAAAGAAGAATTCTTTGAATCAGTCGAACGGGAACTCCATGCCTGCCCTCAGTATGATGTAAAAATCATTATGGGGGCTATGCATGCTAAAACAGGTAGGGAGCCAGTATTTAGGCAGTACATTGGCACCCATATCTTACACGAGAACACTAATGACAACGGACAACGAGTCATAGAGATGGCAGCAAGCAATAATTTGGTCGTTGCGAGTACAAGGTTTGCGCGTAAAAATATCCACAAAGCCACCTGGGTATCTCCCGATGGAGCCACTCGCAACCAGATAGACCACGTGTTGATAGACCGCCGCCACAACCCGAACCTGATGACGGTACAAACGTACCGAGGTGCCAACGTCGTCTCGGACCACTATCTTGTTGGTATGGTGCTTCAAGCGCGGATTGCATCATCACGAAAGACTGCATAGTAAGATGGATATCAGTAAAGATTAAAAAATTTGTATAAAATCGGGTTAATTTGGGACAAAAGGATTTGCATCTTTACAGCCGGCTACGAGTAAGATGATAATAGTTAAGATTACAAAATTTGAATAAAATCGGGTTAGTTTTAAAAAAAATTTATATGTTGTCATTGAAGATACACAAGTTTGCAAAGCTTGAATTAAATTGCGCTTAAGGAAGTAAGTTATAAATTGACCATAAGATTTTTTTTTAAAAAGTTCGCGAACGATATCGTTTTCGCTGAAAATCAGAGGATACACACGGAGGCAGTCGGGAATGCAACTGAAACAATATTATCTAAAAATCGACTGATTGTAAAATGCCTAGAAGCAGAAGTACAAATGCTGATTTTTCAAAATAAAATTTAATTGCGTTTTTATGGAAATGTTTATTAATCTTTGACTTATTGCAATTCTTTGGGTACGGAAGCAACTAAGCCGACCTTAACATTCAAAGTCTTGTGTTCAAAAGAAAATCTTAAATTTCTTCTTTACAGAAGTGCAATTTCAAATTCTAGGAGTCTAAGACATTATGCACTTACAATCATTTGCCTTAAAATCATAAAATTTGTTCTCATTATTTTCTGATACAAGTAAATTTTTTACATATATAGAACAGTCAGTTGTTTCTTTTTTTTAACATTTTTACCTTCAATCGTAATCGCCAAACCTTACATGTTACGAATCACTGAAAATAATGAAACCACAGAAAACTATCACAGATGAATCTAATTTGTCCATCAGCTGTTCTGTTCACATTTATAGTACCGTTATGTCGTAGATGAAGCAAATTTTGTACGAAATTGGCTCATTTAGACGATTTATACAAAGTGCATGCACCAACCACTGTCCCAGCACTTTAATAAAACCACAAAGCTAAGCGTTCACGATATTTTGGCAGGACACACTGATATCCACCGACGGACAAGTCCTCATGCGCTCTTTATCCACTAGTATTTTTAGGCCTGTGCGAAACAATACAACATGAAATTACTAAATCAATTTTACGCCACAAAGTAACACAACTTCACTGCATATTGCATTCATGAGAGTTCATGAATAATAGACTGAATAATCAATGATCACGCATTTGAGCATTACGTAGCTTGTGTGCCGGCACGCGGTTACTTATTGTATTCAACACCGTTATAAATTTACTTTCAAATATCTTGTCCTCGCTTTGCAGGAACAGGTAACTCCATTCGTATGCGAGTATATGATGAATTTTGCCTATAGTCGGTAATTTTAATTTTTGAACGTCGTTCGTAATTTGCGTGAAAATACGCATCCCAAAAATTAATATTTTGGCCTCCGACCTTCGACGACCGCGCAATGCAGAACCGAATTGGTTGAAAATTCACGTTGAACTGAGCTGTTTTGAGATTCACCCTGTTGCTTGCTGTATGGACAAGTGTAATATTGAGTTTCGTGTTGGGACACTGAAAAGTAAATACTGGAGAACGACGACTGCGCTGTTTTAATTGTGTCGCAAATCTCGAAGCACATGAGTTTTTCTTGTTTTATTAAAGAGCTGCTCTAAAAATGCAGTAGTCTGCAGGCTAGTGAAATATTTAAGCTATACGAGTAAGAAAATGCGACACAAAGAGGACGAATGGGCTATATTGCTAAGTACAGCCACGTAAAAGTTCATGATTTCGCTTTTCTGGGCTACTGTTATGTTATGTACCAAAATCGTTGCTGTCCTTTCATATTTTTGCAACCACGTGAAGATTGGTGATTTTTAAATCATATCAGCAAAACCGAACAATTAGGAGTTAAGCAACTTTTAGAAGTCTTCATCTTCAATTAGTGTTTCGTTCGTAATTAGATGCATAAAACTCCAGTGCTAATATCCAAATATGATATGTACTATTTTTATGTGATAATCATTTTTCTGTGTTGGTGTTGTGATATGAACAGGCCTTATAAAATTGCCTTCAAAATCTAAAAGAAGAAAAACAGTTGAACAACGTCCGTTTCCATACCTCGTTGTTTAGTAAAAGTGCTTTCAAGGTAGATCGCAAAATTGCAAATAAAAGCCAATAACGCTTCACCATCATTGGCTTTTACACCAGCAGGTTGAATATTGTGGCTTAATTCGCGGAATTTAAGAGTCTTGACAGAATATGCATTCATAGGCTTAGTTGTGCGAGTAATTGTCGCCCCTTGCTATTATTAGGTATGCAATCCACTCAAGAACTAAATGAAAACCCCTAGTACAGCTCTTTTCTTACCAATGAGTTGTGAACGTTGTGCGGTACATACGTGTCGCGATCTCTTCTTTTTGTGTCTTCAGTTTTTTTTAAATTTTTTGAAGTGAAACTACTTTGGCGACGGTAAGGAGAACATTTAGTAGGGTATCAAAATAAAATTGTGTTACGTTTTTGTGTTCGGATTTTGTGTGGATTTTTGTGTTGTATGATTGAATTATGGGAACTAATCAATTTTTCAAGCGATTTGTTTGAAATTCGGAGTTTAGGACTAATATGCGACTATAACATTTGTTCCTATGGAAATTCTGGGATCTGGCCAATAGGGTCTGGAATTTTGGGAACCAAGCCATTTCTCAAGCGATTCGTATGAAACTCGGAATGTAGGACTAATATGCGACTATAAGACTTGTTCCTATGGGAATTCTGGGATCTGGCCAATAGGGTCTGGAGTTTTGGGAACCAAGCGATTTCTCAAGCGATTCGTATGAAACTCGGAATGTAGGACTAATATGCGACTATAAGACTTGTTCCTATGGAAATTCTGGGATCTGGCCAATATGGTCTGGAGTTTTGGGAACCAAGCCATTTCTCAAGCGATTCGTATGAAACTCGGAATGTAGGACTAATATGCGACTATAAGACTTGTTCCTATGGAAATTCTGGGATCTGGTCAATAGGGTCTGAAGTTTTGGGAACCAAGCCATTTCTCAAGCGAATCGTATGAAACTCGGAGTTTAGGAGTAATATGCGACTATAAGACTTGTTCCTATGGGAATTCTGGGATCTGGCCAATAGGGTCTGGAGTTTTGGGAACCAAGCCATTTCTCAAGCGATTCGTATGAAACTCGGAGTTTATGAGTAATATGCGACTATAAGACTTGTTCCTATGGAAATTCTGGGATCTGGCCAATATGGTCTGGAGTTTTGGGAACCAAGCCATTTCTCAAGCGATTCGTATGAAACTCGGAGTTTAGGAGTACTATGCGACTATAAGACTTGTTCCTATGGGAATTCTGGGATCTGGCCAATAGGGTCTGGAGTTTTGGGAACCAAGCCATTTCTCAAGCGATTCGTATGAAACTCGGAGTTTAAGGACTAATATGCGACTATAAGACTTGTTCCTATGGAAATTCTGGGATCTGGCCAATATGGTCTGGAGTTTTGGGAACCAAGCCATTTCTCAAGCGATTCGTATGAAACTCGGAGTTTAGGAGTAATATGCGACTATAAGACTTGTTCCTATGGGAATTCTGGTATCTGGCCAATATGGTCTGGAGTTTTGGGAACCAAGCCATTTCTCAAGCGATTCGTATGAAACTCGGAGTTTAGGAGTAATATGCGACTATAAGACTTGTCCTATGGAAATTCTGGGATCTGGCCAATATGGTCTGGAGTTTTGGGAACCAAGCGATTTCTCAAGCGATTCGTATGAAACTCGGAATGTAGGAGTAATATGCGACTATAAGACTTGTCCTATGGAAATTCTGGTATCTGGCCAATATGGTCTGGAGTTTTGGGAACCAAGCCATTTCTCAAGCGATTCGTATGAAACTCGGAGTTTAGGAGTAATATGCGACTATAAGACTTGTTCCTATGGGAATTCTGGGATCTGGCCAATAGGGTCTGGAGTTTTGGGAACCAAGCCATTTCTCAAGCGATTCGTATGAAACTCGGAGTTTAGGAGTAATATGCGACTATAAGACTTGTTCCTATGGAAATTCTGGGATCTGGCCAATATGGTCTGGAGTTTTGGGAACCAAGCCATTTCACAAGCGATTCGTATGAAACTCGGAGTTTAGGAGTAATATGCGACTATAAGACTTGTTCCTATGGGAATTCTGGGATCTGGCCAATATGGTCTGGAGTTTTGGGAACCAAGCCATTTCACAAGCGATTCGTATGAAACTCGGAGTTTAGGAGTAATATGCGACTATAAGACTTGTTCCTATGGGAATTCTGGGATCTGGCCAATATGGTCTGGAGTTTTGGGAACCAAGCCATTTCACAAGCTATTCGTATGAAACTCGGAGTTTAGGAGTAATATGCGACTATAAGACTTGTTCCTATGGGAATTCTGGGATCTGGCCAATATGGTCTGGAGTTTTGGGAACCAAGCCATTTCTCAAGCGATTCGTATGAAACTCGGAGTTTAGGAGTAATATGCGACTATAAGAGTTGTTCCTATGGAAATTCTGGGATCTGGCCAATATGGTCTGGAGTTTTGGGAACCAAGCCATTTCTCAAGCGATTCGTATGAAACTCGGAGTTTAGGAGTAATATGCGACTATAAGACTTGTTCCTATGGAAATTCTGGGATCTGGCCAATAGGGTCTGGAGTTTTGGGAACCAAGCCATTTCTCAAGCGATTCGTATGAAACTCGGAGTTTAGGAGTAATATGCGACTATAAGACTTGTTCCTATGGGAATTCTGGGATCTGGCCAATAGGGTCTGGAGTTTTGGGAACCAAGCCATTTCTCAAGCGATTCGTATGAAACTCGGAGTTTAGGAGTAATATGCGACTATAAGACTTGTTCCTATGGGAATTCTGGGATCTGGCCAATATGGTCTGGAGTTTTGGGAACCAAGCCATTTCTCAAGCGATTCGTATGAAACTCGGAGTTTAGGAGTAATATGCGACTATAAGACTTGTTCCTATGGAAATTCTGGGATCTGGCCAATATGGTCTGGAGTTTTGGGAACCAAGCCATTTCTCAAGCGATTCGTATGAAACTCGGAGTTTAGGAGTAATATGCGACTATAAGACTTGTTCCTATGGGAATTCTGGGATCTGGCCAATAGGGTCTGGAGTTTTGGGAACCAAGCCATTTCTCAAGCGATTCGTATGAAACTCGGAGTTTAGGAGTAATATGCGACTATAACATTTGTTCCTATGGAAATTCTGGGATCTGGCCAATATGGTCTGGAGTTTTGAAAACCAAGCCATTTCTCAAGCGATTCGTATGAAACTCGGAATGTAGGACTAATATGCGACTATAAGACTTGTTCCTATGGGAATTCTGGGATCTGGCCAATAGGGTCTGGAGTTTTTGGAACCAAGCCATTTCTCAAGCGATTCGTATGAAACTCGGAGTTTAGGAGTAATATGCGACTATAACATTTGTTCCTATGGAAATTCTGGTATCTGGCCAATATGGTCTGGAGTTTTGGGAACCAAGCCATTTCTCAAGCGATTCGTATGAAACTCGGAGTTTAGGACTAATATGCGACTATAAGACTTGTTCCTATGGAAATTCTGGGATCTGGCCAATAGGGTCTGGAGTTTTGGGAACCAAGCCATTTCTCAAGCGATTCGTATGAAACTCGGAGTTTAGGAGTAATATGCGACTATAAGACTTGTTCCTATGGGAATTCTGGGATCTGGCCAATAGGGTCTGGAGTTTTGGGAACCAAGCCATTTCTCAAGCGATTCGTATGAAACTATGGAAATTCTGGGATCTGGCCAATAGGGTCTGGAGTTTTGGGAACCAAGCCCTTTCTCAATCGATTCGTATAAAACTCTGAATATAATACTCAGATCCTAGTATAAAACTTAGTCCTATGGAAATTCTGTTCTGGGATCTGCCCAATAGGGTCTGGAATTTTTTGGAACTAAGCCATTTCTCATCGTCATTTCATCATTAATCGTTTTCCTTTGGCAGTAAATTTAAATATAAAAAAAAATTGGCCACAATGTCAAAAAAGTTTCACTTCAACCGCGCGTAAAAGTTACACGCACTATTATTTTTAATTACATTTAAAGTTATATCATACGCTAAACTTCATAATAAATTGCAATGTTCTGTAGTGTGTGCAAGGCCGTGGGGTCCGACTGCAGCATAATATAACACAGTTATGTTGCAGGACCTAAAACGGTAGAATAAGAAACGGTTTACTCCAAAGGGAGGACCGCTAAATAGCATAATATAAGGAGTGGCTTAAAGGCCAGGGCGAAGGCCAGGTAAGCCCGGGGCTCAATCCCCAACTCCAACCACGACTTCATGTAGTGTGTGCAAATTTAAAGTCGAGCGCTCTCGTTTTCTGAAGAAAAGAATAATAAAAGCGAAACAAGAAAAGAAAGGAAATTTAAGAAATACAGTTATCAGCACGCAAGCTGATGATCAAATCATGCAAATCAAGAAAAAATAGATTTTACTGTTTAAAAAAAATCAACTTTATTACCAGACGTTCAACTAATAACTAAATTCTAACAACTATTACAATAATGAGATAACCTACTCTTAACCTATTGCATCAGCCCAGGTGACGACCGACAGTTGCAATGTTGCAAATTCGTTGCTTCGTTGTGTCCAGACGCTGAGTCGGCAGAACGGATGCTCATGTGCCTCTGCTGGTACGTGCTTTCCCACGAATTTAGAGTTTTGCTATTTAATATCAGGTGTCGTTAACTCCTCCCTTCTGAGAATGATGCGTCCTCGTAACTTTTACATGAATGGAATGTTGTAAATGCTGGGATACCTCTGAGGAGATGCTGGAAGAATGATCTCCGGTTGTGTCGTCATTGCAATTATTGGTGGTGTTGGTATTGAATTGACAGGGTTTCCTTTGGATCTGTTGTACCCAATAGCTGCTATTGTTAGGAACAGTACAGTAAATGTTCCATATGTTACCATCTGGTGCATCTTCTTCTCAACTTGCATCTTTTCGATGTATTTGGTGTTTCTTGTGTGTAGCTCTTTCATGAGTTCCAAAGAGAGTATTTCTTTGACTGTTAAATTAGCGTCTGTGGGGTGTAGCATTGGGGGTAGAACCTGCGTTCTTACGATTTTCTCGAAAATGTATCGTTGGTTGTTTATCATGATGCTTTCGTTAC
This sequence comes from Nephrocerus scutellatus, assembly GCA_947095585.1. Taxonomy (NCBI): domain Eukaryota; kingdom Metazoa; phylum Arthropoda; class Insecta; order Diptera; family Pipunculidae; genus Nephrocerus; species Nephrocerus scutellatus. Next base: position 35,349,175 of record OX352761.1, read on the forward strand.
TGAACTTGATGACAAATGTTCCTTGTAGTGACTGGCTTCCATTGCGAGCTTCTATGGTTCCGTTGAATTTGTTGAGCACGATGATTCCGGATGCTATCTCTTCGACCTGAGGGATGTGTTGGCTGTTTGTCGCGTTTCATGATGCATTCCTATTTTCTAATAATTTTATAATGCAATTTTCATTACCTGTTTTTATCAAATTTGATAGTTTACATAAGGACAATTCATCAATTAGCTTACATTTGCTTTTAATTCCATACACCGATTTGTTTTTTCTTAATATATTTCTAAATTCAAGTTTGTGGATAAGCCATTATTTCCTTTTATTGGTACTAATAATAAATTTTCATATAAATCTTTTTTTGTTTTTGGAATATGAATTATGTAAATTAAACTTCTCGAATTGGAAGCGATTTTAATGTCTGCAAATTTAAGTGCATGCTCTATATTTGAATATGGTATTACATCTCTTTCTAAAGTATCTAATACTAAATCTAATTCTTTTTTATCAAGAATATTCGAATTAACGATATTGGCTTTAGCCAGTTCAATAGCGTATATTACGGTACTTAATTCTTCTTTTATTAGTTTCAACTTATATAATAAAATTACATTTATTTCGTATTGGATTATGCTATCCTTTTTTATTGTATTTAATATTTCGTTAGTTACGTTAGTGAGTGCATTACTTCTTTCCTCATATTGTTTATTTATTATGATTTGACTGTTACCATTATCAATTACGTTATTAATTTTGTTTTTTACTATTTCAAAGTCATCATGGTCGGGATTACTTGCAATCCACTTCCAGGCTGACCCAATGAAATTTAATGATCGTTTTGCGCGATTAACTTTTAAATTTTGAATGTAATTCCTTATTTGCTGGATTTCGAATTTTAGGAGTGGGTAGAAGGGATTGGATTGAGGAACTCGGGTTTTGATAACGGGAACAACTTCTGCAATTAATTTCTCGTATGGTGCTATTTAAATGGTGTGCATTAATTTTAAGGAGCCTTCCATAATTTTAGCTGTTCCATCATTTAGGACGATTATTGGGGAGTTGGTGTAGTCAAGAATATTTATATCTCCTTGACTAGTTCCGATTAAAAATCTGTTGAGATAAAAATTTTACTTTAATTCCGTATGTTTGATTTGTGTACTATTTTTCCTGATGCTGTTACTACACTAGTAGATTTGTTCTCTTTAACTGTCTCCTTTTTATATCTGCCTGATATTTTGGAACCTAATCTTTTGTTAACTTTAATGTTAATTATATCTTCTACAGAGTAATTTTTAATAGAGGGTCTGGTTTTATTGTGGTATGCCAAATCGGTTTCTTGTTTTGATATCAATTTGTTTGTATGTCTATGGATAGTTGGGAAAACAATTTCGAATTTTTCAGAAGTTGGTGTACCTTCCTGAAGAAGAATTTGGTTTTTAAAGACATTGATAGGACATTCGACGCTGTAGATCAAACCATGGGCTGAGCTTTCATCGCTATGAATAGTAGGAGTCAAAGAGTTAATTTGGCTGTTCTGAGGTGGTCTAGAAAGTGCGTCAGCTACTACGTTGCTCCTTCCTGGCTTATACTTAAGCTCATAGTTGTAATCCTCTAGCATAGATTTCCATCTTTTTAGTTTACTATTATTGTTTTTGTTGCTTAGAGCGTGTGTCAGAGGTTGATGGTCGGTATAAATAAGAACTTTTGCCGTACCGTAAAGGTAGTTTCTGAGAGAGTTCAAAGCCCATATAATGGCCAGCATCTCTTTTTCATTGGCAGCATAGTTTTCTTCGGTTTTAGTCAAAGTTCTCGATATGAAGGTAATAGGTTTGTTCTCTTATGATAGAACAGCACCTAATGCATAATTTGAAGCATCTGTATCATTGTCATGTCATTGCTCGAAAGGTTTTTTAAAGTCGGGATAAATTAAAACGGTATCTTCTGATACAAGGGAGTTTTTGAGTTTTTGAAAAGCATCTTGTGCTTCATGTATTACCTTTTTGCTAGAAATATTCTTGGACACACGTCCATCCTCCCTTCTTAAGAGTGATGTCAAGGGTTTAGCAAGTTTAGCGTAGTCGCGAATGAAACGGCAATAATGCCCTGACAGACCGAGGAAAGATCTTAAATCTTTTAAAGTTCGAGGAGCTGGGAAATTCTGTATAGATTTCACTTTTCCTGGGTTAGTTGTAATACCATTTGACGATACAATGAAACCTAAGAATTCTATCTCTTTCTTGAAGATCGAGCTGAACTTTCAGATTAGCATCGTTAAGAGTCTCAAAGACCTTGCGAATGTCTTTTAAATGTTCTTCTTCGCTTTTATTATGAATGATTATATCATCAATATAAACGCGGCATCGTTTGCCAATGTGCTTACGCAAAATGTCATGTAATGACTTCTGAAAAGTTGGAGGGGCATTTTTCAAACCCATTGAAAGTCTGGTGAATTCATATTTGGCGTTATTGATCGAAAATGCGGTCTTCGCCCTGTCTGATTCTTTAAGAGGAATCTGATGGAATCCACTTTTGAGATCAATGACTGTTGTTTTCACCTAATTCGGATAAAAGTTTTTCTATATTCTCCAGCGGGTATTTCTGAGGTATAGTGACATCGTTAAACTTACGATAGTCGACAACTATCCTGTACTTCTTTACTCCTAAAGCATTAGGCTTCTTTGGTACAATCCACACTGGTCCATTGTAAGGAGATCTGGAAGATCTGATTATACCATCATTTAAAAGTTTGGCAATTTGGCTCTCAACCTCTTCCTTAAGGGCCATTGGATAGGGATAAAATTTATCGTAGACGTTAGTGGCACAAGTTAATTTATTATCGGGATCATTGAATAGATTAGGGAATTCCTTCACAACAGATTGAATATGTAATCTTTGCTCACTTGTCATGTGTTCGGTTCGGATATTAATAGAATTAACTGATTGGGTAACCAACTGTTTTAATCTTACTTTGACGCTATTGTTAATTACCATGTAGTTGTCTTTCGTATGAATGACAGCTGAAAGATCTTTTAAAGTGTCATTGCCCAGAATGGCATGAAAAGATTTTAATTCCGGCATAAGAAAGAATTTAATTTTGATTTCATTAAGACCAAAAAGATTTAAAAAGGTATGATGACTAATTTTTAAGTTACCTCCCATGGAATTGGCATAAAAAGGTTTTTCATTTGGTTTGGGATTTTTAATAAGAGTGGGTTTTATGTAATTTTTGTTTGATCCAGTATCGATCAAAATTTTTAAGACTTCTCCGCTCTTCGCCTTACACTCAAAGTACGGAAGAGAGGAGCAGTTTAGTTTAAAAAATTAATATCGTTAAATTCAGAAAGTTCTTCTAAGTTATCATTTCCAAATTGCTGTTGAAATGGCTCAGAATACTCCTGAAAGCTTTGATCGTATTGGCTATCTTCTGACTGCATCGCTTGCTCGTATTGAGTGGGATTGGGATCCTCAGATGTACACGGAGATTGTTCGGGCTCAATAGTATTCAAGTGGAAATTCCTCTGCATCTTATGGGGATGAACTTGATTCGATGTTGCAGCAAATGGCCTTTTTTGTGCGGGTGGCCAGTTCTTTTGCTGGGGTCTGTTCGTGTAATTTATGTTGTTCGTCCTGGTGGTGGATGTCTCCATTGGCGTTGGTTGAGGTCTAGGGGTGTGATTCTGCGGTGGATTGAAAGGAATGAATGGTCGTTGAATTCTTGGGGGAACCATTGGTCTGGGGTTGAAATTCATTGGAGGCCTTGGGTTATAGTTTGTTGGGTACTGATTATAATTCATAGGACTATGGAATAGCTGCGGGTAAAATTGCTGATTATATTGTGGATGTGGGTATTGTCCTTGATGATGACGTTTCAGTGGAATAGGAGGTGGTAACTGATGCGATCTTCTGTTATGCTGATGGTTTGCATTAGCATACTGAGATCTATAAGTTTGGTTTTTGAGCTTAAGGCAAAGATGCAATGCCTGGGGCAGATCTGCAGGTTCACGGATACCGAGAAGCTTGGGTAAGTCGCCTTTTAAGCCTCGTATGAAGGTATCGAGTGCCTTGTCCCTATAAGTGTGCATTAATAGATTTAGGGCTTCCACGCCAATGCTCATGCACGAAATCTTAATCCCAGAATCCCAGAGAATTCCCGCAAACAACGAATAACATCCGGAATTTTGTCTAATTCCGCTATGTTGGCTCGCTGATCCTGATTAATTGTTTGATCAGTTCCTGTGAACTGGTCAGCGTTGGGGTTTAAAATTGATTGAACTAAGCTTCTTCCCTCAGTTTGTAGGACTTGGCTTACGATCGAGGAAATAAGACTTTGTAAAGCAGGAGAGGATATTGGAACGTTGTTTGGGTTTTGAGGATTTTGTGGCGGATTTTGGGGAACTGGAGGGTTTAAGATCGGAGGTTGGACGACAGGATTGGCCATTATTAAAAGTTATCACAAGGAAACAGTTGAATGGTCAATAAAGGATTCAAGAAGGTATTTACTAACTCTACGATTATTGAGGCAATAACCGGAGGAATAAATGTCGTGGCAAATAAGAAATATAACCCTTTTCAAAGGATAAAACTAACTCATGGAAATTTAAATCTTAAATTTACAGTTGCGGAATACACGAAAAAAATTAAAATTGATTGGCGATGCACAAGATTTATCAACGTAATGAAATAGTAAAACTCCAAATATGTTTAAAATTTTAAAAAAGTTTGGAAAATATGAATATGATATGAAATATGAAAAAATATGGTTAAAATTCACTTAAAATTTGTATTATCTGTTCTAGGTTTAACCACCTTTTACTTTTCTTTGTTTTCTTTAAACACTTATATTTCATAAAACTCTTCGGACCTTTTTATCGTTAAAAATTTTTCAAATAATATTCTTGTATTCGTTAGATAATTTAATTTCTATTTCTTGTGTTTCACTTTTCAATTAAATTCGTTTAATTTCTATATTTTGCAAGAATTTTTCTTTTATTTCTCTAATTTTTTTAGCACTATTATTTCTATTAATTTATCGGGTATGGTTAACTATAACTTATAAAACTAATATCCGGGTAAGGATCTTCATCTTCTTTCTCCTGACAATTCCTGTTCCTCCACTGGACGAGTGGTTAGCTACCAGCGGCTACTTAGGGGCCCTTAGTTTCACGTTCGCTTTTTTCGTGGGACCGAGAGGTTTTAAACAACACTTTAGGTTGTTTTTGCTACACGGGCACTTATGTTAAGGACACTGGTAACTAATGACGCGGGTACTTAATTTAAGGACACTGGTTCTATTAAACAACACTCTCGGTCCCTGCTCGGGCGCCAATTAAGTAAAAATAGATTTTACTGTTTAAAAAAAATCAACTTTATTACTAGACGTTCAACTAATAACTAACAATTATTACAATAATGATATAACCTACGCTTAACCTATTGCATCAGCCCAGGTGACGACCGACAGTTGCAATGTTGCAAATTCATTGCTTCGTTGTGTCCAGACGCTGAGTCGGCAGAACGGATGCTCGTGTGCTTCTGCTGGTACGTGCTTTCCCACGAATTTAGAGTTTTGCTATTTAATATCAGGTGTCGTTAACTTGCATATCAACGACAGCCTGACGTACAACTCTACTTCTCTTAAGAATGCAAAGAATTACAAATTTTTGTGGATTATAAATGGACCTATTTACATCCGCAAAAGGAGGGAGACAATGCTATAAAAATAACCTGCGAGTCTGAACCGAGGAAAATATATGTACAAATAATGGTGTAAATGTAAATAGCCTTTTCAAAATTAAATGACACAGCATATTTGGTGTACTCTTTTTGTGTTCATCAGAATATACGTAGTATTGGTAAAAACTTTAAAAATTTGTTGGCTTATGTTGCATCTCTTCAGGATATGCCTCTTTTTTTATTTGAGTGAGATTTGGATCTTTGAGGATGAATTAATATTTTATGACATACCTTGATATGCTCTTTATGGTAATTGTAACCAATCTTACGCAGCTGGTGGAGTGGCTGTTTTTGCCAGGAATTATTATGTGTGCGATTGTTCCAATGTCGTTAATTTATGTGCAGATGTAATAAAAGTTGAGTTTTTATTCAATAATGAGAAATATTCATTGATTTGTGTTTATAGATTACATGCAGCTATTAAAAAAGATTTTATTGAAGAATTTCACAATATTTTGTGTTCCATTCAATCAAAAAATCTAATAGTTATAGGTGATGTAAACACTGACATATAAAATAACACTGACAGAGATGCTGAGAATTATTTGCTTCTAATGGCTTCTCACGGCCTACACTGTGTTGTTAACGAACCAACTCGGGTAACAAATCTGACAGAAAGTTGGATTGACCATATCTTCTTACGGTGTCATACAAATAATAAAACCATATTTAGTGGGGAGGTTTTTGATTTTAAAATACCTGATCACTTTTTCTGCAGCTTATATGCTAATGTTATTGATTCTAATTACCAAGTCAATGATAATATAAAAAAAACTAGAACGGACTACAACAAGCTACGTGCAAGACTTACTGTCGAGCAATGGGAGCCTGTTTTTCTTGAAAATGATCCATCTAAATCTTATGACCTCTTTATTTCGATTTTAACAAATCATATTAAGATTTGAACTTCGGTATCCCACTCAAACTCGCAAAAATTCTTGAAAGAATGGATGTCACAAAAATTGCTATTTGTTTTAGCAAGGAAAAAACTCCTTGCTATAAAATGCAAACGAAGTCCTCAAAACTTAAGACTTAAACTAGCCTATGAAACACGTTGTAAGATAATCAAGAAACAGGTTGCAGAAGCGCGGGATCTGCATTTCACCAATTTCATCGTTACAGGGAAAATATCCAGGAAGAAGGCAGAATTGGGAGCAATTTATTAGGTAAAGGTAATAAATCGACCATAATCCAAAGCTTGGTTTTCGATAATGAAGTAATTTCAGACGATTTCAGCACAACTAACAAATTCAATGATTACTTCGTGGATATTTCTGTTAAATTAAAGCATGATGGCTGCAAATGTAATCTCTCTGCGCATCTTCTTGAAGAAAGATATCAGACGAATAGTTTCGGATTTTTTTTAATTACCCCTGTAGAGATTTACGAGCAGATTTTGAGCTTAAAAAGTAAAAACTCCAGCTCCAGTGATGGTATTTCTAATAACCTCTTAAAAAGTATAGTATGGTATATCATTGATGTATTGTGTTATCTTTTTAACTTAAGCATAGCTAACGGAAAATTTCCAAAGTCTATGAAATGTGCGGAAGTTATTCCCTTACAGAGTGGTAATAGAAAACATTGTATCAAACTATAGACCTATATCTCTCCTTCCCACTTTCTGTAAACTTTTCGAAAAAATAGTTAAATCGCGGATGGTTTCGTTCTTAGATAGTAATAAATTTTTTGCGGAAGAACAATTCGGGTTTCGATCTGGGAAATCAACTGAAGATGCAATCTTAAAAGTGTGTTGTACAAAGAACTCAACAAAAGTCAGTCGACAGCGGCATTAATTATAGATATGACTAAAGCATTCGAATTGGTTGATCATGACCTACTTTTAGAAAAGTTATATCATGCCGGTTTTAGGGGCCAAATGTATGACTGGCTAGTGTCTTATTTAAAAGGTAGGGAACAAAAAGTTAAAATAAATAGGATGTTCAGTAGTTCTCAGCAATTGAAGAATGGTGTACCACAAGGCTCCGTGTTGGGCCCTCTATTATTCTTAATTTATATTAACTCTTTATTCTATCAAAACTTCAAAGGTAGCCTCACAACTTTTGCAGACGATATTGCTTTTTTGGAGTTTCCACGTTCGAATGTATTAGGCAATTAAAGGCAGATCTCATTATATTAAGACACTGGTTTGCACATAACAAACTATAAATAAGTGATAAAACTAAAGCTATGATCTTTAAGATATCCGCAAATGTAGTCTCTGATCATGATATTATTTTTAAATCTCATAACTGCCGAAAGGGTTGCTTACCTTTACACACTTGTGGTAAAAATAATTTTATGGCGAGCAATTCATGCGCTAATACCTGCTTCAAAATAGAATTTGTCGAGTCTTTTAAATATCTTGGAGTATTATTGACTTTGTGGGCGCCGTGGCTCAGTGGAAATGAGCATGGCTACTGAGCTGAGTAACACCAAAAAGTATTTTTCACGGTGTCCCACCTCTCGCGAATGGGTGACAAACGTTCCGAGAGTAATAACTTGTCGCGGAAAGTTTCTCAATTCGCCGTTCGGATCCGGCCTTAAATTGTAGGTCCCTTCCATTTGTGTGCTCAACACGAATGGTTGCGAGAAGCTAGGCCTTGGACCGCAATGGTCTGTCGCGCCGAAAATTATTATTATTATTGACATTGACTTTAACTTGAACTGGAAAGCTCACATACAATCATTAAAATCTTATATGACGCTGGTTACGCGGAAAATGTACCATTTGAAACAATATTGTTCCAAAAAATTGTTGAATATGATTTACTATGGCTTAGCTAATTCGAAACTTCAGTACGGCATTACAGTCTGGGGCGGAGCATATCTTAACGCATTAAACCCGCTGTTATTAACTCAGAAGCTTATCGTGCGTATCATATGTGGTAAAGCCGCCTTACCCATACTTGGCCTCTCTTTTGCGATCTAGGCATTCTACCACTTCGGCGCTTGTACACTTTAAAGTACTTAGAGAATACTTCTTACGAAGTGGTAATATTGCTACAAAATAAGTGTTTATAATTTGCGTGTCAATAATATGTCATTTGTAAATGTCCCTTTCGCTCATAGAACTCATTTTTACTTAGTTACTTCACCAATATATTTTAATGAACTACCGTACGATACCAGAACCACTCACAACATTAATTCCTTTTTAAAAAAGGTTAGAAGATGGCTGTTCTCAGTCGATCTTGGCAACATTGAATCATTACTAGGTCTTCCTGCTTAATAGTTTTTGTGCTTTTTGGAATGTAAAGGCCACCTCAGTATGCTGTGTTATTAGTTATTATTTATTATTTCTTATGAGATTTTTAATGATATTCTGTTCAATCTTACCCTTTCTTCTTCTTTCTTCTTTTTAACTAAATAAAATATTTTAAATAAGCATATACTAAATAACTATTAATAATAACTAAAGTGCCAATAAACAACCAAATGTATCTAAATAAGTAAACTTTTTACTTGTGGCTTGGTAGGAGTGGCCTTGGTAGACTTGTGGTGTCCTGGCGGAGTCTAGATGGTGGCTCTGTGCGCATAAGGGTGTGTGGTCTTGGTTGTTGAAGAATGGTGGCGATAGGTGAAGGTTGATGGGTGACAGTAGGGTGAAGATTATTATTGGAAAAGCGGTATAGTTGGGTGATGGTTTATTAGCTATAAGGGCATTGTGCTGTTGATGGCGTGATGGAGGGGGGGGGTAACGATGTTTGATTGTATTCAGTGGTTGATGATGGAGTGGTGGTGGTGGGGGGCTGTATTGATAGTGAGCCGTCGGTGATAATAAGAAAAGGTGTGATAGAAGGAGGCTTGTTAGACTACAGAAAAACAGCGGGTGCCATTCTATAGTTGGCGATCATTTGCCAGTAGAAATTTTGCAGACAAAAATCCTTGTACGGGAGCAACATAAAATTGTAATATCGTCAATGCTACCAATAATTCCATTAGGCCACTTTCGTACTGTCATTTTATTAGTTAATTTTTTTCTACAATTGTAATCTTTAAAGTAGAGAAATGATTATGGGGTATTGCAGTCTTCAAGAACGACTTAACATTTGAATTTTGAAACTATTTTGCAATTAATTTAAGAAAACAAATCGTACACCTCTTGTTGAATCCCTCTTTAAAAAAATTAAACTCTTTACATATGTATGTATGTATGCATGTATGCATGTTAGCTGTAGACTGCCTATGGGTTTTATGTCATAATTAGTGGGTTTTCGTCATATTATGGAAGTGGTCACACTCCTGGATCAAGGTCAATTGTTTTAAAAATTTCATGTTTTGATGAATTTTTCAGAATTTTTATATAGAAACCATAGAAATTTTGCTCACCTGTTTGGTATTTAAAGAACAAAAGCACCGCCATATTTTGGAAGGGACCGGACACTTTGGTCAGGATCCCATAAAAATAATTTTTCCAAATTTTATGTTTTCATAAATCACTTATTTTTGTTAAGCCCAAACGAACAACTAAATTAGCCAGAAATACACTATGGCTGACCGTGAGATACCAAATCACAAAATCCATACATACATGCAGTTTATTAGAATGTAAGAAATTTTAGTTCGTAGCCATGGACTCACAACGGGGGTATTCAATCTTCGTAGTATGGTTGAAAGAGATTTGCTACGGAAAGCGTTCTCTACTAATTTTACTTTTTTAGCTGTGGCACACTCTCTAACTCAAAAAATACTTTTAACGTAAAATATTCCTGTAAAAAGTGAATGTAAAAAAACTTTGTTTTTCGGGTACAAACTTTTATGTATACATCGAAACACGCCACACAGTCCCTTATTATTTGCTTATAATCGCCAAAATATATATTTTTGAGGTCGTGGCTATTTTTTCCACATTTCACACGCGCCACACGCGACTCGCTGCATGCGTCAAGCGCGCCAAATGCGGGAAAGCTGACCTCTAGGTCGTGCGAAAGGTGGTTAAAAAATACCTCAAAAAACCGGCGCGATTTCAACCCAGCACATGCGCCACACGCGAAACGCGACACGCGTCATGAGCGGAATATAAAAAATGTTATTTTGGACTTAGACACTCAGCTCTCTAGTTCGTGTGGAAGGTGGTTAAAAATTACATGAAAGAAGTCCAAAATAAAGGCAAAAGGGGTTATGTCAAGTTAAATAAAAATTTAGTTTTTAAAAAGGGTGACTCACGTGAATTAAATTGCTAAGAACTTAGTTAGTATCAGAAAGGGAATGTTGATATCGTGCAAGAATTTTGATAACGATATTTTATTTTATCTATACCGGTGATTTTTTTAAGCTGAAACTTTCAAATATCTCGGAAAATAAGCACGAAAACAATTTCCAAGATCAAAATTTAATCATTCCGCGCGGGAAATGCAATAGTGCTAAAATTAGCACCCCCCTCCCACCACCACTACTTGTAGGTGGGGCGGGGGTAACTTATGAAATTTAAATAGGAACCCCTATTTTTAATTGCAGATTTGGATTCTACGGCTAAAAGTACGTAGGAGTTGTCTAAAAAAACTTTCAATTCCTGATAATATTAAATTTTTTTCGATTTCTCCTACTAAGAACCTATGCATACGATTTTGCAATACGTTTGTTTTTATCCAGCTTAGAATTGCGACAGAACATGGAGTTTCAAAATTATGGTTGTCTAGCACACTATTCGTTGATAACACATGAAGTACTTGATTGTGATTTCAATGGTCGTTTGATCGGTAAAGCGGGTCCGGTAAATTAGCCAGATTTCTTTTTGTGGGGTTATCTCAAAGACCAAGTTTACAAACAAAAACCAAAAACACGTGAGAATATGATTGAGCGGATCAGAAATGCTCAATTACTGTCGATTCAATTGAAAGGCAGCCCCTCCATTGAAAACCGTTTTTTTCGTTTCTTTTGATTTTGAAAAAGTTTCTTTTAATTTTGAAAAAGCTAAGCTTCATATGTATTTGGTTTGGAAAAAGTTTTATTTGTTTTTGAAAAGGTTTCGTTTGCTCTTGAAAAAGTTTGCATTGAACTTTAAATGGTTTAATTTGAAATTGAAATCCTATACTTCAGTTGGCCATTTCGCTTAATTTTTAACTGAAGTGAAGAGTTATCAATCGAACAGTCTCTTCACTTCTATTACTTAAGATACAGATACTAATTTAGTCTATTCAGGCCAATCGAACGCGGCTTAGGACGTGTGACGTGTCCTATATTGCATGCTGCATGTTAAGTTTAAGTTTAGTTAAGTCTAAAATTTGGTAGTGATCGGGCCCTAGGTTCGGCCGCAAGGCCCTTATACATTTTTTTAAATACTGTCGCACTTCAACGACTCTGTGCGGTGTGTGCTGCGCAGTCGGCTGCGCTACTTGATTTGGTGGATTTTGATTGCAAAATCTATTCTGCCTGTTCATGGCAGCACTACGAGTTTGCGTCGCCATATTTTTAACTCGGCACTTACACGGTTATTAATAATGTCATTTTTTTAATAATGAACGAAAACAGAAAATTTCGGTTTCACATCATTTCTCAAGCATCAATATACATTACTCCGACTTACACAATCATTATTAATGCCATTTCACAAAGTTACCATGAATGTGCGTAATAGTATAAAAGTCGAATCGATTATGAACATTCCATTTCATCTTTAAGTAATATGTATGTATTTTGTTTACTAATGTCTCTTTGCAATTGCACAAACCGTATCCGAAACCATACCCATAGGTTAGCTTTCAAAGTGACAGAGTTTTCGTGGTGAACGAGGTGAGTGCCCGATGTACCCGATTGCCGACGGGTAGCAAAGTAACATTATTGGTTACAAAACAAAGGTACATAAAATCAAACCGTACTCCGGGCACAGTTCGCAAATGCAACGTTAAAGAGAGAAATCGTCGTCTGAGAATTGTTTTGTTGTATACGCCAAAATGCACTTTTTGGAGTGGATATGCAGTACTATGTTTTCAAAGGTGCTCTTTCCATTCCATTTCTGCAATCCGATGTAACCTATAATTTACCGTTACTGAGATAATTAGTATGCATTTTGTCGTATATCCGCAAAATTATCCATCACTTAGTTTCATTTTGTCGTAAGCGAAAGATTTTGGCATGTACGACAAAATTTCTATATAATTCTGCACTTTTTTTTGTTTAGTTTTGTTTTGTCGTATGTCTATAGGCATAATAGATACGATACAAAATTCCAAAAGAAATTTTAGAATTGTTTTGTCGTAAGTGTATACACCTCAGAAGAATAATGGAACTGATCCTATGAACATACAACACAAACACAAAAAAGTAAATGCGGCTTGGTTTGTTGTATGTGCATACAGATTTTAACGGAAGAAGGAGAACGTATAAGTAGACGAGGATCACCGTTAAAAATTTAGTCGTCTGTTAAATCTCGTTCAGTGAGGTCGTATGCGTTGTATACAAAAATGGGATCTCCGGACAGAAATATTTCGCAAGATATACTTTTGTTAGTAGTATAGTAGAAAAATAGTTTATTTTATTCACTAAGTGTAGTATCAGATATTATGAGTAAACAATAGGCGTGTTTTTTTATGTCGGTGTACTCAAAGAGATCCTCTGAAAATTATCGATTTCTCCGACATAAAAAAAACGCCCAATATTACATATTATAATGTCATATTGATTTAACTTATTTTGTTATAAGACTTATTGATGAAATAGTTCCTAGCGATGTTGAATTTAAGGAAAACATTGACGGACCTCATTCCATTTTATCCGAAAAGGATTTTGGTATTTACGAACCTCAATTAAAGAATAAACGGAAAATTTATATTGTTTTTGTTAGATAGCGACGACACTTTAAAGGACTCTGATTTTATTCCACAATCAGAATCAAATTTACGCGAAGCCTTATTAGAACTTCCTTTGTCTGAAAACTTAAGAAATATACCTTCCGAATACTACACATCATCTGGTTAAACCAATTTCAACCGTTCATTTTAGTAATACTTTTGTTTTTATAAAGAGAGTGACGCATTCCCGAAAGGTGCGAGAAAAATATCGAGGAAACCAGTTCTCAGGAAAAGTAACATAAGGAAGAGACTCAGAGAATCAGGACTGGAGTATTCTAATATAGGAAAATCCATGGCAGCCAGAAACATGAAGGAACCATGTAGGCCCACTTGTTTCTTTTTCTTGCACAAAGAATTTCGTCACCGAAGACAGACTTAGAATTCATAATTCATTTTGGAATTTATCCGATGCTGAGAAACCCTATTTTTACGGCAAGTTTGTTCAGAAAACCCCAATCCAAAGAAGAAGAAGAATTGAATCAACGGTTAAGAAACCATTCTTTTAAGTTCTTCCTTCAATCTGATGAGGAAAGAATATACCAAGTTTGTAAAAAAAAATTTTTAAACACCTTATCTATTAGTGAAAGAAGAATTTACTATTATTTCAATAATTTGCATAAACAAGGCTGCCCTCAGCCATTTAAAAAGGGAAAAAATATTAAGAAAGTAACACCTCCTGATAAAACAAAGGTAGTCCGTGACAATATAAAAAGCTTTCCCACCATAGACTCCCACTATTGTAAAGCCCGCACAACAAGGAAATATTTAGAAGACCATTTGAGCGTTCATAAATATACCAGCTTTGTAAATACAAAAATGATATAGTATATGACAGAACGAGCAAGGAAAGTGAAGTTTATCGGGTGAGGTCGAAGCTTGACGAGGCTAACGAGCACGATGAGCACTTTTCTGCGAGTCGTGTACGCTCTTTTTCACGCGTCCAAACCGGTTTTTTTTTGCTAAATCCAGAGAGAAGCATAGGGATATTAATCGTCAAAACATTGACACAAAACATGACGTAATATGTTTTGACCTTCAGAGTGTCTTTTCTTTGCCAAAAGGTAATGCATCTTCATTTTTTTATAAAAGAAAATTAAACGTCTACAATATGACGGCAACACTTTGCTTGCCGCAAAAGCCAAAGTTAACATACTGCGCAATTTGGAATGAGTCTTTTAGCGGCCGATCTGGTGAAGACATGGCAAGCTAAGTTTCAAAAATTTTGAGTCAAATCTTATCTGATAACCCTCTTATTGAAGCCTTGATACTTTGGAGTGACTCCTGTGTCCCGCAAAACCAAAACAAGGTAATGTCAACAGCGATGCTATTTCTTCTCGCAAGAGCTCATAGATTGAAAGTAATAGAAAATTTTCAGAGCCTGGTCATTCCTTGATTCAAGAGGTAGATTGTGTGCATAGCTCCATCGACAGGTATCTAAAAATTTAAAAGTATTCAGCCCGTTGTCTCTTTCTAGACATATGAAAAACATGAGTTTTAAAAATGTCAAGTTGAAGCTTATTAAAAGGAAGGATTGTTTGTTTTCATGCCTAAAGAAGATCAATCCTATTACAAAGCTTTATTTAATCAAATAAAATAAATACTTATTTAAGGTGTACCTGATACAATAAGTTCATAAGCTCATTTTTCTTTATTTATTATTTAAATTTTATGGTCATAGGATGACTTTTGTTATGTTTTTGTATTTGTTTTCAACATGAATTCATTTTAAGTTTATACAAAAATATTATAAGTTTATTTAATAAATAAAATTGTTAAGGTATGAAAAAGTGATTTTTTTATACGTAAATAGAAGTCATATTTTTTAAGGAATTTTTCATATACCACTCAGTATTGGATTCAACAATTGAACTTTTTATTGGAATGTGGTACGTGCGTTTACTTTGTCGTACGTGTATGGGGTGGAAGCAAGTGTTCATTTTCGTGGCGTATACGACAAACTCATTTTGAGGAAAACCCCTAATAGTTGGAAAACGTAATAACATATTAAAAATAGGGAAAACTTCAGCGGTTAGTTTTTTTTTATTTAAACCCCAACATAAAAATGCGATTTCCCAACATCGTTCAAATGGCGTATACAACAAAACAATTCTCGGGCGACGAAATCTTAGCTCACCCACAAATGAACCCAGCAAATGAAACGAGACATAAATGTTTTATGCTGAACTCAACTTACTTACTTATTTACTGAATTGTATTTTTATTGATATCGTTTTTTGCAGATAGAACAACAAGTTTTCAAAATATTATGTCATTTCGCGTTTTCATAATTTAGTTCAGAGCAGCCAAAGAGTTCTCAAGAAAAATGGTCGTGTTTCTTATTTGCTCAGAGTATGAGCGTGCTCTAAGTGCTCAGAATAAAATTATATGAGCATTTTCAATTTTAACATCTGATGTCAAATGTCTCTTTCGGTGATTTTCCTCTAAAATAAAAACAAAAATGACCCAGGATCGAGGGGCTCCCATATCAATTTCTGCGATTAGAGAATTTAGATGAAAAATTTTTATGGGTGGTTTTTTTTATTCTTTGAAGCGGGGTAATGTTGCGCGTTAAGAAGCTTGGCGTTGGTAAGTGAAATTAATTGTGTTTTAAATAAAATAATAATTTAAATTCAATAA
This sequence comes from Nephrocerus scutellatus, assembly GCA_947095585.1. Classification (NCBI taxonomy): domain Eukaryota; kingdom Metazoa; phylum Arthropoda; class Insecta; order Diptera; family Pipunculidae; genus Nephrocerus; species Nephrocerus scutellatus. Next base: position 35,365,336 of record OX352761.1, read on the forward strand.
CAAAATGAAGTGAAGTTAAAATGCTCATTTATTACAAAAACATAAAATATAAAAAAGTTAATTGCAATTGTGGAGGCAATTGTCTAATGAACACCAAGTACACATGTGTACTCTGGGTGTTTACATCGAAAAAATATGACATGTCATTAATTTTAAAAGTCCACATATACTCGTATATACTTCGGATATTTTGCAACTGAAAATTCCATCTTTTTTGTCCGTTTTTTAAGGATTTACATAAAATATGTGCGAGAAGTATAGTATATTACATAACGAGCAAGGAAATTGAAGTTTATCATGCGAGTTTCGAAGCTTAAAGCACGAGGCGGTAGCCGAGTTCGGCAATCTATTGAGCACGATGAGCACTTTTTTGCGAGTAATGTACGCTATTTTTCACACGACCAAACCGGTTTTTCTGCCGTTACTCTGATAATGTGTGTTCGCTTGACTGCAGTAAATAACAAAGTATTTTATATGATAAAGTAACTAGAGTGTATTTTCGAAGCTAGGTTATAGTGTATGAAACAGTCACTTTCGTCTATGGGCGTGTGAAAATTTTCTTTCATAACTTCAGACCTTACCAAGAAGCTCACTGATAACAAGCTTGAAAAACTCTTGAACGATAGTGATACTGACCTCTCCGATGAAGATGATGTCTTTTTGGAAGCAATGATGTGGATGTGGAAGATAAGACCATTTGTTGATATTATTTTAAAAAAATATAATTCTCTGGACGTTGCGCCTTTTGTCAATATATGCCAGCAAAGCCCAATCCACATGGGATCTAAAATGTTATACTTGTTGCTAGTGACGGTTTGGTATTGAATTTTTAAATTTACACAGATAAAGGATCTGTCACAGAAACGGATAGAAAGAGTTTGGAGTAGGAGCTTCTATAGTGAAACTATTAACGAGTGGTATAAAAGAAGAAGGATGTGTCTACACCCATAATTTTTTTACAAGCATAAAAAGTGTGAGAATAAAACATTTACCAAACTGGAACAGTGATGAAAAACCGTATTGGAACTGTAATAAGAAATCAAGGAGGATGAAGGAGTGACTGGGAAGAATGGGTAAGAGAAGACGAAAAAATTACTGTGGTTAAATGGAAGGACAATAAGGGCGTTCTTCTACTCTCTTCTCATATTGGAGCTGAGCCCGTAGCTAGATGCCAGCGTTGGTCGAAAGAAACACGTACAAAAGTGTCTGTACCCCAGCCCGCTATAGTAAACCAATACAATAAATATATGGGAGGAGTTGACTTCTGTGATCGCTATATATAGCTATATCGATGCTATGTTAGGACTGTATAATGGACTATTAGATCTTTTAATCATTTTATTGACTTGAATATCGTCAACTGCTGGATAATGTATGAAAGACAGAAACTTGAGCTAGGAGAAAAGAAAATGAGTCTTTTGACTTCAAAAATTACATTGCAAAAGCTCTTATAAGTTTTTCAAAAAAAGCTAAGACAACATCTCGAGTCTCTTATTTTATTTAACGTCCGATTCACGAGGCAATTGTCCCATCTAAATCCGCCAAACGAAGGATGTGTAATCCACCGCTAATCGAAGGAGAGCGCTTAGATTCTTTGCAGCACTTTCCGCAGTTCGTAGAAGCAAAAAATGAATCGAAGTGCCGAAATCGAGGATGCTCTTCTCGAACTCGCGTTACATGCATAAAGTGCAAATTGTATCTACGTGTGAATTGAAACAATTGTTTTTTAAAATACCATAGAAAGTAGTTATTTTCTTTTAATATTTTTAAGCGTTCCTTTTTGATTTAATATTTGTTCCTTTTATATAAAATGAATTGTTTTTCTTAATATTATGATTTTTTTGTTTCTATTATCATCATCATATTTGGCTATACATACTCGTATTCTATTATAATAAAGGATATTTTTTGTTAACGTTTTCTCTATGTTAGTATATATTATTTTTATATTATTATATTATATTATCTTAATATATAAAAATGAAACTTTGTCTGTATGTCTGAATGTCTGTTCGCGCATAAGTCGAAGACCGCTCATCCGATATCGCTGAAAGTTTGTGATGTGATGGGGACGGTTGGGCTGTTTTTTAGTGCGGTAATGGTGTTGAGGGGGTTGACGTGGTGGGTAGCTTGACTCGACTTAACTAAACTTATTACCAAGGAACAACTCACTTAATGACTTGGGCGACGGCAATAAGGTGGGATATATAAATTTAAAAATACAAAAACATACTAATAATAACTGTACTGTTAAATATGGGGGTGTATCTATCAAAGTGGGTCTTGAAGGGTCTTGGTGGTCTGTTTGGGTGGAGGTCAGTGTGGTGGGGCAGCCAGGCAACGGTGGGTATTTCAGCTAGTTGGAAATAAAGTTAAAAAAAAAAAAACAACCCATAAAAATACAATTTTTCATGTAAATTCTCTAATAGGAGATGGGTATGTGTTAAAATTTGAAGAACATTTTAATTTTAAAAAAATGTATATAGGCACCCCTCGGACCTCAGGGCCTCACTCCAAAAACTTTCAAAAACTGTTGTCTATCGGAGGTACACATGTGTATTAAATTTGAAGAAAACCGGGCTAATTTTTTTTAAAAAAGTTATGGGGCCCCACTAACCCGCGCCCGGGGTCTCCAATTTTTTTACAAAAAGTGTTGTCTATCGGAGGTACACATGTGTATTAAATTTGAAGAAAATCGGGTTAATTTTTTTAAAAAAAAAAGTTATGTGGCCCTACGAACCCGGGCCCGTGGTCTCCAAATTGTTTACAAAAAGTGTTGTCTATCGGAGATACACATGTGTATTAAATTTGAAGAAAATCGGGTTAATTTTTTAAAAAAAAAAGTTATGGGACAATTTTTTGCTGTAAGCAACCATAGTCCACATAAGTGTACCCTTTCAAACTATTAGTTCCAAAAAAAATTATTTAAATTGTTTTAAGTAAAAAACAAACAAAAAAATCAAAAATTTCTTGTGAGACCGAAGAGAATAAACATCAAAGTAAACTGAAAGGAAAATAAAGAGAAATTAGTTATTACTCTCGGACGTTTGTCAGACATTCGCAAGATGTGGAACTGTCAGTGTTATTCAGAGATGAAGGTGCAAAATTAATTGCGGCATCATTATGTAAATATTTTCCTGTAAAATGTCATACAGAAATTATGGTATAATATATTTCTCGCTTTTTTCTAAAATATTTATAAATTTTTAGTGAATTATTAGAGGCAACAACCACAGATACCAAATAACCAACATGGTAGCGGCCAACAAACTAAAAAAAATTAGTGCTAATGCACATTGCTGCGATTAATTGTAGTTGTTATATATTTAATTACACAAATTTCCTTTTGATATAATTACGATTTTATTTTATTTATTCAAAATTCTTTTTATATATATCAAGATTGGATTTAAACACAACATTCTTTCATGTTGTTTCGAGGAAGAGGTTCGATCAGAGAGAGCGAGCAAACATCTTTCAAACATGACGTATTGAAGTAAGATGACATTCAATTAATTCCGCTCGTTTCCATGACAAACTCACTAAGAAATAACAACTCTTCCTCCCCACACATGTTCACAAAATCAATTATAAACTTAAAGAATTTAGTCCAATGTTATATAATGAAATACATATCAACTTAAAATTACATACATGCTTACTATATATATATATTTTTTTATATATTTAATTTAACAGGAGGTTTTCGAATTCTATTTGATCGCCTAAGTTCCGGTATCATATTTTCTATATTTGAATCTGTATTACTTGTTGAAGCTTTTACTGGGCTTCGTGAAACACTATTCTCGATTAAAATGTTTTCAATCGGAACTGTTTTATCATTATTGTTCTCTGAACTAATTTCGACACCCGTTGTATCAACCAATACTGGAGATGCGACATTATTATCAATCACTGTAGCCTAGACTGTTCATTTGATCTACGTGCCGTTTCCAGTTTCGTCCATCATCTAATTCTATGAGGTAATGTAATAAACAGATTTTTTGTATAACCATACCAAATTTCCATTTACATTGTTTATCCAAGTATTCTCTTCAGGCAACTCTTTGACCTAAATTAAAACTTTTAATTTTCTTATTTGAAACCGACACCTCTTCCCGCGCTATATTTTGATGCATCATTAAATCTATTCGCGATCTAATTTGTCTACCGTAAACTATCATAGAAGGAGATTTTCCTGTGGAAGGATGTAAAGTCTCTCGATAAATTAACAATAGGTTGCACAGTTCCTTTTCAAGTGACCCGTTTTCGCCTTTCAGTGTTTCTAACTTTGATTTAATTGTTTGAACGGTACGCTCTGCTTGTCCGTTAGTTGAAGGGTGATAAGGAGCTCCCATACGGTGTACTATTCCATTAGTCTGTAAAAACTCTTGAAATTCTAATGATGTAAATTGTAACCCCTATCTGTAACTAAGGTGCATGGTATTCCATGTGCACTAAATATTTGACGTAAGTGACTTATTGTAGTCGTTGTCGTAATGTTTGAAAGAATATGGACTTCGGGCCATTTCGAGTATGCATCGACGTAAATTAGAAAATATTTATTTAGAAATGGTCCTGCAAAATCAACGTGTACGCGTTGAAAAGGAGCTTTTGGTGCTTCCCAAGTATGTATTGGAACTTTCATTGGATTATCTTTATGTAATTAGCAATCTGTACAATTTGTCACTATCTCTTCTATATCCCGGTCAATGTTTGTCCACCAACAGTATGCTCTAGCTAACGATTTCATTCTTGTCATACTGAAATGAGCTGAATGTAGCTCATTTAACACACGTATACGTAAACACGGAGGTATATAAACTCTTATGCCTCGTAATAGACAATTATCTTGTAACGTGAATTCAGTTTGGTCAATTCCAAAACTATAGCAGTGGTCTACTACGCGACCGTTTTTTATTCCATCAATGAGTGTTTTACCTTTTTATCCGACATTGTAGCTAAACCTAGTTCTTTAAATGTTAATGGTAAAGTTTCGATCTGGTTTATTTGTAATAAATCTGGTTCTTCGATTTCTTTGAATTGGTTATTCGTCGGTAATCTTGACAACGCATCTGCATTCGCATGCTCTTTAGTATTTCGAAAACAAATGCTATACTCGAAGCCTTGTAAAAAAATTGCGTAGTGTTGCATACGCATTGCAGACATGGTCGGTAAACCTTTTTTAGGTGATAAAATTTGAGAAAGCGGCTTATTATCCGTTATTAAAGTAAATTTTCTACCATAAAGGTATTGAAAAAATTTACGAATTCCAAAAATAATTGCATAGGCCTCTTTATCTATATGTGGATAGCGTTGTTGTGTTTTGTTTAGTGTTTGTGAGGTATATTGGATTGGTTTCTCCGTTCCATCCTTAAATCTACGACTTAACACAGCGCCCAGTCCGTACTGTGATGCATCTGTAGCATGTATCAGGGGCAGTTGTGGATCATAATGCGTTAAACACTTATCTGCTTGCATTTCTATTTTAATTTTCGAGAAAGCATCTTTGCTCTCATCGTCCCAAATAAACACCACATCATTCTTGAGTAAATTGTTAATTGGATACAAAACCGTACTCAAATTATCAAAAAATCTGCCGTAATAATTTATTAACCCTACAAAAGCGCGTACTTCGTCTTTGTTTTTTGGTTCAGGCATATTAGTAATTGCATCTATTTTCTTTTTCATTTTATGTATTCCTAGTTCATCTATCCCATAACCACAATATTCTATACTGTCTGCGAAAAATTTGCATTTGTCTTTATTTATTCTTATATTTAATTTGTTTAACCTACATATTAAGTACTTCATTAAATCTTTCTAAATGGATTTAATCGCTAGGCCCTGTAATATTTATGTCGTCTAAAAATATTGTTATTCCGGGAATTCCTGTTAAAATTTTTTCTATTTCCCGTTGCCATATTGCGGGAGCTGATGCTATACCATACATCAACCGTTGAGGCTGGTATAACCCTTTATGCGTATTCAAAGTCAATATTTCTCTATCAGCCTCCGCAACTTCTAATTGTAAATACGCTTTCGTTAAGTCTATTTTAGAAAACTTCTTTCCACCAGCCATGGACGAAAACAGTTCTTCTATTTTAGGTAATGGATGTTCGTCTACTATAAGATTTGGGTTTACAGTTATTTTGTAATCTCCACAAATCCTCACTTTACCCTCTAATTTTGGAATAGGTACAATGGGAGTAGCCCATTTACTACTATTAACTTTTACTAAAATTCCGTTTTCTACTAATTCTTCTAACTCTCGCTCGACTGCTTCCCTTACTGCAAATTGAACTGGCCTACCCCGTATGAAAACTGGTTTCGCATTTCGTTGTATATTAATTTTTGCTTGAATACCTAAAATATGTCCTAAATTTTCTGCAAATAAATTTTTATAACCTCCTAACATTTCTTATAATTTTTTTGAAGTATCTTGCATACAACAGTCATCAAGCTTGTTAACTTCTGTATTTCCTAAAACCTGATTCCAATTTAAATTTCGCAACCATTCCCGGCCTAAAAGCGGGTGTTTATTTGAATCCACCACGTATAATTTTAAAACTTTATTTCCACTATTAGCATTTACAACGGTGTCAATGTACCCGAAAATTGTAATTTTATTATTACAATAGCTCGTGAGTTCCGTATCGGATTTTTTTAATGATACCGGGGAACCACTATCAATTTCAAAATTAATGTCTTCATTGTTAACGTTAAGGGTCAACCAAACTTTAGATCTCACTTCTTTTACATGATCTATGTTACATAATTCTTCTATTTGAATTTCATTGCAAATCATCAAATCATTGTTAAAACTTTTCATCTTCATCGTCAGCGATGAATTTTGTACTATTTTTATTTTTCGATTTGGCCTTGAGGCACACTAGCTTCAAATGTCCTCGTTTATTACAATATGAACAAATGGAATTAGCATAACGAAATTTGTTTGCTAGGTGTGATTCATTTCCATATCGATAACATGCAATATTATTGTCTAAATTTATTTATATTCATATTTTTATTTTTTTGGAATTTCCTATACCTGAAGTCCCTGGATTACTTGTGTGATTATTTGTATTATGGTTTTGATGAAATGTATCCCTCCTCGATGATGTTTGTCGAATGTTGTAAACGTTTGAATTTTTATTAACATGGATTTCAGCGCCACATTTAGCTGATAGTTCCATAGATACTGCAGTTTTTTGCGCATTTCCCAATGTGAGATCCACTGTTTCCAATAGTCGATTTTGTATTTTCTGACTATTTAACCCAAAAACGAATTGATTCCGCAACGCCGTATTTAAATACGCCCCAAATTTGCAGTTGATTGATAATCTTCGAAGTTCCACCAAAAATTCTTCCACACTTTCACTATCTTTTTGCTTCCTTAAATGAAACCTGTAATTCTCCACAATTTCCAACGGAGTAGGATTGAAATGTTGGTCCAGCAAGTTGGTAATATCCACATACGATTTCCTACTCGGTTTTTCCGGAGCTATTTTGTCACTGAGTATATTGTACGCAGTTTGTCCCATATAATGGAGAAGCAGATGTAGTTTAATTTTCTCGTCCTTCACCTCAAATACCGCAAAAGCACTTTCTAAACGCTCCACCCAGCGTGTCCACTTAATTTCATTTTTGTTAAATGGTTCTATAGCAAACGTTGACAATTGTAAGGTAGACATCCTTTATTTTAGTATGTAACTAAACTAATTTATTTATCGTAGCAGCAATGTATTGCGGATTGTACCAATAATTTATTTTGAAAATTAATTCCTTCCCGTGCAATCCTGTGCAGCCGCACCACACATGTATTTAGAGGTTAGCAAAGTAATCTGGATTTATTTTGCACATCTAAATCCCATCCTCGTCGCCACTTGTTATATATTTAATTACACAAATTTCCTTTTGATATAATTACGATTTTATTTTATTTATTCAAAATTCTTTTTATATATATCAAGATTGGATTTAAACACAACATTCTTTCATGTTGTTTCGAGGAAGAGGTTCGATCAGAGAGAGCGAGCAAACATCTTTCAAACATGACGTATTGAAGTAAGATGACATTCAATTAATTCCGCTCGTTTCCATGACAAACTCACTAAGACATAACAGTAGTATATACAAGTTCTAAAAGCAATGTTCGGACCAACATTCGAACCGACAAGTCATAAATTGATCTCCAAAAATTATGCCTTCGCATGATTCTGAAGGACGATGAATTCGGAAAGGGCAGTAGTCAAAGTAACTGACAAAGATAAATGTGGATATACCACTGATTGGACAAAACTTAAATAAGTAATTGGTGTCGCGGCGTCGTATCGAGTGGAAGGGCCGCGTGTGAAGTAACAAGGCCTCACAAAAGCTTAATTAATTGCAAAATTAAATAAATTCCAATAAAACTGCAAATTTAATACTTATTAGAAAAATGGAATATTTTTCAAATACTTTGTGTATTTTTAAAATCAAGTTTAGTTCTCTTTTTTAATATATTCTCAGTATAACAACACTTAATATTTAGACAACAATAATTAATTTCATTTTAAATAAAAAAAAGTTCATACAAATATTTACAAATCGTAAAAGTAATACAAAAAAGTTGTTATCGGGTTTGTTGTTATTTTAGAAATCTCATCATAACTAGAATAAATTATTAAGTAAATCTAAATATGAATAAATTTGTATACGTACATTTGTATATAGTTTATGTTGAAATTGAAAGGAAAAGTCTTCCTATACAATATAAGTAATGTAATAATAATCAAAAAATTGAGCTAATCAGTAATAAAATTACGCATGAACATGTATATTTATGTATGTGTTTGTCCGTTTGTATATAGGTACAATATATATTAATATGAACTTAAAATATTATAACATTATTATATAATAATATAATATAATTATATAAAAGGTTTGTTTGTTAAGTGATTATAGTTTCCATTTTTGCTTTAATTAGCAATTTGAATAAATTCGACCAAATATGTTTGAGTTGATTTAGTTGCAGGTGATAGCTGCATTCGCTTATACATGTATAGTACATTAAAATTACATTTTATTTAATCTTGGTAGCTTTCTTTTTATAGACTTTATTTGGTTATCTAATAGCCCTGTTAACTATAAAGTGGATACCAATAAATTACACAGGAGTTATATTAACCTTATCAAAAATTACACTTAATAATCAAATATAGCGACATTAATATGTTTAAAAAAATTGTTTTCATTAATTTCTGAATAGTCAGAAAAATCTATTCATTTATATTATTCCTTGATAATGGTCCGAAAGACCGAAATATTGGAATAATTTAAATTATAACTTTTCATTTTAAATAAAGTCTATAAAAAGCTACCAATATTAAATAAAATATTATTAAAGACTTTAAATATTAATAATAATTAATATTAATATTAAAATTACAATACATAAATTACTTTTTAGTTCAACGTTTAGAAATTCAATGAAACAGTATTAAGGGAAAAATTCGAAAGTATGATACATTTGGCACATTTCTCTTACATTGCATTGCATATGTTAAATATAAAACATTTCAAATATTTATAAGTTATATTGAAAACTTTTATGTGTTTCGGATTGGACATACTCATAGTTGCTCATCAAACAATGTACAAACAAAAAATTCCAATAGTTCGAATACAGTTATTTGGAGAATATTAGTAAGTTTGAGTCGTTATACTTATGTGTACATATATATGTATTGTGTATGTTTGTTTTTGTATGCAAAATAGTAGTTAAATTTGCCAAATTAGTAGGTGATTTGTACTGTCTTCACGGCCAGCTATTTCACTCAACGAATTCACCCCCGAGTTGCGAAAGTCCTCGTAGCCATCTCCGCCGGATATGATGAGAACACCGCTCGTTTCAGATGTGTTTTTTGAGTTGAGTTGGGTTGACCTGATTAGAAAGAACTTTTAGCACTATATGTGTGTATGTATCTCCTTCGTATGTTTTACCTTTTGTTTTTGTATTCTGTGGACGCATCGTTTTCCTTTGGTGCTGGTTGGCAGTTTTTGGTTTCGCTTATGGTTTCGACGAATGTTAAAAATCGAACATGTCCGGTATGTCCATGTGGTATGCCAGTTGGTACAACATTGCCATTACCCTTCTCGTACCCTTGTGCGGGAATAGTGAGCAGGACACCAGCACTTGTCCCAATCCAAATCAAATCCTTGCACGAGGAAATCGATGTAACTCTCAAACAAGCCGCCTTGTGTTGGCGTATTATTTCATCACAATTTGATAACATTTTATTCACAGCCGGTGCCAAATTAACCTCGTTTATTAGTTGGTGACTGCTTATACATATAAAAGTCCAAGTGATGAGTTGACGTGAAAGCAAAATATTATTATATCGTTTATGATCGGCCAAAATTAACAGAATTTTCTACGAGTAAATAATGATAACAAAAATATTTGACGCGACAGACCGTTGCAGTCCAAGGCCTAGTCTTGCGTCCATTGTGTGAGTAAGTGCGAGTTAAATTATTGCACAAAAAATGGAGACCTTCAGTTTAAAGTCGTATCCGAACGGCAAAGTAAGAAGCTTCACGTGACAGTAAGTTTTTACAATCGACGTTTGTGATACATTCGGAGAGAGAGTGGGACTGTGAAAAAGATTTTTAGTGTTTTTCTAGGATTCGACTTCCCGCTCAGAAGTCAGGCAACGCACTAGCCACTAAACCCACGCGCCCACATTTTCTCAATAATAAAAAAAGCATAAATTGACAATGATGTCGAAGATGATTAAAGCTAACACAATCTTACAAGGGAGAGTTAATAGGAAAATATATTTTTAGCGTATCTGATCATCTTATCCTTACCTTAGCTTATCTATTAACCTTACCTTAGCTTATCTATTCACCTTAGTAAGATCGTTATGGTACTTTGACAAAAGATGAAAAGTCAGTTAATAATCTGTCTATCAATGAGAGCTACTATTATAGCGTATTCCGAAGTAGTTTGCTCAATATAAAATATATAACTGAAAATATCACATCAAGTCGTTTACAAAAGGTACTTTCTTAACTCTAAACAGATATGCCGATTGTATACCATAACATCTAAAAGACTACAGAAATTAGGGATCGTAAAAGTGGTGCCTGTCTGCCCTACGACAAAAATAAAAGCCATCTTTGAACTCTCATCAATGCATATTTTCGTAGATATAACGGCAAGATGTCTTTTTAAAATCCAGCTGGAATAAAAGTACAAGCAAAGGGATAATCTTGAAGGTGCTTCACTCAATTGCCGAAAAATATACGCTCTGCATTATCTCTCACAATTTGACCAGGGAGACTGTTTCGAAAGTTCGTTGATGTAGAAATATTGGATCGCTATAGATATTCGGATGGTGTACCATTGATCTCGAATCGTGAAATCTGCTTTGGTATACCGATGAATCGAAAATATTATCTGGAACGGCTACTGGTTTATTTGGATACAAGACAATGGTGTGGGTAGCTCTGAGAAAGTGTAGTAATGCTTTCCTCGCTGAAATCGATGTCATCGAGCTCGGTGTCAAAAGTTTAAAACTCTCGAACTGTCATCAATGTCCTCCCTTGTCCAGTCCTTCTCAAATCGTAAAGCCGCTTTTTTGTTGCAGTGGTTGTCGCCGTGAATAACTTACACAAGTCAGAATAGAAAACTGCACATACATACATACTTAATGTTACGAGTATTCTGATGGATGATAGCTAACCGCTATTCTTGGACTGCTAGGCAGCCTTAAGTCCCACTGGGTAGACCCAAGTGTGTTCTTACGCCTTGAAATTACGAGCCAAACACAACACACAAACCATTGTGCGATCACCTTTGGGGAGAAAAGTACAAACTCCGTTTAGAGAGGGCAGAGAAAGTGAGTGTCCAGCTGTCGTATATTTAAGATTTATGGTTTTATACATGGAGATTCTCACTTTTAAGAAGTTTAAGTACATTAACTACAGACATACTCACATTAGTTAGAGAAGGTGTTGAGTGATCAGTAACCTGGTCACACAGACAACACGGTATATAATTAAAAATCAAATGAACATTTTAAAAACAATATAAAAATTTCCCAAAAACTAAACTTGAAAACTACAAGTGGTAAATAAGAAAAACGATGGCAAAGGATGGGCAGAGAAAATCAATTATTTAAGGCAGAAACAGAGAAAAAATTGAAAAATCTTTTGAGTTCAAGCTCTAGAAGATCCTATCCCAATCTTCTAACTGCGATTAAAAGAACAGAACAATGTGCTTGTATTTACTAAACTAAAAGCGCGTCCGATTTTTTAAGCCGCAAAACAGTGAATTGGATAGATAGATAGTCTGAAACCAATCTAATAAAGAAACGTTTCATACTCTTGCATTATTCAGTATTATGATAACTATGTTATAAATTAATAAAAAATATCCTTGCTTACCTGATGGAATGAAAGCATTTGATATGAGCCGAATTCTGTATTGATATCCACACATAGCTATTGGAGACAGCCATATTGGTGATTGGTTTGGAATCCGACGAAATCTGAATTTGATTTACAACCTGAAAAAATGTGATTAGCAGTTTAATGTTGGCCTTTCAAAAGTTACGTTCGGGATAAGCGGCAACGCTTGGCATGAAAAAACAGTATGTCAATGTAATTCTTTGTCGAGATTTAGAAGTTGTATGCGAGCTATATACAATACATATTCCTATTTTACTCGACTTTTGCAATCCAAATCGTAATAAATACTGAACGTACCGGACCGTGCGTTACCGTTACATGGGACAGCGTATTAGCTTACGTACTTGTAATGTTTCTATGTCTAGAACTTTAATAATTCCCTGAATTGAACACCAGAGTTTTCCATGGACGTTTAAAAGTTTGCTGACTGGACTCGATACAGTTCCAATTGGAATACAATGCGATGAGTTTGTATTCCAGCCAACTGAATATAGAAATAAGTTTAAATATTAAGACTGCATAAAATTTGATTCAGTTATTTACATACCGCTATCACGAAGGTAAACACAAATGTCACCATTAGCCAGTGAGACAAATACTCTGTTATCCAGATACCTGTGATTTGAAGCGCAATGAAAATGTAGTGCTGAGGAACATAAAGGAAACTGCTTGTTGTAAGAGCCAACTTACAAAATGGAATACACAGCCGACGAATGTTGAATTTTGATTTTATTCTTCTTGATCCGAATATTGTCTGTACTGTTGTAAACGTGAATGCATCCATCTTCTGTGCCTAGCCACATTGTTGATTGATTGCCATCGCACTCGTCGGGGTTGGAATCCTTTTTAAATATATTAATAATAAACAGTAAATGAGAATCACAACACAAATGCTTATAAAAAACAACTGAGGGTACAAACCTGGTGCTGGTGATGGTAATGTGTTGAGTATGCTGTTTGCGTCGTCACGGACGAAGGAGCTGGACTAGGTACCCTCTCTTTGTGTAAACACACTTCTGCTTCGGAGTCGTCACTTGAACTGTTTGAGTCTAATTGAATATTACTGTTGCCGGTGGTTATCATCGTCGTACTTGCTTTCTTCTTTTCGACGTGACTTGCCTGGCAATTGGGAGCGTTGCTCTTTCGGATAACGCGAGTTATATCTTCCGTCAGTAAAGTTCTATGTGAGATGGCATTATCACTGTAAAACAAATGTTGAAATTATTTCCATATTATGAACAAGATGGCATTATCACTGTAAAACAAATGTTGAAATTATTTCCATATTATGAACAAGTTTCGTTTCTCATGTGTAAACATATTAAAGCTAGCCACCGCGTCACTGCATAAGGAACTGCACTGAACTAAACTAAAGTAATATATATATATACTAGATTTTCCCGGGCGCTCCGCCAACCGTACACAGGAATCCACGTCTTGCCTTCGCTGCCATGGGAGTGGCGTACTATTGCCTAAACCTATACAATTCTAGCTGATCTGCATAGATCAGGCAACATTGCCATTGGTTATGCTGATGATTTGGCGATCATAATTAGTGGTAAGCATAGCACGACCATATCAAATGTCATGCAAGATGCGTTTCTTCACGTCTTAGACTGGTGCAGTAGAGAAGGGCATTCCATCAATCCCTTAAAACCGTTCTGGTGCCTTTCACGAAACGAAGATTGCCCGATATGGGACCTATCGTCATAAAACGCACTACATTAGAGTATTCCAGTGAGGTTAAAAATCTCGAAGTCATCCTTGATAAACGACTAAACTGGAATTCTCATATCAAGTCTGCCATTGAACGTACCACTAGGGCCCTGTGGGCCTGTAGACGCCTCTACGGCAGAACTTGGGGTCTTAATCCTAAAATGATACATTGGATGTATACCATGATGGTAAGACCAATTACCGCGTACGCGGCCATCATATGGTGGCAGAAAGTTCTTGAACGTATAACGGTAATTAATCTTCAGAGGCTACAAAGAATTGCCTGTCTAGGTATAATAGGCGAAACTGCCCAACGACTGCTTTAGAAGCTTTTGTAGGGCTTTCACCACTGCCAATCTTCATTAGGAAGACGGCTGCTAGATGCGCTATCAAACTGCAGCAAGAATATGGGTACGAACCGGGTGACTACATGGAACACCTGAATATTCTTGACTCAATTCCCGAAAGAGACATGTTTTGTACTATCCCGGACTCCATGGCCAGGGAGTACTGTTTCGGCAGGTTATTTGAGGTAGAAATATTGGACCGAGCAATCTGGTCTAATGATGCTCCAGCACTGGACAATAAAGGTCTGGTATGGTACACAGAATGATCGAAGATGGATTCTGGAGTGTCAGCCAAAGCCAATGGGTAATAGTCCCACTGTTTTCCAAGCGGAACTCCATGCCATTAAGGTGTGCATGGCGCTACGATTTATATCTCTTCGGATAGTCAGGCAGCACTGAAAGCGCTATCGTCCAGCATAATGGACTCTGAATCAGTTAAATACTGCAACGATGCACTGCAATTCCTGGCAGGGCTCAAAAAGGTAAAACTCTGCTGGGTCCCTGGTTACCAGGTTGTTGCAGACAACGAATATGCAGATGAACTAACCAGGTCTGGTTCAGAATCTGCGTTCTTAGGACCGGAACCTTACTGTGGTATCAGCTGGGCTACCACCACAGCGATGATAATTAAATGGCAAACTTCGTCTGGCACACTGGGATAATTTCCCAGGGCTTAGACAATCCAAACGATTAATAAGGCCCTTCTCCTATAAGGAAATCCTTGATTTAGACTAGAATAGCATGTCTTGCGATATCACCTTAGCAAAATTATTCTGGGCTGAAACACGGAATGTAGGTTCTGCTTGGAGGAGGATGAAACATCCGTGCACATTCTCTGTGACTGTCCAGGTTTGATCTGGTTAAAGAGACATATTTTTCACAAGGCATTATGTTCGTCGGCAGTTCTTCGTAATTCTGCCACTAAGGATATAGTATCCTTCATTAGGAAGGTAGTAAGTCTCCTAGATTAGTTACACCCTACGATAAATAGATCTTTAAGATCGCAGGCTAGGGTTTGTCCATATAAAAAAATGAGGAATGAACTTTTAGTAAATAAAATATTGCTATTAAAATTATTGCACGATATCATAATTCCCTATCTTATACTAAGATGTTAACACACCAATCCTCTTGAGTCTCTCGCACACACACTTTTTTTTCTTACCCGTGATTGTACGCAGGTACCGAGGCGACGCAAAGTATTCTAGCATTGCAGACGCCATTGCAACTGGTGACATTGGGTTCTGGCTGCAAACTCATAATGCAAACTTGGCCAACGTATCCATCGCTGTTACACACCCACACATCTGGCTGTTCACTTAACGTGGGTGCAGCGCAGGTAAACTGCAAACCAGCTCTTGTCTTTCGTATCGGAATTGAAGTCAAAAATTCAGGAATTGGATGCCTTTCGAGTGTTGCCGCTGAAATAATTAATTAAATACTAAAGTAAAAGTTGTGTATTTTTATTTAAGTTTACAAAAATTACCGACCCAATTTCTGCTTCGCTTCATTGAAAGTTTCCTCCCATTGAGATCGCTTTTCAGCTTTACTAAAAACTATCGACAGTTTTTGACTTCCACTCCTTTTTTGTTGATCGAAATAATATAAAACAGAAAAAGAATTGTTAAGCAGGTATGTAGGGGTATTATTAAAAATCGTGTTTTGTCCTGATATTTCGGTCTGCTATAAAACTAACATTAACATTAATTAATTTTAACATTAATCTTTATTTAAAAACATAAAATAATAACAATCAGCCAGGGTAGTTTAGTGTAGTTTTTTACAGTCCGGATACAAATTTCTATGTTCCTGGCGCACAGCGCAACAAGAATTGTTTTTGCTCTTCTTCAGTCGTAATAAGTTGGTTAAAATCTAACATTAATTTGACAGCCTCTGGCAAAATCTGAGCTTTTATCCATGTTTAAGTTGCCAATCATTTTCATCTTAGTTCGGTTATCAACTTCACCATCAAAAAGTGATAGAATGACTGTCTCTTCACATAAATACCACAAGTGATGGCTGAACTTGCTAATAGAAGTTTTAGAAACTGGTGCGTCAACTCCTTTAACGCCTCCAAGAAGCACAAAACTTGGTTATGTGCTTTAGTCGCCACTGTGCAATCGAGACACGGTTTAACATATAATGTGACGATAAATAAGCTAACATCTTGGGCCTTTTTGTCCTCTGCAATCATTCTGATTTGTGACTGAAGCAAACAAACAAGACAGATCGTTCTCGCCATCCATCGTTCCGGATGCATAGCTCTGGGGGGCCTGAGTTTTAATTTCTTCTCTGTATCTCCTCCCAAAAATACTACGCATAGTTCAACCAATTCGCGGTAATCGTTTGTTATAAAACCTTTGTCCAGTTCTGCCTTATAAAACATTAACAAAGATGTAATATGTTTGTCTCGCCAACATGTTCTTTTACTAAATCAAGAGATAGTTCAATGTCACTGGAATCGATGTTTTTCCAATTGTCTCTAAACTTTTTGAAGATCGGAATATCTGGGCTACTAATAATTTGCTTTATCTTATGGTTTCGAAGACATGATGACGACAAGCGAAAAACAACAATCCTCTTTCTAAGGTCTGCTCCAAAACAGCACAAGCTCCATTGAAACGGCCAATATTCGAAGCCATGTCGCAGCACATTATTTGTACTTTATTATGAAGGTTGCAGTCAAAGAGAGCAGTTGAGACGGCTCTAGCTTGATGTTTTCCAAAAGAACTCTTCTGTAGTTTTGGCACTGCTTTGGCTTTCTTTTGAACTTTGTACATCCAATCCGGGTAATAGTTTTCAATCCCAATGGGCTGTGACGTCAGGTACCTTGTTCTGAAAGTCAGTTTTTATTGCTTCTGCCCTGGATTTTCTCGTCTGAGTACGAATTCGCTGAATGGAGGATTTGTTAATAGGAAAATCGTCCATGCTCAGACCAAGCGCTTCTACGACCGCATGAAGAATGTAAACGGAGTCTATGCTTAACTGGCGTCGATCGCGAAAAGTTTAGGTGTTATGAGATTCTTTCTCTTCTGTACTTATTTCAGGGCAGGTAACGTCTGGCGAGCTGAGTTCAGAATTCAAAATCTTTTCTTCGTTCGAATCTTCTGGACATTTCAAGTTATTTGTATTGGAAGAAGATGCAACAGTCAATAACTCTCTTTGTCTTACATTCCTTTTCTCTTCTTCCAATCGTCTTTGCCTAGCCCTTTCTTCTTTTTTTCGCCAATTTTCGGCTACACCACCTAAGCATCCCGGTCGACCTGCCTCTCTCTGTTTCTTTAAAAATACTTTGTCTTCCTCTATTTTCATTCTCTCAAAGCCATCAGCATGTGTAATATCAAAAAAGTTATCAAGGTCAATTTTAAATTTATTTTCACGGTTCTTGAACGTGACCTTAGTTTGCTTACAGTTTTTTTTGCAACTCTCTCCAAACATGATATAAATCAACAAGTTTCTTCACGTAGTTTGGAAATACCTTTGTGGGAATTCTTGCTTTTTCCCAAAATATAATGCACTACATAATCAAAAGATATGCACTTTCTCTGACAGTCAGCTTGACTTCGCGAATATTGTAAAATAAGAAAGCGAGAACTTGTCGATTAAATGGTAATTTTGCACCATTTATTTGATGACTAGGAATTCCGATAAGGAAAATATTTTGTTTATCACTCCGCAACTCCACCGACATTTTTATGCAATAAAAAATAGCGCACTAATATCTTAAAAATCACATATGAAATGACAAATGAAACACGTAGTTACAGGTCGCAGCGCATTACCCGCGCAACTTGGTATGGACAAGTTTAAATCGCAAGAAACGGGTTATTGTTTATAAAATGAGCTAATATTTTTTTCTAGACAATATTGGGTTATTACCCAAACCAGAACGAATCAGAAATGATTGCAATGCCTATCTTAGACGAGTCAAATTCGACTATGACCAAAAACTGAGACAAAAAATACTTCAAAATCCCAAAGGAAGTAAAAAATTTTGGTCATTCGTGAAACGAATTAAAAATACTGCCTCATCCTCAATTCCAACGCTCATTCTCAATGACATTCCAATTGTCAGCTCTATAGACAAGGCCAATCTGCTTGCTTCACATTTCGCAGCTAGCTCCACGCTACCAGATAGCGCGTTACCGCCGGTACTTGCAAGAATCCTCTATGGGACAGATTTACTTTTGTACTCTTCAAGTTGCTAGGGTATTAAATGATCTCAACATTCATAAATCTGCTGGGCCTGATGGTATTCGCGCTATAGTTTTGAAGAGGTGTTCCTCAACGTTGGCATTGCCACTGCACAGGATTTTCCATTTCTCTTATTCTTCTGGAGTCGTCACAAAGAATTGGAAAACAGCGTTAATCCAGCCTGTTCCTAAAAAAAGTCATCTCTTTCCTCGTACCGACCAATTGCGCTAACATCCATACTTTCCAAGGTCATGTAAACGCTGATAAATCGTAAGCTTATGCAATACCTTGGATCATGTGAAATCCTTAGCGACCAGCAGTACGGTTTTCGTAGGCAATGTTTTACTGGTGACTTGATGGCTTATCTCACTGAAAAGTGGAACCAGTATATTCACAGATTTGGTGAAAGCAAAGTTGTTGCACTCGATATTTCCAAGGCATATGGCAGAGTCTGGCATCAAGCTCTTTTGCCGAAAATAAATGTCTATGAAATTAATAAGGCGCTGCTCGATTGGACTAGTAACTACCTTTCTAACCGTTCAATCCAGGTCGTATTTGACGGATTCAAAGCCAATGTTCACCGCAGAAACACCGGTGTTTCTCAAGGCTCTGTTTTATCTCCGACACTCTTTCTGATTTTCATTAATTAATTCACCACCTCTAATCCAATCCATTCTTTCGCTGACGACAGCATATGACTTATGACTTTACGTTTTCTGCAAGCCCCTCTTCGTCACAAGTGGAACTTGAACAACAAAGTATGTTAAGGACGTTAAATTCTAACCTTGACACCATAACAAGGTGACGCACATACCGCGAAAACAATCGAATCGCTTGAACATCATAGGAATTTCTGCCTGTCACCGTTTTATCGCTTTATTCACAAGCGGTGTTCAAAAGAAATATCTAGATGCATTCCGCCCATTGTCCAACCCATCCGTAATACCCGTGCCTTAACTCGAGCTCACGGGTCCACCATTAAGCCTATCTTCGGACGTACTAACCAATTCAGAGATTTCTTCTTTAGCCGCACGATAGTTATTTGGAATGAATTGCCTGATTCTGTGTTTCCGCATTTGTATGATCTGCAGTCGTTTAAGACACGCGTGCATAGACATCTCATCTTTTTCTCACCCAAATCCGTGCAAATCCCTTTAGCGTGTGTACATTATAAAAAAACGTTACTTACGGCGAATTCACGGTTAACTCGAGCATGTTCAATTGGGCGTCATTGGACTGGCGTTCGGATAGCTGTCGCTGTACATCCCGGTGCAAATCTCGTATAACATCTTCCAAAACCTGATGGGGATACTTCAAGGAGGCTGCTACTTCTGCAATTTGTTGTAATTTATTGCAGTCATCTGCCAGTTGCTCAATTTCATTCATAATTTTCTTCAGATTTTCATCTTTTGCTAAACGTTGACGAAGATTTCAAGCATTAAAATATTCAAAACAACTAGCAATCTTTGTATGGAAAAACTTACTTTTAACTATTTCTAAGTTGTCAAGTGAGACTTTTGTAAGGAACTTATACTTATTAGTATCTAATGCTGAAGCGACGGTACTTGGGCATAAAGTTCTGAAAAAATCGATAGAATTATTGTTACTCGAATCTATGATGTTTGGGTGCGTAGTCAATCTACAATCAGTACTTACGCATTGGGTTTCCTTATGGTACCACTCCTTCTCTTAATACTTGTGATCACAAGTAAATCATTGAACAAGAAAAATCCCCTTTCTTTGCGCGCCCCCTGTCCGGAAGGCATTGTAACCAACTCGAAGATAAGAAATTGCCGATCAGAAGCAATCAAGTCGGTGACTCCTTCTATTACGCCTTCCAGTTCACGAAGCGTCGCCTCTCTCTGGCCATTCTCTAGTATTTCTCTTTCCTTGCAATTTATATGAACTAGGATGTCATGAACCAATTTGAGTACTTCTTGTAGATGTTTTTGGTCGGGATGTTCATTATCGGTGTGCTTTATTAGTCTAGTAAACAGCATTTCATAACTGAAATAAACGATCGATTGTTAAAAATTGAATTCCCTAATCATTGATTTATTAAACGTGAAAACATACTTAGGAAACTTTTGTACCGGTTTTATAAGTAAATTATCTAAAGTCAATTTGCCTTTATGTTCACGAGCAGTTGCCTCAAGGAATCTGGCGAATGATGGTCTGGCGGTTTTTGTTGTGCGTATTGCATTTTTGGCTCTGTTGCAATTGTTAACAAATGAAGTGTAAACTTCCAATACTTCTGTCTTCGAGAACTGCAAGAAAACACAATAACATATAACAATAAAATTGTATTTGCCAGCAGTAAGACATACCGTTTCGATGAAAGCATCTCCGACTTTTTTTTTCGGTTCCCAGAAATCCAGGCGTGACTTCAATTCGTTGAGAAACTTCTCGTGAATTTCCAATATATCTGGAACCATGAAGAAAATTTCATCCACCGTCCGCGAGTCAATCATTCCGGCGTGTTCGGGTGTTTTCAAAACTTTAAAATACTTAACCACAACCGTCTGCAAAGATTCCACGTAGGACTGCTCATTCCGAAAGATCTCCTGGACAACATGTGTTCTGGTATCCTGTATTAAGTATACAACGATTTCAACTGATTGCTTGGTAGTACTTTTTAAAAACCATTCATAATTATTAGACAAATACTTTAAGTATATCTTATGCTCCCATCGGGTTCAAAAATCTTTTTTTATGAAGCTATTAAAATTAAATAGAAACGATGTTAAAAAAGGGGCAAAAGAGCACTGGAGATGTTATTGTAGTCCAGCGCTGATTACTATCGTTCTCATAAGAAATTAACTTTTAAAATGTATTTTTATATATATATCATCCCTTGTTTATAAGTAAAGGGTAAAATTTATGAAGATGTTTTGTCAGCGGCCAGATTTATGCACACGACTCTACTTTGGATTTTACTTCTTTAATAGTATGTTCTCACATTCGCTACTAACTTTGTAATTATATACACAATTTATAAAATTCTTTCTTCGCTTTCTCGTCGTAGGCAAGACTTCAGAGGAGAAAAGTGTCTGCAAAATATATTCGGATCACGGTCAATTCAGCACGATACCAAACCATAGTATAATTAGTTTTACAAAGTGTAGTCGTAAATATTTTTCATTCTTAGGTATATTGACATTTTACAATGCTAAACATTTCTTTTGTTTAATTAAAAATTTAGATTACAAAAAATTACAGCACACTTATTTTCAACCTTTAAATTTTGATGTCATTTAATTACAGCAAATTGGTGATGTAACCATTTCCCGAATTCGCACCTCAACTCCCAGTAAAGACGAGATCGCTACCGTGATCAACGCACTAAAGAACAAAAAGTCGGTAGGACTAGATGGAAAACCCGCAGAGCTTCTGCGTGCCGCTCCAACGACATCAGCAGAGCTTTTATATCCTCTTGTAGAGAGAGCTTGGGATGCAGAAAGTTTCCCTGACGAGTGGAAGAAGGGAATAATTGTCAAGCAGGTTTCCGCACTGGATCCTCCTGTGTCGACCACATCAACACCCTGCGGATCATTATTGAACAGTGCGTTGAATTCCGGTCACCAATACACCTGCTGTTCATCGATTTTGAGAAGGCGTTTGACAGTGTCAACAGACAGTTTATCTGGCTCTCCTTGCACAGTAGAGGTATACCCGATAAACTAATAGATATTATTAAAGCAACATATGATGGCTCTAAATGTCATGTCGTGCATAGAGGAAAGCTGTCAGAGGAATTCGAGATCCTGAGTGGGGTACGACAAGGTTGCATTCTATCGCCGATACTTTTTTTGTTGGTGATTAGCGATGTGCTTCGCGCAGCTTTATCTAGTGGAAACGGAGGAATTCGTTGGACTCTTACATCTCAACTCAAACATCTGGAGTACGCTGACGACGTTTGTTTACTCTCACACATGATTATGGAGCTGCACCAAATGACAACTAATGTGGAAAGGGAGGCAAATGTTGCAGGTTTGAAGATTAATACTGCCAAAACCAAAATCATCAACCTCGGCACTAATTCAGTTACTCAAGTTAACGTTGCTGGACAACCGGCAGAGAGAGTAGAGGGTTTCCAATATCTTGGGAGTATTGTCTCGACCGAAGGTGGAACCGAACAGGACATTGTCAACCGAATCGGCAAAGCAAAATCAGTGTTTGGAATGATGTCCATGATATGGCGAAGCAATTCGATTAGCTTAAACACCAAGCTGCGACTGTTCCGTTCAAATGTTTAATCTGTGCTGTTGTATGGGTGCAGCACTTGGAAGATGGCCGCTACTATCACAAAAAGATTACAAACATTCGTAAATAGGTATCTACGGAACATCTTAAAAATTAAAAATTAAAAATGACGATGACGATGTCGATGAAAATAAAAACAGTATTATGGTGCAAATAGTGATTTGTACAATCTATCAAGTGAACGAGCATTATACTATATCAGAACGGGCAATATGGAGGATAGAAAAACTTCTTATTTATTAAAATTAAAAGTTAAAAAATAATTGCTTTAATTTTGTTAAAGTAAACTTACACCATCGTAGCTTCCCAAATTATTCCACGTGTTATTAATTTCAATTTGTACTCTTCTTTCGGAATCATCTTCAGAGTCGGAACAGGTAATTGATTGCATTTTCTTAAGGCGATCACATTTGTCATTTTGGCTGAGTTTAGTAGTTCTATTCACTGTAGCAATTGTCTGGTGCCCTACAGCATTACTATTGCTAGAAGGCGCGGGTGTGCTTTGCAAATCAAGGAGGCTTAAGCGTAAGTTATCTCGCTTTAAACTCATATTCCGATTTTAATATTGTATATTATTAATTGTAAGATAGAGTTGTGAATAACAATTGTAGCTGTTATTGCGATTAAAGATCAGTTTTTAGTGGTCCATCAAACGGTTTGGAGAAAACATAACAAATACACAAATTCTCATGTTACCGACCCTGTTTCTACTTTTAGTGGTTTTCCTTGTAACACCCATGTAATAATTAAATTCCAAGTCATCTTTAGCCGTACGAATACTTCTAGTGTAACAAAACATTCCCTTTTAGTATTTAAACAAACACGATTTAAATTGTCTCATCTCATTTCATACGTTTAGAATCTGTTAGCCAATATAGGAATCCACAAAAAATCGTAAAGTTTCTTTAAAATAATTTCGTTAAATTTTATTAAAAATCTTAACAAAAAAAACCAAAACCAATCTTGGACGTACGTACACTAAACCTTTTCTCAAAGTACAAAAAATATTCGCTTATTGCCTTACCACTACAATACCAGTGTATACTGTATACCTAAAAAATAAATGTTAACAGACTTTTTGTTGACACTGCAACATTCAAACGCACCACACGTGTCATACGCCACTTTTCAGAAAAAGTCTATGAGACTGACTTGCTCATAAAATTTCAGGACGTCTTAAAGTTGGTTTAAATCGTCCTCAAAGGAGTTGAAATTCAAGGTTCGTGTCAAGTTAAATAAAAGTTTTTGAAAATAAAAGCACAACCAACCAACCAAGAAATATTTTCAAAAAAACCATATGTTTCTGCATCGTTCGTTTTTTTCGTAAATATTTTGATAAAAATCGGCAAGTGTGTGGAAAATTCTATTATTGTACCAAGCCACCTATACAGTGGCACGGTGTGCATGTGTAAATTCGGATAGAAACAACGGCATTGTAAAATGCATTAAAGATACAAACATCGAGCTTGTAGTTTCACTGGCAGGGCAGCCAACCAGATGATAATGATGGCATAGGAAGTGGGGGCAGTGGGTGTTTATGTCCACACAGCCACATACACTCACTGCTTATGCCACATGTTTATTTTTGGAAAAATCTCATAACAAGATGTTGTGTACACCCACGCATTTACAGATGATGTGAATTACAATAATTACGAGTATGTATGTCTCTGATAGATACGAATTTTTTTTTCTCATGTTGTTTTTGCGCTAAATATTTCTAATTTTGCATAATTGTATTAAGGGGAAACATTCTAGTAGAAATTCTATGTTTATCAGCGGATTATCTACGTAGCTTCAGGTGAAGCAAAGTTCTCGTTTTATAATACAAACACATTATACAAAATTATATAATACTAATTATTATCAAATCGAAAAACAATGAAATTATCAACTTGTTGTTTTTAATGACTTTTTTACTAACTACATTCCTTCAGTCAGTCAACCGACAAAGACAGCCAAAAAAAGAGAGAACGTCGTTTTGGCAATAATTTAATACACTAGGACTAATATAAAAAACCGACGATTTCTATCGCAAGGAGCGACGTTTCAATCTGAAGCACGATACATTTTAAGATGTTGTTAGTTTCTATTTAATGTCGCAATAGAAAACAGCATTCACTTCGCTTTTCGACATCGAATATTTACTTTGATTTTGAATTCCGCCACAGATTATGTATGTATTCATGCGCGAACAAATAATGACATAATAGAGTTATAATTATATTTTCTATATATTTTAGTTTGAAGTAAAATAAAATAATTAAAGTAAATGTACGAATAAAATGGAAAATTTACTTGCAGACCTTTCCGGAAAAACAAACGGAATAATTTTCGTTACTTCCGACGTGCAAAGAGAAAATTGTAAAGTTTTTTTGCGTATTTCCATTCGGTCTGCATAGTGTACTCGTACAGTTAGATATAGATAATTTCCAAAACCTTTCCATGCGCACTGCCATCCTTTTGCTCTTTTGCAAACAAAATGCGAGAAAAATTATTATTGCTGTAACTACTCGACATTGAGAGCTTGTAAATTACAATACTCTGCGTAAATAAAAAAATTGGTTTTGTAAATAATATTCGGCACAACAGCCCAGCGCGGTGGCTCTATAGAGCTTCTCGCGGCCATTTGTGTTGTGTATGTATATTTTTGTACACTTGAGAAGCTTTCCGTGACAAGTAGTTATTACTTTCGGACGTTTTTTAGACATTCGCGAGAGGTGGAAACCGTGAAAAATACGTTATGGTGTTACTGGGATTCGAACCGCGAACCTCCTGCTCAGGAGACCATGCGCTTATCCACTGAGCCACTGCGCCCACAAAAAAAATTGGTATTACTTGTGCTTATTTTACAGGTACGAGCATACTGTATATTATGCATACAAGTTTTTGTATGAGTACATGAAATTTGGACAAAATATTAAAAACATACAAATACATACTTTTGCTGCTGGAGTCAAAGAAACAGAAAAAGTACAGACGACGGGAGAGAAATTTTAAATTTGAATGTAAGCTTTGGTTTTTTCAACAACAAACAGTATAACATGAAATAGTTTAGTTACGGCAACAAGTTGTTACTGTAGCCTCGTTTGATTAGCATAAGAGGAATATACGCCTACCATGTAAGACCGAAAAAACAAGATTTTATTATTTCTTCCTTTAAGAAACTTCCCGTTTGAAATTAAATTGTGTTTAGGTAGATATACATATTCCAAAGGATTTTTATACGACCCTTGACACTCCTCTGATCTTTTCATATTTTAAGTGGAAAGCTTACTTGTACAACAACTAAAATACCGGTTTTTATACTTTCATTACGTTACCCGTTCCTATTTCATTATTACTAACTTGTTTAAAAAAAATGGAGGTATGGGCACAACACGACTTTCTTTTACGGACGGGGCCGGAATTTTCAGTAACTATATATATTTTTTGCATTTTCTCATAGAAGTTTAGTACTAAGACTACCACTTCCGTTTGGCCGATTTCCGCCTAAATCAACTGGGCCCTACCAATTTATGTAAAAAGCTTAAATATGCATTTTCGGCTCAATAAATTCAGCCGTTTGGGCTGTAGAGTGGACACAGAGCTACAGACACACAGACAGAGATTTCTTTTTTTTTGCTTTTTCTGACTCAGGAGATACGGTAATGGGTAAATCTGCAAAAATCCCGAGTTCGAAAATTTTCATGATTACTATACTTACTTTTACTACTAGTAAAAGAAAGTAAAATGGATGTGTGGGCAAAACACAACTTTCTTTTACGGACGGGGGGTGAAATCTGCAGTAACTGTATATTAAATTTTTTTTCAAATTTTTTATTTTTATCTCCTAATTGCTATACTTATTGAGTTATTAGGCAAACACTCGAAAAACTGTCTAAAACTGTCACTTCCGGTTGTCAGATTGCCGTTAAAATTATTTGGCCCCTCAAAATTTATGTAAAAAGCTTAAATATGAATTTTAATCACCATATGTTCAATGGTCTGGGCTGTAGACTAGGTACAGACAGACATACAGACAGACACACAGAGATTTTTTCTTTTTTCTTTTTCTGACTCAGGAGATACGGTAATGGGTAAATCTGCAAAAATCCAGAGTTCGTGTTTAATATACTTCCTTTTACTATGTAAAAGAAAGTAAAATCTATAGATATAATTACAGTCACATCATAAATATTTCCCAAGCAGACATCTTTTTATCTTCTCGTATTTCAAACGCTTTTTATAATGAAAAAATATCTACAATAAGTGTGACACGGAATTTTAGTTTAATGCTGGAACGCTGGTCAGATATCACACTACAGAATACAGAGAGCAAACTTCTTGTATGGTTTAAGTTCTGTAGTTTAATAATAATATTCGGCACGACAGACCATTGCGGTCCAAGGCCTAACACTTCTCGCGACCATTTGTGCTGCGCATGTTAATTTTTGGACACAAATGAAAGGGACCTACAATTTAATGCCGGATCCGAACGGCGAATTGAGAAGCTTTCCGTGACAAGGTATTTTTTCTACTCTCGGAACGTTTGTCACCCATTCGCGAGAGGTGGGACACCGTGCTGGGATTCGAACCTGAACCTCCTGCTAGGCAGCCATGTGCACTTCCACTGAGCCACGGCGCCCACAAGTTCTGTAGTTTGCCAAACACAAATATGGATTTATACAAATGCAGGCGAATAATAATCTGTTCTCAATGTTTGCATGCCATTTTGTTAGTCTATTGAGAAATCAAACATCATCAATACCCTTCAATATTTCACGAATCTCATACGTTCATTAATTTATGTGTATATCATTCAAAGGAATAGTATATAACTGAGAAAGGAATGTCCTCCAAACCACGAAAAAATCATCCTTTAAACATTGCGGAATTGTTACTTTAGTCTTTTTTTAGTAACTAGTTATCGCCCATTGGTCGAAATTCGACCGTCTCTCTGTACTCTATGCGACCCTCCACACGGTCACTGATCCGCCCCACCCACCATCCACCCACTCCCTCGCCCTACACCACCCATCACCAACCACCCAACATCCTCACTCAAGCCCTCCACCCTGTATTTCTGTTCTATCAAAAATTTGAACGTTGAACTCTTAGCAACTGCTCTAAACGCTAAAATGAAAGATAATAGATAACTTTTTGTTTCCAAATTTTTTTTATTGATAACACTACAGCTCATCAATAGATACCAAAAAGGAAAATCGGTTGACAAACAGAGGAGAAAATGGTTCTTAACTGTTTTGCCTTTGCCTATTTATATATAGATTCTATAGTAATCATGAAAATTTTCAAACTCGGAATTTTTGCAGACTTACCGTATCTCCTGAGTCAGAAAAATCGAAAATAAAAAATCTCTGTTTGTCTGTATGTGTGTATGTGTCCCTCTACAGCCAAGACGGATGAACTTACAGGAATGAAAAGCTTTTTACATAAGCCAAATAAGGCCAAATGATTTTGACTGAAATCTGACAGCCGGGAGTGAAAGTTTACTTAGATAGTTTTTCGAGTTTTTGCAAATAACTCAAACAGTATAGCACTTAGGAGAAATATGTTAAGTGCACAAGAAATTTAAACAAAAACAAAAAAAAATTAAAAAAACAAAACAAAAATAAATGTAATACATATACATTTACTAAAGATTCCGGCCCGTCCATAAAAGAAAGTCGTGTTGTGCCCACCTCCCATTTTATTATTTTATTATTTCGATAATTTTTCCACGTTTTTTATTTATATAGAATTAAATTAATTGAAAACTTTTTTTTGGCTGCCACAATTAAAATAACCTCGAACATTGGTTTGAATACAATATTTTAGTCACATGGAAGCACAATAACTCACTTACCGCAAACATTTGTTCTCGTTGCTCTGATAGTAACTTTTCACTTGATCCTTTCAGCAATTCTGCTAAGAGTTCTGGAGTCGGCATTAGCTCTGAACCAGTTGAATTTTTTGTTGATGCGTCCAATAGCATGTTACGATCAGATGGCGTTCGGCTAGATTGGGATATTCGGATTTCTTCAATGCTGGGTTTCTGCTCTTGGTGGTGATTGTGGTTTCGATGGTAGTGCTGATGTTTGTCACCGGCCATCGAAATGCTACGTTTGCTGTGAAGTGGCTTAGCCATCGGAGCTTCAGATGCTGCGCGTTTAACTTCGCGATGGTGATGGCCGCCCTCATGCGGGAATTTGTTGAAATCCTTATCGCGCAAAGACATTGAATTATCGAGTGTGCTTTGGTAACGCTTTTCCAATGGATTTATTTTATCCATTTTGATATTTTCAATTTGCGATGGCGTAGATGCAGCTCTGATATGCGAAGGAATAGGCAGGTATGCATTTGGCTTCCTTACACGTACAGAATTGGAATACTGAGGAAGACTCCGTGCTGGTTCATCAAGAAATCGATTCCCATGGTCAGCCCGCTCGCGTCTTACAGACAAGCTAAAAAAATTAAATATTACGAATTCGAGATGATAACTTCCATTTAAGTAATTAAACTTTACTCACCACTCGGAGTCTTTCAATTCCTCTAGTATTTCCTCGAAGTGCATTTTGTTGGGCTTTTTCATCTCGGCTTCGAGCATCTGTCCGTAGGGACCACGCAGAGGACGCTTTGAATATCTTTTAAAATCCTGATCGCTAAGAGCTGGACTGGGGCTGGTGCGGTCTCTTGATGAAGGTGGTGTTCGATCGATTTCGTTGTCGGAAATGGAATCGGTACGAAGGTACGGATTAGTTTTGTTCGATTTTTGTGGCATAAAAGGTAAATCGTCTTTTTCTTCTGAACTCTGGCAACTGAGACTTGTTCGTCGTCGGGTGTTACTCCATACCGGAGGCCTACTACACTCTGATTCCGGTGTATTTAAATCGAATGAGAATATCGATCCCGGAGTTTTTGTGTCATCTGTTGCCGGACTACTCAAAGGC
The DNA here is from genome assembly GCA_947095585.1 of Nephrocerus scutellatus. NCBI lineage: Eukaryota > Metazoa > Arthropoda > Insecta > Diptera > Pipunculidae > Nephrocerus > Nephrocerus scutellatus. The sequence continues at coordinate 35,395,244 of OX352761.1, forward strand.
ATTACACTGGCGTCCTCGGGAGACTCAGTTTTTAATGCATTGAAATTAGCAATGGAAATGTCCAATTCCAGGCCTCGGTTGCTTGGACGACCTTCCGTATTCTGCATTCCAGTCCATTCAGGGCTTTCGATGTACATGCCCTTACGTCGTTTCGACTTATCAATACGTTTCTTCTCATCAGAGGTACCAAAACGAGAAGTAATGCAGTCCAACGATGAACGTTTTTCAGTCCCAATCTCCATGTCGTCATGACTATATCGTTTCTTTACTTCTGGGTAATCCACAGAGCTCTGTTTTTCCGATTGTTTTGTAAACTTTAGCGTATCCTGCCCCTGTTCGTGTTTTTCGCAAGTTGGAAACGTCAGTTCTTGTATATTATCTGCCATGCGGCTCACTGATATTGTCGGAACAGAATCGTGCTTTTGATCATCTCTAATTGCCGGCTCCACTGATTCGTCCGTTTTATTATCATCCCCAAAAAGGTTTGTGGCCATAACGGGCTCTATAGCGTGAGGAATAATGCCAATTTCATCTGGTGCAACTTCGACCCACTCATGTGGCGGATTTTCCAATCTCCATTCCTGCGCTGCGCACTCATACACTGGAACTGGAATGAGGCAAGTGGTGGCAGTTTGAAGAATGTTGTCTAGCGGTGACTCCATGGGGATTTCCTCTTCCACCAATGTCGCTAAATTTGACTCAAATATGTCTGTTTCTTCCAATTTAAGTAAATTACTTATCCCTTGTAAGTCCAATGGTTTTTCTTCCACCGTTGCTGGAGTATTTTGTTCATCAACATCGAATTCTTTTTTAACGTGATCTTGTAGGAAACCGGCGGTTATTGCGTCTTTCTCAGGTATCAAGCTTGAAGGCTCTAGAATATCTTCTAATGATTTCAACTTAGCCTCATCACTATCCAAAGTAACATTTAAATCTATTCTTTTAAGTGGTATATAAATAAAATCAGGCTCAATCTTTTCTTCGTCGTAGTTTTTTTTCATCCCGGTTTGCATTTCATCTTTTGTGCGCGGCAATGTCAGATGTGTATTAATTACGACTGACGACGAAGAATCCAATGCTTTATCCCGACGCAATCGATCTCGCAGCGCACTCAATGCCGATTTTTTATATTTTCCTGACGCATAATCAATTTGCGAGAACGACGCTGATCGAAAAGGAATCCCCTTTTGGGTATATGAACCAATCACTGTCCGGGACTCTGGACGGGATAACTTCGTAGATATACCACTGCTCTCCTGGTATGCTGCAGGTGGTGGTGATTTCGACTCTTCTCTGGAGATCAAAGATTCGAAGTTCGCTATGCTTGTGTTTGGTTTGAGAGTCTCATATAGCCGCCTATTTTTAGGAGTGTTCTGGCAACTGTTGCTAGTACCAATGTCTAGTAAGACCTCCGGAAAATTTGCATTTCTACTCAAATCGCTAGGTAAATTATCAACGATGTCTTCTTCTTCGTGGTCCATTAGCATGATGTCATCTGAATGTGTAGACAACATTGATAGGGGTGTACCGTCCAATTGTTTCTCTGGTTTGTCAAAACTACTGGATGCTGATTTTGATAAATTTCTCGGCTTTCTTGGCGGTGGCACTGGGGGTGGCGTTGGTGACGACCTGTTGCCTCGTAAAAGTTCTGTTAATTCCTTCAACCTTTCCGACTTCTCTGATGATTTCCTATTTCTCTCCTGGTTCGATGGACTGAGCGATGATTTTCGCCCGAAGCCGAGTCTCTGAAAGCGATCCAAAGTGTTTCGCCGTTTCTCCATAATGGTCTGCCATGAAAGATGAAAATTAAACGGAAATTGAAATTAACAGACAAGAAATTTTGATACATTTACATAGAAAAAGCTGACATGGGTGTTTTCTCTTTTCTTCTCTGCACGACAACATAAATCAATTCGTATGTGATCTGCACATACAAGCAAAGCAAAAAATATACAACAGAATATCGAAAAGTAGTATTTTTGGGTCGTTTATATTTTTAGAATAAACAAAAAATACAGTAACTACACCATTGTGCATCTAACACAATCTCGTTGAAATGATCACTGGCAAAAACATTCGGAATATTTGCGTAAGAACGCAGTTGGGTTCTTCTCCTCCTGTTGCCTTTTCCTACCCCCAGTATCCTCTCATAAATCTTACTGCAACGAATCAATTAAAAATATTTAGTCTTTATCATATTAACATTATAAATACAACAAATAATTCGCTTTTTTGCAATTGCATCATTCTATTAAGGATTTATCTGCGGTTGGGTCATTGAGTAAGCCGTGTGAGAAGTTTTCGTGGCTTAATTTGATTTTATGTTGTGGGCCTCCAATAGAGAAAACAAGAGAGAAATTTACTCTAAATAAACCAAAATATATATTTGCAAAAACATAACTTTGTCTCACCATCATTTTTGGTTGTTGTTTTGGCCACCAGAATAATAAAACTAACTAACCAAAAATTTTCATTTATTTTATAACAGTACTAGTTGCTCTATTTTATTTTGTAGATTTTATGGAGCTTGTTATGCTTTAATAGAAATATTAGCTGTATTTTATTTGCCGAGGAATAAGGGATTACAACAACAATTGCTCTGTCGAATTCCTTCTTTGGATATGTAAAACCTGCTATTTTGCTGGTTTTGACTGGTTTTTACATTCGAATTCCGAACTCGCTCGGCAAATAAAATGCAGCTATTATTTTTAACATTATTTTCATTTATATTATTTAGTTTTTCATGAAATACATGTACAAAATTTCAATAATATAGAGATGGAAGATGGTTGAGCTGATGGGAATATGGGGACCACAACAAGTTCCCTAAAAGACCCTCGAAAGACCTTTAAAAGACCACCAAAAGACCACTTTCATGTAAATTCTCAAATAACCAAATGAGAGAATGTTGAATGAGAAATCAGCAAAAGATGGTTTTAAAAAGTTTATTACTACTAACAAATATCATTAAGGTACAAAAAAAAAACAACCCATAAAAATTTGAATTTTTCTCTAAAAGGAGATAAATATGTGAGCAAAGTTTGAACCGGGTTAATTTGGAAAAAATTAATATTAGAGCCCCTTTACATCAAAATGTTTTCAAAAACTGTTGTCACTGTTCACAATTCCAAATTTCAATATGAAGTGTTGTCATCGGAGATACACATATGTTGAAAATTTGAAGAAAATCGGGCTAATTTTTAAATAATGTATATGAGCGTCAGGGCTGTCAGGGCCCGGTCACTCCAAAAATTGTACAAAAAGTTTTGTCCCTCGGAGATACACATGTGTTTAAAATTTGAAGAAAATCAGACTAATTTTTAAAAGATTTATATGGGCACCCCTCAGTCCACAGGGCCCGATCATTCCAAAAATTTTACAAAAAGTTTTCTTAATCGGGTTAATTTTTTCAAAAAATTTGTATGGGTTCTCACGACACCGGTGCCCGGGGTCTCGAAAATTTTTAAAGAACGTGTTGTCCATCGGAGATACACATGTATATAAAATTTTAAGAAAATCGGGTTAATTTTTTTAAAAAATTTGTATGTGGCCTCTCCAAAATTTTTGCAAAAAGTGTTGTCCATCGGAGATACACATGTCCCCATGAGGACCGACGGACCTCAAATTAATACAAAGTATTGTCATCGGAGATATGCAAAGTTTCAATGAAATCGGACTCTGGGAAGTGGGTAAAAAATTTATCGCCAGATTCCACGACAAACAAACAAACACACGGGCACGCGAAGTTAATATAGAGAATTTCAAAAAATTGCAAAGTAAGAACAAATACGGTCCTTGGCTTTTGCAAGAGCGATTTCCCGGCAAATGTGAGTAAAGACTATACATTCGTATACGTATATACGAGTATTTCTGTTTTGTCATTTTGTTTCCTTTTGTTTGTGTCTTTTAGAGAATATGTCGATCCAGTCATTGTAACACACACGCATTTACCACTACTTTAGACTGCTTTAAACTACTTTGTATTAAAGCTAAGAAAGCCCTTTTCTAGATTTGAACATTTAAATGCATGCACGCAAGATTACGCTCTTGTTCTTTGTTCAATTTATTCTTCAGCTTTCAAGTACGCAAATTTACAAGTTTTGCAAATTCTCTTTATAATGTGTTAGTTGCATGGCCTTCGGGCCCCGGGGTCGCGGGGCTCCCTAACAAATATTTAAAAAATGTATCTCTATTTTCTTCAAATTTTATATGTGTAACTCTGATAGACAACACTTTTTGTAAAAATTTTGGCGACTTGGGGTCGTGGGGCCCCAAAACTTAAAAAAAAAATTAATCCGATTTTCTTCAAATTTTATATGAATGGTTATCATCGATGAAGAAAACTTTTTGTAAAATTTTTGCAGTGATCGGGCCCTGTGGGGTCCCGAGGGGTGCCTATATAAATCTTTTAAAAATTAGTCTGATTTTCTTCAAATTTTAAACACATGTGTATCTCCGATGGACAAAACTTTTTGTAAAAATTTTCGAGACCCCGGGCACCGGGTTTCTTTTTTCGCAGCGGTTTTTGTGTTTAAGTCAAATTTTTTTTAGGATAGAGAGCGAGTGCATATTCGTGATCATCACAGCTGGTAGCTTTTTGTTGTTTTTATTTCCTACTACCGAAAAAAAATCATTGAGTGCCGACAGGCCGATCGGGGTAAGTTGACTCATTTTTTAGGTGAAAATGAGAACATATGTTAGGAAAACCGCAAGAGGCGCAACCGAAAAAACTGTTTTGGAGCGTGCGTGCCACCTTATACTCGGAAAACAAAAGAGTATACGATCTGTTGCTCATGACCTCCTTAAAAACCATGCAAAGATATGTTAAAAAGTTTAATCAAAGTTGGAACATCCTTCAACCCCTATTGCTGAGCTGTCTCTTGAACTCTTGAAACTCTTTATTTTTAGTTTTTGTTTCAAATAAAATGGATTTGTTATTCTATTTTTTTATAGTTTTATTATCAAAAAGGTGAAAATAAGAATACAGCCAACTGACCCCATACCCTTAGCCAAATTACCCCGGTTCTGGGGTTACTTGACTCATTTGAGGTCGTTGTGTAAAATTAAGAAAATAGGGTCTTAAAATTAGCTAATTTTAGAAGACATATTTTTTTTATAAAGCGAAAAAGATGTTTTATAAAAAGGCATTTGATTCGTTTTGATATCTTTCTTAGTTTTTTTTTAAATAAAAGATAAGCAAATTTTGAGTCTACTATCCCCGGTCTCCCCTATGTATGTATCTCAGATAAAAAACACTTTTGGTAAAAATTTTTGAGACCCCGGGCCCCAAATTTAACCCGATTTTCTTCAAATTTTATACACCTCTGTATCTCCGATGGACAAAATTTTTTGTAAAGTTTTTGGAGTGAACGGGCCCTGAGACCCGAGGGGCGCCCATATAATTTTTTTAAAAATTAGCTCTATTTTCTTCAAATTTTAAACATACGTATAATATAAGTATCTCCTACTAGAGAATTTACATGAAAAATTTTAATTTTATGGGTTGTTTTTTTTTTGAAATATAATTACTTGTCGTAACAATGCCGCTCTTTTTCAAGGAATGAATAAGTAATGCAACTAAAATAATTGCAGAAAACATATAATTGTCGAAATGGGTATGTTTATATGCTTCTTACAACTATTCATTGCTACAAAACTTTTTAAATTTCTGAAATGTTGTGTTATTAAGTTGTGATAACCGCAACTCAATATGGTTTTGATAATTTTGTTTTTTTTTATTTAGAATGAATAAGAAATAATTCGACAAAAAATTACGTAAGTTGGAGTCGCATCCAGCCATTTACAATAATCAGTTAAAAGATTATACCAAAGAAGATGCTGGGTTTGTCTTGACATTTCACGATTTTAAAAACTCAATGCATTAACCATAACTCGCGCCTCATATGCAAGAAAACCCCAGAAATCGCTAGAACAACTGTTATTTTTACTCGTTCGCATGAAGTTGCTGTGGATATAAATGAAGCTTTAATATAAGAAAAAAATACATAAACTTACCTCTTTATCTTCCAGTTCACGTACATTAGAACTACTCTGGAGCTGTGTATATCCAAATGACTGAATAGCTGGAATCCGTTTCAGTATAAGTCCAGTGCTTTTATGGCTTGCGAGCAAGCAGCTGCCCAGTGACGGCGATGATGACGTAGACTGAATCGACAGACAGTCTGTGTCTGCAAATGCCAAATTCGAATGATTACTACTGTTTGAGAAATCCTCGAGTGCTCTCTGGTACTGTTCAACACTATCCTTGTTACACGTATGTATAATATTTACACTTAATTCACTCCTTGAGGAATTTTCCTCAATTGTTTCACTACTCAGCCATTGATAGCTCTTACAACTATTATTCGAAATAATTTCTATTGCGTCCCGATTTCTGTTAGCACACTCGCATTCACAAATGTTGTGCCTTCTCTCCCTAAAACAACTAGGTTCGTTTTTTAGTTCAATATCACTAAGACTGCGGTGGACGTGTGTGGCGGACGCACTTTGCAAGTCGCTGTTGGCAATAATTCTCTTCGACTTTAAAGATCTAAAATCTGCCGATAAACCGAATCCTTCGACGTTACTGGTATCACTTAACGATTTAAAGATTTTCGTTTTCACTTGTGCATTAGCAGTAACAGCATCATCAACAGAAACTGATGCTGCAGTAGCATCACGTAACAACTGCTTCTGGATAACGCTGCAACTAAAATCGAGATCACTTTGCGTTGAGTGATGGTTACGATTGTTTTTGCTTACTACGACGTCTGGCCCAAAGGAAAACGCAGACGTACTATAGGAGCAACCAATGAAACCGATATCTTGACTGTCATCATCGATGGCGTCGTCTGCAAAATTGGGTACAGCAGCACCCGCAGTAACCGGGAGGTGGTAAACGTCTGCGGCGATTTTCACTTGTAAATCGGTGGCACTCCTATGCGGCAAAATCAAGCTTTCCTCACTGCTATCACAACACGTTGCCTCAAGCACATTCGATGTCAACTGCACGACCCTGTCGCCACCATCAATATTCAATTTTCTGCAATGTTTTGGTGTCAGCTTTCGGACTACTACACTGTTAGCTATCACCGCTGGCGAATGTTCTAAAATGGCGTGATTAAATCGAGAACCACTGATAGAGTCGTGGCCAGCAGGTGTCGGACCGTCCTCGACGCCGATGCTCTTTAGGCGGCCGCAACTATCGTATCGTAATGTACGCTTGGCAGATGATTTGCTATCCCGATTCGAAGCATCATTCAGTTCCTCTGAGGCATCATCATTCACGATGTGAACATTTACTAGTTGACTCTTTTCCCTATTGACGACTTTAGCGTTATTGTTGTTATTATTCTTGCTGTTGTTTTTGTTGCTGATGCTTTCGTTTCTCACCAAGTGAACGGCAGTGGTGTGAGTTCCGGCATCACACTCCTCTTGCTCATCGACAATATTGCTCACGCTTCTAACCGTACAAAAACACAAGCTGGCGTTACTAATACACTGATCCGAATGTATATTTTTACCAACGGAAAAGCAATTCAAAAACTCACATCGATCGTCGTCATCTTTGTTGTGTGCGACGGCGGATGACGATGTGGCAATATTCTTAGATTTTCTGATCAATGTGTGTTGTTTTTCAAATTTTTGAATTTTTCGTCGAAAACTAGTCGGGTCGTAGCTGGATTTTTCCACACGTACGCCGCTGCGAAACGATTTATTGCCGTTATTTTCCGATGGGCAGTTTCCGTTTTTGCTATGGTTTTGATTTGGTTTTGGCGGAACAGGGGGCGGAGATACTTTCCTTCTCAAGGTTTTGATTGGAATCGATGATGATCGATCATACTTATGATTTTTGCCAAACTTACCTTGAATTGACAGGCAGCTATTTCCGGAACAATTTGCTTCATCATTGATGGAAGACGTACGCGCTTGTGTGGTGTAAATGTGCCTGCGATGGTTATTTGTGGCGGCGAAACTATTAGCGTGTTTCGAAAACGTATAACAACAAATTGCAGGTGAGGATGAGGTAAGCGCCAACGACGGCGACAACGAGTGCGGCGTTAGCGAGATAGACGCAGACGCGGAAACAGAAGTTGACAAAGGATGAAAAGTACTTGTGTTGACCGAGTAGGCAGATAAGTCTATAGACTCAGAACGCGAGAACGGCACTTCAGAGACTGAATACGAAATTGTGCGATTCACTTTGGATGCCGCTGATTGGGGCTGGATTGTGCTGCCAGTCTTCATGGTTTCGCAGCAGTTCTCACAGAATCCGAGCGAGCTTTTTGGTCCATACTCAGCAGCGTAATTGCCGTCAATAGGCGACGCATCTGTGGCCTCCGCTCGATCGTGCTCAGTTTGCGTCAAGATGCTCATAGATTCGAATTTATTTTTGGTCGAAAATTTGTCTGCAACTGCCGTAGCACTAGTCTCAGTAAGGAAGCTATTTTCTCGAATTATCCAACGATTCGACGTCGCATCGACTTCAGCCAGAGCACCTGCTGATCTTATTGAAATAGCTTCAGAGGCTCCTCGCATTAGAGTCACCTGTACCGCTTTCAATGTTGCCGGTTGGATGTTTGCCGAAGACATTTGCGTCTCCTTAACGAATGAGTTGTACTGGTCGCAAAAAGTTTGCAATGACAATTTCCGTTGCGTAGAGGTGAAATATCTCTGCGTATTTAAATTCGGAGAAGATGGAAACGACGAGCTGGTGTTGCCGCTTTGTAAAAGACGATTTTGGTACGTCGCTATTGCAGCTGGTGATGAGTTAGTCTCTTTAAAATCGCCGATTACGTTTACAAACGATTTCCAAGATCTATTCTTAGCTGGACCGACATGAAATTAATGAGGAAAAAATAAAGTAAAAAGTAAATAAAACGTTTATAACAAATATGTGCCAACAAATCGTATCAATCTATTTTTGTTTGCGTATGTATACTGATGCTTCTGCCTGTGTACAATTTTCCATTTTAGAGTTTAAGTGATATATCTTCCAATAACAAGCCTATAAATAGCAAGATTTTTTTATTTCATTGCTTTTTTAATTATTTAAGAAAACTTAATTTATAAAAAAAATGGTAACAACGTAGGTTAAGATTATTTAGGTACGCTAATTCTGCTTCATATTTTTGTCCTTTTGTTTGATTTTAAATTGCATTTGTGAGTATATATTATTATACGGTTATGATTGGTTAAGAAAATGGATAACACTAACTTAATATTACATATTTGCCATCATTTTATAATTGCAAGAGGCACTCATTTTTGTATTCTAGTTTTCATACTATAATCAATCTAAATAAAAGCTTTTCACTTTATTTTTTTGCTTGCAATATGATGCATTATTTATGGTATACTAAAAACTAAGTAATCTTCTGAGAAAAAATTTTCCCGGTTTTTGGAAAAAATGTGTTTTATTCCGAAAAATTGCAACGTGCTATGATTTTAAATTTGTACATTTTTCTGGCCGTTAAAGTTTAACTGGATTGTATGGAAGGAAAACAAAAAAACAAACAAAAAATTAAATTTTTTGCATAAAATGGGGTTTATTTTGAAAAAATATATGGGAGCTCATCCTGGGGCCCGATCGCTTCCAAATAATTACAGAAAGTGTTGTCATCGGAGATACTTATGTGTGCAAAGTTTGAATTAAATCGGGTTTTAGGAAGTAGTTTAAAAATTAATCACAAGATTTGGCCAGCCATCAACACATCCGGACGCGAAGTTAAATAAAGAATTTCAAAATAACCAAATTCTGTATCTGTAGCTGGTAATTACATGGCGAGAGCAAAATAAAACAAGTAAATGTAAAAAAACCTCGTTTTTCTGGTAAAAACTTTTACATATATATATATCGAAACACGCCACACAGTCGTTTATTATTTGGTAATAATCGCCAAAATATCTGTTTTTGAGGTCGGGGCTGTATCAAAGAATTATCTTTTTTCCACGCTTCACACGCGCCACACGCGTAAAAGCGTGATATCAAAATGGGCCCCTAACATTGAGCCGCTCACAAAATTTCAGCCCTCTATTAAAGGTGGGTAAAAAAACGAGAAAATGGAGCGATTTCAAACCATCACACGTTTCACACATGACACGCGTCATACGTGGAATATAAAAATAATATTTCTGACTTAGACACTCAAAAATTTTTCAGCTTTCTAGGTTGTGTTGTGTGCAAGTTGGTTAAAAAGGACCTCAAAAAATTCAAAAAAAAACAAAAATTTCAACCCATCACACGCGCCATACGCGAAACGCATCATACTCGGAAAAGCTATTTTGGACACTTACAAAATTTCAGCTCTCTAGGTTGTGTGGAAGTTGGTTAAAAAGGACCTCAAAGAATTCAAAAAAACTAAAATTTCAGACGCGTCACACGCGACACGCGTCATACTCGGAATATAAAAAATGCTATTTTGGACTTAGACACTCACAGAATTTCAGCTCTCTAGGTCGTGTGGAAGGTGGTTAAAAAGGACCTCAAAGTGGTCAAGTCAAGTTAAATAAAAGTTTTCAAAAAGGAACAACAACATAAATTTCATCTGTGTTTTTCGCAGGTCCAGTAGTCCAGAAACTCGTAATATTATATCTCGAAAGTTCAAAAGTACATAGTTTAGAATTACTCACCCGAATAACGTAAACGATGCGAGATAATTTTTTTTCGTTTCCCTTTCCAACACAATGACATGTCTTTGTAGAATCGAGTGTAGCAGCAGGCACAGCTTCCTGCTTTATTGGAATAACTACTACTTTGCTCAATACTCCAGTTGCCTTTTTGGTTTTTAGATTAATTGAAAAATACAATTTTGTTTACCCCATCAACATGCGGATTTGTTTCACGGGAATTATGTGCTTCAGTAGGTAGGCCATTTCGAAACTGTTTCTGTGGTACATATCCAACATCTGAAGGAGACCTGTAAAAGAGGAATTTTTGTTTAGCTTTTAAAATATAATTTTAAAAAATAAGTTTGTTTTTTTTTTATTTGGCAAGCATCACACTCGTGTTAGCAAACAATCGGAATTTTTATGCTTAGATATATTAATTAATTATCTTCCACTTTTAAAAATATATTAATATTGATTATCATTAATTTTTAAGTCTTTAAACAAATTTTTTATTTAATCGTATTGCTTGATTATAGACTTAATTTAATCGTATTTAAAAATTATAATCTTGCTGATTTTTAAATATTTAAAAATTAAAAATTGTAATCTTGCTGAGCCAGCCATCAGCAGAAATAGGGGGAATAACACAGAATGCTCTAGAATTGCATTTGGCCGTAACTATCTCTGACTGGTGGAAGTGCGATCAAACCTCCACGTGGTGGCCGCTGGTAATTTTCCTCCAATGCAGGAAAAGCTGAATGATCGGGCTAGTCCCTTCAAAGTAAGGTTGGCGCGAGGACAAAACCCTCGCCTGTAAAAAATTATTATTACGGAACCCAAAATCAGCCTCGGATACACTGATGAACGACGACGACCACGGCAACGAAAACGGCTGAACGATTTAAGAATTTTCTCATGGAACGAACGCTCACTGTATAGACCTCGAGCTGCACAGCAGCTAGCCGATACCCTGTCCAAATATAATGCTGACTTAACAGCAATTCAGGAGATGCGGTGGACAGGGAATGGTGTCTTACAAAAATCAGAATATGACATTTATTACAGCTGTCATGCAAGACATCATGTGCTCGGGGTGGGGTTTCTAGTCAGCAAAAGAATTAAACCCACCGTTATCGGCTTTAATGCAGTAAATGAAAGGCTATGCATCCTTCCCGTGCGGGGCAAATTTAACAAAATAAGCCTCATAAACGTTCACGCACCTACAGAGGAATCCCCAGATGATGAAAAAGAAAAATTCTTTGAATCAGTCGAACGGGAACTCCATGCCTGCCCTCAGTATGATGTAAAAATCATTCTAGGGGATATGAATGCTAAAAAAGGTAGGGAGCCAGTATTCAGGCAGTACATTGGCACCCATAGCTTACACGAGAACACTAATGATAATGGACAACGAGTCATAGAGATGGCAGCAAGCAATAATTTGGTCGTTGCGAGTACAAGGTTTGCGCGTAAAAATATCCACAAAGCCACCTGGGTATCTCCCGATGGAGCCACTCGCAACCAGATAGACCACGTGTTGATAGACCGCCGCCACAACCCGAACCTGATGACGGTACAAACGTACCGAGGTGCCAACGTCGACTCGGATCACTATCTTGTTGATATGGTGCTCCGAGCGCGGATTGCATCATCACGGAAGACTGCATCCGCGAATCAGATTCGAGTCAACACGGCTGCCCTTCGCAATGAAGAGACCAGAAAAAACTACGGTCAAGCGATAGGACTCGCCCTAAATGAAGGGAGAGTAAGTCCTGGGGCTGAGATGTCGGGCGTAGAAGAGAAATGGACACGCCTTAAAAATACTGTCATTAGTACTGCTGACTCCATCTTAGGCAGAAGTCGTAGAGATCGGAACGACTGATTCGATGACGAATGTAAGCTAGCGACTGAACGTAAGAATGTTGCGTACCGAGCAATACAACAATCTCATAGAACGCGGGCACGCGAAGATGAATATAAAGAGCTCAGAAGATATGAAAAAACAGTTTACCGGCGAAAGAAAGCAGCCTGGGAGAAGAATCTCGTCCGTGAACTGGAACAGTACAGAGAGCAAGGACCGCACCGGGCATGGAAGTTCTACCAAAGGGTCCGCGCTATGACGCAATATACACCGCGTTGCACATACTGCAAGGACAAAGAGGGTAATCTGATCGCCGATCTTAAAGGCATCTTAGAGCGATGGGAAGAGCACTTTCATGAGTTGCTTAATGGCCAGCTAACTGAGGAATTGGAGGCTCCACCAATGAACGAAGATCATACTATGCTGCGGCCACCAACCATAATCGAAGTTAACAGAGCGAAAATCGGCTCAAAAATAATAAGGCCCCGGGATCTGATGGGATCCCAGCGGAACTGAAAAAATAGGAGGCCCCACATTACACCAAACTCACTACACCATCATTTTAAAGACTTTAAAGCCGCCTATGATAGCATGGCCAGAGTAGAACTTATAAAGCCATGAGAGATTTCGGCATCCCAAATAAACTGACACGACTATGTAGGTTGACCATGACCAATGTTATAAGCCAAGTAAAAATATCCGGATCACTATCAAGCCCATTCAACATCTATAACGGGCTCCGACAAGGGGACTGGCCTGCGTCCTCTTCAACCTGGCGTTGGAGAAAGTGATCCGAGACTCTGACGTAACGGCGAGAGGAACAATCCTCTTTAAGTCCATTCAGATACTGGCTTACGCAGACAATATTGACATCGTGGTAGAAACAAAAGAGCTGTACAGGAAGCTTTCATCCAGATAGAACAGGCGGCACGAAATCTGGGGCTGCACATAAATGAGAGCAAAACAAAGTACATGGTGACCACGTCTGCGAGTAGAAGATCCAACATTGGTCCCTCAATTCAGATACTGGAGCGCGAATTTGAAGTAGTGCAATCCTTTAAATATCTCGGGTCAACTATAGCAGCCGATAACAGTATGGAACCAGAAATACGCGCACGGTTGCTTAAAGCCAACAAAGCTTACTATAGCCTGTCAAGGCTCTTCAAATCCAGGAACTTAACCAGAACATCCAAGCTGCTGATATATAAGACAATGGTCATACCAGTACTTACATATGGATCCGAGACTTTGGTGCTTAGCAAAAAGCATTCTGACCTCTTAGCCGCGTTCGAGAGAAAAGTCTTACGGAGAATTGTTGGCCCCGTATGTGAGAAAGGACGATTCCGGAGACTCTATAATGATGAGATCTATGAGCGTTACCGCGATGTCGACATCGTGAAGAAAATTAAGCTCGATAGGCTCCGGTGGGCAGGACACCTAGCTCGCATGAGCGAAGAGGATCCTGCTCTGAAAGTCCTTTGCGGTAGGATTTATGGAACACGACAGCGAGGCCGGCCAAGCCTACGCTGGAAGGATGGCGTAGACCATGACGCCCAGAGTTTAGGGATGCCAAACTGAATGACATCGGCTAGAAATCGGGACCGGTGGAGAGACTTTTTGCGGGAGGCCAGGACCGGACCCCGCTTGTAGAGCCAAATATGATGATGAATCTTGCTGAACATTATTATGGCAAAAAAGATAAGTTTTAAATTTTCTTTTCTGACAATTCAGAAATTAATGAAAATTTAAACAATTTATTACATACTAGATGCTCCCTGGTGCTTTGCTACCCGCAAACTGGGACTCACGACTTCCTCTTACCATCGCGTGGTGGGGGTGTACTATACTTCACTATCACTACATAGTATAAAACAAAGTCGCTTTCTCTGTTCCTAAAACCCTATGTATGCTTAGATCTTTAAAACTACGCAACTGCGTAAAAAGTAAATGACAAAACAATTTTATTGTGGGATATCCATAAGAGATAGACATATACCATCGCGGAGTTTTCTGTAGACCTTTTCAATGTGTACAATACTTAGTACATTATTTTGATAAATCTCGTAGGGTTCAGCCTGCGTTTGCAATGTAAGCGGAAAAAATGTAATTATTTACGACATCACATTAGAAACCTCAAAAATAACAGTATTTCTCCACTATTTAATGGATGTTATTATACATATAAACCTTCCTCTTCAATGACTCTATCTATTAAAAAAAACCGCATCAAAATCTGTTGCGTAGTTTTAAAGATCTAAGCATACATAGGGATATAGGGACAGAGAGAAAGCGACTTTGTTTTATACTATGTAGTGATTTTGACAAAAATAATAATAAATGAAAAGTTAAACAATTTGTACGTACTTCTTTTTACAAATGTTTAAAGTGATTCAATGACACGCAGGCATTAATTTTTGATAATTAAGTAAGTATAATAAGTAGACTACTATTGTATGCTTTGTACGCCTATATATATGCTAAACATAAATCTTATTTGTGGTAACAAAAAATTTAGTTTTTATTTAAAGCTCTGAAAATTTGACAAACAGTAATTACAATTATTATAGAATAATTTCAACTTATTGTTATTTGACTAAAATGTTAGCGAACAAGAAAACCATGGCTCTTGTTGGCAATAACAACAAAGCATAAGCGTGTTTGTTGCTTTGCAGCGCGAAAATATACTTCTTAATTAGAAAACACTTGCCACTTTAAAGTAAACTTTCAAATCATGCATTTAAAATAGTTAAAACAGTTAACAATTCATGCTTAAAGTGCGAAGATTTTACGTTCACCTGCTCCACTTTGTTTGCCTAGATGAGGCAATTTTTTCATAGGAAGAAGAAATCATTTCGTTAATTGGCGGTTGCAGAACCGTTTGACAAGGCTACTTTTAGCCACTCCCACTGGCATTTTCTAGAACAGCATGATACGATACAAGGCGCAAATTTTTTGTACAATCTTCTTAACGATACATGCACTTTTGTGTTCTGCCAACTTGGATTTCTCACTTGTGCTTTACGTACGATAATGCAGTTTTGTTTGTTATTTGTTATGCAGAAACTATCGAAATGTCATAGTTTTTAAAATCGTTTACACTTCTTCGGTCACGCCATTCCATAAACTATCGGATTAACACTAACATAAATAAGTTGGAATTTAAGAATGTGTAAAATATTTTTAGCTATCAGGTATCAGAGAGTACTCTATGTACAGCCGAGTTTAATTTATTTTAACGACCCTATCTTAAAAACTGAAAATTTCACCTTTATACTGATGGCGTTAAAATTTATATTTCAATATTGTTTAAATGAAGATTTAAATGAGAATTTGGGCTATAGTGCTTTACCTCTATGAGCCTTAGGTTTTGTAAAATGTATCTGAATGTAATTTTCTCTAAGGTTTTTTTTTAACGTGAATGGTAGTAAATTCGTTGTCAGTTATAATTTTGGAAGGTGACCTTTCTTGGCGAAGTGTTCGGTAATAGTCTCTGTGGTTTTTAAATTCTCTATATTAACTTCGCTAGCCTTGGACTTAGACACTCACAAAGTTGTAGCTCTCTAAGTCGTATGAAAGGTGGTTAAAAGGATCTCAAAGTAGTCGAAAATACAGACAAACAAGGGTCAACTCAAGTTTAATAAAAGTTTTTAAAAAAATAACCCATAAAAATTAAAATTTTTCATGTAAATTCTCTAAAAGGAGATACATAAAGTTTGAACCGGGTTAATTTGGAAAAAATTAATATAAGAGCCCCTTTACTTCAAAATGTTTACAAAAACTGTTCTCACCGGAGATAATAATAATAATAATAATATTGGTGCGACAGACCATTGCGGTCCAGGGCCTAGTAGCTTCTCGCATATGTTGAGCATTTATATTTTAGCACACAAATGGAGGGGACATACAATTTAACGCCGGATCCGAACGGCGAATTGAGAAGCTTTCCGTTACAAGTTATTACTCTCGGACGTTTGTCAGACTTTCGCGAGAGGTAAGACACCGTGAAAAGTACTTTTGGTGTTACTGGGATTCATACTACGGACCTCCTGCTCAGAAGCCATGCTCTTATCCACTGAGCCAAGTGCCCACCGTCACACATGTGTAAAAAAATTTTATGGGAGCCCTCGACCTTGGGGCCCGATCACTTCCAAATTTCAATAGGAAGTGTAGTCATCGGAGATACATATGTGTTGAAAATTTTAAGAAAATCGGGCTGATTTTTAAAAAAATTATATGGGCCCAAGGTCTCTCACGGCCCGGTCACTCCAAAAATTGTACAAAAAGTTTTGTCTATTGGAGAACACATGTGATTAAAATTCGAAGAAAATCAGGCTAATTTTAAAAAAATGTATGGGCCTTAGGGCCCGTTCACTCAAAAAATTATACAAAAAGGTTTGTCCATCAGAGATGCACATGTGTTTAAAATTTAAAGAAAATCGGGTTAATTATTATGGGCACCCCTCATGCCTCAGGGTCCGATCACTCCAAAAGTTTTACACAAAATTTTGAACATCGGAGATAGGTGAGGTGTTAAAATTTTTAAGAAAATTGGGTTAAAATTAAAAAAAAAATTACATGGTTATAGGTGCCCCCTCGGACCTCAGAGCCCGATCACCACAAAAATTTTACAAAAAATGTTGTAAATTGGAGTAACACATGCATAAAAATTTTAAGAAAATCTGGTAAGTTTTGTTAATTATTTGTATGGGAGCCCCGACCCCGAGTCCCGATGGGCCCAAAAATTAAATAGAAAGGGTTGTCCTGGGAAATCCACATGTGTGCAGTTGGAATAAAATCGGGCTTTAAGAAGTGGGTTAACAATTGATCACAACATTTGGTGTTTCCGCCAGCCAGCCACGGACACGCGAAGTTAATATAGAGAATTTAAAAATTAAAATTGTCCATGTAAATTATCCAATAACCAAAAGTATACTGAATTCCACTATAAATGCTGAAAAATAAAAACACATTCTAAGGACTGCAACCAACAACAAAACAACCTTAACCATAAAGCAAGCAGCGCGGCTTACAGCGCACATAGAACACAGTCATTATAGTATGAAATGATCTGATGCCGCTATATGGGGGAAAAATTGTATGGGAGCCCCCCCGACCCCGCGGCCCGATCACTATCAAAATTTAATAGAAAGTATTGTCACCGGAAATATGCATGTGTGCGAAATTTCAATAAAATCGGGCGTTGGGAAAAAATTAAAAATGAAATCGTACATAGAGAATTTAAACATTCATATAATATTGTACAAAACACAAATTAAAAATGCATTCACACAACTGAGTGTACAACATATTTCAATTGCGGTCCCATTGATTTTTGTATAAAAACTTTTGTTCTACTTCGTTCCTCTTTATATCTCTATACTCTTTGCTGCAACCCAACAACAAAACAACCACAATTGTAAAGCAAGCAGCGCACACAGAACACAGTCATTATAGAAGGATATGATCTGATGCCGCTATATGGAAAAAAATGTGTATGGGAGCCCCCCGATCCCGCAGCCCAATTACTCTCAAATTTTAATAAAAAATAATAAGTCATGAGCTTAGAATTAAAGATATTTCAGCGATAGTTACAGCTGATGGAAAACTATAAAACTACTCATACAAATCTATATGTATATAATAGAGAATTTATATGTTTGTTTGTGCCTAAATAACTCTGGAATGCCTTCACCAATTTCAACCAAACTTGGTAAACACAATCTGGAATCAAATGCTGTGGGTGGGGGGTAGCACGTTTTTGGGCTGGGGGTGGCAGCCGATATTAGTGTCGAACCCATAGTCGTTGAGGTGAATAGTGATGTTAAGACAGCTCTAGCGAGATGCGATCAACAGCTGATGGTGGATGGGGGGTGACCGAGTGATGGTAAGACAGCTCTAGGGGAATGGGGTCGATAGCTGTGGGTGAGGGTGACCGCTATTAGTGTCAATTCTATTGTTTCGGGATCGCTGAGGTGAATAGCCATGTTTTGGGAGGGGATGGTGACCGATATTAGTGCAGTTTTTTCGGCGTCGCTCAGATGAATAGTGGTGTTTAGAATGGTACTCCGTGACCGGCTGTGTTTGGGTGTGAAGACATTTTCACTCCTACTTCAAATTGGAGAAGGTAATTAGTAGCCGTGTCATCTTATCTTTGTAATCTGTCGCACAACTAACTAGCTCTATTTATCCGGCTGTTTCTCAAAACTATCTTATTTTGAACTGGTTGCGAGAAAGAGCCATTCTTGCAGTTAAAAATGCAGGCTTCCACGAAATAAACAATAAAATGCTTGCCATGTTAACAGGCGAAGTTATTGAATATAAGTCTATCGATACCGTAGTACTGTAGATGATGATTAGGTAGTTCATTATCAAACAGAGTTCCTAAACTCACTTCATTCGTCTGATTGCCACCACATCATCTTAAAATTATTATTTTACTACGGAAAGATGCTGGGCAATACAATTGAAGCGACTAGCTTGACAATAAGGGAGAGGGTAAAAAAATTTTTATCCCACGGATACCACTCATTTCATTTTAGATTTAAGAGATTGTAATTTCCAGTAAAACTTGCCATGTTTTTCCCACGTACAACTAGTGGTTCACCTAAGAATTTTTTTGTTCTTGCTCCTGAAGGTGAAACTAAAAACATTGCACATGATCAATTTTTGTTTTTAATTAATGTTACGGATTTTTTTATTATTTTATAATTTGCTGTAATAAAATTAATAATAATAATAAGCGCGACAGACCATTGCGGTTCAAGGCCTAGCTTCTCGCGACCATTTGTGTTGCGCATGTATATTTTTGGACACAAATTGCCGGGAACTACAATTTAAGGCCGGATCCGAACGGCGAATTGAGAAGCTTTCCGTGACACCTTTTTATTCTCGGAACGTTCGTCACCCATTCGCGAGAGGTGAGACACTGTGAAAAATACTTTTGGTGTTACTGGGTTTCGAACCACGAACCTCCCGCTCAGTAGCCATGTGCATTTCCACTGAGCCATGGCGCCCACATAATTTGCTGTAGCTATACTTTAAAATACTTATTTCGTAAATAAAATTATTGCTATTTTACCTTATAGATAGATTTCATTGTTTTTTCTACCCCTGCCTTATAGAAAATTGGGATAAACAAGTGCCTGGGCAACGCCGGACAATCATCTAGTTTTAAAATAAATATTGATTTCTATTATAATAATTGTTAACATCAGAAGTTTCAATATATTGCGCGCATAATTTAGTTGGTCTTCGAATACCAATAGTTAAGCTTGACCAAAGCCTAAAATTGGTAGCGGACCAATAGGAACATCGGAAGAACCAGTTATTGCGGGTGCATCAGCAGATTCATTTCTTTTTATTCCTGTATGGCCCGAAACCCAATAAGAGTGACGGTATTCCATCTTGAAAAAGAGTTCAGTCTTCTCTTACATTCCATAACAATCCGTAGAACTTAAAATCATTACATCCGAGGTTAAGAAATAATCTGAAAATAAATGAGTAAATGAATTATTGCATTGGTATTTGAAACCGACCGAAAAAACGAAGTCAGGGTGACGGGCGAGCGTCACACAAGCAAACTCGTTACAACACCTGAGACATTTATGTATCGGGACGCATATTTCTCAGACTATTGCTACGTACCTGTTATATACCGTCTTGCTAGAAGGACCACCAACAAAAGAATGGGGCATATTTAATTGCTCAATGAGGATAAATATGATGTATGGAGATTCTTGCGCTGCAGCGTGCCTGAAAATTACCGCTAAGAAGAGATGAATTTTGATATGATGACTGAAGTGTGACCTGATTAGTTTTTAACTTTTTGGTATAAGATATATTTAGGTAATTTATCTAGTTTTAAGTAGTTTAGGTTAAATTTTTATTTTTTGTTTTGCAAGATACTAACTGCTTGGTGAAGCTCAGCTACCCACACAGCCTGCGCAACCGCACGCATTGAGAGAACTTCTCTAAAGTCGGTCGCTAGCTGGCTGTTGGAATCATGTGATCAATTTTCAACCCACTTGTTAAAGTCAGATTTTATTAAAAATTTAATTTTTAAGGGTTGTTTTTTTGTAGGAATAATCCAAGGTCTTCATACATAATTCTTCTCGTAGAGCGGATTAGACACTAAAATCTAGTATTAATTTGTTCTTCCATTCAAATTTTAAGACTTAAATTATATCCACGTATCAAAATGTTAGAAGAACCGTTCAAATTTTTATTCTAGTCTGTTTGCAAGTATGAGGTACTCATAAATGTTGAAATTCTATAAATAAAACTATTTGAGCAATCGCATTCAAGCCGAAATCAAAGCAGTTGTTGGTTTTATTATTGGCATTAATTGTATATGGATTGCAATGTGCACTGATTTAAATGCATAGCCACATCAAAGTATAACTCGCTTCGGTTAACCGCAGACCTCAGAAGTTATGTGCAATGAATATAAAATTTTCATGCGTATCGAACTACGAGTTTAAGATCAAAAAATATAAAGTATGACATAGTAAGTGGTTTTAATCGCGATTAAATGTTGTTATTGTTTAAAGGGCTGGCGATGTGATGATTTTAATTTAGGAAATATATTTACTGACACCAATATACTGATATCTATCATCTGTAAAATTTTTCAGTCTGCGAAACAATTAAGTTTCTCATTATATTATTCAAACATGAAAACACAGAAATTGCTTTAACTAAATTAACCAATAAAAAAAAAACAACCCATAAAAATTAAAATTTTTCATCTAAATTCTCTAATCGCAGAAATTGATATGGGAGCCCCTCGATCCTGGGCCTTTTTTTTTATTGTAGGAGAAAATCATCGAAACAGACATTTGACATCAGATGTTAAAATTGAAAATGCTCAGATCATTTTATTCTGAGCACGTAAAGCACGCTCATACTCTGAGCAAATAAGAAACACGAACATTTATCTTGAGAACTCTTTGACTGCTCTGAACTAATTTATGAAAACGCGAAATGACAGAATATTGCGAAAACTTGTAGTTCTATCTGTAAGTTGATATCGACAACAAAAAAAACGACATCAATAAAAATACAATTCAGTAAATAAGTAACTACGTTGAATTAAGCATAAAACATTTATGTCTCGTTTCATTTGCTGGGTTCATTTGTGCGTGAGCTAAGATTTCTCTCTCTCTCTCCACCACCAAAATCATGCAGCGCAGCCGACTGCGCAGCACACACCGCACAAAGTCCATAAAGGGCGACGAATATCTGATGCCAGTACAGATATTTAAAAAATGTATAAGGGCCTTGCGGCCGAACCCGGGACCCGATCACTACCAAATTTTCGAAAAAGTATTCTTTATTGGGTATACACATGTGTGTAAAATTTGAAGAAAATCGGGTAAATTTTTTAAAATTTTTGTTTGGGAGCCCCCCGACCCCGCAGCCTGAGGGGCCTCAAAATTTAATAGAAAGTGTTGTCTCCGGAAATACACATGTGTGCAAAATTTCAATAAAATCGGGCCATGGGAAGTGGGTTAAAAATTGATCGCAAGAATCCACGACAGACGACCGACCGACGACCGACCGACGACCGACCGACGACCGACCGACGACCGACCGACGACCGACCGACGACCCACGGGCAAGTGAAGTTAATATAGAGAATTTAAAAACAACCCATGAAAATTAAAATTTTTCTTGTAAATTCTCTAATCGGGGATATATACACACATACACACACACTGCGTGCTCGTGTATCGAGCTGTAGGAAGTGGGTTAAAAATTGATCACAAGATTTGGCCAGCCAGCCAGCCAGCCACGGGCAAGTGAAGTTAATATAGAGAATTTAAAAAGTTTAAGTGCAACGGGTGCAGCTCTGGAAAAACGTCTGGGGCTCCCACCCCAAAACATACATAGCAAAAGCGAGGCTGGGTCAAGAGCCTTCACACTAAAAAAGTTCAATCAACTTAAATTAAAAAGACCAGGATACACCAACATCTTATCTAACATAAAATTGAAAAATTAAACTGTCCAACCATCAGACTTAATGATAAAAACAACTAATTTCCAAATGAATTTCTTGATAAGAATACCCAAACGAAATCAAGTTGAAAATATTATAAGTACCCTTCCACCCCATGCATCCATCTGGTACACAGACGGATCAAAAACAAACACAGGAACCGGAGCAGGGTTTTTTGGACCTAGAACCGAAAGTCCAAATACCCCTAGGCAGATCTCCAACAGTATTCCAGACGGAAACCATAGCAATAGAAGCCTCTACGCACAAAAATGTATCAAAAGAAGGTACAGAGCCCAAAAATTGGTTTTTTTTATTTGAAAGTATTCAACTATTGTATACAGGAAATTTTGCAATTCGCGCACGCGGTTGAAAGGTGGCATGTAGCTGGATATTTCTCTTGAGTACCGCTGGTAGAAGAAGCGATAAAACAGTGACAAGCAGTTAACGTTCCTGCGGCGTTCAAGCGAATCAAATAATTTGGCTATGTTTTCGTCACCGATAAGTTTTATCGCGAGGTTTTGTATTCTATCTAAATGATGCAAAGTAGTTTTAGGCGCACCAGACCAGAAATGGCAATTGTACTAAAGCTTAGGGCGAATAAAAGACTTGTATATAGTAGTTCAAAACAACTTGAATTATGCAGTTTAAAAGATAGCTTCTAATCCAAGGAAGCAGTTTTTCATCGACTCCATAAGCACGCATTTTATACAAAAGAGCTTGATGCCAAACTCTGTCAAATGCCTTAGAAATATCGAATGCAACAGCTTTCTACAAATTGATGCAAAGACTGGTTCCACTGTTCGGTGAGATATTCTATCAAATCACCAGTAGAACGTTGCCCACGAAACCCATACTGCCAGATTTCGTTGGTTTCAAGATATTTATTAAGCTCAAAATTAATCAGCGTTTTCATGACCTTGGAAAGAATAGATGTAAGTGCTATGAGTCGATGCGAAGAAGGAGACGACGGCTCGCCTTTTTTGGGTATGGGCCGGACAAAGGCTGTTTTCCAACTTTTCGGGAAGAGTCCAGAAGAATAGGATAGATGGAAAAGCTTACGCAATGGTAATGCCAGCTTGGAAGAACACCTCTTCAGAACTAATGAGGAAATACCATCTGGTCCAGCGGATTTGTGAGTGTTGAGATCGTTTAAAACTCTAGCAACTGCACGAGTACCTGTCCCATAGACTGTTCAATACTCTGCGGTGCAGGAGGCAGCAATGTACAATCTAAAGCGTGGAGCTACCTGCGAAATGCGCAGCAAACAGATTAACCTTGTCTATAGAGCTGAAAACTGGAATGTCGTAATAAATGAGCGTTGGAATCGACGACGAGACTGTATTTTTAATTCTTTCACGAATGACCAAAAACTTTGGGACATTGTAGTATTTTTTGCCTCAATTTTTGGTCGTAGGCGAATTTCACTCGCCGAAGATGGGCATTGCAATCATTTCTGGCTCGTTTAAAATTTGTTCGATTTTCCTCAGTAGGGTTTGCTTTGTGAAACCGAAAGCTTACCTCTCTAATCCTAGAACCCTTTTTACAGCTCGAGTCATGCCATCCATCTTCCTTAGGTTTGATAGACTTATTCCTGAAAGCCATAAATGTTGTCATACCAATAAGAATTATGTTTGTGATTGCATCAGCGGCGGCATCAACGTTGCTATCGCGAAACACGAGCGAGCAGTTAATTCTCCCAAAGAAGTTGTTAAGTCCGTCCCAATTGGCTTTCTCGTATTGCCATACTGTTTTTTGGGAGTTTTTTCTCTAACTACGTGGTTTATTAACGAGAAATTAGCTGATACTACACAATGGTCTGACGAGCCTAGAGGCGATAATACATTGACGGAGTATTTCATTTTTACGATGTTTTGTGTCAATTCTTAAGATTGAAGACATACAATTTGTATCACGTCATTCAATAAGTCTCCGGCCTAACTAAGGAAAACAGTTTTTACTTGAAATAATCTCAAAAATTAAAAACGAAAAAACGAAATGGAAAATTTTGTTCAAGAGCTTGAATTGGAAGTTTGCTCGAGAGGCCTTGGCCAACCTACGAAAATCCACAAAGCAGAATTTTGATAAGCCTTTTGACTCGATAGTTGTGCGTGCACTTTTCGTTTGTAAGGCCTGGTACTACAGACGAATCCGGTACGTTTCACTGTCGAGTTGTTGGCTCTCAAGAAAGACGTCAAGTTGCAGAAGGACAGAATTCTACTACAGAGGTTCCAAATAAATTTTATTTCAAATAATTGAAACTATTTTTTCATATTTTCATTTTAATTAAAAATTAACTTTTTTTCTTTTATTTCAAATTGTGTTTAATACCATTCAGTATTTATTGTTGTGTTAAAATTTTCAAGAATAATTTTTGATATCTAAAAGTGATTAATATATTGGTCAAGATCGTTAAAGAAAGCAATCCACATTCTTAAAAAGAACAAATTGGTAATTTGTAAATCAAGAATATCAACAAAAGTGGAGTAGATTTACCAACCAAAGCGGAAACAATCTCCGATTTATAATCGCTGTGTCTGGTGCTGTTGGATAATTTAAACGACAAGAGCATCACACTGAATCACCAAAAGAAGTCAAATAAAATCCTAACGACAAAAATTGCTGTACTCGAACAGCAGATACAGGCGTTTTCCGGTGATTGTTCAATCGTAATCAATGGCTTCTCACCATCACAGATTCTTTTGCACAGATATTGTTCATCAAGCGTGGATACCATCAAAACAAAGTCATCATATCGTAACGTTACCAAAGATTCGGGCACAAAAAAGCAGTTATGTTTATTTTATTTGAGTAGTTTTTAGAAGTAGAATTTTTATTGACTTTCTGTGCGTGCCTTTTTTGTTTGTTAGGCCTGGTACTACAAACAAATCAGTAACGTTTTCACTGTTGAGTGGTTGGTTCGTAGAAATTCTTCTTATTATTGTTATTTTTAAAAATTTTTTATTTTTTATTTTATTATTATTTTATTTTACGTATATTTTCATCATCTTGACGGGTTCGGTATTTTTACTTTGTAAAATGAACTCTTATTTTGAAATTCATTTCACAAATATTCGCGGCATTAAAAGTAATTTCAACTCGATCGTAGCACATCTTGACGCGAATAAACCTGCGGTTCTAAGTTTATGTGAAACGCAGGCCTCTTATATGGGTACCCCAAATGATTTTCAATGTCCGGGGTATTCTCGTGTCGACTGTTTGGTTCCTCACCGTGGGGTTATTTTAAACAGTAATCCCATGTTCAATACGATATGGATTGAAATTGTAATTTCAAACCATTCGATTTTTAGTTGTTCCCTTTATCGTAGTCCTAATTTGTCACCTGATGACACTAATATTGAGTTTAATTACTTATCAGACACTATAGACATGATTTACCAATCATCACCAACATCAGAATTGGTAGTTTTGGGTGATTTTAATGTCAACAATGATTCATGGTTGACCTATTCGAATGGTAGAGATCGATCTGGTGAAACCGCTGAACTATTTTCAAATGTTAATCTTTTCACCCAACTCGTTGATAAGCCAACTAGGTATCCCGATACTACTGGTCAATCACCTCACCTTTTAGATTTATTTCTTACTACTATGCCAGATAAATATTCAATTGATGTATCTGCTCCATTAGGTCTTTCTGACCATGCTTTGGTAGTAGCCAAATGTTCAATAACACCAGCCCTTATAGAGCCTACAAGTAAAAGGCTACTCTGGCACTATAAAAATGCTAACTGGGAGCTCCTGAACCAATTTTATAGCTCATTTGATTGGTCAACCTGCTTTTCCAGCAATAATGCTGATGAAGCATCACAACTAATCACATCAACCATTTTGCTAGGAATGTAAAATTGCATTCATTCTTCATTTAAAAAGAAAAATACTCATAAAAATAAATGGTTTAACATACATTGCAGGTCAGAAGTCGCGTGTAAAAAAGCAGCCCATTTGGACTACGTTAATTGCACTTCTGAAGAAAACCTTGTAACGTTTCGAATATCTAGAAATAGATTAAACGCTATATTGAAAAGGTCCAAAATAATATATGACCTTAAGATTCGAGATAGCATGCGAAAAATTTTGGATTATGATTCAAACATTCGAAGCTTTTGGTCGTTTGCTGCATTGGTTAAAAGAAACTTTGCAGACAATACTTCGTCTATTCCTTCTTTATTTCATAATGGTATTCATTATAGAACTGATATTGAGAAAGCTAATCTCTTAGCTTCTCATTTCGCTGGTGCGTCTACTCTTCCTTTAACTAACCAAAGCCCCCAAATTCTCCCGAATCTAGGCCCAGGTATGTCTAAAATCTATTTTCGGAAACGGGTTGTTTCAAAGATTCTGAAAGAACTTGACCCCAATAAAGCGACTGGCCCCGACGGTATTCCGCTATTAGTATTGAAAAGCTGTCATCTTACTTTGGCAAAACCGCTTAGCAAATTGTTTCATCTCTCAATGAAGACAGGTGTTTTTCCATCATTTTGGAAAATAGCAAATATTTAACCCGTTCCGAAAAAAGGTGATAAATCGGCACCTACGAACCACCGTCCTATTGCTTTGTTGTCGGTTCTATCGAAGGTAATGGAATCTATCGTTAATTTCAGACTAATGAACTATCTGGATTTGAATGTTCTTTTATCCGATGTGCAGTATGGATTTTGTAAAAATCGCTCTTCAGGTGAACTAATGACGTGCATGACTCATTGTTTGGAGCGAAGCATTGAAAACCTAGGTGAATCAAGCGTTGTTTCCTTAGATATTGCTAAAGCTTTTGATAAAGTATGGCATGATTGTCTTATTAATAAGATTCGTGCGCTGAACTTACACTCCTCTCTCATTACATGGATTGAGAATTATTTATGGAACCGTAAAATAAAAGTTGTATTAAATGGTATATCTTCAGATTCACATGGTTCGCGTGAATTAATGAATTTGACTATTCTGTCTAGTATTCAAATCATTCTTGATTGGGGCCTTTCTAACAGAGTAGAATTTTACCCAAATAAATTCCAGTCTTGCCTTTTTTCTCAGAAGACAACTCAACATTTCAACATTATGTTCCACCTGTTATTAATAATACCCCAATTGCGAGATCTGATTTACTTAAGTTGTTAGGTTTAAAAGTATCAAATGATCTTTCCTGGAAAGAACATATTTATGAAATATCAAAAAGAGCTAGCCAATGTTTGGGCTTCATAAGACGTTGTAACTTCTACTTCACTCCATCAGAAGTATTAAGATTATATAAATCTTATGTTAGACCAATTTTAGAATTTAATTCATATGTGTGGGGTGGGGCTCCAAGATCGCATTTGGTTCATCTTGATGCTGTTCAGAATAGAGTTATCCGTTTGATAAACGATGTAACCATTACTTCGTCTCTTGATACTTTGGAGCACAGACGAAATGTAGGAGCTTTATCTGTTTTCTATAACTTTTACAACAGTAAATGTTCTTTGGAAACCCGTTCTCTAGTTCCAGGGCCTTTTCTCAGTAACGTAAACACTCATTTAAGGTGCAATCAACATAGATTTGCCTTAAAACTTTTTTCATGTAGAACCCAACACTTTAAATCCTCCTTTTTTCCGAAAGTCTCTTTGATGTGGAATCAATTGGTCGAGCACGTGTTTCCCGAATCTTATAATCTGCAGGCGTTCAAATTAGCCGTTAACAAGTTCTTGAAGGATGATGGATAAAGTATTCATAAGTTGCTTATAAATAAAAAAAAAAAAAAAAGTTTATCAGTATTTTTTAAATTATTTTTAATATTTGTAATATTTTCTTGGTCAAGGTTTTTTGTAGTTTTCCCTGACCATGATTCATTGATCAAAGTATTTGGACTCGCGTCGTTCTAAATTCGTGTTCGTTTTTCGTATTGCTTTTTCAATGAATCAGGGAGAATTCTGAGAAAATAAATTGAAACCGGCTACAAACGTGAGGAATGTGATATATTGTAAATCACATTCCTTCGGTTTTTATTTTATTTTGAATTTAATAAAGGGCTTAGCCCAACTTATTGCCGTGAAGTAAGTCATTCAGGGAGTCCTCCCTTGGCAATAAGTCTCTATATAAAAAAAAATAAAAATTTGAAGGCTCAATTTCGTCATTTTTTGTAATATTTTCTTGGTCAGGTTTTTTTTTGTAGTTTTCCCTGACCATGATGCATTGATTAAAGCATTGGACTCGCGTCATTTTTAGTTTCGAGATCTTTTTCCGTTTTGCTTTTTCAATGAATCAGAGAAAATTCTAAGAAAATAAATTGAAACCGGCTACAAATGTGGGGAATGTGATGTATTGTTAAGGACATTCCTACGATTTTTAATTTTTAATAAATTAATACCTATACCTATTTCCGTATATCCTGAGTCAGAAAAGGCAAACAAATCTCTGTCTGTCTGTGTCCCCTAAAGTGGTATTTTTTTGTATAATACACACACGCTAAAGGGATTTGCACCTTTATAATGCACAGCGTTGGCGTTAGGAAATTAGGGAGAGGAACATATAAGATGTCTATGCACGTGTGTCTTTAATAACTGCAGATCATACAAATGCGGAAACACAGAATCAGCAAATTCATTCCACATAACTATTGTGCGGCTAAGAAAGGAATCTCTGAATTGGTTTGTACGTCCGAAGATAGGCTAAATGGGAGACCCGTGGGCTCGAGTTGAGGCACGGGTATTACGGATGGGTTCGAGAATGTGCAGGGTGCGTCTGGATATTTCTTTTGAACACCGCTTGTGGAAAAAGCGATAAAACAGTGACAAGCAGGAAACATTCCTACGATGTTCAAGCGATTCGATTGATTTCGCGATATGAACGTCACCAATAAATTTTAACGCGCGGTTCTGAACTCTGTCTAATAGATGCAATGTGGTCTTGGGGGCACCTGCCCAGACAATACAATTGTATTCGAGTTTTGGGCGAATATACGCCTTTTAAATAGTAGCCAGATCTGAAGGAGTGAAGTACATCTTGCACCGTTTTAGGAAACCTAAACATCTCGCAGCACTTTTGGCGGTGGCAAATATGTGGTCGTTTCAAGGAAGCTTGTTGTTGACGCAAATACCGAGAATTGAGATATGGATCATGGATAAAGGTTGGGAGTTTAAATTACGCTTGGACGACAGAAGACAGCATTGGGTTTTAGAAGCGTTTAATTCAACTCTATTACGTAGTTCCCACCTTGTTATGCTGTCAAGGTCAGAATTTAACGTGCTTAACATACGTTGTTGTTCAAGTCCCACTTGCGATGTTGAGGGGCGTGTTGAGAGCGTGAAATCATATGAAAAGCTAAGAGTGCTGTCGTCGGAGAAAGAATGGATTGGATTATAAGTAGCGAATAGGAGATAATTAATTAATATGAGAAAGAGTGTCGGAGACAAAACAGAGCCTTGTGGAACACCGGCGTTTATGCGGTGAACATTGGATTTGAAACCGACCAATATGACCTGGATTGAACGGCCAGAAAGGTAGTTACTAGTCCAATCAAGCAGGGCCTTATCAATTCCATAGGCGTTCATTTTCGACAAAAGTGCTTGATGCCAGACTCTGTCAAATGCTTTAGAAATATCGAGTTCAACAACTTTGCTTTCACCAAATTTGTAAATAGACTGGTTCCACTTTTTAGTGATATAAGCCATCAGGTCACCTGTAGAACGTTGCCTACGACAACCATACTGCTGGTCGCTAAGGATTTCGTGTGGTTCAAGGTATTGCATAAGCGTACGGTTGATCAGCGTTTCCATGGCCTTAGGAAGTATGGATGTTAGCGCAATTTGTCGGTACGAGGAAAGAGATGGCGGTTAGCCTTTTTTAGGAACAGGCTGGATGAAGACTGTTTTCCAATTCCTTGGGATTCCAGAAGAAGAATAAGATAAATAGAATAGTCTGCGCAGTGACAATGCCAACGTTGAAGAACACCTCTTCAAAACTATAGCGGGAATACCATCAGGCGCAGCAGATTTATGAATATTGAGATCATTTAATACTCTAGCCACTTGACGAGTACGAAAGTAAGTCCGTCCCATAGAGGATTCCACTCTTTCAAGTACTGGCGGCGACAACGCGCTATCTGGTAGCGTGGAGCTAGCTGCGAAATATGAAGCAAGCAGATTGGCCTTGTCTTTAGAGCTGACAGTTGGAATGTCATTGTAAATGAGCGTTAGAATTGAAGACGAGGCAGTGTTTTTGATTCGTTTCACGAATGTCTAAAAATGTTTACTTCCTTTTTGACATTCAAGTATTTTTTGTCTCAGTTTCTGGTCATAGTCGCATTTGGCTCGTCTAATTGCAATAATTTTGACTCGTTCTCGATTTTCCAACATGGGGTTTT
This sequence comes from Nephrocerus scutellatus, assembly GCA_947095585.1. Taxonomy (NCBI): domain Eukaryota; kingdom Metazoa; phylum Arthropoda; class Insecta; order Diptera; family Pipunculidae; genus Nephrocerus; species Nephrocerus scutellatus. Next base: position 35,426,066 of record OX352761.1, read on the forward strand.
CTTTATTTAACCGAAAGCATACTTCCCGGTTCCTAGTAGCCTCTTTGCAGCTTAAGTCATACCAAACATTTTCCTGGAAGCGATAAATTGTCACATACCCTCCTGGATTATGTTTGTGATCGTATCAGATATGGCATCAACACAACTATTGACATTAAGTGGCCAGTTTATATTCCTAAGGAAATTGTTGACGCCATCCCAGTCGGCTTTCTCGTGTAACCATACGTTTCTTTAACTGCGTGGTTCGACAACGAGAAATTTGCTGATACTACACAATGGTCTGAAGTGTTAGAGGTGATGATACACCGACGCTAGGATGAGAGGTAAGAAACAAGTCAAGGGTATTTGCGTTATGACTTACAATTAAGGAATGCGAGTGGGCTTATTCACAAGCTGAGTGAGATGGTTAAAATCAGCAAACAATTCAACATCCTTTCCTTGCGGTGTTGTTAAGCCTGAATGTCGAAGCCAACTAGAATTGTGTATATTGAAATGATTTTGGTGGAAATAGGCCAACTGGAAGTGACTATTTACTTAGACAGTCTTTCGAGTTTTTGCATATATCTCAACAAGTATAGCACAAAGATTTCGAACCACGAACCTCCTGCTCAGATGTCCATGCACTTATCCACTGAGCCATGGCGCCAACTTCCTAAAGACCGATTTTATTCAAACTTTGCACACATATGTGTATCTCAAATGACAATACGTTCTCATATAATTTTTTTCAAAGCTAACCCGATTTTATTCAAACTTTGCACACATGTGTATCTTCGATTAGAGAATTTACATAAAAAAATTATTTTGTATGGGTTGTTGTTTTATTATTTGTTTTTATTATTACTTTATTTGCCCTCTTTGTTTATCCTCGTATACCTAGACATTTTTGATTCTAAGAAAACTTGTGCTGTATTTCGATAATTGTTAGCATCGTATAAATTAAACTTGTAAACTTTGTTATCGGATACTTCAAAAACAAATTCTTTTTTGACGTTTTTATAAGTAGAGGATATAATTACCAACGCAATTAGAGATGCTTGTTATTAAATTTTTTTATCTAATTTGCGCATGCGTAAAGGGGTTTGACCCTTTTAATGCTACGCAATATACTTTTACAGCGTGGGCGTTAAAGTTAAGGCAGTGAAAAAAGTAGAATAGGTGGATGACGATAGATTATGGCTCTATTATTTCTCTCGGAAGTATACATGGGGGAAAAATACTGTGGTGGTCACACGTCTTTTTAAATTCTATATATTAACTTCGCGTGCCCGTGGCTAGTTGGCTGGCTGGCTGGTCAGATCTTGTGATAAATTTTTAAACCACTTCACAAAGCACATTTTGCACACATGTGTATTTTCGGTGACAACACTTGCTATTAAAATTTGGGGCACATATAATTTTTTTTCTTCAAATTTTAAACACATGTGTTTCAGTGATAGACAAAACTTTTTGTAAATTTTTTTGAATGATCAGACCCTGCGGCCCGAGGGGTGCCCATATAATTTTTTAAAAAACTAGCCCAATTTTCTTCAAATTTTAAACACTTCTGTATCACTGATGGTCAAAACTTTTTTGTAAATTTTTTTGAGTGATCGGACCCTGAGGCCCGTGGGGTGCCCACATAAATTTTTTAAAATTTAGGCCGATTTTCTTCAAATTTTAAACACTTGTGTAAAACTGATAGACAAAACTTTTTGTAAATTTTTTGAAGTGCCCATACAATTTTTTTTTAAATTATCCCGATTTTCTTCAAATTTTAAACACTTGTGTATCACTGATGGTCAAAACTTTTTGTAAATTGTTTTGAGTGATCAGACCCTGCGGCTCGAGGGGTGCCCATATAATTTTTTAAAAAATTAGCCCGTTTCACTGTTGGTCAAAACTTTGTGCACATTTTTTGAAATGATCGGATTTAGAAATTAGCCCGATTTTCTTAAAATTTTAAACACTTGGGTTTCACTGTTGGACAAAACTTTTTGTGAATTTCTTGAAGGCCCGAGGGGTTCCCATAAAAATGTTTTAAAAATTAGCCCGATTTTCTTCAAAATTCAAACACATGTGTATCTCCGATGGACAAACTATTTTTTTAACAGCTTTGGAGTGATTGCGCCTTTAGGCGCAAGGTGTGCACATATAATTTTTTTTAAAATTAACCATATTTTCTTCAAATTTTAAACTCATGTGTATCTCCGATGACAACACTTACTATTGAAGTTAGAAAGTGATGAGGCCTCAAGGTCGGGCGCTCCCATACAAATTTTTTACACATTTGTATCTTTGGTGACAACAGTTTTTGTAAAAAAATAGTAGTGAAGGGTCTCTAATATTAATATTTTCCAAATTAACCCGGTTCAAACTTTGCACACATATGTATCTCCTATTAGAGAATTTACATGAGAAATGTTTATGGGTTGTTTTATTCATTTCTTATGTGGTGGTGGGGGATGACATGCAAAAATAATATAAAACGATCGATATTAGTGTAGATTCCATAGTTTTCTGGGCCGCTGAGAAGAATAGTGAAGACAAGACCCCCCTAGCACCCATAGGGTGGTGGAATTGATATGACATCTAAAAATAATCTAAGGTGACCGATATCAGTGTATAATCCATAGTTTTAAGACCAAGGAACGCCGAGTAATCAGTTACTTCTTAAAATAACCGAACCTACTAGGTAAATGAAAGATAAATTGCCTGAACATATGGTGTTACTCTGAAATAAATAAAAGTGTTGGTAAACTGGGGTAATATAATGGGGCAATTATCTTTTTTGAAAAATTTTCTCGCGTTTCTTTATTTATGATAATGATAAGGACACAATAAGTTCCCGCAGTAAAGTTCTTCTTTTTTTTAATTTTCTATATTAACTTCTCATCCGGATGTGTTTGTTTGTTTGTGGCTGGCTTATCAAATCGTGTGATCAAACTTTAATCCACTTCGTAAAACCCGATTTTTTTCTGTACACTTTCTGTAAAAATGTTGACGTGTTCGGGGCCGAGTCGAGTAAGCTCCCATATAATGTTTTTTTCAAAATTAACCCGATTTTATTCAAACTTTGCATACATGTCTCCGATTAGAGAATTGACATGAAAAATTTTAATACTAATGGATTGGTTTTTATTCTCTGCTATCAGCCTTTGTACTTCTTAGTGGATACACACATTGGGCTGAATACTTCTCAGCCTCAAAAAACTCAGGCAGAAACAATCTCTAAAATCTAGCTGTAAACAGTCGGTTCAAGGTACAATAAAAATTTAGTGCATTTTCTACGAACCCCGAGGAAGAAGATTGACGAGCTCGTAACAAGCGTACGAGTTGAGTTTACGCAGAATATTTTTTTTATTTATTATTCATGTTATTTACTAGTTGTAAGAACCCGTCAAAAATTACGTGATAATTTTTAAAAAAAATTACTTAACTTGACTGGATCCCTTTTTGTCTGTATTTTCGACTAATTCGAGGTCCTTCCACCTTTCACATGACCTAGAGAGCTGTGACGTGTGTCGCGTTTTGCATGTGGCGCGTGTGATAGGTAGAAATGCGGCCAATTTCTCATTTTTTGAGGTCCTTTTTAAACCACCTTTCGCAGGACCTAGAGGGCTGAAATTTTGTCAGCAGCGACTCGCGTGTGGTTCGTGTGATGCGTGGAAAAATACCTTGTAATGCCTATGCCCGACCTCAAAAACAGATATTTTGGCGAGTTCCACCAAATAATAAAGGAATGTGTGGCGTGTCTCGATGTATACATAAAAGTTTGTACCCACAAAACGAAGTTTTATTTCCATTTAAATGTTATACCATTCACCATTTATCGGAGTATGCAAACAGACAAAGAAACAGACGTAATAAAAAATCGTCATCCCCTTAATTGGAAACAAGGAGTTGTCATCGGCATCTGATTAAATCTTTTTTACTTTGAGTGTTATAACAAAAGAAAAAAATTTCTGCCACATATAATAAATTGCGGACTTTTAAGAATGCAAAAATGTAGATTGTTTTTTTTTTATTTTGTTTGGAAAATATTTGTATTTCAACGATACTCTCGTTACGATAAAAATACGCCAATAAAAAACAAAGAACCTCTTGTAAGAAAATTTTATATTGCAGTTTTCTAAGCGCAGATGGATACATTTAGCACAATAGTGCAATACTTGATATGGCTAAGAATTAAAATATAGAACAAGCTGGAGCCCGTTGTTGTATTCATTTCGTTTACACATAGTATAAGTACATGTATTGTAACTTACAGTCTGTGCAGTCTGCTCTGTTGCTCGAACAATAAGAAGCATACAATTTATATTACTTATAAACTAAGCGGTAAAAATATAAAACGAAATAATATATCACATTTTCTGTGAACAAATTTTGAGTGTAGCGTGTAGGGTATAAACTTTGAATAATAGGCGTAGACATGAACATTGATACCCATTTACAGCTCTCTGGGTGGAGATGACATGTTTCAGATTCAAAGATTTTGCTGTCACGCGCTAATTATTTTATTGTTTGTCTTAACACAAGGTGTAGATCTTTAACTTTATGCACAGACAACTGCTCGAATTAACCTGCCTCTTTATATTTACATTTTTACATTATTTTTTATTATTAGTACATAATATAATGTAAATATACTAATATTTCTTTGGTTACCCTGTAAACTTTATAATTTCTCTATTATTTGTGACTAAATGACCTCTTGTTTTCCCTCTTTTACCGACCAAATTTATTTTAGTGCGACTATTTCATTTTGTGTTTCGTTGACTTTGCGTGAGTTTTTAAAATTTTATATGTGGTGGGGGGTTAAGAGTTTGAGTTAGAGTTACGATAAATTTCGAGCTGAGTGAAAATGTATATTTCAACTGTAGTCGAGTTCAGTCATCTGAACTTTACCCAGGTTTATATAGTGTTGAAATTTAAAAAATTAGATGGTCGCCCTGCGGCCTTGAGACCTGATCACTTCCAAATATTTATAAAAAGTGTTGTCATCGGATATACACATGTGTGTATAAAATGTGAACAAAATCTGGTTAATTTTTAAAAAATTAAATGGGCTCTACAACCAGTTAAATTTCTTCTATTATCTCTCTACACAATCGCGTCGGTTCTGTGAAGGGTACGAAAAGGGTAATAAAAAATTAAAATGTTTAATCAAAAATTGCTTTATTGCTTTTCAAAATATTCGCCTTTAAGATCTATACACTTTTGCATACGCTCAAACCATTTATCGAAACACCTTTTTCAGTCCGAAGTTTCTAGCTCCAAAACATGGTTTTTGAACGCGTCAACCACTTCTTCAGGCGATAAAAATCGTTGTTCAAGATGCGTGATCTTTGATTCTTGGTACAGGAAGACGTCATTGGGTGCCAAGTCGGGGCTGTAATGCGGATGGACCCATCAATTCGATCGTTTGAGTGCTCAAATACTCGCTTGTTTGATGTAGTGTGTGTGAGCTCACATTATCGTGATGCAAAATTATTCGCCGTTTTGGGTTTCAATTTGTTGAAAACCTCAGGCAAACATATGGTATACCAAGCTGAATTGACTGTGTTTTCTTGAAAAAACACGTTACCATTTCCTTCCCAACGCTCCGAGCTCGCACAACTTTTGTTGTTTTTCTTTGTATTGGAAGACCCAAACAGTCGATTGCCCTTTGCTTTCCGGCTCATCCGCAAATATCCATAACTCGTCACCTTTCACGAACTTGTATACGTTTTTGGAAGTACCTTTAACGAATTTTTCAAGCATTTGGCGGCACCAATCGAAACGAACCTTTTTTTTGCGTCTGTCAAAAGTCATAGTTTCCGCACCTTTAAATGTTCATGTAAGATCGTATATACGCTGGTGTTACTAATGCCTAGACATGCCTTGATTTCCCGATAAGTCACATGACGTTCTTTTTTAATCAGTTTTCTCACAGCATCGATGTTTTCTGGCTCGTCTTATGAAATGATTCGAACAACTGTTGTTGAATAAGCCCCTTTCGAAAATCGTAAAAAATCATCACACGAAAATTTTCGCGCGATAATTACATTTTTTCACTGAAATCAATTTTTCAAGTAAATAAAAAACAAAGTTGCGATGCGAACTGACAGATTACTTTTGAGAAACATAACCTCCAAAAATTTTGAACTTTTTGACTGACATTAAGATTTGCATCGGAAAACACTTGAATTACCATTTTCTAAAAACATTTACGGCACCCTATGTAACAGTGAAAGTGATTATTTTATACATAATATTATGTAGAAATACTATTACTACTTTTGTTATCCTGTTAACTTTATAATTTCTCTATTTTTTAAATTCTCTATATTAACTTCACTTGCCCGTGGGTCGTCGGTCGGTCGTCGGTCGGTCGTCGGTCGGTCGTCGGTCGGTCGTCGGTCGGTCGTCGGTCGGTTGTCGGTCGGTCGTCGGTCGGTCGTCGGTCGGTCGTCTGTCGTGGATTCTTGCGATCAATTTTTAACCCACTTCCCATGGCCCGATTTTATTGAAATTTTGCACACATGCGTATTTCCGGAGACAACACTTTCTATTAAATTTTGAGGCCCCTCGGGCTGCGGGGTCTGGGGGCTCCCAAACAAAAATTTTAAAAAATTTACCCGATTTTCTTCAAATTTTACACACATGTGTATACCCATGTTTGGTAGTGATCGGGTCCCGGGTTCGGCCGCAAGGCCCTTATACATTTTTTAAATATCTGTACTGGCATCAGATATTCGTCGCCCTTTATGGACTGTGTGCGGTGAGTGCTGCGCAGTCGGCTGCGCTGCATGGTTTTGGTGGTGGTGGAGAGAGAGAGAGAAATCTTAGCGCACGCACAAATGAACCCAGCAAATGAAACGATACATACATGTTTTATGCTTACTTCAACTTACATTTTTATTATATACTGAATTGTATTTTTATTGATGTCGTTTTTTTTGTTGTCGATATCAACTTACAGATAGAACAACAAGTTTTCACAATATTCTGTCATTTGGCGTTTTCATAAATTAGTTCAGAGCAGTCAAAGAGTTCTCAAGATAAATGTTCGTGTTTCTTATTTGCTGAGAGTATGAGCGTGCTCTAAGTGCTCAGAATAAAATGATCTGAGCTTTTTCAATTTTAACATCTGATGTCAAATGTTTGTTTCGATGATTTTCTTCTACAATAAAAAAAAATGGCCCAGGATCGAGGGGCTCCCATATCAATTTCTGCGATTAGAGAATTTAGATGAAAAATTTTAATTTTTATGGGTTGTTTTTTTCTTTCCCTCTTTTACCAAGAAAATCTACTTTAGTGCGGCCATTGCACTTGTCGTTGCGGTGCGGACATGTAACAGTCGAATAGTTAGGGATAAAGCGTCTGTACCATCCGCTAGTCCTAAGAAGCGACGCAATTGCCGAACAGTTGTGGGAACAGGAAAGTCAGAAATGGCACTTGTTTTATCAGTGTCGGTTTGCAGTGTGCAAAATTTACTTTTGCCAATGTTGATCGTAAGGCCAGCCTTTTTTATTAACAATGCACCTTCCTGCAATAAACAAAGATGCTCTTCAAAATCCTTGGACAATATAAGCAGATCATCCAAGTAGACAAAAACTTTTTCACGCAACGTACTAGAAATAACGCGACCCATTAGCCTCGACATAGTATTTGAGGCGTTGCACAGTCCAAAAGGCATTACCTTGTATTGGTAAAGAACTCGGTTCGGTACTGTGAATGCAGTCAGACAACGAGAATTTTTCTCTAATGGTATGTGCCAAAACGCATCCTTCAAGTCCAAGCTACAGGTAAATTTTGCCTTTGACAATCGGCTCAACATACCATCGATATAAGGCAATGGATACGCATTTTTTTATATAATGTATACACGCTGAAGGGGTTTGCACCCTTATAATGCTTAGCACAGCGTGTTGTTAGGAAATTAGAGAGAGGAAAGGAGAGGAAAGGATGAGATGTCTATGGATGGATACGCATCCTTCAAGGTAACTGCACAGAGAGAAAAAACATGGTTGCTGTAAAAATGTTTTAAGAGAATCATAATAGGGTTGGTTTTATTGTTGCAGCAAACATGTTAATAAACATAATTTGGTTGCTACAACTAAAATTTTTTGTTGGAGAGAATATTAAATGTTTGCTGGGATCATTTTGTTCGTCAAAAACTATTTTTGTGGGAAACATAATATGTTTGTTGGGATCATGTTCTTGTGAGAGACTTTTGTTGCCAAAAACATAACATGTTTGTTGGGATCATAATGTACGCAAGACACTATTTTTGTGGGAAACATTATATTTTTGTTGGGATCATGTTCTTATGAGAGACTTTTGTTGCTAAAAACATAACATGTTTGTTGGGTCATAATGTACGCAAGACACTATTTTTGTTGGAAACATTATATTTTTGTTGGGATCTTGTTCTTCTAAGAGACTTTTGTATGCCACTAAATCGTTGGAAAATTAAAAAATTATAGTAAATACACAAAGATGTTTATTGATCAATTTTGTTTTTAATACATTTTACTTCTATAGCGAAAAGATCGAAATACAAACTTATAACTTATTAAATTAAAAACTTAATATTATTTTTTGTCACACAAATATAACTGATATAGTTAGAATCTAATGATTCCACCTTTACAGAAAAAAAAATAATCTTCAATCTCAATCCGAAAAGTCTGATAATGAGAATCAATACCATGATTCAAAAGTCGTTGAAGACATATGCTTGATTAAACCAAACAAAGGAATGTCATCTTCATATTCGCCAACGTATACAACCATACCTGGTTTAAACAACAAATGTCCGTACTGTAGATAAGATACATTAAATGTGGAAAGAGCTGAAATAATACCATACTTCTGTAGATAATTTCTGCTACAGTGATAAAATCGTCTTCCTCTGTTCTTGTTGTTGATGTTGTTGGAACTATAGGAGTTGCAAATTCCACTAGTGATGGTTCATCTACATCATTCGTCAAAGTAGATCTTTCTTCATCTAAAGAAATTATTATATACATATATGAATAATATGTGCGCATGTTAAAATTTTACCTGCCAACTTAATTTTTAATATGCATTCCAGCGATGCTATAAATTGGACAACGAAAGCCGAAAAAATTTCTGGATTGATTACGAAATCTTCTGAGTATATTGCGATTTAATTTTTCATAAGCTTTCCTAACTGAAAATCGAAAAATGTTTTTTAATTACAACCAATTAGCATAAAATTAAAAATAATTCTTACCTGCTTCTATTAGACAATTATACTTGTCTTCACCATCGAAATTTACACCAATAATGTTTTTAATGCATTTAAAGGTAGTTTTTATTAATTTAAAACCTTCCATTACAGTTATTTTTTATTTTTATTTATATTTTCTCTACATTATAATTTCAATATAAGAATTAGAAATTATTGAATAATAATAATTCACTTTCAAAACATTATGTTAAATATTAAAATGAACTTACACTTCACTTTTCGTAAATAAAACTCTAAACACTTTTTTACCGCGGACACAACTACCGATTCGGAGACATAGACGGATACTAATCAAAATTTTTAGGAATTTAAAGAAATAACAGATATCTAGTACAGCAAAATGTTGTCGCGGAATGGAAGTACAAAAACACAAAAGCGATCAGAAAAAAATGTTCGTTTTTTCTACCTAACCCTATTCTTCAACGATGCATGCACCCTTTTATGTTTAGTTAGTGCAATAACTAAATAAATATGATACGGAGAAACAAATTGCAAACTGCGTATTAGGCAATATTGTTCCAGATTACGTACAAAAAATAGATAACACACTTTATTACTGTACAAACAAATAGCTACAAAAAATATTCAAAAAAGAAGATGAGAAAGGCAACCACAAACGCGCACTAAATGGTTGTCTTAAACATAAGCAACGATTGATTACTCTGTTGCCACAATTATTATTTTTGTAGCAACTAATAGTTGTAAAACCATATTAACATACCCATTTTGACAATAATATGATTCCTGCAATTATTTTATTTTCATTACCATTATTTAAAAATGTGCGGTATTGTTACGACCACTAACTATTTTCACAGTAATAATATTATTGTCATTAGAAAAATATTTTGTTTGCTGTGATAATGCTGCAACCATATTATTTCTATGCGTGTGAGTTAACCTTGCGCGAGTCTAAACACAATCGGACTTTACCTGGCTTTCTTACTAGAACCACGGGTGAACTCCAAGAACTACTAGATTCTTCGATAATCTCTAATTCGAGCATGCGATCGATTTCTTTAAACATTTCGTCTTCCACGTTTGGGGAAATGGGATAAAAACGTTGTTTGATGGGCTTCGCATTGCCTACATCGATCACGTGTTCTATTAAGCTTGTTCTACTGAGTCCTTCCTTTTCGAAAGAAAACATCTTCTTGACATTTTCCATTTTTTCCGTTTGGAATTCCGACAATCAAAATGAAATGATATTTGGGGCTAATTAAAAAGCTCTACCAAAATCTACCCCTAAGTACAAATTTTGCGACAAAGTCGGTACAACAAAAAGTTTTATCTTTAGCGTTACTCCGCGAAACGTAACGTCGGTAAGGATATAACCTAGCACGGGTTGTTGTTTTCCCTCGGCGGTACTAACAGAGCTACAAAGTCTTTTTATACTCTCAACTGTGCTTAACCATTCAGTTGCAAGTTGTGAACGGCAACAGCTAATAGTAGCGCCAGAATCAAGAAGTCCGCTATGACTCCTTCCGAAAATTTTAAATTCAGCATATGGTCTTATATCTGAATCGGAAAACACAGCAGAAAGCATAAATGTATAGGGTGTGTCTAATCTGTCGATAAAAATTACGCATACGCACCGTGGACTGTGTCCGTTTATGCGTGGTTTTTAAACTAGCTTTCAGTTTGCCATTAAACATTTGTTTTCGCGTCTCAACGTACTTTAATAATCATTCATGGTATGGAACTACCGGGTGTATATGTGGCGTACGTTCAGTGATTGGTTTTAAAAGGATAGAAACTAGATTAGTCTGAGTAGACTGGTCCGTAGTGGTAACTTTTTGAAAAGTTAATTGGTTCTCATTCTCGGATACGACTGGGTGTTGGTAGTCGCATCCTTCCGTCCGTTTCCCTGTGGGTTACACTTCTGACAATTTGGATTATAAGTGTCTTTCGAACCACATCCAAAACAAAAAATTTTGCTAGTCTCTAAACAGTCATGATACGTGTGTCCCATACCTTCGTAATTCAAACATACGAGTGTTGGCTTCGAACGGGATTGAGCTACCTCAAAATCGTTTGCGATTCACCAGAATCATCCTTCCTCGAATGAACGAGCTACTTCGGAAATTTTTCGACGAAATGGATTTACTTTGGATAACTGTGTCGCACGCGGTGACTCGGAAAAGAAAAGTTCGCGACGACGAACTGTAATCTATCACGTAATATATCGATAGAATGTTTAAATGTAAAATTCCGTCTCATTCAACGGATTTCGCAACCTATCGGTCAGTTCAACAATGGACGGATAAGATTCATCGAAAATCTTCTCTGTCTTTTTCGGATTTCGGATCAATTCCATGACGTCAAAATCGGTTTATATATCTTGGTATTTCCGCTTGAGTTCGCAACAAAGCTGAGTCCAATTAAATTGCCGATTGACTTGGTGGAATCTTCAGAACCAATCTCGTACTTTCCCAGTAAATATGAACATTGTCACAGAGTAGATTGTGATCGCTATTCAGGTTCTGAACAGTCATTGCCCTGATGCGATAAATAAACTCTTCGACTAGCATTCCTTACGATGACCCATCGAAATGAATATTCCAACTCATTATAAGTTACTTTGTTAGAGTTATTCACGAGTTGAGAATGGCGAATATTACGAGAGAGATTCTCTGAGAGTTGATGAGACTGTCTGGGTAAAGGCAATGAATTGCTATATCTAGCACGAGATTGTTCGTCAACCATCCGTTCACCTGGGTCTAATGCAGATGGAGGCATATCATGTGGCCACTGGATTCGCAGCTGTCATCGGAGTATTGGCCGGTAGTACCGAACCATTGGGCAGCGTTAAGCCTTCTTCGTTGATGAACGAAACCAACTCGTCTCGGAATGGTCTCTGCTCTTCGCGAATCGCAGCTTAAACGAATCCTATGAGTTCTTTCTTTGAAATTGGTGCATTATCCTGAGCAGGAAAACTAGTAGGAAAACTAGTAGTTGGTTCAGTATGCTGGAGTCATTCAAGGACCAGTCTACTACATTTCGGTCTTTGTTTGATCTGGTCGATCGGCCAACGGTAGAGGGTTTCGGTATCTCACCTCTTCCCTTACCTCTCGGAAGCGAACTACCTTGTGAAAGTGTACCTCCAGTTGAAGTCCTGGCTCTATCCCCAAACCCCAAGTACGGTTAGTTGTGACAGATCGCATAGCTGACGACAACTTGGACACGAGTTAGAAGTCTTCAACCAATTAAGCAAACAACTTTCATGGAACTTATGCTGACACTTGGTCACGGCTATCTCCTGTAAGCCATTTAAAACATCCAGACAAACTACGCAGGAGTCTATTCCTTGTTTAGGTTCAGGTCCACCAAATTGTTCATACTACGGTGTAGGGCCATTTCGTTACTAGCCAACCGAAGTCACGATAGTTTACAAAAAACGGTGTAAGTTCAAGGTGATGAGCAAGAGATATAAGTCCGAGATAAAACAAAAAAAATATACGACACGATGTCGGACGGAAAAAAATATAAGGTTAAAAATTCATTAGTGGGCGCCGTGGCTCAGTGGAAGTGCACATGGCTGCTGAGCAGGAGGTTCAGGTTCGAATCCCAGCAACACCAAAAGTATTTTTCACGGTGTCCCACCTCTCGCGAATGGGTGACAAACGTTCCGAGAGTGATACCTTGTCACGGAAAGCTTCTCAATTCGCCGTTCGGATCCGGCCTTAAATTGTAGGTCCCTTCCATTTGTGTCCAAAAATTAACATGCGCAGCACAAATGGTCGCGAGAAGTTAGACCTTGGACCGCAATGGTCTGTCGCGCCGATTATTATTATTAAAAATTCGTTACTACGAAAAGCTAAGCCTTATTCGCTGTATGCTACGAAAATGCGATAAGATATTTTTCTTATATGATAAATAAGGTAATGCAATATGAGATTTCCATAAGATAAGATACGAAAAGAATAAAAAATCGATACTAAAGAAAAAGATACGATATGATTTAGACGCAAAAAAAATGAGATACGCAAAGAAAATATATTCGATATACCGAAACGCAAGAAAAATACGCTCTGATTCCTAAACAAAAAATATAAGAGGTTTTCTGAAGCTTTCTCATATGCCAGAGTCGGAGGGCGTTGGAAAATAAAAGACAAGAAGTCAAAACAAATGGTTTTGAGAAAAAAAAATATTTCTAATTTTAAGCAAAGTAATTGGTCCCTGAGCCGATACAGGCTGTGCTCCAGACAGATATGTAAAACCAATGGTCGTAAAATTCCTATCGAAAAAAAATTAAACGAATTCCAAAAAGACATACACACTTCATACGAACTTTAATCTCCGGTTGATGTTACCAATTAATGATAAGTTATCAAATTCCAGACGAGACGAATGCCTCACCGATGCAATAGTACGCTGCAGCCGATAATTAGCATCCACAAAAAACTTTGGTTAAAGGTAAAAAGTTTAAAAGACAAGGGAAAACTTTATTTAAAAGAATGATAGTGCAGCACTCCCTATAAATTGTAATGCCAGTGATCGCAGAATTCCAAGAAAAAATAAATTTAAACGAATTAAAAAATAAAAACAATCTATCGGATGCGTACACGTAATCTTTCCAAATATTTTTAATTTAAAATAAATATAGCGTTGGCGAGAAACGACGCACAGAAGAGTGACCGATCGCATGGCTAGTTCCGAGTCGACCCTTTTTTGATTCGCTGATTATCGCCTTTTTGGTGCCGTCAGTTTCCTTCCCAATCTAGCGCCTGTTTCTTATCCCGTAAAATCATCCGATCTTACGGCATGTTTCCAAAATGCAAATTATATCGCCCACACAATATTTTACTGGAAGATCCTGTTGCTATGCGGATTGAGAGCGAGCTGATTTTGCGGATAGTCAAATTGTGGCGAGCGACAAGAAAATTTTTGTGCATCACCAGCACGGGGCTGCCAGCAGTACCATCAACAAAAAAAACCCAAACAAAGAAAAATCTGAATTCGAAACCAGGTGTCCATTACAAAACGAGGAATAGAAATGAAAAAACGCCAAATGGAAGAAACAAAATCAAGCTGATGATTTTTACACAGATCAGGAGGAATTAGCCAAAGAAATAGATTCGAACAAGAAGAAATGAAGGCCAAGCAATAAAAGGAAATCTTTGTCTTCTCCAGAACTATCGCCACAAATCGATGCAGTCTAACAGCTGCGTTCAACAGCAACATAAGTTATCTGTAAACCGTCGCCCCCATCAATTATGATAACAAATATTGTTAACTACCAGCACCTATATTTGTTATTAAAGAAGAACATTGAAGGGGATTTTATATTAAAATTAACCAAAGATATATATATTTAAACTTATTGCCAAGGGAATGAATGACTTGCGCCACGGCAATAAGGTTGGCTAAGCCCTTTATTAAAATTAAGAATTAAATCAGAGAAATGTGATTTACATTATTTTCTCGGAATTCTCCCTGATTCATTGAAAAAAGCAATACGGAAAAACTATCACGAAACTAAAACGACGCGAGTCCAAATGATTTAATGAATGGATTATGGTCAAGGAAAACTACAAAAAACCTTGACCAAGAAAATATTACAAAAAAATAACATACGTGAGCCTTCAAAGTTTTTGGAACCTTCATTGAAAAATTCGGTCTTTCAGGAACTAGTTGACTTTTTTCTTGAAGGCCAATGAAAAAGGTGAATTTTACCGGATTCGTTTGTAATACCAGGCCTAACAAACGAAAAAGGCACGCACAACTATCGAGCCGATAAGCTCCAACGCCAAGTATGCACCAAGGATGAGCGAAAAAGCTGGACTCAAATGGAGCTCTTGAAGATTCGCTGCGGTTCCACGTAGCTTGGCCAATTTCACCAAAATGCCGAAGAATACCGCGCTGTCAAAAGAGTTTTGAAGGAGTCGAATATCTTCTGGCATTCATACGAATATAAACAATCAAGGCAAATTAAAGTCATGCTTATGAATCTTCATCATTCGTGTGAACCACGACCTAAAAGTCAAGATCGTAGAAGACACAATTAAAGAGCATGCTACAGTCCATCATTGAAGGGTGAGGCTACACATAAATCAGAAAGCAGTAAAACTCATCAATACAACCAGACTTGTTCGAAGACTGAAGCGCATCAAACCACATTATCTAATTGCTGGAAGCCAAAACTACCATTATGATATATATGTATGTATATGAATTTGCATTTTTGTATAGAAGTAATAAGTTATTTCTGTATGTAATATATGTGGATAGGAACAAAATTGAACTGCTCGTTAGCGTAAACTAGTTGCAGTGTTATGAAATGTGATTAAATTATTACGTTTCAATAAATTAAAAATATAAAAAAAATATCTTCTAAGCATTTATATTAATCGGTACGCAACAGTCTTACCTTAAGTCGCTAGATTACTTTTTCTTGCTATACATATTAATATGATTGTCTTATATCTTATATAAATCATAGATAAGACAAGCTTAAATGACAAATTAAATAAGACCAGTTAAAAACTTCACATTTCGAGACTCTCGGAGTTGAATATAAGTGAACGAGTGCTCGTAAAGTTCCTGCTTAATTCCTCCCATATCTTGTCGACACCACATTAACAATTATCTCTGTGAATAACAAATATACTTACACATTTTAAAATTGATGCCTTACTCCACATCACTTAATAAGATTTCCATTTATAATAATCTAAATAAATACAGCAAACAACCGGAAATTCTAAAAATAAGAATACAATTTCAATACGTAAACAAATATTTCCTGTACCTTGCTAAGTACAAATCAATAACATTTTTTTCACGAAAGCAGAAAATAAACTCTCAAGTCCGATCGATGACTCCTCTACATAATATGCAATTAAATTAAAACCAATAAATTAAAATTAAATTCATACAATAGTATATTACATAATGAGCTACGAAAGTGGACGTTAGAATACCTTCTTCAAGCTTCTAACTAGCACGATAAGCACTTTTCAGTGAGTAATGTACGCTTTTTTTCACACGACCAAAACAATTTTTCTCCTAAACTGCTCAAGTGAAATGCAAAACTACTGTGGAAATGTGTGTTCGCTGAGACTGCAGTAAATAACTATAATATTTACTACGTTAACACACTAGTGTGGATAATGCCTTCTTTAGAGGGTAGGTTATAGCGTGGGAAACAGTCACTTTCGTCTATGGTCTAAGTTTCTTGAGTTCTCGACTACTATTATATTATTTTCACAAGACTATAGACGAAAATGACTGTTTACTACGCTATAACCTACTCTCGAAAGTAGCCATTATCCACACTAGTGTGTTAACATAGAAAATACTATTGTTACTTACTGTAGTCTCAGCGAACACACATTCCTACAGTAGTTTTGCATTGCGCATGAGCAGTTTAGCAGAAAAATTGTTTTGGTCGTGTGAAAAAAGCGTACATTACTCGCTGAAAAGTGCCGTGTCAGTGGGGACTACACTATAGAGTAGAATTCAACGCTTCCAAAATCGAATGCTGTCTTCTGTCGTCTAAGCATAACACAAACCCCCAACCTTTATCCATGAATCACAGAAACTGAAAAACTCGCAGTACACGGTATGTGCGTCAACGACAAGCTTCGTTGGAATGACCACATATTCGCCATCGCTAAGAATGCTGCGAAATGTTTAGGTTTCCTAAAACGGTGCAAGATGTACTTCACTCCCTCAGACCTGGCTACTATTTACAAGGCATATATTCGACCTAAAATTGAATACAACTGTATTGTCTGGGTAGACCACGTTGCATCTACTCGACAGAATTCAGAATCGCGCGATAAAACTTATTGGTGACGTAAATATCGCGAAAACAATCGAATCGCTTGAACATCGTAGGAATGTTTCCTGCTTGTCACTGTTTTATCGCTTTTTCCATAAGCGCTGTTCAAAAGAAATATCCAGATGCACCCTGCCCATCCTCCAACCCAACCAAAATACCCATGACTCAACTCGAGCTCACGGGTCTACCATTAGACCTATCTTCTGACGTACCAACCAATTCAGAGATTCCTTCTTTAGCTTCATAATAATTATGTGGAATAAATTGCCCGACTCTGTGTTCCAGCATTTGTATGATCTACAGCCATTCAAGACACATGCGCATAGACAACTCACCTTTTCCTCTCCTTAATTTCCGGACGCCCACGCAGTGCTAAGCATTATGAGCGGGTGTCCCTAAAAAAACTTGAGATGGACTGGACGAAGGTTATTGCGTATGCAGACGACGTGGTGATACTTGTGTCAGGACAGTACCCTTCCGTGATTACTGAGGTAATGGAAAGGGCTCTAGGCACGGTTAGCTCCTGGGCTACCAGTTGTGGCCTAGGGGTTAAGTCTGGCAAAATTGAAATGGTACTATTCACCTACAAGTCCAAAAAACCGGACTTTACGATGCCTAAGCTCAATGGTCAGAGACTAACGCTTCAGAAGCAAAATATCTCGGCGTAATCCTAGACAAGAAACTCAGCTGGAAGTCAGCAGGTTAAGAATACAGAAATCAGCAGCTGTTGGCATAACTGGAGCACTTCGGTGTTCTCTTAACACAATCCCACACTTACTACCTTCCGACGTATTTATTAAATACGTTGCGGCGTGCAGCACGGTCCGGCTCAGAGAATCTGGGTGGTTTGCTAACTAACCGTACGGCCACTGCAATATACCAAAGGAGATGATACCATCTTCAACTACTACTACTACTGTACTCCTAAACTTTAGTCAATCCTAGCTTTTCAAAGAGTTTCCAACTTGAGAAAGTTGGGAGGACGGGATGGATGGATCCAAGCATCCAAGATGAGAAATGGAGTCAGTGCTGCAGTTTAACCAGAAAATCTTAACCTTTCAAGGTCCTACAAGCTACCTGACTCTGCTAGTATCTTCCAGGCCCAGATCTTAGCAATAAGGAAGCCATGCAGTGCAGCTGAGATCCGCCCTTAAACTACACATCACAACAAATACAACTTACCGCTTCTTTTAGCCGAATTGAGATTTTAGATTTTAGATTTGTATAGCAAATGGTTTTTTTAATTACTAGTTATTTTAGGGAGTTTTTCTACCCACACACATCAGTCCAACCGATTCTATAATTTAACATGGAAAATTTAAAATTTCTGGAAAATTAACGAAAACTAATACCAAACTGGTGCGAAATTTCAAGACGCTACTATTCAAAATTTCGAAACATTCATAAAAACATGAGATTTGTAATAACAATTGACCCTTGATCCGGGAGTCTGACCACTTTCAAGATATAAAGGAAACCACCTCATTACGGTATAAGACCACAACGCAAAGTTTGAACTCGATTGGTTGAAGGGTTTGACAGTCTTTAGCAAATATACATACATACAGAGTTTCAATTTTATAAAAGGTGATTCAAAAAGAGATGAATGATTCAGTTGGAGGTATACGATTTGTTTTTTCAATAAAGCGCAAAATAATTACTTAATTGAAATATTAAGACGAATTGAAGATAATAAAACCTGAGGGATTACAACCGTAAAGAAAAAATTAATAAAATTTGTAGGAAGGAAAATGTCAGAAAAAAGGAATCGTACACTTAATATTGAATCAACCTTTACGTATATATACTGCCACTTATTGGTATGCATTGGCACGCATGCACACTATTCGAATTTTGTGTTTGTCTCGTACAAGGTTTTCTGTCTGTCAAATTTCTGCAGGCGAATGATGCTACATTCGCCACCCAAAGTTTCCCGTAGCCCATCAACCCTTCATCATCACTCCCATCATCGCGGACTCACTTACCCTAATCACCACCCTCCTCACCTTACTCACAAACATTACCAACTCCATAAATTCCACGCCCTTATTAACCCCACCATCAGCCCCCCCTTAACTGTTATCATCTAACCAACAAACAGTCTTCGAGCTAATCGCGTACACACATTAAAACCTATGCCAACACCCCTGCCCACCTACCACCCATCCCCTTCACCAACCATCTTCGCCCAATCGTCGCCAACTCAACCCCTCACCTACCCCATCATAGCACTACATACTACATAGACCTACTCCGACCATCTTGGACCACATCTATCAGACCACCCAATCAAGAACCCCAGACCCTCCTCCAAGACCCCTTCCAGACCACAAGACTCGCTGGACCTACCCATACTCCATGCTATAAAAATACACCCTCGATCCAATCACGATCTCCCCATGCCCCCTCAAGACCCCTTGTCACAGGCTCTCCCCGATCACCCCAAGTCCCCCTACCAGGCCCCTCCGACTACCTAGACTCATCCAATAGTCCTCCCAGACAACTTAAGACCTCCAAGACCAAGATCAAATGATAACTCTATGGATTTGCATAAGAAAACACTTTCATTGTTTTAATATCACCTGCATTATATCTTGGCTATACATAGATAATTACCTACACCAAAAAAATTAACCAAATGCACACAAATTTATCTGCCCGAACGCACACCGATACATATCGAATTTGAATACAAATCCGCATATATGGGTTATTGACACTAAGTGTTACCAAAACAAAACGCCACAGAATTTTTATTTTTAATGAATTTTATTGAATCAAAGTTAAAAATGTCCACAAATATTTAAATTTTCGAATTGCATTAGCAGTTTTCGATTTGGCCACCCTTAGCCGCGATTATGGCCTTCAAACGACCGACAAAGCTATTGCATGCAGCACGAAAGTGGCTCTGCGGTATTTTGACCCATTCCAGGCGAAGCGCTTGCTTGAATTGATCGACACTTTGGTATTTTTTTGTCCCAACCTTCATCTTTAAAATACCCCAAATCGAGAAATCTAGCGAATTTGCATCTGGTGAATTTGGTGGCCATTGGGCAGTGGAAATGAACCGCGGAACGTTGTTTCTCAGTCAATCTTGATTGACGCGCGCTTTATGACTCGGCGCCGAGTCCTGTTGAAATGTCCAGCTTCAACGCTCCCTCCAACACATGATCCCGATAAATTTGAGCATTTAACTTGATGCCACGGTCCAAAAAAACGAGCGGTGAACGGCTTTCGGCCGTTACGGCAGCCCAAACCATCACCATCGGCGGCGCTTGGTTTCGAGTGGCAATCCGTTGGTCCAAATTTTCAGTAGAACGGCTGGGCAAGTAAATCCGTTCGTTTTGCTTGTTCACATATTGCTCAATAACGAACGGTGACTCATCGAAGAAAACCAAATTCGGCAAATCGCCACTTTCGTGCAAGCGTAACAACTCCTTTGCTGTTTCCACTCTAACTTTTTTTTGAGCATCGGTGAGACCATGCGTTTTTTGGAATTTCAAGGCCTTTAGTCTAAGATGATCTTTCAATATGTGCTGCATTCGTTCGAGCGAAATGTTCGCCTCACGAGCCATTTTTCTGCCGCTACGGCGCAGATTCCGAGCCAATTTAGCCTTCACCTTCCGAATGATATTCGGTGATGTTGCAGTGCGTTTCGGTCCACCACCATGGCTTTTTTCAATGCTGCCAGTATCGTTATAACGATTTATGGTGCGATACACAAACATTTTATTTACATGCAGATGTTTTAACTGGTTAACAATCTGCGGCAGTGGTTTTCCAGCCAAAATTAGAGCAATCACACTATTACGCTTGAATTCCATTGCGGATAACTTTTTTCTGAATATTTCCCACTAAAATGATTTTGTACGCTTGTAAAAAATGGAATGAACTTGGGGTGAAAGTGTAAATTTGAGCGCTCTGTCATCACTGGTTTGACAGCAATGACAGTCTGAAGTTGGTAACAATTAGTGTCAGTCACTTGGTAATTGCCTTTTACCCAACATATTGACAATTTTGTTTTAGTTCATAAAAAGGTTGTGTCTTGCGGAAGTAGGTGTTTTGTTCTTATATGATCCAGATTTTTTTTTTAAATTTCAAAAATGCTTCCCTTGGGCAAAAAACTATGGAAAAAATGATGTTGAAGGACCAATGGATGTCCAATAACAATAGCACCCAAGCGTACTTGTAAATGCAAATTACCAAACGGAAGTATTAGGCACGTCTCCCAAATATATTTTTTACGCATAACAAGTAGCAAAATGTGATAAAATATGTACCTTAAACTTTAGGAATACCTCTTAGTACGAGTACAATAGAAATTATCAGGTAAAGATATGATCATCTAAACAAGAAGTAACAACTGAAAAGAGAACTTAAACAAACAATACATTTTTGAAATTCCATGGCAACTTCTCATCACACAACAACAATAAAAATTTGCTCTTTAAATAAATGCAAAGATATACATTATTTGCAACTTTATCAGCCCAGAGTCAGAGATAAGAGTTTTACTTACCAAATATTTATGATGTAAGTTGGCATAATACTCGTAGATAGCGCTTCAGAATAGATTATATTCTGCAGGTTTTATCTGAGCTCGTTGCTATTTTAATTCTTACAAATTGTAATAAATATAAGATGAAAAAAGATGGATTTTTTTAAACTCACATCGAGTTACGTTCTATCTATAGCTAGAATTATTGCAATATGATTAACATGCAGTTTTAAGATACACCCACACAGATCTACAATAAAAATGCAATTGTATTGCAATTTACTTGAACTGAATTATGGTTTAGTGTTAAATGTCAGTTTTCTGACACCGATTGGGAATATATGGAGCTTTCAAACTTGATCGGCCGAATTAAATGTATTATCTGCGCGAATGTGTAAGTATAAAATACCAATAATTATTAAATTAATTAAATAATATTAAATTAAATTTTTAAATAATTAAAATTATTAATTAAATTTATTAATTAAATTCATGTAAAATATGATTTGTAACGATTTCAATTTTTTTGTTTTCTCATCAGGTATTTGGCAATCGTCTGAACACACAATTGTATCATTGTAAGACCATTGTCAGACGTTAAGGACATTTGCATACTCATTTGCTATTGTCAGATGTGATCTGCTTATAACATTCGACAATTTATTCATTGTCAGACAAATATTTTTCCTATTTGAAGGAGCAAAACTGTTTTTTTTTTATAATTTGCGCACGCGAAAATGGGTTTGCACCCTTATAATGCACGGTTATATGCCTGACACAGGTGGGTGAAAAGGAAAAGGGGGAGAAAAGAGGAGATTTCTATAAGCTTGTGTCTTGAATGCCTGTTGATCATGGTGATGTGAAAAGACAGAGCTTGGTTAAGCATTCTACATACGTGTTGTACGGCTGAAGAACGAATCCCTGAACTTTACTATACGTCAGAAGATGGGCTTAAGGTTAAATTGATGAGCATTTAGAGCGCCACAAATATTGCGGTTGAATTCAAGGAGAAGTGGCATGCATTAAATTCTAATCGATCGATTTCTCCCCATTGTATTATGCTGTCTAGGTCAGAATTTAACGTGCTTAACATAAGAAGTTGTTTGAGTTCCACATGAGAAGTGGATGGACGTTCCTCAAACTTATATGAGAAGCTGAGAGTGCTGTCGTCAGCGAAAGTGTGAATTGGATTAGAAGTCACAGATTAGAGATCATTAATAAAAATAAGAACGCCAGGATTAATGTGGTGTATTTCATACTTGAAACCGTCCAAAACAACTTGAATTGAGCGGTCCAAAAGATAGCTTCTAATCCAATCAAGCAGTTTTTCATCGACTCCATAAGCACGCATTTTGGACAAAAGAGCTTGATGCCAAACTCCGTCAAATGCTTTGGAAATATCGAGTGCAACAATTTGCTTTCACCAAATTGATGCAAAGACCGGTTCCACTGTTCGGTGTCATCAAATCACCAGTGGAACGTTGCCCACGAAATCCGTACTGCCGGTCACTAAGGATTTCATAGGTTTCAAGATATTTCTTGAACTGAAAATTGATCAGAGTTTCCATGACCTTGGAAAGAATTGATGTAAATGCTATGGGTCGGTACGAAGAAGGAGACGACAGCTCGCCTTTTTTGGGTATGGGCCGGACAAAGGCTGTTTTCCAACTTCTCGGGAAGAGTCCAGAAGAATAGGATAGATGGAAAAGCTAACGCAATGGTAATGCCAGCTTGAAAGAACACCTCTTCAGAACTAATGGGGAAATACCATCTGGCCCAGCGGATTTGTGAATGTTGAGATCGTTTAAAACTCTAGCAACTGCACGAGTACGAATGAAGATCTGACGAGGCTGTATTTTTGATTCTTTTCACGAATGACCAAAAATGTTTACTACCTTTGGGACATTGTAGTATTTTTTGCTTCAATTTTTGGTCGTAGGCGAATTTGACTCGCCGAAGATCATCATCCTCGCTGTTTTCTAATACGTATGCTTCGTTTTGCTCCATTTCGATTTAATTTATTTTCTCCACGTTTCTCCACAAACACTTCACTGAGTGCAGATTGCAGAATGAAAAAAAAAACAATTTTTTATTTTTCTGACAATGCCTGGCAACGGATCCGAATTTTTTTCTTAACAAACATCTACCAACCGTGTGAACTGACAATTTAGCATTGTAAGGTAGCTCGGTATTGTCGGCTCATTTGCAGCTCATTCAGACTATTGGTAGACCTGACAATATTGCCAGATGTGGCAATCGTCTGAACATAGCTTAACTGAAACAAAAAAATCCCCCGACCTTGGTGTGCGAACACTTACAAATTTCAATAGGAAGTGTTGTCATCGGAGATAAACATGTGTTGAAAATTTGAAGAAAATCGAGCAAATTTTTAAAAAATTTATATGGTCACCCCTCGGGCATCGGGGCTCGACTACTCCAAAAATTGTACAAAATGTTTTGTCCATTTGAGATACACATGTGTTTAAAATTTGAAGAAAATCGGGCTAATTTTATAAAAAATTATATGGGCACCCCTCGGGCCTCAGGGACCGTTCACTGCGAAAATTTTACAAAAAGTTTTGTCAATCAGAGATACCCATGTGTTTAAAATGTGAAGAAAATCGGGCTAATTTTTAAAAAATGTATATGGGCACCCCTCGGGCCTCAGGGTCCGGCCCGATCACTCCAAAATATTTTCGAAAAGTTTTGTCCATCGGAGATACACATGTGTGAAAAATTTGAAGAAAATCCCCGGGGTCCGGGGTCTCCAAAATTTTTACAAAAAGTGTTGTCCATCGGAGATACATCTAATATATAAAAATGGTGTGTTAATTTTTTTTATTTTTGACATTTATTTAGTTTCATTACAACACGCGCAAGAATACATCGTAGGACGCCAAATTAAAAATAAAATTTATAATTAATCGTAAAAAAACGTTATTACACAAAATAACTGTTTTTATATTATACACATGAGTCACGAAAACTGCATTTGTTTGATTAGTAGTTATTTTCTTTTACACACAGGGAATGTAAAATGTTAATATCAGCCACATTTTTAAATTGAATTTTATGAATTTTTTAAGATATATTATTGGCAGGTAGGGGAAAGTTATAGGTATAGATGGAAGGTGAGAAAGATTAAATTTTAACATGAGATTTACAAACGTATTTTTAAAAAAATGTCAACGTAAATTATTGGCAGGTGAGAGAAAGTTATAGGCTATAGTACTCCCGTCACCCCGGGGGTTCATGTGTGCGGGTAGCAAAGCGCCCGGGAACAGCTAGTATCTATATAAAATTTGAAGAAAATCGGGTTCATTTTTTTAAAAAATTTGTATGGGGCCATGTTAGTTCTTGCTGTTACATCGAGCACAGCTACCTTCTTTACTTAGTCTCCCATTGTCTTTCGTCATAGTCAGACGTCGTTCGAAATTAATTGCGAAAAAACAGATTTTTGCCTTCGTGAGTAATTTTTTTGTTTTCTTTTCGTTTTCTTTTTTCGCAGCGCTTTTTGTGTTTAAGTCAAATTTTTTTATGATAGTGAGCGAGTGCATATTCGTGATCATCACAGCTAGTAGCTTTTTGTTGTTTTTATTTCCTTCTACCGAAAAAAAATCATTGAGTGCCGACAGGCCGATCGGGGTAAGTTGACTTTTTTTTCGGGGTAAGTTGACTCATTTTTTTTTGGTGAAAATGAGAACATATGTTAGAAAACCGCAAGAGGCGCAACCGAAGAAACTGTTTTGGAGCGTGCGTGCCAGCTTATACTTGGAAAAGGAAAGAGTATACGATCTGTTGCTCATGACCATGGGATTCCTTACAAAACCATGCAAAGATATGTTAAAAAATTTAAGCAGAAAAAGTTTGAACATCCTTCCACCCCTATTGCTGAGCTGTCTCTTGAACTCTTGAAACTCTTTATTTTTAGTTTTTGTTTCAAATAAAACTGATTTGTTATTCTATTTTTTTATGGTTTTATTATCAAAAAGGTGAAAATAAGAATATAGTCAACTGACCCCATACCCTTAGCCAACTTACCCCGGTTCTGGGGTTATTTGACTCCTTTGAGGTCGTTGTGTAAAATTAAGAAAATAGGCTCTTAAAATTAGCTAATTTTAGAAGACATATTTTTTTTATAAAGCGAAAAAGATGTTTTATAAAAAGGCATTTGATTGTTTTGATATCTTTCTTAGTTTTTTTTTTAAAAAAAGATAAGCAAATTTTGAGTCTACTATCCCCGGTCACATCTAAATTCAGTTTACTGCTTCTCGCATCTGCGGGAGCTTTTCATCAGCCTGTTTTTATCTGCAAGCGGCATCTATCGTCTATAGTCTTGCAATGAATTTATGCAAAAAAATTGTTCTATTATCTGCATTGAAAATAATAAGCAACAACAGTTGCTTTAGGGAGAGAATGGGTCGGAGTCTTGCCAAAAATGATAAGAACCCATATTGAGGAATTATACTCGTACGTTATAGTATATTACATATCGAGCGAGGAAAGTGGAGTTTATCCGATGAGCACTTTTCTGCGAGTAATGTACGCTATTTTTTAATGACCAAAACCGGTTTTTCTCCTCAATCGGTTATGCGATATACAAAATTACTCTGGGAATGTGTTTTTTAACTGTGACTGCAGTAAATAACAAAAGAATTTTATGTGTTAAATCACTAGGTGTGTAAAGGCTACTTTCAAAGCAATGTTATAACTGTATACAGTCACTTTCGTCTATGGGCGTGTGAAAATTAAATTATACGTTAATTAATAACATAAAGTTGCTTCTCTTAATACACTTGCACTACTCCACTCCGTGCTTAATAATGTACGAGTGCTATGTGCATAATAATATTTAGTAGCAAAGCCTTATTAATAATAATAATATTCGGCGCGACAGACCATTGCGGTCCAAGGCCATGATAAACAGAAATACAAGGTAATATATTGCGCATGTCTATCTCCATCTCTTTCTAACATTGATGACGTAAGCTTGATACCCTTTGCTTTGCTTTGTTCTGTCATTATGAGGTATTTATTATACCTATCTGAACATTTTTTTAATAAAAGTTAAATAATAATTGGTTTTTCTTGTTAAGAATATTTTATTATTAAGATAATTTGAATACACATACACAGGTACACGTAGGTCATTATTATATATATTATATAGGTATATATTATGATACCTATCATAGTTTCAGTTAACTGTTTTGTTAATTTTTCTTTTTTTACAATGAAGCTTATTTTGCAACTCTCTATTTTTAATATTAATTCGAAAATACATTTTACATCGGAAAAAAACTTTAACGATTTCAATGTTTAATTTGTTATCACAGTTATATTGAGAAATTAGAGAAGAAATATAATTTGAACATGATTTAAGTGAATGATTGTTTTCACCATTTTGTTCATTGAAAATCGTATGCAATTTTCCCAATTCCGAAAGAAATAATGCATTAGGCTTATGCAAGCCCCCTTCGCTAATAACATTTGTCCATGTAAGTCCTGATTCTTTGTTTTCATCGCAATACATCTCTGTGATAATGGAGATCTTCCCTTTGAAACGTTTTATGAGATACCCTGCTAAATATTCTATGGCATCATACTTGATATCGCTCATGTCATCAAGAGTGAATATTTGCTCCTCATCATTTCCAATGGTTACACATTCTGTCGGCAAAAGATCCGATAATAAGTTGGATGATATCAAAATACCATCAGCGCTTTCTGAGAAGTCCCCGATTTTTTCGTGTAAACCCATATGCTCCATTTTTGATTCCGGCATAGCCATAACATTAGCTGCATCTGACATGATTCCTTCGTTTCGGCCAAGTATGTACGATCGCAATTGGTATTTAAATTCCAATGCACCTGGGTGATCATACAACCCTCCTTTTGCACGCATTACTCCGAAGAACAATTCCAAAAGATCTTGGTTGAAGCGATACGTAAGAACATATGCAGCTTTGTGATTCTTTTTAAGGTTAGCGAAAAGCATTTTTAGAGATCTAATTCTTAATAAAATCCCTTTCTGGAAAGGTAATAGAATAGTTCTACTACCACATCGCATTGTGGTAACTAGATTTTCCATTTCAGTAAGAATTTCATCTTGAATTTCTAATTGCAGTCCATAAGCAGCCATTCGAGGTCTGGAGTCAATTTAGCAACTCATGCTTCAAATTGCGCACAAATTGGTCGGGAGCAAAATGTTTTGAGCAAACTCTGGCGTTTTTAGTGTTTATCTGACCTTTTCTTTGGCATTTTATTACCCAAATTTTACAAAAAGTAGGATCTTTTGCAAATCCGAAATATTTGGTTTTACCTGGCACTGCACTCAGGTTTCTTTTCAGTGATTTTTTATTACTGCTATTACAATTGAACATAGCACAAGTTGTCATTTTTAATTTCTTTAGTTTTTTCTTTTAGTTATTTTATTTAAATATTCACAAATTTCACAATATTTTTTCTGTATTAAGAAAAAAAACACACAAGTAAGAGAGGGAATTGAAGTGAGAGGTATCAGAATGACGTACATGCGCAGAAAAAAACCAAAATTGAAACGCGGAATATATTACCTTGTATTTCTGTTTATCATGGTCCAAGGCCTAGCTTCTGGCATTGGATTTTGGATGCGTTTAATTCTATTCTATAGTGTAGTCCCCACTGACACGGCACTTTTCAGCGAGTAATGTATGCTTTTTTCACACGACCAAAACAATTTTTCTGCTAAACTGCTCATGCGAAATGCAAAACTACTGTGGGAATGTGTGTTCTCTGAGACTACAGTAAGTAACAAAAGTATTGCACACAAATGGAGCCTGTTAGAGGTGCATTTTTTAATAAGTCCGCAACGGTTAACCGATTTTTAAATTCTCTATATTAACTTCGCGTACACGTGGCTGGGTGGCTGGCTGGCTGGCTGGGCAGATTTTCTGATCAATTTTTAACCCACAGTCCGATTTTATTGAAATTTTGCACACATGTATATTTCCGGTTTATACTGTCTATTAAAATTTGAGGCCCCTCAGACCTCGTCGTCGGGGGGCTCCCATACAAATATTTTACAAAATTTACCCGATTTTTTTAAAATTTTATACAAATGTGTATCTTTGATGGACAACACTTTCTGTAAAAATTTGGAAGTGATCAGGCACCTGGGTCGGGAGGGCACCCATACAAATTTTATGAAAAAAGTTTCCGTTTTTCTTCAAATTATATACGCATGTGTATCTCCGATGGACAAAAATTTTTGTAAAATTTTTGAAGCGATCGGGCCCCGGGGTCGGGGAGCCCCAAAATTTTTTTTTAATTATCAATTTTTAACGCACTTCCTAAAGCCCAATTTTCTGAAATTTTGTACACATGTGTATTTCCAGTGACAATACTTTCTTTTAAAATTTGGAAGTGATCGGGCCCCGGGTTCGTGGGGCTCCCATACAAATTTAAAATAAAAATTACCCGATTTTTTTCAAATTTTACAGACATGTGTATATAAACAATACTTTTTCTAAAATTTGGTAGTGATCGGGCCCCGGTTTCGGCCGCAAGGCCGTTATACATTTTTTTTAATTTCTTATAGTGGCATCAGATACCGTCGTACTTTAATGACTGTGTGCGGTGTGTGCTGCGTAGTCGGCTGCGCTGCTTGGTTTTGTTGGTTGAGAGAGAGAAAAATCTTAGCTCACGCACAAATGAACCCAGCAAATGAAACGAGACATAAATGATTTATGCTTAATTCAACTTACTTACTTATTTACTGAATTGTATTCTTATTGATGTTGTTTTTTGTTGTCGATATCAACCTACAGATAGAACAACAAGTTTTCACAATTTTCTGTCATTTGGCGTTTTCATAAATTAGTTCAGAGCAGTCAAAGTGTTCTCAAGAAAAATGCTCGTGTTTCTTATTTGCTAAGAGTATGAGCGTGCTCTAAGTGCTCAGAATAAACTGATCTGAGCATTTTCAAATTTGACATCTGATGTCAAATGTCTCTTTCGATTATTTTCTCCTACAATAAAAAATTAAAAAATTAAAAATGACCCAGGATCGAGGGGCTCCCATATCAATTTCTGCGATTGGAGAATTTAGATGAACAATTTTAATTTTTATGGGTGGTTTTTTTTAGTTCGTATTTTATATTTAATAGTAGTTGTTGAAAATATATTTTGGAATATAGCCCATTTTTAGTTTATGTACTTAGATACATCTCTCATACATATCTCATATAAACTGAAACGTAAGATCCCGTCTCGGTTTTGAAAATAAAATTTTTCAATCGAATTAAAAGCACGCAAAAGCCTCATATCTTAAACACACACCCTAATGGCAGGATATTGGCGGCTAGATTTCAAAGCAAAGTCGGGAAAATAACCACCTCAGTGTTATGCACCCACTCAGAATGATGCGGAAGTAGAAATAGACAATTTCTATATTCGTCGGTAGGCATGAAGACAAGGATGTTCGCCTTTTTAAATTCTCTATATTAACTTCGCGTGCACGTGGCTGGCTGGGTGGCTGGCTGGTCAGATTTTCTGATCAATTTTTAACCCACTTCCCATGGCCCGATTTTATTGAAATTTTGCACACATGTATATTTCCGGTGACAATACTTTCTAGTAAAATTCGGACCTCGGGGTCGGGGGGCTCCCATACAAATATTTTAAAAAATTTACCCGATTTTTTTTAAAATTTTATACAAATGTGTATCTCCGCTGGAAAACACTTTTTGTAAAAATTTTGGAGAGATCGGGCCCCTGGGTCGGGGGGGTTCCAATACAAATTATTTTTTTTTGTAATAATCAATTTTTAACGCACTTCCCAAAACCCGATTTTCCTCAAATTTTGTACACATATGTATTTCCGTAATTTGGTAGTGATCGGGCCCCGGGTTCGGCCGCAAGGCCTTTATACATTTTTTTAAATATCCGTCGTACTTTGATGATTGTGTGCGGTGTGTGCTGCGCAGTCGGCATGGTTTTAGTGGTGGAGAGAAAGAGAGAAATCTTATTTCACGCACAAATGAACCCAGCAAATGAAACGAGACATACATGTTTTATGCTTAATTCAACTTACTTATTTAATGAATTGTATTTTTATTGATGTCATTTTTTTTGTTGTCGATATCAACATACAGATAGAACAACAAGTTTTCACAATATTCTGTCATTTCGAGTTTTCATAAATTAGTTCAGATCAGTCAAAGAGTTCTCAAGATAAATGCTCGTGTTTCTTATTTGCTCAGAGTATGAGCGTGCTCTAAGTGCTCAGAATAAAATGATCTGAGCTTTTTCAATTTTAACATCTGATGTCAAATGTCTCTTTCGATGATTTTCTCCTACAATAAAAAAAATGACCCAGGATTTCTGCGATTAGAGAATTTAGATGAAACATTTTAATTTTTATGGGTTGTTTTTATGTACATGCTTGACAAAGTCTGTTTGTGAATTCAAATTTCAGGGGTGTTTTAAACTCTAGTATTTTTTTATTACGTTTTCATTGTAAAAAGTCGAAATTAGTCATAAAAAATTAATTTATTTTGCAAATTTAAAATTTTTATTACAAACGTATTGCAGAATCGTATGCATAGATTCTCAGTAGGAGAAATAAAAAAAATTAAAATCGTTTTACAGCGCCATCTATCGTGAATCGGAAAAAATGTTGCAGACAAATCCTATGTTCCTATTTAAATTTCAAAAGTTACCCCTCCACTCCCAGAAGCCCGAAGAGGGGGTATTAATTTGAGCACTGATGTATTTCCCCAGGAATTATTCAATTTTGATCTTGGACAATTTTTTCGTTGAGTGCTTATTTTCCGAAATCACCCGGTTTATATATGCTGCTGTATTGAAAAATCCCATATTCCTAAAAGGGATATTTTTCTCTTAGTGCATTTTTGATAAAATGAACTGCTAAATAATGCTTTTCTTTACTTTACAATTTTGTCCCCATTTAAAAAAGAAAATATAGAGAGAGGCGGCTTTCGTGGTAAGTACTAAATCCCGATAACACACATTAATGTTTTATGATAGATTTCCTTTTAAAAAGCGTTTCTTGAAAACTATTAATGCAGGATTAAATTTTGGGATGCGGGATTACGTAACCAACCCCAACAATATTATGTTTATTAGGAAAAAGTAGAATAATTTGCCTGATTTTCCAAATTTTCTTTTGGGTTTTATGGTTTCCATTTTAGAAATTTTGTATTTAGCCAAAAATATATATATTTTTGAATTATTATACAATAAATCTACAAAATATTATTAAACTGGAAACACTTATCTTCTTTTATACATATTTCATCTCGCTTGTATACGACATGCGGCATCTACCAGGTTGTTTTGTTGAAAAAGAAAACATCATACAGCACTTTTGTATCAACCCCAGTTATATGTAGGCTTTTATTGCTGAAATGCTGAGGTTCCTAAAAACTTGTGTATTTATTCATTAGGTGACCCTTACACGTAGGTAAAGTTAAGGCGTGTAGCACTCATACAATTTCTATTCTCTGAAGGGTGGGTAATTTCTGCGAGTGTGTCTGTTTCGCACGCACCAGCGATCGATGCTGTGTGGAGATTAGTCTCTCCGCGATCACTAAAACAAGCAGGTGTTTTTCAAAAGCAGGGAGGTACTTCTTGTTTTTAAGTGAACACTATTTTTAAAAACTTTTATTTAATTAGATTTAGAATTAGAGAGAGATTATCCTTTTCTAGGAACAAGTCAACACTGCCATGTAACATGAAATGTCACTTAATTCTATTCAATTTATTCTGTTGGAGATTAGCCACCAATCGAACCTTTTCTTTTCTGACAAAAGACACATGATCGTTAACGCCATTCTTGATCTTACAAGGAACCATTTCGCTCGGTTAGCCTTTATAGCAAATGACTTCGTTTCGGAACCTTTTTATCCGAATCCTCAGTACTTAAAGAGAGCACTAGGGACCGAACGTATACCACCTGAGGCATTCTTGAATCTGGATGCAATTGGCTATTGATCGGACTCGTGGAACGTGCCCGTAATCTACCATATTGCTTCGAGCAATCGGGATGCTAACTGGATATACTGCAGTAACGTACCTGACTGAGATTGCGTTTAAAATAATGCAAGCAGATACTGGTGGCTCAACTGGCCTTAAGATAAGCGGGCCAGCGTCATATGCGATTCGTGCAGAGGGTCTCGCAGGGTTGTCCTGGGAACACCTCTGGAACCCGTTTTAAAACGGCTTGCGATGGCGTAATTTTGAGATTTTTTTTTATTCATAGAGGTAGGAGAAAAGTTTAAAAAAATGATTTTTTCATGAAACTAAAATCCTTTTAATCTTATTCAGTCTTTAGATTGAATTACAACTATCCATATAGCGAGCTGTGAAGCTACGCATTACTATCTTTCTAAGTACATTTAAGTAGTTTAACGTAATAATCACATAAAAATATATATATATATTAAGGTTTTTTCATACAAACCTATTAAATTAAAAAAATTCAATTTAAATTAAAAAAATTAAATCGATAGATAAAAAAAGTTATATGTTATATTGCGAAACACTACAAGGTCATTTATATAAAAAATATTGTACATATGTATTATTTTATTACTAACACTACATTATAGAGATTAAAATAGAGAAAAAAAAGAATAAGATCCTGCTCGTGTAGTCCTTTGCGCTAGGTTTTATGGGACGAGAAAGCGAGGCAGACCAAGGCATCGCTGAAAGGATGGCGTAGACCAGGACGCCCTCTGTGGCATCTTCAAAATAGTGACTACTTCTAGTTGAGTTCTCAACAATTCGATACTGTAATCGCAATCTTCTTCTTATTTACAAAAACTAGAATGACCCGTGCAACATTACATAAAATATAAAAAGGCATAAGCACACTACTGTTAGATTACCGAGTAGATTAAATATGCATAAAAGAAAAGAGCATTTTTAAATACTATCCTCGGATGGGTTTTGAAGGGGAGTTTTAATCGCTGGAAGATTAAAATTAGTTTGGATTGACTCGACTTCATGGCATTGTCATTTGATTGGAACCAGAAAGTATAATCTGGCGGAGAATCTCAAGTGAACAAGTCTTGGTGTGTACTATTTGAAAATATAGTCAAGCTAAATACCTCGTTTATTAAATTCTCTATACTACCATCGCTTGCCCGTGGCACGTCTGTCGGTGAGTCTGTCAGTCGTGGAATCTTGCGATCAATTTTTAACCCACTTCCCAAAGCCCAATTTTATTGAAATATACACATGTGTATGGACAACATTTTTTGTAAAAATTTTGGAGACCCATGGGGCCCCATCAATTTTTTTTTTAAAAATTAACCCGATTTTTTTAAAACTAAAATTAGAATTTTTTAAAAATGAGCTCGATTTTCTTCAAATTTTAAACACATGTGTATCACTGATCGACAAAGTTTTTTGTGCATTTTTTGGAGTGAAAAGCAGCGCTGAACAAAGTGTACACAGTCATTATAATGTGGCGTGATCTAATGCCGTTATATGGTATGATTTTTAAAACAAAATTGTGGGAGCTGCCCGACCCCGAGACCCGATCGCTACCAAATTAAAAAAAAATAACAGAAATTATTGTCACCGAAAATAAACATGTGTGCAAAGTTTCAATATAATCCGGCTTTGGGAAGTGGGTTAAAAATTTATCGCAAGATTCCACCACCGAACGACAGACAGAACCATGCCGACGCGAAGTTAATATATAGAATTTAAAATGCTGAGCGGGCACTAAAAAGATTTACTCATGAGTGTATTGGTTCCCAAAATTATTTTTCCTTTAAAATTTCGTCAAACCAAGGAAAGGAACCAGCAGTTTTTAAGCTATATTTTATTTAATGCTACCTTTATTTGAGAATAATATATTTCATTCCATTAGAGATAGTAAGAAATAGATGCCACACTTAAAACTAAAGCAAAATGAGAGTTTACTAGAGGTTTCTCTAACAGAAAGTCAGAACAGTGTTTACACAAAAATTGGAGAACGCTATGCCATGTCATATCTTTTGACAACTCGGATAGAAACTCTTAGGAGAAGTAATATTAGTTCTCAGATAGTCTGAAGCAGCTTTAAATGTAACGTAACTTACCATGATTTATTTTTAACTTCAGCCCAAATGGTCAAAAAAGCGAAAAAGAGTTTATATCCAATTCGTAAAGTAACGTTACGAATTATTGTGCTGATTTCTGTTGAATTGGGAAATCAAATAACTTAATTTTATAAAACTAGCTGAAAGACTTGTGGATCAAAAAAAACCTCAATCTTCCCTGTTCCCTGGTTAACATCGAGAACGCAAGAGAAGACCTTTAATACCGAATCATTTTTTTTTTGCTATCGCTATTGATTCTCGCTCGCGGGACGCTAGTAATGACACGGCACAGCACTTACACGGGCACTTTAACACTTTCACAGATGGAAACATTTGCTGGGACTAATTTATACCAAGTTTTGGTCATTTCATATTCATATGAATTTACAATTCGGGGATCACTTGTAAGGAGTTAGCCTGGAGGTATACGTCAATTGAACTGGTAGAAGAAAGATGCACTGCTACATTATTTTATATTTCAAGTTTGGTGATGACGGGGATGAGTATCAGCTGCCAAGGTTTCGTGAAATACTGAATACAAAATGAGGATTTGCGCGCGAAGGCGGACGACAGGAAAATGAAACATAAAACGACGGGCGGGCCGTACATACTAATGCAGAGATCGGTCATTCCTTGCGCGTTATGCTGATGTTGATGTAAGTGACGACGCAATGCAGAACAAGTTGTTGGGGCATGGTGAATGAGCACTTTGCAATACGGAACTGACCAGAGTAAGTATCTGGCATCGGTTGCATTTACTTTAATTATCCGTTTATGTGCATTTTGCATATTATTCCTAGATATTACGAAACAATAAGAATTACAACCAATTTGAAATGTTAATTTCACAGCGAAAACACTCCTGGTGCTATTTCAAGTAATTTCGCTTAATACTCTACTTGTGTTCAGATTATTTATGGAAAATTAATTGCAATAAAATAACAAATTGGGGAAAAAGAAATTCAAGCCCAAATGCTAAATAAGAAATGGTCGAACCTCGGAATATACCATCCGTCGAAGTGGCCGGCTGATGATCTCGACAGTCCCGTAAGCTTCAAGAAAAGCAACAACAGTGCAAAACGCAAAGCGATGGAGGTACAACCTCAAGTCAAGCACACGAAATGAAATCAAAGCCTACATATCCATACTTCCACTACTTTTGCTTTTTGTTTTCTTCTCTTTTATTTGTTATTTAGTGGAGCCTCTGCGCATTACGCCGCCATAATACATCGTATGGTATACATCCGCTTTTGATCGCACGGCGCACGATCACTTTGTTTTGTTTTTTTCTGAAACAGTTGCCGTGAGTATTGCTTGAGTATTTGTTACTGCAGAAACCACAAAACTCCGAAACAAATCTCGCCGACCGTTTTATTTGAGAGCAAATGATCAACTGAAAACTGAATACTGAACAGTGAGCCGTTGAGTACAGAGGTAGTGAAGACTGAAAAATTGTAATGTGTATACTTATGCATATATATCCGCAGTTGAAGCTTTGTGTCACATTCTCTTCGCCATACCATTCCCAATTCAATCCTAATTCCCATCAGATCAAACATCAAAAAGGTACTTTTCATTCCACAGTTTTTACAGATTGTAGATATTTTGAAGGAATTTTTACATTGAAAAATGGTGGGAATTTTTGACGATCTTCAACTAAGCTAAGTTTCGTTGCAATATTAAAAAAGGTTCTGAATACTAAACATTCTTATTAGAAACTGCAAGGTTAACATATATCCACTCACTTCCTGGACTTCCCGGTCAAAAAACAATGCTACTTGACTAAATAACGAACAAATATGGTTAAAATCTAAGTTTTGAGTTTAAAAAAAACTTGGGAAAATTTTTAAATTTATTTTTGTGGAAATTCACGTTGTCCATGGACTTTAGGTAACGTCTACCTAACCTTAATAATAAATGTAAATACACGAATTATACGTACCTACCTAAAGAACGGAATATTAAAATAAATTTTAAAGGTCTAAGTTTTCCACATTCCCAAAATTATTATAATTAGCTGTTCCCAGGCGCTTCGCTACCCGTACACACCCACCCAGGATGGTGGGTTTAATCTACCCTATAACCATCCTCCAGCTCCCAATAATAGGTATACATTGAAAATTTCATAAAATTCGGTTCCATTAATAAAAAATAAAATTTTATTTATATTTAAAAATATGTTATTAAAAAAAATTGTTGGCTATTTATTATTATTATTCGTTATTATTATTCGTTAATTTTTTAGTCCAAAATATTTTAAAAACTGTTCAAAATAAATTTTTTTGAAGCGGTACGACGCCTTTAGCCGGTTAAACGCAAGCCAAAAACGTTTTTTTTTAATTTCACTTTTCCAACCAAATTAGAGGATTTTTTTAATTGCTGTATTGTATTCTTGAAAATACTGAAGAATTTATTTTTTATGTTATTCCAAGCAATAATAAAAACAACCCATAAAAATTAAAATTTTTCACGTAAATTCTCTAATAGGAGATACATATGTGTGCAAAGAATAAACCGGGTTTATTTGGAAAATATTAATATTAGAATCCCTTCAATTTTTACAAAAATTCACATGTGTAAAAATTTGTATGGGAGCCGACCGACCCGACCCGGCCTTAGGGACGGATCATTCCAAATTTCAATAGTAAGTGTTGTCATCGGAGGTGCACATGTGTTAAAAATTTGAAAAAGATCTGGTTATTTTTTAAAAAAATGATATGGGCACACCTTGGGCCTCAGGGCCCGATCACTCCAAAAGTGTTAAAAAGTGTGTACATCAAAGATACACATAACATTTAAAGAAATTATGGGGACCCCTCTGCATCAGGGCCCGATCATTCCGATATTCCGAAAATTTTACAAAAACTTTTGCCCATCGGAGATACACATGTGTTAAAAATTTGAAGAAAATCGGGCTAATTTTTAAAAAATTTATATTTTTAAAAAAACAAACTTTTAAAAAAAGTTTATTTATTTTTTAATAAAACACTTAATAAGCATGGATGAAGGAACAATAACAACGGAATGGGAAATGGGAGATGCTTCGGGGAGCCTAAATTTAATATATTTTAATATATATATATATTTAATAAATGAACAAAATTTCTTCTAAATAGATCAATGTTCTCAACACATTCGGAAGCACAAGCAGCAGCGGGAAATATTCGCGACAGCTATCGTTATTATATTCTATTATTTAATAAATCAAAAAATTAATTTTTTCTTCTAGATCAATCTCAACAATTTTGGAAGCACAAGCAGCAGCGGGATATAAATATGCGCGACAGCTATCGTTCCTTGAATATTCGTGTAGTCCGAGAAGATATTATTTTAATATATGTATATTTAATAAATTAAAAAATGAATTTTTTCTTCTAGATCAATCTCAACACTTTCGGAAGCACATTCTGAACGGAAAAATGTAAAGATATTTAGAGGAAAATCTTTCGCTGAAGGAAAAGTCTCTGGCAGTTCTCGAAGACGCCGCAGTCCACGCCGCAGTCCGCAAAAGTGTTTCAGCAGAACAGGCGTTCTGCAATTACCTTGCAGTTGAGTTGGAAAAACTGCCAGAGCCTTTGAAAGGTGAAACGCATCTTCAATTTTTTTTTTGAATCATCCTTCATCCATGCCTATTAAGTGTTTTATTAAAAAAATAAATTATAATGTAAGGGTAATATAATATTTATCTAGCTTAACCGCAACTTTTTTTCCAAATAAAAGCTGCATCTGCCACATCCTACAGTGCCCTTCTTCGGTGCACTGCTTCAATTAATCCATCGATTTCGATAGTTTTTGCTGTATACTGCAATGCAATGCATCCTAAGAAAACATCAGGAATTCGCATAATTCTAAAAAAAGTACATTAAAATCAACCCAATATTTCAAAACAATTGAATTTCTAATGAATTAAGACTGTTTTTGTTGTTTTTTTGTAAAGAATATTTATTTATGTATATAGCAATGAGTTTATAAGACTAGCAATGAATTTTAACGATTGAATATTTATATACATATATATATACGTGTTAAATATATATCAATGACTTAAAGGACTGTTTTTGTTTGTTATATATCTATATCTATTATATAAAGAGGTAAGTTTGCACTTTCAATTGGCTACGTTAATTTTGGAAATTATTGGACCGATTTGATCAGGTCTTCAACATTGTACAGGATTTTTTACCCGGTGGTAATAGGCTATAGTTTTGGTTCTGTTGCGGCCAGTGTTAGGAAGGGGTCAATGGGGTGATAAAGTATAAATATAAATTAAATTTTTTTTAAATTGTTAGGCAAAGTTCCACTGCCAAGGGACAGAACCATCTGTAAAAAAATATTATGCAATGGCATTCGGCAGCATTTTGCTGATTTTGGCGTATTGACGGATTTTGGTAATTTGTCGAAACCGTTGGCAAAACTACAGTTTCTTCCTCTCTCCATGTGCCTCGGATCAATTCATCATTTTGGTTTTCAGAGTCACCCGGTTCACAATAAAACTGCCAACAATTAATTGTTTCGACCAGCCGACATTAGCACAAATAGGCTGCCTAAAAACGCGCCATTTTGATGACAGAATACCGAAAGCGTTTTCAAGAAACCCTTAAGATGTTCCGTAGGCACCTATTTATGAACGGTTGTAATCTTTTTGTGATAGTAGCGGTCATCTTCCAAGTGCTGCACCCATAAAACAGCACAGATTCAACATTTGAACGGAGCAGTCGCAGCTTGGTGTTTACGTTGATCGAATCGCTTCGCCATATCATGGACATCATTCTAAACACTGATTTTGCTTGCCGATTCGGTTGACCTGTTCCTGTTCGGTTCCACCTTCGGTCGGGACAATACTCCCAAGATATTGGAAACTCTCTACTCTCTCTACCGGTTGTCCAGCAATGTTAACTTAAGTTACTTATTTAGTGCCGATGTTGATGATTTTGGTTTTAGCAGTATTAATCTTCAAACCCGCAACATTTGCCTCCCTATCCACATTTGTTGTCATTTGGTGCAGCTCCATAATCCTGTGTGAGAGTAAACAAACGACGTCAGCGTCGTCCAGATATTTGAATTGAGATGTAAGAGTCCAACAAATTCCTCCGTTTCCAGTAGATAAAACTGCGCGAAGCACGTCGCTAATCACCAACAACCTTGTCGTACCCCACTTAGGATCTCGGATTCTTCTGACAGCTTTCCTCTATGCAGCACATGACATTTAGAGCCATCATAGGTTGATTTAATAACAGCTATTAGTTTATCGGGTATAACTCTCCTGCGCAAAGCAAACCAGATAAACTTAGCTGACTTTGTGGCAGGTCTTATGCTCAAACATGGTTCCTCCTATGAAAAGGTGGTGTTGCAGAAATCAACAAATCTTTCACCATTGTCATTTCGTTCGCCGAGGCCGTGCTTCCCAATCACATGTCTGAGTCCTTCGTTGTCGTTGCCTACCTTGGCGTTCAAGTCCCCCATCACGATGACGATATCTCCGTTCGGCGTTGCGTTGAATACAGCGATTAGCTGATTGTAGAAGTTTTCCTTTTCATCCTCAGTCGAATTATTCGTTGGGGCGTAACACTGTATGATCGTGACGCGCCGTACTCTAGTCCGAAATCTGGCCGATAAGATCCTATCACCATGTGGGTGCCAGGAAATTAGGCCTATGCCTGCAGTTGGCGTTAGCAGCAGACCCACTCCAGAAACACGGGGACTGCCGGAGGGTTTGCCGGAGTATAGTAGCACAGTGTTACACGTTGGGGATTGGTACTCTCCCGCGTCGAACCATCTTACTTCACTCACTCGCAGTATGTCCAAATTATATCGAAGAAAGCTCCAGTTGAAGAAATCTGGCATTTTGAGGCCCTGTTGTTGTTGCGCTACTGGCTCAAACCAAGTTTTGAGCAGTCAGTAGTTTCCCGATCAATCGCAATGCAGATCCCCAAATATACACATTGATATCTAGAAAAACTTTAGTTTTCATCACTTCCCAAATAGCAATTGTTGTTTCCTTAACAATATTGTGGGTTAATCTGTATAGCTCCTACCTCAAAAACGTAATTTGACGATTATTACCATAAAATACAATGTAAAAATAAATGTATTGTTTTTATTATTATTTATTACCCATTCAATGAAATTTTTTTATTCATGATTTTACGAATTATAAAATTTCGTTTTAAAAATCGTGCAACACAAAAGTGAATTGGCCGCACTAAAGTAGATTTCATTTGCAAAAGAGGAAAAATAAAAGTTATTTTATTCACAAAAAATAGAAAAATCATAAAGTTAACTGGAGTTCAAGTTTAAACGTCACAGAGAGTTTAAATGCGGTTTAATTTAATCTTTCTTTGGGGTCTTTTGGTGGTCTTTTGACGGTATTTTGGTGTTATTTTGGGGTATTTTGAGGGTCTTTTAGGGGTCTTCTGTGGGTATTTTTGGGTCGTCTTTTGAGGATCTGCGGTCTTTTATGGGGTATCTTGGTAGTCTTTTGGGAGTCTTTTGGGGGTGTTTTGGGAGTCTGCTGAGGGTCTTTTGATAATGTTTTGGGTGTCTTTAAGGGGATTTCTGTGGGTCTTCTGAGGGTCTTTTGAGGCACTTTTAAAGGCTCTTTTGGAGATCTTTTGGAGGTCTTTTAAGGGTACTTTATGCGTCTTCTGAGGGTATTTTGTGGGGTTTTTCCTAAATCATGCGCACGACATGAATAATTTTTTCGAGAATTCGAGAAAATTATGACACTGATTGGTGCCTTTTACTTTTAAATTTTTGAGTTTACGCTGATCAGTACGAAATGCTGCTAAATCTAAGCTTGATGGTAAACCGTAAATATATTACAACAACTTGAAATCGAT
The DNA here is from genome assembly GCA_947095585.1 of Nephrocerus scutellatus. Classification (NCBI taxonomy): domain Eukaryota; kingdom Metazoa; phylum Arthropoda; class Insecta; order Diptera; family Pipunculidae; genus Nephrocerus; species Nephrocerus scutellatus. The sequence continues at coordinate 35,467,524 of OX352761.1, forward strand.
GTTGAAACCATGCACAATTATCGCTTGCGTATGTAAATAGTGTATTAGTCTACATCATTATCGATGGACTTTATAATGATGTGGTGCATCCGGTCTTCTGTTAAGGGTATCTCAGCATATCCACAACAACCCCTAGCGTCGTTTCCATTATGTTAAAACAGAAAATGGGCGATGAGTGATGATCACCGCCAAACCCCGATTGAGCCACCGCCTATCGTTAGCGGTCTGTACCCACCCTACCATAGGTTCCTTAATTGGAGCCCCATTACAGGCCTCGACCTACCAAGTCACCAGGTCGGCCTATTGCTGAAAAGGTATTGTTTTGAATGTAACTAAGGGGTCGTGATAAGGCTTAGGACTATCAAATATATTCCGAATGAGTTATTGTAATCAGATAGTTAATTCATTGAAAATTAAAGCAAATTTTTAATCATATTGTTTACCAAGAAATTAACTACAATCTAAACAGTCGTGATAAGGCTTAGGTCTATCAAATATAATTGTATTGATTGAAAAAGTGTTGTCCATCGGAGATACACATGCGTATAAAATTTGAAGAAAATCATGAAAAGCTAAGTGTACAGAGTTAAACTCAAATAGGTGTAAAAGACTAAAGAAAAGAGATACTCAAGACTTGCTAGATTATGTTCCAACTTGATTCTCTCTTAAAATTGTAAATCAGATCTTTGTTTAACAACTTGTAAGTTCAATCCACTGGTAAAAAACATTATTGCATTCTTTTTTAAATTCTCTATATTAACTTCACTTGCCCGTGGCTGGCTGGCTGGCTGGCTGGCTGGCCAAATCTTGTGATCGATCAATTTTTAACCCACTTCCTACAGCCCGATTTTATTGAAATTTTGCACACATTTGAGGCCCTCGGGCCGCGGGGTCGGGGGGCTCCCATACAAATATTTTACAAAATTTACCCGATTTTCTTTAAATTTTGTACACATGTGTGTCTTCGATGGAAAACACTTTTTGTAAAAATTTGGAGCGATCGGCCCCTTGGGGACCCCAATATACAATTTTTAAATATCGCTATATCGCATCAGATCACGGCAAAGTCTGAGCTCTGTGCTTTGTGAGCAGCGCTGTTCGCTACCGCTGCGTCATTTGTGAATGATTTTGCCACAAAACGAGCACGCAGTGTGTGTGTGTGTGTGTGTGTTTCTCCGATTAGAGAATTTACAAGAAAAATTTTAATTTTTATAGGTTGTTTTTTTTTAGTCCCTAAGATTTAAAAACTTATTTCAAAAATCTACGATTGATTCAATAAACAAATATATATATATATATATATATATATATAAAATAATTTAAAAAAATGCGTGGGTGCCTGGAGTCACGAGAATCGATGTGTAAACATATAAGTAACATGATATAGTGCAAAATAAATTTTATAACGATTTTTTATATAAAAGACCTTCTTAAGACATACCTTAAACCCCCTCAAGAAATCCCTGAGGACTACCCTTAAAGATCCCTGCAAGACTGCCCCAAAACCCTCTCAAGACCTCACTCAAACCCCCCTCAAGACCCTCTCAAGACCACCTCAAGACCTCCTTAATACTACCATAAGACCCTCTCAATCGCCGTTGTGCACGGTCGTGCTGCACTCCATCACGAGCGCTGTTTATAATACGCTTATAAGAACAATACAGTGTTGTGTTTGCAGGCCAAAAAATATCAAAAAAGTGCAATCGCAAAATAACGGCTCGTGCGGTCGCTTGTTCAGCAAGTGCAGTGCGTGGGTCCGTGTACCCCATCCTCAACAGCGCAGCTATAGAACTTGGTGAAACCTAACTGTCGTATGTTTTGCACTTTTCCACTTTTCAAATTCGGTTAAAACAAGCGATAAGTTGTGTTTTGTGAGTTTGTTTTTGTAGTTTTGTGTAGTTTCAGAGTAGATCTCTGCAACATACGTAGGCGGAGATCGAATTTTTTGCTGTGTACGCCCATGTTAATGCCCACAGTCCAGCAATTCTGGCACTGGGTGATATGTGAGAATTCCGATACCTCGGAAATCAATCTGCCTGGTTATAACTTGGTGCCATTTATTTTCCCATCAACGCTGACTCGCAATTTATGTCCGTAGTGATGTTGAGTTCCAACTTTGGCCTCAATTCAGCCAATGTTCCAATCCGGAATTTAATTTCATATTGCTCAAAGTAAAGGTGCAAGAGCGTATCATACACTACTGTTTTTTATACAGAAGTCCCAACTTAGACAATGTTTCAACTCTTTAACTAGTTTGATGCACTGTCTGATTGAATTTTAATAATTGTTACAAAATACGAGTATTGTAAAACTGAAGCGGGCGATTTCAATATACACAATTCTGTGATCAGGATCCTCCTTAAGACCCTCTTGAGACTTCATCCCCTCAGTAGACACCGAAAAACCACTTAAAACCCCATTAAACCACCCCTCATGACATTCTGAAGACCGCCTCAAGATCCCCTTCAAGACTTCAATAAAGACTGCCTCCAAACTCCCCCTTAAGACCCTTTCAAAAACCATAACACCCACTCAAAATCCTTCGAGACCCTCTCTAGACTACCTTCCAGACACCACTTAAGACTTCCTCAAAACCTACTCAAGACCCTCTGAAAACCCATCAGAGCCACATCAAAACCTTTTTATAAAAATTTTTGTCACGAAAGATACTCATGATTGCAAAGTTTAAATTAAATCGAGCTAATTTTAACTAATATTATATGGGAGCACTTCGTCCATTGGGCCTGAACGCTTCTTAATTTTTAGAGAAGGTGTTGTTTTCGAGATGCACCTATACGCAAAGCTTGAATAAAATCGGGATAATTTTAAAAAAATCTATATGGAAGCCCCTGAATTTTTAAAAAATGTAGAAGCCTGGAGCCCAATGACTATCAAGTTTTTACAAAAAGAGTTGTCATACCCAGTCCACAAAATTTGAAGAAAATCGGGTAATTTTTAAAAAATTTATATGGGAACACTTGTGCCCGATCATTTCCAAATTTTTACAAAAACAGTTGTCACCGAAGATACACATGTGTACAACATTTGAAGAAAATCGTGTTAATTTTCAAAAAATTTATATGTAATTCCCTCGGCCCTGGAGCCCGATGACTTCAATAATTTTACAAAAAGTGTCACTGAAGATATATATGAAAAAAATCAAGTTTTTTTTTTTAAAATTTGTATGGGTGCACCTCGGCATTGAGGCGCGATTACTTCCAAACTTTTACAAAAAGTGTTGTCAGCGGAGATACACATGTATAGAAAATTTGGATAAACTGGGTTAATTTTGAAAAAAAAAAAACCCATAAAAAATAAAAATTTTCTTGTAAATTCTCTAATCAGAGATACAGAGAGTGTAAAGTTTGAATAAAGTTTAAAAAAAATTTATCACAAGAATCCACCACTAAACGAACGAACAACAGAACAATGCTGACACGAAGTTAATATAGGCACTGTCACTTCCAATTATTTTACAAATTTTGTTGTCTTCGGAGATACACATGTGTGCAAAATTTTAATAAAATCTGATAAATTTTGAAAAAAAAAAATCATATGTGAGCACCTCGACCTTGGGACCCGATCACTTTCAAATTGTTACAGAGAATGTTGTCATCAGAGATACACATGTAAGCAAAGTTTGAATAAAATCGGGTAAATTTTGAAAAAATGAAATGGGAGCAAATCGACCCTTGTCAGATACCTTCAAAATTTTAATAAAAGGTGTTTTATCGGAGTTACACAATTGTGCAAAGTTTGAATAAAATAGGGCTTTAGGAATTGATCGCGACAAACACAAAACATCCACGAATTTAACAAAAAAAGTAGCTTTTTTCAATATTCACAAATGGAAAATTCGGTGTTAAACGATAAATGTAGGTGTGATTCTAGTCACCGATTTCCAAGAACCATGACTACAATCGTAACTACAACTAAATTCGACGTTTTTATAATGCCGTTTATAAATATGTTTTGGTATTTGTTAACTTCATTTGTAGTTCCGAATTAACTATCGCATGTCGATTTGGGCCTTAATAATCTATAATTAAAAGGTTAACTGTGAAAAATGTTACTGTACACGTATATGCTGGGTTGAATCCAGATTGAACTAATGTCGTGTTTTTGGCTGTCAAGTTGTTCGTTTTTGGCAAAAACCAATCTACGGTAGATCGGATTTCCCTTCTAACAGATCTTGATATTTGGGAGATTTACCCCCCTTTTTTCGAGAAAAAATCTGAGCTCGAGCGCAGATTTTTAAAACAAAAAAAAAACCCATAAAAATTAAAATTTTTCATCTAAATTCTCTAATCGCAGAAATTCATATGGGAGCCCCTCGATCCTGGGTCATTTTTTTATTGTAGGAGAAAATCATCGAAAGAGACATTTGACATCAGATGTTAAAATTGAAAAAGCTCAGATCATTTTATTCTGAGCACTTAGAGCACGCTCATACTCTGAGCAAATAAGAAACACGAGCATTTATCTTGAGAACTCTTTGACTGCTCTGAACTAATTTATGAAAACGCGAAATGACAGAATATTGTGAAAACTTGTTGTTCTATCTGTAAGTTGATATCGACAACAACAAAAAAATGACGTCAATAAAAATACAATTCAGTAAATAAGTAAGTTGAATAAAGCATAAAACATTTATGTCTCGTTTCATTTGCTGGGTTCATTTGTGCGTGAGCTAAGATTTCTCTCTTTCGCTCCACCACTAAAACCATGCCGACTGCGCAGCACACACAATCATTAAAGTACGACGGATTTTTAAAAAAATTTATAAGGGCCTTGCGGCCGAACCCGGGGCCCGATCACTACCAAATTACGGAAAAACACATGTGTACAAAATTTAAGGAAAATCGGGCTTTGGGAAGTGCGTTAAAAAATGATAATTACAAAAAAAAACAATTTGTATGGGAGCCCCCCGACCCCGGGGCCCGATCGCTTCAAAAATTGTACAAAAAGTTTTGTCCATCGGAGATACACATGCGTATAAAATTTGAAGAAAATCGGGAACTTTTTTCATAAAACTTGTATGGGTAACCCCCCGACCCAGGGGCCCGATCTCTCCAAAATTTTTACAAAAAGTGTTTTCCAGCGGAGATACACATTTGTATAAAATTTTTAAAAAAAATCGGGTAAATTTTTTTAAATATTCGTATGGGAGCCCCCCGACCCCGAGGTCCGAGGGGCCTCAAATTAAATAGAAAGTATTGTCACCGGAAATATACATGTGTGCAAAATTTCAATAAAATCGGGCCATGGGAAATGGGTTAAAAATTGATCAGAAAATCTGACCAGCCAGCCACCCAGCCAGCCACGTGCACGCGAAGTTAATATAGAGAATTTAAAAAAATACGACATAAGTTTCGACACCGTTCCAACGTTTAAATGCGTGGTTGAGAGTTTAAGTTGTATAGAAATTACGAGCTGATTGGTAATTAACAAGGGAGCAAAATCCATATAACATTTTTGTTTCTCACTACCCATCTGACGTTTCTAGGTCTTTGCACTACCGCCAGTTAGCGAGTTTCATAAAATCAAAACCTTCTCTAAAGAAAGCCCAACTGCTTCGTTGATACACTGAAACATGCTTAAAAAAGTCCCAAATGTTTATGGATTGGTAAACAACAAGTGAGCAAAATCCATATACAATTTTTCTGTTTCCATATCTTACGTTTCTCGCTCTTTCCACTAATACCAGTTAGCGCGTTTCATAAAATGTATCTGCTTATTTTTGTACACTGTATTCCAAAACCTTCACTATATAGAAAGACCAACTGTGTGCATACTAGACTCGCTCAATGAAGTCAAGTTATAATTTTGCTGATAACCTTTTACATATCATCTTAACTAAAATCCTGAGCACATCAGAGTCAGAGTTGTTAAACTACGAGAAAAAATTATAAACTATGTTAACAACATTGACTACGTAGTCATGTAATAAATGCGTAGTCAATCTAGTCTATTAACTTTAAATTATTTTATTTAGCTAGTCCTTGGATTTTCAAATTAAATTCAATTAAGTTCATTCTGAAATTATTGCACAAAACCGCTTTATTATTCACAGTTTATGAACTAAGCTTTATGAATAATTAGTATTACAATTAATTGGTGTATGAAGGTTAAAGACCAAAGATTAATAAAATTTCTTTGAATATTATGAATGAATGTTATGAATTGAATAAGAAAGTTTCAAAAAATTAAAAACCTGTTATTTTTCGTTTTCTTTACAACATAGTCAATATTGTATATAGTTAACAGGATAGTTGATTAAGAAATTGTGCGTGTATTAGTGTACAGAAATATGACAAAACTTGCTTAACAATACTATGTAAAATGAATAACTAATAAACAAACTAAAGACATTTTCGTTAATATCTCGAATCAGGCCAGTGATTCATGTTTGATGCTCTTACACAGTACACACATATTCAACAATATCTGAACTCCAGCGCCACCTACCGGGAAAAAAATTAAACTTAAAGTATCATGAAATGAACATTAGCTGTATTTTATTTGCCGAGGAATAAGGAATTACAACAACAATTGCACTATCTTATTCCTTCTCTGGAATAAGAAAACCTGCTGTTATGCTGGTTTTGACATTGGAATTCCTTATTTATCGGCAAATAAAATACGCCTTTTATGTCTCCTTAAACATAAAACATGCGACTACTATGTAGCATTCATGTGAAAAATAAAACTTTTCTCTGGTACTAAAAAAAACAGTAGATATTTTTTTTTATCTCACAGATCTGTTCGCTTGCTATTCTTTACTTCAGAAAATTGTCAAAATTAAAAAAATTAACTCATCTGAAGTAACTACACGAGCAAAATAAATCTTCAGTTAATTCAGTTACTCCATTTTTACCTGAAGTGAAGAGCTGTCAATCAATAATGGAACAGTTTCTTCACTTTCATACTTCAGATACTGCGATTATAAAAGTTAGCCAGAAGAGATTGACACTACGCGAATGATATAGTTATCTAATAGTAATGGATAATTTAGACTATAGCCGTGCGAGAAAAAATTAGCGGGCCGACTATAGTTAATTTGAAGTTGTTGTTTCCAGAAGAGATTTACACTGCACGAATGTTATCGTTATATTATAGTCTACTTCTCTCGTCTGGCTAACTAAAATTTCAATTAAGCAGCCGTCCTGCTCATTTTTTCTCGCACGCCACAAATGTAAATCAAGCGTAACATGGAAAATGTAAATTTTAGCAATATGGTAGCATTGAAAGATATACTACTTCTCTCGTCTGGATAACTAAAATATCAATTTAACAGCCGTCCTACTAAATTTTTTTCACACGCCACAAATGAAAAGCAAGTGGAATTGATTTCAGCATAGTGTAGCCGAGCTTATTAGTACACACAAAGCCTAACTTTTTTGACTATAACAAATTAATTATAGTAAATTAAAATATAATAGCCGATATTTAGTATAAATTAATCAAGACAACAATAAAAAGTTATTTCATTTCGCGTTTAATTAATTTTTTTATATAAATCTCAAGAATAAGACTTTAATAAATTTTCCAAATATGGCCCTTGATGTTATTATTAGTGATTTCAATAATTCCAGTGATTGTTCATGCAGGAATTACAAACCTGTGACGAAAACGGCGAGTCCCATTTATAAACAATAATATAGAAATAATTTAAAATTAAAAATCTGGAAATCTGTCATTATAAATAATGATGACTGAATATGGGGTCGATTATGTAATGTTAATTTTTTTAATGTTATTTATAAAAGTATCACTTAAATAAAAAAAAAATTTTAAATTTTTAATATATTATGCTGCTACATTCATTTTAATGACGCGACGATCTTTGGCTTTTATATAGTAACTACGTATTTGTAATTTTGTCAAAACAAATTTCGTATCTTACATAAAATATTAAATTTATTTAATAAAAATATTAGTTTTATACATAAAAAAATATAAATAATTTTAAATATTCAAAAAAACCAAAACAGTAAACAAGTATAAACAACAACAAAACATACAATCGAAATGGACCTATCGGGCAATAGTTTTAGTTCGAAAAAAAATTTGTCGTACATTCGATATGTCGAAATTACGACTTTGAGGAATTCGACTTGTCGTAAGTTGAAAGTCGAAATACGACAGATACATAATCGGCCCCCGAAATAAGAAAATCCGTATTCACATCATTTCAAACATATCATTCATTACTTCGACTTATACGATCATTATTAATATCATTATCACGAAGTAATGACATTAAAACAATCGTATAGTGTGCGCAACACAGTTTCCCACACATCACTGCGACCCAGCTAAATGACGAATGATCTGCTAATTTATGACAAAAAGCAGCAAGGCTGTGTCAAGAGAGAAAACAGAAAAAATAACCAAATGTTACCATAAAAATATACTTTTGTAATGCGTGATTTACATTTGTGGCGTGCGAGAAAAAATTAGCAGTACGGCTTTTAAATAGCAATTGTGGTTAGCCAGACGAGAGAAGTAGTATAGTTTTCAATGATACCATAATGCTATAGATAACATTTCCCATGTCACTATAAAATAACTATAACATTCGTGTAGAGTAAATCTCTTCTGGCTAACCACAATTCAATTTACCTATAGTCACTTTGTCTCGCACGCCTCAAATGTAAATTATGTATAATGCTTGATTTAAAGTGAATTTAGACTATAGCCATGTGAAAAAAAGGGGTCCGTCTATTGTTAAATAGTTGTGGTTAGCCAGAAGGGATTAACACTACGCGAATGTTATAGTCACTTTATATCTCCAAGGGAAATATTATCTTTAGCATTATGGTAACATTGAAAAATATACTAATTCTCTCGTCTGGCTAACCACAATTTCTATTTAACAGCCGTCCTGCTCATTTAATTTATTTCATTAAATATCTCGATCTGCATCGACTCGTTTTGCGTCCTCAAACAAGAATTCGGTTTGCGTTGATTCCTCGATTTGCGCCGCTACAAATGGATGGACAAATTGAATTAAATTGAAACAAAATGAAATGTTAGCAAAAAAAAGTTAATTTATGATTATTTTTAATACCTTACTTGAGACTATGTAATGTACATATACATATATTAAAATAAAATATTATGTCAAAATAATGTTTTTTAATTAAATAAACAATAAAAAAATTGTATCATCTTTGGAACCAATCTACTACCAAAAGTATTGAATAGTATTGGAAAATTTGCTTCGATTTGCGTCACAAAATTGATTTTTTATTAATTTCGGAACCAATCTACAACCAATTGTGTAGGAATATACGAGAAAATGTGTTTCAGTTTGCGTTGTTTCGTTTTGTGTCCACAATTTTTAGAAACATTCTAGGGCGCAAATCGGGACCCCAGTGAAACTTTAACTTGTCACGGAAAGCTTCTCTCTCAATACGCCGTTCGGATCCGGCCTTAAATTGTAGGTCCTTTCCATTTGCGTCCAAAAAATATACATGCACAACACAAATGGTCGCGAGAAGCTAGACCTTGGACCGCAACGGTCTGTCGCGCCGAATATTATTTATTATTAATATAATTTGCCCAGTCAAGTAAGAGGACAATATGGCGAACGAAATGTCTGAAGTTTAGTCTGACATATTTCTGTCCTGTGAAGACGAGGTGTAATGAAGTTTGAAATAAGAATATACGAATTCACAACATTTCTCAAGCATCATTAGGCGTATTTTATTTGCCGAGGAATAAGGAATTATAATTTGAAAACTAGCAAAACAGCAGGTTTTCTTATTACAAACAAGGAATAATATAATGTAACTGCTGTTGTAATTCCTTATTCCTCGGCAAATAAACTACTGCTATTATTTTTACTCAGCTCCTTCGGTAATTATTAATGTCAATACACATAATGCTATGCTATATTGCTTTGAGTTAGGTATTTTTTGTGGTTAACGGCTGATTAAAGCAACAGCAAAAACTAACCAAATTTTGGTAAATTTTTTGTTTCATGTGTTTGCCAACTTATCCATATATAATTTTTAAAAGTCGACTCTGGTGGTGAGAATTATAAATAAAAATTTGGTTAAATATTTCTTAACCAAAAATTTTTTTTTGATTAACGCTAACCATATTCAGGTCTATCCAATGTGTTTGTTGTTGTAATATTTATTTTTTTGTTGAAAGCAATATAGCAATAGTATTGACTGTGCTCTTTTGTTTTCTCCGATTACTCCGACAAAAAACAGCTGTTGACTGGGTAGCTTAACTTTGGAGAGTTGACTGTTGACAACACAAGACACAACACACACACTGTCAAAAGTAGCTTTGCCTTTGCTTGGATTAGAAATTAAATGCAAAATTAATAAAGAATTTGTTTAAGGTTTTTTTGCTGACTTTTTAATATTAAACTAACTAAATTTTATAAATTAACAAATTTAAAAAAAGTTATTTGCAAACCGTACTCACACAGTACACTACAAGGTAATTTAAAATGTGCATTTCGTGCGATACATCTACATCCAGTATTTTTGGGCGTGACACTTGTTGCCATTATCTTTAACAACATACTAAATAAATGAATAAATTACAGTAACTATTTTGAAATTTTCCAACTTATTTAGACAATGGCTGTTTTGAGTTCTTGTTGGTCCCCATTTATATGGTCAAATTCTGTTAGAACGGGAAGCTATGCGGTTGCTGCATACACAGCTGCCATTTCCTGCGTTTTTATAACATTGGTATTTTGAATATTTTAACATTAAAGAAGTCCTGTAAATCGTCTTCATTTGAACAGATTTGTTATATGTTATCTGGAGGTGAGTCGGCTCAACTTTATTCCCCTTTATTCGAAACCGACATTCGTTCATCGATGCCAATAGTGGGAATACTTTTTATTGCTTACTTTATCCTCTTAATAGTTGCATCTTACCTTGTCTATATTGGTATAAAAATAAGGTACTGGTTCTGAAGTAGAAGTACTGCTTAAAATATAATTTTGTTGAAATTTTTATATAGCACGCGTGGTTGGCTCTTACCATGGCTTATCCTTACTGGAGTTGGTATTCTTTTCCAGTTAATCTTTGGTTTATGGCTTATTGCTGGATATTATATTTATGTAAGTTACATTATTAATATTTATTTACACATTAATAAGTATCTCTTTTTTTAAGCTTGAACAAACGTTTTCAGCTCTGTTGAATTTTTGTTGGATGGCATATAATGTAAGCAATATTTAAAGTTAAAACTAATTCCTACTTAAACAATAAATACATTGCAGATATACTGTTGGCTATGTGTATTTTCCCAGTATCAAATATTTGTACATTTTCAAAATCCAAACATAGAACTTTTGATGCCTTGAGCACACCATCACCGATATAACTACAAATTTGCCAATAATTTGGATAGTATTAGGTATTTAGACTGCTAAAAACCGTCCATAAGTATTGTTAAGGATACATAAATACATATTTTATGCATTATATTTAAGTTTCATTAAGGTCAATCCTAATTTTGTTTGCTATCGTAATAAATTTTCTAATTTGAATTGTGGAAAAGTGAACTGAATTAGGTAAAATCCAAAACGTTTTGTCATTTTGTTAAAGAACCATATCGACAAATTTAATTTTGATGTGTTCAAATTGCAGATTTGCATCTTTGTACGCCTTAAAACAGCATGAACGTTAAGAAATTAAGCAGAGGAAAACATGAGATGTGTATGCGTACGCTTCTTAAATGCCTGCAGATCATCCAGATGCGAAAAGACTGCATCGGGCAATTCATTTCACATAATCAGGGTGCTAAAGAGGAAGTCTGAATTTGTACGAGTATTACGAATTAGTTGGGGGGTATGTGGGATGGATCTGATAATTTCTTTTGAACAAAGGCATGGAAAAAGCGGTGAAACAGTGACGAGGTCTTTCTTGAAAAGAATCAAAAATACAGGCTCGTCGTCGATTCCAACGCTCATTTATAATGACATTCGAGTTGTCAGCTCTATAGACAAGGCCAATCTGTTTGCTGCGCATTTCGCAGCTAGCTCAACGCTTCCATATTATGCATTCCCGCCTCCTGCACCTCAGAGTATTGAACACTATGGGACAGATATTTATTCGTACTCGTGCAGTTGCTAGAGTTTTAAACGATCTCAACACACAAATCCGCTGGGCCAGATAGTATTTCTCCATTAGTTGTGAAGAGCTGTTCTTCCAAGCTGGCATTACCATCGCGTAAACTTTTCCATCTATCCTATTCTTCTGGACTCTTCCCGAGAAGTTGGAAAACAGCATTTGTCCAGCCCATACCCAAAAAAAGCGAGCCGTTGTCTCCTTCGTACCGACCCATAGCACTTACATCCATTCTTTCCAAGGTCATGGAAACTCTGATCAATTATCAGCTTAAGGAATATCTTGAAACCAACGAAATCCTTAGTGACCGGCATGGATTTCGTGGGCAACGTTCTACTGGTGATTTAATGGTATATCTCACCGAACAGTGGAACCGATCTTTGCATCGTTTTGGAGAAAGCAAAGCTGTTGCACTCGATATTTCTAAGGCATTTGACAGAGTTTGGCATCAAGCTCTTTTGTCTAAAATGCGTGCTTTTGGAGTCGATGAAAAACTGCTTCATTGGATTTAGAAGCTATCTTTTGGACCGCCCAATTCAAGTTGTTTTTGACGGTCTCAAGTCTAAAGTTCATTACTTAAATGCTGGCGTTCCCCAGGGCTCTGTTTTGTCCACGACTCTCTTCCTTATTTTTATTAATGATCTCTTATCTGTGACTTCTAATCCAATTCACTCTTTCGCCGTCGACAGCACTCTCAGCTTCTCATATAAGTTTGAGGAACGTCCCTCCACTTCTCATGTGGAACTCAAACAACTATGCATGTTAAGCAAGTTAAATTCTGACCTTGACAGCATAATACAATGGGGATAAATCAATCGATATTCAGAATATTCTTTTGTTCCACCAATAAAATTCCCAAACGGTCTTTTAGAAAACGTAGTAGGCAGGCACGAAGAAATTCAATTTGACACAGAGCCACAGTGCTGGGAGAATACCTGCGCAGTAACTTCGCCGCAAAAATCATTTCATAGGTGCTCTTACTTAACAGACGAATACTTCAAGTATTCAGTTCGCCACTTATATTGTGTTAAGTTGCTATTTTAGCAATAACCCTTAGAACTCCTCTTCGTTTACGTCTCTTCGGACTACGACATCACTCGTTTTTGACTTTTAATAGTCAGAAAAGGTCGCAGCCGCACGCAGGCCTTCTCTGTCTATACTGAACATTTCCGATCGCCTATCGCACCAACAACAGTATCAAGACCGCTAGGACTTTCGTATTAAGTGTGATTTTGAATCCCCACGCCTTGATCATACTTGCTATATCGATCCCAGACCGAATACCTACTAGCTATTTTATGCAGTCAGCTGGGGAAGATATCCCAAGCCGACCGATAACTCGCAACTGGATCCCTACTGAACCCTCCTTCAGGTCTTAAAAATTAGCAATCCCTTACTTCCGACCCACGACTAAAAGTTGCCAAGTTGGAAGAGCAAAGGGGTTCTTACAGATCCGCGGTCGTTGTATTCAATCAGGAATCCCCCTTTCTCTGGCTGAGAGCAAAGGCGTGATAAGGTTTGGATAGGATCACATCACCTTTCGAGTCTACAGGAAGGATGAGCTGGACTTAGGTAAACTGCTCCATCAGACTCCTAATTCCCGGCAGCATAATTCCAACCGAGCTGCAAAGGACTTCAGATATTATCCTTCTTTTGCTAGAAACAATTCTTACGAGTTGTCTCGATCTGGTCCACATTCCAGTTTATGGAGAGAAGTGAACCTGATTATCATACTCAAAGCCGGCATATGCTCGCACGTTAGTCCAAAGGATCTTAGACCAATCAGTCTATAGTTATTTCTGTTAAAAACACTAGAAAGACTGATCAATATCCACTTACGCACACACATTGACAAACGAATCCTGTCTACAGATTAACACGCGTATTGTATAGGCAAGTCTGTAGAAACAGCTAATTCGTTCTATTGAACATACCCTTCACTATAAGGAGTGCACAATGGCAGTATTCCTAGACGTTGCATGCGCTTTTAACAGCGTCAACACATCTGCGATTACGGATGCACTGTCAACTTAGAGGGTGGACGACTCGCTTTGCAAATTGATTAATCTTCTGCTCACAAGTAGGATTATTAATTCAAAACTGAGTGTGTCTTCTGCCAAAAAATCTGTCAGCAGAGGAACCCCGTAAGCTTGAGTCCAATCCTTTCTATGGAAGTTACTGGTGAATGAGCTATTGGTAAGCCTAAGAAGGAGGGCTGCGAAGTAATGGCTTATGCGGATGACATTGCTGTTGCCGTATCAGGAAAACTTCCGAACACTAGTATCTTTGTAACTATGACGTAGATATTTGTCTCCTTTGCGAAACAAGGCTAAACCCATCCTTAACTTTTTCCCATAGTGAATATGTATGCTATCGAGTAGATAGGCTAAACCAAAGAGGCGGTGGGGTTGCCATTGTTATAAAGAAAAGTATAAGACACAACTTAGTTTCCTCATTAAACCTGGAAGTAATTGAAAACATTGGGGTTGAAATTTTTCACCAATGTAACTCACTTACCAAAATATTCACTATTTATTTTCCTGGTGGGCGTGATACACCCACCATCAAGAAAAGCTTGAAAAACGATATTATTTCAATGAATGGTGAATTTATTGTTGGACTGCAGGCATCGCGACTGGGGTTGCGCTAGGGCAAATTCCTGGGGTAACATACTTGCTGATCAAAATATTAGGCATCCTTTTACAATACTTTATCCGCCAAATCCTAGTTATATTCCAGCAGCAGTACGTTGTAACCTATCGACATCGCTTTGCTCTTAACCAATATTTCGCTAAAACCACTGAACCAGTTACTTTGAACGAATTATGCCCCGATCATCTTCCAATAATGTGCAAATTATTATTATCGCTTTCGAAATAATAATTTCGCACGTGACGGACGGCGATTCGTTATGTATGCCGCACAATACACGGCCACACCCCAAAAAATCTTGCTCATTTTGGAATCAGCTATCATAGAACGAGCCATATCAAGCAATGTCCTATTCATTCGCTCAGCGACGCCATTTTGTTGAGGTGTATACGGTTCGCTGTATTGGATCTGAATCCCGACTTCATCACAAATGGCCCTGAATTTATTGGAAATATATTCGCCACCATTGTCGCATCTTCTTCTTCTTTATGTCCTGTATCCCCTTATGGGTCCTAGGGCCTCTACTACGCCTACGCGCCATCGCGTGCGGTTCCTGGCAATGAGCTTCAGCTCTCTCCAACTCTTCCCCAATTGCCGTGCCTCCTCCTCAACTGTTCTGCGCGATGTATTTCTCGCACGACCCGTTCTTCTACCATCCTGAGATAACGGGTTCCATTGCATTGCGTAGTTTGCTAGATAAACTGTCTGTTAACACTGTCAAACGCCTTCTCGAAATCGATGAACAGCAGGTGCAGTGGTGACCGGAATTCAACGCACTGTTCAATAATGATCCGCAGGGTGTTTATGTGGTCTACACAGGAGGATCCAGTGCGGAAACCTGCTTGTTCGGCATCGGGGTGTATCTTCCAGATGTTCGTTAATACGTTAAAGTACTACTTTGGCTATTACTTTTGCAACTGCAGGGAGAACGCAAATGCCTCTCCAGTTTTCGCACTCCATAAGACTACCTTTTTTTGAGAGCTTGACAATCATTCCCTTCTTCCACTCTTCGGGGAAACTTTCTACCTCCAAAGCTCTCTCTACAAGAGGATATAAAAGCTCTGCTGATGTCGTTGGAGCTGCACGCAAAAGCTCTGCGGGTATACCATCTAGTCCTACCGACTTGTTGTTCTTTAGTGCGTTAATCGCGGTAGCGATCTCGTCTTTACTGGGAGTTGAGGTGCGTATTCGGGAAATTGTTACTTCCGGCATTTCCGTTTGATTTAGGTGCATATCGTTAGCAAATACGCGGTTAAGGACCGTAGAGAAATGCTCCTTCCATCGCTTGAGCTGATCCTCATCTGAAACGAGTACGGTACCATCTAGGCCTTTCACCGGATGTTGGCTAGAGCGGTGACCACCTGTCAGCTCTTTGGTGATTCTGTAAACGGTTCTGCTATCGCACCGGCTCGCTGCTTCCTTTAAGTAGTTTACGTTCTTTAATCCGCCTCCAGGTATCTTCGGTAAGCCACGTGCTGTGCCTTGTCTGGCTTCTACCAACAATACTTTCCGCTCCAGATGTGAAAACATTTTTCACAGCCTTCCAATGTTCCTGGATGGTTGTCGGCAGTGAGCTGCTGATTGCTTCCACTCCTTGCGATAAATGATCCCTTAATTGTTGGCGTACTGAGGGGATCTTTAGCCGGTCGATGTTATACCTAGGCATTCGGATGATATTGCGGATTCTATGAACTGATGCAGTACGTAACTGGACAGTAGCTACCATAAGGTGATGATCACGTACCATACCCATGTCGGCTCCTCGTCTGTTTCGGACGTCTAACAGACAGCTCCTAAAACGTCTGCTGATCGCCACATGGTCGATTTGGTTGGATGATGATTGCCTGTCATTTGACACCCAGCTAACCTTGTGGCAAGTCTTATGCTCAAACATGGTGCCTCCTTTAACAAGGTTGTTGGTATTGCAGAAATCAACAAATCTTTCACCATTGTCATTTCGTTCGCCGAGGCCGTGCTTCCCAATCACATGCTGGAGTCCTTCATTGTCGTTGCCAACCTTGGCATTCAAATCCCCCATCACGATGACGATATCTCCGTTCGGCGTTGCGTTGAATACAGCGTTTAGTTGATTGTAGAAGTTGTCCTTTTCATCCTCAGTCGAGGGATTCGTTGGGGCGTAGCACTGTATGATCGTGACGCGCCGTACTCTAGTCCGAAATCTGGCCGATATGATCCTATCACTATGCGGGTGCCAGGAAATTAGGCCTCTACGTGATGTTGGCGTTAGCAGCAGACCCACTCCCGATTCACGGGTACTGCCGGAGGGTTTGCCAGAGTAGAGTAGCACAGTGTTACACGTTGGGGATTGGTACTCTCCCGCGTCGAACCATCTTACTTCACTCACTTCCAGTATGTCCAAATTATATCGAAGAAACTCACGTTACAGTTGAAGAAATCTGGCATTATGAGGTCCTTCACTCCCAGAGTCAAGGAGAGTCCTCACATTCCAGAAACCAATCTTAGTCCGGGTACAATAGCCAAAAGTCGTCATTATTCGATCATTACTTATCCGAGGCGTTGTGTCAGTTTCAGTAGCGGGTATTTTTCGGTACGGCAGGGTGCTAGCCCACGTTACCTAGACTAGAAACGCTAGACCGTTCGCACTTGCAGTTTTAGCCTACATGTATAAGGATTTATACAAATAGTTGCCCGGGGACCACCACGAGGAGGTAGAGCAAGCACTACATCACGAACTTGATTGTTACGCTACTGGCCCAAACCAAGTTTTGAGCAGTCAGTAGTTTCCCGATCAATCGCAATGCAGATCCGCAAATTGTCATTGTCGCATCGAATTCTTGAAATTTTCTTTCCAGAGTGCGTCTCCGCCATCGATTTGTACCTCTGAAACATATCAAGAACGTTAGACTTGTTCTTTATTAGATATACAACCGTGAAATGAGTGTAA
Organism: Nephrocerus scutellatus; assembly: GCA_947095585.1. Classification (NCBI taxonomy): domain Eukaryota; kingdom Metazoa; phylum Arthropoda; class Insecta; order Diptera; family Pipunculidae; genus Nephrocerus; species Nephrocerus scutellatus. The sequence goes on from OX352761.1 coordinate 35,485,209, forward strand.
TCGTCGATGAATGTCACCAAGAAACGCCGATCATCCCATGTGACTGGCGTAACAGGCCCACACACATTACTGTGCACAACCTCTAATACACGACTCGACCGTGCTCCGCCTGAACCGTTGAATGGTTTTCGAGACTGCTTTCCGAAAACACACGGCTCGCAAACAGCTTCAGCATCGTTGTTCATGGTACCCATTCCATCGACCAAAATCGACAAACGCCTAATGTCAGCGTAATTCAAATGTGCCAACCGACGATGCCACAGACGAATGCTTTGTTTTGATTTCACTTGTGTAGAATACATTCCATTCGACGTTTTCCTAGCAATGCCTTCGTTTAAAGATGTTGTAATATTCGCTGTTTCATGTCGCACACACTTTAACTCAAACACATACAGCTTTCCATTGCGCCTGGCAACGGCCATATCCAAATAATCCTTTGTAATACGGAACCAAAATAAACGACTCACAGATAGCAAATTGTACCTTAGATTTTCGATAAACAAAACATTCGTGAGTGTGCACTTACGCTCTGTGCCATTGACGATAATAGTTCCCAGCATTGTACCACATTTTGTTGCTGTGATCGACGCACCATTCTTCGAAATACCAATGACGACCGGCTAGGTCAAATTCCTCAGCTCACTGAACATTGACTTATCATTCGCCATGTGCTCTGAAGCACCCGAGTCAACAATGAAACGTATTGTTGACTGCATTCCGCACTGTAGCGCAAAAACACCAGCATTAGCCACAAATGCCACTCCATTCGCATCTGTATTTGACGCGCAATTTGCATTTGGCTTTTGATAACGCTGCTGATTATATTTCCTATTAGAATTGCTGTTCGATGATCCACTATTAGAGGTCGTTCGTTGATTCAATTATGGACATACGTTCCTTCGATGACCAGGCTTTTTGCAGAAATAGCACTTAAATTGCTTCAATTTCGGACATGCGTCCCTTCGATGACCAGGCTTTTTGCAGAAATAGCACTTAAATTGCTTCGAAGCACCACTGCCATACATGGCAACGTTGTCTGAATCACCATTCGGACGACCACTTGAAATTTTGCTTTCCTCGTCCAAAAGGCGTGAACGCACCAATTCCATCGTCAATTTAGAGGGTTCAATTGTCTCATATGCTGTTACCACCATGTCATATCGCTTCGGTAACGTAATCATGAGCGACACAACCAGCATTCGATCATTTATCTCAGCGCCACATGCTTTTAATTCACGTATTAGTTTGTCGAATGCAAGAAAATGTGAGGTTAAGTTGTCAGAGTCTGAGCAACGCATCGTCAACATACGCTTTCTGATACCAATTTCGGTCGCCACACTTGCACGTTCAAAAATTGCTTTCAATGAATTTATCATCGCAAACGCTGTCGGTCGGTCCTTCATATATTCCAAATGTGAAGCCGCAACACGTCGAGTTATATGCACCTTGCACATGCGATCCTCCTTGTTGATTTTTTCTACGTCGACACCAACTTTGGTTTTCGCTGCGGCGGCATCTTCTTCTACCCATTTTTCGACACCTTTTTCCTCCAAAATAATTTTCAGGCGAAAAAACCAGTTGTCGAACTCACGACCTTCAAATGGTTTGAACACAAATTTTTCTTCGTCAGCCATCACGATTTATAATTACACAAACAAATTCCAATTGCTCAACATTGCTCAAATTGGCCCAACTAAACGTTTGTTTCGCACCAATTTTACACGCCTGGGCCCATAACCTATTAAATACTTTTAATTCCACATTCCACGGATATAAATCATTCATAACGTTTGAAGCATAAAAATGCTGGCTCAGGAAGTGGAAAAATTTGTGTAAAGTTTTGTCGTCGCAATACCAAAGTTGAAGTGATGAAAAGAAAATTTAAAAATAAAAAAAAACAACCCATAAAAATTAAAATTTTTCTTGTAAATTCTCTAATTGGGGATACACACACACACACACGCAAAATCATTCACCAAATGACGCAGCGGCAGCGAACAGCGCTGCTCACAAAGCACAGAGCTCAGACTTTGCCGTGATCTGATGCGATATAGCGATATTTAAAAATTGTATATTGGGGTCCCTAAGGACCTAAGGATTTCAATAAAATCGGGCTGTAGGAAGTGGGTTAAAAATTGATCACAAGATTTGGCTGGCCAGCCAGCCAGCCACGGGCAAGTGAAGTTAATATAGAGAATTTAAAAACATCTTAAGGCGTCGGACTGTGGCTTTCAATCAAACAACGCTATTTACATCAATGAAACTCTAAGCCTCAAATTGCGTGAATTACTTTATTTAGCTAAAACCGCAAAACAGGAAAAGGATTATAAACATCTTTGGGTACGGAATGCGAAGATATTCATGAGGAAAACTGGTGGGAGTGATAGACTTGAAATCAGAGACAGGGAAGACCTTCACAAATTATAAATTTTTTTTTTGCTTAACTTTTTCTTTTTCTTTTTAGATGTCTAATGTAAATTGTGATGGTCATACTCAGCTGTTAAATCTCTTATCAACGAATATTTGCTCTACTTCCAAAGATAAAAACTCCTTGTGTATAATTCACCAAAATTCTCGTAGCTTACGAAAAAATCGTGACAAAATTTTTGCACATCTCAGTTCCTATACCACCTTGCCTGATATTATGCTTTTCTCAGAGGTTTGGATTGGTAGTGTTGAAGTGTCTAGTTATAGTATTCCTAATTTTAACTTGGTTGACGGCTGTAACAATAGTTACTCAGCCGGAGGTATTCTAGCATATGTGAGGTTAGGTTTAAGTTTAAATTTTGTTACAAAAAAAACGTTAAAAACTGCTGATGTATTAAGGATTAATTTTGCAATTGATTCTGAGAGTTTTTGCGTCGTTGGAATATATCGTCTTCATTCTAGTTCAGTGCTAGAATTTATTGAAGAATTTACAGTGTATCTAAGTCGTATTAAAACTAAAAATTTAATTATCATTGGTGATCTAAATATTGATATTTCGGATTCAATTTCTGTGAATCAAAATGTCAATAAATATCTTCAAATGATGTCCTCATTTGGACTGATCTCTCTAATTCAGGATTTTACTAGAGTTACTGATACTTCTTCGAGTACTATTGACCACATTTTTTTGAGATTAAATAATAATTCTAAACTAATTGCGAATGCAGAAGTTTTAGATTATAAATTATCTGACCATCGTATGTTATCTCTTGAAATCACTAAGGATAACTTTAAGCGATTGAATAGGTCAATTGAATTTTTTCCTAAACGGAGGGTTGAACTTTCCAAGTTAAAAGAGGTTTTGAGTCTAGAGAATTGGATCCACGTGTTTACTGAACAAGATCCAAATGAAGCATTCAATAAATGTCTCAACACCTTTTCAGCTCATATTACTGAATGCACTATAGTTCAGCAATCTCGGGTTAAACTAAAAACTAAAAAAATCCGTCCATGGATTTCATTTTCTTTGTCTAAAATGATTGATTTGAAAAATAAACTAATAAAGTCCATTCGGAAGCATCCCAGAAACATTAAATTGTTTCATAGGATAAAGATCTTAGAGAAAAAAATAAATTCATCTATTTCCATAGAAAAGGAACTTTATTATTACCGACGTTTTAACAACTATAAAAAGGACTTAAAAACTCAATGGCGTCTTGTAAACGAATTTTTAAACGGTAATAAGGAAAAAGTCCCTATTGCGTCCATAATGACCGAGAATAATGAAATTCTGGAAGAGGAACTACAAGTTGCAAACGAATTCAATAATTATTTTGTTAACGTCATTGAGGATCTTAAAGGGAGTATCGCGCGTAGAACTCCAACTGCATTAGAAGAGTCGCAGTATTTGTTTCCTACAGTACAGCAACTGATGACATTGAGATATACGATATCATTACCTCTTTAAATAATTCAATGGCTTGTGGTTACGATAACATAAGTAATTCTCTGATCAAATCTGTTGGGCCGCTCGTTTTACCTGTGTTATCTTTTGTTTGTAATCTTAGCATGTCAAGCGGTGTTTTTCCTGAGGTTCTCAAGTAAGCTGTTGTAGTACCACTCTATAAAAAAGGTGATTCCCTCAAATTGGGTAATTATCGTCCAATTTCGTTACTTTCAGTTTTCTCTAAACTTTTGGAGAAAATAATCAAAAAACGTTTACTTTCATTTCTTGCAAAATGCATTTTTTTTCAAATAGTCAATTTGGCTTTAGACAGGGTAAGAGTACTGAGGATGCACTGCTAGAGCTTGTAAATCGTATTGTATTGTCGCTGAATAATGATCAATCTGCTGCAGTAAATTTTATAGACATTACAAAAGCATTTGACACTGTGGATCATGACTTATTATTAATAAAGTTAGATAAAGTTGGAATTCGCGGCATTGCGAATGACTTGTTTCGTTCTTATCCTTCAGATAGACAACTAGGGGTAAAAATTTCGAGCTGTATTGGCGATTTTAGAAAAGTCAAGTGCGGAGTGCCGCAGGGCTCAGTTTTAGGACCAATCTTATTTCTGATTTATATCAACTCAATTTTCCAATTGAAATTAGAAGGCCATTCAGTTGGCTTTGCTGATGATGTGGGATTGGTTTATAGCTCCAATAGTAGTGATGTTAATACTCAGAAGATTAATAATGATCTTTGCATTCTTAGACGCTGGTTTGACCTACATTATATGGTCCTTAGCTCTAAAACGAATATTATGAATATCAAATTGTCTGGAATAGCAGCAAACATTAATAATGTTATATATCATTCCTCTGACTGTTTTTATAACAATGTTTACATGTTCTGATTCTTGTAATGTGCTTGACGTTGTTGACTCTTTTAAATATTTAGGAGTAACGATTGATAATCGATTTAGTTTTAAGAGTCATGTGGAATTATTGCAAAAGTACTTATTATCTTGTAATCGACAACTATACCTACTGCGCAATATTTGTCCCGAAGCGGTTCTTAGATCAATCTATTTTAGCCTTGTCCAGTCAAAGCTTCAATATGGTTTAAGCTGTTGGGGTGGTATATATTTTTCCAACCTAAAGCCCTTAATATTAGCACAAAACTTTATTGTAAGAACAATATGTCGTCAACCGAAACTAACTTCTTCATTACCTTTATTTAGGAATTTAAACATTCTTCCTTTGAGATATTTATACGTATATAAAGTTCTAAAAATTTTCTTTATACGTAGTGGTCACAGAGATCTAAAAGTAACTAGTTATTCATTACGTAACTCTAATCACGTTAACTGTCCACCAGCTAGACAAGAACATTTTAAACGATTTTTTACCTATGTGGCACCTAAAATTTATAATCAGCTACCTACGAGTTTAAAACAAATTCCCGTTCATCCTTTTTGAGGGGTGTAATATCATGGCTTAAGGAAATAGATGATATTGAATTTCTTTTTCTCACGTTGAAATGAATGTGCTTTCATATTATTTTTAATTAATTCGATAAGTTTATCTGCCACCAGTTAAAATTTATATTTATTTTTCATTTATATTGATAAATGCGTTTGAAATTGTATACTGTAGAAATGCGTAGCAGCTTCCCCACTGCTTCTTTTCAATTTAATATGCTATGTTGTGATATCGATACTGATCCTTTGTGATCACAGATATCATCTAATTCTCTTCTTGAATATACAATTCCGGTATAATAAAAGTAAGCAAACAACAATCTAATTCAGGATAAGAGATTACAACTGTAATATGACCACAAATTTTTAATTTAATTACTTAATTGAATATTTATGTTACAGTTAAATCTTAAAATGTTTATAATTGGCTCTTTTGTTGTTAATTAAATCTTTATATGTAATAATTTATGTGTAATGTATTCAAGAAAAGAAGATAAATAAATTATTATTATATAATTATATATAATAGTTTATGCAGCGGCAGCAATCCGGAATAAGTAAAACACCAATGTGTATCACATGAATGACAGAACAGAAAGAAAAAGGTTTTATTAAAACAATAAAATATGGCTGCCACTTCTAACTACAAGAATGGCATTAAAGACTAGTTCAAACTATCAACATTTCCAACAAATAGACCAAAATATAAAGTTCGTTACAAAAGAAGAAAGTGACACTTTTTCTACCAACCATGTTAGTACAAACGTTTTCGGAAATAAATAGTTCGCACGATCTAATTATAAGTAATTATGTCGAAAATTTCCTCAACAACGAAAATATTACCCAAAACATTGAAACTGTTAGTCCTGACGATATTATTAAAAACCTAAAAACATGAAAATCAGCAGGTATTGATGATATCAAAAATATATATTTAAAGAATTTGCTGTCATGCGGACTCGAATCCATATCATCTTTGTTTAACGCTTGCTTGAAACTGAATCACTTCCCTGACATATGGAAGAAAGCCAAAATTGTTCCAATTTTAAAACCTGGTAAACTGGCATCTAACGCAAACAGTTACAGGCCCATAAGTTTGCTTTGTATTTTAAGCAAAATGTTTGAAAAGGTTCTTAAAAAGCATCTTTTGTCTGTTCTAGATTCTAAAAATATTCTCCCACTGGAACAATTTGGTTTTAGACAGTTTCACTCTGCAGCTCACCAAATTTTTAGAATTAGTAAACATGTCAAAACGAATTTACAAAACAAAAAGTTCACTGGTCTTGTCTTTTTACACGTTGACGTTCGGCACCGTATGGCATAAAGGGCTATTGCACAAATTAATAAATTATAATTTTCCCAAATACTTAATTAAAATTATTGGTAGTTTTTTGAGTGACCGCTTTTTTCGTGTGTACAATAAAAACAAATTTTCTACGGAGAAATATATACCCGCAGGAGTTCCTCAAGGATCTGTACTCGGACCTCTTTTATACAATATGAATATATACACGTCAGATATACCAGTTTTGCCGGACTGTGAATACGCAATTTACGCTGACGATACGGTAGTTTTCACGTCGCATGAGCTTGGTTTCACTAACTTCAAAATGCGATTGAAATATTTCTGAAGTACCTTAATCGCTGGAAGATAAAGGTAAACACCGGGAAGTCACAAGCTAACTTTTTCACAAGAAGAAGAAAGCCCTGTTTTCTACCGATGAGTCCGCTTCGATTCGCTGGTGTGGAAGTCGAATGGCAAGATTCAGTGAAATATCTAGGAATATATCTTGACAAAAAACTATTATCGAAAGTCTTTGTTAAGCATAGAAAATAAAATAATAATCTGTAAGACCATTTTCCAAGCAATCGACCTATATGGCGCCGCGGTCTGGAGTGATTGTGCTATGACATATAAAAAAAATTGCAAATAGCCCAAAACAAATTATTGAAAATGTGTCTAGATCTGCCGTGGCATTATTCCACTCGAGTGCTGCATGTTAGATCTAACATACAATACATATCTCAAAAAATAATGACAATAAAGCAGGCATTTTTCACGAGCTGCCAAATGTAAGAGAACCCGCTTATAAATAGCCTTATTGTTTAATGCTAACTTGTTAAGCTACATATGTGTTATTACAAAAACGTATTTGCTACGTTAACAGTTTTTCTTTTTATCTAGTCATTACCATCTAAGTCGATTGAATTGTAGGTTTTAATTATAGCTTTCCTACAGAGTTTTTTTTTAAACAATAACTCTTAAAATATTACATTATAAGTTTTCCAGAAGTAAGATTTAATTTATCAAATCTCTGTAAATTGAGCGTTATTCAGAGCTATTGTAACGTTTTTTGCTATTAATAAAGAACTGAAATTTAAAACTTCCGAACACCTTAGGACAACTCCTGTAAAATGCTCTCATCAAGCTAACTCGTCCTCACAAAGCTGAGCTTGTCATATATACCAGGAAAAACAAAATTCCACATGTTGACCCTCCTTCTATAAAAGGTATAAGTTTAACTTTCTATTTTAAAGCCATGGTCTTATTCTGGACAGAAAACTGAGCTGGAAACCAAACATACAAGAAATAGTTCGTAAAGACACGGTGGCACTCTTCTCATGCATAAAAGTCATTGGCAACAAATGGGGTCTTCAACCCCATATAACTCATTGGCTGTATACGGCGGTAGTAAGACGTACTCTTCTATACAGTGTTAATGTATGGTAGACTGCCTTAAATAAGAAAGTAAATCTTGACAAGATAAGCAAAGATCAGATACTCTATGTATGAGCGGAGCGCTTTGTATAACCCCCTCCGCCGCACTAGACATTCTGTTCAACATTACACCACTATCCAATCTCCCAGTGGACTAGAAATGAAATCAGTCACTCCTCTATACTGAATTCACTCACCTTCAACAAAAACTTTCAGGTTACCATCCCCTCCAGGTCTTCTTGGGAGGAAGGTATCTACTTCTCTTGGAAGGTATCTACTTGGAAAATGATGGAATTCATTTCTACACAGACGGGTCGAAAACTGATGAAGGGGATGGCGGAGGTGTCTTTTCAAAAAGACTAAATCTAAGTCTCTCTTTCTGTCTTCCTGATCACTGTAGTTATTTCCAGGCGGAAATCATGGCTATTAAGGAAGTCTTGTCTTGGCTGAAGAGTAATGTCATATCTGTTAAGGATATCCACATTTTCTCGGATAGCCAGGTTGCGCTAAAATCCATGGAATCTGTCTCCACTAATTCAATTCTGGCCCGGAATTGCCGATCGTCTCTTGAGGAGATGGCGGAGCAATTCAACATTCACCTGTGCTGGGTGCCGGGGCATAGAGACATTCCTGGCAACTTTATGGCCGATGAACTCGCCAAACATGAAACCACACTACCCCTGTTGCCTGAATATGGTTCACTAGGCATGCCGATCGCTACGTGCAAACTCATTTTTAAACGGGATGCTATAATAAAACTAATTATAGATGGTCAAACGGTACTACTTGCATGCAGAAGCAGAAATGGCCCAAGCTAGATCCGAAACGTTCCAAGTATTTGATCTCTCAAAACATACTGCACATTAGTGCCATTATAGGTGTCATAACAGGACACTGTCTTATAGGCAAGCATGCAGAAAGACTAGTAGTCTTTTCCAACGATTTCTGCAGAAGCTGCATGGATGACGAGGAGGAGGAAACCACTCTCCATCTACTTTGTACGTGCCCAGCCTTCTCGAATAGGCGGAAGCTCCTTCTGGGGGCGTTCTTTTTCAACTATCTAAACCAAATTGACATTAATAGTCTATTGCGCTTCATACGAAGCTCCAACTGGTTCAACGAGTAGGCGTGGGATTGTTTATATCCTTGTGGTAACACAACGGACCTTCATGGCCTAAGTGCGTCGGTCTTGACTAACGGCCACTTCAACCTAACCAAACCTAACCTAACCTATACTGAATTTAGTCACATTTACATAAAAATCTCCCTACATTATCAAATACAAAGAATAATCAAATAATGAAATTCACACGCATCATTTATATTTTTACAAACATAAGCATAATATTTTTATCTAAAGAAGCGAGGAATTGTTATCTAGAAACCTCCCGTATACAATATACCGAGGCATACACACAAGTGTATAGCCAGACAATAAATATGCAGTTCCATTTAGCCCAAATTCTAGTATACATAACACCAAGGCCCCACAGTCGCAAAGTCAAAAGGTGCGTTTTAGCAACGCCAAAGTTCCTCAACCAATTACTGCCAACGTATTGTTTTACAAGAAAAAATATTCCTTTCTGTAATAATTGCAAAATGAACAATCATGATATTCGTGATTGTCGCCGTTTAAAACAACACATTCATGATTCAGATACAGGCAGCGGAACCCACACAAATAAATAAAATCAGAACAGACCCAATTCTGGTACACCGCGAGTTTTTAGCATGAGCAGAAAATGTGATTTTTGTGATCGACGTGGTCATACACATTCGGAATGTCAGCTAAAAACCCGGTGGAAACAGAAAAATCAGGGAAACGATTCGCGGTCGAGCCGAAGTTCCCCGACTCGACAACATTAAACAAAAATCTAAATTTAGGGAATTCTCAGCAACCACAAACTAAAGTCCCTACAGTTAAGCTTCCATTAGATATAGGCCTAAACGACAATGTAAAACTAGTAGTGGACACCGGTGCTGAGGTAAGCATTATCACCGAAAAAGTGATATCACCAGAAACACAAATAAATATAAAAAATACATGTACAATACAAACACCTTCGGAACTGGAAATACTTTAGGGAGTTGCCAGGGTAATTTCAATTTGAAAACTCAAATACCCTGCAATTTTTAAGTATTACGCAATATACCTGGGCTGTCTGAAGACGGATTATTAGGAAATGATTTCCTGTCACAAAATTGTGATGTAAAGGGACCTGACCAACTACTAAAGTTTCCTCGCACGGAAACTAACTCTGAAGAGTTCAGCGTCCCTCTGAATTACAATGACAGAAATCCATGTCGCAAAAGGGCAGTCGAAGTGAGACCAACTACATACAAAGCGAGATCCGAAGAGGTTGCAAACACCGCTTGTAGCATCTCCAAGGCTTCTTCTACACAAGAAGCTGGCTGCATGATCTCAACGATGCATACAGATAATGAAGTACCCAAGATAGATATTAATATCACCCAGAATAAGGTTAGGTCAGTAGAAATTGATAACTCTGAAGAGTTCAACATTGCCATGAACTACACTGACAGGAATCTATGTCGCAAAAGGGCAGTCAAAGTGGGACTGACTACATACAAAGCGAGAACCGAAGAGGTTACAAAAGCCGCTTGCAGCATCTCCAAGGCTTCTTCTACACAAAAAGCTGGCTGCATAACCTCAACGATGCGTATAGATAACAAAGTTCCAAAGACAGCATCTAATAGCACCCATGATCAATTTAGGTCAGTTGAAATAGTGCTAAATCAACACATCAGCACACCTGCACGATCACAAACGGTCATCGCCGTTCCAATAGATTTAGAGGAAGAAATGCTCTGCCTATCACAAGAAATTGGCAATGGAGTCTTCCTATCTAACAGCATATTGCCACCAGTCCAAAGAGCTTTAATAGGTGCAATAAATGTGACCACAAAGCCTGTAAAAGTCACTAATTTAACTTTACAACTGATCTCGGTAAAAGACTACATACTAGTACCCATGAAAACCGAGGACGAGCAAAGTAAAGCGAGAAGAAAAATTCTCATGACGATTCTGACAAAAGAGAGAGCAAAACTCAAATTGCCTCAATTCAGCACATCAGATATATGTTCCCAGAGTTAGATCCTCTGGACGATCCACTTAAAATATCGCGCTCTAAACAGCTCGAACAAGAATTAAAAATAGACAACAATCTAAACCCTGAGGAAAAAGAGGCAATAGTAAATCTTTGCCATAAGTATAATGATATATTCCACTTAACCGGTGACGAACTAACATACACCACGGCCATAACGCATGAAATACCGCTGGTGATAGATCAACCGCCTAAAAATCAAAAAATGTATAGACTTCCCGAGATACAGAAACAAGTTATCAATGATCATCTAAGGGAAATGCTTGAAAATGACATAGTCCAACCTAGTAAAGCCCATGGAACTCATCCCTACTTGTAGTTCCCAAAAAGGCGGGCCCAGATGGTGAAAGAAGGTGGAGAGTTGTGGTCGATTTTCGTAAGCTCAACGAAAAAACAATCGGCGATGCTTATCCCCTACCTCGAATAGAGGATATATTAGACCAGCTCGTTCATTCCCGTTACTTTTCTACGCTCGATCTTGCCAGCGGCTATCACCAAGTTTTAATGGATGTTAAATATCGGGCCAAAACAGCTTTTAGCATTAATTACGGACATTATGAGTTCACACGCATGCCTTTTGGACTAAAAGGAGCCCCAGCTACCTTTCAAAGGCTGATGAACTATGTTCTTACTGGTCTACAAGGACTTGAATGTTTAGTATATCTGGATGATATAGTCATCTACGGCAAAAATCTTAACGATCACAATGCCAAACTAAAAAAGGTTTTCGACAGACTAAGAGAACATAATCTCAAATTGCAGCCGGAAAAGTGCAAGTTCCTGCAAAAGGAAGTCGTTTATTTGGGTCATATATGCACAGAAAAAGAAGCACTTCCAGAACCCAGCAAGACAGCCTGCGTTCAAAACTTTCCTGTTCCGCGAACAATAAGACAAGTACAGTCTTTTTTGGAGCTTGCTAATTACTACCGTAAATTTATCCCACAGTTTTCTAAAATAGTGCGACCACTGACCAATCTCCTCCGCAAAGACGTAAAGTTTACATGGACAGAAAAATGTCAAAACGCATTCCATCAAATCAAACAACGTTTAGTCTCACCTCCTCTTCTGATTTATCCCGATTTTACCCAACCTTTTAACCTCACCAATGACGCAAGCGGCGAAGCAATCGGAGCTGTACTTTCACAAGGAGACGTTGGCAAAGACCAACCCATTGCTTACGCTAGTCGTACTCTGAATAAAGCCGAACGCAATTACTCAACAATAGAAAAAGAGTTGTTAGCCATTGTTTGGGCTACCAAAAATTTTCGATGTTACCTCCAAGGACGACAATTTACGGTCTACACTGATCACAAGCCGTTAAAAGGAATTTTTAATGTCAAAGACCCTACAACTCGACTTGTACGTTTTCACCACAAGTTGTCTGAATTTGATTATAGAATTGAGTACAAGCCAGGCAAATTCAATACCAATGCCGACGCCCTCAGTAGAATTCCACAGGAGAGTGTACAAAAGGACTCACCCACAATCAAGACACTCGAAAACAAACAATTCGAGAATGAGTCTAAAGACGTTTTTCAATGTAATGCTGTTACAAGATTACAAGCCCAGAATCCCAAATTAGCAAGTAAGGAAAAACTATCAGAAAAAGGATACGAAAAGGAAATAATTAAAGAACTCCCAGACAGTTTAGAAAATCAATCACAAACTAAAATACAAATAAATAGTAAAACCAATATAGAGGAAATCACTAAACCCGAGGACATTAAAACAATATTAAAAGATTATCATGACTCCCCTTTCGGTGGTCATCAGGGAGTGATAAAAACATACAAAAGAATTCGTAAAAAGTATTGATGGCGACACATGCTCAAAGATATTAAGAAATATATTAAACGATGTACATAATGCCAAATCTTAAAGGCGACACCTTCTTTTCGTATGCAAATGGTCATCACAGATATCGCCGAAAAACCATTAAAAGTCGAACGAAAGTAATCCGCGAACTTCTGCCAAAATCTAGGCAAGCAAGGTCCCTTTTAAACGGTATAGGAAAAATGTTCCACTACCTTTTTGGTACAATGGATAACGATAATGAACAGGAAATTTACAGTAAATTAGATGAAATACAAACCAATGAGAAAAAACTAGTCGAATTGGATAAACAGCAAATCAGTGTAGTCAGTACCCCCTTCAAAAAATCAAAAAACCATTGAAAACCCTAATGGATAGACAGCAAAACATTGGCTATCAGGTAAACGAGATGTTACAACTCACCGAAAATTTCACTAGAATACAACTAAGACAGGAAATAGTAACAAGTATACTCTTACAAGTTTTCGAAATAGAGTCACGGCAAAGTACATTAATTGATATCATATTGGCATGTAGAAATAATCAAATACACCCCTTATTAGTTTCTCCAAATACCCTATCGACTATTTACAAGAAGTCAAACCCAATATGTAAAAACTGTTTGCCAATTTTATACCAAACGGCTGAAGTAAAATCCCATCTGTTACAAGAAAAGCTAGTAGTGAAAATAAACCTAACAATATTCGCATTACCCAATTTTTTAAAATTCTTTGTTTCCCAATACACCTTTCGGCAGGACACTCCCTAGTACCAGACATCAAATATTCCCACTTATCTGCTCAAACTGAAACTCAAGAGTTTATTCTACTCCATTCTGGTGATGTCCAAAATTTTGTTAAAATCACGCATGGTCTAAACACATTAACACAACCACCTACGTAGGAAAACTCGAAAGTCCCATAACGCGTGCAACGCCCACCAAAGAGTGCGTAGTTAAAATATTTTTCAACCCACTAAATGATAGTACTCAATGTCACTACCGAATTCAAGTCCCCTCACAAGATTCGTTCATTAAAATGACTAGAACTAACACTTGGCTATATTCGGTTACCAAACCAACCATAATAAGTATACTCTGTTTAAGGAGTTTATTAACACCTAAATTAATCGGTCAAGGTATCCTCACAATAACCATCCTTGCCAAGTGGAAATTCAAGATCATACAATTTATTATCAGGGAGACGCAATGCCTCCGTCAACGATCATACAACCACCGTATTTCCACATTGTTAATGACGAACTATCCCAACTTAACCTTACGAAACTTATTTCCAATATTTCACATTTCACCCCAATACAACTAATTACAAACACTGATACGAACGTTGTCATACATAAAAGCACTCAATCACTGGAAGAAATCAATAATAAGCTAGAGCAACTGAACTAGGATCAAAAATCTATTAATCATCACACCTTGTCCTTGGCCTCTTTCTCTATATCCAGTCTGCTAATAATAGGGCTAATCGCATATGTTGTGGTTAAAACTTTCCCCATACTTCTTAAAAACTGCAGGGTAAGATAACGCTTGTAGAAGATGTAGAAATGCAAACTATAGAAATCTCTCCCAATATTTCGGAACTTCGTTAAATCTCACCTTTACGCCTTGATCATTTGGATAGCAAACCTAAAAGCCAACTAACGAACTAATTTTTAAAAAAAATAAATATAAAAATTACAAAATTACTAGATTTTATAAACTAGAGGTCTGCAATGAATGTCTTAAAACATGTTTCAAGACATTCATTATTATATGGGTTCCCATCACTATTGTACTCTAAGCTTGAAATCTTAAACGAATAGTTCACCAGGTGTTTGTTTGTCAAATGGGTAGTTCACCCATTCTTAACAAAATGTTTAGTGCAGTGTACTCACAAAGAATGGGTTCAGTACACTGAGTACACCGAATATAGTACGAGTGCACTGAGTACACTGAGTACAATGAATGAATGAATGATTCATTCATTTTTAGCCTTTGGTAAATATTCAGCAGGATTCTACTGAAGAAAACTGGCTGTAATCAATAAATTAATAAAGGAAACAAAAATAAAGATTATCGTTGTAATCTTGGCTGGAGCCATTGCAAGTTTTGTTGCAACTGTATCAGAAGGAATGAAACAGTTGTTTTAAACAGTTATTTAGTTGTTATTTTTTGTTTACCAATAACAAACACATGCATTTGTGTGTCGCAAATTGCTACGAGCGTGTAAATCGAAATCACTATTAGTATTTTTCACCATTGACATTGTTTTTTCGTATAATTATGTTTTAGCTAAATAAAACATATAATACAAATAATTTATTTAAAAATTAAATATTTTTTAGCGATTTTGTCTAGTAGTATAAACCTAGACACCATGTTAGTTCTTATGTGAGTGTTAAAAGTTAACTCAGTTCATTCAGTGTACTCGGTGTACTCGGTGTACTCGTTGCACTCGGTGTACTCGGTGTACTCAGTGCATTTTTAGCAGTTTTTATTGCACACGTTTTGTTTGGATAGAGTATTCAAATGCAAAAGAGAATCAAACAGTGTACTCGTTTTGGTTTGTGGTGATCGAACACTGTAAAGTTTGTTTCATAGGACAATAAATATGCATTTCCATGCATCTATAATTAGAACAAAATATTACAACATAGCAATACCAAAACAAAGATCACCAAAATAAATTACACAAGTCACCTAAGAAAACAAACTGCAAGTGATCGGTAGATAACGACACAGACAGTTCAAAGGCGACAACGTAATTCCAATAGAAGAAGTAGGGCATTTGCATTGTGCCCTATTCTAACACATAATGTAAGATATTTCAGGTGCATCGATGCCGATGCAGCCTTTATGTATATAATTATATTCCTATATTTTTAGTTGTAAGAAATTGTATAAAAGGAGAAGATTTTTACAAAATAAACCAGATTACTTTTCAACTTAAAACCTGAAGGTCGTCTCATTTGTTAAGCACTGCCTGTTGCCCTAGCGATATGCGCAGTCTGAGTATTGTAGCAGTCACTGCTTAGACTCACCTCTTCCACTTCTTCTGTTGCGTTGTTCCTCTCCGGTCGTTAGCCATAGAACTAACGTTTATTCTTAGATAAAACTTCGTTTGGGCGATCACGACTTTTCATTACATGGCGACCCTGCCAAAATCAATAGTTAAATTTCACTTTGCCTTTTACCTTTTGTATATGAATATATGTTTTTATACAGTTGATAAAGGAATCATCAACGAAAAAATAATAATAACAATATTTATAATAATATAACTATAACTATTCACAACAAATAAGAGTTAATATTACAATAATAACTTTATAACAATTTTATAACAAATACCAACAATTCTAATAGTTATAATAAAAATAAACGTCATATCCGCTAAGAATATCCGTATATTCTTGGATAGCCAAGCTGCACTGAAATCCCTGGAATCGGTCTCCACTAATTAAATTCAAGCCCTTAACTGTCGATCATCTCTCATGGAGATGGCGGAGTAGTTCAACTGTTGGGTGCCGGGGCTCTGATACACTCCGGGAAACTGTATGGCTGATGAACTCGCCAAACAAGGAACTACACTACCTATCTTACCTGATCATGGTTCTCTAGTCATGCCAATCGCTACATGCAAGTGCATGTTAAAGCGAGATGCTAATGAAAAGTGTAATCGTTTGCGATCAAACGGTAGAACTTGCTTAGTGACAAAGCAGATCTGGTGCAAACTGGATCCAAAACGCTCTAAGTGTTTGATCTCTCAAAAAAGATCGTACATCAGTGCTATTTTATATGTCATCACTGAACACTGTCTCATAGGCAAGCATGCAGCAAGGCTTGATGGCGTCTTGTCGAATGACTTCTGATGAAGCTGCAGGGATGAGGAGGAGGGGAGACCATTCTTCTCTGTACATGTCCAGCCCTCTCCCAAAAACGTTAACTCCATATGGAAGCTTTTTCTTCAACGACACCAATGATCTAATCCATATTGCCATCAGCAGTCTCCTACGCCTCATACTCTAATTGGTTCAACGAGTAGGTTGAAAAATATTCCTTCACCCACGTGGTATCACAATGGACCATTACTGGTCTAAGTGTATTGGTTTTTCACTGACAGCCACTTTAACCTAACTTAACTTACTTGTCAAGTACGAAAGTATATTTGCCCCATAGAGAATTCGAGAGAATTTAATACAAATTTTATAAAAAAAAGTACCCGATTTTCTTCAAATTTTACGCGCATGTGTATAGGTTGCGGTTGGCCAAACACCACTCAACTAAATAAATTGATTCTTGAAACTAATACAAGCTTCGGATACGTATCGAATTTATCAACAATGACCTTTGGCCCACGGAAAAGGACACGTTTTGGAACTTGGAACATTCGCACGCTCGTCAAGACAACAACGCTTGCACAATTAACAAAAGAATTTCGTAAATATCATCTAGAGATTCTTGGTCTTAGTGAGGTGAGATGGCCTGGAGTACGGGAAAAACGAACATCTACCGGCGTGTTTCTAATTTTTTCGGGTAAGCCTGCAGGAGAACACCATGCCAATGGAGTGGAATTTCTACCCTCTAAAGCCGTGAGACAACAACATCTACACAGAACTCCTCCAAGCCGACGTCGAGTTAACTACGCGAACATTGCATGCGATATATCAAGATATCTGGGAATCTGAATCCATTCCATCGTCGTTAAAATAAGGCTTAATAGTCAAACTCCCCAAGAAAGGTTATTTGAGCAATTGCGAAAACTGAATGCAGAATGGACAATGCTATTTGAGCGCCTATGGGCCTCGGCGTGGATAATGTAAGGATGTGAGTTAATATCCTCGTTTTCGTTTCGTTTTGGGTAAATTACTTTTTACTAAGCAGTCAAGAGTTTCTTGTCTTGTGGTTGTCAGTTCACCGTTTAGTGTCTTGACTGAATCAAGTCGATTTTTGTGGTCGAGGGAGAGAAATGTGTGTAGTGGACATTTTTTTTGGCAATTTGTTAATGCTTTCACAGAATTCTCTCCAGCTGTTAAGTCTGATTGTTGGATAGTTTCATTTTCCAATTTTATGTTGGTTATGATGTTGGTGTATCCTGGTCTGTTTTCCATAACTACTAAAGGTCCATTACGTTGATTAAGCATTTTTAGTTTCATAGCTCTTGATCCAGCCTCGCTTTTGACATTTATGTGCAGTGGTGGAACACCCAAACGTTTTTCCAGAGCTGCCGTTGGACATGTCTTTACTACACCCGTTGTAATTAGACAAATTAGTATTTGAATTTGGTTCAGTTTTCAGCATGTCGTTGTTTGCTCTGTTTTAGGCCATCAAGAGCCGCATGTGTGATCCTGGGTCTAATAATACTTTGGTATAGCCATAACGTAGTTTGCGGGTCTATTCCCCACGTTTTGTTAAACATTCGCTGACTGGTAAAGTAAGCTTTCTTAGCTTTGTTAGTAATATATGATATGTAGGGGTTCCATGCCAGTTTTTTATCAAACTTCTAGTACTGAAAGCGTTATTTTTTGCCTTTTTGTGAAAAGTGAGCAAACTACATTTTTTGGATTGACGCTTAGGCCAACCTCTTTTCACCACTCCACCAGTACATTGGCTAAGCAGGCATTTACATATGTTAGCTTTATACAGCCGAGAATTTCCCCCGACCTACGGTAAGGGATTCTTTGGCTTAAAAGGTGAATAGCACAAACACCCTAGTTAGAAACATTAGCAGGACCTACCCTATCCCACTAACGAAGCCTGGAAACCAACTGAGCCTACCCCGGCTGTAGAAACGTTTTTACAATCCTCAGCGAAATATTTTGCCGATTCTCCTGTCAAACTGTTCGATTCCCATAAAAAACTGCTACTGCACGTAGAACTATTTGAAAAGTCCTTGTTTTTAAAGGATTTACCACTCTTTTTAAAAAAATCGGGTTAATTTTAAAAAAATTTATGTGGCAGGCCGTTGGCCCTGGAGCCCGATCACTACAAAAATTTTATAGAAAGTGTTGTCACCGGAGATACAGATGTGTGCAAAGATTAAATCAAATCGGGCTTTAAGAAGTGGATTTAAATTCCATCGTAAGATTTGACTAGCCAGCCACAATTTAAAAAACAAACTTATAGTCGGCAAAAGTGCGCTTTAAAATTATGTTAGCACGTAACAAAGTGTTTTGATAATTATACTTTTGATATATATAGAAAGCCCACTTTATCGCTATCACCGCGTGACAAAGTTAAAGCCACCCGAAACGTCTAAAACGTTTAAATATTTAACGTGGAGTTTAGCTTATATGTCATATCATTTCAGTGAACGAAAGTCGTAAAAATGTTTAAGAAAGATGAATATTTTTATATTTTTGAAGATTTTAACTTAATGCTAAAGTTTGTAAAAAGCGTGCCAATCCTTTTGAGGAGCTTGAAGATGAAGGATTTTACTGCCGATATAGATTCGACAAAACCACTGTTCAGTTCCTGATTGACAATATTGTTACAAAATTCAGGCTTTCGAGTTCGTAAAGGATTTTGCAAATAAAACACAACACAAGTTAATTAATTTACAAATAACAACTTTAATAAACAACAATAAAATTAACACAAGTTCACAATTTTTAATGTTGATTACTTTAATTGTACAGAAGAACACTTATAACACTTGTACTTTACAATAATTCTGCAAGCAAGAACTTTTACAACTGCACTGGTTAAATTCCAATTCACTAATAATCTTACTTCGGCTTAACGCCTCTATTTATACTCAATTGAAAACTAGACAGAAATATCGAGAATAGACCAGAAAATTGTACCCTTATTCCCTTATTTACAACTAACGATACTTATATTTAATGAGTCATCTTCTAAAAAAAGACAACATGTTCAATCATGTTCTTTTACAAAAACCAGGCAAACCGCACAAACCGGTTTGACTACTTGTTTGACCAGTACACAATGATTCAAACTTGCAGGCGGTTACATTTCAAATTTCAAATAATCTAATAGTCGCCTAAAAGTATGCAATTGAAACTGCTTATTTTTAGTATACAGTATTCAGCACTCCTTCTGTTGTTGTACCTTGTCAATCTGTCAACGTGAACAACTTTCATTTAACATCTGGGGTTTTGTTGAATCCGATATACGATATCATTAATCCTCTTAATGATCTTATAAGGTCCTTCCCAACTCTGCTGTAGTTTTGGAGATTTACCTTTTCTTCTCTTGGGATTGTAAAGCCAGACCAAATCTCCTTCCTGAAATCCACCACAGTTTGCTCGCAGGTCATATCGCGTTTTCATCCGGTTGCTGGCATCCACTATGTTGCTCCTTACTGAAGCATGAACAGCGGTCATCCTCACTTAGATCACTAACGTAGTTCTCCTTTGTTGTCGGCTCTACTGGTGGTGATCCAAATTTGATGTCGCATGGTAGACGAAGTTCTTTTCCAAATACAATCATTGCTGGAGAGTTTTTAGTAGTGTTGTGGACAGCACTACGATAACCCATCATAAACAACGGTATACAACGATCCCATTCGTCTTGGTTGGCATTAACTTCTTTTCGCAGATACTCTTCCAGCGTCCTGTTGAACCTTTCCACCATTCCGTCTGATTGTGGATGTAACGGAGTAGTCCTCGTTTTCTTGATGTTGAGTACTTGGCACAGCTCTTGAAAGACTAGCGATTCAAAATTCCGCCCTTGATCGGAATGTAATTCCAGTGGTACTCCAAATCTGCAGATCCAACTGTCCACTTATGCCCTAGCCACCGTGCTAGCTTCCTGGTTTGCGATGGGATATGCTTCTGCCCATTTACTGAAGTAATCAATGCACACGAGTATATAGCGATTTCCATCTCTTGTTTCTGGGAATGGACCAGCTATGTCCATTGCCACCCGCTCAAATGGTGCTCCAACATTGTAATGTTGCATTTTTCCTCTAGTTTTTGGTTGCGGTCCTTTGCTTGCTGCGCACCTGTCACACGTTCGACACCAGTCTTCCACATCTCTACGGCAATTGACCCAATAGAAGCGATTTCTAACTTTATCTAGCGTCTTATTAACGCCCAAATGCGCTCCTGATGTACCACTATGTAATTCTTGCAAGACTTCTTTGACTCGATTCGTTGGTAGCACAATCTGTGATTTTGTGCTTTGACCATCAGCCGATTCCCATTGCCTTACCAGTAGTCCATCTTCCAACCTCAATGACTGCCATTGAGCCCAGTAACTTTTTACTGCAGGACTTGCTGTTGCAATCTCGTGCCACTCTGGTCTTTCACCTTGCTCAATCCATTGAAATATTGGAGCAATCGAATCATCGCACACTTGTTCCTGCCTTAGCTGCTCTTTTGTCTAGCGATCTTCAACTTGTAGCCTTATTTGTGCAACTACTTCAGAGCACTTCTTGTTTTCTTGCCTTGTACAGTGTTTGCATTGGGGTGCACAAGGTCTTCTGGATAACCAGTCGGCATTATTGTGCAGCATTCCTTTTCGATGCTCCGTTCTGAATGTGTATGCCTGAAGTCGTTGAATCCATCCGGCCACCTGACCTGAACTGCATTAACCACTTGAGTGCTGCATGGTCAGTTCGAAGAAAAAATTCTTGCCCATATAGGTACTTGTGGAAGTGTTTGACGCTATCGACAACAGCTAGCAATTCCCTTCGCGTCATGCAATAGTTCTTCTCGCGCTTAGAAAGCGAACAGCTGTAGTACGCTATTACACGCTTCTTTCCTTCTTGATTCTGCGATAGAACCACTCCTATTCCCGCATTGCTAGCATCACTGTCCAGAATAAAGAGTTTTCCTGCCTGTGGATACGCCAGAATTGGAGAACTGCACAGCTTTCCCTTCAGCAACTCGAATGATTTTTGGTGCTCATTCGACCATTGGAACTTTTGGTTCTTCTCAGTAAGGCGATGAAGGCTTCGTGCAACATCTGCGAAGTTAGGCACAAACCGTCGATAGTAGGAGCATAGCCCCAGAAAACTTCGCAGCTCATGTAAATTCTTTGGTACCAGCCATTCGTTAACAGCTTTCAACTTCTTGAGATCCTTGCGTACTCCTTGACTGGATACAATGTGGACCAAATAATTCACTTCATTTTTTAAAAGGCTACATTTCGGCGGACTCAACTTCAATCCTGCAGCTTTAATGGTTTCCAGAACTTGCCGAAGATTATTCACGTGCTCATTAAATGTGCGACCAAAAACAATGATGTCATCCAAATATACTAGACATAGACAGGTCTTCCAGCTAAGGCCTCGCAAAACATGTTCCATCAACCGCTCGAACGTAGCAGGAGTGTTGCATAAACCAAACGGCATTACAGAAAATTGATACAAGCCGTTTCCCGCAGTAAATGCTGTCTTCTCCTTGTTGTTGTCATGAATTGCTACCTGCCAATATCCGCTTTTCAGATCCAATGTACTGAAAATTCTGGCTCCCGGTAACGTGTCCAACGTGTCGTCTATACGTGGTTATGGATAACTATCATTTTTGGTGACATCGTTCAGTTTACGATAGTCCACACAAAATCTCGTTGAACCATCTTTCTTTTGAACAAGTACCACAGGTGAGCTCCATGGGCTTTTAGACTTCTCTATTATTCCATCACGTTCCATCTTCTTGACCAGTGTTTCTGCCTCTTGTTGCTAAGCAAGTGGTAATCGTCTTGGCGCCTGTCGAATTGGAGTCGCATTTCCTGCATCGATTCGATGTCGCACTGTATTGGTTTTACCCATGTCGTTGTCGCTGACAGCAAAAACGTCGGCAAATCGCTCTATCGCCTGTTCTGCTGCTTGTCGCTGTCCTACTGGAAGATGTTTACATAGCGAACGAATTATCTGCTTCCTTTCCAGATCTAGTAGCGTATTCTTTACTTTTCCAGGCTGACAGTTTGCGATACAGTTTACTCCCTGAGTCTTGCCAAAGACTGTTCCTTTTCTTATTACCTTCGGTTGGCTAACGTTCATTATTCTCACTGGTATCTTAGGCTGGAGTTTCACTAGAGTTCTTCCGCATATCAATCCGTTCTTATTGAAATTGGTTGGCTCCACTATTCCTACTGTACTGTCCCCAAGATCACCGTTCACCTTGCCATAGATGATTTTCTCGCACATAGGCGGAATCTCCACTTTTTCTTCAGTAATGATTCTTAGCCTGCCAATCTGGTTGTTGTTTATTTGCTGGGGTACTTCCACATTACGACATTTCAACACGTGGTTCTTCAGATCAAGGGACATCTCATGCTCTGTCATGAAATCCAAGCCCAATATGCATTCATCCGTAATGCTGGCAACAATAAACCGATGAGAAAACCGTATTCCTCCAAACATGACACTACAGGAGCACTCTCCTTAAAATGCTGCAACTTCACCTGTCGCTGTCCTCAAATTATAACGAAATACTTCTTCCACTTGACCTTTGGACACCACTTTGGGATTTACAACTGATCTGGAAGCTCCTGTATCCAAGGTAAACGTACGTGGTTTTCCTTCTAGCATACCACTAACAACCAAGCTGTTGCTGTCCTTTCCAAGTTTGGCAATGTTCACTGTGACCTTGGGGCTCTTTCCCCTCTTCATCATGTTACGCCCCGTAAAGCTGGTGTAATTTAGTTTTCCTGGTCTGCAGCTACGAGGTAAGCTGACTGCTGCACCTCATTCATCTGTGATGCGCCTATCTGCCGTAGATTTTCAGGCCTCTTAACACGATTCACAGGCTGTACTGTAGCTTGTACAGGTCTTGGCGCCTTGCAGTCGCGCATGAAATGTCCAGGTTTCTGGCATCTAAAACATTTTGGACGAGAATTTGATGTGGAATTCATGTCGTTCTGGAAGCGTCCAGTCTTTGATCTTCGAATCTTCTCATCAATGAGGGCTTCTATTTGTATGATGTCCTCAGTTTCCAATTTGCGCAATCTAACTAAATCAGAAGACAAACTGGCTCTAGCTGCCTCGTACTTTCCTCTGGCTGTTGTCCTCAAATGAAGTTTTAATTGCTCATCTCGAATAGCATTGATGAACGCATCCACTGCCAGTCCGTCCAAGATACTAGTCGGAACCCCACAATAGGCTTGTCGTGCTAGCTTAGTTATTTCCCGCTCTAATTCTTGAAGGCGTTCTCCTCGCTGTTGTTTCTTCATCTGAAGCTGTATTTTTCTTAGCTCCTGTGTGTGAGATTGTCCATAAAGTCCAGCTCTTTCAAGATTCTTCCGGAACTCATCTCGGCATTTGGAATAATTTGTAATACATCAGCCGCTTTGCCCCTCAACGCCAGGATCAAAGAATTTAGTTGTTCTTCAGCACCCCATCCATTGTGTTGTACAGCAGCTGCAAACTGGACTTTGAAATTTTTAAAAGCTGTGTCGCCATCGAACGCAGGTGGTTTCAAAATTCCTTTCTGGTTACCAGAAGATTCTGGAATTACTCTGGTACTGCTTTGTTGAGTATTCTCTCTGACGAACTGAGTACGACTATCCAGCCGGGTCTCAATCTCCTTAATTTCGCCTTCCAGACCACTCACTTTTCCTGTCATGTTCGTTTCGACCGATTTCACTTCCTCTTGAATTTCACCCATTTCACCTCTTAGCTTTTCTTGAATAACATCCAGCTTTTGATTTTGCTGATCGAATTTGGAGTTCAGTTCTTGGGTTTGCCGAGTAAACTCCTGCTTCAGTTCCTGGCTTTGTTTTTGCGATTGTTCAATCTGCTGTTCAAACTTTACGGTCAATTTGGAATTTAACTGCTTATTTTGTGATCCAGTTTTTGGCTTTGCTGTTCCAACTTGTCGCTAATTTGAAAATTCAATTCTTGCTTCTGTTGGTACAACTTCTCGTTTAGCTTGGACTCAATTCTAGATTCCTTCTTTTTATTCTCCTGACTCTGTTGCTGCGATTGTTCACCTTGTTGCTGCCTTCGAAAATTCAAATCTTTTCTCTTCTCTTTACTTTGTTCACTTTGCTGCTTCATTTGCTGCATTAGAGCATTAAACATCGCTTCCATGTTTGGTGCTTCTTTATCTTCCGAAGTAGCCGTTTTTCGCTCCACTAACTCCGTCTCAATTGAAAACGGTTGACCAGCCTGCTTTCTGCTTTAACGACTTGTTGTAAACGGAGAAATAGCTCTTGCTTATATCCTGCAGTACTTAGACCTCGCCGTCCAAACTCTTCTTTAAGCTCCTGGGAACTATAGGATTTAATGTTCAATGCACTTTCCATTTTATTGTTTAATGTTATCAGTTTATAAAATCACCAATTAATTTATTAATTGTTCAACGATTTGTAAAATCTTTCTATCTCTCAATTTACAAAAATTTATTGTCTCTCAATTTGCAAAATTTTAATGTATCACGATTTGCTAAATCCCACTTCTGACACCAATTGTTACGAAATTCAGGCTTTCGAGTTCGTAAAGGATTTTGCAAATAAAACACAACACAAGTTAATTAATTTACAAATAACAACTTTAATAAACAACAATAAAATTAACACAAGTTCACAATTTATAATGTTGATTACTTTAATTGTACACAAGAACACTTATAACACTTGTGCTTTACAATAATTCTGCAAGCAAGAACTTTTACAACTGGTTAAATTCCAATTCACTAATAATCTTACTTCGGCTTAACGCCTCTATTTATACTCAATTGAAAACTAGACAGAAATATCGAGAATAGACCGGAAATTTGTACCCTTATTCCCTTATTTACAACTAACGATACTTATATTTAATGAGTCATCTTCTAAAAATAGACAACATGTTCAATCATGTTCTTTTACAAAAACCAGGCAAACCGCAAAAACCGGTTTGACTACTTGTTTGACCAGTACACAATGATTCAAACTTGCAGGTGGTTACATTTCAAATTTTAAATAATCGAATTGTCGCCTAAAAGTATGCAATTGAAACTGCTTATTTTTAGTATGCAGTATTTACATTGGGATTTATCTTAGGATTCTAATTCTATTATATACGCTACTGACTACTTTTCGTAACAATATTAATATAGAAGAACCTCTGAATAATCGTGGGCTCTATAATATAAAATAGAGAAATATGTTTTAGACTATTTGATTAACTTATATACGAGTATATTATTTCCTATTCTTACATCGTTGCTGATATTTGTAGTGTTGCATTTTTTCGCTAGAAATGTGCATCAAGATGATGTCGGTAAGTAAACAGTGGTATTACATAAGAAATTTAAATTAATTTTTTTATTATAACATTTTTAAGAGCTTTTCATGGAATGACACAGGCTACAGTCGGAAAAATCATTAAAAGTTGCTTTGCTGTTGCCGCATTTCATTAAGTTCCCATCATCAGTTGAAGAGTACACTGAGACTAATCAAAAATTTTAAGGAATTGCCAGATTTCGCAAGTTAATAGGAGTAATTGAATGCACGCATGTTCTCATTAAGCGGCTAGCCAAAATTGTAGGACCATCGGCAGGACATTTCATTAATAGAAAAGGTAGCTAAACAATTAACTACGGAAAACAAATTTTTATTTTTGCATGTTTCTGTTATAAAGGCTACTATTCTTTCAATGTCCAAATTGTATCCGATGCAAATTGCATCGATATTGTTGCGAGGTCTCGTGGCTCCATTCACGACTCAAATATATGGAACAATTGTATTCTGAAAAGCAAACTAGAAGCAAATAGAAATATTCATCAAGGAATTTTGCTTGGTGATGCAGGATATCCATGCTCCAATGTATTAATAACGCCGATCAGGAATCCATCTAATCAACAAGAACATCATTATAACAACAGTCGTACTTCAACAAGAAGTCGGATCGAATGTCTCAATGACCAACTGAAGTCTAAATTTCGATCAGTTTTAGACAGACTGCGAGTGGACTTAGATACGGCCATTGCCGTGCTGCACAACACAGCCAAGGAGAGGAATATTCAATTTGTTGAAGAACAAACAGCTCCATCGAGTCTTCCGGCGCAATTAGATAACATCAACAAACCTATAGAAGCAACTGGAATAGCATTCCAAAGCAGTTTCATAAACCAGTACTTTTAATAAAAAAAAATTTTTATATAAGTAGGAACACATATCATTTTGAAAAGTAATACATATCATTTTAAAAAGGAACACATAAATTAATTAAAAAGGCAGTTGCACGAACTTTGCTGTTTAGATTTCAGAACCTTCAGTCTCATATTGTGGACCTCCTTTCGCTGTGCAATGTCCAGCGTATGAATTTCTCTTGCACGTTCAGTATCTTCCTTGGCTTTTAAAAGCACCTCATCTGCGTAACGCACTTGCAACAAGTGAGGTTCAGCTGCACCCTTCTTTATGTTAATCATGCGGAAATTGTTGCCCTTGTATTCGATTATTTGCAATTTGAAAAGTAAAACAAGCGAATGACTGCAGTGAAAGTGCGTTTGTTTTCGAAACCTAGACTTATTTAAGACTTATTGACTTATTAGCCTTAAGTCTAGCCTAGGCTATTTTCGAAACGAAGACTTATTTGTGGAACCTGACTTATTCAAAAGTCGCGAGGTGACTTTTTTTCTATCCCTTTCTTGCTAAATATAAATACATATATATATAAAAATTTTCGTTTCGGGTACGTCATTCTAAAACTCGTGAACCGCTGGAAAGATTGACACCAAACTTAGATAATATGTTAGTTTAGTCTGCAGGAAGTTTTCTCTTAAGTTTAATCCCAATAGGTGGCGCTTTAGTCGTGATAGTCAATTTTTCGTTTTTATGGTACTACTTGGCTCATATTCGCAAAATAAATTTCTTAAATAAAAAAAACAACCCATAAAAATTAAAATTGATATGGGAGCCCCTCGATCCTGGGTCATTTTTTATTTTTTTATTGTAGGAGAAAATCACCGAAAGAGACATTTGACATCAGATGTCAAATTTGAAAATGCTCAGATCAATTTATTCTGAGCACTTAGAGCACGCTCATACTCTGAGCAAATTAGAAACACGAGCATTTTTCTTGAGAACTCTTTGACTGCTCCGAACTAATTTATGAAAACGCCAAATGATAGAATATTGTGAAAACTTGTTGTTCTATCTGTAAGTTGATATCGACAACAAAAAACGACATCAATAAGAATACAATTCAGTAAATAAGTAAGTAAGTTGAATTAAGCATAAAACATTTATGTCTCGTTTCATTTGCTGGGTTCATTTGTGCGTGAGCTAAGATTTCTCTCTCTCTCCACAACCAAAACCAAGCAGCGAAGCCGACTGCGCAGCACACGCCGCACACAGTCATTAAAGTCCGACGGTATTCTGATGCCACAATATGATATTTAAAAAATGTATAAAGGCCTTGCGGCCGAACCCGGGGCCCGATCACTACCAAATTATTTATTGGGTATACACATGTTTGTAACATTTGAAAAAAAAAAAACGGGTAATTTTTTTTTAAATTTGTATGGGAGCCCCACGAACCCGGGGCCCGATCACTTCCAAATTTTAAAAGAAAGTGTTGTCACCAGAAATACACATGTGTACAAAATTTCAGAAAAATCGGGCTTTAGGAAGTGCGTTAAAAACTGATAATTAAAAAAAAAATTTGTATGGGAACCCCGCGGCCCGAGGGTCCTAAAATTTTAATAGAAAGTGTTGTCATGGGAGATACACATGTCTGCAAAATTTCAATAAAATCGGGCTT
Source organism: Nephrocerus scutellatus (assembly GCA_947095585.1). NCBI lineage: Eukaryota > Metazoa > Arthropoda > Insecta > Diptera > Pipunculidae > Nephrocerus > Nephrocerus scutellatus. The sequence continues at coordinate 35,513,875 of OX352761.1, forward strand.
AAGGAAGTGGGTGTAAAATTGATTACAAGATTTGGTGTGCCAGCCAGCCAGCCACGTGCAAGTGAAGTTAATATAGAGAATTTAATAAGTTTGCTGATAAAATTTGAACCCGCTAAGTGGCGGTGAAGTCGAGATATTTACAAAAAACTACATTTATTGATATCATATCATATCAGAATGGATGTACATTGGCTATGATTATTGAAATGTTTATGTTTATAATTATGTTGAATTCTGTTTTGACAATTTTGTATTTATTGGTCGATTTCGTTGTTGACATTTGAGTAGAATTGTTGCATGTAGTTAAACCGTGCGCATACACAAGTGATGGAGTGATGGGAAGGCGATTTCGGAGATGGCGTGATGAGATGTTGATGGGGACCGATGGGGGCGATGAGTATGTTATGAAGCCACGAGCAACGCCGGGCACTTCAACTAGTATTTTATATTTTTGTAAGTGAAACTACTTTATCGGCGGTGATGAGAAAATTTAACACGATATCAAAAATAATTTTGTGTCGCGATTTTGTATTTTAAATTCTTGTAACTAAGTCATTTCTCAAGCAATTTCTATGAAACTTGGTATATAGGACTAAGATGCGACTATAACCCTTGTTCCTATGGAAATTCTGGGATCTGGCCAATGGAATCTGGAATTTTGTGGCCCAAGCAATTTCTCAAGCGTTTCGCATGACATTCGGTATGTAGGACTTAGATGCGACTGTAGCCCTTGTTCATATGGAAGTTCTGGGATCTGGTCAATAGAGTCTGGAATTTTATGGACCAAGCAATTTCTCAACCGATTCGTATGCAATTCGGTATATAGGACTAAGATGCGACTATCACCCTTGTTCCAATGAAAATTCTGGGGTTTGGCCAAAAGGGTCTGGAGTTTTTTGGACCAAACAATTTCCCAAGCAATTCGTATAAAAGTCGGTATGTAGGACTAAGATGCGACTTTAACCCTTGTGGGCTCTATAATATAAAATATAGAAATATGTATTAGACTATTTGATTAACTTATATACGAGTATATTATTTCCTATTCTTACATCGTTGCTGATATTTGTAGTGTTGCATTTTTTCGCTAGAAATGTTTATCAAGATGATGTCGGTAAGTAAACAATATATGGTATTACATAAGAAATTTAAATTCATTTTTTATTATAACATTTTTAGGAGCTTTTCATGGAATGACACAGGCTACAGTCGGAAAAATCATTAAAAGTCGCTTTGCTGTTGCCGCATTTCATTAAGTTCCCATCATCAGTTGAAGAGTACACTGAGACTAATCAACAATTTAAAGAAATTGCCAGATTTCGCAAGGTAATAGGAGTAATTGAATGCACGCATGTACTCATTAAGCGGCTAGCCAAAATTGTAGGACCATCGGCAGGACATTTCATTAATAGAAAAGGTAGCTAAACAATTAACTACGGAAAACAAATTTTTATTTTTGCATGTTTCTGTTATAAAGGCTACTATTCTATCAATGTCCAAATTGTATCCGATGCAAATTGCATCGATATTGTTGCGAGGTCTCGTGGCTCCATTCACGACTCAAATATATGGAACAATTGTATTCTGAAAAGCAAACTAGAAGCAAATAGAAATATTCATCAAGGAATTTTGCTTGGTGATGCAGGATATCCATGCTCCAATGTATTAATAACGCCGGTCAGGAATCCATCTAATCAACAAGAACACCATTATAACAACAGTCATACTTCAACAAGAAGTCGGATCGAATGTCTCAATGACCAACTGAAGTCTAAATTTCGATCAGTTTTAGACAGACTGCGAGTGGACTTAGATACGGCCATTGCCGTGCTGCACAACACAGCCAAGGAGAGGAATATTCAATTTGTTGAAGAACAAACAGCTCCATCGAGTCTTCCGGCGCAATTAGATAACATCAACAAACCTGTAGAAGCAACTGGAATAGCATTCCAAAGCAGTTTCATAAACCAGTACTTTTAATAAAAAAAAATTTTTATATAATTAGGAACACATATCATTTTGAAAAGTAATACATATCATTTTAAAAAGAAACACATAAATTAATTAAAAAGGCAGTTGCACGAACTTTGCTGTTTAGATTTCAGAGCCTTGAGTCTCATATTGTGGACCTCCTTTCGCTGTGCAATGTCCAGCGTATGAATTTCTCTTGTACGTTTAGTATCTTCCTCGGCTTTTAAAAGCACCTCATCTGCGTAACGCACTTGCAACAAGTGAGGTTCAGCTGCACCCTTCTTTATGTTAATCATGCGGAAATCGTTGCCCTTGTATTCGATTATTTGCAATTTGAAAAGTAAAACAAGCGAATGACTGCAGTGAAAGTGCGCTTGTTTTCGAAACCTAGACTTATTTAAGACTTATTGACTTATTAGCCTTAAGTCTAGCCTAGGCTATTTTCGAAACGAAGACTTATTTGTGGTACCTGACTTATTCAAAAGTCGCGAGGTGACTTTTTTTCTATCCCTTTCTTGCTAAATATAAATATATATATAAAAATTTTCGTTTCGGGTACGTCATTCTAAAACTCGTGAACCGCTGGAAAGATTGACACCAAACTTAGATAATATGTTAGTTTAGTCTGCAGGAAGTTTTCTCTTAAGTTTAATCCCAATAGGTGGCGCTTTAGTGGTGATAGTCAATTTTTCGTATTTATGGTACTTGGCTCATATTCGCAAAATAAATTTCTTAAATAAAAAAAACAACCCATAAAAATTAAAATTGATATGGGAGCCCCTCGATCCTGGGTCATTTTTTATTTTTTTATTGTAGAAGAAAATCACCGAAAGATACATTTGACATCAGATGTCAAATTTGAAAATGCTCAGATCAATTTATTCTGAGCACTTTGAGCACGCTCATACTCTGAGCAAATTAGAAACACGAGCATTTTTCTTGAGAACTCTTTGACTGCTCCGAACTAATTTATGAAAACAACAAATGATAGAATATTGTGAAAACTTGTTGTTCTATCTGTAAGTTGATATCGACAACAAAAAACGACATCAATAAAAATACAATTCAGTAAATAGGTAAGTAAGTTGAATTAAGCATAAAACATTTATGTCTCGTTTCATTTGCTGGGTTCATTTGTGCGTGAGCTAAGATTTCTCTCTCTCTCCACAACCAAAACCAAGCAGCGAAGCCGACTGCGCAGCACACGCCGCACACAGTCATTAAAGTCCGACGGTATTCTGATGCCACAATATGATATTTAAAAAATGTATAAAGGCCCGATCACTACCAAATTATTTATTGGGTATACACATGTTTGTAAAATTTGAAAAAAAAAAAAACGGGTAATTTTTTTTTAAATTTGTATGGGAGCCCCACGAACCCGGGGCCCGATCACTTCCAAATAAAAGAAAGTGTTGTCACCAGAAATACACATGTGTACAAAATTTCAGAAAAATCGGGCTTTAGGAAGTGCGTTAAAAACTGATAATTAAAAAAAAAATTTGTATGGGAACCCCGCGGCCCGAGGGTCCTAAAATTTTAATAGAAAGTGTTGTCATGGGAGATACACATGTCTGCAAAATTTCAATAAAATCGGGCTTAAGGAAGTGGGTGTAAAATTGATTAAAAGATTTGGTGTGCCAGCCAGCCAGCCACGTGCAAGTGAAGTTAATATAGAGAATTTAATAAGTTTGCTGATAAAATTTGAACCCGCTAAGTGGCGGTGAAGTCGAGATATTTACAAAAAACTACATTTATTGATATTTGTTCATATCAGAATGGATGTACATTGGCTATGATTATTGAAATGTTTATGTTTATAATTATGTTGAATTCTGTTTTGACAATTTTGTATTTATTGGTCGATTTCGTTGTTGACATTTGAGTAGAATTGTTGCATGTAGTTAAACCGTGCGCATACACAAGTGATGGAGTGATGGGAAGGCGATTTCGGAGATGGCGTGATGAGATGTTGATGGGGACCGATGGGGGCGATGAGTATGTTATGAAGCCACGAGCAACGCCGGGCACTTCAACTAGTATTTTATATTTTTGTAAGTGAAACTACTTTATCGGCGGTGATGAGAAAATTTAACACGATATCAAAAATAATTTTGTGTCGCGATTTTGTATTTTAAATTCTTGTAACTAAGTCATTTCTCAAGCAATTTCTATGAAACTTGGTATGTAGGACTAAGATGCGACTATAACCCTTGTTCCTATGGAAATTCTGGGATCTGGCCAATGGAATCTGGAATTTTGTGGCCCAAGCAATTTCTCAAATGTTTCGCATGACATTCGGTATGTAGGACTTAGATGCGACTGTAGCCCTTGTTCATATGGAAGTTCTGGGATCTGGTCAATAGAGTCTGGAATTTTATGGACCAAGCAATTTCTCAACCGATTCGTATGCAATTCGGTACGTAGGACTAAGATGCGACTATCACCCTTGTTCCAATGAAAATTCTGGGGTTTGGCCAAAAGGGTCTGGAGTTTTTTGGACCAAACAATTTCCCAAGCAATTCGTATAAAAGTCGGTATGTAGGACTAAGATGCGACTTTAACCCTTGTGGGCTCTATAATATAAAATATAGAAATATGTATTAGACTATTTGATTAACTTATATACGAGTATATTATTTCCTATTCTTACATCGTTGCTGATATTTGTAGTGTTGCATTTTTTCGCTAGAAATGTTTATCAAGATGATGTCGGTAAGTAAACAATATATGGTATTACATAAGAAATTTAAATTCATTTTTTATTATAACATTTTTAGGAGCTTTTCATGGAATGACACAGGCTACAGTCGGAAAAATCATTAAAAGTCGCTTTGCTGTTGCCGCATTTCATTAAGTTCCCATCATCAGTTGAAGAGTACACTGAGACTAATCAACAATTTAAAGAAATTGCCAGATTTCGCAAGGTAATAGGAGTAATTGAATGCACGCATGTACTCATTAAGCGGCTAGCCAAAATTGTAGGACCATCGGCAGGACATTTCATTAATAGAAAAGGTAGCTAAACAATTAACTACGGAAAACAAATTTTTATTTTTGCATGTTTCTGTTATAAAGGCTACTATTCTATCAATGTCCAAATTGTATCCGATGCAAATTGCATCGATATTGTTGCGAGGTCTCGTGGCTCCATTCACGACTCAAATATATGGAACAATTGTATTCTGAAAAGCAAACTAGAAGCAAATAGAAATATTCATCAAGGAATTTTGCTTGGTGATGCAGGATATCCATGCTCCAATGTATTAATAACGCCGATCAGGAATCCATCTAATCAACAAGAACACCATTATAACAAAAGTCATACTTCAACAAGAAGTCGGATCGAATGTCTCAATGACCAACTGAAGTCTAAATTTCGATCAGTTTTAGACAGACTGCGATTGGACTTAGATACGGCCATTGCCGTGCTGCACAACACAGCCAAGAAGAGGAATATTCAATTTGTTGAAGAACAAACAGCTCCATAGAGTCTTCCGGCGCAATTACATAACATCAACAAACCTGCAGAAGCAACTGGAATAGCATTCCGAAGCAGTTTCATAAACCAGTACTTTTAATAAAAAAAAAATTTTATATAATTAGGAACACAGATCATTTTGAAAAGTAACACATATCATTTTAAAAAGGAACACATAAATTAATTAAAAAGGCAGTTGCACGAACTTTGCTGTTTAGATTTCAGAGCCTTGAGTCTCATATTGTGGACCTCCTTTCGCTGTGCAATGTCCAGCGTATGAATTTCTCTTGCACGTTCAGTATCTTCCTTGGCTTTTAAAAGCACCTCATCTGCGTAACGCACTTGCAACAAGTGAGGTTCAGCTGCACCCTTCTTTATGTTAATCATGCGGAAATCGTTGCCCTTGTATTCGATTATTTGCAATTTGAAAAGTAAAACAAGCGAATGACTGCAGTGAAAGTGCGTTTGTTTTCGAAACCTAGACTTATTTAAGACTTATTGACTTATTAGCCTTAAGTCTAGCCTAGGCTATTTTCGAAACGAAGACTTATTTGTGGAACCTGACTTATTCAAAAGTCGCGAGGTGACTTTTTTTCTATCCCTTTCTTGCTAAATATAAATACATATATATATAAAAATTTTCGTTTCGGGTACGTCATTCTAAAACTCGTGAACCGCTGGAAAGATTGACACCAAACTTAGATAATATGTTAGTTTAGTCTGCAGGAAGTTTTCTCTTAAGTTTAATCCCAATAGGTGGCGCTTTAGTCGTGATAGTCAATTTTTCGTATTTATGGTACTAATTGGCTCATATTCGCAAAATAAATTTCTTAAATAAAAAAAACAACCCATAAAAATTAAAATTGATATGGGAGCCCCTCGATCCTGGGTCATTTTTTATTTTTTTATTGTAGGAGAAAATCACCGAAAGAGACATTTGACATCAGATGTCAAATTTGAAAATGCTCAGATCAATTTATTCTGAGCACTTAGAGCACGCTCATACTCTGAGCAAATTAGAAACACGAGCATTTTTCTTGAGAACTCTTTGACTGCTCCGAACTAATTTATGAAAACGCCAAATGATAGAATATTGTGAAAACTTGTTGTTCTATCTGTAAGTTGATATCGACAACAAAAAACGACATCAATAAAAATACAATTCAGTAAATAAGTAAGTAAGTTGAATTAAGCATAAAACATTTATGTCTCGTTTCATTTGCTGGGTTCATTTGTGCGTGAGCTAAGATTTCTCTCTCTCTCCACAACCAAAACCAAGCAGCGAAGCCGACTGCGCAGCACACGCCGCACACAGTCATTAAAGTCCGACGGTATTCTGATGCCACAATATGATATTTAAAAAATGTATAAAGGCCTTGCGGCCGAACCCGGGGCCCGATCACTACCAAATTATTTATTGGGTATACACATGTTTGTAAAATTTGAAAAAAATCGGGTAATTTTTTTTTAAATTTGGAACAATTGTATTCTGAAAAGCAAACTAGAAGCAAATAGAAATATTCATCAAGGAATTTTGCTTGGTGATGCAGGATATCCATGCTCCAATGTATTAATAACGCCGGTCAGGAATCCATCTAATAAACAAGAACACCATTATAACAACAGTCATACTTCAACAAGAAGTCGGATCGAATGTCTCAATGACCAACTGAAGTCTAAATTTCGATCAGTTTTAGACAGACTGCGATTGGACTTAGATACGGCCATTGCCGTGCTGCACAACACAGCCAAGAAGAGGAATATTCAATTTGTTGAAGAACAAACAGCTCCATAGAGTCTTCCGGCGCAATTACATAACATCAACAAACCTGCAGAAGCAACTGGAATAGCATTCCGAAGCAGTTTCATAAACCAGTACTTTTAATAAAAAAAAAATTTTATATAATTAGGAACACAGATCATTTTGAAAAGTAACACATATCATTTTAAAAAGGAACACGTAAATTAACTAAAAAGGCAGTTGCACGAACTTTGCTGTTTAGATTTCAGAGCCTTCAGTCTCATGTTGTGGACCTCCTTTCGCTGTGCAATGTCTAGCGTATGAATTTCTCTTGCACGTTCAGTATCTTCCTTGGCTTTTAAAAGCACCTCATCTGCGTAACGCACTTGCAACAAGTGTGGTTCAGCTGCACCCTTCTTTATGTTAATCATGCGGAAATCGTTGCCCTTGTATTCGATTATTTGCAATTTTAAAAGTAAAACAAGCGAATGACTGCAGTGAAAGTGCGTTTGTTTTTCTGAACTGCCATTTTTAGGTGTGTTTGATTAAAAATTCTTATAGGTACTTTGTAAAGTAGAAACCAGTTAGCGGCAGGTTAAAAAGTGACCATTTTTTACCAAAGTTAAAGAATGCTTTTAAGTTTAAAGCTACGTATTACTAGTTTGGAGTTAAACTCTTTTAAAGTGGAGTTGACTATAATTTTTCTCGAGTACTTATCGGTTATTAAATTAGCACACGGTCATTAATAATGCCATTATTATTTATGATGAATCATAAAATCCAGTTTTACATCAGTTCTTAGCCTCATTTTTCATTACTTAAACAATCATTATTAATGTCATTATCTAGGTAGATATAAATATAATGACCGTGTAATTGCCCTAAAGTCAAAGAAAACCATTTCTCACCATGTGCTATGCCAGGAAGGAAATAAAAGCGAGAGCGAGTATTAACTCGCGTAGTGTAAAATCGCCCTTTTCTCGCTCTTCACCAAAAAAGGCGACTCGCTTTGTGCAAAATACGCTCTTGCTTTTATTTTCGACCTTGCATAGTAATTGGTGAGAAATGTCTTTCTTGGTTTGGCTTTAAGGCAAATTACACGGTCATTAATTTTTTGGTTTGGCTTTAAGGCAAATTACACGGTCATTAATTATATAATCGTTTTATGATAATGGCATTAATAATTATTGTATAAGACGAAAATTATTAATAACGGGTGTTTTTTTGGGAGGTTTGTTTTTCCGATAGATGTCGTTTTATTTTATGACAGTTGTTTTGACAGCTCAAAGTGGCATTTCTACTCAGTATTGTTTGGCAAATCATTATGAAAAAAGAAAAAAAAAAAAAAAAAGAAAAAATGACATTTGTGAAAAATAGTCGTGGTAGCCATATGCCAGAAATTGTGTTTAAATGTTAAATGCCAAAAAATTATCTACCAAATAAAAAAAAATTTTGGTCATTTCATAATTTTATATGTGTTTTATTCAAAAAAAAAATCGGCAACCTCTTAAAAAAACATGTTATATCTAACGGGTTATATTTTTATAGAAAGTGTTGTCATCGGAGAACGGAGAAACAGATATGTGCAAATATTGATATGGTAACATTCTAAATATACTACTTCTCTCGTCTGGCTAACTACAATTTCAATTTAACAGTCGTCCTGCTCATTTTTCTCGCACGCCACAAATGTAAATCAAGCGTAATTGTAATTGGTCTTATATAAGAGAAAAGTCTTCTTTGCGCAGAGCATAGCATCCGTTTCGTTCGTTGCGGTGGCGTATGCAACTCACAGATCGTTTAAATACACGCATTATTATGGAAGTGTCCTTTTAGCAACGCAAAAAGTTGACCAACTTTCAAAATTCTGTTTATGGCTTTTTTCTAAAAAATTTACTTTTATTTTAAATTCATACTTCAGATAAAATTTTTAATAGCTGCATTTAACTTGGAATCCGAATCTGAATTCGAATGTCAAAACCAGCCAAAACCAGCCAAACAGCAGGTTTTCAAATTCCAAAGAAGGAATTCGACAGTGCAATTGTTGTTGTAATCCCCAATTCGAATTCAAATAAAATACAACTAATAAGCCGTATTTTATTTGCCGAGGAACAACAACAATTGCACTGTCGAATTCCTTCTTTGGAATTGTGAAAACCTGCTGTTTGGCTGGTTTTGGCTGATTTTGACTTTTTAATTCCGAATTCGTTCGGCAATAAAATGCAGGTATAATAGGCGTACTTTAGTTGTATTTAATTGGAATCCGAATACGAAATCGAATGTCAAAACCAGCCAAAACAAGCCAAACAGCAGGTTTTCCAATTCCAAAGAAGGAATTCGACAGTGCAATTGTAGGCGTATTTTATGTGGAGATATTTACTATTCTTTTTTGTCATAGTACCAGACGTCAACAAGATTTTAAAGAATTGCAGGAGTGTTAAAATACATACATAGAAGAGGCATACAAAATTTTAGAACATTAAAAGTGCAGCAAGTTTTGGAGCAGTATAAGGAATTGGTACACTTTTTCTGACTACAGCTTTCGAACAAAATAATGATGTAGCAACAGGTATTACAAGTCGAGTAAATCTAAAAAGCAAATACATTTTTTGGCATACTTTTTAAGTGCAATTAAAAAAAAGTTTAGAATTTCTATCGAAATCCCCACGCTTTCACGTTCTTTTAAGATCTATGAAATTGCATTTTAAAAATGTTCTAAGCAATTTTATCCATTTAAATTTAATCAATTTAGAAGCCTAAATCAAGTAGATTTTTTGATAATTCGATTCATAAAGTATTGAGTAAAGTAAACCTTGATGCTAAAGCTGAAATGATGATACTGAATTATGAGTTGAATTAATGAAGTTCTGGAAATAAAACCCCATTGTCAAGAATTCTACATTATTCTATGTAAGCAAATTCTTAAAAGAATTAACTTGGAGGACCCTGTATCAAGTGCTGTTTAGACTTTAAATCCTTCTTCTTTGGGTAAAAGTCTATTAAAATTAATTCTACATTTTCCAAATCTAGTCAAAGACGAAAACATCGAAGAACTAGAAACCGAATGGAGGTTTCTAATTTTAGACGACTTTCTACCCTAAGAAGAAAGTCTTAAAATCTTTTGGCATTCTGTCTTCTGCCTCAAAAATGCTTTGGGGCAAATTATGTAACCTCATTTGAAAGACTTTATAGGAGCCTTGTTGTGCCTTCCTCATAGTAGTATAACTACTGAGAGGGTATTTTCCAAAACAGTTAAACAGTTAAACAAACAGTTGTATGTGTTTAGTTGTTGTTTAACATTTGGCTATTGTTTTTAGGTACTAATAAGAAACTCAAGTTTTATAATGATACTTCTCTTTTCAGCAAAATAGTTCGATTTTCTCTTGAAAATAGTTCACTAAACATTGGAAACGGCATCACTGGTCATCTCGTCCAGCGGAACAGAACTGTGTTCGTTTACTCTACTACAGCTGTATTTTATTTGGAATCCAAATCCAAATTCGAATTTCAAAACTATGCAAAACCAGCCAAACAGCAGGTTTTCAAATTCCAAAGAAGGAATTCGACAGTGCAATTGTTGTTGTAATTCCCAATTCGAATTCAAATAAAATATAGCTTTTATTTGCCGAGGAATGAGGAGTTCGAATGTCAAAACCAGCAAAGAAGCAGGTTTTCTTATTCCAAAGAAGGAATAAGATTGTTGGAATTCAATTGTGTGCAATAGTTTTTGTAATTCCTTATTCCTCTGCAAATAAAATACAGCTAATGAGTAGTATCACTTTTCTTCAAGATAAACTCAAAATTTCGATCTTTAATGAAGTTGCACAATAAGGCCAAATAATCGACAATCGAGTAAAATCTCATTCCAGCAAGTTTAATTGCATCGATCAGCGCTTCCATGTCATCGTATTGCTTTCCACCTTTGTACACTTTTCGTGTGAGCCAGCTACAGACATTTCTATAATTTTAAGGTTTGGCGCTCTGACATAAAAACACCTTTGTAAATTGATGACAAACAACCACAGCTCTGAACTAGCATTCTGTATATTCTGCAGGAGAGGTACTCACTTTTGCAACCAAAATCGTCGCAACATTGGGTACCACTCCTGCAGAACCACAAGTTTGCAGTGTTAGTAGCTGTTGTGTGTTAAGCCGTTTTCGAAACCTAGACTTATTTAAGACCTATTGACTTATTAGCCTTAAGTCTAGCCTAGGCTATTTTCGAAACGAAGACTTATTTGTGGAACCTGACTTATTCAAAAAAGTCGCGAGGTGACTTATTTCCTATCCCTTTCTTGCACGAAAATCTAAATAACATCATATTTTTTATGTTAATAAATGCAAGACGATTATTTGTTTTTTAAAAGCAGCTGTCAAAATAAGTCAGCGATACGTTTCGAACGATTTTACTGACTTATTTAATATGACAAGTTTCGGTTTCGAAAGCGGCCTTAGTATGATTTTTTGACGCATGCGCATAGCTTGATTTTGTTCTGCTGTCAAGAACTGTTAAACATTTTTGGAACGGAGAATATTACAGAATACTTGGAAGTTTATTGAAGTACACGATAAAAATATTATAAAAAAAAGTTCCAATAGAAAAATAATAAACGCTTTTATATTATATCGTAATATATAAAAATTTTCGTTTCGTACGTTTCGTTTCGTACGTCATTCTAAAGCTCGTGAACCGCTGGAAAGATTGACACTTAGATAATATGTTAGTTTAGTCTGCAGGAAGTTTTCTCTTAATTTTAATCCCAATAGGTGGCGCTTTAGTCGTGATAGTCAATTTTTCGTATTTATGATACTATTTGGCTCATATTCGCAAAATAAATTTCTTAAATAAAAAAAAAACAACCCATATAAATTAAAATTTTTAATCTAAAATCTCTAATCGCAGAAATTGATCAAGGATCAAGGGGCTCCCATATCCTGGGTCATTTTTTATTTTTTATTGTAGGAGAAAATCATCGAAAGAGACATTTGAGATCAGATGTCAAATTTGAAAATGCTCAGATCATTTTATTCTGAGCACTTAGAGCACGCTCATACTCTGAGCAAATAAGAAACACGAGCATTTTTCTTGAGAATTTTTTGACTGCTCCGAACTAATTTATGAAAACGCCAACGATAGAATATTGTGAAAACTTGTTGTTCTATCTGTAAGTTGATATCGACAAGTAAGATAAGTAAGTTGAATTAAGCATAAAACATTTATGTCTCGTTCCATTTGCTGGGTTCATTTGTGCGTGAGCTAAGATTTCTCTCTCTCTTCACAACCAAAACCAAGCAGCGAAGCCGACTGCGCAGCACACACCGCACACAGTCATTAAAGTACGACGGTATTCTGATGCCACAATATGATATTTAAAAAATGTATAAAGGCCTTGCGGCCGAACCCGGGGCCCAATCACTACCAAATTTTAAAAGAAAGTATTGTCACCGGAAATACACACATCTGGCCAATGGAGTCTGGAATTTTGTGGCCCAAGCCATTTCTCAAGCGTTTCGCATGACATTCGGTATGTAGGACTTAGATGCGACTGTAGCCCTTGTTCATATGGAAGTTCTGGGATCTAGTCAATAGAGTCTGGAATTTTATGGACCAAGCAATTTCTCAACCGATTCGTATGCGATTCGGTATGTAGGACTAAGATGCGACTATAACCCTTGTTCCAATGAAAATTCTGGGATTTGGCCAATAGGGTCTGGAGTTTTTTGGACCAAACAATTTCCCAAGCGATTCGTATAAAATCGGTATGTAGGACTATGATGCGACTTTAACCCTTGTATCTATGGAAATTCTGGGATCTGGCCAATTGGATCTGGAATTTTGTGGACCAAGCAATTTCTCAAGCGATTTCTATGAAATTCGGTATGTAGGACTAAAGTGCGACTATAAGAATTGTTTCCACGCTTGACACGCGACTCGCGATACGCGTCAAACGCGGGATATCAATATTGGCCCCTGACATTGAGCCGCTTACAAATTTTATTATTTTATTATTTTATTATTTTATTATTTTATTATTTTATTATTTTATTATTTTATTATTTTATTATTTTATTATTTTATTATTTTATTATTTTATTATTTTATTATTTTATTATTTTATTATTTTATTATTTTATTATTTTATTATTTTATTATTTTATTATTTTATTATTTTATTATTTTATTATTTTATTATTTTATTATTTTATTATTTTATTATTTTATTATTTTATTATTTTATTATTTTATTATTTTATTATTTTATTATTTTATTATTTTATTATTTTATTATTTTATTATTTTATTATTTTATTATTTTATTATTTTATTATTTTATTATTTTATTATTTTATTATTTTATTATTTTATTATTTTATTATTTTATTATTTTATTATTTTATTATTTTATTAATTTATTATTTTATTATTTTATTATTTTCTATCTTCTATCTTCTTTCTTCTATTCTTCTATCTTCATTTATCCTCTATCTTCTGTCTTCTATCTTCCATCTTCCATCTTCTATCTTCCATCTTCTATCATCTATCCTCTATCTTCTATCTTCCATCTTCCATCTTCCATCTTCCACCTTCCATCTTCTATCCTCTATCTTCTATCTTCCATCTTCCATCTTCCATCTTCCATCTTCCATCTTCCATCTTCCATCTTCCATCTTCCATCTTCCATCTTCCATCTTCCATCTTCCATCTTCCATCTTCCATCTTCCATCTTCCATCTTCCATCTTCCATCTTCCATCTTCCATCTTCCATCTTCCATCTTCCATCTTCCATCTTCCATCTTCCATCTTCCATCTTCCATCTTCCATCTTCCATCTTCCATCTTCCATCTTCCATCTTCTATCTTCCATCTTCCATCATCCTTCCTCTATCTTCTGTCTTCCATCTTCTATCCTCTATCTTCTGTCTTCTATCCTCTATCCGCTATCTTTTATCTTCCATCTTCTATCTTCCATCTTCCATCTTCCATCTTCCATCTTCCATCTTCTATCTTCTATCTTCTATCTTCTATCTTCTATCTTCTATCTTCTATCTTCTATCTTCTATCTTCTATCTTCTATCTTCTATCTTCTATCTTCTATCTTCAATCTTCAATCTTCTATCTTCTATCTTCTATCTTCTATCTTCTATTTTCTATCTTCTATCTTCTATCTTCTATCTTCTATCTTCTATCTTCTACCTTCTATCTTCCATCTTCCATCTTCTACCTTCTATCTTCTATCTTCTATCCTCTATCTTCTATCTTCTATCTTCCATCTTCCATCTTCCATCCTCTATCATCTATCTTCTATCCTCTATCTTCTATCTTCTATCCTCTATCCTCTTTCTTCTATCTTCCATCTTCCATCTTATATCTTCTATTTTTCTTTTCTAATCTTTTTTCTTTTATTTTCTAATCACATTGTTTTAAATGTTTCTAAAAATAGGGTTTCGTATAACGAACATTTTGGGTACGCATCTATGTATTTTTAATACAAACTTATACTAATATGAATCTCGTTTTACGAATATTTTGAATCTCTGGAACGTATCTATTTATTTTCAATAGAATGCCATACTAATATTGGGCTCGCTATACGAATTTCGACATACGTACAACTTTCACAGAACGTATTCTGTTCGTAAATCGGGGGATTACTGTATATCTTTTTGGCAAGGCGAAGCCAACGTGCCCGGTATGTGAACTTTATAGTCAGGTGTAAGCGCGGACTTATTGTTGCATATTATAATCGGTTTGTGTAAATGCTAATTTTTTTCAAACAACGTACTATCTTGTAAGACGATTAGTTTGTTCGACAGACGGTATTTTGCTATATAACGATTGAATAAAAAACATTTTGTAATATAAATTTTTTAATCATGAGCATGACTATAAATAGCGAACGAAATAGAAATATTACAAGCAAATGAGAAGAAGTGAATAAAACTACATTTCATTGTCTTATCAGAAGAAACAGCTAAGATAGTATACCTTCAAAATTAGACAATAGGCAGTCATCCCTTTCGAATTTACTAATTGACAAAAAAAAACTTCACAATCAAGAATATTTTTTTCGCTGAAAGAAAAAGTTTCGTGAAAAATTTCCGCAAATAAAATTAGTTATTTATAATAGTTTGAAATGTCTACGCCCGCACGAAGACGTCTAATGAGAGATTTTAAAAGGTACGATTAAAATTTATAAATATATACTGGCCATGAAATATAATCGAATCTTGCACAAAGTTTTCCCGATACTTCGCATTCTCTGTACTCTGTTATAACAATTTTGATGGTGACGATAGACGAAATACGGCCACATTGATTATGATATTGTTTATTGTAACACATCAAATACCAAACAAAATAACGCCAGTTTTACGATGTTGTTTGTTCTTTGATTTGCTAAAAATAATAAATTGGTCAATATTTAGCATTTGACTAGGCTGCAGACAGATAGACAAGAAAGACGGATTATACAGGCCATCAGAAATTTGGGATTTTAGCTTTCCTCGAGTGGCTATTGCAGTTTTTTCAATCAATGAAGGTCCAATTATACAAATGGATACACACGTAATACAATTATGGTAGTGTGTATGCGTTTACCTAAATTTTTGAATGTTGGTTATTATTCCATATGTTTAGTTTAAGTATACATCCTTTTCAGACAACAGTACTAATAGAAGCTGTTTGCAAAGCAGTAAACAAAAATATTTTTAATGTAACAAATTAATAAATTTTGTTGTGACCGGATCAGTTCTTTTTCAGTTCATAATCATTCGGGATCATGCTATATTTTGGTAGTGTGTTATGATTATTCGCATTTCCGATTCTGGTTTTCAAATAGGGAATAGAGTTAACAATAACGTTATTATATAAGCTTTTTGAGTTGAAAAATGTCCACTAATCTAAAACTTTACTGAAGGCATTTTAAACATTAATGTAGGTAGAAAGTGCAACTGCATGGCTTTTTGAGAACGGTTGGTAATAATTTAAACTTATGAACAAAGTTTTTTTGTTTTTGCCTTAAAAATATTTCCAATTTTAAACCAACAACATAATTATATAGAAAATTTTGTTAAGTTAAAATATGTTATGTGCAAACATTTGAAATTGATTAAAAGATACAAGTAAAATTTGTAAGGGTTATTAAATTAATAAAAATATTTAGTGCGGCAGTCCGTTGTGGTCCAAGGCCAAGGTCCAAGTTTCTAACGACCATTGGTGTTGTGCTTGTTATATTTTTGTGCGCAAACAGAAGGGATCTACCATTTAAAACCGTACCCCAAAGCCGAATTGAAAAGCTTTCCGAGACAGTTATAACTCTGATGTTTGCCAGACATTGGTGAGAGGTGGGACCTTGAGAAAGATCTAGGATTCTATGGATTCGATGGTTAAAAATTTAAGTATTTTGTACCTTTTTAAATCGAAGATATTAAAATCCATGGTGGTTTTTTAAGACAATGATCAAATTAGTACTTATCTATATTATATATACATATATGCGGATAGGTTGCGTGATTAGCAAAAATTACTTCAAACTCTGTTCGATAGAAAACAAAAACAGTGATCAAGTAACAGAACAAGTAAGGCCGATTTAGAAAAAAACAACCCATAAAAATTAAAATTTTTCATGTAAATTCTCTAATAGGAGATGGGTATGTGTTAAAATTTAAAAAAAAACGGGGTAATTTTTAAAAAATTTACCTGGCCACCACACGGGTCTCAGGGCCCGATCACTCCAACAAACTTACAAAAAGTTTTGTCCATCAGTGTTTAAAATTTGAAGAAAATCGAGCTAATTTTTAAAAAATTAGCGACAGATGACCGACATCCGTGCCACGGGCAAGTGAAGTTAATATAGAGAATTTAATAAAATAACAAGGTCTACAAGCGCTTTTTGCGGTAGGATTTATTGTACACTACAGCAGTCAAGTATGGCTGTGTAGTTTTAACTAAACTCATCCTGATGAATATAAATCTTTTAGAAACAATATTGTCTAATTTAATTGCAAATTAACATACAATAAAAAAAATAATTTTATTTCCTAATTTAGACTTCAAGAGGATCCTCCAACTGGAGTTTCTGGAGCCCCAACAGATAATAATATTATGATCTGGAATGCTGTGATTTTCGGCCCTCATGATACCCCTTTCGAAGATGGCACATTTAAATTAACAATAGAATTTACAGAGGAATATCCCAACAAACCGCCAACTGTGCGATTTGTATCGAAAGTATTTCATCCAAATGTTTACGCCGATGGCGGAATTTGTTTGGATATTTTACAAAACAGATGGAGTCCCACATATGATGTCTCTGCAATTTTGACATCTATACAGGTAAAATACTTTCGTCTCTTTTTATATGCAAAAGCTTTACACTGATTGTATTGTAAAATATTTCATTTTATTTCCAGTCTTTATTGAGTGATCCTAATCCAAATTCGCCAGCTAACTCCACAGCTGCTCAACTATATAAGGAGAACCGTCGTGAATACGAAAAACGAGTGAAAGCTTGTGTGGAACAAAGTTTTATCGATTAGCCATCCGCCACATTTTATTAACTCCTTGCTATCGTTGTTGATTTTTGGAAATGCCGATAAACAAAAACAACAACACATGCGGTTTATAGATAAAAAATTTTAATAAAATTTAAATTAAAATAAAAAGAAGGATTAAAATAGTAACAATAAAATGCAGTAAATAATACAATGGAAAATGTATATGTACCTTTGTGATTCCTGTGTATGTGTACCGTTAGAGAGAACAATATGAAAGGAACAATTTTTTTTTTGATAATTTACATTAAGCATTAAACAATACATATACCATTACTACCATTCAGAAAACGGTTTTCCCATCTAAAGAACGAAGACATACTTGGCAGATTGAAGAAGAAAAGAAACGACGACAAATTACACTTATTCAAATTAAAACACATTCTCATATAGTAGAAAGAAAACACAAAATAATTAGATGCAATATATGCCAACCAACCTTTTACTGAAAAAGAGATGATGTTGCTATATTATTACAATTTGTCTACATTGTGTAGCATCACAGCGAACATGATAAAATTAAAATAATAATATTACAAGAACAGCACATAAGTTTTCTATACAATAGGAAGTTGTCCTATGAGTTTTTATTTGTCCCTCTTTTTCTATTTTTAATCAAAAGTTTTTCACACCATATCTGTTGAGATTTGTATTAAATACGTATTTATTACCTATTCAAACTTGAAATTTGATGGAATAAAAATGTTTAAATTATTTAAAAAAAGCATTCACAAGATGAAACTTCTCACAGGGGTTTCAAGTTTTCGTTTGTTTTCCAAACAACCTCAAAAAGTAAATATTTTATCAAAAATTAATGTAGAGCGTTTGTCTATTCAAAACATCTTAGATTTATAACAATAATATTTCTTTTTTCAAATTTAAATTACAAAAATTCCTTGAATTTTGTCAAACAAATAAATTAAGTAAAATATTGATCATAAATGTAATTAAATATTATTGTAATAAGAAATATAACATATTATTCTACATGTTTTTAACTTATTGACACCAATGCATGACGTCAAGGCGTTTCACATGAACTTGAAAGCCAAAATCAAAAAACTCTTAAATTTAACTGGTTATATCTTCATTGAGGATGACCATAAAAGCTGCTATTTATAATTAATTATTATCACCACTTCTGTCGAGTACAACCAGTCGTAACCAGATAGAACGCCGCCACAATCCGAACCTGATAGCGGTACTAACGTACCGAGAACTCAAAGTCGACTTGAAATACTATCACCACGAAAGACTACATCCGTGAACCAGGTTGAAGTCCGCTTGGCTGCCCTTCGCAATGAGGAGACCACAAAAAACTGGTCGATCGATAGGATTGTCAGTACTGCTGACTCCATGATAATTTAATTTGATAAACCTAATTGAACCTAAGAACCCCAGCGTAGTTGATTAAATCTGGGGCCCCCACTTCACCAAGCAATGCATGAACTATTAGCGAAAGTATCTGAGGAAGAAACGACGCCAGAATACTGTTAGAGGCATTCTGTGTCCCTAAATGTAAGGTACTAACGTACCGAGAAGTCAAAGTCGACTTGAAATACTATCAGCACGAAAGACTACATCCGTGAACCAGGTTGAAGTCCGCTCGGCTGCCCTTCGCAATGAGGAGACCACAAAAAACTGTGGTCGATCGATAGGATTGATGGAAGAAACGACGCCAGAATACTGTTAGAGGCATTCTGTGTCCCTAAACGTAAGAGAAGAGATATCACAACGTGCAGCAATTATCGTGGGATAACGTAAGTACCGCGTATACGATTTTCTCGTGATGACCATGACCAATGTTATAAACAAAGTATAGATATTTGGAACACTATCAAGCTCATTACACATCTATAGCTACATCCGACAAGGGATGGACTGGTCTGTTTCCTCTTTAATCTGGCGGTGGAGAAAGAGATATACATCCAGATCAATTCCAATGTTTATGCAGATGAAATTTACATCGTCGAAAGAAACTTAAGAGCTTTAAAAGTAGAATTCAGCCAGATCGATCTCTCGGCATGAAATCTAGGGCCATATCATGATATCGGACGCGAAACAATCTACAGGATATCGCGAATTTGGAATCACCAAACACGATACCTTTCCGCCATCTATTTCGATATCGAGAAAATATATCGGGTCTATTGTAGCTGCCGATAACAGCAAGGAAACAGAAATAGGCACTCGGTAACTTAAAGCCAACAAAGCTGATAGTTTATACGACAATGGTATGACAGTGCTTACAAATGAATCCGAGACTTGCATGTTTAGCAAAAAGCCGGAAAATTGTTGGCCCGTATGTAAGGAGAAACTGTTTCGGATACTCTAAATTCTATAATGGTCAGATCTACGAGTGTTACTGCGATTTATGGGGCACAACAGAAAGGTCGGCCAAACGGTTCAGACATACTTCTTCGAATTTTAATATGGAATTCAGGTGCGTGAAATGCCAGAATTCACATGAACCGAGCAAGTGCTTAGTTCAAAAAGATACAGGCAAGGAGCAGCTGTTCTGTGTGCTATGCGGCAAAGCTGGGCATCCAGCATCCTGGCGTGGCTGTGAGGTTTACAGAAATCTTGCTGAACGCTTACAATAAAAAAAAGGGCAGCACAACAGAAGGCTACCTAAAAAACAGCTAACATTGAAAATTACGTTCAGAAAGGTTTTTCGTTCGCCGAAGTGGCCATCCATTATCTCCGTTGCTAGACGTAGCGACATTCTAAATTTTGTGACAGATCATAGTCTTGACATCCTTCTCTTATCAGAGGCAAAGCTTAACGCTAAACATAAGCTAGAGTTTAAAGACTACTTTATACGAAATGACAGCAAAAACCCGATTCGAGGTGGTGGAACAGCTGTGCTGATTAGAAAACCACTAATGTCGAGTTTTTTTTTGTTTTGGCAATCTGCGGTCGAGCGTAGATTTTTTCTCGAAAAAACGAACACGAAAGCCGGGAATCTTTTGTTTACATTGTTTAGTTGCATGTGTTGTTGTTGCAGTTAATGAAAAGAGTGGTAAATCTCCCAAAATATCAAGACCTGTTTGAGGGGAAATCAAATCTATCGTAGATTGGTTTTTTGGAATAAACGAACAACTTGACATGCAAAAAAGCATTCTACGGCAGATTTTTTAAAAAAAAAACTCGAAATAAGTTTCGA
Organism: Nephrocerus scutellatus; assembly: GCA_947095585.1. NCBI lineage: Eukaryota > Metazoa > Arthropoda > Insecta > Diptera > Pipunculidae > Nephrocerus > Nephrocerus scutellatus. The sequence continues at coordinate 35,534,787 of OX352761.1, forward strand.
AAAAGTATATAAAGGTGATATTGCTTGTTTTAATTGCCTAGAGACGACTATTATTTCGCTGCCACTTAGAAATAATAGTCGAAATTCGAAACACTAGGATTAGATGGTTTAAATAATTATTTCATTCTAGCGGGAGAACATCAGAGTTGGTTAGATTCAACAGCGAACGGGAGAGGCGGCTTTCTTAGGCTTTTTGTTTTGATAACCAAATCAGATATAAATTGCAACTGTACAGCCCGGTTACGCGAGTTATCCTTCCGGGAATTCAAATCTTGATTTGTGTATTGCAGATGCGCGACTGTAAATAGAAACGGTTCACGACAATAAGATCCTGCTGTTGCTGTATGACAGCGACCACAATGCGATATTAATAGTAGCTTCGTTTGCTGAAGAATCCTTATTTGCCCTCGCAAATCAACCAGGAATTCCTAAATTAAATTTTAGGAAAACCAACTGGAACAAGTTCGAAAAACGGGCCAAAAGAGAATGCAGAGATAGTTTAGATCTCTGATCTGATCTGAAGTTCCTAACAACAGGAATATGACGAACGAAGAATGCGATCTTTGCATAAAAAGACTGAATTCGGGAATTTTGACCAGTATTGATTCGACAGTCCCGAAAATCAAAAGCAAAAATTCTACGGAGTGTTATCTAAACCGTGAAATACGAACTCTTCAAAGACACGGATCACGCAGATTAACAGAATACGACGGCAGTTTCTTGATGTATCGAGCAATAACGAATTAATAAGGCTGAAATCCCTCTTGATAAATGTTAAAAGCCTTTTGGAACAGCAATTCCGAAACAGCGTCAACAATTATTGGAGGCATCGGGCTGAAAATATAATAAAGGCAGATTCGGGGACGATGTTTCCTAAAATGAATCGATATTTTAAGCCTCATAAGCTGTCCCGGAGTTAAAGATTCCTACAGCATCAGAGTATCTCATCTCCTAAGCTGGGATTGATAGCCGAACGACACCAATCATTAACAACAACTTTGTTGTTGGAGACGCTGTTGAGAAGCTCAGTCTTAATGGATTGTACTTTGAAACGGTCCACCAAATAGGGACTCGCTGATGAGTTAGTGAGCGAATAATTAGGAAGATTCCGTAATCAGAATAATTATTCGGAAACTGTGGAAACTTTCTCTGACGACCTTAAATCTGACGAACTGACTGAAGAACAGACAAATGATCACTTTACGACGCTGACTGAACTGACCGTAATTTTCAAAAAACAACAATAAACCATCGGCAGGTTTAGATAACATCCCAAATATAGTGTTGAAACATCTACCAATCGAAGTTATACGGCAATACTGCGTAATTTTAAATAACTTGCTTAATAATAACTTCTTCCCAAACTGTTGGAAAGTATTGAAGGTTTTTCCAATAATAAAGAAAAACTGATCCGACAAATTACAGGCCTATCAGTCTCATGCCTAACATTGGGAAAGTACTTGAAGTGGTTATTAGTAAGTCAATTTTGACCGCGTGCGAAACAAGTGAGATAATTTCGCTGAACCAATTTGTGTTCAAGCGAAACCACTCGACAGTGCACGCTGTGACCAAATTGATTTTAGATGTCAACTGGCATCTGAATGATAAGAGGAATACGGCTGCCTGCCTAGTAGATATCGAAAAAGCCTTTGACACGGTTTGAACCGATGCGCTTATTTATAAAATTATTAGATATGAGTTCCCACATCATTTAGTTAAAATGATTATATCAATGATAGCTGTATTTTATTTGGAATATGAATCCGAATTCGAATGTCACAACCAGCCAAAACCAGCAAAACAGCAGGTTTTCTTATTCCAAAGAGGATATAGATAGTGCAATTGTTGTTATAATTCCTTATTCCTCGGCAAATAAAATACAGCTCATATACGGGAAGATATTTGTGGTAACAGATAAAGAAAATACGACAAGTAAAATATTCAATATCGCTAACGGTATGCCACAGGGTACAGTAACGGCAGCAATCCTGTTCAACATATATATTTCTGAAGTACGAAACATGGAAACTTAAGATAAGCTATTCAAAATGCGAAGTTATACTGTTTCGCCCACCTCTCAGGCGAGGAAATCACGATCTGCGAAATAATTGGAAAAAACTTCGGATAATAGGTGCACATGGTGTTCAGGTCCCATCGAAGAATATCGTGCGCTATTTGGGTGTTCATCTGGACAAATTTCTTTACTACAATGAACATGTAAATATCGCTTTGGAAAGCAATGGCGGCATTTATGTCGCTAAAAAAGCTTTTCATTTCACGATACCTGAGGAGTGACGTGATGAGTGAAGATTGTTTGCTACCAGGCATTCATTCGACCAATTATTACGTACGTGTGTCCAATATGGTGGAACATCAGTCCATCATATATGGAAAAACTTCGTGTCTTTGAGAGGAAATGCCTTCGAGCATGTATGCATATGTACAGAAGCGAACATTCTGAGTACAGGCATTATGTGTCAAACAAAAAACTCCTGAATGCTTCCGGAGTGTTAAGAATTGACAATGTCATTCTTAACCTTACTAGGAATCATTTCGCTCGGTCAGCCTCTATTGAAAATTACTTAATCTCGGGAGCATTTTATCCTAATCCTGGGTACTTTAGGAATACATTGGAGAGTGGATTCATACCACCTGAGACATTTCTGTATCTGGACGCACTGGGCCTCTTGTCAGATTCATGCAACGTTCCTATAATATACCATGTTGCTAGAAGGACCACTGACAAAAGAATTCCGCATGCCTTGTTGTCCAATGAGGCTGAAAATGATACCTGGAGATACTGTCGAAGCGTGCCTGAAAAAGACCTAGCAGACAACAGGCACTTAGATGAAAGAAAATACGGTGGCTTGACTGGAGTGTGGCCGAAATTTAACCCTAACCGCTACCTGTAGTTTAGGATTTAGTTTTTAAGTCTATTTAAGTATTTTAATTAGTTTTAAGTAGTTTAAGTTTTTTTTTCTTTTTTATCTTATAAAATATGGCGGAAGAATTTTTACCAAATTTTTGTTCTTTGTAATTTCAATATAATAAATAATTTAAAAAGAAATAAATTAAAAAAAATTTTAAATCTACCAATTAAAATAATAAATATTGGAAGTAGTGTTAGCCCTCGTAGGTAAATTTACTAGTTTTAATTAAAATAGTCAGTAAGTTTTTTATTTATTAAAAACAATAGTACATAAGATTTCTAAAAATTAAATATATGGATTTAAAAAAAAAAAAAAAGGTCGGCCAAGGGTACGCTGGAAGGATGGTGTAGACCAGGACGATTAAACTTCAGGGATGTCAAATTGGATGACGTCGTCACGAATCGGGACCGATGGAGATTTTTTTCTGGGTGCCATGACAGGACCCCCTCCAGTTGTAGAGCCGATTATGATGATGTTTATTATCCCGTAGATTTTGGTTCGATTTAATGAATCCGCTATCCACAATGATGTTACTTTGAATTATTTTATCTATTACTTCTAACTTATTGATCGCCTTTGCGAAAACATAACGAACAGAAATCTGGTGCCGATTAGTATATGGCAAAGTAAAATATTAAGGCGCTAGGAAAATTTTTGGCATTAGTATCCTTGTTCCGGAGAAGTTTAGTTCTGATAATGATCTCCGCGAATACCTTGTTTTCAGAAAATCGTTTTACAAGCATAAAATACGATACGATGAAATTGGGGTTTGTGCAAGCCACTTTCACCGCATGGACATATTGTACCCCCTTATTCTTTGATCATAGGTGTTAGCTTTTAATAAACTGAACTATTCCTCTGGTTGTGCAGATATTCCTTTATGATAAATTTCCCATGGTTTCACTCTTTTTAAATTCTCTATATTAACTTCGCGTGCCCGTGGCTGGCTGGCGGACTGGCACACCAAATCTTATAATCAATTTTTAACCCACTTCCTAAAGTCCGATTTTTTTTCCCCCATGACAACACTATTAATTTGGGGCCCCTCGGGCCTCGGATTGGGGAGACTCCCATACAAATATTTTACAAAATGTAGATTAGATTAAGATATTTTATTTATTTAAGTAATATACAATTTGGCTTAAAACTAAACTTATAACTATTATTAATAAGTGTCGGCTCAACAATAGGGGCCCGACGTATTTACATTGTCCTTTTTTCGAATTGCTTATTATTAAACAATATTATTTACTACTTAATCTACTACATGTTTATATTTAAGGTAATTAAATTTTAAACGATAAATTTTTAAAAATAAAATAAAAATGAAAAGAAATATTAAAGGGGGTATAAATAGGGCGATCTTCAGCCTCTGTAGTGTTGATTGCTGGCCTTCTCGTAGAAGGAGGCGTCTTGATTATTTAGGATGTCGTTGTATCTAGCATCTGTGAATCCTCTGATGTTTATATAACAGTGGCTTGGCTCGATTTCCTCGATTCCCAGTCCTTGAATCTCTGGACTTGGATGTGTTTCCAACCCAGCAACGAATTTCTTTGCCATTTTGAACAAGTGGTCGGTTATTGGCAGCAGACCTGCCGCGTCGTAAAGCCTATTGCTCGAGACAAATTTGTTACTATTTGGCACCCTCCAGAGTCCTGTACATACTCTCAGTACCTTTCTTTCGAATAGGGAGATCTTCTTCATAGTTGTTGGTGAGACGGTGAACCATATGGGATAGCCATAGGTTATCACTGGCCTGATGAGCTGCTTGTAAATATATGAGCAGCCTGGTGTTATTTGACAGTCCGTTTCGCCTTCGTATAAGCGGGTGCACCAAATGAAGGGCGTAATTAGCCTTTTTCAACGTTTTATCGATGTGGGCATTAAACTTGAGCCTCTCGGTGAAGTTTATTCCCAGGTACTTCGTGTCTGATTGGGTTTTTATAACTGTGTTGTCTGATGGGTGATTTTTAATCCTCTGCACCGGCTCACAAAATTTTTTCTCCCTGTTCTTGTCCCTGGCACTCGGAAGCAGATGAGTTCCGTTTTGTTTGCATTTATCTTCAACCCCCACTTGAGGTAGTAGTCCCAAAGATTTCGGAGATTGGAAAGAGAAAATTTTTAATTATTTTTACAATATAATTGGGGAAGCCAAATCTTATAAGTTTGAACAGTAGCCCGTTGATCCATACACTATCGAAGGCTTTATCGATGTCTAGCAAACGGCTACTGTACTGATTTTAACGTTCAGTCCTCGAGTAACGTTACTGTGAAGTTTCAGCAGAGGGTGCATCGTAGAGTGCTTCTCACGGAAACCGAATTGAAAGGAAGGAATAAGGCTTCTTTCCGAACAAAATGTATTGATCTTTTTACGGATCAAAGACTCGAATACCTTACTAATACAACACAGTAAAGCTATTGGACGGTAACCAGTTACGCTTGAGCGGTCAGTTTTCTTGGGTACTGGTACTACTTTGGCCACCTTCCAGTTGTCTGGAAAGTAACCATTGTTAAGGCAATTGTTGAAAATGATGGTTAACATCAAGATTGCCATACCCGGTAACTTTTTAAGAAAAAAGTTAGAAATCCCGTCAATGCCCGATGATTTTTTTTTGAGTTTCCACTCATTATTTAATCACTGGCTATAGCTGTTTTGGTAAAAATTTCAACGTCTACGGGCGCTTTAGCGGGGTTTTCTTCACTTAACCGCACTACAGGATTACTTGCAGAAGTGGCGTCTTCCACAAGACTGTCCACCTCTTCAAAAAAAATCTGGAAGATGCGTTGGTGGTCGGTCCGTAAAACTCCTTTCAAAATGGCAGGCAAAGGCTTCGGCTTTTTCAACAGGACTGGATGCTACTTGATCTCCAGACGTGATACTCTCTGGAATGGAAATACGCTTTCCGACCAGAGCGTTCAGCTTCTTAAAAGCATCAGGACCTGGTTTGATGTTCTGGAGTCGTTTGGTCAGGTCATCTTCCTGGTACTTCCGCAGTGCTTGACGAAGCATGTTCACTGTACAACGCAGTTGCGAAAGTACAGACTGGTATTCGTCGTTGACTGTATTAAGATTCCTGTTAAAAATCTTCTGAAGGCGCTTCCTCAGCCGTTGCTTGTGAGCATATATTGCCTGTATATGCCCAGGCAGGTGTTGGAAGCGATCCCTGCTGGTGCGTATTGTTTTCTGCCGATCGATGGCTGTGTTTACCGCATTCTCGAAATTTCTTATAGCATCATCGATTTCGTAATTCTCCAGATTTCTGCAGTCCGCTGGCATTGTTAAATCAGCTTCAACTTCAGATCTAAACCGGTTCCAGTTTACTTTCCTGAAGTTGATGTGTAGTTCAGATGTTGGTGTGTAACTTTCAAAATTCGCTGATTCAACCTCACTCGAAGCTCTATTACCATATGATCCGAGTCGCCATCGTGCGCCAAACATGAATAATTTGTTAATTCTGGAAGGATATTAATAAAGTTTGTAGTTGCCAGAAATAAATCCAGAGTTGACGGTAACCGAGGGTACGTCTTCCGGGGCTGAGAAACTACAGCCATGGTATGCTGATGAGGATTTGAATCCAGCCAATCTGCAATAGCCTTTCCTTGACTGTTGCACACTTCATCTTGCCATTGGGTGTGTCTAGCGTTAAAGTCCCCTCCAACCACACAGTATGTGTGCCTAGAGGAGATGCCGCAGACAGTTAGCAGATCCCGTTGGATGTCTTCCCTCGGTGCGTTACAGTGATTGTATACAGATATCACCAGCAAGGTCTCAACCTCGTTGACTTTGATGCTGACAGCTGTTGCTCCCATGCTACGCAGCCCACTGATTTCTACCTTCTCGCCTGCCATAGTGTCCTTGATAAGGACCGCCGTCCCAGAGGGTCCACTGCTTTTGCCGACCCTGTGGATATTGTATCCGTCTGGACTGAACGGGTTTCTCCCTGTGAGGTTTGTTTCCAGTAAAAGAAGAATGTCAGGTTTATTAGTTTTAATAAATAATTTAAGTGTGATACGCCTTGCTAAAGAATAAATGGAGTTCACATTATATGAGAATATACTTATCCTGCTTATTGTGAACATAATTCACAAATAAGTCGACCCAAAACGGTTGTTTTGGACCTGTCATCAAGGCTGCTATAATTAGCAGGCACGACTTTTCTTGCCTTCTGCAAAATTGTGAAAAGGTCTGCTCCGAATAACCTTTCAGTGTCGTCAAATATGTTAGTTTTTTCAGTAGATGGAGCCGTTTTTAAAGCTTGCTTCTTCACTGGTTTGCTGTTTTCTTGGATGGTGGGTGGTTGCTTGTTGATTTTTGCTGGCTTGCTGGCAGTTCCCATAGCAGCTATAGTAGCAAAGCTTACTCCCTTTACAATAGCTTTTGAAGCAGACATCTGGGCGAACTTATGCTGCTCCTTCTTCTTTTTGGCGGTTTTTACTTTTTCCGCCATCTTCTCCTTATATTTAGGACATCCTCGATAATTTGCAGGATGTCCATTTTTTTGGCAATTTGTGCAGAAGACGTTGTCGTCTTTATTGTTGTCTGCGTTTTTCGGGCATTGGCCATGTAAGAGTTCGTCTTTGCACTTGACACATCTATATTTCATGCCGCAATTGCTTGCGACATGTCCAAACTTTTGGCAGTTTCTGCACTGCGTAATGCCTGCTGGTTTAAGTTTTTCCAGGGGTCTCCAAATTGTTTACAAAAAGTGTTGTCTATCGTAGATAAACATGTGTATTAAATTTGAAGAAAATCGGGTTAATTTTTTTAAAAAAAGTTATGGGGCCCCACAAACCCGGCCCGGGGTCTCCAATTTTTTACAAAAAGTGTTGTCTATCGGAGAAACACATGTGTATTAAATTTGACGAAAATCGGGTTACTGTTTTTTAAAAAAAGTTATGGGGCCCCACGAACCCGGGCCCGGGGTCTCCAATTTTTTACAAAAAGTGTTGTCTATCGGAGATACACATGTGTATTAAATTTGAAGAAAATCGGGATATTTTTTTTTTAAAAAAGTTATGGGGCCCCACGAACCCGGCCCGTGGTCTCCAAAATTTTTACAAAAAGTGTTGTATATCAGAGATACACATGTGTATAAAATTTGAAGAAAATCGAGTAAAATTTTGTAAATTATTTGTAGGGGAGCCCACCGACCCCGTGGCCCGAGGGTCCTCAAATTTGAATAGAAAGTGTTGTCATCAGAGATATGCATGTGTGCAAAATTTCAATAAAATAGGACTTTGGGAAGTGGGTCAAAAATTGATCGCAAGATTCCATGACACACAAATCCACAAACCCACAAACACACGGTGAGAATTGATTTCAAAGTTAAAAATTAGCAGGGACAAGAAAACTGGAACAGGAATTGAAGTTGGATATCTGAAGACTCAAATAAGATATTAACATTATTTAAAAGTAGTTATAAAGGTTAGTATTTCTTCTAAAAAAAAGTCCTAAGCAAAGTTTCTACCATTAGCATTAACAAAGCAATTTCCGTTAACATGGGTCAGGGTACACCAAAGTAAGCTTTTTCTTAAATGATATCAACATTGGAGATCGACCCTTACTGTAGAATGATTTTTTTCTTAGAATTTACCCTAAAATCATTTCCCAAATTATCCTTGACGAATTAGGGGACACCCTGTATTGTTTGGGTGTTCTTATGGGGTCTTGGGTGGGAGTGTTGTGGTGGTCAGGGGGTCTTGAGGTGGACTTGAAGGGATCTTAAGGTGGTTTTAACAGGGTCATATATGTCATTCTGTCACTTTTTTTTTATTTCAAATCTGTTAGTCAGTCTCGTGCGCATTTTTGGTCTAGGACTTTTCGGGGTCTTTTGGTGGTCTTCAGGTTGGGTCTTGAAGTGATACATGATGGGGCCTTCAGGTGGGTCTACAAAGGGTCTTGAGGGGGTTTAAAGAGTGCTTTGAGTGGGATGTTGAATGGCATTTGAGGTAGTTTTGAGGGCGTCTTGAGAAGATGTTAAGGGAGTATTAAAGGGGTTACTTGAGGCGGTCTTGAGGTGGTTTTGAGGGTTCTTGAAGGCCCTTGGGGCTGGTCTTGCGGGGCGATTTAAGGGGCCATTAGATGGTCTTTAGGGGGTTTTGTGGGGTTTGAGTTTGAGGGGGTCTTTAGTGGGGTCCTGAAGGGGGACGTAACGTAGTCTTGAGGGAGTCTTGAGAGGGGTCTTGATGGAGTTCTGAGTGGATCTTCAGGGGGAGTCTTAAGGTCTTAAGGGTGGTCCTCTGTCTTGAGTTAGTTTAAGGGGAGTCTTGAAATGGTCTTTATTGGGGTGTTTAGGTGGTTTTGAGGAAAGCTTGAGGGGGTTCTAAGAGGGTCGTGAGTTAAGTCTTAGGGGGTCTTGAGGGAGTCTTTAATTAGTCTTGAGAGAGTCTCGAGAGAATTTTGTGATAATATTTAGTAGGGTCTTGAGGGGGGAAAAAAATCTTTAGGTGATTTTGAGGGTTTATTGGGAGGATTTTGAGAGGGTCATCGCTGGAGTGCTGAGGGGATCTTAAGAAGATTTTGAGGGGGTCTTGAGGTGATCTTGAGGTGGTCTTGAGGGGGTTTTAAGAGGATCGTGAGTGGAATCTTAAGGGCGTTTTGAGGTAGTCTTAAGGGAGTATTGGTGGCAGTAACGTTTTCTTAACGGGATATTAAGGGGTGATTTTGAAGGAGTCTTTAGGTAGCCTTGAGGGGGTCCCGAGGGGGTTTTGTGAGGATCTTTAGTGGGGTCCTTATGTGGTCTTGAGGGGATCCTTAGTAGAGTCGTAAGAGGGTTTTGTAAGGGTCTAAAGGGGGTTTAAAAGAGGACTTAAGCGGGTTTGGGAGGGTCTTGAGGGGGTTTTGAGGGGTTCTAAGGTGATTTTGAGTAGGTTCTAAAGTTTTTTTGGGGGTCTTAAGGGAATCTTGAGTGGGTCTTGAGGGGATTTTAGAAGGGGTCTTTAAGGGGTCTCGAGGTGGTTTTGCGAGGATCTTCAGTGGGGTCTTTAGGTTGTCGTGAGGGGTTCTTGAGGTGATTTTGAGAGGGTCATGAGTGGAGTGTTGAGGGGGTCTTAAGAAGGTTTTTAGGTGGTCTTGAGGGAATTTTGACAGGGTCGTGAGTGGAGTCTTGAGGAGGTCTTTAGGTGGTCTTGAGAGTGTTTTGAGGGGGTCTTAAGGGGGTTTGAGGGAGTATAAATGGGGGTAGTAAAGTGGTCCTAACGGGGTTTTGATGTGATCTTGAGGTAGTCTTAAGGTAGTCATTAGGGGAGTCCCGAGGAGGTTTTGTGAGGATATTTAGTGGGGTCTTGACTCTTAAGAGGGTTTTGTGTCTTAAGAGGGTTTAAAAGGGGTCTTTAGGGGGTTTGAGAGGGTCTTGAGTGGGGTCTTAGGAGAGTTTTGAGAGGTTCTTAGGGGAATTTGAGCAGGATCTTGAGGGGGTTTTGAGAGGGGTCTTGAGGTAATCTTAAGCCAGGGTTTGAGGGAGTATTAATGGGGGTAGTAACGCAGTCTTAACGGGGTCTTAAGTTGATTTTGAGAGAGTCTTTAGGTAGACTTCAGGAGGGTCCCGATGGGGTTTCGTGAGGATCTTTAGTGGGGTCTTAAGAAGGCTTTTAGGGTATCTTGGGGATCTTGAGGGGATTTATAGAGCGTCGTGAGGGGCCCTTTAGGTGTTATAAAGTGGGGTTTTGAGAGTGTTTTGATGTGGTCTTACCCTAAAAGGTAGAAAATAAAATAGGTGGTAGATATGGAGCACCTAGAACTGTTATAAAATAAATGAAAATTGTGGAACGTTTTTAATGGAAATCTAGAATATTTGTGGCTTAAAAAAATTACATAATTTAAAAGAACCACGCTACGCATTTGATATTCTTTTAATCTTGTCATAAACCTCAAGAGTAGTTTAAGTTTTGTGAGAGTCTACTAAGCTAGTTTTGAGGGGGTCTTAAGTGCGTCTTGAGAGGATATTGAGGGGGTTTGGTTGGGGCTTGGGGTGTTTAGAGTGGGTTTTGAGTTTGTTTCACACTGTCCCTTTTCTGTCAAGATAGCTGCTTCAATTATATTGCCCAGCATCTTTATTACGCACAGTCTTGTGCCGTTGCGAAGTTTTGGAGAGTAGAGATTCCGTAGTAAAATAATTGGAGATCCCCCTGTAAGTAAAGGCGATGTGGTGGCAATCTAGACGAATCAAGTGAGTTTAGGAACTCTGTTAGATAATTAACTTCCTCATCAGTATCTACTACGGTATCGATAGACTTATATTCAGTGACTACGCCTATTAACATGGCAAGGAATTGATTGTTTGTTTCGTGGATATCCCCATTTTTAGCAGCAAGAATGGCCCGTTCTCGCAACCGGTTCAAAATGTGATAGTTTTGAAAAACAGCTAGATAAATGGACTTTATTAGTTCTGCAGCATATTTCAAAAATCGATGTCAATTTTATATTGCCGCGGCACCTAATGTACCTTTTCCAATTTGAAGTAGGAGCGACAATGACCTCACCCCCAAATCCAGCCGGTCACCGAGTATCATTCTAAACAGCACTGTTAATCTCGGCGATACCGAAAACTGTGGGTCCGACACTAATATCGTCCATGATAGTTAGTTGCTTCGTCATTTTCTTCATTTTAGAAGGCACTTGAAGAAGTTTATCATTAGATTCTGTCATTAAAAAACAATAAATATCATTAAAATATTTGATTTATTTTGTTTGAGACATAGAGGCCATATTCCATTCGGCGAGAGTAGATATTGATATTTGAGTTGGCTTAATACTCGAAGATATGGCAATTGGGTTAGTTGTATTATCACTAGCAAAGATATCTTGAAATTTTTCAAAACATTCAAAATTTCGAGGAGCTGCTCCAGTACGATTTTTTTTATAACTGTATGTGTACACAAAATAACTTTAAATAATAGCTTCTTTATGGATTGGTATTCATCACAAATGAACACTCCAAGAGAACCCGTAAAATATTAAATATATTTTATTTCTGCAGATACATTTAGACCGACTTTGCACCGTTTATACTTTATTATCAAATTAGTATTATACTATTATACTACCTACCATATTCGGTTTTACACCGCATGAGATGAAGTTAGATTCACTTAATGTTTATTGGTCTGAAGTAAGGAAAACTTAATTTTATACATGTTTGAGTGCAATATGTCATTAATAATTAAATCGAAATAAGCAAGCAGTTGTGTTTTTGATTTTACCTCGAGTTTTTATTTTCTTATTTTCCATTTTACTGTCGTTATACCGTAAAAAACATTTTTATACTACATACTTTATTTTTGATAGCTAGATACTTTATTTTGATATTATACTATTGACGTTTGGTTTTACACCGCATTCTTTATTACTATTATACTATTATGATAATAAAGTATGCACGGTGTAAAGCCGGTATTAAAGATTAATTAATTTGTATATTAAAAATGTACATACCGATTTCTCTATTGCAATCTAAGTATTCATTACTATTAATACTAATATTGACAAAATTAATTTCATATTCATCCGATGCCATATCGATATCGACCGTAACCGTATCAATAATCGTGAGGTTGTGACAGCTAGAAAGGCAGTATTGAGTATTGCAAATGTCATTTAAACAATGTAGAAAAATGTTAATAAACTACAAAACGCACGTTGCCGATGTACAAAAGAGATTTATGAACACTTTACAACTGTCATTAGCTGTATTTTATTTGGAATCCGAATAAGGAATTCGAATGTCGAAACCAGCCAAACATCAGGTTTCCAATTCCAAAGAAGGAATTCGACAGTGCAATTGTAGGCGTATTTTATTGGAATCCGAATTAGAATTCGAATGTCAAAACCAGCCAAAACCAGCAAAACAGCAGGTTTTCAAATTCCAACGAAGGAATTCGACAGTGCAATTATTGTTGTAATTCCTTATTCCTCGGCAAATAAAATACGACTATGTAAGCTAGGGTGGAATCGGCTAAGGCGATAGTTGACTGTCACTGTTTTGATTGTCAATTCTGATTATCAACTTTTCTTTGTTCTGCGTGAAGTGATCGCTAAAAATGTTGGAGTGCTAGGCAGCACTCACATATTATAATGTCATTTCGATCAGCTGTTGTGTGTTATTTTATAGTCTCTCAATAACTGCAGCGTTTATTTCAGCTACAGTACTTTGTCCCATCGTTGCAGTCCAATCAGCCCCAACTTGTCGTTGGTAACCACCACCTCCAAGAACATTTAAAGTTGCAGCCAGTTGAAGGATAGGTGAAAAATGTGTTGATCTTATTCCTGATGGTAAATCGAGCAACCGCAAAACATACATAAACGTTTCTTTGTTTAGTCGAAAAATTTTCAAGAATCTGAAATATATAATTTATATGTTGAATATAACTGATTAATGAATATCCATAGAGTCTTATAGGTACATTGGGTTAGGAAGTTCCAGAATATTTGCTTTATGCCTTAAGTTAATTCTGAGCAATTGAACTTTTTTGTAGTCTTTTTCTTCATTTCTCGTTCTGTTCGCCGCGTAGAAAATTTGCATTGAAGTATACATTAATGTTCACTTATTTTTTCTTTTCACTTTGATAACTTTTTCACTTTTTTTCCCTAATCTTTCGATTTATAGTGGAGATGAAGCTGACACAACTTATCTTCCTCAAAAAATTTATAGTCGATTTGATAATCACCTTACGTGGAGCAAAAGCATTTATTTTGATGATCAACAATCAACTATCGCCTTAGCCGATTCCACCCCGGTATTTTAATTGAATTCGAATTGGGAATTACAACAACAATTGCACTGTCGAATTCCTTCTTTGGAATTTGAAAACCTGCTGTTTGGCTGGTTTTGCATGGTTTAGACATTCGAATTCGGATATGGATTCCAAATAAAATACAGCTGTAGTAGAGTAAACGAACGCAGTCCTATTCCGCTGAACGAGATGACCAGTGATGCCGTTTCCAATTTTTAGTGAACTATTTTCAAGAGAAAATCGAACTATTTTGCTGAAAAGTGAAGTATCATTATAAAACTTGAGTTTCTTATTAGTACCTAAAAACAATAGTCAAATGTTAAACAACAACTAAACACATACAACTGTTTGTTTCACTGTTTAACTGCTTTGGAAAATACCCTCTCAGTAGTTGCACTACTATGAGGAAGGCACAACAAGGCTCCTATAAAGTCTTTTAAATGAGGGTACATAATTTGCCCCAAAGCATTTTTGAGGCAGAAGACAGAATGCCAAAAGATTTTAAGACTTTCTTCTTAGGGTAGAAAGTCGTCCAAAATTAGAAACCTCCATTCGGTTTCTAGTTCTTCGATGTTTTCGTCTTTGACTAGATTTGGAAAAAGTAGAATTAATTTCAATAGACTTTTACCCAAAGAAGAAGGATTTAAAGTCTAAACAGCACTTGATACAGGGTCTTCCAAGTTAATTTTTTTAAGAATTTGCTTACATAGAATAATGTAGAATTCTTGACAGTGGGGTTTTATTTCCAGAACTTCATATTTCAGTATCATTATTTCAGCTTTAGCACCAAGGTTAACTTTACTCAATACTTTATGAATCGAATTATCAAAAAATCTACTTGATTTAGGCTTCTAAATTGATTAAATTTAAATCGACAAAATTGCTTAGAACATTTTTAAAATGCAATTTCATAGATCTTAAAAGAACGTGAAAGCGTGGGGATTTCGATAGAAATTCTAAAAAGTATGCCAAAAAATGTATTTGTTTTTTAGATTTACTCGACTTGTAATACCTGTTGCTACATCATTATTTCGTTCGAAAGCTGTAGTCAGAAAAAGTGTACCAATTCCTTATACTGCTCCAAAACTTGCTGCACTGCTAATGTTTTAAAATTTTGTAAGCCTATGTATGTATTTTAACACTCCTGCAATTCTTTAAAATCTTGTTGACGTCTGGTACTATGACAAAAAAATAATAGTAAATATCTCTTACTAAATGTTCAATTTCTACAGGAATTGCTTTGGAAGCAGCAGATGATCAAAGGTTCATTGAATGGCAATTCCAATCAATAAATGCGGATTAATGTTTTTAAACAGAGCTTGGATACCCTTGCGCTTGCCATGATTGTCGCATGATTATCTGCCGCAGCTAAATTAAATTTAGTTGTGCGCCGTTAGTAACTTCCATTTGAGAGGGAAAATATAAATTCTACAAAAAGTGAAGTGTTTTTGCGAAAGAGAAGTATCGAAGTATTGTCAATGCCAACGAATTAAAATACTTCGATCAACGTATAAACGGCATCGCTGGTGATGGTATCGACGAACGCCTCCCACGATTGTAACGGAGTTTTTCCCATCCGACACCGAGGTATCCTCACTGACTCCTTGTCACCACCTCAAAAAACAATATTGCTACAATAAAATAATTTGCTTGTGTGCATGTCAGGTATCATCATCATATTTGGCTCTACAACCGGTGTCCGGTCCTGGCCTCCCGCAAAAAAATCTCCACCGGTCCCGATTTCGAGCCGATGTCATCCAGTTTGGCATACCTAAACTCTGGGCGTCCTGGTCTACGCCATCTTTCCAGCGTAGGCTTGGACGGCCTCGCTGTCGTGTTCCATAAATCCTACCGCAAACGACTTTCCGAGCAGGATCCTCTTCGCTCAACCGAGCTAGGTGTCCTGCCCACCGGAGCCTACCGAGCTTAATTTTCTTTACGATGTCGACATCGCGGTAACGCTCGTCGACTTCATCATTATAATGTCTCCGGAATCGTCCTTCCTCACATACGGGGCCAACAATTCAACGTAAGACTTTTCTCTCGAACGCGACTAAGAGGTCAGAATGCTTATGCTAAGCACCCAAGTCTCGGATCCATATGTAAGTATATACTGGTATGACCATTGTCTTATATACCAGGAGCTTGGACGTTATGGTTAAATTCCTGGATTTGAAGAGTCTTGACAGACTATAGTAGGCCTTGTTGGATTTAAGCAACCGTGCGCGTATTTCTGGGTCCATGCTGTTATCGGCTGCTACAGTTGACCCGCTCCACTATTTGAATTGAGAGACCAATGTTGGATCTTTTACTCGCAGACGTGGCCACCATGTCACGTATACGGGCTTCAAATAATGCTACAAGAAATGTGAGCCGAATTGGAAGGAAAATGTTGTAGGATTATTTTAGCGGTTTTCAAGGTCAGCACAAATAAACATGGCGAAAATTTAAATTGAAGAGAAGGGTAGCACTGCAAACACCGAGACGAACGAGACGAGACGAGAAAATTTAGAATATATATATTAGCTGCGTTAAAATTGAACGAAACCACAACTAATGCACTACCAAACTCAACACATACTGCCTGTATCTTAAGGCAACAAAAACATATGTTTTCCCATATACGATAACATATGTTCTAAATTTTTTATTTAATTTTTGCCATGGGTTTTTTTCAGCGATAACTCCATAATTTTACTCACCCAAGCAAATTATTTTATTGTAGCATTATTGTTATTTAAGGTGAGTGAGGATTCCTCAATGAGACCGGAATTTCTTGTTTATAGGGTCGTTACAAGAAAAAGATTATTTTTAGTTTGGGAAATCTGGATTTCAATATTTATTCTTCTATAAAAATGGTTATTACAAGGGTTAAAATTACTTACACACCTATCATTAAATCCGGCGGATCGTAGATCCCCTTTACGCATTCGATCCACATCCACTTACTGTTTATATCATTAAATCCGGCGGATGGACTGTAGTACCGACAACGATTCATATTTTTCGAAATCAGCTGTTTTGTAATTTTTGACATTCAAATAGCTTTTGTCAATTGGAAATAAAATTAAAATTAAGAAGTATTAAATTCTTTTAAAAAATAATTGATAGCATAGCTAGTTTTTTTGAAGATTGGGATATATCTGCCAATAAAAGGACAGATCGAGCAAAATTAAGAGCCTTTGCTGAAGATATCATGGATCTCTCAGATCGTAAGTAGAAAGTTTTCATTGTAGCTCTTAATTTTTGTAAAATGAGTTTTAATTTCTAGCGATGTCTGAAAACTGCTTCCTTTTTGCTACCAATTCCCTAAACTGATCTCTATTTGTTGTTCTATTCCTAAATGTATATTGTTACGAAAAGTAGTTAGTATGTCATGTATAGAACTAAATCCCAATGTAAATACCGCATACTAAAAATAAGCACTTTTGTGTTGCATACTTTTAGGCTCTAACAGTATAAGATTATTTGAAATTTGAAATGTAACCGCCTGCAAGTTTGAATCATTGTGTACTGGTCAAACAAGTAGTCAAATCGGTTTGTGCGGTTTGCCCGGTTTTTGTAAAAGAACATGATTGAACATGAAGTCTATTTTTAGAAGATGACCCATTACATATGTGTCGTTAGTTGTAAATAAGGGAATAAGGGTACAATTTTCTGGATATTTCTGTCTGCAATATTAGAAGTTTCTGGAAGCTTATGATTGAGTACAAATAGAGGCGTTAAGCCGAAGTAAGGTGGATTAGTTGTTTTTAATTTAACCAGTGCAGTTGTAAAAGTTCTTGTAAAGTGATAAAGCAATAACTTAAGAAAATTATTGTGAAGTACTAGTATCATAAGTGTTCTTGTGTATATTTAAAGAAATTACCATTATAAATTGTGAACTTGTGTAATTTAATTGTTGTTCATTAAAATTGTTGTTTGTAAATTAATTAACTTGTGTTGTGTTTTATTTGCAAAATCCTTTACGAACTCGAAAGCCTGAATTTCGTAACAATATGATCAATAATAGGTTCGATTTGTTACAAAAAAAACTCACATTTTGTTAACAAAAATATATAGGAGCTGCCCAGCACAATAATCAGCACAAATCCGCAACGTTTTCCCGCCGATGAGAAATGTCAATTTTTGTATGGTAAGATTCGATCCCCGCGTTTTTAATGATCAAGTGAAAAATGAATCTGTATTGCCGACGGGAGCATGTTTGCTGCGAATGTTGAATGTTTTTAATGATGCCCAATTTCGAATTTCGTGGATATATTCCCCCCGACGGATTTAATGAAGGGGTGTTAGTTCTGGATTTATAATTTCAAAAATTCCGAATTGGTTTGTTCCATTTCCATGGTGTCTTGTCGCCCAGTTATCACAGTTGTTGCTATGCGGGTTTCTTAACATTTGGTTCCCATTGTTCTTGTTGTTTTACAATTAGTTTCTTGTGGATGCATGGCGTATACAAAACTCCTCGTGTTGTTTTACAATTTGTCGGGTCATGTATTGGCATGTATGGCTAAATGAACACCCGCTCGTCTGATCGGTATAACATTTCCAATGAAAAAAACATGCCTTGTTGACCAAAACTTATATGTATAAACATATATTTATATGATAAAAAATTGAAAAAAAGCTAGTGCGAGGCGAGTGAAATTAAAGTTAAAAATGAAAATTAAATTAAATTAAAAAAAAGACTTACCCAATCAATGAGGACTTCTCTCGAAAAAGATGCCCAATCCGTCACTGAATGGCAGATGCTAATCTTACATTGCTTTCTGCAAAGCTCCAATGTTAGATTATCCAGCCAAAGATTGACGAATTGGCAAATTTGCAAAATTGATAAATTGGATTTATCAAAAAATGTACTTTTTCGGAAATTGAAATTTAAAATTCTATAGCAACGCTAGCTATGTTTTTTTACAGTAAGAAATGTTGTTAGTTACTTAAACGGCAAGGTTAAAGTTAAAAATAATTAAAAAAGTTCTTTTCAGGACTTATGCATTATACCGACCGGGGATAGCATGTAAAAAAATGCATTTGTAAGCTTACCTCAAGGGTAATGAGGAAAAGGCTTAAAAAAATTAATTTTCCTGAAAAAACCAAATGGGCCTCCCACCACAAAAACGGGGCGTGACCGACAAGATGGTCTGCTCAATGAGGGCTTTCATTAGAGTGGTGTCTGGAACCCCTCACCCTATGCGAGTTACACTGCTGTTTGCCATATAACACCTTTTTTAGAGTGTGCCCATACTTTCCAAAAACGCCTTTTAAAACGAAGAACTCTTACTTAAATATAAATTAATTGAGCGAATTATACTTTAGAGTGTGTAGAACTAATTTTTACCTTTCATTTTTTAACAATATTTAGGCCCGCCCACTTCTAAGCACGCCTCTTTTTTACCTGTTATATAAAAGTCATTTTTTTGACTCTACCACTGCCGAAGGTTGCTCTATTGGTCTCATTTTTTTTAAATGGAAGGTATTTTTATTACCTTTTATATGGTACCAATAAACCCCCAAACCTCCATCAAACCACTTGGGAAAATGGATTTTTCTGAAAAACAAAACTTTGATGCCACTCCCATAAAAAGGAAGCGTGACCGCCAAGAAAAAATGTGGTTTTCAGGGAGTGAACAATGAACGCTTTTAGGGAAGTAGTGTCTGGAACCCCAAATCCAATGTGGGTTATACTGCAGTTTAGTCCCGTGACCAAGAAAATATTACAAATATTATAAACTAGCTGTTCCCGGGCGCTTTGCTACCCGCACACCCCGGACTGACGGGAGTACTATAGCCTATAACCTTCCAATAATTTACGTTGACATTTTCTTAAAAATACGTTTGTAAATCTCATGTTAAAATTTTACCTTTCTCCCCTTCAATCTATACCTATAACTTTCCCCTACCTGCCAATAATATCTTAAAAATTTCATAAAATTCAGTTTAAAAATGTGGCTGATATTAACATTTTACATTCCCTGTGTGTAAAATAAAATAACTACTAATTAAACAAATGCAGTTTTCGTGACTCATGTTGTATAAAATTTGAAGAAAATCGGGTTAATTTTTGTAAAACACCTGTATGCAATTTGTGAAATGGTGAATCCTTGACCCAGGAGTTGGTCAACTTTCATAATATACCTATTTAGTGCCACGTATTGTATAAAACCCCTACGCAAAGTTTGAACGCGATTGGTTCATAAAAACATGCAATTTGTAGAAACAATAAAAAAAATTCTTATGGACACCCTTTGGCTCAGGAGTCTGACCACTTTTAATATATGCCTATTATGTGTTCATTATGGTATAAAACCCCTATGCAAAGTTTGAACGCGATCGATTCATAAAAACATGCAATTTGTAGAAACAATAAAAAAATCGTTAGGTGACCACTTGACCTAGGAGTCTGACCACTAACAAAATATGCCTATTAAGTGCCTATTATGGTAGAAAACCCATATACAAAGTTACAACGCGATCGGTCGAAGGGTTTGGCAGTCCATACCGGACATACATACATACAAAGTTTCACTTTTATATATATAGATAGATAATACAAATAACAATAATTATTTTTTTTTAATTTGAATTTCTAATAATTACTACGGTCGTCCTTCAGGAAGTTGTTGGCGGCCTGTTAATTAAAAGATTTGGGAAATACGGAGTCGACCAATTGATTCTACATCGAAGTCATAAAATACATCGGATAAAAGGTGGATTTAAAGTGCTCGGTTCTACATAAAAACGGTTTAAGGAAAATCTATGTTGACTATACCCTGAAACGAGTGTTTACGTTGCTGACTAAGGACCTGGAACTAGAGAAAGCGTTTCTGAAGAACATCTACCGTTGTAAAATTTGTAGAAAACAGTTATCAAACGGATAACTCTAATCTGAATGCCATCAAGAAAAAGCAAATGCGTTCTTGGAGCCCGACCTAACACATATGAATTAAATTCTAAAATTGGTCTAACATAAGTCTTATATAAACTTTATACTTCAAAGGGGGTGAAGTAGACGTTACAACGTCTTATGAAGCCCTAACATTGACTTTTTCACTTTTTGATATTCTTCCAGGAAAGTTCACTTGAACTTTCAAACCTAACATCTTGAGTGAATCTGATCTCGGAATAGTTGCACGTAATATTGAACTGTATTTTGAAAAAAAAAGACAAACCTGGAATTTATTTGGGTTAAAATTCCAACTATTAGATCTGCCCCAATCAAGAATGACTTAAATGTTCGAATTAATAGCTGTATTCATTAATTCGGGTAAATCAACCGAGAATTGCATTCTTTTTGACTAATAAACTCAATAGAAGCCGATAACGTTGCATCATCAGCAAATGAATGGATATCACAAGTTTTAGAAGACAACAGGATATATATTAAGAAGAGCGTAGGCACGTCAGCATTGTTTCCATGTGAAGCTGAAGATATACCGTTCAATACAACTTTAATTTTACGGTTCCGTAAATAATCACCAATCCATGCAAATAGAGAGGTGTTTAAGTTGAGCGGACGAATCTTATTCATTATACACTCATGCTATACTCTATCAAAAGCTTTAGAAATATTCAATGACATTGATTCACTTAGATTTTCAATGCTACGCCCCCAACAATGAGTCATGTACGTCAGTCATGAGTTCATCGAAGAGCGATTTTTGCGAAATACCGCAGATCGGAAAAAAGAGCATAATGCTGTCTTCTGTCGTCTAAGCGAATCCTTAATCCCATGCCATTATCCATGAATGGCACTTGCATCGAAGAAACTGAAAATCTTGCAATTCTCGGTATGTGCGTAAACGACAAGCTTCGTTGGAACGACCACATATTTATCGTTGCCAAAAATGCTGCGATCTGGCTAGTATCTACAAGGCTTTTATTCGCCCTAAACTTGAGTACAATTGCCATATCTGGTCTGGTGCGCCTAAAACTACCTTGCATCAGCTAGATAGAATTCAAAACCGTACAATAAAACTTATCGGTGACGTAAATATAGCGAAATCAATAGATTCGCTTGAACATCGTAGGAACGTTACCTGCTGGTCATTGTTTTATCGCTTCTTCTACCAGCATTGCTCAAGAGAAATGGCCAGTTGCATGCCACCTCTCCTTGAATTCAACCGTATTACTCGTGGCGCTCTAAATGCTCATCAGTTTACCCTTAAGCCCATCTTCGGACGTACAGCTAGGTTCCGGGATTCGTTCTTCAGACGTACTACACGTATGTGGAATGATTTGCCAAGCTGTCTTTCCACATCACTATGATCCACAGGCATTCAAGACACAAGCTCATAGACATTCCCTCTTTTCTCCTCTTTTTCCTTACCACCAACGCTGTGCCAAGCATATAGCCGAACATAATAAGGGTGCGAACCCCTTTTGCGTGCGCAAATTATAAAAAAAATCGTATCCAGATAGCTCATTAGTCAGAAATTATCTTTTCTTTTCCAGTCGCTTTATTGGGGTCAAGTTCTTTAAGAATCATCATTTAAGAAACAGAAGAAGAAGTCTTGTCTGCAAAGTTTCTTTTAACCAGGGCAACAAACGAGCAATTGCTTCGACTGTTTGAATCTGAATTTAAAATTGTTCGGATGCTATCCCGAATGTTTTGGTCATTTATTATTTTGGACCTGTTCATTGTGGCGTTTGCTGTCTTTCTGGCTATTCTAAACTTAACAACGTTTTATTCGGAAGGGCGAAGAAAAAAGGCCTATTTGGAAGTCTGCATTTTTCATTAAATCACTTATTCTTTTGAAATTTTTCATTCCTAGTAAAATGGTTGACGTGATAAGTTGAGATGCTCATTATTGCATTCATCAGCATTATTGTTGGAAAAACATGTTGACCAATCAAATGAGCAATATAATTGATTCAGGAGCTCCCAGCTAGCATTTTTAAAGTGCCAGAGTATCATTTTACTATTCAGAACAATAAAATTAGGCAGCATTCAGTATATTTATATATTAGTATATATTTTTTTATTTGTGCAGAAGTTCGAATCTCACTTTTTTAAATTTTTTATTTTATTTCAAAACGAAGCATGGTGGATTACTATCGGTCAAAAAAGGGTTTACGCTAAATTTAAAGCTCGCTTATCATTTTTTTCGTTTGTTTATTACATACATATGTATGTACATATGTATTTATAATTGAAGCTGTACGTTAGTTAGTTAGTTATTACAAAACTGAGTATTATTCATTTTCGCATATTATTCATAAGGCGTATTTTATTTGCCGAGGAATAAGGAATTCGAACTCGAAACCAGCAAACAGTAGGTTTTCTTATTCCAAAGAAGGAATAAGATAGTGCAATTGTTGTTGTAATTCCTTATTCCTCGGCAAATAAAATACAGCTATTATTGTAGTTAAAGAAATAAAAGTGAGCATTTTTTTTGTTAATTTTTTCATTTTTTTAATATATGTAATAAACTTATATAAAAATAATATTAATTACATCGTCGTATTAAGGCAACTATGTGATTTGATCATGCGTTTTTCAGTATCTTCCTGTTTGTTAGCAATTATTATTTTTATAGCATATATGTAAGTTATTCTATTATTTATAATCTACAATCAGTGTGAATGTGTTTGCGTATACTTAAACTTTTAGGTAAAAAGTGAAACATATAAATTGAACAAATTTAATGGATAAACATGAGTTTGGTATGATATAACGCTTAAATGCAGCTTTTAGAGTAAAAACTGAAAATACGAGTATACAATTAAATTATTTTTAATTATATTTACAATTTTTTTTTAACTTACAAATGCAAATATAAAAAACAAAACAAGTTTCTAAAATTCGTACCGTAACCGACTAATTGTTACCATGTATGTTCTTGAAGTCTTGAGTTTGTGTTGTACTGCGTAAAACTTCTAGCCACCTAGAAAAAACAACAATGGTATGGAAAAACATGGCAAATGGTTTTTTTATTGTACAAAAATATAACAAACCTATTGTATGTGTGAATACTTTCTGCTCGGAAAAAGTATACATGATTTTTAAATGAGAGCTTAAAAACAAACTCTTTTTGGACCGCATCTTGATGACCAGGTGATCCAACTGTATACCCCAACAGCGGTAAACTTGCTAGAGCAAATTCATCTTGATAGCTTTTGTAGAAATACAGACAGAACGAGGCGAAAACGACCCACAGTTTTTGCCAACCGGAACTATTCTTGAACTTTCGCAACAAATAGCCAGACAGTTGGTTTTCAGCACTGAAAAGGTGATCACCTAAACCTACAGTTGCACCACGATGCCAACATACATGTAGCGCTGTGTTGCTTCGTGATGGATGAGTCTTGCTTTGGAAAGTTGCCTGAGCAGTTCCAGCTGATACACTTGAATTGCCGTTTGCTAAGCCGCACAAGTGGAGACTCTCTTCAGACGAACCTACGAACACAACAAATTAATGAATACACAACTTACAATACACAGAGAATTTTTGTTGAACAGCGTTTCAACTGATGACCAGGCGTTTTTTACTAAGTTTAGGAAATTAACGATGATCTTAGACTACCTTTAACAAAACGTACTAAAATAACAAAAATTAATTAAATTCTCAGAGGAATATTGGATAGCATTCTTTAATCTTTGTATCCTATTGTTTTCAAAGAGAACAAATATATCCGTTTTCCTATTATTTTAAAATAATGTAACCCAGATCTTAACCTTTTAATCTTATCTATATGGAAGAAATATGGAAACAAAGAGTTAGAATATATTCTATATTGAAGATTTGAAACTATGGAAACGGCACTGATTTCGTGCTAAGAAGGAATTGGCCGCAAAATTGACTGAAATGTGTAACTACTACAACCTTGCATTCCCACACAAAAGTATCTACAAGTGACAGGGATATCGGTTTTACAAAGTAGACGAGCCAGAAATGATTACCCACCTTCGCCTACGTCCTTAAATTGAGACAAAAAATAATATAATATCCCAAAGCTGGTAAGAATTTCGTTTTTCGCTTTTAGCTTCGAGTGGATTTACATTCGTACTCGTGCAGTTGCTAGTTTTAAACGATCTCAACACTCACAAATCCGCTCGGCCAGATCGTATTTCCCCATTAGTTCTATATATGCTATTCTTCTGGAATCTTTCCGAGAAGTTAGAAAACAGCACTTGTCCAGCCCATACCCAAAAAAGGCGAGCCGTCGTCTCCCGGCAGTACGGATTTCGTGGGCAACGTTCTACTGGTGATTTGTTGGCATATCTCACCGAACAGGGAAACCGGTATTTACATCTATTTGGTGAAAGTAAAGCTGTTGCAGTCGATCTTTCAAAGCATTTGACAGAGTTTGGCATCAAGCCCTTTTGTCGAAAATTCGTGCTTATGGAGTCAATGAAAAACTGCTACATTAGATTAGAAGCTATATTTTGGGGCACTCAATTCATGTTTTCTTGGACGGTTTCAAGTATAAAATACATCGCATAATTGCTGGCGTGTTCCAGGGCTCTGTTTTGTGCCCGACACTCTTTCTCATTTTTATTAATGATATCATGTCCATAAATTCTAATCTAATTAATTTTTTCGCTGACAACAACACTCTCAGCACTATCATATTAATTTGAGGAACACCCCTCCCCATCACATGTGGTACTCAAACAAATATGTATTATGTTCAGAACGTTAAATTCTGACCTGGACAGAACAATATAATGGGGTGAAAACAATCGAATGAAATTTAAGGCATATAAAACCCAATGTTGTCTGCTGTCGTCTAAGCAAACCTTAAACTGAAAACCTCGCAATCTCGGTGTGTGCGTTAACAACGCAGCATTTACATCGCCGATGAATATGTGGTCATTCCAACGAAATGTTTAGGAAATATTTTACTCCCTCTGATCTGGCTACAAGGCGTTTATTCGCCCCATACTCAAGTACAATTGTCATTTCTGGTCAAGTGCGCCTAAGACTACCTTGCACCTTCTACATAGAATACAAAAGCGAGCGTTAAAGCCTTTTGGTGACAAAAACATTTTTTCCAAATCCCCACCACTCAGGTATCCGAAAAGCCTTAAAACAGAATGATATTCCGAAAAAACTAATCCAAGTAATCCAACACCCTCTTTTGCCGTGTACTTCATGAAGAACAAACAAGCAACCCCATCGAGCTCAAGCTGGGATTAAAACAATGCTGTGTGCGGTCGTATCTTATATTTTCGATTTCTATTGATCGATCTATCATATCATGCGACAGGCAAATAAGAAGAAATACGAAACAGCGTGGGTATTTATTACCAAACTTTTGAAGCCTGCAACAAAAATCCAGCTTAAAGCAGGCACATCAATCAAAGAAGTCCTAACATTGGGAATACCAAATCGGTGTGCATTGAACTCATTGAACGCACCCATCCATTGTCAAATGA
The DNA here is from genome assembly GCA_947095585.1 of Nephrocerus scutellatus. NCBI lineage: Eukaryota > Metazoa > Arthropoda > Insecta > Diptera > Pipunculidae > Nephrocerus > Nephrocerus scutellatus. Next base: position 35,560,824 of record OX352761.1, read on the forward strand.
CTTTTAATTATTTCTCAATAAAGAAATTCCTCTTTGTTTTTAATCGTCATTCAAACAAATTGTCTTTTTTCTTTGCTCTAGTTTAAAGGGTGGAAAGGGGAAACAGTTTGTGAACTTGAACTCCAAAATTACAATATATTTCTCTTGAGCATCGCTGGTGGAAAAAAAAGGTAAAACAGTGATTAGAAAGACGTTCCGGCGTTGTTTCAATGAATCAATTGTTTTCGCAATGTTGTTACCACCTATAAAGGTTTAGCGCATGGTTCTGTATTCTGTCAAGCAAATGTAAAATGGTTTGGGTTGGACGTAGACAAACAGTTATACTCAAGTTTGGCGCAATTGTAAATAGTTGGCAGATCGGAGGCAGTGAAATATTTTTAATGCCATGATAGGAAGGAATTTGTGGTTATTCCAATAAATCTTTACGTCGCACACATACTTACAATTGCGAGTTTTTCGGTTCCCTCGCCGCAAGTGCCATTCATTAATAATGGCGAGAGGTAACTGTTCAGTTTAAACGACACAAGATAGCATTGGATTTTAGAAGCATTAAATTCAATTTTATTGTGTTCTCCACACTTAGGTATAATATCTAGGTCCGAATTTACCGTGCTTATAACACGTTGTTGTTCCACATCCATCCATTCATTAAAGTGGGGTTACATCGACTCCGCAACACGCATTTTGGACAAAACAGCTTGCAGCCCAACTCTATCAAACGCCTTTAAAATATCAAGTGCTATAATTTTGCTTTCACCAAATTGATGAATAGACTGGTCCACAGTTTGCTGAAATATGCCTTCAGATCACCGGTAGAACGTTGTCAACGAAAGCCATACTGACGGTCATTAAGGAGTTCTCGCAATTCAAGATATATTGTAAACATAAGGTTTATCAGAGTTTACATGAGCTTTGAGAGGAAAGACGTTAGTGCTATTGTGCGGTACGAAGAGAGACAAGGAGGTTCACCTTTTTTATATAGGCTGGACATGTGCTGTTTTCCAAAATCTCGAAAAGAATCCACAATATAGAATAGATGGAAAAGCTTAGGGAATGGAAGTGTCAGCGATGAAGCAGACCTCTTCAGAACTGTTATAAAACACCATCTGGCTTCCCGGATATGAATACGGATTTGCTTCGAATTTTATCGTCTAGTAGTCTAGTAACTGAACGAGTACGAAAGTGTATCTGTCCCACAGTGTTCAGGACTAGGAAGTTCAGGCGAAGGTAAGGCGCACCCAATAGCTAGCTCAGAAATGGGCAGCAAGCAGACATTCGATATTTACACAATTCGATGGGCATTCCCATAATTTTTGTCTCGCTTGAAATTTGTTCGGTTTTCCATAGCAGGATTTCCTTTATAAAAACGAAAGCATAGCTCTCTAATCCTAATAGTAACTTGCAGCTCAAATCGTACCATCCATCTTGTTTTGGTTTGACAGACCATGTGAGAGCAAATTGAACGCGTCATACCAGAGTTTTTATAAGGACTGAGAGATAAAAAACAAGTCAAGGGTGTTGGAGTAATTATTTTCAATGTCTAGAATTCGAGTAGGCTCATTTAAAAATTGAGTAAGATTATTTGCTTTTGAGCTTCGCACTGGTTTTTATTTTTATTTTTTAAATTTTTTATATTAAAAATCACTTCACTGTGGTCAACGTATACTTACTGCAATTCTTCAGTGATGTCAACGTTAACTGTGTCGGCGGTTTATTTTTTATGTCAGCAGAAGCTTTAGACAATTCGGCCAGCCAAAGTGTCTTTTCAGCTGTAGTTCCAGCGCTGACAGTTATTGCACATTTCCCACCAAAAATCGAGAATGTGTTATGTTCGGCATTCTCAGTCAGTAGAGATCGAACCTGCACATTACCGAGAATACGAAATGTTTGATCAATTGGAGATTTGGTGCCATAAATCAAAATGTCCGAAAATAGAAAAAACATCCGTTGCTGAAGTCCACGTTTGGAATGCTTTAAAAGGCAGCCCTGTCGAATCAGACGCCGACTATTTTGCACAAGTGTGTCCAAGCCACTAAAATCGCGTTGCAGTTCACACAGTTGCACAAAATTTTCAGACTCTGCGATTTTTTCACGAACCTGTTTGGTTGTACGTGAAATGATTTGAAAAATTGCTTGACAATCAGCATAATCGATGTGTTCTTCTGTGTAAAAATCACACAAACCTAAAAAAATTAAACATTATTTTCTTCAAATATGCATGAAATTCTATCTTACGTACGTTCAAGTATAAGTTCGTAATGAAGCATTCGATGGAGCGGTTTGAGAAGAAGTTCACCAATAGGTAGATAGCAAACTTTATGCTGTTCAAACTTTTTGTAGATCTGTTGGAAGCGATTGTCGGTTTCAAACATTTCATTAAGGCAATGGAGAATTTCAATGTGAGATTGGATATATTCATCGTAAATTGGAAGGACGGCCATATTTTTCATCATAACATCACCAATGCGATGAGTTTCATGCGTTCCACGACCTTCCCACAGGACCATGCGATGCTCAATGTCACGCAAAAATGAAATGTGATGCTGCACTATTGAATCTAACATTTCGAAAAGCGGTTGCAAATTTTCAACATCCTCCACTGACAGTTCTTGACGGAATGATGTGTTTAGTACTTCCAGATCCTTTTTGTACGTTTTCTCTGTCATCAAAAGTTCTTTGGCCAAGAAATACGATTTTTCTGTTGGCCATTTCTAGTTTTAAAGGAAATATAAAAAATTGTTATGCTAAAAACTGGCATGCACTCTTACTCTCTTCTTTGATTCGGCATCTGAATTTCCTTCTTGTGATGTAAGACTATTTACTGGTATTGGACTTAGACTGTTTTCATAATTGTTATTATTAATATTGTTATTATTGGAAACGCTTCCAACGGTGTTTTCACTTTTATTCGCTTGCTGTATTTCTGCTTGGATTACGTCATAGGTTCCAGCTTCAGAACGTGATAACGACGATGACTTATCGGACCCCAATGTGAGGTCATAACGATTTTGTGACAATGTTACTAATTCTCCACGTCTATCCAATGAAATGTTTCCATTTATACCATGGTATCCCTCTAAAAAAAATTAATTGCAAAGTTGTCATGTATTAGTAATAGAAGTATAGAAAAAATTTAAATAATTCTTTAAATGGTATCTTTATGCGTAAATATTTATAAATTTGAATGAAGATGCTAAACTAATAATATTCCATTAGGGGATACGTTTGAATCAATTTATTTTTAAGTGCTCTTCGGTCTGTTAGGTTACTGTTGACTGGAAATCTACATTTCATAAGCACATGTACAAAACAAGTGATATTAATTGCAAATCATATCACACTGAATAGTAAAATTGCTAAAAGAATATTTAACCACCAAAATGTAACTTGCAGAATAAACTTACAAAAGCCTTTATTTGTTTAATTATCTTGTTGTTACACCGATACTGCAAAGTTATATATCTGGGCCCTATTGCACCAACCACTTTTCACTTTGCACTTTGCAACTTTTCACTTTATCTTTTCAAATTTCGTTTCACCAAACGCAAATTTGCAAAGAGGAAATTATTCTTTTTAAAAGTTGAAAATTATCCCTCTTTGCAAAATTCGTTTCACCAAACAGAAATGTGCAAAGTGAAAAGTATGATTTTGCAATGCGCAAAGTTTTCTTAGTCTGCAAAGAATTCAACCATTTCGTTGCACCAAACAAATAATATTTTCACTTCGTATTTAAAATTGTGAAAAGCTTTTCAATAATATGCGAAGAAAAAATGTCATTTGCAGTTGAGCATTGGTTGTAATAAATTAAAAAATTTAAATGAACCGTTTTGTATCACGTTTTGAAAATGAAGACGATACTAATAGTGTACAAAAAGTTGTAAAACTAAGAACTAGTTTTGAAAATGGGTTATGAAAATGCTATTGCAATTTTAAATAATTTAAGAATTTTTTTTCGATTAGAAGAAATTATAGCAAATAAAAAACAACAAAAGTAATAAAAGTTCTAAAATTTATTTCATGGCAACACCATCGCCACTCGTTTCTGGCAAATTCAGCCCTTCAACCATAGGCGAATCAGCCCCTATGATGTCGAGAATCGCCTCATCAACTACATCAAGAACTACTGCTCTTCCACCACCAGTTCCAGTTTTTTTTTGAGTTATATCTTTTGGCCTGAGAAAAATAAAACGTATACCTATTTATTTTATAACTCAAAAATGCTATACTAATTAGTACTTACTAACATTCGGCTTTTCCACAAACCAAAAATAGAATCCCTGGCAAAGGTCCACTTTCGGTTGGCTGAGGCCATCCCAAGGGACTTTGCCTTGGTGAGAACTTCATCCAGAGCCCCTTCTTTTTGTTTTTTCGTTACAACGTTGTTTTGGAACGATGCAAAAAGAGTTTCCTTCAATAAAAAAGTAAACAAAAATATGATAAATCTTAAAACTGCTTGTATATAAATTACATACCTTTTTGATTTTTACAACCTCCAAAAAAGCTAACTTTTTTTGGTTCCTTTCAGCACGACTCATATTGCAATATGTGAAGCAAACGTGCATGCATTGAACTTTTTATCAATGCATACATAATTAATTACAGTTAGTACAGTGAACCATATAGAGTACAAACGGAAGGAAGCGTAAACTATAAGACGATGCGAGCAATATTATTATTATTATTATTTCTCTATGTAACAGCCCATTGAAAACAAATTTACTGTAAATACACAAATATGTTTCACTTTGAAACTTTGCAAAACACGATTACAAATGCATAGTTTTATTTTTAATTGGTGAAACGCTTTAACTTTTAACTTTCAAAAAAGTCCGAAAAAATGCAAAGTGCAAAGTTGTGAGAACTTTGCGTTTTTGGTGAAACACATCGCACTTTTACTTTGCAGGAATTTATTTTTTAGGGCCCTGGGCTCTATTTCACCAACCACTTCTTACTTTGCACTTTGCAATCAATTTGCGATCAATACCAAATCTTTACAAAAAGTGTTGTCCCTCGGAGATACGCATGCGTATAAAATTTGAAGAAAATCGAGTACTTTTTTTAATAAAAAGTCCAAATTTTAATAGAAAGTATTTGCACCGGAAATATACATGTGTGCAAAATTTCAGTAAAATCGGGCTTTGGAAAGTGGGTTAAAAATTGATCACAAAATATGACTTTGCAGGAATTTTTTTTTTAGGGCCCTGGGCTCTATTTCACCAACCACTTTCTACTTTGCACGCGCGCGCGAATTACCATCCTAAAATTGTTAAATTGAGCAAGTTGAATTGTGCCAAGACGAATTGTGCCCAGTGGAATTGTGCCAGTGGAATTGTGTCCAGTGGAATTGTGTCTAGTGGAATAGGCCTAAAATCGTTTCACCAATTAAAAAGATAACTTTGCAATTGTAATCGTGTTTTGTAAAGTTGCAAAGAGAAACATATTTGTTTATGTACAGTAAATTTGTCTTCAATGGGCTGAAAAAAAAATATATTTCTGTACAAGTACATACTTATATCTTCACCAGAAGCGGGTGGCAATGGAGTTGTCATGTTACTTTCAGAGCCAAATTCCAAAGCCACCGATGGATGGAATAACCTGTTAAAGACGAGATATACAAGACCTCATTGCAAGCCCTTAAACTGGAACGTGAGCTGAAAATTATGTTATCAGAATTCACTAAAGAATTGAATAACGACGGAAAAGATTCTTGTTTTAGTAAAGTACATGTAGTATGTAGGTAATTCAACAGAATATTAAAATTTAGAACTTTTGTTATTTTTGTTGTTTTTTAAAACGTTTTTTATTAGCTCGCTTTCGTGTATGTCTGTCTGTGCGGTGGAATTTTGTAATTTATTTTAAACTACGAGTAACATAGCTCAGAGCTTGATGAACATTGACAAATCACAAAAAAGACAACAAATCGCAAAAAAAAATTATTTCGACGCGAGTTTGCAATTTGTTTCAGATCAAAGCAGACTACTACGCACTATACTGAACGTTTTAAATTAAATTTTGCTGACATGTCATTCCTTATAAAAAAAAACAACTTCTTGAGTTATTTAAAATTCCAAGAGCATTTTCATTTGGTGGTTCACTGTCTTCTAATGTGATCTCTTCCATGTAATTTTCTTCATTATCGTTTTTACCAATTTTACCTGCAATAGTGGGCTGCATACGGAGTTGATTTAAACAAGGAAACTTTATCTTCAATATTGCTTACATATTGCTAAATGTGCAATACTAACTTATTGTCGTTGCACATGCGATCAATTTCGCAATGTGCAATTACCTACAGCGGAAATGAATCACTTACATAAAGAATTATGTAACTGAGAGATGTCGATGGTTAATGAGAATTTTATGCAAACATATGTACAAACGTATGTTCACATAAAAAGAAATTCTCTGTGAAGGTTTGAACACACGTCACATACCAAAACTATTTTCGATGATTCGCTTAGTCTTTATATGAGCCCGGCTAAAACGCACTGGATAATCCGGATTTGACCTAGGTGGTATTATTAACCATCCACTTAAAAAATATGCGATGTCTCCTAGAAGTACTGCATTTGGAAATGGTCGATATCCAGCATTGAAATTTTCTGCCACACGGGAATTTCTTAATACGAGGGTGGGTCATAGTCCCTGAATTGTGGAATAAGGAACACTCTTTTCCGAAATTTTTTTTTTTTATTTTTCAACATAGTCTCTCCTTTTTAGTTCGATACACTTCATCCAACGTTTCTCCAATTTTTTGATGGCCTCCAAATAATACGCTTTCTCGAGCCCCTCAAAATAAGCGTTTGTTTCACCGATGACCTGTTCATTCGACCCAAATCTCTTACCTCCAAGCCATTTCTTCACGTTTGGAAACAAGAAATAGTCGCAGGGGGCTAAATCTGGGGAATATGCTGGATGAGGGAGGTGTTCGTAGCCTAACTCATGCAATTTTGCCATTGCTACTGTGGACTTGTGCGCCGGTGCGTTGTCCTGGTGAAAAAAAACCTTTTCTTCGCCAAATGTGGCCGTTTTTGCTTCAAATCGGTTTGGTATCGATCCAGCAACTGTCGCCATGGCCTTGTTTGCTGACAAACCTGTGGCGTCCCATCCTTAAGCAATGGGTTAATTGACATTGTTGTACGACGACACAACTTACGTTTGTTGTTCTTAATTTATCTTACTTCCCAGCGTGTGTTACTCACTTCATTAATTCGATAGTCGAATGTCTAATAACGAGTTGTCGGCAATGTCGGCGAGTGGTTGTGAGGAAATGACTAATAGCTCACTTGACTTGTTTAATTCAACTTCCGATAGACGGACGACAAAATTTTGTTTCCTACTTTTGTCCTCGTGTTAAACAGAAACTGAAATCACAAAAAATCAGATAGTTTAAAGTACTTTAAACTTTAATTGTTTAAAGTAAAATTTGGAATCCCACTTGGGAATTGCTAAAAACTCACCTTGGCCTTCTTCGGCTTTGATTCACCAGGAGAAGTCTATTGTTTTGACTATTCCTCAGTTTCTGGTATTCTGTGGTGAATCTAGGTTACGAAACGGCGCAAAAACTCAGTCGAATTTTTCTGGAACATCGCCAAACGCACCTTTGAAGTTGTCAAACGAATGCGTTTGTTGTCGATTGTGAGCAAACGCGGCACCCATCTTGCAGAAAGCTTTTTCATGTCCAAATTTTTATGTAAAATCGAAATCACTGAGCCATGTGATAAACCTGTGGCCTCTTCAAGCTCGCGCACTTTTACTCGCCGATCGTCCATTATCAAACCATGGATTTTGTCGACCATTTCTGATGTGGTGACCTCAAATGGGCGACCAGAAGGTTCGGGATCAATTGTGCTTGAACGACCGCACCGAAATTGAGTAAACCAGTGGTGAATAGTTCCAATCGATGGTGAAGAGTCCCCATATTATTTGTCAAGCTTTTGTTTGGTTTGCGTGATAGTTTTTTCTCGCAAAGAATAGTGTTTAATGAGCACTCGAATTTCACTTTTTTCCATTTTAACAAAAATGCTCGTAGGCGTCTATAGCATAGAGAAGAGCATAGAAAAATCGATCTGGCCCACAAACCATCATTTCAATCAATGCGTTGATGCTTTCCATGTCTATTGAGAAACTACTCTTCATTTTCCTTGGGTGCATCGATGTTGATCATCGTACCGTCAATTCGTTCTTAGTTTTGCAACTCTTTGTACACTATTAGTTCCGTCTTCGTTTCCAAAACGTGCTTCGACACGGTTCATTTTAATTTTTTAATTTATTACAACCAACTTGTCACAACAAATTCTCAACTGCAACTTTCAACTTTCTTTGTATGTTATTGACAAGCTTTTTACAATTTTAAATGCAAAGTGCAAAGAATATTTGTTTGGTGAAACGAAATGGAAGAATTCTTTGCAAACTAAGAAAATCATACTTGTCACTTTTGTTTGGTAAACCGAATTTTGCAAAGAGAGACAATTTTCAACTTTTCAAAAGAATAATTACTTCTTTGCAAATTTACGTTTGGTGAAACGAAATTTGAAAAGATAAAGTGAAAAGTTGAAAAGTACCGAGTGCAAAGAGAAAAGTGATTGGTGAAATAGGGACCTGGTTTCATGCGGAAAATATTTAGTGTCCAAAGTTATTGAACTGCACATAACACTAGCGTTTTACACGTGTAAAATGTTCTTAATTAAATTAAGCCTTTTAATTATTTTAATATTGATTACATTCAGTTTTTTAGCCTTAACCTGTGCCTGTGAGTGGTTAAATTCCAACTAACTAATAATCCCTCTGCAGCGAACGCCACCTTTTATACTCATTGAAAATCTTCTAGAAACTTCCAATCTTATAGATAGAAATATGGAGAAAGGACCAGAAAATGGTCGCCTTATTCCCTTATGTAATGAGTCATCTTCTAAAAATAAAATACATGTTCAATCATGTTCCTACACACAAACCGGACAAACCGCACAAACCAGTTTGACTATGTTTCTATCTATATATTTCTATTCATCTATGATACGATGTTGCAAGTTCTAATGCAACAAATATATTGCAAGTTTTACCAGCAGAGAGAACAAATGCAGCGGCAAAGTGTTCACTTTGAAGTGAAGAGTTAAGAAAAGTTTTGAATTCTCAAATGAAGCAGCAAAATGAGCAAATGAACAGCAAGCTGGACCGGCAAATTGAACAATTGCAGCAGCAGAGTCAGGAGAATAAACAGATAAATCTAGAATTGAGTTCCAAATTAAACGAGAAGTTGGAACAGCAAAGTCAAGGTCTGAAGAAAGATTTGAATTTTCAAATTCGTGACAAGTTGAACCAACAAAGCTAAGGTCTAAAGAAAGTGTTGGATCGACAGAATCAAGAATCGCAAGAACTGAAGCAGGAATTAAATTCCAAATTTGACCAACAAAAGCAGGAATTTACTCGGCAAACCCAAGAACTGAACTCCAAATTTGATCAGTAAAATCAAAAGCTGGATGTTATTCAGGAAAAGTTAAGAGGTGAGATGAGCGAAATTCAAGAGGAAGTGAAATCGCTCGAACGAACATGACAGGAATAGTGAGTGGACTGGAAGGCAAAATTAAGGAGATTTAGACCCGGCTTGATAGTCGTACTAAGTTAGTCAGGGAAAACACTCAACAAAGCAGTCCCAGAGTCATTCCAGAATCTTCTAGTAACCAGAAAGCAATTTTGAAGCTACCTGCGTTCGATGGCGATACAGCTTTTGAAAATTTCAAAGTCCAGTTTTCAGCTGCTGTACAACACAATGGATGGGGTGCTGAAGAACAACTGAGTTCTCTAATCTTGGCGTTGAGCGGCAAGACGGCTGATGTACTGCAAAAGATTGGATGCGTTCTTCAATGCTATCGGAGATGAGCAATTAAAACTTCATTTGTTGGCATCGTCTTTGTAATACGAAGCAACTAGAGATAGTTTGTCCACTGATTAAGTTAGATTGCGCAAGTTGGGGATCTGCATTGCGATTGATCGGGAAACTACTGACTGCTCAAAACTTTGTTTGAGCCAGTAGCGCAACAATCAAGTTCGTGATGTAGTGCTTGCTTTACCTCCTAGTGGTTGTCCCCGGGTAACTATGTATATAAATCCGTATATATATAGGCTAAAATTGCAAGCCCGAACGGTCTAGCGTTTCTAGTCTTGGTTACGTGGGTTAGCTCCCTTCGGTACGCTCTGAAGCGGACACAACGCCTCGGATAAGAAAAGATCAAATAATGACGACTTTCGGCTATTGTACCCGGACTAAAATTGGTTTCTGGAATGTGAGAACGCTCCTTGACTCAGGGAGAGAAGGACCTCAAAATGCCAGATTTCTTCAACTGGCACGAGAATTTTTTCGATATAATTTGGACATACTGGGAGTGAGTGAAGTAAAATGGTTCGACGGAGGAGAGTACCAATCCCCAACGTGTAACACTGTGCTACTATACTCCGGCAAGCCCTCCGGCAGTCCCCGTTAATCTGGAGTAGGTCTGCTGCTAACGCCAAGAGCACGCAGAGGCCTAATTTCCAGGCACCCACATGGTGATAGGATCTTATCGGCCAGATTTCGGCGTACGGCGCGTCACGATCATACAGTGTTACGCCCCAACGAATCCCTCGACTGAGGATGATAAGGACAACTATACAATCAGCTAAGCGCTGTATTCAACGCAACGCCGAACGCAGATATCGTCATCGTGATGGGGGACTTGAATGTCAAGCTAGACAACGACAATCAAGGACTCAGATATGTGATTGGGAAGCACGGCCTCGGCGAACGAAATGACAATGGTGAAAGATTTGTTGATTTCTGCAAAACGAACCACCTTGTCAGAGGAGGCACCATGTTTGAGCATTAGACCTGCTACAAAGTCAGCTGGGTGTCAACTGACAGGCAATCATCATCCAAACAAATCGACCATGTGGCGATCAGCCGACGTTTTAGGAGCTGTCTTTTAGATGTCCGAAACAGAACGGGATCATCACCTCATGGTAGCTACTGTCCAGTTACGTACTGTATCAGTTCAAAGACTCGGTAATATGATCCGAATGCCTAGGTATAACATCGACCGGCTAAAGATCCCCTCAGTACGCCAACAATTAAGGGATCATTTATCGCAAGGAGTGGAAGCAATCAGCAGCTCACAACCATCCAAGAATATTGGAAAGCTGTGAAAAATGTTTTCACATCAGGAGCGGAAAGTATTGTTGGTAGAAGCCAGGCAAGGCACAGCACGTGGCTTACCGAGGATACCTGGAGGCGAATTGAAGAGCGTAAGCTAATTAAACCTCGTATTTAAGATACTCCAGCAGCAGCGAGGATCGAGCTAGAGTCCCTGTATCAAAGAAAAATAAGAGAAGTGCAGCGTAGTGTAAGACGTGACAAACGTAATTATATTAACAACCTGGCCTCAAAAGCAGAGGAAGCTGACCTTGTGCACCACAAACACTGTACAAGAAAAGAAAACAAGAAGTGCTCTGAAGTAGTTGCACAAATAAGATTACAGGTGGAAAATCGCTGGACAAAAGAGCAGCTAAGGGAGGAACAAGTGCGGGATGATTTGATTGCTCCAATATTTCAATGGATGGAGCAAGGTGAAAGACCGGAGTGGCAGTAAAAAGTTACTGGGCGCAATGGCAGTTATTGAGATTGGAAGATGGACTACTGGTAAGCCAATGGGAATCGGCTGATGGTCGAATCACAAAATCACAGATTGTGCTACCAACTGACCGAGTCAAAGTCCTGCAATAATTACATAGTGGGACATTTGGGCGTTAACAAGAGACAAAGAAGTAAAGTCAGAAATTGCTTCTGCTGGGTAAATTGCCGTAGAGATGTGGAAGACTTGTGTCGAACGTGTAACATGTGCGCTGCAAGTAAAGCAACGCAACCAAAAACCAGAGGAAAAATGCAACAGTACAATGTTGGAGCACCATTTGAGCGGGTGGCAATGGACATAGTTGGTTCATTCCCAAAAACAAAAGATGGAATTCGCTATATACTCGTGTGCATTGACTGCTTCAGTAAATGGGCACAAGCATATCCCATCGCAAACCATCGCTATCACGGTTTATGGGCATTCGTGGTCAATTGGATATGCAGATTTGGGGTACCACTGGACCTACATTCCGATCAAGGGCGGAATTTCTAATCGCTAGTCTTTCAAGAGCTGTGCCAAGTGCTCAACATCAAGAAAACTCCGTTACATCCACGGTCAGACGGAATGGTCGAAGGGTTCGCTGGAAGAGCATCTGCGAAAAGAAGTTAATGCCAACCAAAATGAATGGAATCGCTGTATACCGCTGTTTATGTTGGGTTATCGTAGCGCTTTCCACTACACGACTAAAAACTCACTAGCAATGGTTGGATGGAGCTGGATGAAAACAAGATATGACCTGCGTGCAAACTGTGGAAGATTTTAGAAAGGAGATTTTGTCTGGCTTTACAATCCCAAAAGAAGAAAAGGTAAATCTCCAACATCATAAGGAATCTGTTAGGGACGAACAGAATTAAGGTGGGTGTAATATTCGAAAAGTAGTTAGTAGCGTAGAATCCTCAGATAAATCGCAATGTACATACTGCATACTGGAAATATATGCACTGAATAAGAATTAAGCACTTTTGTATAGCATACTTTTAGGTTGAATTTGAGAGTTTATATCATTATGTATTTGTTTGTGCGGTTTGTCCGGTTTGTGTGTAGGAACATATAAGTATCGTTAGTTGTAAATAAGGGAATAAGGCTACAATTTTCTGGTCTTTTCTCGTAATTTCTGTCTATAATATTGGAAGTTTCTGGAAGCTTTTCAATGAGTATAAAAGGTGGCGTTCTCTGCAGAGGAATTAATAGTTATTTTGAATTTAACCAGTCAAGTTGTAAAAGTTCTTGCAAAGTGATTAAGCTACCACCCAAGAGAATTATTGTTAAGTACAAGTGTTGTTGCAATAAGTGTTTATGTGTACTTATAAAAGTAATCACCAATATAAATTGTGAACTGGATTTTTTTTACTGTTGGTTTATTAAAGTTATTTGTAAATCAATAAACTTGTGTTGTGATTTATTTGCAAAATCCTTTACGAACTCGAAAGCCTAAATTTCGTAACAATACTACAAAAAAAAACATTGCATACAATTAGGCTTAATGATATCGTTGTATATAAAATGCATGTAACAAATATATGTGCAGAACATGTAAATTAAATTATATTAAGTCAAAATTGAATAAAACTTTCTTTACTGGCACTGGCAGCGATTCCGCCTTCCAAAGAACTGAACAATATTTGTCTAAGAACTATATTTTTATATTAAATGCTTACGGAGGTGAAACATCCAAATGGTTCAAATGAAGCAAAATAGAATAGAAAAGATAGAACAGACTCGAAACTATAGATTTTGTATAAATACAGCAACTTTGTCGCGGTGAGTTAGCTGTAATTTGGAAGTGAACCAGACGACTTGAAAAGTTGAAAAGTACGTAGAGCTACCGTCTCTGTGAATAATAGTGTTTCAAGTGAATAATAAGTAATCACCAGTGTGAATTTATAAACTTTTGCTATGTGTTCATTAAAGTTAATTTGTGAATTAATAAACTTGTGTGTTTGTTTTTATTTGCAAAATCCATTACGAACTCTAAAAAGCCTAAATTTCGTAACAATATGAACGTCATCTTCATAAATATTCACTAAATGTCATCAAAGCCGTCTATTGTGAACTTGCTGAACGTTTCCTTCTCATCAATTTTATGTTTCACATGGCAAGACCTCCAGCAAATGTAACATTTTTCGCCATATTTGGAAGGGGTATACGACACTAAGGTCAGTGGGCTCCATAACAAATAAAGGGTGTTTTTTTAGGAGGTTTGTTTTTCCGATAGATGTCGTTTTATTTTATGACAGTTGTTTTGACAGCTCAAAGTGGCATTTCTACTCAGTATTGTTTGGCAAATCATTATGAATAGGTTAACTCCAGAACAACGTTTTCAAATCGTGGAAATTTATTTTCAAAATCAGTGTTCAATTAAAAATGTTTATAGAGCACTTCGTGAATTTTATGGTGCACATAATCGTCCGTCAGAGACCACCATAAAGAACGTAATTACCAAATTTCGGTCTACATTCACTCTTTTGGATGCCAAGCCACCGACAAGAATGAGAAGAGTTCGTACAGAAGAAAATATTGCTGTCGTTGAGGCCAGTGTCGAAGAAAACGACAATTTATCGATTCGTCGTCGTGCTCAGCAAATTGGACTTTGTCCATCGACTTTATGGAAAATTTTACGTAAAGATTTGGGTTTGGTGCCATACAAAATTCAATTGGTGCAAGAATTAAAGCCACACGACCATCGTTTGCGCCGTGAATTCAGTGATTGGTCGTTAAATCAATTGAACGAAGATCCATTTTTTTACCGTAAAATTCTCTTCAGTGATGAGGCGCATTTTTTGTTAAATGGATACGTCAACAAACAAAATTGTCGCATTTGGAGCAAAGATAATCCACACGCCGTTCAAGAATTACCAATGCATCCTGATAAATGTACTGTTTGGTGCGGTCTATGGGCTGGTGGGATCATCGGTCCATATTTCTTTAAAAATGAGGAAGGACGACGCGTTACCGTGAATGGAAATCGATACAGAACCATGTTAAATGAGTTTTTGTTGTCAAATCTTGAAGATATGGATATGGATGAAATGTGGTTTCAACAAGATGGTGCCACTTGCCATACAGCACGTGAAACAAACAATCGACTTATTGAAAGAAACTTTCAACGACAACATTATTTCGAGAAATGGTCCGGTGAATTGGCCTCCGCGTTCGTGCGATTTGACGCCACTCGATTACTTTTTGTGGGGATACGTGAAGTCATTGGTTTATGTGGATAAACCTCAATCGATTGACGCTTTGGAAACCAATATTCAACGTGTCATTGCTGACATACGCCCTCAAATGCTTGAAAAGTGCTGGAAAATTGGACCTCCAGAATGACATTTGTGAAAAATAGTCGTGGTAGTCATATGCCAGAAATTGTGTTTAAATGTTAAATGCCAAAAAATTATCTACCAAATAAAAAAAAATTTTGGTCATTTCATAATTTTATATGTGTTTTATTCAAAAAAAAAATCGGCAACCTCTTAAAAAAACACCCGTTATTTATTCAAAATCTTATGTTTTCACAAATTGTTCAAATTTGGATAGCTGAACCGTCAAATGTGGGAATGGGTTGGACACCTAGGTATTCATGTTTGCGAGTAGAAAAGCGGTCCAGAACAGCTAGTGCCGAACAAAAAAAATAAAAAAATTTGAATACCAACTTTCACACATCCTAGATAGCTGGAATTTTGAGCACAGCTCAGTCCCACATGAACCATTTCTGAGCGACCGGCTGAGGCGTTTTTCCTGCTTGTCACTATTTTGTCGCTTTTTCTTATTTGAAGCCAATTAGTATAAAGACGGAATTTACAGGTCATCGGTCATCACCGACTGAGCTAATTACGGTACGAGTGCCAACGAAAAATTACAAAGAATTTGATACTTTTAAGCTCGATTCTATTCCACGCATAACTGTCATATAGTATCAACTGTGAAGACCGATAGTACACCCCAGGTATTCAATTTTAAAGATGAATTTCGCCTGCAGTAAGCCCTTTTCCAAGCATATCCTGGAAGGTAAAAAGCTATATGGTGGAAACACAATAATTCCAGAGAGTGATACTTGATACTGCGAAATATATTGCAACAGTTTTTGATAGACGTCATGCTTGGAAACCTCACATGCATTTGTCCCTGTTTTCCGTACCAAAAAGTTCGGCCCAGGGGCCAGATCGCTTCCAAATTCTCATGGAAAGTGTTGTCATCGAAGATACACATGTGTGTAAAATTTCAATAAAATCTGGGTGCAGAAAGAGGCTGAAAAGCCAACCGATTCCACCGACAGACACACGGGCACGCGTAGTTAATGTAGAGAAATTAAAATGACAATAGATTAACTTCAACATCGCTGGATTGCCTCCTGCTTGTACTTTTTTATTGTTATTGCAATCAGCGGTGCTAAAGTGAAATCGACAGTTGCATTCCGCCTCTCTACTCGTGTTCAACTGCACCCGCTTGGCTCTTCAATAGTTTTGGATAGGACGCCATACTTGGCAACTTCCCATAACAATTACTGATGACAAAAGTATTAAAAAGACAATTGATTAACTCGATCATAGCTGGATTGCCTTCTGCTCGAAACTTTTTATTGTTACTTCCACCAGCGGTGCTCAAGTAAAGTAGCCAGTGGTATTCCGATTCTTTACTAGTGTTCAATGGCAACTCCTCAAGTAGAGTTCAGCGGTTTAGCTCATTTTCGTGCATATTATTAAGTTCCGAGATTTATTCTTTGGGCGTAAAATACGAATGCTGTTTACTCTCTTTCATACCTTAACAACAACGCTGTACATAGCAATATAACAGGTGCAACCCCCTTTTTATATAAAACTAGCAGAGTGTCCGGTTGTAAAATTTGATAATAATACAAACTTCGCCAAAAGTATTAGGCAACCTATAATTCTTAGTCTATTTTCTATATTGTAAAAAACAGATTTGCGTCTGGCAAAAGCAACCAATTAATGCAAATATTGCTTTTGCATTTTTAGAAGTACGCGATCGGCGCACAATTGAGGTGAATGGACCAATAGTTAATTTTATATTTTTTGTCCTAGGTTTAAAGTATAATCTTTTGATATTTCAAAAGAAGTCAAATGTAATTTTGTTATTCTGTGGGCAAATAAAAATAACTAATAAAAATTAAATTTTTTTTGTGTAAATGTGCAAAGTTTGAATAAAATCGGGTAACATTTAAAAAAAAATTTGGGAGCCCCCTTATCCTGATCACTCCAACATTTTTACACAAAGTGTTTCCATCGGATATACACATGTGTATAAAATTTAAAGAAACTCGGGCTAGTTTTTAAAAATTTATATGGAAGCCCCTCGTACCTGGGGCCACTACCAAATTTTTACAAAAAGCGTTGTCCATAAGATTAAACAAGTGTATATAAAATTTAAAGAAAATCGAATACATTTTTTAAAATTTTCATGGGACCTTCCGACACCGGGGTCTAATCACGCCAACATTTTTACAAAAAGTGTTATCCATCGGAGATACACATGCGTATAAAATTTGAAGAAAATCGGGAACTTTTTTTTAAAAAAATTTGAGTGGGCGCGTCCCGACCCCGGGGCCCGATCACTTCCAAATTTTTATTGTCCATTGGATATACACAAGCGTATAAAATTTGAAGAGAATCGGGTACTTTTTTTTATAAAATTTGTATAGGTGCCCCCAACCCCGGGGCTCTATCACTTCAAATTTTTACAAAAAGTGTTGTCCATCGGAGATACACACGCGTATAAAATTTGAAGAAAATCGAGTGCTTTTTTATGGGTGTCTCCCCGGGGCCCGATCACCACCAAATTTTTACAAAAAGTGTTGTCCATCGGAGGTACACATGTGTATAAAATTTGAAGAAAATCGGGTAAATTTTGAAAAAAATTTGTATGGGAGACCACCGTACCTGAGGTTCCAAAATTTTAATAGATAGTGTTGTCATGGGAGATACACATGTGTGCAAAGTTTCAAAAATCGTGCTAAAAATTTATTACAAGATATGGTGTGCCTGTCCGCCAGCCAGCCAGCTAGCCAGCCACGGGCACGCGAAGTTAATATAGAGAATTTAAAAAGGACAAACATTTAACTCAAAAACATTGGTGCAACATATTGCGGTCATGTTTGATGGTCATGGTCGATGTTGTGCATTGTTTTTTTTTTTTTTTTAAATGTCAGATCCGGGAGCACTCAAATATATCAAAAGCTTCGCTTAAAATTGTTTTGGAGCAAGAGTGGGACCCTGTGATGTATGCAATTGGCAGCACCATACTCCTTCCACAAATTGACGTTTGGAATTATTATTATACTGAATTAATCTTATGGCACTTCTAGACGTCTTGTATCTTATCTTGTAATATAATATCAATAAAATTATTTAATAGTTATTAGTTTACATTCCCAATAAATATTTTAAAATAAAGAAAGTGTTACTTTTATTTGGCAAGCGACGTAACATTGGCGACGAGAATTACGATTACAGGGCAGTGATTACGAAAACTGGCACAGATTAGAATATAACCTATATTCTCGGACTCTCTAAAAATCCCACACGTGCCACAAAATGCAGGCGGACCAATCCAGCTTTGCGCTGAACCAACCGTCAGCGGTACTAAGCATTCCAACTCTTGAATACGACGTGCAAAATTGGTCGGTTTTCAAAGGGCGCCTGGAGCAATATTGCTGCCAGGCCGACATAACTGACGAAAAGAAGAAACGAGCAGTGCTCATAAATTTAATGGGCGACAGAACGTACAAGGTGGTACATGGACTGTGCGCACCCAAAACGCCTGGAGAGAAGACTTACGGCGAACTTATCACGATGTTCAACGCGAATTTCACAATGCCAACTATACTATATGTATTGTGAAAGGCGAACGTTATACGAGGCTGCAGCAAATGATAACGAAACTGCGCAAAATTTGTTGATCAGGCTGCGTAACCTGGCGAAGACTTGCGAATTCGGCAACCGCTTGGAAGACATGCTTTTAGACAAATTTATCATATGTATGTTAGGAGTCGTTTTTGACAAGTTATGCGACGAGGGGAAACTTACGCTTACGAGAGCCTTGGAGACAGCCAAGAAATTCGAAAAGCGTCACGTAAACGAATCAAAAGGTAACGCACCAGCAGAAAATATCTGTGCTATTAACAAGTCATCAGAAAAGACAGCAGCAACACAGGACTAGTCAACAGGAGCAGAGAAGGCAACCACCACGCAAGCAGAGTTCCAGAGTAGGAGCAACTACCTTTAAGTTTGTCCACATTGCGGTTTTGACAACCATAGACCTCAGCAGTGTAAATACAAAGAGGCAACATGTTTCAACTGCGAACGAGTTGGGCACATGGCGTCAATGTGCAAATGTCCACGTAAGAAAAATACGGCAAACATTCCTACCATTAAAAATAACGAAACTTTTACTGATTCCATTGACATCGAGTTAAAATTATTTGGTAAAAAGTTAATATTTCAAGTTGATACGGGTGCAGCCGTTTCCGCGATTCCCTGGGAAACGTACGTTCGTTTTTTAAGAATATTAAGCTGCAAAGTAATAACACCAATATTTTTGGTTACGGTAGAAATATGTTAACAGTAAAAGGGTCGTTATTTTGTAATATCACATACAACAATATTGTAAGATATTTTAAATTTTTAGTAAGAGATAGGGGTGAAAACCCAATAGTCGGAAGGGATTTTTTTAACTTTTTCCAAATTAAACAAATTCATCTAAATGCGTTAGGCGCGGATGACAATAATTTAGAGACAATTTTAAAGAAATATGATTTGCTTTTTTCGGACGACTACGGCAAATTGAAAAATTGTAAGGTTAGTCTGGAAGTGGACAGTAATGTCAAACCGATTTTTGTGAAAGCACGCCCGATTCCATTTGCCTTCAGGGAAGAAGTGGAAATCAAATACATGAGTTAGTAAAACGCGAAATTAATTCGAAAACCGATAGCACACAATGCGGTACACCCCTAGTGCCAATTCTAAAAGAAAACGGAAAAATAAGAATTTGCGCAGACTACAAAATTACAGTTAACAAGTTTTTGAAAGACACGAATCATCCTTTACCACGCACGAATAGCTGATATTATTACCAATATCAAAGATGGACGAGTTTTTTCAAAAATAGACTTAGCTAATGCTTACAATCAAATAGAATTAGACGAACCGTCAAGAAAGTTGGTCACGTGGAGCACTCACGTTGGTAATTTCCTGATGCATAGATTGCCTTTTGGCATAAAGCCAGCCACGGGTATCTTCCAACGAGAAATAGAAAAGGTCTTACGGGGTATCGAGGGGGTAGTCAACTTTTTAAATGATATAATCATTTCGGCACCTAATCTAAGGATACATAACGAAAGGCTTAACGCGACTTTTGAAAGATTATATAATGCAGGACTTAAACTAAATAAAGCTAAATGCGTTTTCGCAACAGACGAAATCAAGTATTTAGGGTATTTAATTTCGAGCAAAGGTTTAATAAAAATATGTAAATAGAGATGAAACTATAACAACCTTTCCTATTCCGAAAAGCATCTCGGATGTTAGGTCCTTTTGTGGTTTCGTGAATTATTTTGGACGATTTATTCCTGGTTTAGCTACAAAAATGTCTCCTATTTACAGCGTTTTGAAAGGCAAAGCTTTCGTTTGGAGTAAGCAAGCTATGGATGCTTTTGAGAGCATGAAAGAAGAAATTATGTCAGATACGGTTTTAGTACACTACGATCCGAAACAACCAGTTATTCTAACGGGTGATGCATCTAACGTGGGCATAGGCGCGGTGTTAGCACACGCTTTTCCAGACGGGTCTGAACGACCAATCGAATTTGCCTCACGTACTCTATCTGAATCCGAGGAAAATTACGGGGTTATAGAGAAAGAAGCTCTATCCATCGTATATGCTACACGAAGATTTTATCAATATTTAATCGGAAGGTCATTTGATTTGGTAACGGATCACAAACCTCTGGTCGCAATTTTTGGTAAAAAGAAAGGTATCCCACAAATGTCCACAAGTAGGTTGCAAAGATGGGCTTTTCATCTGTCAGCTTTCCAGTATCAAATACGATATATTAAATCAGCAGAAAATGTGGCCGACGCAATATCTCGTTTCCCTCAACGTACGAGTAACGACGACGATTTAAAAGACGACGATTTAAAAGACGACGAAAAAAAACTGTAACGTATTTAAACCGAATAGAAACTAATTCAAATATTTTAGTCGACGCAGAATTGATACGAAAAGAAACGTTAGGGGATGAAATCACTCATACGGTGATAGAGGCGCTAAAGACTGGAAAAACGAATCGAGAACTGGTAGTCGAAAACGACGTATTGATGTGGGGCTCATGGGAATTGTAAAAACGAAATCTCTCTTGAGATCCTACGTGAAGTGGAGGAAATGATTAAGGGTTGCGAAGTTTGTTTGTCGCTTTTACCAAAGCCACCTAAGGCAAGAGTCATTGACTGGGAAAAGCCAGGAAAACCGTGGGAGCGAATTCACGTAGATTTCGCGGGTCCTTTGAGAGGTCTTAATTTCCTAGTGATAGTTGACGCGTTTTCTAAATATATTGAGGTGTTTTACACGAAGACACCTAACTCTACATTTTATATCAAATGCCTTCAAAGTGTGTTTTCAAGATTTGGGGTTCCGGAGGTAATTGTCTCCGATAACGCAACACAATTTGTTTCTGAGCAGAGTAAACATTTCTTGAAGTCGTATGGTATCTCTTAGTGCCTAACAGCACCTGGGTATCCGGCAACTAATAGGGCGGCAGAAAACGCTGTGCGAACCGTAAAAAATGCAATCAAGGCTGGAAAATTTGACGATATAGACGAAGTTTTGACGCAATTTTTATTTGATTATAGAAACAATAAGCATTGTTCTACGAAAGTCACTCCTGCATCTCAGATATTTACCTATTTGCCGAGAAATAAACTCGATCTTTTAACACCAACTAATTTAAATCAAAAGCAGTTTAAAGAAGAACTAATGAATAACACGGGCGATAGAAAATTTAAAATCGGTGAAGTAGTTATGATTAGTGATTTCAATTCTGTAAAAAATATTCAGCAATGGGCAAATCAAAGTCTTCGGTCCACGAATGTACCTATGTAAAATGGAATCAGGCCGGCATATTAAAAGACATTTAGACCAGATAAGAAAATGTAATTGTAAAATTTCTTTTAAAGAGGATATAACAGAAAAAACGAAAATAGTTACAAGATCAATGTATTTAAACTGTTATAAACCACAAAATAAGACTAAAAATGTAACCGAATCTGTAATGGTAGACAATGCAGTTCAAGCGCATAAAACGTTAAGAAATAGATTAGAATTAAAAAAGCCTGAAAGATTCAGAATCTAAAATGACATTGTATATCGTACTATCTTTGTAAGAGGGGCGTATGTGATGTATGCAGTTGGCAACACCATACTCCTTCCACAATTTACATTCCACAAATTGACGTTTGGAATTATTATTATACTGAATTAATCTTTTGGCACTTCTCTTCTAGACGTCAACAGAACGGCTTGTATCTTGTAATATAATATCAATAAATATATTTAATAGTTATTAGTTTACATTCCCAATAAATATTTTAAAATAAAGAAAGTGTTACTTTTATTTGGCAAGCGACGTAACAGACCCAATAGTGGTGTAGGCTAGTTAGCTCCATCTCGAAAAGAATAACAGCAATAACCAAACCCATAAGTTATCACACCAAATATTAATATAAAAGTATATTTATAACGAAACTGCATACTTTTAGTTGTTCTAGGTAATTTGCCGCTTTTTGAATATATGACGATTTCAAAGGGTGCACAATACTTTTGGCCAACACGTAAAATCGGAAATCGGAAGATTCTGTTAAAATTTGCAAAAGCTGTCTATCCCACTGGGAAATGATATTAAAATTTTTTTGTAGGGTACACGAAAACGCCAGAACGCCATTTTATTTAATTATTTCTATTACATATTTTATTTATTTTAAATTAATTCAAATTCCACTTTTTGTGGGTGACAGATTGAATATTTTAATAAGATTAATAACGGTATGTCATAATGTATATTTTCCATTTCTTTGTATAACTGTTTTAAACTTTTGTGTGTGCCATTGACTTGGTGCCAAGCAAAGAGTACTATATATGTGTATATATGTATGTGGGTTGTGTATATATATATCTATATATATATCTATATATATATATACATATATATATACAAATATATATACATATATATATACATAAATATTATAGGTACATATTAAAAATGTCTACTGCATTTGCCTTTTATTTAATTTTTTTTTCTTTTAAGTAACAATTGAGTTTTTTTTTTGTGGCAGAGCGAAACTCACTTGATTATTTGAATTTGATTTTTAGTTTTGAAAAAATTTCGCTAAAGTGCAAATCATAAAAGAGGAATTTATAATCAATATGACTTTCTCTACACCAATTTGCTAAATTCATTCAATAAATAGATAAAATAAACAAATAGTTTATTGACATTGTCGACACTAAAAAACCTTCACTTGGCACAAAATCTTAACACTTCTAGGATTTTCTTGATTTAGGTAATATTGTATAATATAATTATTAAAATTTAATGAGAGTGTTTAACATTTTAACAAATTCGGTTTGGATTCAATGAAACTTTCCCATAATATTGTTACGAAACTTATACTCGTTTTATGTATTCCCTACGATAAATTATATATTGGGACTATTTAGAGTATAATAATCTTTGTATATTTTTCTTGCATTTGTTATAAATGTTTCTTAAAAATTAGAAGTGAGTACAGACATGTACTTGGAGATGTATAACAGTACATACATATAAATTTATCTTTTTGTTTTTTGATTTAACAGTTAATCCGAATAAAATATCTCTTTGCTATTTTAAAGGAATTTTTTGGTGAATTGTTGGTGAGTTTTTTTTGGTGAGTGAACAAAATTTTACATTGGTGATATCTATTTTTAATAAATTTTTGATTTCAAAGACTTAATTCTGTCTGTTAGACATTTTTATACGAGTACATGTGTGTTGTTCTATTAATAATAAGAATAATAAGTTTTCTTTTGTTTACTTTGGAAGTTTAACTTCTCATTTATTTAAGATTCTTTGTAATTGTTTATCTACGGTTTAATCTAAAAGTTATTCGATGCGTAAACAGTGCAGATATTTTCAACTGTCATGTCATGGACATTAATAATCTTCACATCTGAAAAATCTAAAGCAAAAAAGTAAGTAAATTCTTTTGGAAACAACTGTAGCTGTGTAGTATATAGATCAGACTCAATTAAACAAGAAACATCTTTCCATATGAATGAAGAAGTGGTCGTTGCTTGGGGCGACTTGATGAAGAATTTTACTGGACTTAATGATCATTGATTTCGTCAGAATCGTTTGAGAATTTCGGAGGAGGATCCACTCTTATGTCGAGACCGCAGGCATACCTCTCATATTCAAACGGTTCGTTTTCGTAATCTGACAAGAAATCTGGATAGGGAAGCTCTAGATCTGCTGCACGTGGCTTTATGACCGCAGAGGAGCGACATATGGCACTTCCAGATCTAGCAGTCATAGTGCCGCCACTGTCTTCACTGGAATTGCAAAGGTCATCGGATAGTCCAGCTTTTGATTCCACTTCGCTTTCTTCGGGATTGATGTGGTACTGCACTGGATAATTGAAACCACTTGCAGTACTAATTGATTCTTCACGTTTAAGTTGGCGTTTTTTTTGGCGAATTGGTTTGATGGGGTGACTCATAGCTACAACACTACCACCTAACACCGGCGGCGTACTGGCTGTCATTATTGATTTTTGATAAATGGGATTAGTAATGTGACTTAGTCGGTCGAATCTTGGAAATCCCATTTCGTCGACATTGTCTGACACGTCGAAAGTCTCGAATTTGCTGCAGGAATATTCTGGTGTCCCAGCACCATATTGTTGGTAATCTCCGTAGTCGTCTGTTTCTTGTTCATGTTCCAGCTCTTCGTCAAATTCAAGATATTGATTCTCATCCGGTTTTGACAGATCCGAGCTACCTGATTCAATTTCTGGCAAATAGCCCTCTGAGCATTCAGAGCTTTCTTGTTCGGTAAGCATACGCTCAGACGAACGTGTTCGCTTTGTGGTAATTTGGCGTTTCTTCCGATTGCCACGACTTCGCAGTTTTGGATCTTGTTTTCTAAAGTCCATCGAACTGTCAGTATCATTGCCACTGGGTGGGCTCTTTATGACACTTGATCTTGTTAGAGAGCCTTTGCGCAGAGGTTTCTGTATTATTTGGTTTGGGGGCGATTCTGAACTTAAACTACTTGAATAATATGGCGAACATTTTATTAATTTGTCAGCACGCTGTGGCATTGGCGATGAATTGTCTGTGCTCGTTGTTGTTTCGCTGTATACGGTTGCTGTTGTCGTTGTAGTTGCTGAAGAACTTCCGCCGCCACCAATGGACTCCTCTTCAATTCGTGGAAAATCTTGCAATGAATTCGCCGACGACAGCAGATGTTCGTGGAATGAATGAGACTGTCTTAGTTTATTGTTTTTATACTCCCTAATTTGAGATTTTGACAAAGTTTTGTCATCATAACTATGATGTTTAGTAAGCGGTTTCGTTGTTTCTGGGGTTACTCCAGTCAGGTGCCACAATGATGCTACAGGTACTTGTTGATAGCTTAGTACTTGCGGTTGTGATTGTGACTGTTGTTGCATTGGAATGAATTCCTGACTCTGATACCGTTCAGTTAATTTATCATTTGGAGCATAGAGCTGTTCAACGAAAGCTTCTCCTTCGGATGAAAAATCTTCACTTTGATACAATTTAGACATTAACTCCAGCGAACGACGTTTGCGAAATGTCTCGTCGACGACGCATGATTTTTCTTCTACTGCTATAATACGTGGGGGAGTTTTGTTGACAGGTTTGTCTCCATTTCTAGCAGGAGGAGAGGATTTATCATGCAACTCTTCAACGCCGCCCGAACGATTATTTCCATTGTTGTTGGTCTTTTTATGGATGGCGGGTAAAGAACTGTGTTTCTCTTCACTAGGTGATCTTTTCTTTGAAACTGCACGCGGATGCTTTAGTGGAACGTATTCTATGCAGCTGCCACGTCTGCTACGACTTTCCGCGCTGATTTGAGGCAGAACGTCCGCTGTAGAAACTCCAACCAAAGTTCTGCTACTTGATGTGGACCACTCAGTTATTGTATGGGCCATTTCTGTCAAGGTGAGCGTTGTATCATCACTTTTTGTAGCTGAAACGGACTCCGAAAGTTTATCGGTCTCAGAATTTGAAAGAATATCATATCGTAGACCATCGGAAGACATATTATCACCTGAAAATTTATTCTTACTGCTGGAAAAACTGACACTCTTTTCATTTAGTGATTCTGTTGATTTGTTTATAGAACTCACGCTAGATTTTGTATGGTTGGACTTTTCACTCTTAGCACCACAAGAATGATTCGAAACTGCCGATAGACTGTCCGAGCCGGACAGATTGGCATACTGACGTACTGTATTGGTACCTGTTGACCACTCCGAAATACTGAGGCCGATTGAAGTATCTTCGGAATGTGAGCTATGGGTGCATTTCTTTTGTTGTAATCCCATACGTACTGTTCCATCTAGATCGGTTCCAATAGAACTGGTTTCCTCTTCGGAATGACTAGAGTGACTACATTTTTTGCATGACGATGTGCTTAATCGGGCTTCGTAATTTCTACGAATGGTTGTTTGATCGTCAACGTATGTACCACCCGATGTCGAAAGTATGTCATCAATGGATGTGTCTGAGTTGTTCGAACCTCTCGAGAATTTTCGGGCATAATCGGTCGTTCGGCTTTCATCGGGAGAAAGCTGAACTTTAACTGTTCCCGGCATAAAGACGTCGTCACTTGAAAACATTTCATCTTCTGATATTGGACTACGATTGTGTGGTGATCGGGTTGGTTGTGATATAATCACAGATTCTGAGCTCGATTCTCTAAGAATCGAGTTTTCTTGTACAGTTGATTTATTGGAAGATGAGCAACTGGTGACATTAAATGAGGACGACAAGCATGAAGCAGTACTCAATGTAGAGCTTAGACACGTGGGTGTATGATACTGTATATCTGCTAGACAAGATCCATTAGTATGATCGTCGAAAGCCACCGACATCAAATACGCAGTTTCATCATAGGGCAAAATCCGAGTAACATATGGCGGAGTAATGAGGTCTTCCATCGAAAGCCTTAAACTTTGAGATTCACTTGCTAAATTTTCTTCGACAGTATTGTCGTCAGTTGTAGTGAACGACTCAATCATGACTTGATCGGCGCTCTGAGGCTCGTTTGCATAGTAAGTTTCAAGACTTTCGACCACAATGGGTGTATCCATCGCACTGGAAGGTGGTGATGGCCAGTCTTGCGAGTCCTGAGATTGAAATGACATACTGGCTTTCCAGCAGAAGGTTTTCGGAACTGGCTTGTCAAGATCCGGCATTACATAAATTGATTCAAGCGGCTTGACTGGAACGTGATCATATGGGATTTCTGGAAGAGGCCAATCTTCAGAGTCTTGACTGCCAGCGTTTGAGAGGCACATTAGTGTGTGTCTATCGAGTTCATCGGCTTGATTTTCATTAACTTGTGTTACTGAAAATCTACCGGTAATAACAGTTGGTGATTTCGGACCATTTATACTGTCAATGCTTGATAATCGATCACCCGTTGCGGAATCACATGGAATATCTGGCATTTCAGCTGATGTTCTCCGATCTGCATCCGAAATGTAAGCTAAATTGGTATTGCTTCGCGAATCCGAACTTAAACTTGGCTGGTGATCTGTGGATCCTACTGATTCATCGCGCATACTTACGGAACGTGTAGATGCCTTGCTGACGTCGTCTTCCATACTTGATTTCTCTGAAGCAGTACTTCGTTCTGAAATGCGGGATAAAGTCCGACCCAGGGTAAATCCCGTGCTGTATCCAATTATATCGGTTGGATTAACTCCAATTCCCCCCAGTGCACTTGTCATTGAGGGATATCCAAAGGTTGCTGGAAAATCGTTCAACTCATCTTGAAAGCTTGTGTCACTTTCTTTCTGGTCATCTGGGGAGACTTCTTTTAAATCGCTGTCTGATGAATCTTTCTGTACACCGCAACTATCATATCGTTCATAAGTTTCTTGTTCAAGAGTTTGCCAAGGTTCTTCTACACTAGAGCTTGCTGAACTTTCAATTGGAAATGGTTTCCATGTTGGTTGTTGTTCTTTTTGCAACAGCTCACCCCTGCGATGGGCGACACCAAGGGAACCAGAACTACTCTCCGTTTCGAATGATCCTCTAGATTCAACGCTTAAAGAACCCTTGGAATCGAAGCTAGATTTTGACTCTTGAGAACTTCTGTCGCTACCTGATTTTCCCAGCTTTTCTCCATTTTCAAGAGTAAGAAAAGCAAGTTTTTTTGCCGCTCCCATACGAATGGGTTTAACAATTTTCGGTTTATTCGAAGGTTCTCCAGAACTGGACTCGCTGTCGTCTCCTCTTTGTAGAATCTTAAAGATTTTCTCCTCAATAGGATCTTGATAAATTTCCGGACTAAATCCCAAATCAATTTGACTTTGTTTTTCTAGCGTAGGCGTTGTAGGTTTGGTTTTGGTTGGCGGCGTTACTGTTTCTTCAGGTTTTGGTTCTACCTTCATTTCTACACTTAATTTAAGCATTTGTTCTTTTAATTCAAGGCATTTTTTCTCTTCAATATCACCAAATTCCTGCGATATTCCAAGTGGTCTGGCAATAGAGCAACTTACACTGGACTCTTCATCGATTGAGCTTTTTTCCTTGCCTGTCACAGAGAGGCTCCAATCTTGATGGTGGCCTTCTCTATGGGGACTTCCCTCTTTTTCGCCACTAGTCCAAGAGTCTGAACTTTTAGATTTTTCCTCTTGTTTGACTAAGCTGTAATTTTGTTTTACCTCCCATTGCATTTCCTTTACACGATTTTCAAAAGCTTCGAAAACGGATTTATCAGCTATTGGACTGACATTGGGCGGAGTAACCAGTACGTTGAAATCATACGTGGGAGTCACACAATTAGAATATTCTACAGCGTTCAAATCGGCTGCGTCCTCCAAAGTAGCCTGTGTTTCAAATATATTACGGTCAGGCTCTAACGTTCTTGGTTCGGTGTCAGACATATCGGAACCTATAAACTCTTCACATTCGACAGTCATCCAGGATCCTGTCTCGTCACTTCTGCTCCGATCCAAACTTAACCGATTAGCATCGGGTCGCGAGATTTTCAGGTGTCGGCATTCGCTTGAGTTTTCATCATCCTCTTCGATTGATGGCTCTTCGCATTCTATAGTCGGAACCCTATGCGGATAAGAAGCGTCAATATATGGAGCTGGGGATTTGCTTTCCGAACGACTTTCATCCGCCGAAACGAATGAGTCAAGGCTATCAGCTGTCGAAGGCTTTCTACTTCCAGTTCCATCGCTGTCTCTTGTGTCTTCGGATGGAAGCGATTGCCTTTTTAGTATTTCTAGTGATCTTCGCTCCGAAATTACAGCTTGCATGTCAATCTCCTCAGAAACATTATATTGATGAGCGAACATACGACGATCGCCGACCGCACTACGTACGGTTGTCCTATTTTCTCCATGTCGGTTGTTTTCTAATTGTGGCGATTTTGTTTCTTTCTCCTTGTTATCATCCAGACTTCTTGCTTTCACATCGATGTCCAAATAGTGGTGGTCAGCATTTTTATCGAGGCTATTTGATTTACCGTTTATTTTGTTGTGTACCACGCTGCCTTCGATTTTTTGTTTAATCTCTTGGCTGCTGGCAATTTTTTTGGGTGATTTAATGACCATGTCTTCGGGGACATCCGATTTCTCAGAATCTTCAAATGACTTATTGCGGTCTTCAAAACTGCGGTTGGCTTTATCCAGCTTTTGTTGGCTCCGTTCCTCATCAAAGCTTCTGCTGAATTTTACCAAAGAATTGTCGAGCTTTCGTGGAGACTTTGCAATTAGCACATGATCTTCGGCCTTGCTTTTGAACTCTGTTTCAATAATAATTTTGTCGCCATCTGTTTTTACTGAAATTTTATCTTCAGGAGCCAGGAATGGCGGCAGTTGATCCTTAACTGGACTCAGCATGGTTATAGTTTGTTTCATCGCCGTCTCATACAATTTCTGTTGTCTTTCTTTACGCTTGGCAATATTGGCTTCCGTTTCCTCCTGTGACTTACTCTTATCTTTGTTTAGCCGCCGAGACTCTATAGACTTAGGACGTTCCTTTGGATTAGGTTTCTTATCCTTTTTACCAGATTTATCTTCTGCCTTCGATTTCTCGTCATCGATGCTAATTCTTCGCATCTCAGTTCTTCCTCTCGAAGAAACAGTCTTTGATTTGATAGCTTCAGAGTTTTTAGGGCTTGTTTTCAATATTCCTTTTCCAGTACTTTCAACACTGCTTGCTCTGGAAACTCCGGGAGAAGTTTTTCGAGAACTGTTAACCGAGCTATAGGGTGACCAATCGAATCGATATTTCGGAATGTCCAATATTAGATGATCGCCGCTTTTTAACTTCATTTTTGACTTCTTCTTGTTTTTGATTTTCACACCCTGTAGAGCGATTTTTTCGATGAATTTTAACTGATTGAGAAGATCTTGCTCGTCCGAATCTAGAGTAATCGCGTTAAGCAAACAGTCCCTTGTCACTGCTGAGCTGTGAGTGATCAGCGCTGACGGAATAGAGCCAGCACACGAGTGAACGCTGTCCGCATTTTCATCATCCAGAAGATTGGTAGAATCACGTTCCAAAGGTTTTTCTTCTAGAATTTCTGCTTCCTCATCAAATCCGACAGTATCGTCTTTTGACGAAAATGCATTCATTGGAGGTAGTCTATGCAAAGAAATCACTGCAGCGTCTAGACTCTTTGCTCGTCTATCAGTCGTTGGTGACTCAAGTGTTGCCTTTTGCCTTTGTAAAGAAGCAAAGGCAGATCCCTCTGATAGATTGAGACGAGCATGAGCAAATAGTATAGGTGGATTACCTTTGGATCGCATAACCAATGACGAGTCGATGCGGTCTTCAATAAGCTTTGCTTTTGTTTTGCGAATTTCAGTACTTTGCGAAGTTTTGCAATCGTTTTTCTTAAGCGTGTAGTCAATGTCTGCTTCAGAGTTCTTTTCCTCGTGACATGTCTCATAATTTTCATCGTCTGTTCGAAACATTTCAGAGTGCTCAAGTATTGGTGATGGAATATTTTCATTTCGCTGATAGTCTCCAGTGCATTCATCCATGCGGCGAGTAGGCAAGTGAATTTCCTCCTCAGAACTTGGAATAGAAATCGATCGCTCAGATATGCGGCGCAACTCTGTTGCATTTGCGTATGCAGGATCCAGTTTCTGAGTATTATATCGGCTTTCCAACTCAGCCAACCGCCTGCATTGTGGCGGAGATCCTTCTATCTCTGTAGAGCTCATTGTTTGACCTCGTCCCCAGACAGCTGAAATAAGCTTACTTTGCTCAATACGTAGAATAGGTTCTATTTCCTTTCGCGATTGTGGTGGCGAAAATTCTAAACGCGAAGGTATTGCTTCTGCCGACCCAAAAACATCATCAGAATCAAGACTCTCGTCATCAGATGAGAAGGAAGTAATTCGAGTTTTAGCTTTCTTTGGTTTATTTGCTGGTCTTGCTTTAGGTATTACACGTGGCTTTGGTGCTTTACGAGTTGGTGCAGTCAATTCTTTCCTTAAACTTTGGATAAGTTCGTTTTGCTTCTGTTCCAATTTGGTTTTTTGTTGTTCCCGTTGAATACTTTCAGTTTTGGAGCTAGTCGCTGAGTCACTTTCGATTTGACTGAGCTTTTTATTAAGCTTTTCAAGGAGTTTTGGATCCATTTGCTTTGTAATATCCCGCTTCGGGGATGATAACTCTATAGTCGGAATAAATTTGTCAACCTCTAGTGTAACTGGATCCACCTTTGATAAATCAATATTTTGTGTAAAGAGAAATTCATTATTCTCATCAGGAATCAAGCTGTCCAAAATATCAGGCAATAAATCGCCAACGTTAATATTGACAGAAGAAGACCCTGACCCTACTGATTTATGGTTTTCAGCTTTTGGAGATTTTGGCGATTTGGGAGACTTTGGTGATTTTGGACTTTTTGGGGTTTGGTGCTTTTTCTCGCTAGGCGACGGTGCCGTTCCATTTAATACATGACGTTTATGCAATACATACGGTATGTCCTCCTGAAGGATTTTCGATACTCTGCGCTCGTAGTCCCTAAAGAAGCTTTTTGACATTTCTAAGCCATTTTTTTGCATATCAACTGCGGCTACAGGCACATCGTAACTCTTGGGCATTTCAAAGTTTCCATGTGCCTTGCAAACTGGTGGGGCACTGGGAATTTGCCTATAAAAGTAATCTTCATCACTCGAATCAGCTGGAGTCAGGTCAATCGACTTTTGGTGCATTAAAACGTGGCGCCTCGAATTGTTACCGAGTCTCGAACGATTGGCCAACGAATTGGGGTCACTTTTAGTACGTTCGACTGTCGCATGACTGTAGGTTAAAGGTACAAGAACACCCGACATTGGTATGCTTGAGTCTATAACTTTTGGATTATACTCTTCAAAGTGTGTCTTCGCCATTAATTCCTCTTTGCGTGTTATCTTCTTGGCCGCTGGCGCATAAACTTGTTTTTCAAACTCGGATATCAACTCCGGCGTCAACGGGTATTCTTGACTATTTTTGGATTTGTCATCTTTTGATTGGTTCTCCCATTGCTTTGTGTAGCTATTTAATGACTCAATGCGATCCTGATCGAAGCTGAATATGTTCTCACTGTCAGACCTTCTACGA
Source organism: Nephrocerus scutellatus (assembly GCA_947095585.1). Taxonomy (NCBI): domain Eukaryota; kingdom Metazoa; phylum Arthropoda; class Insecta; order Diptera; family Pipunculidae; genus Nephrocerus; species Nephrocerus scutellatus. The sequence continues at coordinate 35,593,367 of OX352761.1, forward strand.
AAAGAAGTTATTTTGTTAATTTGCGTTTCGCTCTTAATCGTAGGGGTTTTATCAATGGAATCATAGGTTTGAACTTCCTTTTCCTCACGAGTTTTCGTTGCTGAAACAGTGTCTGGTGACTTAGATCCAAATGATTTCGCATTTCTTTCAATTTCAACATTTTGCAAACTAATTGAATGAACTTTTGAAGTTTTGTGACCTTTGTTGCTGGGAAATGTGGAGTATGTGTCGCGATTATCATAGAACGAACAATTGACGGTAGAACTTTGTGTGTCAGATAAAAGGCAATCATGGCTTTTCACTTTTGTTCGTGCATAAAAACCGTCGCTTTCGATAACCTCAACTGCATCATAGTAGTCACCGCTTTTTGACTCTTGACTCAACTGCTTTTCGTATTTTTCGTTTTTGGAAATATGTTTTATTTTTTTACCTGTTGTCATAGGCATTTCATAGTTACGCAAAATACAATCCCCGGCTAGGGACTCCTTGGAGTCTTGGCTCGAGGCTACTGATGTTTTGCTCTTAGTAGTTTCACGGGACTTCTTGCTGTCTGTGTGATAGAGACTATCCCGGGACTTTTTACTCGAATCCGAACTGCGAGATATCTTTGTTTCGTAGATATCGCTGCGACTCTCCTGGCTAGATGTCCACGAAAGTGCCTCTTTGACTTTCTTGTAAAAACTTCCATCTGATTTGACACATAGTTTTTCTCTTGGCAAATACCGTGGATCTTCAGCATCCCATATGTCATTCATTATGTCCACCGCTGACTTACATTTCACATCCATGGCGGAACGGTATTTCTGAATTTCCGATCCACTATCGTCGTCGTCACTCGGAATGTAGTTACCAGAATCCAGCGAGCATGAACGAATGTGTTCATCTGACTTTATATGCTTTTCAAAAAAATCAATGTCATATTTCTCCAGCAACTCGTAGCTATCGTGTGAAATGTCATCTTGCGATCCTGTTAAATCCAAATGCTGACCGCCGCCGTAAACCCGTTTGTGGTGATAGTCGATCGTGTTATAAGTGCTGCCGGGGTAACTTGAAGAATATACCTTAGAGTCTAGCAAAGCTGAGAAGTCTTGGCAGGCATCCACAGAATGATTCTTTGTAATGTACATTGAGTGTCGTGAATCATCATATCGCGTAACTGGCGAATCAATCCTATTGAATGAAAGAAATTCCTTGTCAAATGCCGTCATTGGTTTTGACTTTTCACTCTCGAAAAATGAAAAATCATACAAATCTTTGCATGAGCTACTCTTTAGCCAAGACTCTTTTTCAACCTGATCGTATATGTTCTCTTCTTCGTTACCATTTTTATATTGAATAGCAGAGTACAAATTACTGCTAGATAGTTCGAATTCCAGTTTTTCAGAAGAGTTTCTAAAGCGATTTAACGGTGAACCAGAAGTACTTCTGTCATCCGTCGTTGAACTAGTTGCTTTAGCGCTATGATACATTAAGTAATTGGGCATTGTTATGTTCTGTGGCTGAATATTATTAGCCAATAAGTGGTGTGTTAGGTAATGACTGTCATAAGAATCTACGGAGTCGACCCCTGAAAGTTCAGAGTTTCGCGGCAGCGAGTGCGTGTTTCGCACATTGCTAAGCGTAGTCGACTGCGGACTTTGTGACTCTGCCGAAGGAGTGAGATAATTTTCCGATTGAGCAAGTTTGCGGTCATCGGCGGCGAACCGGCGATTAAGACTTAGCCCAAAGTAATCCGAGGACGAATCCGATGGATGATTTAAGTCGTTGTGATATTGGTAATCAAGGTTTTGATAACGATTATTTTCAAAATTGTTGGACACATCGGTGACAGTTACGCGTATATTTTGCTTTGACGTCGTATATTTTATTATGGTTTCGTCGATGAACTCATCGCTCAGATGCTTTTCTCTGGTTTTAGATTTATTTTTTCGATTAACAGTGGCGTAAATATCACGGTCATTCACAAGATTAAGATTATTTTCATTGTTTGAGATTTTGTTTTCGATTTTGTTGCCTATGGTGAAACCGCTTGAATATTTGTAGTCCATAATGTCAGTGTAGATGATATTATCAGTTTCGGTCTCTGTTGAATTGTTGTTGTTCAGTAAGGACTGTTTAGACATCGAATAATTGGTACTGCTATAATGGACTGGTGTGGTATGGTGCGACAGATCCGGCGGATGGGCAATATTCTCCCGATTGATGGTAGAGGTTGTCAAGTCCGAATCCGCTTCCTCCTCGACTAAGTCCACCTCCTCCTCCAGCTCCAACTCCATGGAGCTGTTGAGATCCGCCGAAAGACCCACCGATTGATTGAATTTGCTGGTGCTGTTGGTGAGCGACTGTTGCGGCGACGCAGGGGCACACGGTTGGGAGCCCACTGAGACTCGACGAAGGCTGCTGCTGCTGTATAAGTGGGAGTGGCTCAGACCTATCATGCAGCAATCCACAAAGTTTAGGAATACAAGAATTTATTATCAGATGGAGGTAATTATATTCTATAATTCAATACAAACCAAACAAGTGCATGTATGTTTTATGTATTTTCGTTTAAGATCATGTTTAAAATATTGTTTTTAGGAATGTCACTTAAATTATACTGCATGCACAACTGATACACTTTTATTTAAAATCACTAATAACAATATAACTTTGATATTTACGGTAACACAAGCACAAATAAAACAGCAATTGAATTATAACAAAATAGTTAATGTTTAAAAAAAATAATCGTAATATAGCAAAATATTATTTCAGTATAAGCTAAAGACAACCAATTGACTACCGGGCTTAGTGTTACTCGCTTGTCAAACACTTTATTTGACGTACCGAGACGTTCCGAATTAAAGCAGCTAAGAATAGCTATTCTAGTGAAATTCTTATTAATACAATACAATTGCATCTCTCTATTTCTTTTAATTTTTAGAATTATTCCGTCAGACGATTTGTTAAAAAATAACTGGTAACGTGCCAACTTAGGCAATGCAAATGAAACAGTTGAATTGAGATACGAGTAACTAACTACATTCTATGAACTGACAGACCTGAAAATGGCAAGTTCAAAACAAAATGTTAACTTTAAAAAAACACGCCGTGGCTCAGTGGAAATGAGCATGGCTACTGAGCAGGGGGTTCTCGGTTCGAATCACAGTAAGACCAAAAGTATTTTTCACGGTGTCCCACCTTTCGCGAATGGGTGACAAACGTTCCGAGAGTAATAACTTGTCACGGAAAGCTTCTCAATTCGCCGTTCGGATCCGGCCTTAAATTGTAGGTCCCTTCCATTTGTGTGCTCAACACGAATGGTTGCAAGAAGCTATGCTTGGACCGCAATGGTCTGTCGCGCCGAATATTATTATTATTAAGTATAATGATTACTAACTCCCCTTTTTCTCTCTAAATACAAAATCGGAAACAGTATCTTAACTGTACTGACCTTGAATGGAAGCAACATGGAAGTGTTTACAGGCTGTTAGGATGAAATCAAAACGCTTTAACATCAGTTGTGTGATGTTTATCAATTAAGTCACATTTTGATGGTCATTAAATGCTGAATAATCTTTTACAAAAATGTTTCCTAGACGACCATGGGTAGTTCTTAAGGGCATATAATAACAACATTCACTCTTCACCCTATAGAGGTATTTTTACAGGTAACTTAAGTTACAATTAGAATGAATTTATGTAAAAATTGATTTAATTGAAGGTTACAATTCACGACAGTGGATTCTCAATCCCCTATAATATCAAACATCGAAAATATTAACTGCTTTTTGGTTTGTCTTGAGTATCTCGTAATTGCCTGCTCAACCATGCTTTCCATAACTTTTATTATAATGAACTATGTATGTACATATTTCATATTATGTCATCACTTTGTCTGCGGCGAACGGTAAATTTTGTTTTGGCGTTTTTTGATCGCTGGTACTGCAATTCAGACACAGTTGAGTTGTCAGTTATCCATATATTGGATTGACTAAATGCTAAATGCATTTAATATTTGGTATTCACTGAATTAATGCTTTGCTTTACAAAATATCAGCTAAAAATTAAGATGGATTATCTACTTATGAAATCTTGTTCGATAATTTCAATATCGCGGTAATTTCAACAGACTGTTGCAATCAATAGTTGAAATTATCGAGCTTGTACAATACATGCACTACGAGTTCATATAATCAAATTCCAGATAAAAATTTACCAAAGGAAAGAAAGGTTATCTTTGCAAACACAATTTGTGTTTGACATTTCTCCAGCGTCAAAGAATTGATGGCGATTTTTGTGTTATAAAAATTTAAGGACCATTTACAAACAACCAATCCATCGAAAAAAAAAACTAACTGTTTGGTGAGTGTGATCTTTATTTTTAAGTGCTGCAACAGTGATCTTAGGCCACGTATAGAAAGCAAAAGGTGTATGCCAATCACTCCCAAACCACTTCAGTCCCTTAACTACCACAGGATTAATACCCGGAAGTAATAAAAAATTTCACCAAAATTACGGAAATCTTCCAGGCTGGCGTTGGCAAAAATTTTTTTTATTGCGCGACAGACCGTTGCAGCCATTAGTCGATATCATTTTACATCTCTAATGGCAAAGTCTCACCTTTTTCTCGATATAAAAATATCAACAGATACATATGTGTTTTAAATTTTAATTATAAACTTCAATTGAATCACCATTTATATAAAAAAAAAGTCTCAGCTATGACATCTTTCCCAAGCTTTGACCGCTACCTAATACAACATAATGAGGTTATGTATTTTGGTAATTTAATTTATATATTTGTAGGGCTGACTCAACGGAACATAACTAAACTTATCATAAAAGATAAACGAAAAAAAATAAAGAATAGATGAAGAACGTAACAAAACTGAAATATGTCATTCAAATTGATTTTACTAAAATGAATTGATTTAATATTTAAAAAGAAGTTGATGAGTTCAATCTAATTATTTAATTTAGTTAATTATTTAAAAACCATGACTTACCTAAAATGTGATCTCCTTGATGCGCACGACCCAGATCTTGACCTCTCATATTGTTGTTGCTGTGGCTGGGAGAAGTCCATGATAGCGGACCCTGAGGAGAAACAGATCGGTTCGAATTCATTTGGTCCATACCCGCTTCCGATTGGTGTTGCGGTTCCCCCTCCGAGGTTGGCGAGTCCGGAGCATAGTTCTTCGTCTGATAAATCTCCACCTGGGCTGCTGTGACCTAAAAAAAAACATTTGCAGATGATGAGCAAAATGCAAAAAAATATTGCAAAACTCATAAATTACTTGAGAACGCGTGTGGTCGGTAAGATTGTCTTGTCGGCGATCCAAGGTATCCGCTGCCTTCTTCGTCAGAGAAGGCGTCATCGAGCCGGTGCATTGATTGCGATACTCCCAGTCGACTAAAATAAATGTGCACAAGTAAAATTACTCAAGATTCAACGCATACATTTTCTTATTTAAAATTTAACTTATCAGTATTTTAGGCTAAAAACTACACTACATATAATTTCAACTAAAAATTTAACTTAAAGTAATTAATAAATAATAATAACAAAGCAGTATATACAGTGAAGTTTCATTTTTTCTAACATTGATTTTTTTTTTACTGAACTCGGGAATGAACATCGGTGGAAGGAAGCATTTGCTGATAGAAAGCTTAAAGATTAAAATGCACGAAGCACGATTTTGATTGGTGACTACGTTGCTCAGTAGAATCTACGAAGTACGAACAATTAAGATTATTATTCTTGTTGTAGCAGCTACAGGTCTGTTAAACCAATTGCTGAGGAGTGGACGATTCTTGGTCCCGTGTGTGAAACACTGGAGTCCTTTCGGTGCATAGAACCGAACGTCGTAGAAAGGAAAATAAGATTGCTATTTCGGTCGCCTACGGTTGGTTGTCGTGCGCGGCCTTATGAAATAATCCTTTTCTACCATTATCTTTCCCTCCCAAAAGACTTTAGCAATAGCAGCACATACATGTCCATACGAATCTTCTAACGTAGCCATACAAACAAGACACAAAAAACGGCATATTTATAATAAAAAAAACACAAACATCCTTGCAAACCGATCCATATGTAATTTTTCCATATTTTCTGCGTTAAGCAGGTCGAATAGTCCAAAAAAATCCTCTTTCCGCAAACCGAAAACCAAATTTAATATCAATGGCTAAATGCTATGACTATATTCTTTTCAGAGGGAAAGAAAGGTTAGATAAGGGATTAAGAGAAGGATTCTCATACAACCGCGCGAGAGTCGAACGGATGGGACATACAGCGACTGAAATAACAACTTCAATCGTTCGAACTTCATGCATTCTACTGAGCCACGTTGTCACCAATCAACATCGTGTATTTTAATCTCTAAGCTTTCTACTGAGCCACGTTGTCACCAATCAACATCGTGTATTTTAATCTCTAAGCTTTCTATCGGCAAAAGGTTCCATCTAGTGATGTTCATACGTGAGTTAAGTAAAGAAATATTCAATGTTACGAAAAATGACACTCTTCTCTTTATATACTGCTTTAATAATATTAAAAAATAAAATACAAACCAGTGTCAATTGGGAGGAGGGGATTGGCTGAAATGCTGGAATTCACATACGAATGCGATTGACTTCGGCTACTAGCGTTCAGTGGCCCTTGACGGAATGACTGAGACCTGCAGCAAAAGAAAAGACAAGAGGACACCTCGTTTTATTATATTTAAATCGATTTCTTGCTTTTTGCACTAATTGGAAAAACATAAGAAACAATTAAATAACAACTAAAATTAATCAAAACAAAAATACGAGTATTTTATATATTTACAGCAAGACTTTTTTTTAATAACTAGATAACAATTATATTAATTTTTGTAATAAATCTTCTGTGTGCAAAAGTGTGGTTACCGATTAAGGACTAAAGAAATGTTAGTACATAATTAGTAGTAAATAATGTTTACTATCGCGGTAAATAATTTTTCAAAATACAAAAATTCAATAAGACCTAAACAAAGTCGTTCGTATATAAAGAAAAGATCACGTGCATGTAAGGGCATGTAAGGCTTTTGTAAGTCAAAAGTTAAAATAAGTAGTATTGTTTTGGTTCCTTAAAGAGAAAGCGAAACAAAATATGCTTACTGGCATAAAAGAATTGACAGATTTTTTATTATAAACATGCTAGCTTATAAAAAACATTTTTAATTTAAAACGTTTAAAACGAGTATTATGCGTAGCAGTTTGCTTTGATCTGAAACAAATTGCGAACTCGCGTTGTATTAACTTTTTTTTTATTGGCGATTTGTAGTCTTTTTTTTTGTGATTTGTCAACGATCATCCAGTTCTGAGCTATTTTTAAAGTTTCAAGTCTCTATCTAGCTCAATGGGAAGTTAGTTTAAAATCAATTACAAAATTCCGCCCGCACAGACAGACATACACGAAAACGAGGTAGTAAAAACGTCGTTTTTAAAAAAAGAGAATTTTTTTTGTTTATTTATTTAATTAATGATAAAAGGGGTTGCATTTTGTCTTCTCTCATTCTCAATCACTTAGTGTACCACACCCACTTGGCATGCGTAACATTTAACTAAAATTCCCTTCGTAATGTAGTAACGGAACATGTTGTCTTTCAGCGCGTACAACAAATATTTAAACTCAAAGTTTTTATAAAATCCGCAGCAGTCAATATTAACTAAGCATGTAAGCCGCTTTAGAATTATTTTTTTTTACAATATACACACGCTGAAGGGATTTGCACCTTTATAATGCTTAGCACAGCGTAGGCGTTAGGAAATTAGGGAGAGGAAAAAAAAAGAGATATATGCGGAAACACAGAATCAGGCAATTCATTCCACATAACTATCGTGCGGCTAAAGAAGGAATCTCTGAATTGGTTAGTACGTCCGAAGATAGGCTTAATGGTGGACCCATGAGCTCGAAGAACATTCCAACGAAGCTTTTTTTGACACACATACCGAGAATTGAGAGTTTTTCAGTTTCTTTGATGCAAGATCCATTCATGGATAAAGGTTGGGGGTTTAACTTACGCTTAGACGACACCTTGTTATGCTGTCAAGGTCAGAATTTAACGTGCTTAACATACGTTGTTACGCATACGCAGAAAGCGAGAAGTCATATGAAAAGCTAAGAGTACTGTCGTCAGCAAAGGAATGGATTGGATTAGAGGTGGTGGATAGGAGATCATTAATGAAAATCAGAAAGAGTGTCGGAGATAAAACACAGCCTTGAGGAACACCGGCGTTTATGCGATGAACATTGGATTTGAATACGTCCAATACGACCTGGATTGATCGGTCAGAAAGGTAGTTCCTAGTCCAATCGAGCAGGGTGTTATTAATTCCATAAGCATTAATTTTCGACAAAAGAGATTGATGTCAGACTCTGTCAAATGCCTTGGAAATATCGAGTGCGACAACTTTACTTTCACCAAATTTGTGAATAGACTGGTTCCATTTTTCAGTGAGATAACCCATCAGGTCACCTGTAGAACGCTGCCGACGAAAACCGTACCGCTGGTCACTAAGGATTTCACGTTATTCAAGGTATTGCATAAGCTTACGATTGATCAGGGTTTCCATAACCTTGGAGAGTATAGATGTTAGCGCAATGGGTCGGTACGAGGAAAGAGATGACGTTTCGCCTTTTTTAGGAGCAGGCTGGATAAATGCCTTCAGGCCCAGCAGATTTATGAATGTTGAGATCATTTAATACTCTAGCCACTCTGTCCCATATAGGATTCAACTCTTTCAAGAAAAAGCGGCGACAACGCGCTATCTGGCAGCGTAGAGCTAGCTGCGAAATGTGAAGCAAGCAGATTGGCCTTGTCTATAGAGCTGACAGTTGGAATGTCATTGTAATAATTGTGCGCTAATAAATATTTGGCCAAAAATTTAGTCTATTTCTAAGGGAAATCTTAGTCGTCGAAAAAAGAATCCGACACAGTAAATTACCAATAATTAAATTTTATGGCCGAAGAAATATACAATACGCCGCTTAGTGCCTTCAAAACCAAAAACCAAAATTATACCAAAATCCTCGCAATGTTACAGAAATATTAAATCACTGGAAATAGTCAGTTCCAATCGCACAAACGACAATAAGGTGGCAAGCTGGAAGATTGTTTTGATATGGCTAGGAAGATGGTAAATCCACTGCAATTTTGGTTATTACTTACAAAAACGGTTACAAAACCAAAAAAAATTACTGGTTAATATAATAAAGTTAATATGCTAACTTTGCAGAAAGCCGTCTAGAAAGCCATCATTAAACAAAGTGTAAGGAGCAGTTCCGCTGAGAAAATGGAAATGGCCTAATAAAAATAATGCATCTATCACATGATGTGATAATTATGTGATAACTATTGCTTGAAACCATATTCTCTTAGTCGTATGTAAAGTTAAACGTCATTTGAAATTATATTTTTATCACTTCAGCTTTATAAGTGATAGCGAGTAAAATGGACGTTATTAAAATGTAAGTAGACGTATGAACTTCTGTATTTAAAACATATATTATGTATATTAATTTTTTTAGAAACATGTTAGCTAATAAAAATGCATTTTTAATTTCAAACGTATAAAACGACTATTGTGCGTAGTAGTTTGCTTTGATCTGAAACAAATTTTTTGCGATTTGTTGTCTTTTGTGATTTGTCAACGTTCATCCAGTTCTTAGCTATCTTTAAAGTCCCTCACACACAGACACACACGAAAGCGAGCTAATAAAAACGTTTTAAAATATTACAAACATGATACAAATGTGAACTATTTATGGGTTTAATGGAGAAATATTTTGAACTAGCAAAGGGGTTTTTACATTGTTCTAAGGAAACGTATATGGAATCGTGGAAGAGCTTTGCCATCCAGGTAAATAGCTTAGGACCTCGATTACGGCGGAAAATAATTTCAATTCTATGTTCTTATGAATATATAGTAATTTAATATTTATTCTATATATATATTTTTCAAGGTTTGGAGCCATCTCAAAAACAAAATTTTACGTTTTTTCTCAAACAGAACAAAGCTTAATAAGTATTAACTTTTTAGAAAACACTTTACGTTTGGGACACAGTACCGAAAGACATGCGCTAGAGGCATGATGTACATGAGTGCCAATGCTTAGTGGTGATAAACTTATATTTCATCATTAATGACGAAGAATAAAGAATAAATATAAAAAATAACAACAGAAAAAACGCCTTTATACATTTTCTTGAAAAGAAAAACATACATTTTTGTCATACAAAATTTTAAATTAAAACAGAAAAAATACGGAGCGGAAAGCATTACAATGACTCCGTAAAAACACATTTTACACATAAATTTTAACAGAAGGGATTACTAAAAGCTAATTTAGTGTGTGCTCTATGAGATTAGCTTGTTTAGATGATGTCATGAAAGTATATATAAGATTTATTGATTGTAATAAGAAAATAACTGAAAATAAAAAAAACCGTTTATAAAACATATATTTATGTAATGAGGAATATAACATAAATTATCTGGGAACGGGACGGAACTTGGGCTTATATTTCGTAAAACAAAAAAATGTTGAACTAAACTAATAGATAATATGAATACAAAACAAGAAAAAATTATTCTGGATTTTCTTGTTTTCCAATTAACAACAATCCTCTTATCTTTTCTAGAGCTTTTCATTATTATTTAATCTAATTGCGAATATCAATTTTGACTTAAAACCACAGAAATATTAAAAGATTCCTTAATATTTGTGAAGACAGGTTTACTTAAAAAACTTTTTGGAAACAGTTTAAATATAAATTATATATACATATATATGCGTGATGTAAACGTTTGGAATGGAATGTGAAAGTTTAGATGTTAAACATAATGTTTAAATAGTAGACAAATTGTACTTTAAATTCAATTTTAAACATTAGCAAGTAAATCAGTTAAAAACGTTATTGTCACAAGGATCTAATGAAATGATGCATTTACAAAAGAAAGTTAAAGAATTAAACTTTACTTACCTTTGGAAAGTCTGTCGCTTAACATAATTTTCACGAACGAATTCAATTATTTGCTTTTGCGTCTTACCACTGTAACTGTTAAGAAGAAAGATATACATATTAGTGTGTAGGTAGTAGGTAATAGGTTTATTTTTAATTCAAAACATGATAAAGTACCGGAATGAACTTCCCCGAGAGAGTACTCTGGCTTTTCGTCGTGGCTGATTCTGTACAGCTGCACAGCGGAAGAAACCGTGATTTTCAACACATTTTTTCCAAAAGCTTTTGCATTCATTTCGACCATCGAAGAAAAACTCCACAGTATCCTTGTAGTACCCCTGTAAAATTCCAGTCATTTTTATTTTTATTTTAAGCATTCCCTCACGCATACATACATATCCTTCCGGATGCAATTTCACTAAAAAGCGCTTTCGCTTAAATGATATTTTTCGTATTTTGGCCCATGAAAATGTATTAATTCGTGTAATACTTTGGAAGACTGCTATGCCCATATGAGCAACAGATACGTTCAGTGGAACGCCCTCTACATCTTTTGCAGGGTGCATTTTCATTCCATACAACTCGCAACGCCTTGCAGTTTCTAAGAGATTTAGATCTGCTTCTGCTGGTGATTGGCCTCTGAAATAAATCATACCAGTTATGTTGTTAGTTAACTGTTGTAATTTTTTTAAAAATTCATGCTACAGCCTACAGGATAACTAGAAACTTACACATGTTTTTTATGGTTTTCCATAATTTTCCTCTGCATAACAGAGTCTTGATGTGGAACAAATCGATACGATGATAAATACGTATGGTCGGGATAATCTTCGGGAACAAAATCCCCACACGATGCTTGAACAATGTAGCTAGCCATTAAAGCTGCGGTATTGTCGTTACATTGTAAGCTACCTGTAGCCAAGTCTTTTTTGATTTGTAGACAAAAGAGATATCTGCAAAACAAAACAAAATAACTTGTTTGTAAACGCCTACAGAATTCCAAAAATTATACTTTATAATAGTTTATACCTTGTATATTCCTCCTCGAGTTGTGCTGGGTCTGGAGTATAGAATTTTATGCAAAATCGCAGAACTGGATCCACTAATGACAGACCAACTTGCCGATTTAAAGGCTTCTCCAGATCCAGCCAATATTTGGTATGTGTTGATGCTTCTTGATATTCCAAACCAAAATAATCGGCCTCAAGAAGATTTAACTGGCGACATACTTGTTCAAATAGTACTTTGCCAACTGCTTTTGCCTAAAATTGTAATATGAAAATTTCTTTGTAAAACAATGTAACATACTGGACTTATACCAGGACGTCAATACTATTTGTAATATAACCTGTTGTAACTGCAACTGACAAACGCAAAAATGTGCACGAACTGCTCTAAGAAATAAATCAACGGACTTCTCCAATAAGTGTAACTTAATTTCTGTTCAAAAAAATAAACTTATGGTGCAGGAAATGTGACATTTATTTTGTTTTGATTATCAAATAAGGAACGCACAATATATGTCCGAAGGAAATTTTAAGTTTCTGGAATTGAATATGACGGACATTCACAAAATATGAAATTTCGTGTTTTCTTTTAATACTCAACATGCTTCAATGCTTTGGCTCATGGGTATGATACGGGATCATCACCTTATGGTAGCAACTGTCTAGTTACGTACTGCATCAGTTCAAAGAATCCGCAATATCATCCGAATGGCTAGGTATAACATCGACCGGCTAAAGATCCCCTCATTACGCCAACAATTAAGGGATAATTTATCGCAAGGAGTGGAAGCAATCAGCAGCTCACTGCCGACAACCATCCAGGAACATTGGAAGGCTGTGAAAAATGTTTTCACATCTGGAGCGGAAAGTATTGTTGGTAGAAGCCAGGCAAGGCACAGCACGTGGCTTACCGAAGATACCTGGAGGCGGATTGAAGAACGTAAGCTACTTAAAGCTCGTATTGCAGATTCCCCAGCAGCAACGAGGATCGAGCTATAGAGCCCCTGTATCGAAGAAAAATGAGAGAAGTGCAGCGTAGTGTAAAACGTGACAAACGTAATTATATTAACAACCTGGCCTCAGAAGCAGATGAAGCAGCGAGCAGGTGCGATAGCAGAACCGTTTACAGAATCACCAAAGAGCTGACAGGTGGTCAACGCTGTAGCCAACATCCGGTGAAAGGCTTAGATGGTGCCGTACTTATGAGCATCAGCTCAAGCAATGGAAGGAGCATTTCTCTACGGTCCTTAACCGTGTATTAGCTAACGATATGCACACAAATCAAACGCAGCTGCCGGAAGTAACAATTTCCCGAATTAGTACCTCAACTCCCAGTAAAGATGAGATCGCTACCGCGATCAACGCACTAAAGAACAACATGTCGGTAGGACTAGATGGTATACCCGCAGAGCTTCTGCGTGCCGCTCCAACGACACCAGCAGAGCTTTTATATCCTCTTGTAAAGAGAGCTTGGGAGGCAGAAAGTTTCCCTGACGAGTGAAGGAAGGGAATGATTGTCAAGCTCCCTAAAAAATTATGGAGTGCGAAAACTGGAGAGGCATTTGCGTTTTTCCTGCAGTTGCAAAGGTAATAGCCGAAGTAGTACTTGAGCGAATTAAGGAACATCTGGAAGATACACTCGATGCCGAACAAGGAGGTTTCCGCACTGGATCCTCCTGTGTAGACATAAAGACCATGCGGATTGAACAGTGCGTTGAATTCCGGTCACCACTGCAATTGCTGTTCATCGATTTTGAGAAGGCGCTTGACAGTGTCAACAGACAGTTATCTAGCTCTTCTATCGCCGATACTTTTTTTGTTGGTGATTAGCGATGGTCTTCGCGCAGCTTTATCTATACTGGAAACGGAGGAATTCGTTGGACTCTTAAATCTCAACACAAACATTTGGGCTACGCTGACGACGTTTGTTTACTCTCACACAGGATTATGGATCTGCACCAAATGAAAACAAATGTGGAAAGGGAGGCAAATGTTGCGGGTTTGAAGATTAATACGGCCAAAACCAAAATCATCAACCTCGGCACTAACTCAGTAACTCAAGTTAACATTGCTGGAAAGCCGGTAGAAAGAGTTTCCAATATCTTGGGAGTATTGTCTCGACCGAAGGTGGAACCGAACAGGACATTGTCAAGCGAATCGGCAAAGCAAAATCAGTGTTTGGAATGATGTCCATGATATGGCGAAGCAATGCAATCAGCTTAAACAACAAACTGCGACTGTTCCGTTCACCGCTATATCACAAAAATATTACAAACGTTCGTAAATAGGTGCCTACGTAACATCTTAGGGCTTTCTGGCCTAACCGTATCTCTAACGAATTTTTACCAGAGAACGGGTCAGGAACCAATTGGCACAACCATCCAACGGCGGAAGTGGCAGTGGATTGGTCATACACTCCGAAAAGGCGACAGTTCCATAGCAAACTACGCAATGCAATGGAATCCGTTATCTCAGGATGGTAGAAGAACGGGTCGTCCGAGAAATACATGGCGCAGAACAGTTGAGGAGGAGTAACGGCAATTGGAAAAGAGTTGGAGAGAGCTGATGCTCATTGCCAGAAACCAACGCGATGGCGCGTAGGCGTAGTAGATGCCCTAGGACCCACAAGGGGATATAGGACATAAGTAAAGTAAGTAATGTTTTATCTCAAGTAACAATTTTGTTGATAACTTTTGCTGGATTGTTGTTACACAGCTGCAAAAACTGCTTACATTATTTCATCTGTTTTTTTATGTTAAGTTATTGTAAAAATTCTGTGCACCCACCTTGTGCTGCATACATTTAAATCACAAGATAATCACGTTGAATTTGGATCCCTTTTGCAATTTCTTTAAGTTTTAGTCGACTATCTTATATGAGCTATTCTTAAAAAAGCTTTATGACTTACTCAGCCTATCCAATATGTTCTGAAAGGGCGCATTTACGTACAACCAAAGCATCTACTAACGGTTGAATCATGCGTGCGTTAATACGCGTTATACCATTTTTATGGTAATACTAGCTTAAATAACCGGCCTTGCCCGGCTATCCCCACCACACTTACCCCGACTCAACTGACGTTGATCGATTGTGAGGGTATAAATGGGACAGGACAAGCAGCCCAATAAAAGCTATCTTCTCTTGAGTTCCTTCCAAGTTCTCAACTTAATAGTTCAAGAGTACCTACTAACTTGCCATTACCGCTGAAGCTAAATGCTGCGGTAATTTTTTAAGTACTCAACTTAATGGTCCAAGAGTACCTACCTTGCCACTAGTTACTCCCATCGCTACGACATCACGCGTTGCTATACGCATAGGTTAGTTAACCACACATACAAGGTGCTAGGATCTAAACCCACCCCTGAAGTACCTACGATCATAATTTTTAGTCAACATTTCTATGTACTTGTATGTACTTGTATGTCTACATCAAAACACGTCACACAGTCTCAGTTATTTGGTAATAATCGCCAATACATCTGTTTTGATGTCTGCATTAAACGCAGGACACGCAACTCGCGACACGCGCCAAACGCGGAATATCAAAACTAGCTCCTGACATTGAGCCGCTTACAACATTTTAGCCCTCTAGGTCGTGCGAAAGGCGGTTAAAAATACCTCATAAAACGAGAAAATTGCGCGATTTCAACCCGAACATGCCAAAAAGGCAATTGAAATTATCATCAATAAGGTGGAGATCTGCAGCTAGGCCAGTCGTGGCAGCCATTTGATTAGGGTCAATATCATATTCCGTGTCTAATGTCAACTTTGTTGAATCCAATCTGTTTCATTTGAAATTTAAATTGTAACCTCCAAATGAATCACTCTTTATATTATATGTATGATATATAAGCTTCTTAAGAGTATGACAAACGCCAGTGCCGTTATTTGAACAGAATTGCACTTAGTCAAAATATGTGAAACAATATTAATATAATAACACAAATGACGCTGATGACAATGACAATGATAATAGCATCTGTCCCATTAATTTGCTTACAACTTAAAAAATACATAATGCATCTCCTTGTGGCATAAAAAACATGTACAGATAAGTGTGATTAAGTGACTTAAACAACAGTTCGACGCTTTAATATGTATAGTATCGCTCGCACACTATGTACTCGTATATAAGTTTGTTTATAAATTATACAATCATTACACTATATTCGCACAAAACATACATGTACGTGTGTATACCATTGACAGAAAAATAAAAAGAAATCAAAGCATACTTTTGTTACATATATAAAATATACTTCAATACTTTGTGAAAATGAATGCAGCATAAAGCGAGCGCTTTGCTGGTTGGTGGTTTCTATGCTCTTCTCTGTTCTGGCTCATCGTATGCGAAGCTTTTGTCTTACGTCTTTGCACTGTTTCCGTTGACAAAAAGCAATTAACCCTTTAAAGTATTTTTTTTTGTGCAGAAAGAATTGTAATATTCTAATTTCCGGTCATAAATCCCTAATATGACCTCTAATATTCATTTTGATGGTCAGGTAGTACCAGGTATTCAAAAGCCGGACCTACGCAAAAATCTATGATAAGTTGTGTGGATGAATTTATCGCATTTATTAAAGAAAAAACAAAAAAAAAATATATTATGTGGAAGAATTGCATACAAAATGTAGATTAACATCATAAAATTTTATTGCCTTTGGCTGTAGAACGAACCGACAGACGGACGGACAAACTACCAAAAATGCGTATTTCGCTGGGTTATTTGGTATCAATAATTGAAAGGTAGTATAAGAACTTCTTCTTTTACAAAAGCTGGGCCTAACACCCTTACCGGTGGGAGAAGCAATAAACTGACTTCGTACAAATTAAGGGCGGTCTTCATCAAAGATACCAAATGAAAGGCAAGTATCTTGCCTATACAGCCAATTTAGATTTTGCGACATGGCATCAAACTGGATTCCCTTGTCTATAAAACGGACAGATGGAGGGATAAACAGAACAAATGTAACTCTATTATTTGTAGAAAATACGTTGTGTCCATAATTATAAAACACTAAATACAACGATTATGTTGATCTAGTTTGTAGTTAAAAGAATCGGTATTACCTCTACAAGTATTAAAGTAAAATTGATGGAGGACCAGGTGATAGTAATAAATACAGGATTGTAATTTAGTTTGCATAAGATAATTAATGAATCAGATATCTTAATGAAAAAGTACTGATTGCATTAGGATAACTCAAGTAAAATTTGCTCTGAGTAGTTCCGGTCCGCCTCTAGGCGGGTTAACATTGTATTGTCCTAGGATCATCCCAGATCACATGTTTGATATAATCTTTAAAAAATAAGTAATACACATTCTAAGTTATGCCGAAATTTCATTTCATTGCTCTCCAAAAATTGAAAGTACTTTTTACTTTAAAATTTAATAAAAACTAAAAAATGAAACGTTCAAAATCGGAATTTTCTGTTTAAATGCTTATATCTCAAAAACTTAATGTAGCATGACAACAAACTCATCTTCTAATATATAAAAATCTCTTGTCGCGATGTCTGTGGTCGCACTCCTCCGAAACGGATCGACCGATTTTAATAAAAAAATTTATGTATATTTGGTAGGTATGAGAATATATTTCATACCGCTAGGTGATTTGGGGTTCCCTATCCAGAAAAACATTTGAGAACGGCTGCACCGAATTGGCTAATTTTTATTTTATAATGTTCGCGACAGTCCGAATAAGGTTTATGCGAAAAAAAAATAGAAAAGATGCCCGGAAAAGTGTAAAATTCGGACAAAACTGAAAGTGCTGTTTTCCATAGGATTTTCGTATGAACTCGCGACCATAACTCACGATTCGAACGATGGTTTTTCGTAATCCTTTTTTTGTCCCTCAAATGACTCCCAAAAATAAACCCAAAAGACCCCTAAAAGATGCTTAAAAGACACCCAAAAGTCGCTCAAATGACCTCCAAAAGATCCCCAGAAGACCTTAAAATAAACCCAAAAGACCTCCAAAATATCCCCAAAAGACCCCAAAAGACCAAAAGAGCCTCAAATGACCTCCACCAAATACCACCAAAATACCCCCAAAAGACCCTCAAAAGCGTCATCAAAAAACCCCAAAAGACCATTAAAAGACCCAGAAATAACCATCAAAAAACCCATAAAAGACCTCCAAAATATCCCCAAAAGACCCTCAAAAAACCCCCAAAATAAACCCAAAAGAGCCTCAAAGGACCTCCAAAACACCCACAAAATACGCTCAAAAGACCCCCAAAAGACCAGCAAAAGGCCCCAAAACCCACAAAAGATCGTCAAAAGATCCCCAAAACCCACAAAAGACCCTCAAAAGACCTCCACCAAATACCCCCCAAAAGTTCCTCAAGAAACTCTGAAAACCTCCAAAAGACCCTCTAAATACCCTCAAAAGCGTCATCAAAAAACCCCCAAAAGACCATTAAAAGAACCAGAAATAACCATACAAAAAAACCCGCAAAATACCCTCAAAAGACCTGCAAAAGACCCCCAAAATACCACCAAAGTACCTCAAAAGACTCAAAACTCTTAAGACTCTCCAAAATACACTTAAAAGACCCCAAAAAGACCCTCACAAGACCCTTAAAAAATCCTCAAAGGACTCCAAAACACTCCTCAAAAGACCCCAAAAAAGACCCTCGAAAGACGTCCAAAAGACTCACCAAAAACCCCCAAAAGACCCTGAAAGGACCTCCAATAGACTCCCAAAAAACCCCCCAAAAGACTCTTAAAGGACCTCCAAAAGACACACAAAAGGCCCTCAAAAGACTCCTCTAAAGACCATCAAAAACCCTACAAAAGACCCTCAAAAGGACCTCAAAAGACCCCCAAGAGGACCCTCAAAAGACCATACCGAATTTTATACAAATCGGTAGAGAAATTATTTAGTTCCCAAAATCTTAAAATGTAACAGAATAATGTGACCAATACTGTGACTCAAAATCGCAAAACAAAATTATTTTTGATACCGTACTCATCCTCACCGCCAATAAAGTAGTTTCACTCACAAAAATGTCGTATATGTATTATAAAGCATTGCAATGAACGAAATAGTGATGTTCAAGCAAACAATCAAACAACCGCTTTGTTTCAATTGGTTTGCTATGACATTGCAATCGAAATTTAAATAAAACACATTGAGATTCGTTGTGATTTCAAATTTAATGAAAGAAAATAGGTTTGAGGTTTTTTTCTCTCATTTTTCAATTTTTGATATCCTTTGTAATGCAGGGTGTTTAAAAAATGTTGTTCAGAAAAAATACACACAAATATTAAACTGTAAATTCCAAAAAAATTATCGGAGCGCAACCAACTTAGTCTTCTTTGACTGGTAATTGTATGAGCTTATTTAAGATCTAAGTGGCTAGCTCCCATCTGCATCCGTTTGAGATGCTTTAAATTAAAAAAATATGATTTTTTTATTCAAATTGAAATTGAAATTGAATACAGGCTAATATTCGTCTAAGTATGCCTTTGGTTATTTAAATTCTTGGTAATTCTTTGTTTATCTGTTGAGCTGCTGTGTGTATTCGTTGTATAAGTTCTTCTCTGTTATCAATTTCTTTGGAGTATACAAGCGACTTTATCGTTCCCCATACATAAAAATCTAATACTGTTAGATCTGGCGATCTTGCAGGCCAATGAATTGGACCATTTCTTCCAATCCAATTTTTTAAATAATTTTCATTTAACCAATTCTTAACATTTATACCGTAGTGACTAGGTGCACCATCATGTTGGTATGTGTGCAATAATCTATTTAAAACAGAAACATCATCGAGGAAGAGTGGTAAATCATTTTGTAAAAATTGTAAATAACGTTCACTATTTGTTGTCGATGGTAATATCCAATTAAATTATAGCCAATTACACCAGCCAATACGTTTACACTGAAGCGGTGCTGAAATTATGTTTGTTTTGTGAAATGAGGATTTTCCGCAGCTCACGTGTGTAGATTGTGAACGTTCGTTATGCCATCTCTTGTGAATTGAGATTCATCCGTCCATAGAATACGTTTCATAAAACTATCATTGTCAAAATTCCTTTCAATCAACCAATTACAAAACTCAAATCTTTTATGGTGGTCTATTTGTATAAGTTGTTGAACGGGTGTAGTATGGTATGAATGAAGATGCTCCTTGTGCATTACTTGATGAATTCGGTACCAAGAGACGTTCAATTGTAAAGCGAGCCTCCTTATGCTAATAGATGGATTTGCTGTTAAATTACTAATTCTTCATCGACATCCGAATGATTTCTTGAGACTGAATGTGTCTCAACCCGCGTATTTGATTTTGTTACGATATCTCCCATTTTTATATGAATATTTGTAATATTGCCACATAAGAGTACCGAAGCTGAGACAGTAACCGCACACAAAATATCAAATACGACTATTCACCGTTAGCCAGATGCATCACGCCAGTGACCAACGGTTTTATCTGGTGTTTTTTTTTTTGTTTTTTTTTTCGCTCGGGTTTTCAGGCCATCTTAAACGAATATTAGCCTATATTCAATCACAAGGATGCCATTTTGAGCATCTTTTATAACTACATGTAGTAATTTTACCTAATAAAATATTTAAAAATAAAATATTAATTTTTTCATCACATCACAAAGCGAATTAAAATATGGTAAAAAAAATAAAAATTATAACGGTTTTTTTGAGAAAATTTGAATTTTATAAAAAAAAAATCATATTTTTTACTTTAAAGCGTCATAGCTCTCAAACGGATGACCCCCCCCCCCTTCCATTAGATTTTTTTCTCAGAATGAACCAAGGAATCACCCCTTAACGGATTAGCAACCCAAACCCGAACACCCTGTACAAATAGCACTTTATCAAGTATACTTCAATAAAAAATATGCAAAAATTATGTACCACGTGAGTTGTAAGATAAAAACTAAAGTCCGCATTTTGGTGTGTCGGCAAAAAAATAGGCCACTTCAGAAGCGGTAGATTTAAACTTTGATCAATACAGCAGACCAAGTTTAAAATGCCGGCTAACAGCAGCAAGGGCGGCAGAACTAATTATTCAATCAATACTGATGGTAAAACATTCATAAGTTAAGTTTATTCATAATGAATGACACATAAGTGAATGAATAGTCCTTGATCTGGATTGTCACTTCTTCAACAAGGATGCAAAATTGGCTAGCCTGAGCAAGGTATAATAAACACGTATGTATGATAAACTGCAGCATAACATGTCAAAAAAAAATTTCAAATTTCAAAATTTGTATCCTTACGACTTAGGTCAAGAACATAATAAAATACACTGTTGAGAGTGGAAATTGGCGGATGCCAGTCGATAAGTTTTAATTGATAACGATTGAAGCGTTCAACTCAAAATGAGAATTGATAATAAAAACAACCCATAAACATTAAAATTGTTCATCTAAATTCTCTAATCGCAGAAATTGATATGGGATCCATCCCCTCGATCTTGGGTCATTTTTTTTTATTTTTTATTGTAGGAGAAAATCGTCGAAAGAGACATTTGACATCAGATGTTAAAATTGAAAATGCTCAGATCATTTTATTCTGAGCACTTAGAGCACGCTCGTACTCTGAGCAAATAAGAAACACGAGCATTTTTCTTGAGAACTCTTTGACTGCTCTGAACTAATTTATGAAAACGCCAAATGAATATTGTGAAAACTTGTTATTCTATCTGTAAGTTGATATCGACAACAAAAAACGGCATCAATTAAAATACAATTCAGTAAATAAGTAAGTAAGTTGAATTAAGCATAAAACATTTATGTCTCCTTTCATTTGTGGGGTTTATTTGTGCGTGAGCTAAGATTTCTCTCTCTCTCCACCACCAAAATCAAGCAGCGCAGCCGACTGCGCAGCACACACCACAGACAGTCATTAAAGCTGATGCCGCTTAACGGAAGTTTATAGACGCAAAGGGCTCAGAATAAAAACAATGAGAGCCGCGTACCGTGAAACACAAACAGCGATAGCAGTTGTGAGTCTGCCAATGAATTTGTTTGATAAAGTGACCAGCGAAGGAAGAGTCCAAATTAAATGGGTGTCCTGTAGCAAAACCTTCTCTATAGAAAGCCCAACTCTACGCATACTAATGCTGTAAACCAACACCAAACGCATGTGTGTTTGTGGGATGTGAATACGGTGTACAAAAAATAAGAAGTCGCAAAGAGCGAGAAACGTAAGATGCGGTAGTGGGAAACAGAAATATTTTATATGGATTTTGCTCTTTAGTTGATTACTAAATACAAATACGTTTGGTCTCAATCTAAGTATGTATCTGTGTACGATCGGAACAGTTGGGCTTTCTATAGACAAGGTTTTGTCCTGTAGTATTAGAGAAAAATAGTAGTGTCCTGTAGTATTATAGAAAAAGTAGTTCCACTCAAAGCAACAAAGTCCGCCCCGAATTATGTTTAAAATGCGGTAAAGGACGTAATATAGCTAAGGCCTGCGCTAACGAGCCTCAATGCATACTCTGTCATCAGAAGGATATCACCTGTAATTCTAAACATGTAAAAAATACCTTCAAGTGCACTTTATAAGAAGGCACTACAGCTAGTGCGGAAATAATGAATATTATCAAACTAAATCTTAATTATTGTAATGTTTTTTAACAAACCGTGCGTAAACTGGGCGTAGATGTTGCTATTATCAGCGAACCATACAAAAACTTCAATGAAAGCATATGCGTACCCACATGGGTTTGTGGTAAACGTTGTTTCCAACAATGAGAAGGGATTTTGGAATCCGATTATATAAGAGCAAAGGTCGATCGCATTTATATACATATATACTAGCTGTCCCGACAGACGTTGTCCTGTCCCACTTTCAATAAATTTGTTTGTGATCGTTTTGTGAACTTGTGAAAAGCTATTTGTTTTGCGATTGTGAGTCACAGTATTGGTCTTTTTGCTGTTTATCCGAATTTTTCGACCATCCTTTGTAATTGCCTTTGTTTCCCAGGACTATAACGAACAAAACAAAAAAAGAATTACGCTAGTCCATCGTTCTAATCATGAGTTATGGTCGCGAGTTCATACATAAATCCTACGGAAAACAGCACTTTCAGTTTTTTCCGAATTTTACAATTTTCCGGGCATCTCTTCTATTTTTTTTCGCATAAACCTTATTCGGACTATGGTGAATTTATAAAATACAAGTTAGCCAAATCGGTCCAGTTGTTCTCAAATGTTTTTCTGGATAGGGACACCCTAATCACCTAGCGGTATGAAACATACTTTACGACCTATTCTCATACCTATTAAATATACACAAAAAATTTCATAACAATCGGTCGAGCCGTTACGGAGCAGTTGGAGGACAAACACCGTGACACGAGATTTTTGTATATTAGATAGATATAGCTGTTATGCACAACTAAGTGCATTATTAGAGGAGTTTATAACTTTCTGAACCGTCTAATTGATGATGCTCATGAACGGATTCTCCTTTTTGAAGCATTTGTAGACTACTTTATTGAACACTAGAAATACACCTATTGCAGGGGGCCTCTAACTCAATAGTTTAACGTTTTCAGTAGTTGCCTTTTAAGCAAGAAGATCACTTGGGAAGTCAGCGAATTATACACCCACGAGTGTGACTGCAGCCCGCTATACAAATAAACCGGATGCTAGTTTGTATTATTCTTACACTTAAAATATTTCTAAATTTTATTTAAAAGTTTTGCTCCCATTGTGTGTTTGTGAACCACTGAGTTGGTATGCTGATGATATTTCATGACAGTTTAGAACTACTTTATGCGTGAGGGACATTGCTAAGCCAAGTGTGTGAAATAGATGGCCTGGGACAAAATCAAAAACTTAGAAAGAAAGTGGTGGGTTGGAAGGCAAAATCATTTCAAGAAAAAAATTTCCTTTTCATTTTGGAGAATACCTGTATCTTAGGGTCAGTGGCAGAAAAGGTGTGCAGTCATAGCTTGCTAGGAAGAGCCTGAGATGCAGCAAAACTGAGGAAATTTTTAATCGGCCAACACAAGTCTACCTAATGATGGAATGAAGAAATCGCCGAACTGCGTCATAAGTGCCTACTGGCCAGACGGTAATACCAAAGAGAAAGGCGTAGAACATTGAAGATCTACGTAAGTAGTATTGTAATGTCCGAACAGCTTAGGACGTAAAGTCAAGTAAACGTAGATGTCTCAGGGCACTGTCTCAAGAAGTTGAACAAGACACCTGGGGTGAACTGTACATAACGGTGATGGCGAAAGTTAAGGGCAACTCCTTTACATACCCTTCGTACCCCAATATGCTGAACAGTATTGTCAGCGTATTGTTTCCCCAGCAACTTGAAAGCAAGTTGATGTAAATATGCGATCTAGATGAAGTAACTGCCCTCTTGGTATCCGAGGCAGTTCTCCAGGCAGCTACCAAGGTAGGCTATAACAAGACCCCTGGACCAGATAATATTCTTAACGTTGCGTTTAAATTCGCAATTCGGAGCTATCAAAAAACAGAGACTTATCCTACTTCTTAAAGGAAATAAAAGCACCAGGCGAGCAATCATTATAAAGTCCAATATGTATGCTGGACGCAACGGCCGAGATCTGAAAAATAATTATCAGGGGTAGGCTACAGAAAGCCTGGGAACAATCAGGAGATCAGCAAAGGCGCGCACATCAATTGAATTTGCTACAAAGTTGGTGCAAAAAAGCGATAAAAATAAAAGGTGGATGCGAAAAACTAAAAAAAATATTGTACACCGAAGATGGCCTAAAAGAATATAAGGTTACAGGATGAGTTCCACAGCGGTCTGTGTGGACCTTTATTGTGGAGTCTCATATATACCGCCGGCACCAAATACCCGAAGGGGCGGAGATTATCTAGTTTGCAAATGACTTTGCAGTAGTAGTAGTGGATAAACACACGGATAAAATAGCTGCAAAATGGAATGCAATAATTAGGATTATCCGGCAGCAGCTGACGTAAATCTGATTCTAATGGGCAGAATTTCCAGTAGGAAAATAAGTGAAAGACAGTAATCTTTGAAGTTGGTAATTGTTCAATAATTTCTCATCCAATAATTACATACCTGGGATGGTAAATGATGGTTTCTATCATTATTGAACGTAGCTGAGCAGGGCTGAGTGAACCCTTAAGGTCTGATCAGACCTCTTCAATGAGTATTATTGCGGCTAAGCGTATAAATTTTATTCTTTGCCCTACCTAATCGTTTAGATATTTGTGTTATGCTACAAAATGAAGAGTTAACTGCCATATACGGCGTCTCGAGCATGAGCGAAGGAATGAAAGAATAATAGTGCCGCAAAATTATGTGAATAAAGATAATATATGATGGATGATAAAACGAGAAGAATTAAAAAATTAAAGGTTCACATGCGGCGTATTGCAGAAGATTCCTAGCCTACACCATAAAGAAAACATACATACATGCATACATACATAGTTCACTTTTACAGATAGATATACGTGTTTCTTCTCGATTTAAATTTTTTAAAATATAAAAAAAAACATCTGGTAGTCAACCGCAACTACAAACCAGTAAAACACTATTTGCTTGTTTCTCTAAATGTACGTATTGGAATATATTCGCCCTAAACTTGAATACAACTGTATTGTCTGGGCAGGTGCCTCCAAGACCACATTGCATCCACTAGACCGATTTCAGAACCGCCCTTTTAAACTTTTTGTTGACGTAAATATCGCGAAAACAATCGAATCGCTTAAACAACATCGTAAGAATGTATCCTGTTAGACACTGTTTTATCGCTTTTTTCACAAGCGGTGTTCAAAAGAAATATCCAGATGCATCCCGCCTATTCTCGAACCCATCCGTAATACCCGTGCCTCAACTCGAGCCCACGGGGCACCATTAAGCCTATCTTTGGATATACTAACCAATTCAGAGATTCCTTCTTTAGCCGCACAATAATGATGTGGAATTAATTGCGTGATTCTGTGTTTCCGCATTTGTATGATCTGCAGTCATTTAAGATACGCGTGCATATACATCTCATCTTTTCCTCTCCCTAATTTCCTAACTCCCAGGCTGTGCTAAGCATAAGGGTGCAAATCTCTTTAGCGTGTGTACGTTATAAAAAATAAAAAAAAAAATATTAAAAAAAACTCTGTTTTTCAAATGCAATATAACAATACGATAATTTTAAATTTCCTAATACACTCAACAACTTAAACTTAAAGGAAGTGAGCTATTTTTCGTACTTATAGCTAGTTAAAGTAATTGTTCTTTTAATGGAAAAATAATTATCGAATCTATTGTAAGACGAAATTGTTAATGGGTAACGTTCAGTCATTGCATACAATTGAGAAACAACGAATCCCACCTCCAGCCCACTCAACTAAATAACACAATTCAATAGTTGCAAAACTAATGAATGTGAACTCAATTTAAACAAGCTTTGACTGATATCAAGGATGGCAAGATTTTACTCGTATAGGCCTGAATGAAGAATACAGTTGTGCCTCATGTGTACTCGTATTTCTGTATATCAATTTCTTATGAAATATAGTTCACAAATTGAATACTTCGTCGTGCACATTGAACGCATACTGACATGCCAATTGGGTTCAATTTTTCGCCGCTCTCAATTGCCAATTGGGCTATTGGCATCGTTTGCTCATCTAAAAAGAAGTCTGATTGCTTGTAGTTTTACATTTAAGAAAATATGACGTATAAGGTATAATTAATCGAATTATGTTTTTCGATTATTCTTCTTATTCAGTTTTATGTATTATTGTTAGTACAAGAACAATACTTGTAAAGAAAAAAAGGCTTGTTAAAAAATGCACCCACCCATCACGAATGTTCATTTTCATATTCAAACATCAACATTGAATGAAAGAAAAAAATAATAACAATCGTTTGGCAGGGAAGTCTATTTTCACCTCCTGCTGTGTACGTAGGAGTTTCATGCAAAAAGACGTACTTTTGACTTTACATCAAGTAACTCTTGAGGATTCTAACCGCTACAAGGCTATTGTTGGTCATCTTTGAAAGAAAATTAAATGTTTAAGGTCAAACAATGTACATATTTTTAAATTCTTAAAACCATTACCGATATGAACGTCGTCAAAGTCAAAACAAATTTTTTTTTTAAATTTTATTTTGTATAAAATTAAGCATTTGTCAAAAAAATTATCCGAGAGAATTTTTCGAAATAATCGCGTTTAAAGACTTGAAGTTTATAAAGGTAATGGTTTTAAGAAATTAAAAATATGAAGATTGTTTGCACTTTAAAATTTAATTTTTTTATAAAGAAGACAACAATGGCCTTGTAGCTAGAAGCGTTCAAGAGTTACAGGGTGTGAAGTGATGTAATTTCAAAAGCACGGTTCTGCGCATTAAAACAGTACGTACATCGCATGGAGTAAAAAATAACCCATAAAAATTGAAGTTTTTCGTGTAAATTCTCTAATCGGGGGATACACAACGTGCAAAGTTTGAATAAAATTGCTTAGGAGCCCCCTATTCCGATCCGATTTTTTTAACAAATTGTGTTTCCACATGTGTATATAACTTGAAGAAAATCGGGTAAATTTTTTAAAATTTTGTATGGGTCCTTCCGACACCGGTAACTCGATAACTCCAAAATTTTTACAAAAAGTGTTGTTCATCGGACATACACACGTGCATATAAAATTTGAAGAAAATCGAAAATTTTTTTTTAGAAAATTTGTATGGGTGGCCCCGGCCCCTTGCACGATCACTTCCAAATGTTTTAAAAAAAGTGTTTTCCATTGGAGATACACATGTGTATAAAATTTTAAGAAAGTCGGGTACTTTTTGTAAAATATTTGTATGGGAGCCCCCAACCCCGCGGCCCGAGGGGCTCCAAATTTTAATAGAAAGTGTTATCATGGGAGATACACATGTGTGCAAAATTTTAATAAAATCGGGCTTTAGGAAGCGGGCCAGCCAGCCACGGGCAAGTGAAGTTAAAAATAGACCCCACCCCTCACATACGATTTTTTTCGCGAAAATAACCAAGGAACTACATCTTTAAATATTTGCCACCTAAACGGATACACCCTGTATTTTAATGCATGACTAGTTCCTATATGGGGCAATAAATTTGATTTGATAATTAAATAATTCAAAAAGAACAAAACGATAATTTTTCCACATACGGAATATACTTAAACCATAATCAACGTGTTAATGGTAAAACTCTCAAATAGCTAAGAAAAGGCCAAAAACAATTAACGGTAGCTCATATAAGGTAATTGGTACGGACGGTATGTGACACACAAACACATGAATTAAAAAACAACGCACAAAAATTAAAATCTTTTATGTTAATTCTATAATAAGCGAAATATGCTCCTAAAAGTAATCCACTAAAATGCTGAAAAATAAAAACACATGTGAAGCACTGCGTGCTTTTGTGGTTCAAATCGTATGGCAGCTGCACACAGTTATTATAGTATGGTATGATCTGATGCCACTATATGGCATGATTGATAAAAATTGTGTATGGGAGCCCCGGTGGATTTTTTTTAAAAACTCATTCCATATAGCGGCACAGGGCACGCAATACTATAATGACTTCGTGCGCTGTGTGCAGCTCTGCTTTACGATTTGGCGGGATGTTTTTATTTTTAACCATAAAAGCACGTAGTAGTTCCACATATTTTTTCCAACCAATTACAGAATTTATATGAAAAATTTTAATTTGTATGGGTTGCTTTTTTTTATTTAAATTTATTTATTAACTAAACTTATTAACCTACGTGGGCTTACACTTTTTTCAATATTTTTTTTTTTAGATCTAACATTTTTCTTTTGTATTTATTTCTACAATTCAATATTTGTTAGAATTATAAAGAACAAAAATTTGATAAAATTTTTTGCGTTATTTCTTATAAGATAAAAACACTTAAACTAATTAAAATACGTAACTAGTAAATGTAAAAAAAAATCGTTTTTCGGGTGCAAACTTTTATGTATACATCGACACACGCTACACAGTCCTTTATTACGTGGTAATAATAATCAACAAAATATGTTTTTGAGGTCGGACCTATTTTAAAGTATTTTCTTTTTTCCACGCATCACACGCGCCACAAGCGACTCGGCAAACGCGTCACACGCTGGATATAAAAGTTGGTCACTGATATTGAGTTGCTCAAAAAATGTCAACCCATCACACGCTCCACGCGCGTAATATAAAAAAAATGCCACACTCCAGTCAAGCCACCAGTATTTCGTTATATCTTTACGCCTCTTCTTAACCAGGTTTCAGACACGCTACGACAGTATCTCCAGATATCATTTCCAGCCCCATTGAGCAACAAGGCTTGCCCGATTCTTTTGTAAGAGGCCCTTTAGCAATATGGTATATTACAGGTACGTTGCATGAATCTGACAAGTAACCTAATGCGTCCACAGGTGGTATGAATCTACACTCCAATGTATTTCTAAAATTCAAAGGGTTGGGATTAAATGCTCCGGAAATTAAGTAATTTTCAAGCGAAATGGTTCCATGTAATATCAAGAATTACATTATCCAGACATACTCCGAAAGCATCCAGGAGTTCTTTGTTCATAATGCCTTTATTCAGAATGTTCGCTTTTTTACATATGCATAAACGCTGACATTTCCTATCGAAGGATCGAACTTTTCCCATATATGATGGGCTGATGTTCTGACTGGTGGAAGTGCGATCAAACCTCCACGTGGTGGCCGCCGGCTAGTAAAAGTAAGGTTGGCGCATGGCTAATAACCTCACCCGTAAAGAACTTTATTACGGAAACTAAAATCTGCCTCGGATACACTGATGAACGACGACGACCACGGCAACGAAAGCGGCTAAACGATTTAAGATTTTTCTCATGAAAATTACGCTCATTGTATAGCGCTCGAGTTGCACAATACCTAGCCCATAACCTGTCCAAATATAATGCTGACATAACAGCAATCCAGGATATGCTGTGGATGATGAACGACTGAAGAACTACGACGACCACGGCAACGGAAAAGTACGCTCATTGTATAGCGCCCATACACTGTCCAAATATAATGCTGACATAGCAGCAATCCAGGATATGCGGTGGACGGGGAATGGTGTCTTACAAAAATCAGAATATGACATATATTACAGCTGTCAAGCAAGACATCATGTGCTCGGGGGTGGGGTTTCAAGTCACCAAAAGAACGAAACGCACCTACAGAGAATTCCCCAAATGATGAAAAGGAAGAATTCTTTAAATCAGTCGAACTGGAACTCCATGTTTGCCCTCAGTATGATGTAAAAATCATTCTGGGGGATATGAATGCTAAAATAGGTAGGGAGCGCGTATTCAGGCAGTACATTGGCACCCATAGCTTACACGAGAACACTAATGACAATGGAAAAAAAGTCACAGAGATGGCAGCAAGCAATGACTTTGTCGTAGCGAGAACAAGGTTTGCGCGTAAAAATATCGACAAAGCCACCTGGGTATCTCCTGATGGAGCCACCAGCATCCAGATAGATTACTTATTAATAGACCGCCACCAAAACCCGAACCTGATGACGGTACGAACGTACCGAGTTGCCAACGTAGACTAGGACCACTATATTGGTGGTATAGTTCTCCGAGAACGGATTGCATCATCACAAAAGACTGCATCCGCGAATCAGACTCGAGTCAACCCGGCTGCCATTCGCAACGAAGAGACCAGAAATAACTACGGTCAAGCGATAGGAATTGCCCTAAATGCAGGGAGAGTAAGTCCTGGGGCGCCGAGATGGCGAACGTAGAAGAGAAATGGACACGCCTTAAGAATACTGTCATTAGTACTACTGACTACATCTTAGGCAGTAGTCGTAGAGAATGAGTCGTAGAATGTTGCGTTCCGAGCAATGCAACAATATCATAGAACGCGGGCACGTGAAGATGAATAAAAAGAGCTCAGAAGAAATGAAAAAACGGTTCACCGGTTAAGGAAAGCAGCCTACCCAAGAATCCGCGGTATGACGCAATTTACACCGCGTTGCACATACTGCAAAGACAAAGAGGGTAAATCTGATCGCCAATCTCATCATAGAGTGATGGTAAGATCACTTTCATGAATTCCTAAATGGCCAAATAACTTAGGAATTGGAGGCTCCACCAATGAACGAAGAACACACTATACTGCCGCCACCAAGCATAGACGAAGTAAGCAGAACGATAAATCGGCGCAAAAATAATAAGGCCCCGTGATCAGATGGTAGCCCAGCGAAGCTTATTATAACAGCAGGTCCCGCAATACACCAAGCAATTCATGAACTAATAGTGCAAGTGTGGGAGAAAGAAGCGGTGCCAGAAGACTGGCGAAAAGGCATCCTGTACCCCATACATAAGAAAGGAGATACCACAACATGCAGCAATTATCGTGGTATAACGTTGTTAAGTACCGCGTATAAGATTTTCTCCTCTATCCTTCAAGACAGGATAGTCCCATACGCTAAAGTCATCATTGGTCCATACCAGTGTGGCTTCATACCAGGCATATCCTTGAATTATCTCGGGTAAACTAGCAGACAATAACAACATGGAACCAGAAATACGCGCACAGTTGCTCAAAACAAACAAAGCCTAGTTTATTTTGTCAAGACTCTTCAAATCATGGAATTTAACCATAACATCCAAGCTACTGGTTATAAGATAATGGTCATACCAGTACTTACATATGGATCCGAGACGAGTGCTTAGCAAAAAGCATTCTGACCTCTTAGCCGCGTTCGAGAGAAAAGTCTTACGGAGAAATTTTGGCCCCGTATATGAGGAAGAAAGATTCTGGAGACTATTAAGAAGAGAATTAAGCTCGGCTCGGCTCCGGTGGGCAGGACACCTAGCTCGCATTACTGCAGAGGATCCTGCTCGGAAAGTCCTTTGCGGTAGGATTTATGGAACACGGTAGCGAAGCCGGCCAAACCTATGCCGGAAGGATGGCGTAGACCAGGACGTCCGGAGTTTAGGGTTTAGAGTTTAGTGCCAAACTGGATGACATCAGCTCGAAATAGGGACAGGTGGAAAGATTTTTTGTGTGAAGCAAGGACCGGACACCAGTTTTAGAGCCAAATATGATGATGATGATGTTCCACCATATTGGACACGCGTACATAGCCTGGTAGCAAACAATCTTCACATCACTTCTCAGGTATCGTGTAAGGAAAAGCTTTTTGTATGCGTGTGCATACAATATGATGTCGTAACTTCGATATTTGGAATGTTATCTAAACCTGTCGAGACTTTATTGTTAAGCTTTCCTAAATTTACAGTCCGATCACTTCCAAATTTGAATAGAATGTGTTGTCACACATGTATGCAAAGTTTGGATAAAATCGGAAGTGAGTTAAAAATATTCCACTAGCCAGCCAACCACAGACAACTGGGCACGCGATCTTAATATAGAGAATTTAATAAGAGGAGATATCTATGAGCTTGTGTTTGGAATGCCTGTGAATCATAGCGATGTGGAAAACAGAGCTTGACAAAGCATTCCACATGTGTGGTGTACGGCTGAAGAACGAATCTCTGAACTTAACTGTACGTTCCAAGATGGGCTTGAGGGTAAGCTGATGAGTATTTAGAGCGCCATGTGTAATACGGTTTAATTTATGGGGAGGTGGCATGCAACTGACTATTTCTCTTAAGCACCGCTGGCGGTAGTAGCGGTGAACAGTGAGAAGCAGAAAACGTAGCGAACCTATTGACTTCTTAATGTTTTCGTCACCGAAAAGTTAAATCGCTCGGTTCAGAATTATATCTAGCAGATCCCAGTTTGGAAAAACACCTGTTCAGAACAAATAGGGAAATACCGTCTGGCCAGCGGGTTTATGTGTTTTGAAATCTTTAAAACTCTAGGAACTGCACGAGTACGAACGTAAATCTGTCCCATAGTGTTCAATAATCAGAGGTACAGGGGGCAGTTATGTCGCAGCCCATTATACAAATAAACGGACCCTTGTTTATATTGTTTAAATTAATGTCAGTTGTTAATTTCTCAGTTTTTGTTTAAAAGTTTGAGAATCAATGAAATTAAAGTTTGAGAATAACTGAAGCCATTATGGTTTGTCTGTTAAATGTTTGAGAATAACTAAATTGGTGTACTGATAAGATTCCATCAGAGTTTTAGAATCACAATAGTGCGTGCGTTAATGATATGGGCAATTAAGTAATATATTAGGGGATAGTACATATAGTACATATATAGTGAGTGTTTTAACCTGGAATTTTTAAGTATTTGGAGAGAGAAGCATACCACAAAAAAAGTTGATATTTGGTTACACTCGCCCCTGAAACACTGATCATTGCGTTTCAAATTTGGATAACTAGATCAGATTATAAATGAAACGCAATTTTAAATCCTCCAAGAAGTGCTTTTTGTTCGGCGGAAATATGCTTACTGTTCCTTCTACACATCAGTAAAGCAGTCTAATAAAAACAGCCCATAAAAATTGTTCATGTAAATTCTCTAAAAGGAGATACATATGAGTGGAATGTTTGAACCGGGTTAATTTGGAAAAAATTAATATTAGAGCCCCTTTTTTACAAAAACTGTTGTTACGGGAGATACACACATGTGTTAAAAATTTGTATGGGAGCCCCCGACCTTGGGCCCGATCACTTCCAAATTTGTCATCGAAAATACACTTGTGTTGAAAATTTGATGAAAATCGGGTTATTTTTCAAAAAATTTATACGAGCTTCAGGGCCTGGTCACTCCAAAAATTGTACAAAAACTTTTGTCCATTGGAGATACACATATGTTTAAAATTTGAAGAAATCGGGCTAATTTTAAAAAAAATGTATGGGCCCTCTGGGGCCTCAGGGCTCGTTCACTCCAAAAATTTTAAGAAAGTTTTGTCCATCGGAGATACCCATTTGTTTAAACTGTGAAGAAAATCGGGCTAATTTAAAAAAAAAATGATATGGGCAACCCTAGAGCCTCAGGGCGCGTTTACTCCAAAAAAAATTTACAAACAGTTTTGTGCCTCGGTGTTTAAAATTTGGAGAAATCGGACTAATTTTTGATATTTTTTTTGGGCACGCCTCGGGCCTCAGGGGGGAGATTCACATGTGTTTAAAATGTAAAGAAAATCGGCCTAATTTTTAAAAAATTTATATGGGCACCACTCGGTCTCAGGGCCCGTTCACTCAAAAAATTTTACAAAAAGTTTTGTCCATCGGAGATACACATGTGTATAAAATTTGAAGAAAATCGGGTTAACTTTTTATAAAAAATATGTATGCGGCCTCACGACCCTGGGACCCGGAGTCTCCAAAATTTATACAAAAAGTGTTGTCCATCGGAGATACACATGCATATAAAATTAAAAGAAATTCGAGTTATTTTTTTTTTAATTTTGTATGGGGCCTCACGCCCCCGGGGCACAGAGTCTCCAACATTTTTAAAAAAGTGTTGTCCATCGGAGATACACATGTATATAAAATTTGAAGAAAATCGGGTTAATTTTTTAAAAAAAATTGTATGGGGCCTCACGACCCCGGGTCTCCAACATTTCTACAAAAAGTGTTGTCCATCGGAGATATGTAATGGATATAAAATTTGAAGAAAATCGGGTAAATTTTGTAAAATATTTTTTTAGAAAGGAGATATGCATGTGTGCAAAGTGTTACGCACAGTCCCCGTGCTTTCCCGTAGGAGAAGAGGGAGTGTGCGGGCGCGTTGAATATTAATTAAAAACACAAGTTTAAGTTTATAGAGATTATTATAGACACTTTATTTGTAGTTATAGGTTTTGTGTGTTTAAGTCAACTGCCGCCTAGTGTTTAACGTGTATCGTGTCTATAATTCAACTGCCGCCTAGTGTTTAACGTGTATCGTGTCTATAATTCAACTGCCGCCTTTAGTAATCGTAGCAGTGGTCTTTTATAATATTTTGGATGGATCGACCAACCAATATGATTGGTTGGTTGCGATCCACCAATGGAACGACAGGATCGTATGCATGAACAAAGGTTCAATACACAAATACAAGTGCCAGCATATATTCGTAGCACACAGTCGACCTGCGACATTTATGTCCCTTCTGCAGTCGAGCCACTTGACGGTCGCCTTAGAATTGCCCTCCTGCTGATATTACTATTTCGTAATATCTGCATTTACACTAACTGTTTCTTAGTATCGTATCGGCATTTGTGAGCTGCGTGATGTCTTTGAAACTCGAGATGCATAAAGGATCGCAGTGCCTTTATCGTATCTCGATCTGTTTCTTATTACAATTTTAAGCCATTCGTACGTTCTCTGCAGATTAGTGGTGGATGTGAATTCAGAAATTCGGTACACGAATGTACCGGCAATGTGACAGGCTGTGCCGATCATAAAATAGGTAATTTATTGAAAGCAGATGTGGAAGCTAGAGTGAAGCAAGACTGTGTGTGTGGTCAGGGGTGTAATGGTTGTGCCGATCACAACATCCCTTCCCCCTACGAATAAGAAAATTCTTAACCACGAAAAGGTAAGAATTTTCGTCAAACGAGAATGAACATTATTTGTCGTTAGCAGATACAAAAACCACTTTTTTTTTTTAACCACTGATACGAAAACTTTGATTGGCGTACAAATTTGTTTGTATTATGTTTGTATAAATGTGTTAAGTGCATGAAAGTCATTACAATAATTTTATTTATATATATTTTTTTTTCTATGTATATAGAATGATGTATAGTATATAAATATAGGTTTTTTTTATGTATATACATAAAAAATTTTTTAAATAATTAAATATTTATTTATAAATATAAAAGAATGAAAATGAGCTGAAATTTATAAAATATTTATATATATAAAAAAAAATGAAAATTATATAATATATTTGTAATATGGTTTTTTTTGACGATTTGTATTTCGAGTTTATTTTATGTTATTATAATTATGTAAGGTTTTAATTGAGATTTTTAAGTGACACAATAGTGATTTTTTTTGCAAGATAATGAGTAGGTATATCATAAAATTAAATATCGTGTGTTTTCGTATGTTTTGTTTCATTCATTCGTTCTGAAAATACTTTTAAGCTTATTTGTTCAAAGTTACAAATGGGTAGAGAGATATTAAGTTTAGAATGGATAAGAGGTGGGTATAATTTTCTTTAAGGATTATTTTTAGGATGCTGTTAAAAAGATAGGAAAAAATGGTTTTTATGTGAATTTCCTCTTGTACGTATTGTTCGGATGTTTGTTGTTAAATTTTTAAAACGAATCTAGGGGTTGTTTCTAGTTTGTCGTTTTCCTGTTCGCGGATAGCGACCATTTCAGTCGTGTTTTGTTCTTCTGGGGATACTATTTACTTGATTTAGTTTCCAAGCTTTGTATTTGTTTATTATTATTATGATTATAACGGAAATGATCATAAGGTAAATTAACCCATAATGATGAATGTTGTGTATATTGAAACTTTCAAGGTCTGTTTTTTCTGTGTTTTTTAAATATTTTATTTGTTTGGACAGTGTCTAAGTCTTTTGAGTCAGAATTTCGTATTAGTGCTATTTCAGGAGAATTTCATTCGTGTGTTTTTGTGAGAATGAATTTGAACAAAAAGGGAACAACAACAATTAAAAGAAAAATAGCATTAGTTAAGGATACTTTGTTTACATGTGTATATTATATTTATTCATAAAAAATCTTTAAATCATTATTATGTATTATTTTGTCTTTTCTACCAAATTTAACAAGCGTGTTTTCTGCTGAAATTATTTTTAATACTTCGAATGGGCGTTCCCAAGGGTCGAGAGTTTGTGTTTTCGTGTGTGATTTTTGACTAGAACTTTGTCACCTATATAAAAAAATTTCTCATTACTCTTGTTATTATAATACCTTTTTGAAATGTTTTTCTGGTTTATAAGCCTATGTTTTGCTGCTTGGTAACCATGCTGAAGTCGTGATTTTAACTCGTTTGCATAGTTATCATAATTATACTGAATAAGGGGTTTTTGTTGAAAAATAGTTGGTATGTTTGGGGGGTATCCATACAATAGTTCGTATGGGGTAACCTGTACTGCTACGAGGGGTGCTATTGTAGACAAACATTGCGTACGGAATCCAAGTATCCCATGTAAGCGGATCTCGATTGATGTAGTGTCGGAGATATTCTGCAAGTGATTTGTGACTTCTTTCTAATGCTTTAGGAAAAATTTTAACACATTCATTCATTGTTTCATTCATTCGTTCTGAAAATACTTTTAAGCTTATTTGTTCAAAGTTACAAATGGGTAGAGAGATATTAAGTTTAGAATGGATAAGAGGTGGGTATAATTTTCTTTAAGGATTATTTTTAGGATGCTGTTAAAAAGATAGGAAAAAATGGTTTTTATGTGAATTTCCTCTTGTACGTATTGTTCGGATGTTTGTTGTTAAATTTTTAAAACGAATCTAGGGGTTGTTTCTAAATTGTCGTTTTCCTGTTCGCGGATAGCGACCATTTCAGTCGTGTTTTGTTCTTCTGGGGATACTACTTGATTTAGTTTCCAAGCTTTGTATTTGTTTATTATTATTATGATTATAACGGAAATGATCATAAGGTAAATTAACCCATAATGATGAATGTTGTGTATATTGAAACTTTCAAGGTCTGTTTTTTCTGTGTTTTTTAAATATTTTATTTGTTTGGACAGTGTCTAAGTCTTTTGAGTCAGAATTTCGTATTAGTGCTATTTCAGGAGAATTTCATTCGTGTGTTTTTGTGAGAATGAATTTGAACAAAAAGGGAACAACAACAATTAAAAGAAAAATAGCATTAGTTAAGGATACTTTGTTTACATGTGTATATTATATTTATTCATAAAAAATCTTTAAATCATTATTATGTATTATTTTGTCTTTTCTACCAAATTTAACAAGCGTGTTTTCTGCTGAAATTATTTTTAATACTTCGAATGGGCGTTCCCAAGGGTCGAGAGTTTGTTTTTTCGTGTGTGATTTTTGACTAGAACTTTGTCACCTATATAAAAAAATTTCTCATTACTCTTGTTATTATAATACCTTTTTGAAATGTTTTTCTGGTTTATAAGCCTATGTTTTGCTGCTTGGTAACCATGCTGAAGTCGTGATTTTAACTCGTTTGCATAGTTATCATAATTATACTGAATAAGGGGTTTTTGTTGAAAAATAGTTGGTATGTTTGGGGGGTATCCATACAATAGTTCGTATGGGGTAACCTGTACTGCTACGAGGGGTGCTATTGTAGACAAACATTGCGTACGGAATCCAAGTATCCCATGTAAGCGGATCTCGATTGATGTAGTGTCGGAGATATTCTGCAAGTGATTTGTGACTTCTTTCTAATGCTCCATTGGTTTGAGGATGATAAGGTGTGGTGTTAAGTTTTTTCATTTTTAAGAGTTTGCAATTTTCTTTAAACAGTCCACTCAGAAAGTTTGTGCTTTGGTCAGTTAAAAGTGATTGTGGTGCTCCGTGTCTACCGATTATATTTTCAACGAATGTTCTTGCCACAGTGAGTGCTTCTGCGTTTTGCAACGGAAATGCTTCTGAGAATTTGGTTAAATCATCTTGGAATGTTAATAAGAATTTTTGACCGTGATAGCTAACTGGTAGTGGTCTAACTATATCTAAAGCAATTCGCTCAAATGGTGTAGAGCTTGTACTAGTTATTTTCATTGGTATTGGAGGGTTTCTTTGGCTCTTGTTTAATTGACACGACGTACATTTTTGTATATGGTTCTTAATATCTGTAGTCATTGTAGGCCAGTAATATTTTAGTTAAATTCTTTTCATGGTTCTGGATACTCCTTGGTGTCCTCCAAAAGGTGATTCATGGTATTCGGTTAATACTGCTGCTATTTGTTCATTATTGTTTAAGATGATTTTGTTATTGGTGTATAAATTTATCGTTATGTTTAGATAATGAAATATTTTTTCTAGAGTTGTTTTAAACTCATTTTTAAATTGGTCTTGTATATTAGGTATGGTGATTCCTATCGTCTCACAATTACTTTTGTTAATTTTATCTTTAATGCTCATTAGTATTTGTTCAATCATAATTTGGTCTTTCTGACTTCTTATTGGAATGGGTAGGGTACAAATATGTATGGATTTATTTTGGTCGTTCGTATGTGTTAAAATTTTTCCTAAAGCAGGTTTAGTTAATTCATCGATTAATTTTTTTAACTCATTTTCTTCTGCGGATTCTATTGGTGGTAAAATAATTATTTTATGTTGCAGGGTTTTCCCCGAATTCTTTCACAGATTCTCTAAGGTTTTGTTTTCCTTCCTTGTATTGAGCTTTGTGAACGTTCATCCTTAAAATTTTTTTCTAATTCCTTAATAAGATCAGACCATTTCAAAATTGTCTGATACTGTATTAATTCAAACGCGGGACCCTGCAACTTTGTTTTTACTATTTCTAGAAACACTTGTGCATCTGTATTTGACTTAGTCGATGCAAACAAGATGTTTCCACACGCAATAAACTTATTTAATTTTCCCGGTGTTCCATCAAACTCAGGAACAAGATTAAACGCATCGCTTAAACTAATTTTTACCTCCGCGTCTGTAGGCATTTCGAATTTTTTGATAGAATAGGGGTGGAAGTGAAATGGTAGTTCCTCAAACAGACGAACTCTTTTGGCTTGTTTGCGGGTAAGAATTTTGAAAAATATATTTTTTTCTAATCAGGAAAGGGAGAGGGAGGGGGAAAAAATACTTTTTTTGCAACTTTGAACGTAACGAAAACCTTTTTTGTTTTTGATTTTACTCGCGAAAAATACGTATACACTCATGCACAGAATTTTATAATATATATATACGAATAAACGAATAAAAGAAAATTATCGATTTTGTGTTGTTTTTTTTTTTATATAATAATTTTATAAGTTAATTTTTTTTTGGTATTTACCCTGAATTAAATTTGTGTTACTGATGGATTTGTGTTACTTATGGTGCTAATTCTGATGATGCTGGCGCTGATGATCCTGGTGATACTGATGCTGATGATGATGATGATGATGATGATGATGATGATGATGATGATGAGGCTGGTGCTGATGATCCTGGTGATGCTGATGCTGGTGCTGATGAGGCTGCTATCCGCCCCCTGGTTTGGCGGGTGCTGTTTATCAAAAAAAAATTTTTTTTAAGTGCACACAATCACTCATTTATTGCGTGACACAACACTTTAATTATGTCTCAAGTCTCAAAAAAAAATTTTTTTTTTCGTATTACTTTTTTACAAGTATCACTTTTTAATACATTTTTTTTAACTTCCCTGTTGTAGCCGGGTTTAACGCTTTATAACGGTTTCACTTTTATTTTAATTCCTCTGTTGTGGCCGAGTTTTACGCCTTGTACTATTTTTTTTTTTACTTTATTTTTTTTTTTTTTTTTTTAAAATTTATTTTTTCCCTGTTTTGGCCGGGTTTGAACGCCTTTTTTTATTTTTTTATTTTATTATTTTTATTGGGGTTTTGTTTTTTGTTTTTGGGATTATCCCACCGCTGCCACCAATTTTGTTACGCACAGTCCCCGTGCTTTCCCGTAGGAGAAGAGGGAGTGGGCGCGTTGAATATTAATTAAAAACACAAGTTTAAGTTTATAGTGATTATTATAGACACTTTATTTGTAGTTATAGGTTTTGTGTGTTTAAGTCAACTGCCGCCTAGTGTTTAACGTGTATCGTGTCTATAATTCAACTGCCGCCTAGTGTTTAACGTGTATCGTGTCTATTATTCAACTGCCGCCTTTGGTAATCGTAGCAGTGGTCTTTTATAATATTTTGGATGGATCGACCAACCAATATGATTGGTTGGTTGCGATCCACCAATGGAACGACAGCATCGTATGCATGAACAAAGGTTCAATATACAAATACAAGTGCCAGCATATATTCGTAGCACACAGTCGACCTGCGACATTTATGTCCCTTCTGCAGTCGAGCCACTTGACGGTCGCCTTAGAATTGCCCTCCTGCTGATATTACTATTTCGTAATATCTGCATTTACACTAACTGTTTCTTAGTATCGTATCGGCATTTGTGAGCTGCGTGATGTGTTTGAAGTGATGTTGTGAGTGAAGCAAGACTGTGTGTGTGGTCAGGGGTGTAATGGTTGTGCCGATCACAACAAAAGTTTCAATGAAATCGGACTCTGGGAAGTGGGTTAAAAATTGATCGCATTTGGGGCCAGTCGAGCCTCGGGGTGGTGGGGCTCCTATAAAAATTTTATAAAAAATACCCGGTTTTATTCAAATTTTATACGCATGTGTATCTCCGAAGGACAACACTTTTTGTAAATATTTGGAAGTGATCGGGCCCCGGGGTCTGGGGGCACCCATACAAATTTTATAAAAAAAAGTACCCGATTTTCTTCAAATTGTATACACATGTGCATCTCCGATGGACAACACTTTTTGTTAAAATGTTGGGTCGTGAGGCCGCATACAATTTTTTTTTAAAATAGAACCCAATTTTCTTCAAATTTTATATACAGGTGTTTTCTCCGGTGACTACAGCTTTGGTAAACATTTTGAAGTAAAAGAGCTCCAATATTATTTTTTCCAAATTAACCCGGTTTACATGAAAAATTTAAATTGTTATGGGTTGTTTTTTTACATATTATATGAAGATGTAGTCGACGAAAACATTTATTTTCCATTTCTTGAATTCATTCGATTAATTAAATAAAACGTAAATGTAAAACCTATTATTTGGGTTCCATAGTTCTTGCAACTTCTCACACATAACATTAATAAAAATAGTTTTAATTGAACGAAAAGATCATCTCACCTGTACTTGAAACATGGTAACTGAATCATCCAGCATCTGAATGCGTACAGTTAATTTCTTCCCACCTCTATGTCTTGGTGTTGAAGTGGTTCCATCCACCCCAGAAGGAGTACTCAGTGAATGCGTCATACGACCTGCTGGAACCACTCCTCCTGGTCCTGTTGCTGTTCCCATATCAGCCAAAGCCATTGCCTTTTATTTCTTTGCACTTAATTTACTTGAACAAATCGTTATTTTAAATTTCGATTTATGTATTCGTCTTATTGCACCGTTTAATTTGGAACTGAATCACAGCTTTCGCGATCAAGAAAAATTAAAGGTAATTTTCTTTACATATGCGATAGAAGCTTGATAAGAATATCTAAGCCTAAATTAAAGGAAGAAACATAATTTATATCTAGATCGCGTACAGTTGGTGCTCAAAGTATTCATCGTTGTAATGGGTTTATTGCACGTAAAATTGCATCTGTAAAAAATTGAATTGAAAATGAAAAAAAAGTTATGGTAAAGTAGGAATATTAATTAACATTTTTTTTTACATTTTTTGAATTAAATTCTTATATATCTTATTCATATAATAATTATAACCTTTATTAGTAACTTGTTGTTCGGG
The DNA here is from genome assembly GCA_947095585.1 of Nephrocerus scutellatus. Lineage (NCBI taxonomy): Eukaryota > Metazoa > Arthropoda > Insecta > Diptera > Pipunculidae > Nephrocerus > Nephrocerus scutellatus. Next base: position 35,635,685 of record OX352761.1, read on the forward strand.
GGTGCGATTCGCTACCCGCGCAGCGAAAGATTTGTGACGCTTTGTTACCCTTACTACACGTAATGAGAAAAAAATTTGTATTCGATCGTTTGACCCAAAAATGCCGTGCAAAAATATGACGGGTTCGAAAAAAAGTTGTAGGTATTTAGGCGCTGTCGCTCAGTGAGCAGAAGGTTCGTGGTTCGAATCCCAGTAACACCAAAAGTATTTTTCACGGTGTCCCACCTCTCGCGAATGGAATGAATTCAGATCTGTTTTTTTATCCGAGAACAATGTATTTCTCTGAGTCGTTTTTTTTACACTCCGATAATTCGCGGATATAATCTTTTTACTCTGAAAAAACGTACAGAACGTTTTGTGACAGTTGTAGTTGTTTGTTTTTTTAAACATGACACATGTCGACTACTACGGAGCACTCAGGTGAAAAATAAAACTTTTCTCTGGTACTAAAAATAAACACAGCAATTACTTTGTTTGATCTGACAGATCAGATCAGACCAAAAATTATCGGATTTATCGGATATCTCAGAACTCGGATTTCCTTGTTCCGATTTCTCCGACATAAAAAAAACATGCCCATAATGTGCAAATATGAGCATTTTTGGTATACCAACTTCAGCGCCACCTATGGAACCTCTCTTAAACTGACATCTCTCTTTAACGAACAAATTCTTTCAGTCCCTAATTTACCTTATACAATTCACATGGAAGCATGCCTCACTTGAACGTAATTTCTCCTGGACGGACGCTGACAGCGTTCCATCCACACTTCATGAGAAAAATGTTTAATTGGCCGGACAAAATACTGATGCCATAAACCATTATAAGCTTAATAAACTACCATTAATTCTTTATTTACGTTGCGGATTTTTGTAAGTGAAACTCTTCGTCGTCAAGACGGATTGCCGTCGCTGAGGCCAGGACGGACATTCCTGGCGAAATTGTTGTATACCACAGATGCTCTGATGAGAAAATTTAACACGTATCAAAAATAATTTTGCGTTATGATTTTGTGTTACATTTTTAATTCTTCTAAGTCATTTCTCAAGGGATTTATATGAAACTCGGTATGTAGGACTAAGATGCGACTATAAGACTTGTTCCTATGGAAGCTCTTAGATAGGACCAATAGGGTCTGGAATTTTCTAGACCAAGCAAAATCTCAATTCGTATGAAATTAGGTATGTAGGACTAAGATGCGGCAATAACCCTTGTTGCTATGGAAATTCTGGGATCTGGCCAATTTTGTGGAACAAGCCATTTCTCAAACGGTTCGTATAAAATTCGGTATGTAGAACTAAGCTGATGCGACTATAACCCTTGTTGCTATGGAAATTTTGATATCTGGCCAATAGGGTCTTTAATTTTGTGGACCAAGCCATTTCTCAACCGATTCGTATGAAATTCGGTATGTAGGACTAAGATGCGACTATAACCCTTGTTGCTATGGAAATTCTTGGATCTGGCCAATAGTGTCTGGAATTTTGTGGACCAAGCCATTTCTCAAGCGATTCGTATGAAATTCGGTATGTAGGACTAAGATAACCCTTGTTGCATCTAAACTGGAGATCTAGTTTTTTCAGCATTCGATGAATAGCGGATTGTGAGTGATTGTTTTTTTGTAGGTCTTCAACTCACTTTGTGTACAGGCATAACACTTGCACAAATTGTGTTGAAAGATCATTGAAGGATCTTCTCTTCACGGTTCGGCTTAGCATAGTCGGAGTGTGTTTTGTTTTGTTTTTATTTTGATGCATAAATTCAGAGTGGATTTTAGCAAAATTCGTGCTGAGCTATTCGCTGAGTCAAGTCTTACTAAGCTCGTGAATGATTCAATACGAATTACTGACATTTCGAATCATTCCGCCAACACTCTGGACTTGTTTCTTACCTCTGATCCTGATAAATATACCGTTAATGTATCATAATTTCTAGGCTCATCCGACCATTGTGTTGTATCAGCTAATTTCTCTTATCTACCCAATCAGTTAAGAAAAAACTTCAAAAATAATTGATTGGAATCACGAAAAAGCCAAATGGGACGGCCTTAATACATTCTTTAGGAAATTTAACTGGTCGCTATTCTTCCGCAATAGTGACGTGGATGCCGCCGCTGATGCGATTAGTTCTGTCCAAAATGTAACACTTCTTCAATGGATTAGAATCTATCTTTCAAACCAACCGTTCAATCCAAGTTGTGTTGAATGGTTTTAAGTCTGATATCCACCGCATAAATGCGGGTGTCCCTCAGGGCCGTGTTTTGTCTCCGACACTCTTGCTTATGTTTATCAACGATCTTCTGTCTATAACTTATAATCCAATTCATTCCTTCGCTGACGACAGTATTCCTAGCTTATCTTATATGTTCGCAGGTACACATCCTTTCTCTTCGGATGCGGAACTAGGACAACCGCGTATGTTAAGCTCGTTAAATTCTGACCTTGACAGCATTGCAAAGTGGGGAGAACACAATAGAGTAGAATTTAACGCATCTAAAACCCAATGCTGTCTTCTGTCGTTGAAACAAAATAGTAACCTACAGTGATGAATGGCCTTGCATCGAGAAAACTGAAAAACTAGCAATTCTAGATATGTGCGTCAATGAAAAGCTTCGTTGGAATGACCACATATTGAACTTCGCAAAAAATGTTGCTAAGTGACTTGGCTTCCTAACACGGTGCAAGAAATATTTCACTACCTCTGATCTGGCTACATCTATTCGCCCTAAACTTGAGTAAAACTGTCATGTCTAGTCAAGTGCACCTAAGACCACCTTGCATCTGCTGGACAGAATACAGAACCGTGCGATAAAACTTCAATAGATACGCTCGAGCGCGGTGCTCAAGAGAAATAGTCAGTTGCTTGCCACCTCTCCTGGAATTCAACCGGAATACTCGTGGCGCTCTAAATGCTCATCAGTTTATCCTCAAGCCCATCTTCGGTCGTACGTACGGGACGATACACCTGCAACAAACTTAACTAAGGCAAATACGAATGTAGTCATCAGGTAGTTGGAGGTTTTAAGGCTAAAACTATGGTAGCTGTTTTCTTATCGGTTCATGGTCGATCCGTAAAATCAGCCATAGACTGTAGAATAGCGTAGCTAGAAGTATTGTTGAGAGATTATGGGTAATGAATCATTAATATGATTTTTAAGTGTTGAGGTTTCAATTAACGACGAGAGATGTGGTTCGATTGGTTTATAGAATCAAGAGGCAAGGGAGCGCGAGGTTTTAGCACATCATCTGGGTGGCTGCAACGTTTCGAAAACGTCACTGCATAAGCTTTAATGGCTTCAAATGACAACGTAGAATGTTTCGATTTTTTTTAATAAAGTAACTTCCACTGTGTTGTCCATCGGGTAAATTTTGTAAACAACTAGAATGGGTGCCCCCGACCCGGGCCCGATCGCATAAAATTTTTTACACGTGTGCAAATTTTGAATAAAATTTATAAGTGGGTTAAAATTGATCACAAGATTCTACCACCCAGCCAGCCCTTCAGCAACGGGTACCCATGTGTTTAAAATTTAAAGAAAATCATTCATTTTTCATTTTTCATTAATTCATAATATCAAGCGAGAATTACATTCTTTTTGACTGACAAACTCAATGGAAGCCGATAGTGTTGTATCATCAGCAAATGAATGGATATCACAGGTTGTAGAAGACAACAGGTCGTTGATATATATCAAGAAGAGCGTGGGCGACAAAGATGACCCTTGAGGCACACCATTGAATATGAAGATATACCATTTATGTGTTTAAAATTTAAAGAAAATCGGGCTAATTTTAAAAAAAAATATATAGGCACTCACGGGCCTCAGGGCCCGATCACTCCAAAAAATGAATAAAAAGTATTGTCCATCAGTTATACACATGTGTTTAAAATTCGAAGAAAATCGGGCTCATTTTTAAAAAATTTATATTGGCACCCTTCGGGCTTTAGGTCCCGATCACTCGAAAAATTTTACAAAAAGTTTTTTCCATCGCAGATACACAAAATTATTATATGGGAGCCCCTCGGCCCTGGGGCCACTTCCAAATTTTAACAAAAAGCGTTGTCCATAGTATTAAACATGTGTGTATAAAATTTGACGAAAATCGGGTAATTTTTTTAAAATTTTGTATGAGCCCTTTCGACACCGGGGCCCGATCACTTCAATTTTTTTACAAAAAGTGTTGTCCATCGAGATACACATGCGTATAAAATTTGAAGAAAAAAATAGGGTACTTTTTTTATAAAATTTGTATGGGTTCGTAACGCTCTCAATTTCACCCTCTACTAAACGCGCCAAATAAAAATATTTTCAAAAACAACCCATAAAAATTAAAATGTAAATTCTCCATAACCAAAAAAAAAGTATACTGAATTCCACTATTAATGCTGAAAAATAAAAACACATGCGAAGCACTGCAATACAATAACAAAACAACCCCAATCGTATTGCAAGCAGCGCAGCTCACAGCGCCCACAGAACACATTCATTATAGTAGACATGTTTTGAGGCTGCTATATTGACAAAAAATTTGTATGGGAGCTGTATGGGATCGCTCACCAAGTGTTTTATGGGAAATACACATGTGTGCAAAGTTTGAATAAAATCGGGCTTTAGGAAGTGGGTGGTTAAACGCGGAGTTAATAGAGAATTTAAAAACGAAAAATGTTTATGTTCCTGGACAACGCAGACTGCCACCTTAAAGATGTTTTGCTTAACAACATACAACTTGATTCCCACTTCTAATTGCAATGCAGTTTGTCAACCGTTAGACCAAGGAATTATAAAATGTTTTAAAACATTCTACTGAATTAAGATACATTATATGCACATACATATATTTTGTATTTTTTTTTTTTTAAAAAAAGAGACTCATTGCCAAGGGAGGACTCCTCAAATTAAATTCAAAATAAAATAAAAATCGAAGAAATGTGATTTACAATATATATCACATTCCTCACGCTTGTAGCCGGTTTCAATTTATTTTCTCAGAATTCTCCCTGATTCATTGAAAAAGCAATACGGAAAAACGACAAGACCGAGTCCAAATGCTTTCGTCAATGAATAATGGTCAGGGAAAACTACAAAAAACCTTGACCAAGAAAATATTACAAATTTTTAAAATAATGTAGATAATAATGAATTTTTTTTTTTAAATTATATATTTTATATTCAATAAAAAGCTTATGAGCACTTCAACCTTCATCTTCATCCTTCAGGAAGTTGTTAACGCCTAATTTGAAGGCCTGCAGATTATAATAATCGGAAACACGGGATCTTCGAATTGATTCCACATCGAAGAGACTCTCGGAAAAAAGGACGATTTAAAGTGTTGGGTTCTACAAGAAAAAAGTTTTAAGGCAAATCTATTTTGAGTGGACCTTAAACGAGTGTTTACGTTACTGAGAAAAGGACCTGGAACTAGAGAACGGGTTTCTAAAGCACATCTACCATTGTAGAATTTGTAGAAAACAGATAAAGCTCCTAGATTTCGTCTGTGCTCCAAAGTATCAAGAGACGAAGTAATGAATACATCGTTTATCAAACGTATAACTCTATTTTGAACTCCATCAAGATGAACCAAATGAGATTTTAGAGCCCCACCCCACACATATGAATTAAATTCTAAAATTGGTCTAACATAAGATTTATATAATCTTAATACTTCTGAGGGAGTGAAGTAGAAGTTACAACGTCTTATGACGCCCAAACATTGGCTAGCTCTTTTTGAAATTTCATAAATATGTTCTTTCCAGGAAAGATCACTAGATACTTTTAAACCTAACAACTTCAGAGAATCTGATCTCGCAATATGGGCACCAATTAATAACAGGTGAAACGTAATGTTGAACTGTCTTCTGAGAAAAAAGACAAGACTGAAATTTATTTGGGTTAAATTCTACTCTATTAGATCTGCCCCAATCAAGAATGACTTGAATGTTCGACCGAATTATCGAATTCATTAATTCATAATATCAAGCGAGAATTACATTCTTTTCGACTGACAAACTCAATGGAAGCCGATAGTGTTGTATCATCAGCAAATGAATGGATATCACAGGTTGTAGAAGACAACAGGTCGTTGATATATATCAAGAAGAGCGTGGGCGACAAAGATGACCCTTGAGGCACGCCAGCATTGATACCATGTGAATATGAAGATATACCATTTAATACAACTTTTATTTTACGGTTCCATAAATAATTCTCAATCCATGTAATGAGAGAGGAGTGTAAGTTCAGCGCACGAATCTTATTTATAAGACAATCATGCCAAACTCTATCAAAAGCTTTAGAAATATCTAAGGAAACAACGCTTGATTCACATAGGTTTTCAATGCTTCGCTCCAAACAATGAGTCATGCACGTCATTAGTTCACCTGAAGACCGATTTTTACGAAATCCATACTGAACATCGGATAAAAGAACATTCAAATCCAGATAGTTCATTATTCAGAAATTAATGATTGATTTCATTACCTTAGATAGAACCGACAACAAAGCAATTGGACGGTAGTTCATAGGTGCCGATTTATCACCTTTTTTCAGAACGGGTTGAATATTTGCTATTTTCCAAATTGATGGAAAAACACCACTCTTCATTAAGAGATGAAACAATTTGCTAAGCGGGTTTGCCAAATATGATGACATCTTTTCAATACTAATGGCGGAATACCGTCTGGGCCAGTCGCTTTATTAGGGTCAAGTTCTTTAAGAATCTTTGAAACAACCCGTTTCCGGAAATAGATTTTAGACATACCTGGGCCTAGATTTTGGAAAATTGGAGGGCTTTGGTTAGTTAAAGGAAGGGTAGACGCACGCGAAATGAGAAGCTAAGAGATTTGCTTTCTCAATATCAGTTCTATAATGAATACCATTATGAAATAAAGATGGAATAGACGTTGTATTGTCTGCAAAGTTTCTTTTAACCAATGCAGCAAAAGCTTCGACTGTTTGAATCAGTATTCAAAACTTTTCGCATGTTATCTCGAATCTTAAGGTCAAATATTATTTTTGACCTTTTCAAAATAGCGTTTGATCTGTTTCTAAGAACTAATCGAAACTTAACAAGGTTTTCTTCAGAAGTGTAATTAACGTAGTCCAAATGGGCTGCTTTTTTACACGCGACTGCTGACCTGCACTTTTGGTTAAACCATTTATTCTTACGAGTATTTTTTTTTTAAATGAAGATGGAATGCAATTTTTTATTCCTAGCAAAATGGTTGTCGTAATAAGTTGAGATGCTACATCAGCATTATTGCTGGAAAAGCAGGTTGACCAATCAAATGAGCTATAAAAGTTGCTATAAAAAAACGAGTTGGGTGAGAAGATTAATATTTGAAAATAGTTCTGCAGTTTCACCAGAACTATCTCTACCATTCGAATAGGTCAACCATGAATCATTGTGGACATTAAAATCGCCCAAAACAACAAATTCTGATAATCTTGAGGATTGGTAAATTTTGTCTATAGATTCTGATAAGTAATTAAACTCTGTTAAGAGGACACCTCTCTTAACCGGACAGATTTTTACATTCCGTGAGTGTCCGGCTATTGGAGATTTCACTGTATTATATTACATTACATTCCGCAAACTTTTAACGCGATCGGTTGAATGGTTCGGCATTCTATAATAGGAAACAAACATACCATACATACAGAGTTTTACTTTTATATATATAGATAGATTCTGTACAAATTGAACTACTTTAGGAAGAAGACATTGCGCTGAGACGGCGGTTCAGTACAGTACAACGTGCAACACAGGAAACATTTTCACGCCTGTGCAAACATATACTCATCTGACAGTGAAGTCTTCTATAAACAACTTTTTAATGAACTTCTTTGAAGCAAAGGAAGTTTTGTTTAGTTTGACTTAAAATAATGCATCATGTGCAGGTTCAGTTTTCCAAGATGTGATTCTATAAATAAGTGTAGTTGAATGGGTCTTATATTTGAAAACGAAAACAAACGTACATACGGAACGTGTGTGCCTTTTCGAAAAGTGACTTTTGCGCGAATATGTACCTACTTCATTTTATTATTTTTTTAACAAGGGTACAGATTATTTGCAAAACTTACTTGTGACTTTACATAATTGAATTACATAGAATATTGGCACTGAACGAACAGTTAGAATAATAAGTGTCAAATAAACAATTTTACTTTCTTTTACTAGTAGTAAAAGTAAGTAATCATGACAAATTTTCGAACTCGGGATTTTTGCATATTTACCCATTACCGTATCTCTTGAGTCAGAAAAAGCAAAAAAACAAAAATCTCTGTCTGTTTTGTTGTTTGTTAAAACGAATACTAAGTCAACAATACTCATATTTCTGTGATAGTAATGCAAACGTTTTATGTATGGATCCTTTATTTGTTGTTTGATGTTATTCGATCAACATCTTTTCACAACTTATATATTTTATAATGGAAATTGTTGTTTTTCTATTTTTACCTCGATTCTGGGAACTTTGATAATATGAATTTGCAGATACACAAACAAAACTATACATTACCATTCATTTTATATGAACTTTGAATTTTCTTCACAGACGGGTCGAAAACTGATGAAGGGGTTGGGTTGGCAGAGGTGTCTTTTCAAAAAAAACTAAATCTAAGTCTCTCTTCCTGATCACGGTAGTGTTTTCCAAAGCGGAAATAATGGCTATTAAGGAAGCCTTGTCTTGGCTGAAGAGTAATGTCATATCTGTTAATGATGTCCACATTTTCTCGGATAGCCAGGCGGCGCTAAAGTCCATGGAATTAGTCTCCACAAATTCCATTCTGGCCCAGAATTGCCGAGAAATTGTATGGCTGATGAACTCACCAAACATGGAACCACACTACCCGTATTGCCTGAATATGTTTTTTTTTTGTATATTTAAACTTATTGCCAAGGGAATTCTCTGATTACAATTTATCACATTTCTCACGTTTGTAGCCGGTTTCAATTTTATTTTCTCGGAATTCTCCCTGATTCATTGAAAAAAGCAATACGGAAAAAACGTTCACGAAACTAAAACGACGCGAGTCCAAATGCTTTAAAGAATGGATCATGGTCAAGGAAAACTACAAAAAAACCTTGACCAAGAAAATATTACAAAAAAAAAAAACAACCCATAAAAATTTAAATTTTTCATCTAAATTCTCTAATCGCAGAAATTGATATGGGAGCCCCTCGATCCTGGGCCATTTTTTTTTATTGTAGGAGAAAATCATCGAAACAGACATTTGACATCAGATGTTAAAATTGAAAAAGCTCAGATCATTTTATTCTGAGCACTTAGAGCACGCTCATACTCTCTCTGAGCAAATAAGAAACACGAACATTTATCTTGAGAACTCTTTGACTGCTCTGAACTAATTTATGAAAACGCCAAATGACAGAATATTGTGAAAACTTGTTGTTCTATCTGTAAGTTGATATCGACAACAACAAAAAAAGACATCAATTAAAATACAATTCAGTAAATAAGTAAGTAAGTTGAAGTAAGCATAAAACATTTATGTCTCGTTTCATTTGCTGGTTTCATTTGTGCGTGAGCTAAGATTTCTCTCTCTCTCTCCACCACCAAAACCATGCAGCGTAGCCGACTGCGCAGCACACACCGCACAAAGTCCATGTGTAAAATTTGAAGAAAATCGGGTAAATTTTTTAAAATTTTTGTTTGGGAGCCCCCCGACCCCGCAGCCCGAGGGGCTTCAAATTTTAATAGAAAGTGTTGTCTCCGAAAATACACATGTGTGCCAAATTTCAATAAAATCGGGCTGTAGGAAGTTGGTTAAAAATTGATCGCAAGAATCCACCACAAATCCACAAACCCACAAACACACGGGCAAGTGAAGTTAATATAGAGAATTTAAAAAAAATGACATACGTGAGCCTTCAAAATTCTTGGAGCCTCTATTGAAAAATTCGGTCTTTCAGGAACTAGCTGACTTCTTTCTTGAATGCCCACAACTCGACAGTTAATTGTACCGGATTCGTTTGGAGTACCAGGCCTAACAAACGAAAAAGGCACGCACAACTATCGAGCCGATAAGCTCCAACGCCAAACATTACATCAAGGATGAGCGAAAAATCTTGACTCAAATTGAGCTCTTGATGATTCTCTGCGGTTCCTCGTAACTTCCTCCAATTCAGGCCTTTCATGATGATTTGAAATTTGATTATTTACTTTTAAATTTGTATGATTTAAAAAGAAATAATTAAAAAATTAAAAATTTAATTCCGAAAAACGACCGACTACTACGACCAGATATGGGATATGGATATGGCATGCTGCTCGCTACGTGCAAACTCATTTTTAAACGGGATGCTATAATAAAAACTAATTATAGATGGTCAAACGGTACAACTTGCATAGCAACGAAGCAGATATGGCCCAAGCTAGATCCAAAACGCTCCGAAGTGTTTGATCACTCAAAACAGACTGCACATTAGTGCCATTATAGGTTTCATAATTGGACACTGTCTCATAGGCAAGCATGTAGAAGGACTAGGAGTCTTTTCCAACGATTTCTGCAGAAGCTTCTACTGAAGCAACGACAAAAAAACGAGGAAGAACGACATTGAATTCAGCCCAATGATGAAGGCTGTGTAAATTGATCACTCCGTCCCTCGTAAAAGTTGCTTCATCTGTCCAAAGGATCGTAAATATTTGTCACGTAAGCAGGTACACCCTGTATAAGTACAACTATGGTTCTGTGAAATTGCACAGAATTTATTTTTTACACACACACACACACACACACACACACACACACACACACACACACACACACACACACAAACACACACACACAGCCGGAAAAATATAGAATACATAAATATACGAGTTGGTAACCAGACTATTAGATCAAAGGATTTTGTCAAATACCTAGGAGTAATGCTTGACAATAGGCTCCGTTTTAAAATACACGTGGACTTCTCGAGCAAAAAGGCTTCCCAGAAGCAGGCAGCATTATTCCGGATTCTGCCAAACGTTGGAGGACCAGGATATACAAGGAGGGTCCTAATGTCTAGAGTAGTCAGCTCAGTCCTCCTTTACGCAGCCCCAGTTTGGGCGGATGCACTGGTGACTAAAGAAATAAGAAGAAACTTATCGTCTATATACAGACTCAGTGCACTAAGGACGATCAGCGGGTTCCGAACGATCTCCGATGATGCTGCCCTCGTTATAGCAGGAATGGTTCCAGTAGATATCCTCGCAGATGAAATGCTTAGGATCTACAATAGAAGAGCCTTATCACAACAGGACCAACGAACAATCGAAATGATCAAAGAGGAAGAAAAGGCCACCTCAATGGCTGTGTGGCAAGACCGGTGGGACATAAGTTTGAAAGGAAGATGGACCTACAAACTGATCCCGAACATTGAGAATTGGACAAACCGATCTCACGGTAACTGCAACTACCAATTTACGCAGTTTCTGTCAGGCCATGGCGGCTATCGAAAATATCTTTATCGATTTGGACACGATAGCTCACCTTTTTGCCCAGATTGTCCAGACATAGAAGAAGACACAGAGCATGCGATTTTCCATTGCAGACGCTTCAGAGAATGGAGAAGCAACCTGCCAAGTCCACACGTCCTTTTAGAAGAAATGCAAAGATCCGAGGATAAGTGGACAGAAGTGTGTGTATTCGTAACGAAAGTGCAAAACGAGCTGCGAAGAATCGAAAATATAAGGCGATCAGCAGCAGCAGAAGATGCAGAAGGCATAGAGTAATCTGCTAACCAGCCCCGTGATGTAATACCTAACGGCAGTCCCATGGGGAGAGTGGTTGAAGTGTGTAAGGAGGGTTTAGTACGTATGCGTAATTCCTGGTACGAACATTCAGGTTTACGAATCGTGCATGCTAGTACCCCTGGAGGGCTCTACTGGTATCTTTTAGAAGATTCCCCACCTTTGGCACAGCCATAAAAAAAAAAAAAAAAAAAAAACACACACACACACACACACACACACACACACACACACACCACCAGGCGTACAAATATTTGGATTCGCTGACGACATCGCCGTTGTCACGGTGTCAAAGACAATGGAATAGAGTCAGCCACGAATGAAGCAGTTGGCCAAATCAAAAAATGGCTAGTATCCGTCGGTCTAGAATTAGCCGACCATAGAACGGAAGCAGTCCTGATTACCAGCCGGAAAAATATAGAATACATAAATATACGAGTTGGTAACCAGACTATTAGATCAACGGATTTTGATATACACACACATACACACACACATACACACCCACCGCAAGGGCACTCTGAAGTAGAGTGTTGGGTCTGACAACCCCACGGGCCCTAGTCCGGGGAGTAAAACCACGTCAACAAACCTTGGTTCACCTGCCCCGGGTGATAGTACCATGTGAGGGGCCCTAGCCAGGGTTACGGCGGAGAAGAAGTCACTGTCAACCTCTCTTGCATGGAAAAACCTGCTCGCCGAGGCTCTGACGACCGAGTAGGAGCGGTATAACTCCCAACCCACCCGGAGGAAAAGGCCAACGAGGGAGCGCGGCATTCAATGAATGTATTAAGACTGAGCCCAGTAAGGTCTTAATTATGGTGTACTGGAAGCAATCATTTTGATTTGTCAACTCTTGGGCTGACGTCTGTGGTATTCTGTTACCTGAGTAGGCAAGAGTGAAATTTTGCTGAAATGGCTTTCAGGCTAATGCTACCGGCGTCCCCGTCCCGTTAAAACCCTGGCAGGACTCAAAGTACGCTCAATGTTACGTCGCTATTAAGTTAGTGGTGTAGGTACAGATGAAAAATTCCTGTCTAACACTGATCTGGCTCTGAACACAAGACCCCATAAGGGCTCGTGTCAACCCCCGCATGGCCTCACTGCTTGCATAGATAACCATGGGATCCATAGGTGACTACACACCCGAGCATTGATAACGGCTTTGAGTGGGGACCCAGTTTACAATGAATTCCCAGAATTTAGGAGGAGGAGAAGTAGAAGGAGTTGTAGGAGAGGAGAATGTGAATTCTTTTAAAAGGAGTTCGAAGATGGCGAGATCACCAGTGGCCCAAACGTCACAAAGGCGCGAATCACCGGAAACAAGAAAGGTGATAAAGGAAGCCAGCCCCGGCAAATCTGACTTTCATAAACTAGGAGAGCAGATCAAGGGACTGGTAGAAATAATGGAAGATGGAAAAAGACGTTCCATCCATCAAGCCATGCGGGATGCCATTGATAGCATTAAAAACCTCTATGAGTTATCGGCTATCTACATTAATAACAAGAAGACTCAGGAGAAGATGGTTAATCACACCTCATCTCAAACCTCTCCATGGCTCAAAGCTTCAATGGAGCAAAAAAGGAAGCAGCCTATCCACAGCGAAACGCCGAATCCAAAGCGGAGGCAAGAGCAACGCCAGTCCTCACGTAAGCCTAAGGTAATAGCGACGGAAGAAAAAACCCAGGAAAAGGGTATTAAAAATGTTAAAAAAACTGGAGAAGGCGAATGGACAAAAGTCGTCGCTAAAACTAAAAATAAAGTGAAGTCAGACGCATCTGCCAAGAAGTCCGCCGTAAAACAAAAGCCAATTATAAGAAAGGCAAGACCTGACGCCATAGTCATAGAAGCGAAGGGCGAAATATCCTATGCGCAGATATTGCGCAACGTGAAGGCTGATCCAAAACTAGAAACAATTGGAAAAGCAGTATCTAGGATCAGAAGGACACAAAAAGGTGACCTCTTAATTCAATTGAAGGAGACAAGTGACAAGACAGCGGAATTTAAAAGCGTCATAAGTGAGGCGTTAGGCGAACAAGCAAACGTAAGAACCCTCACCCAACGCACTAGCATCGAGCTGAAAGACATCGATGAGATCACCACAAAAGAAGACATTTGTGAATCAATCGAAGTCCAAGCCGGAGTCGAAGGCGTCACACCGTCAGACTTTATATCGCTGAGGAAAGCATATGGTGGAACCCAAACGGCGACTATCAGCCTTCCAAATGCAAAAGCAAAGAAGCTGCTGGAAGCAAAGAAGATAAAAATCGGGTGGGTAGTGTGTCGCATCCGCGAACGGACACTCCTCAAAAAGTGCTTCAAATGCCTGGAATTTGGGCACATTGCCAAGCAGTGTAAAAACGGAGAAGATCGCTCCAAGCTGTGTAGAAGATGTGGGGATGAGGGCCACATAGCTAAGTCTTGCGCAAAGGAGCCTTCGTGCATGTTCTGTAGAAAGGAACACCCAGAAGATGCGAAGCATGTAGCGGGCAGCAGCAAATGCCCAGTCTTTAGGAGAGCTATCGCCAGCAGAAAAGTATGAAGGTTATCCAGATAAACCTAAATCACTGCGAGATAGCACAGGATATCCTGTCACAGACGGCTAAAGACGAGAGAGCGGACATAATTTTAATAAGCGAACCGTACAAATCTCGTGACACCAACGCTTGGGCATGTGACAAAACAGAAAAAGCTGCAATATGGATTTGCGGGAGACATGCCTTCCAAGATGTAGACGGGCAGGCGGAGGGCTTCGTACGGGCAAAAATAAATGGAATCAACTTTTATAGTTGTTACGCAAGACCCAGCTGGACGATGAGCGAATACTCAGCAATGATAGAAAATTTAACGGCCGATGCTCGAGGAAGAGCTCCAGTGGTCGCAACAACTTACCAGTATAATCACTACAGCGTGGGACGCAGCTATGCCCAGGAGAAGACCTAGCAAGAGAGGTGTACACTGCTACTGGTGGAATGAGCAGATAAAAGCACTGAGAGCTGCCTGCTTACAAGCCAGACGTAGAGTGCAGCGATCAAGAAGGGGATCAGACATTCAAGAACGTCTTGATATGCTAAGATTAGCTAGACGAAATTTAAAAAATGCAATTAAAGAAAGCAAGTCGAAGTGCTTCAAACGACTATGTGATGAGGCGGACATCAATCCCTGGGGCACAGCATACAAAATAGTTATGGCAAAGCTAAAAGGCTGTAAGACCCCGCAAATATCATGCCCAACAAAGCTTAGGTCCATCGTAGAACACCTATTTCCGAAAGGACCATATACTATGTGCAACATAATAAGAGAAATTAGCACAGAAAGTATTCCAAGGCTAACAGTTGATGAACTCGTGAACGCAAGTAAAGGAATACGAGACAACAAAGCTCCTGGACACGATGGCATTCCTAATAAAGCATTGAAAGCCGCCATCCGAAGTAGGTCGGTCATGTTCATGACATGCATGCAACAGTGTCTAGATGAAGGAGTTTTCCCTGAACCTTGGAAACTGCAGCATTTAGTATTGCTTCCAAAGGGAAACAAACCACCGGGCGAACCATCATCGTACCGCCCAATATGCCTACTAGATACAATGGGAAAGATACTCGAGCGGATCATATATGACAGATTGCTTAATATAGCGGATAATAAAGGAGCACTGTCAGATCATCAGTTCGGGTTTCGAAAATCGCGCTCGACCGTCGACGCCATAAAGGCGGTGGTCAATATAGCAAAGAATGCGATTGAAGGAAAAAGATGGCGGTGGGGCACAAAGGAATATTGTGCAGTAGTGACACTGGACATAAAAAACGCCTTTAACTCTGCAAAATGGTACTCAATAAGAAGAACACTCGACAGAATGGATGCACCATACTATATAAGGAAGATAGTGAAAAGCTACTTAAGTTATAGAAGGTTGAGGTACGAAACCAATGAGGGTACAAAGTACTATAACGTCTCCGCAGGAGTCCCACAAGGATCGGTGCTGGGTCCCCTTCTATGGAATATTATGTACGATGGAGTTCTAAGACTAGCATTACCACCAGGCGTACAAATATTTGGATTCGCTGACGACATCGCCGTTGTCACAGTATCAAAGACAATCAATGGAATAGAGTCAGCCACGAATGAAGCAGTTGGCCAAATTAAAAAAAATGGCTAGTATCCGTCGGTTTAGAATTAGCCGACCATAAAACGGAAGCAGTCCTGATTACCAGCCGGAAAAATACAGAATACATAAATATACGAGTTGGTAACCAGACTATTAGATCAAAGGATTTTGTCAAATACCTAGGAGTAATGCTTGACAAAAGGCTCCGTTTTAAAATACACGTGGACTACTCGAGCAAAAAGGCTTCCCAGATGCAGGCAGCATTATTCCGGATTCTGCCAAACGTTGGAGGACCAGGATATACAAGGAGGGTCCTAATGTCTAGAGTAGTCAGCTCAGTCCTTCTTTACGCAGCCCCAGTTTGGGCGGATGCACTGGTGACTAAAGAAATAAGAAGAAACTTATCGTCTATATACAGACTCAGTGCACTAAGGACGATCAGCGGGTTCCCAACGATCTCCGATGATGCTGCCCTCGTTATAGCAGGAATGGTTCCAGTAGACATCCTCGCAGATGAAATGCTTAGGATCTACAAAGAGGAAGAAAAGGCCACCTCAATGGCTGTATGGCAAGACCGGTGGGACATAAGTTTGAAAGGAAGATGTACCTACAAGCTGATCCCGAACATTGAGAATTGGACAAACCGATCTCACGGTAACTGCAACTACCAATTTACGCAGTTTCTGTCAGGCCATGGCGGCTATCGAAAATATCTTTATCGATTTGGACACGATAGCTCCCCTTTTTGCCCAGATTGTCCAGACATGGAAGAAGACACAGAGCATGCGATTTTCCATTGCAGACGCTTCAGAGAATGGAGAAGCAACCTGCCAAGTCCACGCGTCCTTTTAGAAGAAATGCAAAGATCCGAGGATAAGTGGACAGAAGTGTGTGTATTCGTAACGAATTTGCAAAACGAGCTGCGAAGAATCGAAAATATAAGGCGATCAGCAGCAGCAGAAGATGCAGAAGGCATAGTGTAATCTGCTAACCAGCCCCGTGATGTAATACCTAACGGCAGTCCCATGGGGAGAGTGGTTGAAGTGTGTAAGGAGGGTTTAGTACGTATGCGTAGATGATTCCCCACCTTTGGCACAGCCATAAAAAAAAAAACACACACACACACTGCGTGCTCGTTTTGTGGCGAAATCATCCACCAAATGCCGCAGCGGCAGCGAACAGCGCTGCTCACAAAGCACAGTGCTCAGACTTTGCCGTGATCTGATGCGATATAGCGATATTTAAAAATTGTATATTGGGGTCCCCAAGTGGTCTATCGCTCCAAATTTTTACAAAAAGTGTTTTCCATCGAAGACACACATGTGTACAAAATTTAAAGAAAATCGGGTAACTTTTGTAAAATATTTGTATGGGAGCCCCCCGACCCCGCGGCCTGAGGGGCCTCAAATTAATAGAAAGTGTTGTCATGGGAGATATACATGTGTGCAAAATTTCAATAAAATCGGGCTGTAGGAAGTGGGTTAAAAATTGATCACAAGATTTGGCCAGCCAGCCAGCCAGCCAGCCAAAAGAATACACCTCCTTCCGCACGCCACAACCACTTTATAAACCAAAACGAAATTGTCAATATTTAGGGTAAATGGCAAATATGTGTTCCTTTTTTTAACCGTTTTTATTAGTTTTATTTTTATGCGTACGTAAAAACATTTTTTAGTGTTCTGTATGTATGGGTCTTTTTAAATTACAAAATACCACTAACTTTTTTTTTCTCAAATAATTTTATATTTATATGTATACTATTAATTAAGAGTTTATTTTGTCAACTATTTGTATATTTTTTTGTTAAAATGAGAAAATAAATGAAATGAATCATTAAGTTTGTTTTTAATTCTACTTAGGGTTTCATTTCAGTTAGTTTTTAGAAATCGTTGCCTGCTGTTATGCTCTAAACTCTTCCGATTCAGAAAAGCAACTGGGCTGTTAGTTTAGCTAATATTGAAAACTACTGGACCGATTTTGATCAATTTTTAACCATTTGTCATTCGGTGTGGGGAGAGGGGTCAGTGGGTGTGGAGACAGTGTGTTTTTGTGTTAGTGGGTGTAGGGAGAGAGGTGGGGGCATCCAGGCAAGGCCGGGTATTTTAGCTAGTAATTTATAAACCCCGTTGCTAAACGGAAAATCTTAAAACTAACTTTTACTATAGATAGATAGACGCCTCGATAAAATTTAAAAACAAGTAAATGTATAAACAAAAACTTCGTTTTTAAATTCTCTATATTGACTTCGCGTGCCCGTAGCTGGCTGGCGGACAGGCACACCAAATCTTGTGATAAATTTTTAACCCACTTCCTAAAGCCTGATTTTATTGAAACTTTGCACACATGTGTCTCTCCCATGACAACACTTTCTATTAAAATTTCGGGCCCCTCAGGCCTCGGGGTGCTCCCATACAAATTTTTTACAAAAATTTACCCGATTTTCTTAAAATTTTATAAGCATGTGTATCTCCGATGGACAACACTTTTTGTAAAACATTTGGAAGTGATTGGGCCCCGGGGGGGTCGGGGGGACACCCATACCAATTTTATAAAAAAAAGTACCCGATTTCCTTCAAATTTTATACGCATGTGTATCTCCGATGGACAACACTTTTTGTAAAAATTTGGAAGTGATTGGGCCCGGGGGGTCGGGGGGACACCCATACCAATTTTATAAAAAAAAAAGTACCCGATTTTCTTCACATTTTATACGAATGCTTATCTCCGATGGACAACACTTTTTGTAAAAATTTTGGCGTTTTCGGAAGATCCCATGAAAATTTTAAAAAAAAAAAAGGAATCCGATTTTGTTTAAATTTTATACACACATTTGTACGGCCCACTTCCCGAACACGCTCCGGCCGTGTGTTCTAAATGCAGGTCTTCTCTTCCTCATTATTTTCTCTCTCTCGCTCTGCTATCTTCACCATGACGAAACACAGAATCAGTCGTAACATAGAAGTAGTGTCAAAACCTTCTCTATAAAGAGCCCAACTGTTCCGATCGTACACAGATACATGCTTAGATTTAGACCAAACGTATTTGTATTAGTAATCAACTAAAGAGCAAAAGCCATATAAAATTTTTCTGTTTCCCACTACCACATCTAACGTTTCTCGCTCTTTGCGACTACTTATTTTTGTACACTCACATCCCACAAACACACATGCGTTTGGTCTTGGTTTCCAAAACCTTCTATATAGAAAGCCCAACTGTTCCGATCGTACACAGATACATGCTTAGATTTAGACCAAACGTATTTGTATTAGTAATCAACTAAAGAGCTCGCCGGCTCGCGTGTGCATATTTTGTTAGTGCAAAGTGCAGTGTGTGGTGTCCAGTGTCCATGCTTCCCGTCCCCAACACCTCAGCTAAAGAATTAGTGAATTACAACTGTTTTATGCTTACATGTGAAATGATCTAATTATTTAGCTATAAGAATAACGGATTGTGAGTGTTTGTTTCTTTTGGTGATTTAACTCACTTTGTCGTGAAGGCATAACACTGGCGACAAATTGTGTTAATAATGCAATTTGAGACATACTCTTCTCAATTACGGTTTAAAGAAGCGGTAAGTTGTGTTTTGTGTGTTTGTTTTTTTGTAGTATGTGTGTTTTCAGAGTGGATCTCAGCAACATACGTGGGCTGAGAACGAATTCGTTTTCTGTGTTTAACCATGTTCATGTCCACAGGCCATTGGCATTGAGTGAAACTCAGGTGTTTGATAATTCTGATGTATCGGAATTTAATCTGCCTGGGTATAGCTTGGTGCCATTATTTTTCTCTCGACGCGGACTCGCAATCTATGTACGGAGAGTTGTTGCGTTTCAGCTTTTGCCTCAATTTAGCCAAAGTTCCAAACCGGAATTCAATTTCATTTGGCTAAAAGTTAAGGTACAAGAGCGCAACATCTACTACTGTTTCCTTTACAGAAGCCCCAACTTAGACAGTGTTTCAACTCAGAGTGAGTTTGATGCACTGTCTGATTCAATCTTAAGAATTGATAAAAAACATGAAATCGTTATTGCGGGCGATTTCAATGTACACAATTCTGGGTGGCTTCGCCATTCTGGCCATACAACACCCGAAGGAAGGTGTGTTGAGTTATTCGCTGAGTTTAACCACCTTACTCAGCTTGTAAATGAGCCTACACGAATACCTGACATTGCATATCATTCCGCTAACACCCTTGACTTGTTCCTTACCTCTCGTCCTGAGAAATACTCCGTCAATGTATTATCGCCTCTAGGCTCGTCAGACCATTGTGTAGTATCAGCTAATTTCTCGTTAATAAACCACGTAGTTAGAGAAAAAACTCCCAAAAAAATAGTATGGCAATACGAGAAAGCCAATTGGGATGGCCTTAACAACTAACTGGTCGCTATTTTTTCGTGATAGCAACGTGGATGCCGCCGATGATACAATCACAAACATCATTCTTATGTGTATGAGAAAGTTTATTCCTTTCAGGAATAAATCTATCAAATCAAATGAAGATGGATGTTATGACTTGAGCTGTAAAGAGGCTTCTAGGATTAGAGAGGTGTGCTTTCGGTTTTACAAAGCAAACCCTACCGAGGAAAACCGAAAACAATTTAAACGAGCAAGAAATGATTGCAATGCCCATCTTCGGCGAGTCAAATTCGCCTACGACAGAAAATTAAGGCAAAAAATACTACAATGTCCCAAAGGTAGTAAAAATTTTTGGTCCTTCGTGAAAAGAATCAAAAATACAGCCTCGTCGTCAATCCCAACGCTCATTTATAATGACATTCCAGTTGTCAGCTCTATAGACAAAGCCAATATGTTTGCTGCATAAGTTCTGAATAGGTGTTCTTCCAAGCTGGCATTACCATTGCGTAAGCTTTTCCATCTATCCTATTCTTCTGGACTCTTCCCGAGAAGTTGGAAAACAGCATTTGTGCAGCCCATACCCAAAAAAGGCGAGCTGTCGTCTCCTTCTTCGTACCGACCCATAGCACTTACATCCATTCTTTCCAAGGTCATGCTGCTGATCAATCAGCTTAAGAAATATCTTGAAACCAACGAAATCCTTAGTGACCGGCAGTATGGATTTCGTGGGCAACGTTCTACTGGTGATTTGATGGTATATCTCACCGAACAGTAGAACCGATCTTTGCATCATTTTGGAGAAAGCAAAGCTGTTGCGCTCGATATTTCAAAGGCATTTGACAGAGTTTGGCATCAAGCTCTTTTGTCTAAAATGCGTGCTTATGGTTTTGATGATAAATTGCTTCATTGGATTAGAAGCTATCTTTTGGACCGCTCAATTCAAGTTGTTTTGGACGGTTTCAAGTCTGAAATACACCACATAAATGTTGGCTTTCCCAGGGCTCTGTTCTGTCCCCGACACTCTTTCTCATTTTTATTAATGATCTCTTATCTGTGACTTCTAATCCAATTCACTTTTTCGCTGACGAGAGCACTCTCAGCTTCTCATATAAGTTTGAGGAACGTCCCCCCACCTCTGATGTGGAACTCAAACAACTTCGTATGTTAAGCTCGTTAAATTCTGACCTTGACAGCATAATACAATGGGGAGAAATCAATCGAGTAGAATTTAACGCTTCCAAAACCCAATGCTGTCTCCTGTCGTCCAAGCGAATTCTTAACCCCATGCGATTATCCATGAATGGCACTTGCATCGAGGAAACTGAAAATCTCGCAATTCTCGGTATGTGCGTTAACGACAAGCTTCGTTGGAATATATTACCGTCGCCAAAAATGCTGCGAAATGTTAAGGTTTTCTAGCCCGGTGCAAGAAATATTCACTTCCTCTGATCTGGCTACTACATACAAAGCTTTTATTCGCTCCAAACTTGAGTACAATTGCCATATCTGGACTGATGCGCCTAAAACTAATTTGCATCAGCTAGATAGAATACAAAACCGCGCGATAAATCTTATCGGTGACGAAAATATAGCGAAATCAATAGATTCGCTTGAACACCGCAGGAACGTTTCTTGCTTGTCACTGTTTTATCGTTTCTTCTACCAGCGGTGCTCAAGAGAAATAGCCAGCTGCATGCCACCTCTCCTTGAATTCAACCGCAATACTCGTGGCGCTCTAAATGCTCATCAGTTTACCCTTAAACCCATCTTCGGACGTACAGTTAAATTCAGGGATTCGTTCTTCAGCCGTACAACACGTATGTGGAATGCTCTGCCAAGCTCTGTCTTCCCACATCACTATGATCCACAGGCATTCAAAACACAAGCTCATAGACATCTCTTACGCTGTGCCAAGCATATAGCCGAGCATTATAAGGGTGCGAACCCCTTGAAGCGTGCGCGAATTATGAAAAAAAAAAAAAACATAGAAGACCAAGTGTGCAGACCAGTGCCTTAAATTCATTTTTGTCAATTCAATTCAATTCAATTCAATTTTGTTTTACCTACCGAATTATTTTATCTCATTTTCGGAGTTCGTTTATATTCAACTTAGTTTAATAAATAATCATTTGCTTTATGGATTAAATTTTAAACCAGTGTTGTGTTAATTTGTTAATTATCCCACAAGTTGGGGGCTCAACCGGGATATTAAACCGATAATTAGATCGATCATTAAATCGAAAAATTAAATTCACTGGTGCATCATACAAATCCATACATATGTACATGTGCACCGCTACTTCAGTGAGATGACGAAAAGTATAACAGTAAGCCGGCAGCACAGAAACAAGCGGAAAACGATTGGACAGCAGCAAGGCGAAAAAAAACAATTGTATGTACATACCATTCAAACGCAGACGAGGAAAATCGTACAGCACGGAAGGAAGAAGACGACGACGTTAACCGCAGCAGCTGCACACAGCAGAGAATAAAAAATTGTTGTTTTTTTTTTGTAAGCATTGGTCTGCACGTAAGTAGTTGAATTTATACTTGGTATTTTTACTTTTTGCTTTACTTCTGACAAGTCATGGAGAAAGAAGTTGCGCATATGGGTAGAGACGAGTTGAGGGAAAGATTGAGGGAGTTAGGGCTTTCGGCGTCAGGTGATAGAAAAGAATTGCATAGACGGCTTTCGGCCTACATCGACTCCCAACACGCTAATGTTAGAGAGAAGAGTGAGACCGGAATTAGGGTAATCGACAATCCAACGGCCGGCAATAAAACATCGATGAAACAAGGCGAGGAATTTACACCATATGAATCGAGGGCTGTATTTTCGTTCAAAGATGTCGAGGAAAGTTTGAAAAAATTTAGCGGCGAGAGCCGTCAAAATGTCGCAAGCTGGATCCAAGAATTCGAAGACGTGAGTTTGTTGGTAGGGTGGAACCACATGCAGAAATATATTTACGGTAGGCGGTTAATGGAGGGAGCGGCGAAAATGTTCGTACAGAACGACGGTCGCATTAGGTACTGGATTACGCTAAAAGCAGCATTGACAACTGAGTTCGAAGTATCACTTAATTCAGCCGAAATTCACCGACAACTACGAATCGCTCGGAAGCAACCGAATGAGACACTAAGTGAATTTTTATATCGCGTAATTGAGATGGCAAAACCCATAGCTGTTGACGAGGAGTCCGTGGTTGATTATTTTGTGGAGGTAATACGAGATGATAAAGTAAACAAAATCATCTTGTATGGGGTATGTACGATTGAGGAACTTAAGGCCAAGATCAAAATCTACGAGAAAGTTAAAAACCAGCCAGTCCACACCAGTTCTCACTGTCGTACCGCGATATCATCCATGTCTGGCGATCGGAGAAAAGACGAGCGCTGCTGCTACAAATGCGGCGAAGCTTCTCATGTAGCCAAAGTCTGCCCGAAGGGTTTTAAGTGCTTCAAATGCCAGGGGTTCGGTCATCGTTCCTTCGAGTGTGGACTAGTTTCCAAAGAGCAGAAAGACGAGAGAGTTGTCAACGCACAGTTTGACGTGAAAACGACGCATCTAATGAAAAGCATATGTGTCGACGGTGTGGAGACCACAGCCCTGGTCGATACCGGCTGTGACGTTTCAATAGTTAGGCAGGACTTTCTGTTGCACTTGAGTAAATACAACATACAACCGTCATCAATAGTGTTATCTGGGTTAGGCAACCATCAAGTCGTCACGAGGTCTGATCGAAGCTGAACTAGTAGTCGACAAAATCTGTTTCAAAGTCAAGTTGCACGTAGTAGGAGAGAGGAACTCTAACTTTCTGGTTGTTTTGGAAAACGACTTAATGAAGCAGGCGGTCGTGATTATCGCATCGGGTGAAGTTCGATTTCGGCGACAACTCACTGAGAAGGAGATGGCAGAACGGGAAACGTATGGGCCCGAGGGGCAGCGAGACGAAGACAAATCTCGAAAGATAACTATGTCGAACGATCCTTTCACTAAAGATGATTGGGAGACAGAGGTCGGAGAGAAACAAATCCAGAAGGATAGAAAAGAAAAAGATGACGACGATGAGAAGATGACGACGAAGTACGAGGTGCGCTAGTTGAGAAATGAATTTGGCGGGTTGTTGTGCAACATTGGTAGTTCGAACTTTAATTTAGCTGTTGATGTTGACCTATCTCATCTGTCAAAGGAGTTAAGAGGCAATGTTGAACGGTGTATCGCTGCGTATTCGCAGCGAGCTGACGTGAAGACGCCAATCAAGATGAAATTGATCCTCAAAGACGAGAAGCCATTATACGAACATCCAAGACGCATGTCACCAAAGGACAAGGAAGAAGTTGAGAAGCAAGTAGCAACCTGGCTCAAAGATGAGATTGTGCAACCAAGTCAATCGGAATTCGCTTCGCCAGTGGTTTTGGTCTCGAAGAAGGACGGTACCAAAAGGTTATGCTGCGACTACCGCCGAATCAACGCGAATATAGTCAAAGACCATTTTCCGATGCCGCTTATCGAAGACGTAATTGACCGTTTACAGCCCTCAAAAATCTTGTGAATGGATTTTTCCATATGACAATGGAGGCTGAGTCAAGGAAGTATACATCATTCATAACACACAACGGCCAATATGAATTCCTTAAAGTTCCATTTGGTATTTGTAATTCACCCGCTGTGTTCACGCGATTCATCAATTTCGTGTTTAGAGAATTGGTAAAGGATGGAATTATGCTGATGTACATGGATGACGTAGTTGTCCTTGCCGACTGTTATGAAGAGGCCATTCGACGACTGAAGATGGTGCTTGACGTTGCCAGCGAACATGGTCTCAAGTTCAAGTGGGCCAAGTGTCAATTTCTAAAGGAAAACATAGATTTTCTTGGGTATGTTATTGGAAACGGACGGATCAAGCCGTCAGCAGAGAAAACGAAAGCTGTTAGTGGGTTATAGGAAAACCCTCCAAAGATTTCTGGGGTTGACTTCATACTTTCGGAAATTCATTCCAAACTACGCCACAGTTGCTAGGCCGCTGAGTGACCTCTTGAGAAAAGACGTAGCTTTTAAGATGGGAGTAGATCAACAGACTTCGTTTAAATTGTTAAAGAACTCTCTTGTACGGGCACCAGTCCTTAAACTGTTCGACCCAAAAGCGGTGACGGAGGTTCACACCGATGCCAGCAAGTATGGATACGGAGCCGTATTACTGCAGAGAAACAACGACGACCAAATGTTCCATCCCGTGCAGTATATGAGCCGAAAAACCACGCCTCAGGAAGAGAAATACCACTCCTACGAGCTGGAGGTACTCGCCATTATTCAAGCTCTGAAGAAGTGGAGAATTTATCTGATAGGGACGCCTATCAGCACTGAGACCGACTGTAATGCTTTTACCATGACCATCAAAAAAACGAGACGTACCGCTACGAGTTTCACGATGGGCAATGTACCTGAACGACTTCGATTACAAGATAGTTCACCGATACGGAAAGCAGATGCGGCATGTAGATGCTTTGAGCAGGGTTGCGATGTTGATTGTTGATACCTTGAGTTATCGAATCAGGGAAGCACAGATGCAGGACCCGGGCGTGAGGGCCATCCGGAAGTGCTGGAGTATACGACGTACGACGATTATTATTTGAAAAATGAAGTGCTACCTTAGAGAAGGAAATCATCGAGATTGCACACCGGCAGGGGCACTTCGCAGCGAAGAAGACGGAGGAGCTTATTGGCCGTACGTATTTTATTCCGGGGCTGAAAGCTAATGCAATAGAGGTAGTACAAAGTTGTGTCCAATGTATCCTGGCTGAAAAGAAGACGGGCGACAGGAAGGATTCTTATCGCCAATAGACAAAGAAGACCGACCCTTACAGACCTATCACATCGACCATGTTGGTCCCATGCAGGAGACCAAAAAGAAGTATAACCACATCCTCGTGGTAGTAGACGCATTTGCCAAATTTGTATGGTTGTACCCCACCAAGAGACCAAGAGTACAACGCGGAGGTAATAGACCGACTTAGTAAGCAGTCTGAGGTATTTGGGAATCCCAGGCGAGTTATTTCAGATCTAGGCACTGCATTCACGTCCAATGCGTTCAAGGAGTATTGCGAGGAAGAAGATATCACGCACCTACTGATTACTACTGGCGTGCCGAGGGGAAACGGTCAGGTCGAAAGGATCAACAGACTCCTAATACCATTGTTGACGAAGATGTCGTTAGAAGACCCGAAGAGCTGGTATAGGCACGTAGGACATGCTCAACAGATCATCAATAGCACTCCGCCTAGAAGTACCAAACATTCCCCGTTCAAGATACTGACTGGTCTAGATCCAAAAGATGGTCCATCAAGAACTGATTGAGGAATTAGGAAGCCAACGCGATGAGCTTAGGATGGAAGCCAGAGACAGTATTCTGAAGATCCAGCAGGAGAATGCCAACACTTTTAACCGGAAAAGGAAGAATCCCAAGACGTATAAGCTCGGTGAGTTGATCGCGGTGAGGAGAACTCAGTTTGGCCCAGGCCTCAAATTGAAGCCGAAGTTTTTGGGTCCGTATAAGATGACCCGGGTGTGCAAGCACGACCGGTATGAGATCGAGAAGGTCGGAGACAATGAAGGACCGAATACCACCACTGCTGCCGCCGACGGAATCAAGCCGTGGAGACGTACATCCGGGACGGATGTCCCGTCAGGATGGCCGAATGTAGGGCCCACTTCCCGAACACGATCCGGCCGTGTGTTCTAAATGCAGGACTTCTCTTCCTCATTATTTTCTCTCTCTCGCTCTGCCATCTTTACCATGACGAAACACAGAGTCAGTCGTAACAAAGAAGACCAAGTGTCTTGAATTCATTTTTATCAATTCAAGTCAATTCAATTTTGTTTTACCTACCGAATTATTTTGTCTCATTTTCGGAGTTCGTTAATATTCAACTTAGTTTAATAAATAATCATTTGCTTTGTAAAAATTTGGAAGTGACCAGAAATGAGGGGCTTCCATATGAATTTTTAAAAATGAGCCCGAGTTTCTTTAAATTTTATACACATGTGTATCTCCGATGTAAACACTTTGTGTTAAATGTTGGAGTGATCAGGATAAAGGGGGCTCCCAACTTGTTTTTTTAAATGATACCCGATTTTATTCAAACTTTGCACATTGTGTGTGTATTAATTAGAGGAATTTACACGAAAAATTTTAATTTATATTGGTTGTTTTTTAAATTCTCTATATTAACTTCACTTGCCCGTGGCTGGCTGGCTGGCCAAATCTTGTGATCAATTTTTAACCCACTTCCTACAGCCCGATTTTATTGAAATTTTGCACACATGTATATCTCCCAAGATAATACTTTCTATTAAAATTTGAGGCCCTCGGGCCGCGGGGTTTAGGAAGAATTTATGTCCCT
This sequence comes from Nephrocerus scutellatus, assembly GCA_947095585.1. Lineage (NCBI taxonomy): Eukaryota > Metazoa > Arthropoda > Insecta > Diptera > Pipunculidae > Nephrocerus > Nephrocerus scutellatus. Next base: position 35,663,293 of record OX352761.1, read on the forward strand.
TTGCGAAGTCGAAAAAAAACTAAAGTACCTTTATTGTTTTAAACTTGATTAGAAGTAAAATTCTATGCATATATTCGGTTGCATAATCTTAGCTTAGAATATACGAACAAAATATACGCACTAAATCAACCACATAATCATCACGGATGTTGATGATACGTGCTGCAGCACAATCAACATCCTTATCTTCCTCTAAAAACCTCTATCAAAATAAATTTGTTAAATTACTTTAGCTGAAAGATGAATAACTCCTTCGAAAAACATCATAAAATTAATAAATACATACCTATAAACATACGAATACATAAATAGAAACAACTCAAGCAAAGGCAAAAATTTCATATAAAAACAGCGTCGAATCATATGACCCGAGGCGCCATCTACAAGACGCTAGATAAAAATAATTATTTGAATAATTAATATGCTAATACATATTAATAATAAATAAATAATTGAATGAGCTAATAAAACCGTTTGAATAAAGGAGAATTTTCTTAAACGTTAATTAAGTCATGAGAAACCTCTAATTAATCAACTAAAAGATTTGTGTTTTCAAGATTTCAAAAGATTTTTCAAAGATTTCTTTTTAAAACAAAAATATCCACACCCCCTGCCTCGTTTTTAAATCGACAGCTTCACGGAAACCATCTACATTCCTGTATTATTTTAATTTTATCCTCCAGATTCTCGTAAGCATGGTCGACGTTTCAATCTATCTATTTGATAACTAGTGTTTTATTCCAGATATTGTGCATTCCTAGATCTACTGCTCTAAAGTATGCCATTTTGCACATTTTGGTCATATTTGAAGTGAAATATTTCGAAAACCATTTGAAACTAAATATGAACTGCTAGTTATTGTTTTTTTTGTTACAGTGCCGATAACCTTTCGTCATATGAGATAAGGGCTAACTATATACTGCATCTAGCAGTAGGATGGAGATCGATGTGACGCAAACGCACACCACTATTTCGAGAAATAAACAAATCAAAGCAAAGGTCATTTTTCGATGCTAAAGAAACACATACCACACTTACAATTAGAATAAATTTCTGCTGTAACTAAATTATTTTTTTGTGGTTTTTATAAAAAATGGAAGGCTGTGTCCTCTACACGACCGCGAGGGTTTTGAGCGTGACAACGTTTACAAAGATTTACTGACAATGCACTGTTTATTTTTTATTTTTTTTTATTTAATTTTATTTAATTTTTATATATGTACACTTAACTTAAATTAAAGTGTATATCTAGTTTTCCAGTTTATGTTGTTATAAAATAATTTCCGAGTTTAAACCTTCATATTCCATTCAATTAGTAATGAAGAAATTATTAAAGTCAAAGAGAACCAACCAATAGAGACTATATTATCACTGTATCACTACTGCATAGGTTTGTTTCGTTCTGATCATGGTATGTAACTTGAATGTTATTGACATTTAGTAATGTAGAGTCTATTAAAGAAAAGACAAGCCAAAATAAAAGAAAATGGTGGCAATAGCAACGTCGTTCGCAACTTGTAAATGGCCTAACTTCTTTTTTGTAACATTTGTAGTATTGTTTTTTTTTCTCTATAACAAAGCACTGTATTATTTTATGCAATGTTAATAGAAAGAACAGAGCAGAGCACCGATAGAAAACGAACAGAGGCTTTACTATCACTACTACTGCACATGTTTGCTTCATTCTATTCTATTGGCAAATACGTTAAATTAAGTCTATAATTAAGCAATACGGTCAAATAAAAAAATCTATTAAAGGACTTAAAAGTGGGCGCCGTTGCTCAGTGTAAATGCGCGTGGCTACTGAGCAGGAGGTTCTTGGTTCGAATCCCAGTAACACCAAGAGTATTTTTCACCGGTGTCTCACATCTACCGAATGGGTGACAAACGTTCCGGGAGTAATAACTCGTAACGGAAAGCTTCTCAATTCACCGTTCAGTCCCTTCCATTTGTGTCCAAAAATATAAATGCGCAACACAAATGGTCGCGAGAAGCGAGGACTTGGACCGCAATGGTCCATCGCCGAATATTATTTATAGGACTTAAAAATTAATAATAATCAATATTGATTAAATTAAAAAGCACAAGTCGCTTGAGAAATTTATTAGTTTTAGAAATTCCAGTTCCTAATGACCATATCCCAGAATTTCCATGGGAACAAATTTTACAGACTTAGTCCTACATACCGAATTTCATGGGAATCACTTGAGTAATTGCTTAGTTCCTGAAATTCAGTATTGCTGTTCACGGACACTGTCTTGGGTGGAACTCCCCACAACTTAAAAGCGTTTAACCAAGGAATTCCGAATAGGGTTATTTCTCGATTAGCTACATATGAATCAGCGTACTCTTCAACCCCATTCAACTTCAGGCACTTCAGGCAAACGATTCTATGGCCAGATCCCAGAATTTCCATAAGAACAAGTCTTATAGTCGCATCTTAGTCCTACATACCGAATTTCATACGAATCGCTTGAGAAATTGCTTGGTCCCCAAAATTCCAGGCCAGTTCCCAGAATTTTTATAGGAACAAGTTTTATAGTCGCATCTTAGTCCTACATACCGAATTTTATGCGAATCGCTTGAGAAATGGCTTAGTTCCCAAAATAGTTATATTTAACAATTTACTTTTTGAACATGTACCCCCTTAAACCTTGTAGTGAGACGTTGTCACGTCAAAAAAAACAACAGAACAATATAGCTTATGCAACCATTAATTATATTCTTAAAATTATATATTGTTCTTAATTGGATATTTTCCGAGGGACGCATTTAAGCAATTTCCAGTAGCTTTTGACCAAAAAGGATGATTCAATTGGAGGTTTCAATTTCAAACTGGCAGTGCTTTGGTTGTGTATAATACAATGCAATATCAATACCGCCGGCTGTTAGTACATAATTATCTTTGTGTCTTTTACACAAATTTTGTTTACTTCTAATTTTATTAGATTGATATTGAAGATTTTGTAAATGGAATCAGAATTTGTGATGGATTCTAATCATTGGCCGCAATGTCATTCTGTGAAGGAACGAAATACAGTATAACTTCTGTAAATAATCCGCTTCGACAGGACCTTAAACGACAACTCAGATATCCGTTCTAATGTTTCATCATATTCCATAAACATAATATAGTACTTAAAAAAGAGTTACAAATAAATTGACCATCAGTTTGAAAGCTTGGCTCCAATTTTTTTTATACAATCAGCAACATCTTTCTGAGAGATGTCGATAATATTTATATCACAAAATGGTTGTATACAATTATATCTTACATCATAATCATAAACGATATCATGATTAAAATTATTTTTAAAGAATGAGGCAAAGAAATCACAAATAGTTTCAATTGAATCCGAAGAAGACCCTGCATTAGTCATGACCGACATGGTTTTTTTCTTACAATTCAAGAATTTCCAAAAAGAAATTTTATTTCTGCAGTTTTTTAACTTTGATAACGACCTATTTTGCCATGGCAGACTGGAACCCTTTTTACAACGCACCATAGGAACAAATAACAAAAAAGAATCGTACAATATTTCAATAAAGATTTTATAAGCTTCTTTTTGTGATAGAGACTCAAGAAATGACCAATCAATAGCGGATAAATGGGATTCCAATGACTCAAAACTGGCTTTTGAGAAATTGAATTTAACACACTTGTCGAATGGTTCGTTTGTTTTAAAATGTAGACTGTTAATATCCATATGTAAAGCACAATGATGCCTATCAGGTATACAAGAAGGAGAAAGAACTTTAGAAATTCTATACTCTAAGGAGTTATTTAAAAAAACTAAATCTACGAAAACATTATTTGGGTTTGAAATATGATTGATTTGTTTCAGCGATAGACACATTAGCCCATCAACAAAAATTATTTCATCGATGTAGTGATGTTGAATGGTAATAAACGCTTGTCTTTGTCAAGCGCCAAGAGATTTTAGGTAAATTAAAATCACCCAATACACATATTCATATAATCCGGAAGAGAGACTGCCAATACTTCGAACACATTCTTCGCAATCCATTGTAAGACAGCTAGGAGGTATGTAGCAGGCGCAGATGATGAGAGAATTGGTGAATGCTGAATTCTGCAAACTTGTCGTAAGGGCACCGTCATTTCTTTCAATAGTGACAACCACACAAAGCATATCATGCATGTAGGAATTTACAGACACGGCGATCAAAGATGATACAAGGGTTGATTCTTTATGCCAATTACGGTACCACCGCCTCTTTGTAATCCAGTTCCAATAAGGCAACGGTCTTTCCGATATAACACATAATTATCTTTTATAAATTCGGAGTCAGCAATATCAGCATATAACCATGTCTCTACTAACACAATTATATCATATTCGCAGTCTGCAGTAGCCAAGTATAGTTCTCTTAATTTAGATCTAATACCTCCTACGTTTTGAAAATATAACTTAAGAGAACAATGAAGACGTAATTATTGTATTTTGGCGGTTGGAAGAGGTTTGAGTTCGGCATCGTTTTTTGAGAGATTAAATTGACGCACACGAACACCAGCAGGCCAAGATCCGGAATCATATGCAATCTCTGCACGATCAGAAGGTATAACAAGCTTAAAATTTATCCATTTGAGAGAACTTTCTGCAACTCCGAACCAGGAATATTGCTTTTAGCAGAAATTTATGAAATAATTGCTTCACATGTTGTAGAAGGGAGGAATAAAATTAAATTTTCTGGTAAACCTTCAGTACAGCTCCATACGATAACTCGAGAGCTGCTCTTATTGTGAGACTTTTGCTTTTGAGAATTTTTGCTCTTATCATCCAACGAGTTGTTATCAACGCTCGATAAAAATCCATCATTAACGGACCCAGAAGCGATGAATGTAGGAGTGACAGGAAGAGATGAATTTCTACTTATAGACGCAGCAGAAATAGCAGCAACAGAACAAACACAAACAGAAGATTTAGTTGTTGTGTTAGCTGTATTGGCAGAATTTGAATTGATACCATCACTAGTGGTTTGTACCGTAGTTTTCTTTTGCACTAAATTCCTCCGAGCGGCAGCCGGCGACAAAACTCCAACAGAAGGTGACCGAACACTATCGTTACTCTTTGACAGAGAAGAAGACATACGGACAGAGTCATTGACCTTAAGTTTTAACTGCGCGCGAGTTACCCGGGCGATATTGCATCCACTATGACGTTTTCTTGCACATTTTTTTTAAATGAACTTTGCACAGACGACTTATTATTACAAAATTTTAAGACGTTGTCTTTAATTTTCATTTGATGACGTATTTATTGTGTTGTAACTTCACGTTCGTGGTTTATTTATGTTACATACTAGCTGAGTGCTCGGTGATTCACAGCATCCCGATAATCCCCTCCCTAAAATGGTAACTTAGCATCACTATTTATGACAGCGACCCAGAAAACTATAGGATAAACACTAAGAACCTCAGACCTCCTTCCATCGACCTACTCCACGAAGAGGTGTTTTACCACTACTATTCATCTTAGCTACTCCAAAAAATATGGAATCGACACTAATATCGGTTACACTCCCTCCCACCGCACCAATCGACCAACATCACAAGAGGTGTCTTACCATCACTATTATCCGTCACACTGTAAATTTTATTTATAATAACATTTTAGCAAAACAATGTCCGATTTCTACAACATCCTTAATAAAATTATGTTTGCACTAGATACGAAACTGACCACCAAACAAGGTAGATGCTTTATGTGATTCCTTGGAATAATATTAATAGCTGCGTTTTCCATTAGAAAACTGTTCTGTGTACATATGAATCTTAACTCACACACTATAAGTTATCAAACTAGACAAATATATTAATTAGAAGAAGTTGGAGTAAGAGGTTCAGCACGATAAATCATTACAAGTTACTTTTCAAATAGAAAAATTCGGGTAAAAGTAAATAATACTTATAGTAGTTCACTAAAAATATGTGCTGGTGTTCCTTAAGGATACATATTGGGACTTTTTTTTATCTGCTGTTTATTAACAACTAAAAGGAGATTACACGATCTTTGCTGATGACACAAGCATTATGTAGCATGGTGAAAATAAAGAAAAATTCCAGAGAATTATAAATGATGATCTTAAATTTTCTATAAATGTATAAAGGGCAATACTCTATCTTTAAATGTAGAAAAAACATGTTACCTACAAGTTAAACAACGTGGGAAATGTGATATAAATATAACATTTCATAAATATTTAGTTAGACGAACAACTCCAGCCAAATACCTTGGTAAGATTTTAGATGAAAAACTCTGTTGGGATGAACATATCACATCACATGTGCTAACATAATACTAGGAGCAATCCTGTTCAAACTAAGCAGCCAAATTGATGGTTTTTCATTCATTCATAATGTCACTGGTTAGATACAACCTTCCAATCTGGTTAAATGCAACTATAGCACCATCAAGAGATGCTCTACCCTTATGAACAGGGCCCTAAAAATATTATAAAGAATGCCATTCAGGACACCACAAGAATTCTTAACCTAAACGAATGTATAAAAATTTAAAAGGCTAAACTTATATATAAAATAAAAAATACTCTTAAAAACGAATTCAAAGCTTACTACATCTGATGATGTACCCAAATGTTATATAAGGGGCAGAAATAACTTTCGAGAAAGTAGATTGATAACAAATCAGCTAACAGGCAGTGTCCTCATTTCAAGCATAAGGGTCTTAAATTCACTACCAGACTACATGAAATCATCAAGCTGTTTATCAATATACATTTAGCCTAAGATAAAAAAGAAAAAATAAACCCAATTATTCAAACTGAATTTCAACAAAAAGAAATGCAATGCAATGCCTTCATTAAAGGAATTGACACAATCGTGTGCGCCAAAGGTGGCTATATCGAGCAGTTGGGTTCGCCATTGAGGCTTAACAACACCACAAGAAAGGGAAGTATAGTTATTTGCTGATTTTAAAAATCTAACTCAGCTTGTGAATGAACCCACTAGAATTCCAGACATTTTAAGTCATAACGCTAATACCCTTGACTTGTTTCTTACCTCTCATCCTAACAAATACACGGTCAGTGTATCTTAACCTATAGGCTCTTCAGACCATCGTGTAGTATCAGCAATTTATCGTTGTCGAACCACGCAGTTAAAGAAAAAACCCCTTAATGAAAAGAATGGTTTCACGAGATAGCCGACTGGGTTGGCCCTAACAATTTCTTTAGGAATATTAACTGGCAACTTAATGCCAATAGTGGTGTGGATGCTATATCTGATACGACCACATACGTAATCCAGGAAGGTATGAGACAATTTATCACTTCCAGGACTAAGTGTATTAAACCGAAGGAAAATGCTTGGTATGACTTAAGCTGCAAAGAGGCTACTAGTAACCGTGGAGTATGCTTTCGGTTATATAAAGGAAACCCCACTGTGTCATACACAATGAGATTCCAACTGTCTGATCTATAGACAAGGCCAATCTACTTGCTTCACATTTCGCGGCTGGCTCCACGCTACCAGATAGCGCTTTGTCGCCACCGGTACTTGCAAGAGTCGAATCCTCTATGGGAAAGATTCACTTTCGTACTCGTCAAGGCCTTATGGTATTCCCGCTATAGTTTTGACGTTGGCATTGCCACTGCGCAATCGCGCTAGCATCCAGATGTCTAAAGTCAAGAAAACGCTGAACAATTGTAAGCTTAAGTAATACCTTGAATAACGTGAAATCCTTAGCGACCAGCAGTACGGTTTTCGTGGGCAACGTTCTACAGGTGACCTGATGGCTTATCTTACTGAAAAGTGGAACTAGTCTTTTCACAAATTTGGTGAAAGCAAAGTTGTTGCATTCGATATTTCCAAGGTATTTGACGGAGTATGGCATCAAGCTCTTTTGTCGAAAATGAATGCCTATGTAATTGATAAGGCCCTGCTCGATTGGACTAGTAACTACCTTTCTGACTGGTCAATCCAGGTCCTATTGGGCGGTTTCAAATCCAATGTTCACCGTTTTCTGTTCACTGTTTTGTCTCCGACACTTTTTCTGATTTTCATTAATGATCTCCTATCCGCCATTACTAATTTAATGCATTCTTTCGCTGACGACAGAACTTTTAGCTTTTCATATGATTTCACGCTATCCGCCACTTCTAATTCAATCCATTCTTTCGCTGACGACAGAACTCTTAGCTTTTCATATGATTTCACACTTTCTGCACGCCCCTCTTCGTCGCAAGTGGAACTTGAACAGCAACTGACCTTGACAGCATAGCAAGGTGGGTACTGCATAATAGAATTGAATTAAACGCTTCCAAAACTCAGTGCTGTCTTCTGTCGTCCAAGCGTAATTTAAACCCCTAACCTTTAGCCATGAATGGATCTTGCATCGAAGAAACTGAAAAACCCCCAAATCTCGGCATGTGCGTCAACAACAAGCTTCGTTGAAACGACCACATATTTGCCATCGCCAAGAATTCTACGAAATGTTTAGGTTTCATAAAACGGTGCAAGATGTACTTCACTCCTTCATATCTGGCTACTATTTACTAAACTTGAATACAACTGTATTGACTGGGCAGGTGCCCCAAATACCACTTTGCATCTACTAGACAGAATTCATAAAAACTCATTGGTGACGTAAATATCGCGAAAACAACAGAATCGCTTAAAACATCGTAGGAATGTTTCCTGCTTCCCACTGTTTTATCGTTTTCCATACAGGCGGTGTTCAAAAAAAAAATATCCAGATGCATCCCACTTATTATTGAACACATCCGGAATACCCATGCCTAAACTAACGGACGTACCAACCAATTCAGAGATTCCTTCTTTAGTCGCACTATAGTTATGTGGAATGAATTGCTCGATTCTGTGTTTCCGCATTTATATGATCTTCAGTCAATTAGACACGTTTTTTTCCAGATTAACCAGGTTATTAACCAGTTTGATTATCGTTTAGTTTTAAAGAAACTGAGAATGTGTCATGAGTAGACAAGTTTATTTTAGATTATGCTGAAAAATCGAAGAACAAGGGACAAGAGCTAATAAACAAATATAACGAACGACGAAAAACTGTTGCAATATAACTGCTTAGAAACATATGCTGGTTTTAAAATAAAACTAGTTAAGGTTGTTTGATCTAGCCTTTGATTGAGAGCTTGTGGACCGTATGTGATTTGGATTACATTTTCTTGAGATGGACCCGTATTTTCCTCAGTTCCTTGCTGGAGCCAAGAAGATGATGGAGCATTTGCATCCAAATAATTTATTGATGAAGTCGGATGGGTTACGGTTGCTGTTCTCTCGCTTGACTCGTCTTGCTGCTACTATGCTTCAACTTGCCGGCTTTTTGGAAGCGCTGTATAATGCCCCTGTAACCGTAGGATGCCTCCTGTCTTTTTAAGTTTGTAATGGCTCCCCCTTTATAGGATAGCTCACTTTTATACAGGTCAATTCAATTTCAGTAATATGTAGCCAATTTTTACTACGCTTACGCGACAAATCCATTTTATATTATATTATGGTAAATTGTTAAAAATTTGCATAGGTAAAAACTTAGTTATAGTTATATTTAAAATTTAAATGAAAATTTAAAAACTAACAGACACCTATGATTAGCTTTAAACTATCTGACAGGATTTAGAGCTATACACTTTTTTACGAGCTGTCACTTTACTATTCAAATGCTGAATGACTAATTTTGTTCAATGGGGCTGTTCCGAACAGTTCAGAGCAGAAACATATCAGGTTTTCGCGTTCAATGAAAAAAATTTCTGTCTGAGACTGTTCTACTTTGTGTTCAATGACTCTGCTCTGGACAGCTTTTCTGCACCTACTCTTCAGGTAGAAAGGATTTGTGAGAAATGTCAAAATCACCTGTAATTGCAAATTGCATGCTTTCTACTTGGCGTTGCTGGAACTTGTATCACTTGACATTCTATCACTTGACATATGGCTGTAATTTTCTGTTCTAACTTGATCTGACATAAATCACAAATTTGTGCTGTTCTGTTCTGCCTTTTTTCTCATTGAACAAAATTACTGATTTCGTATTCGACCTTGCTTTGGACTAATAGCAAGTTATTCAGTGACCGCAAAATATTAAAATCGAGTGATTGCCTGTAATTTCCTGTTTTAATTCATAATTGACTATTGGCAATAATTAAGAATTTTCGGGATTTCCCTGTTTTCAGTATATCACTAAACAGTTTATCCAGATCTTTTTATATTCATAAATTGACATTTGACTGCAATATCATCTGTAGACGATATATCCCTTAACATTTTCAGCAAGTGTTTAATACACCAAACACATAAAACGATTTCTTTGCAATAAATTATAAATTCCAGTTTGGTTGCAGTATTTATTTTGAACACCTAAATATTTATTTTGAAAAAGTTTCTTTTAATTTTGAAAAAGCATCGTATGGATTTGAAAAAGAGTTTGGTTTGGTTTGGAAAAAGTTTTATTTGTTTTTCAAAAGGTTTCGTTTGCTTTTGAAAAAGTTTGCATTGAACTTTAAATGGTTTGATTTGAAATTGAATTCCTATAACACATACAGCCAAAACTAAACAACCGATCGAAATAATCTGCACATAAAATTATATATACCTACAATACATAAAAAATACCAAGCTAGTTTTAAATAACATTTAAAAATTTTTCGCCATGTACATAATTGCGAATCGTAAGTGATATAATAAGAGAACTCTTGTAAGTCAAATTTCATGTTCAATTGTTATTCTATGTAGCAACCCTTCTTTTTCCCACTCATAAAAAATCATACCATGGTTAGTTTGACAGTCGATATTGGTTAGTTCACGAACAAAGCACATAAGTACGAGACGAAGGAAATGAAGCAATGAGCAAAGTCGTTCCTTTTTAACCTGTTCTTTGCGAACCAGTTCAGTGAACGAATGAGCAAGTCGTTCCTTTTGACGTGACAACGTCTCACTACAAGGTTTAAGGGGTACGTGTTCAAAAAGTCGAATGTTAAATGTTACGTTTTTAACAGATGTTAAGTTACGTTTTTTAATATCCAATGGGATTTGGTCATGAGGAACTAGAATTTTTTGAACTAAGCAATTTCTCAATCGATTCGTATGAAATTCGGTATTAGGACTAAGATGCAACTAAAAGACTTGTTCCTATGGTAATTCTTGGATCTGGCCAATGGGGTCTGTAATTTTGTGGACTAAGCAATTTCTCAATCGATTCGTATGAAAATCGGTATGTAGGACTAAGATACACCATAAGACTTGTTCCTATGGAAATTCTGGGATAGGGCCAATAGGGTCTGGAATTTGGTGGACCAAGCAATTCCTTAAGCGATTCGTATAAAATTAGGTATGTGGGATTAAGATGCGACTATTAGACTTCTTCCTATGGAAATTCTGGAATATTCTCACTATGGTCTGGAATTTCTGGAACAAAGCAATTTCTCAAGCGATTCGCATGAAATTAGGAATGTAGGACTAAGATGCGACTATAGGATTTCTTCCTATGGAAATTCTGGAATATGATCATTATGGTCTGGAATTTCTGGAACAAATCAATTTCTCAAGTGATTCGCATGAAATTAGGAATGTAGGACTAAGATGCGACTATAAGATTTCTTCCTATGGAAATTCTGGAATATGACCATTATGGTCTGGAATTTCTGGAACAAAGCTATTTCTCAAGCGATTCGCATGAAATTCAGAATGTATGACTAAGATGTGACTATAAGATTTCTTCCTATGGAAATTCTGGAATATGATCATTATTGTCTGGAATTTCTGGAACAAAGCAATTTCTCATGAGATTCGCATAAAATTAGGAATGTAGGACTAAGATGCGACTATAAGATTTCTTCCTATGGAAATTCTGGAATATTGTCAATATGGTCTGGAATTTCTGGAACAAAGCCATTTCTCAAGCGATTCGCATGAAATTAGGAATGTAGGACTAATATGTGACTATAAGACTTGTTCCTATGGAAATTCTGGGATCTGGCCAATAACTACTCAGTACTCACTACTTTTCTAATTTTTTAATTTAAAACTACTCAAATTTTTTATGAGTTGAAACCAAAAGCGGCAATACTGTGTTTGGGCAGTAATATGCAATATGCAGCAACTTCACATTTAGTGGTTATGAACATTAAAATTCGCTTATAAATAATTTATATATAATGTGATGTAATGATGATGTATTTGATGAGCTACGGTGCAAGTCGAAGGACTTGTATTTAGTATAGAAATTTTTTTAATATATCCGTCCGTGTTTATGTCCCACAGACAACAAGATCTTTCTTTGTGTTCTTTTCTTTCGTCCCGGACAGACCCTCAAAACCCACGGCCATGTCTTCGACACAGCCTACCCTGCTCTTTTTAACCCGTTCTTTTGCGAACCAGTTCAGCGAACGAATGAGCAAGTCGTTCCTTTTTAACCTGATATTTTTTTGCGAACCAGTTCGGTCATTTCGATCTTTTGAGTGATCAGGTTAAAAAGATTTGTTTAGATCTATTTCGCCCATCACAACTCTCCATTATAACTTGAAAATAATGTTGGGCTAATTGAAAATTTCTCGAGTTCTTTGGAAAATTTGCAACAAAGAAGCAAAACGTTTTATTATCTAATTTCTAATATACTCTCCTTTTTGATGTAGCGAGTATACTGGCAAAACATATTACATAGACAGGAAGTATTGCGGTCCTAAAAAATAGCACATGTATCATATCTTAAAATAGAAATATTCAAAATAAAGATTAAAGCTCAACAACTGCAGTTTCTTAAAGATCGCAGAAAACAAAAACACGAAAAATATTGATTGATTTCTTTGCTCGAAAGATGCTGATAAAATTGTACAAATGACATGATTCATTACGTCGATTAACTGGTTTAAGAAGCGGTTGACAAAACATAAATCAAATTAATTGCAGTAGTCGCTTTCTGCCTACATATGAAAAGATAACAATGTATGACATCATTGTGGTTTGTTTAAAACGTTTATCATAAAAATTTAATTTATTCGTATGTAGGGAGAAGAATCATTCAGAAATTAGCAACTAAATTTGTTTAACACTATTTTCCTTTATAATTACATTCAGAAAAGGCTAACGTTGACATATAAATTTTAAGGTTATTTACTGATTTAATTAATATTCTTGTATTTTAATACTATTTCTATTAACTTACATTTTATATTCATTATTCTTTCGGCTATAATTGTGCAGCCTTTCTTCAGTGTGTACTTTTGTCCTTGCGCCAAATCTATGTTCACGCGCACACCCTTTGCAATTATGAAGTGAAAATCTAAATAGATCCAAATTAAGTCTCACGCAATTTCTTACAACTGCGCCCCACGACAGCTTTCTTGATTTCTTTTAATGAGTTTACACGTTTTTATAGGCCGTTGCTACGCCCACGAGTACTATGGTTTTTTCTCCCAATTGATAACAAATTCCTCAACACAAAATTGACTGCACACCACACCGTTTGCAATCATAATTTTTCCAGTTGAAGTTTTTCTTAGGTGAAGTCGATTTAAAATGTGTACTTAAGTTTAAAATAATTTTGCTGACAAAATTTACGTGTTAATTTTCTGATCCGATAAGAAACGCAAAAATATTTTTTTTAATGAATTCCTATAAGCTTATACACATTCGACAATGAGCAGGAAAAAACGAAAAAAAGAAGTCACAAAAAGGAAAAAAAAAGTGCAATAAACAGAGTTTGTTTAAACGATTTCAATTATTATTTAAACAATCTTTCCTACGTATTTAGATTTATTCGCAAAAATTTAATTTGTGTATATTTTCACTAAACACCACCTATATTATCGAGAACAAATCTTCATACACCCAATCACGAAAACGCCATTTTACTTTTTGTTTGACATGATATATGAGAATTATTTATGGTGAAATGCTAATTTTATAACAGTATTAGAACATATATATTGAAAGGAATTCAATTTAAAATTCAATCATTTAAAAACAGCAAAAATAATGCCTAAAACACAAACACGCTTCTGCTTCGGCTTCTCTACGTTACGATGCAGCCGCTTTGAATGTGCTTTGAGGCCCCATTTTATGAACGAAGATAGTTAAAATAAAAAAAAATAAAGATTAATCTTTACTCTCGGATTTTTATTTTCGTCGATTCTATGAACGACGATAGATTATAAAAATTCATAACTTATTACAGGTTTTATTGCAGTTATACCGCAGTTTTTTGTACGAGTGGTAACAGTTTTTTGACGTTTACACTTATATAGTTTATACTAACATTTTATGTTGTGTGTATGATGAAAAATTTCGATATCACTATATTTTTATATTTTTTAACTATTTTGTACTTACTAATAATTATTTTTCTTTTTTTTTATTCCATTTTCAATTAATTTAAATTAGTTTAATTTATTAAATTATGATCAATTGATCTCTTCTCAATTCTAAATTCTCACTAATAAATATAATGTTTAAATTTTAAAACGTCAAAATTTATAATAACAACAACACCTTTTTTTACCCTCTGATTTACCCACAAAAATCAGTAGATAAAACAGAGAGTAGAAAAAAATCTTCAGATTAATTTTATCATTTATCGTCGTTCATAAAATGCAAACGACGATTAATCCTCGGATTAATCATTTACTCGCGTTCATAAAATCGGGCCTAATGCCTTTTCTCTATATGACATTTCTCAAATAAGAGCCTTGCCACAGTAATCTGCTTTGAACTGTCAGGCAAAGCAAATGTTCAGCACTTTTGACTAGAGCTTCCGTTTGTAGCTTCGTTACGTGGCATTACGTTTTTCTTTACGATTGCCAAACGAAGGCATAATGCCTGAAACACAATCACGCTTCTGCTTCAGCTTCGCTTGACGTTTACGAGTTCAGCCATACGATTTCAATGCTTCCTATCACAGTGCCGCTTCGGCTTCGACGTTTCGTTTGGCTATCGTAAAGAAAATCGTAATCCTACGTAACGAAGCTACAAACGGAAGCTCTAGTCAAAAGTGCTGAAACTTTGTATGTGTGTATGTCCGGTATAGACTGCCCAACCCTTCAACCGATCGCGTTCTAACTTTGCATATGGGTTTTCTACCATAAAAGGCACTTAATAGGCATATTTTGAAAGTGGTCAGACTCTTGGTTCAAGGGGTCACCATATTTTTTTTTATTGTTTTTACAAATTGCATGTTTTTATGAATCAATCGCGTTCAAACTTTGCGTAGGAGTTTTATACCATAATGGGCACTAAATAGGCATATTTTGAAAGTGGTCAGACTCCTAGGTCAAGGGGTCACCATACGAATTTTTTTTATTGTTTTTACAAATTGCATGTTTTAATGAATCAATCGCGTTCAAACTTTGCATAGGGGTTTTATACCATAATGAACACATAATAGGCATATTTTGAAAGTGGTCAGACTCCTGAGTCAAAGGGTCTCCATAAGAATTTTTTTATTGTTTCTACAAATCGCATGTGTTTATGAACCATGCGCCGGAGACGATGGGTGGGTAATGAAGCCACGAGCAACGCCGGGCACTTCAGCTAGTGGAATATAAAAAAAAGAAAAATGAGTATTAGTAAGTACAAAATAGTTAAAAAATATAAAAACATAGTGATAACGAAATTTTTAATCATACACACAGCATAAAATGTTAGTATAAACTATATAAGTGTAAACGTCAAAAAAGTGTTATCACTCATACAAAAAACTGCGGTATAACTGCAATAAAACCTGTAATAATTTACGAATTTTTATAATCTATCGCCGTTCATAGAATAGACGAAAAAAAAAATCCGAGAGTAAAGATTAATCTTTACTATCGGATTTTATTTTATCTATCTTCGTTCATAAAATCGGGCCTATATGCGTGGTTGACGACAGCTTGTATTACGTTTAGACACCATAGCTATATTGCTTTGGCAAAGCCAGCTTGGCTTACAAAAACAATCGCATAAGCATAAAACTGAAAGTCAATCCAAAAAACTTTTAGGATTAAGAAACTGAAGCCATTATATAGTTATGGTGCTCAACAAAACGGTGTGTTTACGTACTTCTATACTACGTACACACCTATACTTAATATTGCGTGTTTTGAACACAAATTATACCAATAACCATAAAAATTAAAATTTTTCGTGTAAGTTCTCTAATCGGGGATACATAATGTGTAGTTTGATAAAATCGGGTAAATTTTTTAAAATTTTTGTTAGGGAGCCTTCCGACATCGAGGCACGAGAACTTCCAAATTTTTACAAAAAGTGTTGTCCATCAGAGATACACATGCGTATAAAATTTGAAGAAAATCGGATACTTTTTTTTATAAAATTTGTATGGGTGCCCCCCGCCAACGGGGCCCGATCACTGCCAAATACAGAAAGTGTTGTCGATCGGAGTAAACACGCGTAAAAAATTTGAAGAAAATCGGGTTTTAAGAAGTTGGTTAAAAATTTATCACAAGATTCTACCACCCAGCAAGCCCGCCAGCAACGGGTACGCGAAGTTAATATAGAGAATTTAAAAAAAGTTTGTCCATTGGAGATACCCATGTGTTTCAAATTTAAAGAAAATCTGGCTAATTTTTAAAAAATTTATATGGGCTACCATCGGGCCTCAGGGTCCGTTCACCCAAAAAGTTATGTCCCGAATTTTATACACATGTGTATAAAATTTAAAGAAAATCGGGTCAATTTTTAAAAATTATATGGAAGCCCCTCGGCCCTGGGGCCGTTCCATTTTTTTTTTCATAGGATTAAACATGTGTCTATAAAATATGATGAAAATCGGGTAATTTTTTTAAAGTTTTGTATGAGGCCTTTCGACACCGGGGCCCGATTACTCCAAAATTTTTACAAAAAGTGCTGTCGCTCGGAGATCCCATGCGTATAAAATTTGAAGAAAATTGGGTACTTCTTTTTATAAAATTTGTATGGCTTTCGTGTTCATTATTTCGAGAAAATATTTGAGCTCGAGCGCAAAAAATATGACATTAGTATCAGAGAAGTTGATCTCGTGGGACAATTTAAAGTAACGTTTATCTAAATATAGAAATGATTAGAAAATTGTTATTTTTTACATAAATTAAAGTCCATCCTGAATGGTCCACCGTAGTCGACATATATGATGTTTGATAGAACTAACTAGACACTACAGGTCTCAAAAAATTCTTAATTTTTTGGAGTGATGATTATGATGAAAAAAATGGTGTACAGTAATCCCTGGTCTCCAAAAATGCACAATGTTTTGACGCAATTAACCGGGAAACCCAATTACAGAAATCCCGCTTAATTGCATCGGCGAAGCAGTTAAGAAAAAATCAGTTAATAAAATCTTACTTTTTTGTTGTGATGATGCATGCGGTTATGGGGTTCTTTTATTATAAAACACAAAATCAGTTATGGGTACACTTCTTATGGTTTTATTAGATTCATATTTAGATACAAAATAACTTATTATATACTAAAATTAACAAAGGAATTGTGTTTTTAGGAAATAAATGAAATCCATTACGAAGTGTGGCATGAGAGTTTTACATATTTATATATTTGAAAAAAAGTCTGTTATTTTTTCCTGTAAGCTCTTTTCGCACGACTTTCGGAGTATATATTCTTCAATGTTTTCTAATTCTGTTGAGAATTTATTTTCTGCTAGAAAGTATCGGCGGAGAACATTCAGAGAACTAAAAAAATATTGTGATTAGATGAATGACTTTCCAAAATGTGCTCCCCATCAACGGATTTGTCTCCGTCTTCAATTTCTATTAGTTGCGGCGATATTTCGTTGATAATGTCCTCATCTGTAGCCTGACCAAAGCAAACTAAATTCTCGTCACATCTGGTATACTCTTCAAATGTTCGGCTTTACTAACCACCAAGAATGTTTGATCATGTGTAATGCATTAAAAAGAGTTATAGATTTATCAAGTTCATCAACGGTTGCTCCTCCTTCAACCGACGTAATTTGCTTACGTAAATTTATCTGTCTATAATATGATTTAAACCAGTGAATTATACCCTGGTCAGGTGGCTGAGCAAGAGCAGTAGTGTGGTAAAAACTGCACGTTTATATTTTTGAATATGGTCGTTGTCTTATGACATGCGTTATCAGCAAACAAAATAATTTTGCGATTTTGGCTGATCATTTCTCTATCCAAAGTTATTAAAATATCGTCCCATATATTCATCCAAGTTTTGCGTTGTGAGTAATATTTTAATGGAAGGATTTTGTTCTTGAAGCGCTAAGGATTTTTGGATTTTTCTACAACGATGACATTCTTGTACTCTTCTGTTGCGTTACAAATAAAAAACAACCCATAAAAATTTTTCATCTAAATTCTCTAATCGCAGAAATTGATATGGGACCCCTCGATTCTGGGTCATTTTTAAATTCTCTATATTAACTTCACTTGCCCGTTTGTTTGTGGTTGGGTTTGTGTGTCATGGAATCTTGCGATCAATTTTTAACCCACTTCCCAAAGCCCGATTTTATTGATTTTGCACACATGTGTATTTCCGGTGACTATACTATCTATTAAAATTTGAGGCCCCTCGGACCTCGGGATCGAGGGGGTACTCCCATACAAATATTTTACAAAATTTTACTCAATTTTCTTCAAATTGTATACACACTTGTTTCTCTGCACACGTTTTAAAAATTTTCCGGGTTCGTGGGGCCCCATAACTTTTTTTTAAAAAATTAACCCGATTTTCTTCAAATTTAATACACATGTGTATCTCCGATAGACAACACTTTTTGTAATAAATTTGGAGACCACGGGCCCGGGTTCGTGGGGCCCTATAACTTTTTTTAAAAAAATTAACCCAATTTTCTTCAAATTTAATACACATGTGTACCACCAATAGACAACACTTTTTGTAAAAAATTTGGAGACCCCGGGCCCGGGTTCGTGGGGCCCCATAACTTTTTTTAAAAAAATTAACCCGATTTTCTTCAAATTTAATACACATGTGTACCTCCGATAGACAACAGTTTTTGTAAAGTTTTTGGAGTGGGGCCTTGAGGTCCGAGTGGTGCCCATATACATTTTTTAAAAATTAGCTCGATTTTCTTCAAATTTTAACACATACCCATCTCGTATTAGAGAATTTACATGAAAAATTGTATTTTTATGGGTTGTTTTTTTATTGTAGTAGAAAATCATCGAAAGAGACATTTGACATCAGATGTCAAATTTGAAAATGCTCAGATCATTTTATTCTGAGCACTTAGAGCACGCTCATACTCTGAGCAAATAAGAAATACGAGCATTTTTCTTGAGAACTCTTTGACTGCTCTGAACTAATTTATGAAAACGCCAAATTAGAGAATATTGTGAAAACTTGTTGTTCTATCTGTAAGTTGATATCGCCAACAAAAAACGACATCAATAAAAATACAATTCAGTAAATAAGTTAGTAAGTTGAAGTAAGCATAAAACATTTATGTCTCGTTTTATTTGCTGGGTTCATTTCAAGAAAGTATTGTCACCGGAAATACACATGTGTACAAAATTTCAGGAAAATCGGGCTTTAGGAAGTGCGTTAAACCCGAGGTCCGAGGGGCCTGAAATTTAAATAGAACATGTGTGCAAAATTTTAATAAAATCGGGCTATGGGAAATGGGTTAAAAATTTATCGCAAGATTCCATGACACACAAATCCACACACCCACAAACACACGGGCACGCGAAGTTAGTATAGAGAATTTAAAAAGGAGCGTTATGCGTTCCTTTGAAAATCCTATTATGTGCTGCCCTTTTTTGATTAGACTTGAAGTCGGCAGAGCTTTATAGGCAAGTCGGCATTGAAAATATCAACAGATCGATAATTATTTGTAACCAAATTTGAGAAAACTGTGTTCAAAAAATCATCAGCACTATCTACGTTGGTGGATGATGCTTCTCCATGTTTTCAGCCTGCAGTTGGATTGAAGTCTTCGTTGGCCATTTGAATGGCAAATTGTTTTGCCTTTTCAAGCAGCATATTTGAAGATACAGCAGCACCCGAAGCACTCATGTTGTGGAACCATATAGAAAGTGCACGCTCCACATTACGGCATGATCCTTTTTTTGTTTCGCCTGGATTTTAGGCTACATGTTTTGGATATGTCTAAAAGGATTTGCTTTTGCTGTATAATTCTGTTAACTGTTGACTTTGAACATATAAATTTCTTATACAGTTCTGATTTAGAAACTGAACCGGCTTCATTTATTATTTTTTAGTTTTTCTTTTAATGACAAATTGGTATTTGTGGATGCTCATTGTCTGTAGCAGTAAATGAATTAAAACCTTTAGTTGAAATTCAAAATAAACAGAAAATGACCACGATGCTTTAGAAAATAAATTCGCCAGTCACCAGACAGATTTTTAAATAATAATATTTTTTATTTGACATTTTGCGTTCCATTAAAAAAGTGCTGATTTAAATACATACATTTTAATTAGCTCACTTTAGCTCAATTTTTGTGTTTAGGTGCAAACGGGAAAAAATGTATGCTTTTTAGAAAAAGTCAACGCAATTAAGCGGGGCGTAATTAAACGGTAAAAGTTCAGTATATTTTGTGTGAAACTTCAAGTATGCTTGATTTCAAACGCAATTAAGCGGGTCTCAATTAAACGGGGACTACTGTATACACAAATAGGACAGCGACCCATATGGATCTATTGCGCTTGCCCCTAACTAGTTCTATGGAGAAAGTGCATAACCATCCCTATCGCACCCTCTCCAGAACAATGGCAATTATGAACTTAATGATATGGTGTGGGTTCAGTGAATGCCGTGCAGACTCGGAGATCGCGTAAGTTCCCATACGATCTCTCCTCTGTCGGATCTTTGCTTCGCATTCGTTGAGGTGCCACTGGGTCTCCTCTGCTTACCCGCAAAACCTGCAGCTGCTATCTTCTTAAATTTTTAGTTTCCTTAGGTGCCCCTTCAGTCTACAATGTCCTGTTAGGAAGCCGTCTGTCATGAAAACTATTTCCTGCCGTGAGGCGGGTTCTCATGGCCATTGTAATTAAAACACAGGCCAGCCTATGCACTTTTTCCAATTCCCTTCTCGTGGTGCAAAGCTTGGTTCTATTCGCCCATGTCACTGCTCCATAAGTAATCATTGAAATAACTATCATTGTGTACATTCGGTGCATTATCCTAAGACTAACTCCACAGGATTTTCCTACCACCCTTCTGCACTCCATAAGTGCTATTTTTGATTTTTACAGTACTGCCTGATGTTTATTCTATAGCAGTCCACTATAAAATTTCAGTCACAGCTATTTAACTTCTTTGTGGATACTAATCTGTAATCTCCTCTCCATTAATGAGAGGCTGGGTGCATTCGCCACAGCTTCCTGCTATTTGTGAAGTAACCAGTGTAGTTTTGTTTGGGTTTACCCGGAGTACACTTTTGAGGCACCATCTGCTCGTGGTGGTTAATCCGTTTTCGACTAAATCACAGAGCACTTCCTCGAGCTTCCCTTTTGCCATCCATTTAGTGATGTGCTGTCTATTTTCTCTCTCTACACAGAACATCTTATCGCCTCATGAGAGGCTCCTTCGATATCTAGAAAAGCGAGTAGCGCGTTTTCCTTACAGACTAGGGAACCCTCTATACTTTCCTTCAGCTCCCACAGTGTCTCTGTAGATCTGGCCGCTCTGCACAGATGTTGACTGTAGTATAGTGGTTCTTTCCCCAGTACTTCCGACCTTATGTTAATGTCGATAACCTTTTCGATAGTCTATAGGTAGAACGAAGTTAGGTTAATTAGTCCGTAGGACTTAGGATGGGTGGAATCTTTCTTCCCCACTTTCGGTATGAATACAACCTTTTCCCTTCTCCAGCTTGTCGGTATATACCTGAGTTCTAGACTGCTTATAAATATTCTTAAAGGGTGTGGCAGGAGATAATCTAATCCAGCTTGCATGACAGGGAATAACTCGTCCATACCTGCCTATTTTACTGCCAAATGCCCCTCCGGTTTTAAAGAGTTTCCTCACCCGCATTCGAAGGACTGACAGGTCTTCGCTTCACCATGAAGCTTCATTGGTCACTTTTGGAGAGCTCATCGGGCAACTCGACTCATATGCATCAGAGATTGCCCTATTCATCTCAGTTACTACACATTCCATTTTTTGTGGACTTTTGGCCACTCTTTGAACTGAAACTTGTTCAAGGTTGCATCTCAAATCGGTTTTACAAACTTCTCAATTTGACCTTCTTGGATTTCTTCTAATCGTGGTCTTCTCTAAAAGCCCTACCAATTTAAATATGACTATCCTCTAATCTAGAGATTGCTCGGAGGAGACCCTCCACCTATTAAGTACTCGACTCGCTGTCGGAGCACCAAAGGTGATGTCAAGTACCTCTTGCCTAACCTTAGTTGCAAAAGTTGCCTACATTATATAAATCTAGTGTTTTTTTCACCAAAAACTCTAATAGGTACTACCTCCTCTTATTTGTATCGGTGCTCACCCACACTTTATTGTGTGCATTGGCATCACATCCACTTAGAAGTGGTTTACTGTGTTTGTTTGTTTGGCTTTACTTAAAGAAACTTCGGCTTTATACTTATGCGATTGTAGTAAGCCAAGCTGGTTTTCCCAAAGCAACGCAGCAATAATAATATTTGGCGCTACAGACCGTTGTGGTCCAAGGCCTAGCTTCTCGCGACCATTTGTGTTGTGCGTGCATATTTTTCACACAAATGGAAGGGACCTACGTATCCGAACGACAATTTGAGAATCTTTCCGTGATAAATTATTACTTTCGGACGTTTGTCAGACTTTCGCGAGATGGTAAACACCGTGAAAAATACTTTTGGTGTTACTGGAATTCGAACCACGAACCTCCTGCTCAGCAGCCATGCAGTTGTCCATTGAGGCACGGCGCCCACCGACAGAGGATAGAATATCCCAAATTCCCGAAAAGTCATCCTAACACCAAAAAGTGTTGATGTTATGAAGCTAAACTATAAGTAAACATTGATTCGATGTTATCCGATAATACAAAGGGCGCAATTGATTTTCCTTTTGATTTTCTTCATGAACTATGTCCATCAGGAATGCCACCCCATTTACTGAAACTAAAGTGTGGGTATTCGTCATGTTGTTAAGAAATATTAACCCAAGATTGTTGTTGTTCAATTGTTGTTCACAAGAGCAGAAATCATAACAGGCAGTAATAACGGTGATGGGGTTTGCATTCCTCGAACCGATTTGGATCCAAAAGATAGTAGTATGCCTTTTAAAATAAAGCGTCGTCAATTTTCGGTGATATTGTATTGCCCTTTGCCATGACTATGCAAGGAGATCCCTTTGGTCACTTCGGAGTTTATTTAACAGAACCCGTTTTCGGTCACAGTCCACTTTACATAACTCTAACTCGATAACAACGAAAATCCAAGCAACACTTTGGGCGGTGCTTGTTTATTTACAAAGAAAATTGTCATCAAAAAGCGTTTGAAATAAATCATTTTCCAATTGATTAGAATTGTTTTATCTTAACATTTTAATACAAAATACAAAGGTTTTACATTAAATTTTTCTCCAAATTTTTTACAACTTATTCAAATTTGTTTTTAAATGTCGATATTTATTACTCACAAGCTCGGTATTAAATTATTATTGGAATAAAAATATATTTTCAACATTCCACGATTTTGAAAAGATATAAAAAGTGTGGGCGCGGTGGCTCGCGAATGTCTGATAAACATCCGAGAGTAATAACTGGTCACGTAACTTACT
This sequence comes from Nephrocerus scutellatus, assembly GCA_947095585.1. Classification (NCBI taxonomy): domain Eukaryota; kingdom Metazoa; phylum Arthropoda; class Insecta; order Diptera; family Pipunculidae; genus Nephrocerus; species Nephrocerus scutellatus. The sequence continues at coordinate 35,687,019 of OX352761.1, forward strand.
TACTTATGTCCTTTATCCCCTTGTGGGTCCTAGGGCCTCTACTACGCCTACGCGGCATCGCGTGTGATTCCTGGCAATGAGCTTCAGCTCTCTCCAACTCTTTCCCAATAGTCGTGACTCCTCCTCAGCTGTTCTGCGCTATGTATTTCTTCTACCATCCTGAGATAACGGATTGTCCAGCTATGTTAACTTGAGTTACTGAGTTAGTGCCGAGGTTGATGATTTTGGTTTTGGCAGTATTAATCTTCAAACCCGCAACATTTGCCTCCCTTTCCACAGTTGTTGTCATTTGGTGCAGCTCCATAATCCTGTATAAGAGTAAACAAACGTCGTCAGCGCGTAGTCCAGATGTTTGAGTTGATATGTAGAGTCCAACAAATTCCTCCGTTTCCAGTAGATAAAGCTGCGCGAAGTACATCGCTAATCACTAACAAAAAAAGTATCGGCGATAGAATGTCGTACCCCACTAAGGATCTCAAATTCCTCTGACAGGTTTCCTCTTTGCAGCACAATGACATTTAGACCTCTACCTCTCCTGCGCAAGGCGAGTCAGATAAACTGTCTGTTAACACTGTCAAACGCCTTCTCAAAATCGATTAACAGCAGGTGCAGTGGTGACCGGAATTCAACGCATTTGCTATTACCTTTGCAACTGCTAACTGCAGGAAGAACGCAAATGCCTCTCCAGTTTTCGCACTCCGTAAGATTACCCTTTTATAGGGAGCTTGACACCCTTCTCCCACTCGTCGGGGAAACTTTCTGCCTCCAAAGCTCTCTCCACAAGAGGATATAAAAGCTCTGCTGATGTCGTTGGAGCGGCACGCAGAAGCTCTGCGGATATACCATCTAGTCCTACCGACTTGTTGTTCTTTAGTGCGTTGATTGCGGTAGTGATCTCATCTTTACTGGGAGTTGAGGTGCGAATTGGGGAAATTTTTATTTTCGGCAGCACCGTTGGCGAATACACGGTTAAGGGCCGTAGAGAAATACTCCTTCCATCGCTTGAGCTGATCCTCATCTAAAACGAGTACGGCACTATCTAGGCCTTTCACCGGATGTTGACTAGAGCGGTGACCACCTGTCAACGCTTTGGTGATTCTGTAAACGGTTCTGCTATCGCACCTGCTCGCTGCTTCCTCTGCTTCTGAGGCCAGGTTGTTAATATAATTACGTTTGTCACGTCTTACACTACGCTGCACTTCTCTCATTTAAGTTCGATACAGGGACTCTAGCTCGATCCTTGCTGCTGCTGGGATATCTACAATACGAGCTTTTAGTAGCTTACGTTCTTCAACCCGCCTCCAGGTATCTTCGGTAAGCCACGTGCTGTGCGGTGCCTGGCTACTACCAACAATACTTTGCGCTCCAGATGTGAAAACATTTTTCACAGCCTTCCAATGTTCTTAGATGGTTGGCGGCAGTGAGCTGCTAATTGCTTCCATTCCTTGCGATAAATCCCTTAATTGTTGGCGTACTGAGGGGATATTTAACCGGTCAATGTTATACCTAGGCATTCGGATTATATTGCGGATTCTTTGAACTGATGCAGTACGTAACTGAACAGTAACTAACATAAGGTGATGATCCCGTACCATACCCATGTCGGCTCCTCGTATGTTTCGGACGTCTAAAAGACAGCTCCTTAAACGTGGGCTTATCGCCACATGGTCGATTTGGTTGGATGATGATTACCTGTCAGTTGACACCCAGCTGACTTTGTGGCAGGTCTTATGCTCAAACATGGTGCCTCCTATGATTTTGCAGAAATCAACAAATCTTTCACCATTGTCATTTCGTTCGCCGAGGCCGTGCTTCCTAATCACATGTTTAGTCCTTCATTGTCGTTGCCTACCTTGGTATTCAAGAACGCTTTCTCAATTCGCCGTTCGGATCCGGCATAAAATTGTAGTTCCCCTTCATTTGTGTGCAAAAAAATATACATGCACAACACAAATGGTTGCGAGAAGCTAGGCCTTGGACCGCAATGGTCTGTCGCGCCGAATATTATTATTAATAAAAAGTGTAAATAAAATAATATTTTAAATTAAAAACGTTGAGCTCATGCAATAGATAATTGATGATGCATGAATAGTTGCATGCGTCCCAGTTTTTCATTTTAAATCTTATTTTGTACTTTTTTGTTCGTTTAAAAAACGTGGTATATTAAAAATGTCTTTTTGCTCAAATGAACCTACGGTTCAAAAGATTCAGCCTTTTAAAGGTAACAGAACCAGATGATCGGACAAATAGAGTGAACTTAGTAATAGGGTTCTGTACGGCCCCGATCACCATAACAAACAGACAGACAAGAAAGCGAGTTAATATCGCATTTTCATACAGTCCTGAGGGTCTACTCACGGACCTTTTTTTTTTTGCAATTTGTTGTCTTGTAAGTAAACTATTTTGCAATTTATTTATTCGCAATTTTTGTTAAAGCAAGTTCTTATTTCGCTTGTGATTATAAGGAAAATTATATAGGAAATCGCGGAAAAAGCATTGCAAAATGGTCACGTTGCAAGAAGTATTGCGAGATAAACAAAATTTATTTCGATTAATGCGAAGTAAGATTTGCAAAACGAATTTTGTCGAATAGACTGGCATCTATTTCTGAGATTTTTTTTAAAGTTTCAAGTCTCTAGCTCATCAGGAATTTTGTCTAAAATCAATTATGAAACCTGTACCGAACAACACGAAAAGCGCTAAAACTCCTTCATTTTTGATGGATTATTGCTGGCATATATATAAATATAGATACTTTTTTTTTATAATATTGTTGTTTTTAGAATTTTTACCATTCGATTAGCCAAATTCTGGACTACACCATAGTATGGGTTCCAACGCACAGTAACATAGGATAACGATAACGATAAGAGCAGACGAAATGACAAAGAAGTGCGTCACCATGGACACTGGCTTCGATGTGTTTTCATGGCAGCAGGTATAATTTTTAAAGATAATAGTTTTATAATTTAAAATTCAAAATGCAAATCTTATCAAGCAACAACCTATTTTTTTGCTTTCGGAATGGCAGCTGCTGCTTTGGTTTTTCCAGTGACCTTATTACTTGTGAAAGCTTTTGATGTAGCCGCCTTTGTCGTCGGTTTCTTTTTTTCCTAAATGTCAATTAACGCTTGATTAGGAGAATTACCACCCAAAATTGTCTTAAACTCAAATATTACCTTAATCAAATTATCATGTTCCAAATCATCAATTTCCTCATCGGATTCAAGAACATTACCCCCTTCTTCCGATTCCATTGTTGTCAGCAAATCGCTTTCGTCTTCTGCCACATCAGATCTCTTCTTTTTAATACCAGCTAAACTCGAGTAAGAGTACGCCAAAATGTTTTTGTTGTATGCTCTTGTTAGAGCCGCTTTTACACGACCATCAACTGAATCCATTATTCCTTTTTTTCCAGGCCATGTAGTTAACTCAATAAGGGATTCAATGTCTTCGCGTAAGAGACGATACTCTTTTAAGGCATTAAGAGAGTCATTCACTCCGTCAAGTCCTTTTTCTTTTAGTGGCCGAACAATGTTTGCCAGTAAAAATGGAGCATAATCCATTCGGATAGAAAGTCTCGACCCAGATGTTCTCATGCGAGTATGATCATGAATTTCTTGAGCCAAACGACTGCGTTTCGTTGTCCTAGAATTTTTACCTAGCCATCCTGGGAAATTTATCTGTCCTGTAAAATGTCCTTCCATATATTCACCTGGCATTACGGAACTAAATACTGCCTGCGTTGGCAAGAGACTCCACGCGGAATTAGATCGAATGCGTTTATCCACCAGATCTCCCAAACTGAGAGCATTAGCAGTCAATGCTACTTTATTTAAAACTTCAGATCTAAAAAAAATGTATGGAATAATAAAACATAATTCATAAGACCAGTTTATATTCACTTGGGTCCGGAAGGGGAGACTTGAAGATAATTTTGCTGGACAAATAATGGAGCCAGACTGTAATCATGGAAGAAAAGATCAGATTTGTCACCCAGCGACATATTCTTATGTTCTTCCAACGAGAACACTTTTCGGACTACTTCCCAGGGCCCCTATAAAACATTAAGTATGTATTTCTTGTTTTAAGTTCCAATTATTTGTTAGATGTGTTACCATTTTCAAATCTTTTTGAGCAAATTTATGATCTTTTTTTTCACTGTCTGGTTTCAAATTTAATTCATTTCCGGCGCTTAAAAGCGTCAAATGATTTATCGACTGCCGTATATCATTGTTCGTTGCTGCAATCATTTCCTCGATCTTAGACGGCGCTATTTTTAGTTTTTCTTTAAAACAAATACTCAGTATTCGACCTTTGATTTGCTCCAATTTTGGCTTATTAAATCGCAAATCATAGCAATAATTAACGAGGGACCTCATTTTTTGATGATTGCGATCGTTACACATGCAAATAATTGGCACTGAGGAATCTTTTATCAGGCCTATTAACTCTTGAATACCTCCACGGTCTTCATTACCGGCCATCCCGTCTACTTCATCCATAATTAATACATGCTTTTTGGTGACAGCCTGGTCGTTTCCATTGAAATAGCCATAGAGTGATTTGTTTGACAACAGCTCTGATACCTCCTCTTTCAATAGTCTTTTGCTGCGAGTGTCGGACGCATTAAACTCAACGACATCAAAACCAAGCTCTTTACAGACTAATGCTGCTGTAGTAGTTTTACCTTTTAATAGAAAAAGAAAACACATTACACCTGACTGAAATATATTCAAAATAATTTACTGTTTTATGGCATACCTATTCCGGGCGGACCCGACAATAATGCTGCCTTGTAGAAACTTCCGTCGTCGTTTTTAGCCCAAGGATTTGGCTTTTGTAGCTTCTTTTTACCATCGTGATTAACGTACCATTTCGATAGCCAATTTGTTAATCTGTTTTTAAAATAAAAAAAAAATTTATTAGTGAAACGAACATCTATTGTTATTATAAACGTACTTAACTACATTGCTAGCTGCGCCTTGCTGCCCTATTATATCTTTTACTGAAGTTGGTTTGTATTTTTCTACCCAAGCAAGCATATCTTCATTAACTTCAATTTTCGTTTGTGGCTTAAACTCCTTTACTTTTATATCTTTTTGCTTGGGTAAATTCTTTTTAATGGGGCTTACTTTTTTTTCTGTTTTTATTTTGGTTGGTGTAATGTAACTTTCTTTATTGTTTTTAACTTCTTTTTTCGTTGCAATTTCGTTCTGTGCGTGAAATGTTACCGGAGTTTTTGGATTTATTTCATTTGAATTAATTTTATCTTTAGATTTTTCCAATCCAGACTTCTCGCGGATTAAATTTAAAAGCCCATCTTCGCTTAAAATGGTTATATCTAACTCTTCAGCGACTGCCAATTTTTTTGGGCCCGCTTCTTCACCTACGACTAAGTAATTTAACTTTTTTCCAACAGTACTACTAATTTTTCCACCTAATTCCTTAACTATTGCGTTTGCTTCATCCCGTTCCAATGATTCTAAAACTCCTGTAATAAGAAACGTTAATCCTGCTAAACAATTAGGCTTCCCCTGAAAATTAAAAGTAGGTATTAAATATTCTGGGTAAGGTTTTTTTAAGTAACTATCTGGCGGAAATAAGTTCTGCAAATCACCTTAGGTACTTCCTTACTGCCGGGATTTATCACAGACTGCCGATTTTTATACTTTTGATACAGAATGGCTGACATACATTTTCGTTCGTAGCGCTCTTCATCGGAAAGAATACCTTAGAAAACCCAATATTATTATAGTTAACTGTTAAGGAAAATAAAGAAGTAACAAAAAACATACTGCTGTTGAAATCTGTATCCGCTTTAGATTTTGCTGTGATTTCTTCAGGATTTTTATTTTTTTTACTCAAACTTTTAGCATCTGTCAGCGCTCGTAAATTTTGTGACTTCTCCGGAGATTTATTTTCAATTTTGCTTTTAGAACTGTTAGCTGGTTCTATTTTCGGGGATTTCAGTTCGCAGGTTTTAAGTAATTTTGACTTTTGCGGAGTTCTCGAACTTCGGCAGCCATTTTCCTTCTTCTTTTTTGGGGTATTTAGTTCAGTATGTTTACTAGCCTCGAGGTCGACTTCCATTAAACTTTGGTTAACATCATCATCACTTAGTTCATGTTCTTCTTTAATTTTTGGGTTTAGTCGTTTTTTGGCTTCAATGCGCGGTGTTTCTCCACCAAAAATTTCAAGCGGATTCACTCGTTTCAAATCCTTCGGTGATTTCGTAGATATTAACTTTGATAAATTGGGTTTGTTCGTAATTTTAGAGACATTTTCAGCCTTTAATTTGCTTTCCTCCACACGGGATTTCTTTATCTTTTGTTTGGAAACATTTTTCATTTTACTTTGAGGACTTTCTGAAATTTCTTCATCACTGGATATAACCGGCGCTTTACGTTTGCCGGCAACTGGAGTATTATTTTTTGAGAAATACGAGTCAATACCCTATGAGAAATAATTTTAGAAAACAATTAGTTAAATTTATTTATAATAATATAAAACTACTGTTACCCGTTGCATTTTAAAAAAATTTTGTTTAGAAAATAAAAATATACAACAAAATATTTGCCTTGCCCAGATTAATGAGACATCTCATTCGCGAAACGGCGCAATATTAATTATTAGCCGTATTTTATATGCCGAGGAACAACAACAATTGCACTGTCGAATTCCGAAACCTGCTGTTTGGCTGGTTTTGGTTGGTTTTGACATTCGAATTCCTAACTCGCTCGGCAATTAAATGCTGCTATTATTGATTTTGACATTTATATAAAGCGGGACACACAATAGGTCTGTTCTCGTACCTTTGTATAAAATTTAATTTATAAAAATTTTAAAAATCTTTTTCATTGTTTTGTTGAAACTTTTAAAATCCCTCCAAAATTCAAAATTCAAAAATATGTGGTATTCTTTTAATTGCCAAACATTTGTTTTTGTTTATGTTACAATTTTATACTAAAAACTTTTTTTATTGTTATTTGCGTTGAAATCGGTCGATTTGTACGACCCTTTCAACGCAAATTCAAATACAAAACGTGTGATTGCACATTTTTTTCGCTCGGAGCCAAAAAAAAGTGCACTCGTTAAATGAAAGATAAAATCAGATGAACGCCAAATTAGTTAGGGCGCTCTCACAATGGAAAAACTTAATATTTAAGACATACAGTATTTTTTAGACAAAACCATAACCAATACAATCATGTCTTAAGTATAAAGTTTTTCCATTGTAAGAGCGCCCTAACTAATTTGGCGTTCATTTGATTTTTTTCATTCATTGAACTTCTTATAAATTCGTTTTGGACAGTTTGTTCACTTTTTCTCACAGGAAAGTAAAAGTTGTGAAAATTAGCATGGTGGAAAAATAAACTTGCTCTCTCCACTCAATCAATAAAAATTTGTGTCGTGTTAAGCTTTTTTGCAGCTTATATATATTTTTTATAGGAACTATTTTATCACTCATATCTCATAAAGTAAATATTTAAATAGTAAGTCTGTTCCAGTACTTTTAGTAGTAAAAATTAGTAAAAGAGTAAATTGACATAAAATATATCAGAGAGAGAGAGAGAGCAAGCACACCGTAATCACAGTAATTTGTTCGTTTCTCTTTTGCGCACAGAAATTTAAGCTTTCTTTACGGTTTTTTTGAGATGGAGTTCATGTCGAAATTTAAAAGGTGGCCGCATTTGACGCTGAAAACCAGCATCAATCGTCAGCATGAAAAGCATCTTAAAGCCACAAAATGGTTTGCTTGGTAGAAACTGTCAAAATCCCTTACTCCAAAATTCAAGATCACAAGAAGTTATGTGGCTTTCTTTTGATAGAAAAGTGCAAAATACTGCACTTAATTTCACAAAATGCATTCGATTTGTTTGTTTATGTTACATATTTAAAATAAAAACATTTGTTATTATTCTTATCGTCGTCGTGGATTTGTGCGACCATTTGGACACAAATTCACGTACAAAACGTGCGAGTGTACATTTTTTTTCACGCCAAAAATTAGTGCACTTTGTGAAGAAAGTATAGGAAAAAATGAACGCCATCTTTGTTAGTTGGCAATAAATTCGTTTTTTAGAGAATGTTACACGTTACTCACAGAAATTCTTCATCACTGGATATAACCGGTGCTTTACCACACATATGTTAGTTGTAGTGTTGGGTAGGACCAAAACTTTCTCTATAGAAAGCCCAACTGTTCCGATCGTAAACAGATCCATGCTTAGTTTTATCCAAAACGTATTTGTATTAGCAATCAATTCATTCAACACGAAATGCAAATACAACACAACAGACAAGACTGTCCCTTTCGTTTTCACATTGAGGTGTGTTGAATTTGCTACAAATGAATTAGTTTAATACGATTGTAGTCTCTCAAATGTGGTGTGAGTTGTGTGTTGTGTTATTGTGTAGCTGGGACATAAATTGAGGTACCTCGTACGTCCTATTACAAATGAGTTGGTACAAAACAAAATTTTGAGGTGTTGTGACATCTCAACTCATTGTATGGGACATTTGTACCAACTCATGTATGAGTTACCCAACACTAGTTAGTTGGGAGTTGGCACTAAATTCGTTTTGAGAGAATGCAACATGTTACTCTGGATGTACAGAAAACTGATTTTTCATACCAATTCATGCAAAATGCAGTATAGTTTATACCTACTCATCTAAAAGGTCTATATCTAAAAGGTCTATAAGACCACACGTTCTCAAAAAATGCTTTGCTTGTGGACGTACAGAAAACTGATTTTTCATACCAATTCATGCAAAAGCTCAATATTAGCCGTCCTTCAAAAGTTTCCCGTTATATTGAAACGAAGCGTTGACAACCACAGTTGCATATGTGTCCAAGGGCTTTGAGGGTCCAGACCGGAAGAAAAGGTGACTAATAAAAGGTAAATAACCGGCCTAAATTGCTAATTTTTTTGGGACGTGGCCTCTCTGGAATGAGAATAATTATTTAATACAAATTAAATACAAAACAATCTAGTGAAGTTCGTTACACTTTTAAAAGTCATGATTGACGGTTGCAATACTTGTGATATTGATTTAATTGAGATAAATATTTGCAAATTGCAAATTCCTTCGCGAAAGGAAGGAAGTTCCTCAACGAAGGAACGCGTTGCAATGCCAGGATAAGCGAATGGTACCTTCTTTGTGTATTTCGATTTCATTATTATTAAATTCTCTTTATTAACTTTCTGTGCCCATGTGTGGATGGCTGGCTGGTGAAATCTTGCGATCAATTTTGCACCACAACATTGTCACGGGGACTACATGTTTGTGCAAAATTTCAACTCAATTGGACAACGGAAAGTTGATGAAAGTCGTCTTGCAAGATTTGTGGTAAACGGACAAAGCAAGTTAAATAAAAGGTCTTAAAAATGAAACCTGGTCTGTATGTATGTATGTCTGTTTGCTGTTTACTCGAAGATGATACAGATGAAACTTTGGGATGCGGTGGTGACGGTTGGAGTGGATGTTTGTAGAGGGTTAGTGTGGTGATGGTGTTGAGGGGGTTGATGTGGTAGGTTGCTAAGTATTGTTTGTATGAGATTGACTCGAAGACCGTGCATTTGAAAGATAGTGGGGATATATGTGGTGAGTGGAGGGTGGTCTGGGGTTATCTTAAAGTGGATCTTGGAATGGGTCTTAGAGGGTTTTGGAGGTCAGTTGGGTAGGGGGAAGTGTGGTGGAGACAGTGTGATGAGGGCAGCCGGGCAACGCTGGGTATTTCCGCTAGTTATCTATAGTTTTTAATAACTTTTATAATCGAAACAATCGAAAAATAACTCGATTTTTTTTTATTAAAACGTAACAGTTAAATTATTAAATATATATGCAAATATTAATAGATTAGTAAAGACTAGTGTTCATGAGCCTGAGGCTTCAAGAGATGCCACTCTGTCCCCTGGGATCTTGCTTCCTGTTCTATTGTCCTTTTCCATATCTTGCTGAGCGCTAGTTTTGTAATATCGTCCGCTGGCTTTCTCAAAGTGTGGCCAATCCAGCTCCATTTTCATCGTCTGATGGTGATCGCGATTGCTTTCTGGTGCGTTACTCTCTACAAGTTTTGATTGGTGATAATGTCCAGCCATTTTATTCTCAGTATCCGCCTTAAGCAATTGTTGACGAAGACTTGGAGGCGCGTCGCAATTGACTCTGTAACTTTCCACATTTCGCAACCATACAAGAGTACTGAGAGAACGTTAGATCTGAAGATCGTTAGATTCAGATTACGGGAGATTTGGGAGGAGTTGCAGATATTATTTAGCATACTATAGGAGTGTCGCGCCTTGTTTACACGAGAGCACACATCCGAGTCAGCACCACCATTTTTTGACATCCAGGTGGCCAAGTAACAAAACTTATCGACTTCCTCTATCTGGTGTCCGTCAATCGAGAGATCACATGTTCCACTAGCGTTAACGGGAAGTAGTTTTGTTTTGGAGACGTTAATTTTTAAACCCACTTTGTAAGCGTGGAATTCTAGTGAGTTTAATTTTCGCTTCATGTCACCTAGCGATTGTGATAGGAGACAGTTATAATCGGCATAGTCCAGGTCTTCCAGGCGGTGAAAAACATTGGATGGAGTTACTATTTCATCACTCAGTCGATGACAATTGTGAAAAGCAATGGTGAGAGGGTGCAACCTTGCTTGACTCCCGAGTAGATGTTGAAAGGTGAGCCAAGGTGACCGTTATGAATGACGCGGCATGTCGAGTCGCGGTACAGCTCCTTGATGATGTTCATGAGTTTTTCCGAAACACCATAGCTAGGCAAAATCTGTAACATCATATACAGAGGAGAGCGATACTCAACTGACTGTTCAATAATTATATGCAGGGTGTTAGTTTGATCAGTACAAGAACGGTTTGGGCGAAATCCTGCTTGTTCATTTCTCAAAATTGGCTCTAACGCATTCCGTAAGCGCCTAGCTATTATAGAGGAGATCACTTTGTTAGTGGTGTTTAGCAGGGTAATTCCTTCTAGTTTTCGAAATTGCTCAAATCACCTTTCTTGGGGAGTTTGACTACTAAGCCTTCTTTTAACGACGATGGAATGGTTTCAGATTCCCAGTACCTTGATATATCGCATGCAATGTTCGCGTAGTAAACTCGACGTCGGCTTGAAGATGTTCTGCGTAGATGAATGACAACATCTGCTGCCTGCTACTTTTCCTTATTGCAGTGAACGAATTGTTGTCCTTATCTCATTCAACGAAGGAGGAGCGACGCTGATGTTAAGTAGCTTATTAGGGTGCATATGTGGCTTGATGGTCGTGCCTGGCGAAGTACAATTCAAAACATTCTTAAAATGTTCTGTCCAGTGGGTTAATTGTTGTTCCTCTATAAGGATCAAAGAGCCGTCTATTGCCTCAACAGGGTTGTTGATGTGGTGTTTCTTGTTGGCGAGCTTACGAGCAAGTTGGTAGACTGTGCTGTATTGTCAACTATCAGAGGCTTGCTGTGCTTGTGTTGCGATGTCGCTTAGTGCTCGTTGTTTTGTGATCGTTTGTCGCTCCTAGCTGAACGGTCAACTTGCGGTCCAGATCTCTATACTTTCGCGGTAATACGTTTCGCTCGGCATCCGAGCTCGCTTTTAACTCTGCTTCGATGGATTGGCGTTCACTAATGGTTTTCCATGTGCTATCTGATATCCATTCTTTTCTAGTTTTGTCGGGATAATGGTTGAGGCAGCTTCCGTATACGCATTTACTGTTTTCTCCCATTTAGACTTTAGGGTTTGGGGCTGTATCTCAGAGATACTGTTGTATGCGGGATACATATTGCAGTTTCATATCTGGGTCTTTCAGTGCTGCTACAGCTGGCTTTCTCGTTGTTTGACTTCGTGTGGTTAAGCGGAGGGTATACTATAGCCAAAGATAATTAATACCTATATGTCTTACGCTTATGCACAGATGCTATTATTTTCTGTACCTTTAAGCAAAGAGTTAATCAAGAGGAACGAAGTAGAATCAAAAATTTGTATGCAAAAATGAATGGGTTCCGCAATTGAAATGGGTTGTACACTCAGTTGTGTGAGTGCATTCTTAACTTGTGTTTTGTATCATATTATATGAAGAACTGGTTACGCACTCACATTGCTTTACAGATTAACTCAACTCAAAAGAAAGAAAAACAAAAGAGCAAAATCCATATAAAAATTTCCTGTTTCCCACTACTGCATCATACGTTTCTCGCTCTTTGTACTACCACTAGTTAGCGCGGTTCAAAAACATGGTTGCCACTCGCAAACAAAAATCCTACCGAACTTCCCAATAAAACCTACCAAACTAGAAAAAAATAATCAATAAATAAAAAAATAAAAATAGGTACTAACACAAATAGTTTAAAATCTATTTTTGGCTGACCAGATGAGGTTCATTTTCGCTGTAAGGAGCCAACTCTTTTGCCAACAAAATACTATTGATAACATGGAATCCCAGCTTATTCCTCAGTTTGGTTTTTGTAAGGGACGAATCGAAATTTTTTATTTCTGCTGCTGCTGATGTGTGAGGTAGACTCAATAAATTGAAAAAGAAATTGGTCAAATCCATAAATCCTTTGAATGTCATCAACTTTTTCCCAAAACTGATTCAGATTTGTTTTCGAAAATCTTAGGAGCTTCCATTGTATCCTGATATTTTCAGGGCCACATTCGCCCAAATATGAAAAACGGGTATTAAAGGTAAAATGGATACTTCTGATCCGATTAAACTTTTAGAGGAGTTATCAATAAAATAACTCAATAATAATTTGACATTTGATTCTAAGTGGTCATATAAATACGGCAGGTGAACTTTTTCGGATTGAAACTCGTTGTTTAAATCGTTTATAATTTTTAAAATATATGATAATAATAATAATATTCGGCGCGATAGTCCCGTCCAAGGCCTAGCTTCTCGCAACCATTTGTGCTGAGCATATATATTTTTGCACAGAAAGGGAGGGGACATACAATTTTTGCGGATCCGAACGATGAATTGAGAAACTTTCCGTGACAAGTTATTAATCACGGACGCTTACAGACTTTTACAAGAGACTGTTCAGAAGCCATGCTCTTATACACTGAGCCCCAGCGCCCACAAAATATATGATAGGAACAAAAAATAAAAGTTTGTTCGATGATTCGGCTTACCTTGAAACTCCTTTAACTCATTAATTCTCTTGGAACTATACGCGAAAAACTTGTATATATTTCGGCAAAGATTTTCGATTACTACCGGAAGTTTTTTACAAGCGTAAGATGAACATAAATATAAAGAATGACGTGTACACATCATTTAAAAAAGTCAACGTCTTTTTCAATTTAGCTTGAACACCCTTTATTTCACGGGACATTACGCTACCTTGGTCTGTTGCAAGTTCAATTAATGGTAAAGGGTGTTTTTTTGGGAGGTTTGTTTTTCCGATAGATGTCGTTTTATTTTATGACAGTTGTTTTGACAGCTCAAAGTGGCATTTCTACTCAGTATTGTTTGGCAAATCATTATGAAAAAAAAAAAAAAAAAAAAAAAAAAAAAAAATGACATTTGTGAAAAATAGTCGTGGTAGCCATATGCCAGAAATTGTGTTTAAATGTTAAATGCCAAAAAATTATCTACCAAATAAAAAAAAATTTTGATTTGCCAAACAATACTGAGTAGAAATGCCACTTTGAGCTGTCAAAACAACTGTCATAAAATAAAACGACATCTATCGGAAAAACAAACCTCCCAAAAAAACACCCGTTATATTATTATCATCAAAGAATTGTTTTATGCATTTGAAATAGTATCCACCCAACTAAGTCAACCCATCTCCCTTCCGCTGACCAAAACATGTACAATGGTTAAAACCTGATCAAAACCGGCCCAGTAGCTTCGAAGATTACCTCCCACATACAAACAAACTTTGCCTCCTAATAATATTAGATATGGTCTGTTAAGTGTCAATGTCAAAACAAATAACAATTAGTACCTGGATTCACTCATTTTCATTTCTTGACCAAAATAAAGATAATGCGCTTAAACGAGTTCATTAAATTAGTCTCTGTTTACATGTGTACTTTTATTTGGCGTAAATGTTTTTGAGTTGATTACAAATTATTTCAGTTTTTATGTCAATTTAAAAAAAAAATTTAGTTTCATAGGCTTAGACTTTAAAAAAATCCTACCAAATCGAATTAAAGCCTACCAACCTACCAAAGCTGAAAAAACCTACCAAGTTTGGTAGAAAACGGCAACCGTGTACATAAAATGCGTCAGCTTATTTTTAAATTCTCTATATTAACTTCACTTGCCCGTAGCTGGCTGGCTGGCACACCAAATCTTGTGATCAATATTTAACCCACTTCCTAAAGCCCGATTTTATTGAAATTTTGCACACATGAGTATCTCCCATGACCATTTTAGGCCCCTCGGGCCGCGGGGTCGGGGGGCTCCCATACAAATATTTTACAAAAAGTACCCGATTTTCTTCAAATTTTATACACATGTATATCTCCAAAAACAAATTCCTGATTTTCTTCAAATTTTATACGCATGTGTATCTCCGTTGGGCAACAATTTTTGTAAATATTTGGAGTGATTGGGCCCCGGGGTCGGAAGGCACCCATACAAATTTCATAAAAAGAATACCCGATTTTCTTCATATTTTATACACACAAGTTTTATCCTATTAGCAACGCTTTTTGTAAAAAAGCCCCAAGGCCGAGGGGCTTCCATATAAATTTTTTAAAATATCCCGATTTTCTTTAAATTTTATGGACATGTATATCTCCGATGGAAACCCTTTCTGTAAAAATTTTGGAATGATCATTATAAGGGGGCTCCCTTTGCACTTTGTGTATCAATTAGAGAATTTACACGAAAAATTTTAATTTTCATGCGTTGTTTTCTTTGTACACTGTATTCTCATTCCACAAATACAGACGCGTTTGGGATTGTTTCACTGTATTAGTACAGTTTGGCTTTCTATAGAGAAGGTTTTGGTTGAGTTAAGCTGTAAAGCAGTGTGAGTGCGTAACTTCTTCCAAAACCGAACAGTTGGGCTTCCTGTAGATAATGTTTTCTATCTATAGAGAATGTGGTAATGTGGCTGGTATTAATATTTTACATTTATCTCCCATGGATGCCAATAATATACGAGTTCATTGAACATTTCATTAAAATCGGTTGGTAAATGCAAGTTTCCATTAACAACATATCATTTCATTTTTATTTATATAGATTAGATTTCATGCTGCAGCAGTATTTATTTTTTTTTTAAATTTTGTTACTTTTCGACAAAGTCTAAGCTAACTTTATCATAATTCTTTACTGATAGTAACTTGAATATGTTTACACAATTTGAGATTAACATAGAGACTTAGCTATATGCTATTATTTACAACTATGTTTAAATTTTTTTTAGTGAATAAAATAATGATGTTTTATCTTCACAACAAAAGATTAAATTTAATTTTATAAATTGAGAAGAAAAATAAACCAACAAATAACCAAACACAAAAACAAGAACAAACAAATACTTAAGCTACAGGTTTATATATATAATATATAACAAGTATATACTATTTATATATAATAATAATAATGATAATAATAATAATAACAATAATAGCAATAATAATTATACTGATAATAATATACATTATATTTTAAAATTTTACAAACTTTCAAGTGTTTGGAAAAATCTTGCAGAAAGTTTATTTAAGAACACTGATATTCTTTCAATATTCGAATCTAAATCAATATCTTCGGTTGTAGCAAAATAAGGACTATTTTGACATATTCTAAGGATTTTATTTTGTTGTACTTGTAATTTTTGACGTGACAACGTCTCACTACAAGGGGTGTGCATGTTAAATGTCCACTGTTATATGTCCACTGTTAAATGTCCACTGTTATATGTCCCATGTTAAATGTCCCATGTTAAATGTCCACTGTTGTGGTCACTGTTAATGCTCACTCTTTTAAATGTCAGCACTTTGGTAACTAAGCTATTTCCCAAGAGAAAGGGTCTGGGATTTTTGGAACCAAGCCATTTCTCAAGGGATTTGCATGAAATTCAGAATGTAGGACTGATATGTGACTATAAGACTTGTTCCTTTGGAAATTCTAGGATCTGGCCAATAGAGTCTGGGATTTTTGGAACCAAGCCATTTCTCAAGGAATTTGTATGAAACTCGGAATGTAGGACTAATATGTGACTATAAGACTTGTTCCTATGGAAATTCTGGGATCTGGCCAATAGAGTCTGGGATTTTTGTAACCAAGCCATTTCTCAAGGAATTTGTATGAAACTCGGAATGTAGGACTAATATGTGACTATAAGACTTGTTCCTATGGAAATTCTGGGATCTGGCCAATAGGGTCTGGGATTTTTGGAACCTAGCCATTTCTCAAGGGATTCGTATGAAACTTGGAATGTAGGACTAATATGGGACTATAAGACTTGTTCCTATGGAAATTCTGGGATCTGGCCAATAGGGTCTGGGATTTTTGGAACCAAGCCATTTCTCAAAGGATTCGTATGAAACTCGGAATGTAGGACTAATATGTGACTTTAAGACTTGTTCCTATGGAAATTCTAGGATCTGGCTAATAGGGTCTGGGATTTTTGGAACCAAGTCATTTCTCAAGGGATTTGTATGAAACTCGGAATGTAGGACTAATATGTGACTATAAGACTTGTTCCTATGGAAATTCTAGGATCTGGCCTATAGGGTCTGGGATTTTAGGAACCAAGACATTTCTCAAGGAATTTGTATGAAACTTGGAATGTAGGACTAATATGTGACTATAAGACTTGTTCCTATGGAAATTCTGGGATCTGGCCAATAGGGTCTGGGATTTTTGGAACCTAGCCATTTCTCAAGGGATTCGTATGAAACTTGGAATGTAGGACTAATATGGGACTATAAGACTTGTTCCTATGGAAATTCTGGGATCTGGCCAATAGGGTCTGGGATTTTTGGAACCAAGCCATTTCTCAAGGGATTCGTATGAAACTCGGAATGTAGGACTAATATGTGACTTTAAGACTTGTTCCTATGGAAATTCTAGGATCTGGCTAATAAGGTCTGGGATTTTTGGAACCAAGTCATTTCTCAAGGGATTTGTATGAAACTCGGAATGTAGGACTAATATGTGACTATAAGACTTGTTCCTATAGAAATTCTAGGATCTGGCCTATAGGGTCTGGGATTTTTGGAACCAAGCCATTTCTCAAGGGTTTTGTATGAAACTCGGAATGTAGCACTAATATGTGACTATCAGACTTGTTCCTATGGAAATTCTAGGATCTGGCCAATAGGGTCTGGGATTTTTGGAACCAAGCCAATTCTCAAGGGATTTGTATAAAACTCGGAATGTAGGACTAATATGTGACTATAAGACTTGTTCCTATGGAAATTCTAGGATCTGGCCAATAGGGTCTGGGATTTTTGGAACCAAGCCATTTTTCAAGGGATTCGTATGAAACTCGGAATGTAGGACTAATATGTGACTATTAGACTTGTTCCTATGAAAATTCTAGGATCTGGCCAATAGGGTCTGGGATTTTTGGAACCAAGCCATTTCTCAAGGGATTCGTATGAAACTCGGAATGTAGGACTAATATATGACTATAAGACTTGTTCCTATGGAAATTCTAGGATCTGGCCAATAGGGTCTGGGATTTTTGGAACCAAGCCATTTCTCAAGGGATTCGTATGAAACTCGGAATGTAGGACTAGTATGTGACTATAAGACTTGTTCCTATGGAAATTCTAGGATCTGGACAAATGGGTCTGGGATTTTTGGAACCAAGCTATTTCTCAAGGTATTCGTATGAAACTCGTTATGTAGGACTAATATATGTGACTTTTAGACTTGTTCCTATGGAAATTCTAGGATCTGGCCAATAGGGTCTGGGATTTTTGGAACCAAGCCATTTCTCAAGGGATTTGTATGAAACTCGGAATGATGGACTAATATGTGACTATAAGACTTGTTCATATGGAAATTCTGGGATCTGGCCAATAGGGTCTGGGAGTTTTGAAACCAAGCCATTTCTCAAGGGATTCGTATGAAACTCGGAATGTAGGACTAATATGTGACTATAAGACCTGTTCCTATGTAAATTCTGGGATCTGGCCAATAGGGTCTGGGATTTTTGGAACCAAGCCATTTCTCAAGGGATTCGTATGAAACTCGGAATGTAGGACTAATATGTGACTATAAGACTTGTTCCTATGGAAATTCTAGGATCTGGCTAATAGGGTCTGGTATTTTTGGAACCAGGTCATTTCTCAAGGGATTTGTATGAAACTCGGAATGTAGGACTAATATGTGACTATAAGACTTGTTCCTATGGAAATTCTATGATCTGGCCAATAGGGTCTGGGATTTTTGGAACCAAGCCATTTTTCAAGGTATTCGTATGAAACTCGGAATGTAGGACTAATATGTGACTATTAGACTTGTTCCTATGAAAATTCTAGGATCTGGCCAATAGGGTCTGGGATTTTTGGAACCAAGCCATTTCTCAAGGGATTCGTATGAAACTCGGAATGTAGGACTAATATATGACTATAAGACTTGTTCCTATGGAAATTCTGGGATCTGGCCAATAGGGTCTGGGATTTTTGGAACCACGCCATTTCTCAAGGGATTCGGATGAAACTCGGAATGTAGGACTAATATGTGACTATAAGACTTGTTCCTATGGAAATTCTAGGATCTGGCCAATAGGGTCTGGGATTTTTGGAACCAAGCCATTTCTCAAGGGATTTGTATGAAACTCGGAATGTAGGACTAATATGTGACTATAAGACTTGTTCCTATGGAAATTCGGGGATCTGGCCAATAGAGTCTGGGATTTTTGGAACCAAGCCATTTCTCAAGGGATTCGGATGGAACTCGGAATGTAGGACTAATATGTGACTATAAGACTTGTTCCTATGAAAATTCTAGGATCTGGCCAATAGGGTCTGGGATTTTTGGAACCAAGCCATTTCTCAAGGGATTCGTATGAAACTCGGAATGTAGGACTAATATATGACTATAAGACTTGTTCCTATGGAAATTCTGGGATCTGGCCAATAGGGTCTGGGATTTTTGGAACCACGCCATTTCTCAAGGGGTTCGGGTGAAACTCGGAATGTAGGACTAATATGTGACTATAAGACTTGTTCCTATGGAAATTCTAGGATCTGGCCAATAGGGTCTGGGATTTTTGGAACCAAGCCATTTCTCAAGGGATTTGTATGAAACTCGGAATGTAGGACTAATATGTGACTATAAGACTTGTTCCTATGGAAATTCGGGGATCTGGCCAATAGAGTCTGGGATTTTTGGAACCAAGCCATTTCTCAAGGGATTCGGATGGAACTCGGAATGTAGGACTAATATGTGACTATAAGACTTGTTCCTATGGAAATTCTAGGATCTGGCCAATAGAGTCTGGGATTTTTGGAACCAAGCCATTTCTCAAGGGATTTGTATGAAACTCGGAATGATGGACTAATATGTGACTATAAGACTTGTTCATATGGAAATTCTGGGATCTGGCCAATAGGGTCTGGGAGTTTTGGAACCAAGCCATTTCTCAAGGGATTCGTATGAAACTCGGAATGTAGGACTAATATGTGACTATAAGACCTGTTCCTATGGAAATTCTGGGATCTGGACAATAGGGTCTGGGATTTTTGGAACCAAGCCATTTCTCAAGGGATTCGTATGAAACTCGGAATGTAGGACTAATATGTGACTATAAGACTTGTTCCTATGGAAATTCTAGGATCTGGCTAATAGGGTCTGGTATTTTTGGAACCAAGTCATTTCTCAAGGGATTTGTATGAAACTCGGAATGTAGGACTAATATGTGACTATAAGACTTGTTCCTATGGAAATTCTAGGATCTGGCCAATAGGGTCTGGGATTTTTGAAACCAAGCCATTTCTGCCATTTCTCAAGGGATTCGTATGAAACTCGGAATGTAGGACTAATATGTGACTATAAGACTTGTTCCTATGGAAATTCTGGAATATGATCATTATTGTCTGGGATTTCTGGAACAAAGCAATTTCTCAACCGATTCGCATGAAATTCGGAATGTAGGACTAAGATGTGACTATAAGATTTCTTCCTATGGAAATTCTGGAATATAATCATTATTGTCTGGAATTTCAGGAACAAAGCAATTTCTCAACCGATTCGCATGAAATTCGGAATGTAGGACTAAGATGTGACTATAAGATTTCTTCCTATGGAAATTCTGGAATATGATCATTATTGTCTGGAATTTACTGGAACAAAGCAACTTCTCAAGCGATTCGCATGAAATTCGGAATGTAGGACTAAGATGTGACTATAAGATTTCTTCGTATGGAAATTTTGAAATATAATCATTATTGTCTGGAATTTCTGGAGCAAAGCAATTTCTCAAGTGATTCGTATGAAACTCGGAATGTAGGACTAATATATGACTATAAGACTTGTTCCTATGGAAATTCTGGGATCTGGCCAATAGGGTCTGGCATTTTTGGAACCAAGCCATTTCTCAAGGGATTCGTATGAAACTCGGAATGTAGGATTAATATGTGACTATAAGACTTGTTCCTATGGAAATTCTGGGATCTGGCCAATAGGGTCTGGGATTTTTGGAATCAAGCCATTTCTCAAGGGATTCGGATGAAACTCGGAATGTAGGACTAATATGTGATTATAAGACTTGTTCCTATGGAAATTCTAGGATCTGGCCAATAGGGTCTGGGATTTTTGGAACCAAGCCATTTCTCAAGGAATTTGTATGAATCTGGCCAATAGGGTCTGGGATTTTTGGAACCAAGCCATTTCTCAAGGGATTCGTATGAAACTCGGAATGTAGGACTAATATGTGACTATAAGACTTGTTCCTATGGAAATTCTGGGATCTGGCCAATAGGGTCTTGGATTTTTGGAACCAAGCCATTTCTCAAGGGATTCGTATGAAACTCGGAATGTAGGACTAATATGTGACTATAAGACTTGTTCCTATGGAAATTCTGGAATATGATCATTATTGTCTAGAATTTCTGGAACAAAGCAATTTCTCAACCGATTCGCATGAAATTCGGAATGTAGGACTAAGATGTGACTATAAGATTTCTTCCTATGGAAATTCTGGAATATAATCATTATTGTCTGGAATTTCAGGAACAAAGCAATTTCTCAACCGATTCGCATGAAATTCGGAATGTAGGACTAAGATGTGACTATAAGATTTCTTCCTATGGAAATTCTGGAATATGATCATTATTGTCTGGAATTTACTGGAACAAAGCAACTTCTCAAGCGATTCGCATGAAATTCGGAATGTAGGACTAAGATGTGACTATAAGATTTCTTCGTATGGAAATTTTGAAATATAATCATTATTGTCTGGAATTTCTGGAGCAAAGCAATTTTTCAAGCGATTCGCATGAAATTCGGAATGTAGGACTAAGATGTGACTATAAGATTTCTTCCCATGGAAATTCTGGAATATGATCATTATTGTCTGGAATTTCTGGAACAAAGCAATTTCTCAGCAGATTCGCATGAAATTCGGAATGTAGGACTAAGATGCGACTATAAAGGCTAAACTATAATGCAATTTCGCCCCCTTACGTTAAAGTCAAAATCCGACAAAATGCTTTCCAAAGATTCTAAAGTTTCTCATCCGACCATAATGTAGTTTTGTCACCTCGTCGAAATAACATATGACAACTGTCAAGTTTTTTTTAAGAAAATGCGCTCGCCAGCGCACATCTAATCGATTGCCAAAGTAACGAAACTATTGCGAACGCTATTATGGGCGCAGCATACATTTTTATTGTATTCGCTCATTTAATCGTCGGGGTTTGACACTAGCGTAAAGAGATGAAATTACGTTATAGTTCCGGCTTAAGACTTCTTGCTATGGAAATTCTTGAATATGATCATTATGGTCTGGAATTTCTGGAACAAAGCAATTTCTCAAGTGATTCAAATAAAAATTCGGAATGCAGGACTAATATGCGGCTATAAGACTTTTTCCTATGGGAATTCTGGAATATGATCATTATGGTCTGGAATTTCGGGAACTAAGCAATTTATCAAGGCACGAGTCTTTTAATTTAATCGTAATATTGGCCACAACGTCAAAGAATTTCACTCCAACCGCGCGTAAAGATTACACGCACATATTTTTTTAACAGCTCTTACTTCTCCTACTACTATCGACGCAACTGCATTACTATGTTTGTGCAGTGATATGATATATTTAATATGTACCCACCTCACAATAAATTGTTATGAACATTTAAATCAGCTTATAAATTATTTATTCTGTTGTATGTGATGTGATTGATGATCATGTATGTGGTTTCAATAACATACAATCAAGCAGAGCAGATCGAAACAAACATATGCGGTCAAAAATTCAGCCGCTGCGCAGTTTATGCTGCATGTTGGTCAAAAATTCACTTTTCAGCCAATGCATTAAAGAAAAATCGACTGCGCAGTTTACGCAGCCACTTTAAATGGGATGGAAATAGCAAAATGTAAATGTCAAATTGCCGCCCTACAAGCAGACTGTAAGTCGGTTCAAAATATAGCCGCAATTTCGTGCATACCGACTGCCTGCCATTTTTTTGTGCAGCACAAGCTGCGAAGATTCTTAATTCTTTACCGCAGCTTGGGTGATAGTATAGTCTCTGTTCATTTTCTATCGGTCCTCTGCTCTGCTCGATACAGTGCTGCAAGCTTCCTTGCAACTATTTACTTTTCTTTTCGCTTATCTTATCCTTAGTCATGTTTACAGTAAGTAGAGTAAATAACTCTTCGATGATTACAGAAGGGAGAGAACCATGCAAAAGAAATTTAATCACGAATAATTGGCCTGCATGTTTCAAAGCGACATTCTTAGCATACCATTTCGATGCATTGGTTAGTACTGCTCACTTCTCTTCTCTTCAAATTTAATTTAAAACAACTCAAATTTTTTTATGAGTTGAAAACAAAAGCTGATTACTCTGTTTGGTCAGTGATATGCAATATGCAGCCACTTCACAGTTAGTGGTTATGAACATTAAAATTCGCTGATAAATAATTTATATATAATGTGATGTGATGATGATGTATGTGATGAGCTACGGTGCAAGTTGTAGGACTTGTATTTAGTATAGAACAAAATTTTAATATGTCCGTCCGTGTTTATGTCCCACAGACAACAAGATCTTTGTTTTCTTTTCTTTCGTCCCGGACAGACGTTGTCACGCTCAAAACCCACGGCCGTGTCCTCGACACAGCCTACCCTGAGTTTTGGCAGAGTTTATAATTATTGGCGAGCCATAACTTATTACTGGCCTCAAAATTACTTCAAATAACATTAGTTTGTTATTTATACTAAGCTTAGAATGCCAGTTTATTATACTGTACAAAATTTTAATGCATTTGTTAGTTTTTTCAATTGTGTATTGTATATGTTGATTAAAAGTAAATTTTTTATCTAATATAATGCCTAAATATTTTACGTGATTTTCCCAGTTAATTGAACTGTTTCCAATCCTGAGAGGTCTCTTAGGAATTTCACGTGTTCGTCTTCGAGTAAAAAATATGGCCTTCGTTTTTGAAATATTAAGTTTTACTTTCCATTTAGTAAAGTAATCCGAGTATGTTAACATTGCTTCTCGTAATGACGTTACTATTGGTGCCCGAAATCTTGAGGAGGTATAGAATGCTGTGTCATCTGCAAATAGTGACAGTTTTGCAGTACGGGCATATCAGACATAAAAATATTGTACAGAACTGGGCTCAGTACTGCCCCTTGAGGAACGCCAAAGGGAATGACGCGAGAACTTGATTTTTTGCCTTCTGCAGTTACAGCAAATGACCGATCGCGTAGAAAAGAATTGCAAATTCTACTTATATATTGGAAAATTGTAATCGATCATCTTCGAAATTAAACCTGAGTGCCAGACGGAGTCAAAAGCTTTCTCAATATCACATAGAATCATACCAGTTGATGAGCTTTGATTCAATTTCGATTTAATGTGTGTCGTTATTCGATGTAACTGATGAATGGTAGACTTGCCAAATCCATATTGTTCCAAAGGTATAATACTGTTGTCACTGATGTGCTGTTGAAGTCGTTTTAATATAGTCCTTTCAAGAATTTTACTCAATGAGCTTAGTAAGGAGATTGATCGATAAGTTTTCGCATCTGACGATTTCTTCGCTGGCTTTAAAATAGCCATAATATTTGCATCTTTCCAAACTTTAGGAAAATAGCAGTGTGGTATGCAAGTGGATATGATCAAATGTAGAAATAATATCCCTGACCTAAGCGCAACTTTTTAATCAAGATGTTGTTGATTTGATCCACACCAGGGGCTTTTGGATTTGGAAGTTTTTTTATGATGCATGTTTCTTCTGCAGTTGGAAGCTCAAGAAAAGTTGATGTCGGAGTATGATCACTCGTGAAAGCACGTACTTTGTTTTCAATTTCAGCCGTAAAACATGGATTGGTGTTTCCCAAAGTGTTGTTATGAGAATTAGCAAAACTATCTGCTAATAGCTCAGCTTTTTCCGAAGGTGTAGTTGCTATGACATCATCCTTTTTTAAAACTGGTAAGTATTGACCACGTTTCTTTAGAAATTTGCTTACTTGCCATAGAGTTTTATATTGATTGTTGATAGGCATACTAGATAATTTGTGGTTCCAATTTATTTTTCGCAAGTTTTGGATATCTGTTTTAATTTCTTTTTGCAAAGCATTTACTTCTCTTTTAAATACTGCTTTAAGAAGAGGATAGTTACATCTCTGAAATCTTCTTTCTATAACAGCTCTGGATTTTATTTTATCTTCTATTTCTGGTGTCAAAATCAAACCATATTGCTGCGATATCTTCTGGGGCACAGAGTATTTACAAGCGTCTTTTATTATTGATCTGAAGTCGCTTATCATATTATCGATGCTTTCCGACGAGGAAATGCTTTGAACATTTAATGGCTTATCCTTTAGTTTTGTTTTTATGAAGTGCTGGTAAATATCCAATCTGGCTTCCTTGAAACATGGACGACTATTAACATCGTTATATGTTAATCGATCATCAAGATAAATTTCAAAAACAACACCATTGTGGTCAGATCCTAGACGGTGTACATCGAAGTCACTGGTGGAATGATAGCTATTTGTTAGGCAAATATCAATAATGGATGGGTTCTTTCTCACATCAGTAGGAAAGTAAGTGAACTCACTAGGATAAAAAATAAAGAAGTTCCCTTCTGCAGTTTTATCAAATAATATTTTGCCAGCAACATTAGATCTTCTACAGTTCCAAAATCTATGCTTGACGTTGAAGTCACCAACGGTATAGTACGCGTGACGAAAACTTGTTATTTTGGTAATATCACTCTTGAAGTGAATTTTTATATTATTTACTTTAGTTCCTCCAGGGAGGTAGCAACTTTTTATTTGGATTTGACCACGATTTAGTTTTATTTTAATACAAATATTTTCAATCATTTTGGTATTGATCACAGGGAGAACTTCATGTTGCAAAGATCTACTAATGACTATTGCTACCCCTCCGCCTCTTAACTCATCGTCACGATCATTTCGATAAATTTTGAATTTGGGATCCAATGATAATATTGATGTAGTTTTGAGAAACGTTTCACTAATACATGCTATGTGTATAAATTTGGTGTTCATAAAATTATAAAGTTGACTTAGTTTGTTTTCTACGCTGTTAGCGTTCCAGTATAAAATTTTCAAATTTGATTTATTGGCTACCATAAACGTTTTTTTGCGCATACTGAAGGACAACAGAAAGTTGTTCGATAGGTGTTTTACATTTCCTTAACTCCAGTACAATAAATTGAAAGGCATGCATCAGCTGTGACATAGTCAATAGTTCTGGCTCATTGTGAAGAACTTCGCTCCAAGTATGGCTAGATGACAATTGTTGAGTTGCGGTAGGTTTAGGTGATAGAAATTGATGCGGTTGGACTATCGGCTTCTGATATGATGAGGTAAAAGGACGATGGTGGTAAGAGAGAGTAGGAAACTGTTGCTTATTAAAGTTGATGTTAGACCTAACTGTTCGATTCCTTTGATTTACATTCATTCGGATCTGTTGGTATTTTAATCGCTTTGGACAAGCGTTATAGTTGGCTGTAAGCTGACCGTTACAACTCGCACATCGAACTTTTTCTGTCGGAATTTTAGATTTGGGCTCATCAAGAACTTTATTTTCAGGGGAGAACAGAGATTTGTGGGATTTTCCACATTTAACACATTTGGATGGCAGAAAGCAATGTCGAGCACCATGCCCGAACGCCAGGCAGTTTGCACACTGAGTTTATTTGAATATAGTTGGAAGTTGACCGACAAATACCCAATTTGGCGAAGTTTTTCTAATGTCATATTATCGGTAATTTTGTAATACAACAAAAAATTTTGGTGTTGTGAGTAACGGGGACTTTTAATATTCATTATTTTAATATCCAAAGGAGTTGCTCCAAGTTCACGTAGCTCAGCAGAAACTGTTTCTAATGATACTGATTCGTCTAGCCCATAAATAGCAAACTTCTTTGTTTGATCTTCCTTTAACGATTTTGTTGGTTTTGCTATTTCAATGATTTCATTGACATTTTTCCCAAAAATAGTAATTGGAGGTGGTTTTTTTATGGGACTTGAATGATTATTTATTGAATAAGGGATAAGGGAGGGATTTATAAGGGATAACGGGACAACTTCAACAAATTTAAAAATAGCTACGTTTTTCAAACGTTTAATTTATCATAAATTAATATCAGATTTGGCTCTACCTACGGGGTTCCTTCTTTGCCATTTGTATACAAATTAAAGTCATACTCATACTTAAAACAAAGTTGTATTTTTAAATATAATTATAAAAAGCTGTAATATGCATTTTATTTTAAATATTGCGAGTAATAAATTTGATTCTAGTTTCAAATTTGCTAAATTCAATAAATTAAAGAACTTATATTCGGTGTCAAATAAAAGAAGATGAAAAACCATGATGCGAGAAAATTCTGTTTATTTTCTGCATAGATTTGTCTCTATACTTCTATCCTTATTTCCACACTCAAATAGAAGCTAATCACTTGACTTAAAAAAAACGTTTCCAATTTCATTGTTGCTGATTTGTAAACACAAATAACAATCAAAGGAAATTGATTATGATTAAATAAAACATATGTGCATGGTACGAAAATGTTCCCTCTGTGTTGAAGTTAATGGTGTCAACAACGCAACCCCTAAAAAATCGCAAAAAAAATCCTGTAATGATTCGAAGCAAATTAGATAGATGGTCATCACCGATGTATAGACATACTCATAGCTCGTAGTATTGCTTTATAATGTTAAGCCTATGAATAAGAGATTAAGGCAATGATTCCTACCGAGACGAAATGTGATTAAGGAAGTTTGAGTTTGGTGGATCTTAACAAAAAACTCTTGATCCGATAATGTAGATAATTTAAATATTCATTGTTTACAGAACTGTTTGATTAAAAAGATATGTTTAAAATTCTGTTTTCTCATTCTTAATGACTAGCGCTAACGTATAAAGGATGTAAAAGGCGACCGAAAATATTGTTTTTTATTTTCTAATTAAACGGATTACACAAGGACATTGTTTTAATTTTTTTGTCACTTGATCATAAGGAAAGACATAGAAAACTCGCAGTTTCACCGGTTCCTATTTTGACATACAGTTTGGCATTAATAAACTCTGAGTGTACAAAAAAAAGAAATGGTTCTTCTTCTATCATGCTTAATTCTTTGTACGATGTCAACAACGCAGCAGCGTTTGTCGATATCCTTGGTAGCGAATAACAGAGTCTTAGTAACAAAGTCTTCGCAAGAAATTTCTCTCAAGCGCTGCTTAGAGTTCAGAAATCGTTTTGCTAAGCACCCAATAATCAAGTATCAAGTCCGCATTTATTTAGCAACATTATTTTATACAGCAGCTGCTTAGATGTTATTGTTGATTCAATTCAATTCAATTCAATTTCAATTCTCTATATTAACTTCACTTGTCCGTGGCACGTCGGTCGTCTGTCGTGGAATCTTGCGATCAATTTTTAACCCACTTCCCAAAGCCCGATTTTATTGAAATGCACACATGTGTATTTCCGGAGACAACACTTTCTATTAAAATTTGAGGCCCCTCGGGCCCCGGGGTCGGGGGGCTCCCATACAAATATTTAACAATTTTTTCTCGATTTTCTTCAAATTTTATACACATATGTATCTCTGGTAGACAACACTTTTTGTATAAATTTTGGAGACCCCGGGCCCCGGGTTCGTGGGACCCCATAACATTAAAAAAAAAACCGATTTTCTTTAAATTTTATATACGCATGTATCTCCGATAGACAACACTCTTTGTAAAAATGTTGGAGACCCCGGGCCCCGGGTTCGTGGGGCCCCATAAAATAATTTTAAGATATTAACCCGATTTTCTTCAAATTTTATATACGCGTGTATCTCCGATAGGCAAAACTTTTTGTAAAAATTTTGGAGACCCCGGGGTCATGGGGACCCAAAAATTTAAAAAAAAATTAACCCGATTTTCTTCAAATTTTATATACGTATGTATCTCCGATGAAAAACACTTTTTGTACAAATTTTGGATACCCCGGGCCACAGGGTCATTGGGCCCCAATTTTTTTTTAAATTGACCCGATTTTTTCTAAAAAATTAACCCGATTTTCTTCAAATTTTAGACACCTCTGTATGTAGATGGACAAAATTTTTTGGAGTGAATGGGCCCTGAGGCCCGAGGAGTGCCCATATAAATTTTTTAAAAATTAGCTCGATTTTCTTCAAATTTTTAACACATGTGTATCACTGATGGACATAACTTTTTGTAAATTTGTTGGAGTAATAGGGCCCTGAGACCCGTGTGGTGTTCATGTAATTTTTTTAAAAATAAGCCCAATTTTCTTCAAATTTTAACACATACCCATCTTCTATTACAGAATTTACATGAAAAAATTTTTATGGGTTGTTTTTTGAATTAAAAAAGTCATGACAGACCATATTATGCTTTAAGTAACCGCTTGCGATAGCTACAATTACCCTGCAATGAATAAGTGTTTTCATTTAGGCACTCCCAAATATAAGAAGGCAGCGGAGGAATTCTTCAGATAGAGTCAACGGTGACGTCTCAAGCGCCGGTTCTGTCCTGTCAAAGAATATTGTTACGAAATTCAGGCTTTCGAGTTCGTAAAGGATTTTGCAAATAAAACACAACACAAGTTTATTAATTAACAAATAACAACTTTAATTCACAAACAGTAATAAAAACACAAGTTCACAATTTATGCTGGTGATAACTTTAAATGTACACAAGAACACTTATAATACTTGTACTTTACAATAATTCTCTTAGGTAGTAGCTAAATCGCTTTGCAAGAACTTTTACAACTAACGACACTTATATGTGATGAGTCATCTTCAAAATTAGACTTCATGTTCTATCAGGTTCTTTTACAAAAACCGGGAAAATCGCACTAACCGGTTTGACTACTTGTTTGACCAGTACACAATGATTCAAATTTGCAGGCGGTTACATTTTAAATTTTAAATAATCTAAAGTCTTACAGCCTAAAAATATGTTACATAAAAGTGCTTATTTTTAGTATGCAGTATTTTCTTAGCTCTACATTGCGATGTATCTAGGAATCGAACTTTCTGCACTACCAAATACTTTTCGTAGCATTTGCTTATTTTAAGTATGCAGTATTTACATTGCGATTTATCTTAGGATTCTAATTCTATTATTTGCGCTACTAACTACTTTTCGTAACAATATGATAGAAATGATAAGTTAGAGTATAATTATTAAAATAGCAATTAATATAATTATTGCAATAACTCCACCTTATTTATTAAGAATAGAATGTAAAATAGCATAAGCAAATAAAAAGGATTCAAGGATCAAGAACAAATTTTATGCTAATCATCTATAGAAATGGTGAAATAGAGGCTCAAACGCTTGAAAATGTACTGAAAAATTGGGTCGACAGAATCGGGTACTGCAGATCCAGCCAAGGAAGTCATTTGACTAAAATAGTATTCCATTATTAAAAGGAAGTTGCACTTTCGAAAATAAAGTACTAGTCATTTGAAAATATTTGATGCATTTTTCTTTAATATACATTTTTAAAACGAACTAAAAGTTGCCGAACCCTTTAAAAAGTTCAAAATAAAAAAAAAATATAATTAGCTTACGACGCGAAATTGTTTACTCTTATCTGAGTAAAAATCTTGTACTCAACGCAAAAAGCGCACCTAAAGCAGTTAAGAATTGGTCCTTTTCATCATCATTATGTGGCTCTACAACCAGGGTCCGGTCCTGGCCTCCCGCAAAAATCTTGCAATCAATTTGAGCCGATGTTAACCAGTTTGTCATCGCTGAACTCTACGCCTTTCTTTTAGAGTATGCATAGTCTGACAAGCTCTTGTCTTGTTCTCCTTTTGGATATGCCTTTTATTGGACAGATTTGCTACTCGCAAGTAAGTAAAAATATTGCGTCCTAGACTTAACCGTACATACATTAATGCAACAAACGGTAGACAAAAACACGCAAAACTATTTATGAAAATATTTGAAATCACAGTTAACTCAGTATACTTACTCGATTGTTTGCTTAAGAGCTTCTATGACTACTTAGCGTATTGAATAGTTACAAGTGACTGCGAGCCGCAAATTCTTTTCGAATTTAACACAGATATTAAATTATTTACCCCTCATTTACTAATGTCAACAAAAACGAAACATTACAAAGCTTAACAAACAATATTTGTCAAAATTTTCCTGTGTAAAATTTCAAAAACCGTTTGTGACAAATGTGCTCTGCCTTGTATCAGGAACACAGCTATAATACTCTTTCCCACCAAAAATTAATTAAATAACAACATTTAGGTACATATATTTATTCTTTGTGCTGGCGTGCGGTGCCGTATGAACTATGAAGTGTGTCCTGTCCGACCGACCGACCGGCATACAATACAATTATTTTTTTATTACTTTTGATAAAAAAGCCACGCCCTTCAACATTAAAATAACAAGAAGGAAAAGTCAAAACATCGCAATTCGCTCTTTGCATATAGGTTACATATACGGTAAAATTTCAAAAGAGAAATAAAATAAATAAATTCCTTGCATTACCTACCTCTACCACCGTATTGTTTGAAATCCCAGTTTCATACTTTTGGGCACGTCAGCGAAATTTTTTACCAGGCAAAAACATTAACGCTAGGCTGTCAGTAGCAAAAGTTAAAATTAGCTTGAATAGCTCGCACAAAGGAAGGACAGAGATAACAATAGTAATTATTTTCTAAATCGCTTCTCAATTCACAGTAGCTGGTAATGGCACATGAACGTTTGCAAATAAATTATTCTCAATAGTCTGCAATTTTCTGTTTATTAAATTTAATGCTGTGTCCCTATTCCTTTCGAATCAGAGTTCCTAATTTTTCATCAACTCATTTGTTCTTCAGAATTTTCCATCTGATCTTCAATAATTTGTTATGATCGACTTCAATTTGATCTTTGCAATCAATATTTATATAAATTATGCTTTGTTGAAAATTGCTAAATTAGAAAAAACTAAAAAAATCAAGAAAATTTACCACATTAAATTAACAAATCAGTTTTCAAATGATTTTGTTCCTCATGTTTTGCAATTCAAGTGCAAAAAAAAAACAAATTGGAAAAAAATTAAAAACAAAAAGCGTAACACGCAAACATTTTTGTTTAAATATTATATTATTGATTTATATTAAAAATTTGAAAGCATAATCGAAACTCTACCACTTGCAAAGTTTTCGACTTATTGGATGGTATACTAAAGGATTTGCTGGAATAAAATTATCAGGCTAGGAGATCCTGGTATAGATTTATTAATGTTAATAAAATTAATATTATAATTATAATAATAAATCCAACAATCAACAATGTCTTTAAATAAGAAAAATGGATGAAATGGTATTTTATCAGTATTAGAATTTAATCCTATAATTATTATGAATGATTATTACTAAAGCTTATACAATAAAAGGTAAAATTAAATTAAATGTAGAAATTCGTGTTAATGTTGCGTTATCAACAGCAAATTCTCGCCTCAAATTCATTGAATTAAATCAATCCCTAAATAAGGAATAGCTGACATAAAATTTGTAATTACAGTAAAATATCATTGATAACGTGATGTATTGTTATAGTATCACAACCCATACACATAATATAATTACACGCGTACTACAAAGTACAAATCACGCCCAATACCGACCTTATTTACTTTAAGGAAGAAAATAACGGGAAAATTGTAAACGAAGGAGTAGTAAACGTTATAAATAATGAGATAGAAATAAATAGACTTTCTAAATCGAATTTACTAACCACGCAGAAGGTGGATAGTGAAAATTTCAATATCATAGAAAGATCTATGCACAAACCATTACCCGAACAGATTCGGATACAAAACCTCAATTCGGAGGAAAAACAACAATTATTGACACTCGTAAACAAATATTCCATTTTATCAAGAAAACACAGACTTAACTTTTACGTCTGCTATAAAACACAAAATTCGAACAACAAATAACATCCCTATTTTCACCAAAACATACAGATAACCCTACATTCATAAGAACGAAGTACAAACACAGATTCAAGAAATGTTAAATAACAGAATAATTAAACATAGTAACTCCCCATATTCGGCACCAATATGGATCGTACCAAAAAAGGACGATGCTAGCGGCAAACCCAAATGGAGACTAGTAATCGACTATCGTAAGCTTAACGAGGTTACGATAGATGATAAATACCCTATCCCAAACATCGACGAGATTTTGGATAAATTAGGAAGATGTCAATACTTTACCACTCTTGACCTTGCAAAAGGATTCCATCAGATAGAAATCGATGAAGAGGACACCCATAAGACGGCCTTTAGTGTAGAAGGCGGCCATTATGAATTTTTGAGAATGCCGTTTGGACTGAAGACAGCGACATTTCAAAGACTGATGAATAATGTTTTGCAAGAGTACATTAACAAAATTTGTCTCGTATACTTAGATGACATAATAATTTTTTCCACATCGCTGCAGGAACATATCAATTCAATTAAATTAATTTTCCAACGCTTAAGGGAAGCAAACCTCAAGATACAATTAGACAAGTCAGAGTTTCTTAAGAAAGAAACCGAGTTCTTAGGTCATATAGTAACACGAGAAGGAATAAAACCTAATCCCAAAAAGATAGAATGCGTTCAGAACTTTCCAATCCCAAAAACTCAAAAACAGATAAAGCAATTCTTAGGCCTAACTGGCTATTACCGGAAATTTATCATGGATTATTCCCTTATAGCTAAACCTATGACCATATATCTTAAGAAATACACCAAAATAAACACTTCCCACCCACAGT
Source organism: Nephrocerus scutellatus (assembly GCA_947095585.1). NCBI lineage: Eukaryota > Metazoa > Arthropoda > Insecta > Diptera > Pipunculidae > Nephrocerus > Nephrocerus scutellatus. The sequence goes on from OX352761.1 coordinate 35,720,472, forward strand.
ATCAAGAAAGCTTCAACACCCTCAAAAGATTACTAACCCATGACCCATCGAAACCGATCATAGGCCACTAACTTGGCTATTCTCCATAAAATAACCTAATTCCAAATTAGTCCGATGGCGACTAAAATTATCTGAATTCGACTACGAGATTAAGTATAAGAAAGGAAAAAAGAATGGTAACGCAGATGCACTATCCCGAATCGAAACCGAAACAATAGACATAAATACATTAGAATCTACAATTACAAAAATTATAGAAAGTTCCTCCACCATAAACTTATTCAAAAACCAAATCATAAAAATAAAAAGGTAAACTCTGGATCAGCTAAGATTAAAACCAAAAATATTTTCAATAACTCAAGAAAAACTATTTACATTAAAGATTTAGACAGGCAAACCGCAGTCACACTTATAAAAACCATTTTAATCCCACTCAGCTAAACGCACTTATAATAAAGGGTCCGCCAAATAACTTTTTTTTTTTGAAAATGCTATAAAAAAAACTACTGAATATTTTCTCAAATTTCTTTTTTTATTTGAAAGTACAATCCTTCCGGTTAACAATGGAAAATAATTTCATTCAAATGGCTGCCTCGGCTGGCCATGCAGTAGCCTACACGATCGGTCCAATTTTTAAGCACATTATCGATTGTGTGCAGCTGTATTTCACCAATGGCTTCACGCATATTGTCCTTTAAAGCGTCAATTGTCTCTGGCTTGTCGGCGTAACACTTATCTTTTAGGGCACCCCACAAATAATAGTCCAACGGTGTCAAATCGCAGCTCCGAGGTGGCCAAACGACATCAGCTCTGCGGCGATCTTCAAAAACAGGGCGCAAAACATCGAGTGTAGCTTCGGCTGTGTGTCACGTAGCGCCGTCCTGTTGAAACCAAATGTTGCCAATATCCTCCTCTTCAATTTTTGTGAACAAAAATTCGTTCAACATAGCCCGATAACGATCGCAATTGACTGTAACTGCCACTCCCAATTTTCGAAGAAAAATGGCCCAATTATGCCTCTGGACCAAAATCCGCACCAAACAGTGACTCGTTTTGGGTGTACCGGCTTTTCAATGTATGCGTGCGGGTTTTCTGTGCCCCAAATGCGACAATTTTGCTTGTTTACATACCCGCCAAGATCAAAATGAGCTTCATCCGAAAAGATGATTTTTTTGGCAAAATCGGCATCTTCTGTAAGTCGATCGCAAGCCCACTCAGCGAAGCGAAAACGCATTGGATGGTCAGTTGGCTTCAACTCCTGAACCAATTGGACTTTGTATGGCGTCATACCAAGGTCTTAATGCAAAATTCGTCTCAATGATGTCTCCGAAATGTTCAATTGTTGTGACGGTGACGGTGATGGTGACGGTGACGGTGACGGTGACGGTGACGGTGACGGTGACGGTGACGGTGACGGTGACGGTGACGGTGACGGTGACGGTGACGGTGACGGTGACGGTGACGGTGACGGTGGCGGTGACGGTGACGGTGACGGTGACGGTGACGGTGACGGTGACGGTGACGGTGACGGTGACGGTGACGGTGACGGTGACGGTGACGGTGACGGTGACGGTGACGGTGACGGTGACGGTGACGGTGACGGTGACGGTGACGGTGAATTGATGTTGATGGCGCTTCACGCACACTTTCTGCCACAGCATCAATATTCTCGGGTGTACGCACTGTTTTTGGCTTTTCACGCTTTGGTTTATCGATGAGGATGCCAGTTTCTTTCACTTTTTTCACAAGATAACGAACATACGGAGCTGACGGTGCTTCTCTTCTTCCAAAATCCGTACGCAATTTTCGCACACATTCTGCAACATTACCATGATTTTCAAAGTAATGTCGCAATATTTCCAAGCGTTGTTCAAGCATATACACAACCATATTCGTTCAGCGGAAGGATACAACTATTTATCTGTCAAATCAGACATGAGCTAAGTGTTACCATTCAAGAAATAAGCACTAGTTGAAAAAAAAAACTTTAGATGGCGGACCCTTTAGATGATGAATTCTTTGACATATTTAAACTCACGTACGAAGAAATATTCTCAGATAGTAAACAGTTTAAAATTCTAAAATGCACCACCCTATTAGAAGATGTAGAAGACAAGGTCAAATTAACTGAGTTAATAGAAAAAGAACACCTAGACAAAAATCATAGAGGAATAAATGCAACATTTGAAGAATTAAAACACAAAATTTACAACCCACACCTCAAACAAAGAATAACCCAATTTACGAATAACTGTGAAGTATGCACCCTAGAAAAGTACGACCGGAAACCACCAAAAATACCATACAAAATAACTAGAACACCCACAAGACCACGCGAACTTTTACACATAGACGTCTTCTATACTTTAGAGAAACAATTATTTTTGACAATAATAGACAAATTTACGAATTTTGCTGTAGCTTATAAAATCAACGGACGAACTTGGACAGAATTCAAAGCAAAATTACAACAGTAAATTAGCACGTGCGGGAAAATGAAAGAAATAATAGTTGACAACGAGTTAGGATTTAAAGCTATCCCTATGCAACAATTTCTTAAAGACGAAAATATACTAATACACTACACATCTAACAGTAACCACACATCAAATGCCGACATCGAACGGTTACATAACACCATCAACGAACATATAAGACTCCTTAGACATGACGAAAAAAAACAGAGACGAGACAATACAGGAAAAGATGCTAAGAATAATAGGATTTTACAATAACACTATTCATAGCACTACAAAAATCAAACTTATTGACTTCCTGAACGGAAAAATCCACGAAGATAGGTACCCAGAAATTCACGATTTAATATTAAAGAAAAAGGAAATTTACATAAACAAACTAAATCAGAACAGAAAAGACGTTGAAATTAAAGAAGGAATTAATTTCGTAAAATAAATTAGAGGTGGTAAAAACCATAGGAAATATAGGAAAATAGACACAACAAAACCAGAACACCTAATAAACGCAAATACAGGACACAAATACTATAAAGCACACATTAGACAAAACAAGAAATACCAAGACAAAGAGAACCCAACTATTAAGGCCTAAAATATTAATAACGATACATTTTTTCAGATGACAACGTGGATATTCCTCATCATAACCCTCTCGACCATTAAAGCCCAAACTTTAGAAATTCAAGACTTGACAAACAATAACGGATACGTACCAATAAAAATTGAAGAAATAAAACTGATAGAGTCATATAGCAAGGTCCTTCATATAATCAACATAACCACTTACGAACAAACGATAAATTTAATCTACACTAACATCAAGACATTAAACGCAAACACTATCGAAACAAAAGCATTACTAAACACAATAGACAAAAACTTTGAACTACTGAAAGCTAAATTAGGAAACTTAAACCCACATTTTAAAGCTAAAAGAGGACTTTTAAATGTAATTGGAAAAGGCCTCAAATTCATAGCAAGATCAATGGACAGCGACGATGAAATAGAAATAGAAAAATCACTAAAATTAATCAAAGAAAATTACGAAACTATGAAACGGTCTGACTTATATAAATAACTTTATGACACGTCAAATACAAAATATAACCAACCATATAAATAAACAACAAACAGCAATAGGAAACTATTTAGACAGATTCAAGAGCATCCTAGAGAATAAAATAACAACAATAGAGGATGAAGTTACTTTCATAGAACAAATATATCAGATAAACAACGACATTTCACTTTTACGGGACCATATAGATGACATAGGACAAATTATATTCTCAACTAAATTAGGAATTATCCCTACAGATATACTAACTGAAACAGAACTCAACCTTATCACGGACTTCGACAGCTACACAAACATCAAAGTAAGCGTAGCAAGCCACAACAACAACCTTGTAATAATCTTTCTAATACCCCAATATTCAGAAAACACATTATCAAAAATATTATTTGAAACTTTACCCAATAAAAATAACAAGTCAATTCTTTTAAATTCCTACTAGTAGACATAGAAAATAATATTTACGATACTTATACTAAGGATAATTTAAAGAAAAACCTTATAAGAATTAGCGATAAATGCCTTATCGACATATTAAAGTTTGAAGAAGCCAATTGTAAAATACAACCATTAGAAAACCAAGAAATAAAAGAAATACTACCAGGACTTATAGTTTTTAAAAACTCTAATAGTACTATATGACATGACTGTAATGACTGAAGATCACAGGAAATTTTATGCTTAAATTTGAAAATTGTAAAATCAAAATAGACAGTAGTACCTTTTCGAATGTACAAATAAAAATACACGATAAATTTATTTTACCAAATTTCATGACAAAAATAAAAGAAAATTCCAATACGACAATGGCAGATTTAAAACTCGAAACACTATATTTAAAACAAATCAAATACGATGAAAATATTAACCAGATATTGTACCAATCTAAAAAACAAAAGCAATTAGTTTAAGCATAGACATCTAATAGCAATAACAATAATAACCCTTGTAATAATTCTCGTATATGTCTTTAAAAATAAGAAAATTTTTTATGTTTCGTCGGTGCCTCAATCTTACTGTGGGGGTGTTATAGTATCACAACCCATACACATAATATAATTACACGCGTACTCACATTCAAATTGCACGCGTACTCATAATCAAATCACAATCGCCTTTTAATTCTAAAGTTTGCGCATGTCGAAATTCTTTGTGTCAATTTAACAATTTCTGTGCAACTCCACACTTCTGTTAAATTGACCCAATAAATACTTAATAGTACATTTCCGCAAAATTCGCATTTTATACACATTGTTGTGAAAGAATTATTTCAAGACACCGTTTAGATCCACCAAAAGCTAAAACGGGAGGCGCTGTCTGGCTGTCGCTCACACCCTACTGACCCAACCAAACTGACCGCTCTATATTTAAAAAAAGGTGTTCGGGGACCATAATCCCAAGTTCAGTACATTTTTAAATTTTCTATATTAACTTCACTTGCCCGTGGGTCGGTCGTCGGTCGTCTGTCGTGGAATCTTGCGATCAATTTTTAACCCACTTCCCAAAGCCCGATTTTATTGAAATTTGAGGCCCGTCGGGCCACGGGGTCGGGGGGCTCCTATACAAATATTTTTCAAAATTTTACTCGATTTTCTTCAAATTTTATACACATGTACTTTTTGTAAAAATTTTGGAGACTCCGGGCCCCGGGTTCGTGGGGCCCCATAAAATTTTTTAAAAAAATTAACCCGATTTTTTTTAAATTTTATAAACGCTTGTGTCTCCGATAGTCAACACTTTTTGTAAAAAGAATAATAATTTTGGATTTGTAGCAGCTGCATGATATGGACATTTTGTATATATTGTCTAATTATTTTTATATATTTAAATTTATTCATGAGGAGGATAAAATATAAATGTGGATAGTAAACTTAAGTATATATGATTTCCAATCATATAGTCTATTAAATAATAGTATAAATAATAAGTATAAAAACTTTTACAACTTGACTGGTTAAATTTTAAATAACTAATAAAGGATTTACAGCGAACGCCACCTTTTATACTCATTGAAAAGTTTCCAGAAACTTTCATTCTTATAGACAGAAATATCAAGAAAAGACCAGAAAATTGTGGCCTCATTCTCTTATTTACAACTTACGGAATGAGTCATCTTCTAAAAATAAACTACATGTACAATCATGCTCCTACACACAAACCGGACAAACCGCACAAACCGGTTTGACTACCTTTTTGACCAGTAATTAATGATTTAAACATACAGGCGGATACACTTCAATTTCAAATAATCTAATAAATATTATAGTCTTAAAGTATACTATTCAAAAGTGCTTAATTCTAATTCAGTGCGTATTTTTAGTATGCAATATGTACATTGCGATTTATCTTAGGATTCGAATTCTATTATCTACCAACTACTTTTAGTAATAATATCGTTTGCAGATTTTTTTTTCAGGGGGTTCTTGAACAAGCGACGATAAAAAAACATTTTCGAGGAAAAATGCAGCATCCTCATTCCTGAAAGTCATTGCTACGAAACTCCACAACCTGAAGAACCACTTCATATGTACCGAGGTGATCGCGAAATGCATTTTTTAAGCACGACGACGTCTGGTCGCGGTATCGCAATTAGGACAAACACATTTAGATCGCGCGATCAACGCGATGCAACCAACCATCGCTCATCGCCAGAACGCGCGATCACTGTCCAATCAGGACATAGCCTAAGCGAATATCTGATCAGTTGTTGATTTTCCTGTGATGAAACCAATTTTATCGGCCAATACGCTAATAGCACAGATAATATAAAATGTAGATGTCTCATGCCCATGCATTCATTCGAGGCAAATTAAATTTTGTTCGATCGGGCACGTTTGTCCGATCTAATGAATTATTTGTACTTGATAATTTCGAAAGATCTGTGTTCTATTTTATGCAGAAGACTTGAGTTTGGAACTCAAATTCGATAGATGGCATATAAAGACAGAAAATAGTTTTGTTAACATAGCATCTATCAATACGCTCAAGACATCTAGGTAATTATTATCTTTGATTTTAGGTTATGGAGCTATATCCTATCTTGTAGGATAGGGGGAGAAAATCTTATACCCTGTACTCAACAACGTGGTACTATACAACGATAATTGCTGCACGTTGTGATATATACTTTCTTATGTATATGGCACCGGATGCCTCTTCTCCAGTCTTCCGGCGTCCCCCCATGCTGTATTAGTTTATGAATTGCTTGGTGTAATGCGGTCGCCTTCAGATTTAATCAGCTCTGCTATTATAACAACTGATCCTTTTATTGGTGGTGGTACCACTCGTAAGATGGTAAGATAACCCTCTTTACGGGGTCTTTGGTAGAACTACGGCGCCTGGTGCGATCCTTACTCTCTCTACTGTTCGGGTTCACGGACCAGATTCTTCTCCCTGACTGTTTTCTTTCACTGGTGAATTATTTTGCATATCTTCTAAGCGCTTTATATTCTTCATCGCGTGTATGCGTTCTATGCGATTATTGCATTGCTCTGAAATCGAAGTCGAACCAGTCGTTCCGATCTTTACATCTACTGCCTAAGATGGAGTTAGAAGTACTAAATGACAGTATTTTTAAGGCGTGTCCATTTCTTATCTGCGTCTGTTATCTCATCCCCAGGACCTTATCTTTTTTCATTAAGGGCGAGTGCTATTCCTTGAGCATAGTTGTTTCTAGTATCTTCGTTGCAAAGGGTAGCTGTGCTAGCTCAGATCTGATTCTGATTCGCCGTTGCAGTCTTTCTTAGAGATTTGCGATCAGAGCGTCCGAGTCGACTTTGCGGCGGTCTATCAACACCTGGTCTATCCGGTTGCGAGTGGCTGAATCAGAAGATACCCAAATAACTTTCATACTTACTGCCTGTGACTTGTTGTCACACCCGCCCGAACACATCATAATTTTCACATCATACTGAAGGCAGTCATGTAGTTTCCATTCGACTGATTCGAAAAATTCTTCTTTTTCATAACATTTAACCATGAATAGTTTTTCTGGTAAACAGTTTCTATCTATAAAGGAAACTAATTAGTTTTTTAATTATATTTTTTTTTATCAGCAACAAAAACAACTGAATAATGAAAACTTTGAATTCCGCAAACAGACATTTGAAGTTCACCGCTTCTCTTCGATCCGTGTCAAATATAAAGAAAAAGTCTTAACTATTATACATTCCATTATTAATAGTTTTGCTCTCACCGTAAATAACGTACAAATCGAATGCGCATCAGAAGTGCCAATGTTAATTTATCGATTTGTTACAATAACGTCAGTACAAGCAAAGCATACATAAGAGCAACACAAATAACTATGCTGTACGTTATATTGTAACACTGTACGCTTTTGTTATTACACGGGTATACTCGTTTGTTACCACATTTGCAAGCGGGAAATGATCAAGAGTTCATTAATTTTCAATTATTATTAATTTGCCCCAACTTTTCCGAAGTGCCTGTGCTGTGCGATGTAATGATTGATAGAAAACCAAAATTTGTTAATCCATTGTGTTGAAATTTGTTCGCGCAGCGTTATCGGTCGGAGAATCGTTGTGGGTGTCCGCATGCGTTCAAGTGTTGAAGCATAGACGCATATCCATCATTCATTGATTCCAGCCAGCAAACGGCTAAATTGGGTTTATCGATGCATCCGCAAACGCATCACCCAATTTTCATTACGTAAAGAAGAAATAAATGAGTTCCAATAATAATACAGTTTTTAGGAAAGTGCATTTATATTTGCCAGATTTTTTACGCTTGGAATTTATATTTTCTTGTTAAAAACATTTGACAAATATGCGTCTTACCTCTTTCGTGTAATCTAGTTATCCTTTCTTTCAAGCGGATTCGGTAATTAAATTTTTTAATAAAAGCAAGCCGATTAATTCGGATAACCAATCCGTCATCGTCACCGCACCGCACGCGTACGTTTCACACCCACCCGCCAGCCTTGTATGTTTTGTTTTACTTGTTTATCTATTGGATTAAGCCGTATTACAAGCATTCATTGCCAGATTTCTGACGCAGGAACGCAAGTGTAAAGTGTAGTAGATACCCCATTTTTCTACTCGCTTGTTGACGTTGGAGTTCCAACCCCTGGGCATCTTTAACCGTTCAGCGCCGCTACGAGAAATCTAATAATGTTCGTTGTTGCAAATTTGAAACACCCTCTTCGTATTATGCACGTACATATATGTGACGTCTGTCAGGGTCGCGAAGGGTCGACTACATTGTTCCCTGATATCGATGGTTACCCACAAAAAGCAAAAGACTTAAATTTATTTTGATTTTGATTTCATTACAGTGGCAATGAAGCGGTGTTAAATCTGTCGTCGTGATTTTTCTTAGTGAACTTGCCTAGTCAGGGAAAATTTCGAAAAGGGGTGGATCATGGATGGCTGTTGGTTCATATTCTCACCGTGCACTTTATAGTGTGCCTGTGCGGTCGGTGTTTGAATATCACTAGATGTTTATTTTGTAGTTTTTCAACTGTATGCCCATGCATACATTTCCAGTACTTAGTCCTAATGCATATTTAAATTATTCAAAAGCAAAAACCATGGTACACAACCTTGAAGGAACGAATTGGACATGGTGATTTCACCGTTCGCAGTTTGTAAAGACATTTGCATGAATCTCATTTGAAACATTCGAGAAAGTAGGCGTTAAGAAACATGCTTACAACATGTTATGTAACCCCCGCCAATGGAAAGCTAACATTAACTTATGTAATGTAAAAACAAAATATTTGGGTTCTTCTACCCTCTCGGTGTTTGCTTTCTGAACACATCACCCCATGTATCTAAGTATAACGTCAATTTAACTAAACGTCACTGTAATCAATGATTAACATTAAAATCTAATCTTTCTAATTACATTTTAGCGTGTGATTATCTTACTTATTAACATAAACTACAAAATTTATTAGGCAAAACAACATATTGTAGGTGACGTGAGGGTATAACAGTGATTGATTACGCTGCTTCATGGGCAGCAGATTTAAATCAATCAGAAGTCAAATACATATAGGGGAATACAATAAGTGGTGTACGATTCAATAAGAGGTGTACGATGAAAAACTTAAGTATATTGATTTATAAAATAAAGTCTAAATTTGGGAATTGTGTGTGGAATACAATATCAGGCAATTGTCCTCTTCGGCTTCTGTTTTAGAAGTTGTCCATGGTTTACCTATATACCTATTATCGATTCACCCTTTTGTAGTGCCAGATAATTATCCGAGTTTGCTAATATTTTAGTGTGCATTCTACAATACACATTTACATAATATATGTGCACTGTATACATTTCGATACATAATTATGTAATTAATAGTGGGTCATTAGTTTGTTACAGACTGTAAGCTAGTTTTTGCTGCTAAATTCGTCAATATGGTTATGTTAACATGCGATTTATAAGAACAAAATATTTTTTAAGGTTTGTTAGCCAGATATGTGTGTGTTGTGTGCCATCATCATTATATTTGGCTCTACAACCTGGGTCCGGTCCTGGCCCCCCGCAAAAAGTCTCTCCACCGGTCCGGATTTCGAGCCGATGTCTTCCAGTTTGGCATCCCTAAACTCTGGGCGTCCTGGTCTACGCCATCCTTCCAGCGTAGGCTTGGCCGGCCTCGATGTCGTGTTCCATAAATCCTACCGCAAAGGACTTTCCGAGCAGGATCGTCTTCGCACATGCGAGCTAGGTGTCCTGCCCACCGGAGCCTATCGAGCTTAATTTTCTTCACGATGTCGACATCGCGGTAACGCTCGTAGATCTCATCATTATAGAGTCTCCGGAATCGTCCTTCCTCACATACGGGGCAAACAATTCTCCGTAAGAGTTTTCTCTCGAACGCGGCTAAGAGGTCAGCATGCTTTTTGCTAAGCACCCAAGTCTCGGATCCATATGTAAGTTCTGGTATGACCATTGTCTCATATATCAGCAGCTTGGATGTTATGGTTAAGTTCCTGGATTTGAAGAGTCTTGACAGGCTATAGTAGGCTTTGTTGGCTTTAAGCAACCGTGCGCATATTTCTGGTTCCATGCTGTTATCGGCTGCTATAGTTGACCTGAGATAATTAAAGGATTGCACTACTTTAAATTCGCACTCCCTTATTTGAATTGAGGGACCAATGTTGGATCTTCTACTCGCAGACGTGGCCACCATGTACATTGATTTGGTCATTTATGTGCAGCCCCAGCTTTCGTGCCGCCTGCTCTATCTGGATGAAAGCTTCCTGTACAGCACTTTGGTTTCTCCCAACGATGTCAATATCGTCTGCGTAAGCCAGTATCTGAATGGACTTATAGAGGATTGTTCCTCTCACCGTTACGGCAGAGTCTCGGATCACTTTCTCCAACGTCAGGTTGAAGAAGACGCAGGCCAGTCCATCACCTTGTCGGAGCCCGTTATAGATGTTGAATGGACTTGATAGTGATCCGGATATTTGTACTTGGCTTATAACATTGGTCATGGTCAACCTACATAGTCGTGTCAGTTTATTTTGGATGCCGAATTCTCTAATGGCTTTATAAAGTTCTACTCTGGCCATGCTATCATAGGCGGCTTTAAAGTCTAAAAAAAGATGGTGTAGTGAGTTTTGAAACTCTAGACATTTTTCCATCACCTGCCTTAGGGCAGTGATCCAGTTGTTGATTTGCCTGGGATAAAGCCACACTGGTATGGACCAATGATTACTTAAGCGTATGGGGATATTCTGTCTTGAAGGATAGAGGAGAAAATCTTATACGCGGTACTCAACAACGTTATACCACGATAATTGCTGCATTTTGTGAGGCACAGCATGCCTCTTCGCCAGTCTTCTGGCATAACTTCTTCTTCCCATACTTGCACTATTATTTTATGAATTGCTTGTTGTAATGTGGGGCCTCCTATTTTTATCAGTTCCGCTGGGATCCAATCAGATCGCGTGGCCTTATTATTTTTGAGCCGATTTATCGCTCTGCTAACTTCGTCTATGCTTGGTGGCGGCAGCATAGTTTGATATTCGGTCATTGGTGGAGCCTCAAATTTCTCAGTTAGCTGGCCATTTAGCAACTCATGAAAGTGCTCTTCCCATCGTTCTAAGATGCCTTTAAGATCGGCAATCAGATTAACCTCTTTGTCCTGGCAGTATGTGCAACGCGGTGTATATTGCGTCATACCGCGGACCCTTTGGTTGAACTTCCGCGCCTGTGGCGGTCCTTGCTCTCTGTACTGTTCCAGTTCACGGACGAGATTCTTCTCTCAGGCTGCTTTCTTTCGCCGGTGAACTGTTTTTTCATATCTTCTGAGCTCTTTATATTCATCTTCGCGTGCCCGCGTTCTATGAGATTGTTGCATTGCTCGGTACGCAACATTCTTACGTTCAGTCGCTAGCTTACATTCGTCATCGAACCAGTCGTTTCGATCTCTACGACTACTGCCTAAGATGGAGTCAGCAGTACTAATGACGGTTTTCTTAAGGCGTGTCCATTTGTCTTCTACGCCCGACATGTCAGCCCCAGGACTTACTCTCCCTGCATTTAGGGCGAGTCCTATCGCTTGACCGTAGTTTTTTCTGGTCTCTTCATTGCGAAGGGCAGCCGTGTTGACTCGAATCTGATTCGCGGATGCATTCTTCCGTGATGATGCAATCCGCGCTCGGAGCACCATACCAACAAGATAGTGATCCGAGTCGACGTTGGCACCTCGGTACGTTTGTACCGTCATCAGGTTCGGGTTGTGGCGGCGGTCTATCAACACGTGGTCTATCTGGTTGCGAGTGGCTCCATCGGGAGATACCCAGGTGGCTTTGTGGATATTTTTACGCGCAAACCTTGTACTCGCAACGACCAAATTATTGCTTGCTGCCATCTCTATGACTCGTTGTCCATTGTCATTAGTCTTCTCGTGTAAGCTATGGGTGCCAATGTACTGCCTGAATACTGGCTCCCTACCTATTTTAGCATTCATATCCCCCAGAATGATTTTTACATCATACTGAGGGCATGGAGTTCCCGTTCGACTGATTCAAAGAATTCTTTTTTTTTCATCATCTGGGGAATCCTCTGTAGGTGCGTGAACGTTTATGAGGCTTATGTTTTTAAATTTGCCCCGCACGCGAAAGGTGCATAGCCGGGTTTCATGATGTCTTGCATGACAGCTGTAATATATGTCATATTCTGATTTTTGTAAGACACCATTCCCTGTCCACCGCATCTCCTGGATTGCGGTTATGTCAGCCTTATATTAAGACATGGTATGGGCCAGCTGCTGTGCAGCTCGAGCTCTATACAGTGAGCGTACGTTCCATGAGAAAATTCTTAAATCGTTTAGCCGTTTTCGTTGGAGTTGTCGTCGTCGTTCATCAGTGTATCCGAGGGTTATTTTGGGTTCCGTAATAATAATTATTTTACAGGCGAGGTTATTGGCCTCTCGCCAACCTTACTTTGAAGGGACTAGCCCGATCATTCATAATGGAGACCGATCTATGTAGATCGGCTAGAAGTTTGTCTATGACAAGTGACCAAAGAATGGGTGAGAGTACGTCTCTTTGCGGGCAGCCCTTAACTGCAATCACCGACACAGACACTCCCCCTGAAGAAGAAGTAGTGACTCGACTTTCCAGCATGGCCCTTATTCATTGGTTGGTCGAGCCCTCGATACCTCTGTTACTGACTGCTTTTGTTAATGAGTCGTAGGCAGTGTTATCGAACGCACTTTGCTTTTTCCTTTCCTGTATGCGAACTGACTTGAGTGTATAGGGCTAGAAGTATCTAGCCGACCTCTTATATGAACATCAATGAGTCTCTCCATAATTTTGAGGACAAATGATGTTAGACTTATTTGTCTGTAAGATTTAGGCAGCTCACTAGGCCTATTGCCTGGTTTGGGGATGAAGATAACGTTAACCTTTCTCCAGTTGTAGCTGGCTCTAAACAAAGCAATTAACCCCGGCAGGTTCAACTCAGTTGCCCTCTGTAAGAACGCTGGAAAAATGCCATCTCCGCCGGGAGCTTTGAATGGTTTGAAGGAGTCTACGGCCCATTTAACCTTATCTAGACTAAATATTTTTCCAGAAAACACAACTGAATTTACTTGTGCTTATATTCGTCTGTCGTCACTCTGTGTACATACATTATCTTATGTGAGTTGCTATTATATCTAAATTAGTATCTTCTATCTTGTTTTTAAGGCAATTTATACATTACAATATTTTTTTTCACACGACCATAAGCTAGCCTCGAAAGTAGGCCTTATCCACACACGTGGGTTAACATAGAAAATACTATTGTTATTTACTGCAGTGTCAGTAAACACACATTCACATAGTAGTTTTGCATTGTGCATGAGCAGTTTAGCAGAAAAATCCATTTTGACGTGTTCAAAATAGCGTACATACTCGCTGAAAAGTGCCTATCGAATGTTCGGCCCCACTCGGGTGCCTCGTGAAGCTTGAAGCTTCTAACTCGCAAGAAAACTTCCACTTTCTTAGCTCGGTATGTTATATACTATTGTTAACGGTGGAATTCTTTTGTTACAACGACGGAATAGTCAAGGTGCATGTACCTTGACTAAAGTTGAGGATATAAACGGTTCTTGTACCGATATATCTTATAAGAATCCTCTTAGTTAGCCACCTTACCACTGGTGGGGGGATAGCTAACCAAAATAAAATACACAACCTTTTTAGATGATTAAAAATTGAGTGATTTATTATTTCCTAAGACGGGAGTATTTATAAAAATAATATTGCCTACGTGGGCATAATTAACAAAAATACGAAAAATACAAAAAATACAAAATGATACTACAGGTACAAATTGCCTAATTCGCATTAATAACAAAAGAAAGAAAAAATAAAAAATACTGCAACAATATGCAGTCAGTCTCCGCACGCAGTGACTGACACAAAAAAATATGCAAGTCGACAGTTTTAGAACATTGGTGCTCAATGTGGTTCGAATTGCTGATAAGCGAAACATATTCCCATTGCTGCACCTGTTTGTTTTTACTTTGAGTTCAAGGTGAACAGTAATAACTCTGGGAATTTGCATTTTGAATTTTATTATGAAAATGAATCCAACATGCACAAACACATTTCTGTTCTTGAACATACTCCCCCCCGTTGAATGCAGCCATTCAACATATTTCGTTGCTAGGTAGGCTGAATTTTCGACGTATTCTGGGGATAGGTCCTGATGGCGATGGTTTGCTAGGTTTATTTGTCTTCCTTGTTTTCCATCTCCAGAAGATGATTGCTGATACCGTTAAAATAAGTCCTAAGTATGCCACGGAGTACTGGTGAAGGTCGTGGTTGCTTATTTTGTGTGGCCTTTCTGTTGGAAGTTGCTTGATTTCTTGCCTCAACCTTTCGATCTTTGCCAATTGAAGTTGATCTGCCGATGAATACTCGTTAGTTGGGATTATATTGCTTGGTATTGCGATGTCCGTTAGATTGACCAGTTTGGTATAGGATTGTTTGCCGATACTGGTATAGATTTTATGTCTTTGGGATGTTAAGAGATCTTGTTTAATGACGCAGTTGGGCTGCATTTTTAAAAGGCCAGAGCCCTCCAGCGTTATTGGTGAAATCTCATTGCCGCATACAGTGTTGATGGTTGTCTTCGCTCTGAGGGCGTAAATCCATTCATTGGGGTGCGACAATCGGATCCATACCTGATCTTCTGTGAGCTCAGTTATCTTGCATTGTTTTGGTAACGGCATATTGTTCAGTAAGTCAACCTCACATGTACATACATTAGCCTTCTTGCGGTAGAGCGGCTTTGTTTGCTCGCAGATATAAGTGGATGGTTCCGTTGTTGAGCACATTGCCAATTGCTCCGTTATTGGATAGTATTGATCGCGGTGTGGACTTATGATTAGGTGGGATGAATCTGGGTTGTTGCAATTAGGGAGCCGTTTTTAAATATAGTTATGGCCAATACTCTGAATATCTCGAACACTTCCATATTGACAAGAGGAAATTTGATTTGGAAGATCACGTGGTTGTTAACGATCCCACTCTTTACGGACATCAGTTGATATAGTTGCAGCAGGTCTGACGAGTCTACCGGTAGGCGAAGCGAGGAAGGGACATGCGCCTTTACCATTATGACTTCATGACTTAATTGCTGTGGTGATAGAAGAAGAGGGCTTATCTTTCCATGGTTTGTGTCGATTATCACTTTGATTAGCAAGGCTTGTATTCGTTGTGTGTTGGATATGATTAGCATCAGTTCGATGGATAAGGAAAGAAAAGTACTAGTTAGTTCTTCTTGAGTGGTATGCGCAGTTACTTGATTAATTTTCTCGTTCAACGCTCTAAATTTTTCTTGAACACTTAACTGGTTGCCCTTTATAATGTTTAAGGTTGAGTCTATTATTGATGTTTGATTCTTGAGAAGTCGCAAAACGTGGTCTTCATTTTCCTTGTAACGAAGTACCTTCGTTACAAACCCTACGGCTAAGCATTGTCCGTCCCATCACCCAAAAATACGAATTTGCCAACGGCATGTGGTGTTGCCGGCTGCTGCTTTTGAACAGCAAACACACAACACCACCTGTGTAGCTGCCGCCAGTAACAAGTGACCGTATACAAGTCAAATATAATTTCGACTACACAGCGAACACACAACACCACATGTGTAACTGCTGCCAGTCACTATTGATCATATATGAGGCAAATATAATCAATTAATTTTCGGTGGATAAAATTCCCAACAAGTCCCACAAAAAAGTTAGTTAGGTTCGGCAATTTTCATATGAAAAATTGTCGAACTCCCTATGAGTTTGACGGTCAGATTCCGTTGGAATTAGACAGAGTGCGAGTATTCTTTAGGAATACCACACTCATTTTTGGAGGCGTTCTTATCAGAACGCCAAATTAAATAAATAATACAGACTGGGCGACCGTCGGTAAACTTGCGCACAATTTTGGGAGTGTTCTTCTCCGAACACTCCAGTATACATTTCACCAGACCAGACGACCGTCTCTAAACCGCGTCACTACCTACCCTTCTCCCCCTCTCCCAGCTTCTGCAGGTAACCCTGCAGCAGCCCCTTTCCGAACAAGCTCAGGAAAGGGGTACTTGGCACTCGCTGTTGATGTCTTGTTTCATAGACCTGCAGCATTCCTTATTCCGTACCGCTCGCTGTTGACGTCTTGTCGAATAGACCTGCAGCATTCCTTATTCCGCCCGCTCGCTGTTGACGTCTTGTTTCATAGACCTGCGGCATTCCTTATTCCGTACCGCTCGCTGTTGACGTCTTGTCGAATAGACCTGCAGCATTCCTTATTCCACCCGCTCGCTGTTGACGTCTTGTTTCATAGACCTGCAGCATTCCTTATTCCGTACCGCTCGCTGTTGACGTCTTGTCGAATAGACCTGCAGCATTCCTTATACCGACCGCTCGCTGTTGACGTCTTGTTTCATAGACCTGCAGCATTCCTTATTCCGTACCGTGCGCTGTTGACGTCTTGTCGAATAGACCTACAGCACCCTTTGTCCCGCGCTTATCGAGCCTTGTGCACTAGGCCGTCACATACCGACCGCGACGGTCCCTTAGTATATCTATAGTAGTTTGTAGGTTATCAAGTATAGTAGAGATTACAAACATTGTTAAGTATAATAAGCATCAAGAAGAAAAATAAAGGAATAAAAACCAGAAATTTAATTTGTAACACGTGACTTATTTATTTGAACCCTGGAAAGCCGCTGAGTCATACCTCAGCTGGGAAAACACGTAACATCCTTCATATCATCAATTGTTTTTGATACCTCTTGTGCATATTCCGAATCAAGAACTCCGAATAAGGAATTGGCTATGGTTCCAACTATATTGAAAGCTCCGCGTCTTGCTCTTGCCTTATGGAGGTTCCTCGAGAAGAATTCATTCCCTGTTGTGAGCTCTTCTTTTACATGACTAAATTGATCGATTATTGACTTGCATGAATTGTTTTGCGGTATCACCTGACAGAGTTGTCGCAAAGATTTAATTCCCTTTCTGAGCTCATGGAATTCAGTCCAGTACGGTGTTAGTTCATAGTATACCACCAGGTTCGTTGGCTGCCAAATTTGCTGTTCCTAGAGCTTCAAAATGAAGGCCTAGCTTAAATGGACATTGGCTGACTTCCACTGGGTAACTACATGTTAGTGGTACGATCAGGCAAACTATCAAGATGGATAACATTGCCGAGCCTGTGATTTGAGCTGTTGATTCTGCTGCCTTTCTTTTTGTGTGACATTCAAAATGATGTGGTCGTTCCTTTTTTGGGGTTTCATCATTAAGTGGAAGAGGAGCAAGTTTGTGAATCGCTCGCCGAAGAATGCTGGTTGATGTTTTGACGTCTGCTACGCGGACCTGGCCATCCTCTCTAATGTGAGTTTTAATGACTCGTGCGAGTGGCCATTTCATCGATGGGGTGTTATCTTCTTTAATTAGAACTATGGCTCCGGGTTGTAAGTTTGGTTTTTGCTGTTTCCATTTAACCCGTTGCTGCAATTCATTTAGATATTCCCTCGACCATCTGCGCCAAAATTAATTTTTTAGGTGCGTCACTAATTTCCATCGTGTCGTCAGGTTGACATTCGTATTTTTAGCGTTTGCGTCAATCGGTGCTGTCAGTGGTTCACCGATTAGGAAGTGACCAGGAGTGAGTGCGGTGAGATCATTTGGATCTGAAGAAAGCGGTGTTAATGGCCGTGAATTAAGAATTGCCTCAATTTCAATCATTAGGGTCTCAAATTCTTCATATGTTAAGGGTGCTGATGACACGCTTCGATATAGTAAATGTTTTGCTGACAGCTTCCCATAATCCGCCGAAGTGGGGAGATCGAGGTGGAATGAAATGGAAATCGATGCCTTTTGCGCTGCACGAGTTGGTGATTGATTCTTAACCTTGCGTGGAATATACTGTCTGGCTAAGGTCCTGAAGCTGATTTCTAGCTCCAACAATATTAGTCGCATTATCACAGTATAGGTTACGAACGTGGCCTCGTCTTCCTATGAAACGTTTCAGTGCTCCTATAAAGGCTTCCGTTGTTAAAGCACTAACGATCTCCAGGTGAACAGCCTTAGTAGCAAAGCAGCAGAATATTGCGATGTACCCTTTTTGTGGTCGACTTCCTCTACCACGGTAGTGAATCCATATCGGCCCGCAAAAGTCCACTCCTGAATTGATGAAAGGCCGTGCTGGTTGAACTCGATCGGCTGGTAAACTGCCCATCATCTGAGAGAGCAACTTGGGGTTTGCTTTTGCGAACCGAATGCAGTTTTGCACTATAGATCTGGCAATAGTTTTACCTTTGATCGGCCAGAATCGTTGTCTAGTGATGGCCAAAAGAGTCTGTGGTCCAACGTGCTTATTTTTGCAATGAATCTCTGTCATTATCATTTTTGTGAAAATATGTCCGTAAGGATGTAAGATAGGATGTTTTGCATAGTATGAAAGCTCTGATGCTTCTAGTCTTCCTCCAACCCGCATAATATCATTTGTATCCAAAAAGGGTGCGAGACTACTTATGG
This sequence comes from Nephrocerus scutellatus, assembly GCA_947095585.1. Lineage (NCBI taxonomy): Eukaryota > Metazoa > Arthropoda > Insecta > Diptera > Pipunculidae > Nephrocerus > Nephrocerus scutellatus. The sequence goes on from OX352761.1 coordinate 35,739,526, forward strand.
CGCTGGGTTTCTCGCACTCGCTAAATCGTTTAAGATGGGCGGCGATATCGGAATGGAGCTCCTCTTTCTGCAGAAATCGTAGAATGGTATGAAGCGAATCTGTTTATTCTTGGCTGAATAGTTCTCTTTTACTGCTTGTCTTTCCTTCACGCCCTTTAAGTTTGCTGACGAATCTTAATATGTACGCAGTGATCCGCTGGACCCTTTGAAATGAGTTTTTTAATGCTTATCGTTAGTTGTTATTGGTAACTCATTAGAGTTTGGTTGCTGCTCAGACAATGCCGATTTGTTGTACGGTTGTGGCCAAGATGATTCTCGACCATGAAGGAATAGGGGACCGCAAAACCAAAGAATTCATTCCTTCAACTTTTCCGGAGTAATTCCTCGTGTTAGTAAATCAGCTGGGTTCTCCTTGGATTTTACGTGACGCCAGTGTTGTGGTGTGGTACTAACCTTTATCGAAGATACTCTGTTAGCAATGAACGTTGGGAGCGATTTCTCAGAGGAGTTGATCCAAGCCAAGACAATTTCAGAGTCACTCCAAAAATACGTAGGAGCATCTTCGTATCCAATATCCCTTTTTATTCGATTGGCGAGATCCGTTGCTAGTTTGGCGGCGCACAATTCTAGCCGTGGAATTTTCGGCTTCTTAAACTTTTCCTTCTAAAGTGCTGCTACACGAGATTTTGCGCACAACAATCGCACTATGATGGTTCCGTGCCCAACCGTTGATCGTATATAGATGGAGGCTCCATACGCCCTTTCGGATGCATCAGCGAAAACGTGAACTTGTGTTACTTCTGGAGTCTGGTGTGAAAATATGTGTCGTGGAATCCTGATGAGACTTATTGCCTTGAGGTCGTCACGGAAAGTTGACCATTGTGAATGTAATTCCTGAGGTAGAGCTGCATCCCAATCTAATTTTAATTTCCCCAACTGTCGCAAAAAGATTTTTGCGGTAATTACCACTGGAGCCATGATTCCAAGTGGATCAAATATTCGTGCTATTTCTGATGAGACCTTTCTTTTTGTGACCTTGGCGTCGTAATTCTCATAAGTTTTGATGTGCCGTAGGTGTTTAGCTGATAACATTTTACAGGTTCTGATACTTCCTTTCTCCACAGAATCAACTGGTACCTTCGATCTTCTTTATGTAGCAATACTTGCCTATACATTTTTTCTATATCGGCTGTAAAAACAAATCGTGGTAACCGGAATCTTAGCAGAATTGTGAATAGGTCATCTTGAATTCTGAGGCCTACATGCAAGATATCATTGAGCGATGTATTGGAGGATGTTTTGCATGACGCGTCGAATACGACTCTCAACTTGGTGGTACTGCTATCAGGTTTTTGCACGCAGTGGTAAGGAAGAAAGTAGTGTGGTGAATTCCTTGGTGGAAGCGCTACTTCTGTCATGTGATTTAGAGTGATATACTCCTTCATAAATTGATCGTATTGTTGCTTAAGCTCTTTATTGTTAGCTAATCGTCTTTCTAACGCATATAACCGTTGGAGGGCGATAGGTTTTGATTCCCCAAGCCTTGTGGGATCGTCTGAAAATGGTAGTTACGGTAAATCGGCCTTGGATATCCCGATGAGTTGTCTGCACAAAGTTCTTTTCACACCACTTTTCTGCTGTTGTAAGAGCTCCTTGTGGTTCCTCTGGTTCTTCAGTTGTCCAAAATTTTTCAATTATTTGTTCAGATTTTCGTATTCGATGCACATACCGCAAGTAATTGATGTATTTGGAAGTTGTCCAATTCTCCCTGTTGCCATCCACCCGAATACCGTGTTTTGAAAAGCGGGCATCTCGGCATTGGATCTTATTTGTCCAACAGACAGAAGTTCATGATACAGTTCTGCGCCTATGAGTAGGTCGATATGCTCCGTACAGTTGAAATTTGGATCAGCTAATTTTATATTCTTTGGAATGCTCCATTGTGAGATGTCTATTGCTTGAGTTGGTTGAGGTGAAAGTAATTTTGGCAAGACCAACGCTTCAATTCTAGCCGAGAACCCAATCAGCCTGGATTGCAAATGTACATTCACTCTCTTATGTGCCTTTTGAGTGGCATGACCGATCCCCTGGATGCACAAAGAATCATGCCTTGCTGGAATCTTCAATTCTCTCCGTAATGAAATTTACTTGAGAGCCTGAATCTAGTAGCGCTCTGCATTCGACGAATTCACCATTGTGGGATTCTAACTTGACCCGAGCCGTCCCCAACAAAATATATCCTAGGCGTTGTTGACTAATGGTGCTAAGTGATAGAGCTTGATCGTGTCCCTGCGTCTTATTTTCCATTGAAGATGGGCCTGTTGTTCTAGTCGGGTTGATTACTTTGAATTGTGTAGATGGTTTATTGATTTGTTGGCTTGAATTCACGGCTTCCAAATGCACTAAACTATTGTGTTGCAAGTTGTTGCTCGATGTCCTTCCTTCAGGCAATTTATGCAGAGGTTATATTTTTTGAGCACATTTAGTCGATGTGCGGGAGTTTTATCTAAAAATTCCTTGCAAGCGTAAAGTGCGTGATTTCCCTTGCAAACCAAGCATGCAGATGAACTCACTGCCGCAACTAGTGTCCTTATAGGGTGGAGTCTTCGTCGATCCTCGATGTGCCGATCCTTGCCCAGAGCTTCTAGAGATTGAAACCGTTTCTCTAAGAAGTCCATCACTTGCCTTGTTGTTTGAAGTTCTTTTGGATTTTCGTGTGACTGCTTATATATGGTGGGTTAATATTGGATCCCATTCCTTTGTGGATACACAATTGGCGTTGGGTGAACTTTTCTCTGCAGCAGTACTTGTTTCTGCCTCTCTAGTTAGGTTTGTTTTTAGATACCACGTTTTTTGGCAATTTGTCATTGGTTGCATGTGGACCATTTGTTGAAAAAGATCGTGGAGTTGTTGCCATTTGGAGTAATCCCCATCAAACTTTGGCAATTCGATTTTCAGAAGTGGTAACGTGTGTGCAGCTGTTGTGCCTGTCCTAGGAGCACATTCATGCAATCTTGCAATTAAGGCTGTAATAACCCTTTCAACTTCTAGAGCCAAGATGAAATGTTCTTCTTCATCGTAGCCGTTAGCTACGTGGTCATCACTTAGCTCATAAATTGATTTATGAAGATCTTCAAGCTGAGCCCAGTATTGTTTGATGGCTCTCAACTTATACTCCCAATGTGACTTTGTATGCTATAGCTCTGGATTTAAATTCAAGTCTACCCCACTCAATGCACGACGTAACGACACCACTATGGCGTTGTGTCGCCTTATGATTCTGTTGATCTCATCTGTTGACTGAGTCGTCATTGTGACGGTATTATTGTTGGCGGCATTGGATTGTTGCGGCCGTTGTTGCTCTTGTGGCTCTGGATTTCTTGTAATTTCCCCTTCCACTGTTGGCTTGACCTTCAATAGCACGGCTATCTTTTCCTCAAAATGCCCTTTGAATTTTTTGTAGTTTTCTAATACAGTGTCGTATACCTCATGAATAAAATAATCATGATTAGTCGGCACATCTGGTATAGACCTGATCTGGTTGTCGGTTTCCTCGAACGCTTCCCAAGCTTCTTTCAACCGTCGTAGTCTCTCTCGAAAATAACTTTCTTGAGTTTTCCTGTCGGCAGGATCCTTCTTGTAGTTGCTGATGATCTTGTTGAAACTTTCCGCATTACGCTCTTGCTGTTGAGCTATTTTTTCGATATCCATGATGATATCCCTCGATGACTGCTTCAATCTCGCTGGCTTGTGTGTATTTTTGGCTAGATCTTTTTCTTATGCAGCTATCGTTGGTACCAGTGTATAGCCCTGGTACACGCCTTTAATGCCGTAGTATGAATTTAAACGCGACGAGTACTTTACCAGTGTTCAAAGCCCTGGCAAACGCTTATCGCGTCCTAAATTGTGATCGCTCAGCAATCAATCCTTACCACTGGTGGGGGGAAGTGAATGCTGGGATAACGTCGGGGTCACCAAATGTTAACGGTGGAACTATTTTGTTCCAACGGAGGTACATGCACCTTGACTAATGTTGAGGATATAAACGGTTCTTGTACCGATATATCTTATTAGAATCCTATTAGTTAGCGACCACTGGTGGGGGGATAGCTAACCAAAATAAAATACACAACAACCTTTTTAGATGATTAAAAATTGAGTGATTTATTATTACCTAAGACGGGAGTATTTATAAAAATAATATTGCCTACGTGGGCATAATTAACAAAAATACAAAATGATACTACAGGTAGAAATTGCCTAATTCGCATTAATAGCAAAAGAAAGAAAAAATTCTCTAATCGGGGATACACACACACACACACACACACACACTGCGTGCTCGTTTTGTGGCAAAATCATTCACAAATGACGCAGCGGCAGCGAACAGCGCTGCTCACAAAGCACAGAGCTCAGACTTTGCCGTGATCTGATGCGATATAGCGACCCCCAAGGGGCCGATCGCTCCAAATTTTTACAAACAGTGTTTTCCATCGAAGACACACATTTGTACAAAATTTAAAGAAAATCGGGTAAATTTTGTAAAATATTTGTATGAGAGCCCCCCGAACCCAAGGTTCGAGGGGCCTCAAATTTTAATAGAAAGTGTTGTCTTGGGAGATATACATGTGTGCAAAATTTCAATAAAATCGGGCTGTAGGAAGTGGGTTAAAAATTGATCACAAGATTTGGCCAGCCAGCCAGCCAGCCACGGGCAAGTGAAGTTAATATAGAGAATTTAAAAATACTGCAACAATATGCAGTCAGTCTGCACACGCAGTGACTGACACAAAAAAATATGCAAGTTGACAATTTTAGAACATTGGTGCTCAATGAATGATATGGTTCGAATTGCTGATAAGCGAAACATATTCCCATTGCTGCACCTGTTTGTTTTTACTTTGAGTTCAAGGTGAACAGTAATAACTTTGGGATCATGTTTCGCCTAGCCGGAATTCGGAACTTTGGCTTCGTGCATGTTGGGTTCATTCGCATGCCTAATGAATTTGCATTATGAATTTTATTATGAAAATGAATCCAACATGCACAAACACATTTCTGTTTTTGAACAACTATAATATCATCAGAAGATTTTTAAAAACTTTTTTTTAACTTGACTTGGCCCCTTTTTTCTTGTATTTTCGACTACTTTGAAGTCCTTTTTAACCACCTTCCATACGACCTAGAGAGCTGCAATTGTAATAAAACATATAAAAAATAGAATGCTATCTTAATCCAAAATAGCATTTTTTATATTCCGCGTATGACGCGTGTGGCGCGTGTAATGGTTTGAAATCGTGCCATTTTCCCGTTTTTGAGGGCTCGTTTAACCATCTTTCGCACTACGTAGAGGGCTGAAATTTTGTGAGCGGCTTAATGTCAGGGCCAATTGAATTGACGCGTGTGGTGCGTGTGAAGCGTGGAAAAAAGAAAATTCTTTGAAATAGCCCAGACCTCAAAAACAGATATTTTGTCGATTATTACCAAATAATAAAAGACTCTGTGGTGTGTATCGATGTAAACATAAAAGTTTGTACACGAAAAACGAAGTTTTTTTACATTTACTTGTTTTAGTTCTTATGTAGGTATATATTTTTTGGTTATTAAAGGTAGACATTTATGTGGGTATATTTCTCAAGCTTTTCAGTATTATAAATTCCATTTAGTTTTCAGCTGCGTAACTAAAGCACCTTCTATGTGTTTCCAAGTACAGATGTAAATACATATCTATAAATGAATGTTATCAATGGGTGACACACATTTTTTTTAGGTATGTACCTACTTGTATTTACATGTTTTTACTGAACAGCAATTTGACTGAATTTTATTGGTGGTTCCTGTGAAACAAACTGCTAGTATGAAGAAACGTTGCATTCATGAAACGATTGCAAATACTGCTCGTACTCTAAGTACACAAGGTTGGTTTTTGTTTTCCACAGAGAGTAATTAAAATTCAGAACACAATTTCGGTTAAGATAAAATACTTTACCGAAGGAAATAGAAACAGCTCCAATAATAACGGGTGCTGGAACTACAATTTAATTATAAATGTATCTATTATGCAAGAAGCAGTCTAGGAAACTTGGCTCAAATGCACACAAATGGAATACAAATTGTGGGTGATTAGCTGTAAAAAATTAACTTCTGTTTATAGCATCGGTGGTTTAACTTTACTTAACTTATCTTACCCTTACACTTATTTCAATTAACAGTTTTCTCATCAAGTAAGAGGTTTGTTTCAAGCAACAATAAGAACAGCAATTTAAAAAATGATATTTTAACACTATGTCCGTGTACATTTTCCCGCTATGTATTTATTGAAGTTACAAATACACAGCGTGTATGGCGCGTGTGACTCGTGTAACGTCTTTGTAGATTTTGTAAGCAACTTTCACACGTGTCATACATGGGCGCTAAGAAAATATTTATGAGACTAATCTGCGCTTTCTAGGACGTGTATAACTTGGTTGTAAATGACATCAAATAAGCAGAAACAGACAGACAATTTGGGGTCATGTCATAAACGTTTATTAAATTCTTTATATTAACTTCGTGTGCCCGTGGCTGGCGGACTGGCTGGTCAGATCTTGTGATCAATTTTTAACCCACTTCCCAAAGCCCGATTTTATTGAAATTTTGCACACATGCATATTTCCTGGTGACAATACTTTCTATTAATTTGAGAGTGAACGGGCCGAGGGGTCGGAAGGCTCGCATAAAAATTTTGTTCCCCGGCATCAGATCATTTCATACTATAATGACTGTGTTCTGTGTGTGTTGTGCGCCGTGGGCAGCGTTGCTTGCTTTACGATTGGGGTTGTTTTTTTGTTGGGTTGCAATGCTTCGTATGTGTTTTTATATTTCAGCATTTATAGTGGAATTCAGTATACTTTTGGTTTTAGAGAATTTACATGAAAAATTTTACTTGTTTTTTTTTAAACAAAGTTTACATACTGTCATTTGACTGGCATACTAAAATCGCAGTATGTTTAACAATTGAACGGCTTCATCAGAATTCCCCTGAACAATGGAACATGAACAATATCCTTCTCTTATTTGTGCAGCATTTTTTCCCTTAGAAATGTACGATTGTTAGTTCAATGTTGTCCCTATAATCTTACGGGCACTTCAATGTTAGAAGATTGTTTTAATTGCATATTGGAAATGATATTGAAACTCTAGGCCGGCAACTTTTATCTAACGTTTGGGTAATACATACTTTTCAGGATAAGATAGATTGAGGTAAATTAGGCTATGTTTTAAAAGTGGTTCGGATGGGGTGATGGTGTTCTAAAAATTGAAGTTGTGTTATCAAAGAATAAGACCAAAGAATTACTTCCTCCAAGTTGTCATTGTTAGGTTATAAAAGGTCATCCAGGAATCTTGAAATCTTAGGATTTTTTTTATTCATTGAACATTTTATACATTTCATTGAGTATAAAAACAATATCGATAACAAGTAAATGTAAAAAACTTTGTTTTTTGGCTACAAACTTATATATATACTCGTACATCGAAACACGCCACACAGTCGTTTATTATATGGTAATAATCGCCAAAATACCTTTTTTTATGTTGAGCTATTTCAAATAATTCCTTTTTTACACGCTTCACACGTGCCACACGCGACTCGCGACACTCATCAAAAGGGGATTATAAAACCGGGTCCCTTATATTGAGCCGCTCACAAATTGGTCGAACTCAAAGTGGTCGAAAATACAGACAAAAAGGGGTCAAGTTAAATAAAATTTTTAAAAGGGGGGCCTCTGGACATTTTGCAGCAGTCGATCCTTTTGAGGTAATTCTCGATTACTTTTTCGCAAGTTTCGGGCGTAATCCCGGCTATAACATGTCGGATGTTGGTTTTAATTGCGTTTCGAATTTTGTTTGCATAGACCCGACTCTTTGCGTAACCCCACAAAAAGTTCTACCGGCGTTAAGTCGACCTTGCAACTTTCTACGCACGATTGCATCCGATGTGTGACAAGTCTTGTTAAAATTACTTGATTAACACATCAATAGCTTTGATTTGGTCTCACAAATAACGCTCATTATTGACTGTTACAGTCCGACTTTCATAATTTTCAAAAAAGTTACGCCCAAGACACCGTCAAACCACAATGCGCACCAAACAGTCACTTTTTGGGCATGTAGTGTTGTCTCGTGAATCATATGAGGATTTTCCTCATCACATATGCGGCAAAATGTTTATTAACATACCCAGAGAGGTGGAAATGTGCCTTATCAAAAAAGATAACGCAGAATAACACTCAATCTGTGTAATTCTTCTCTGTACATGGTCTCTGGGCTTCAGTTCATTTGTTATATGAATTTTATATGGGTGTAGCTGCAACTCCTGCTGCAAACTGCGCCAAAGGGAACCATCAGAAAACCCCAAAAACTGCGATGTTCGAAGAATCGACAATCCCATCTTGACCACAATTTAATTTTCAGTAGCAATATTTTCAGCTGAACGGACTTTGCGAATTGTTCGCTCAATTTTACCATAATCTTCACGTAAATTTCGATACACAGTTCGTACAGAGTGGTTATTTCTGTAGAACAATTGAACAATTTTAACTCGTTGAGTGGTAGTTAAGCGATCCACTTCGTAAATGTGTTGTTGCAAACTTACATTTGACACTTTAAAACATATACTTATTAACAGCTGTTTCATTTACTGTGCTGCCAATATAGAAAACACAACACACTGACCCAATACGAGAAACCCCTTATAATTGTAATTAAGTAAATTATCTGACCGAAATATAAATATTTATGTATTCATAATTATTGAATTGCTTTAAGTAAAGAATAATATAATTTTTGAGGGAAATGTTTACCATACAACAAATGAAACATTATAGACAAGAAATGTAGATGTGTATACTTCTATAAACGATTTATTTTCTAAACTTTCTATTGTAAAAACAAATTATAATATCTTTTACAACGTGTGTAGATACTCTCGTTAAAAAGTACAACGAAAATTCTTTATGAATTTTAATTACAACTAGGAAACAATAATTTATTTTTATGACTAAAATGTCTTGACCGATTCTGTACTGAACTCCGAACCAGATCGAAGTCTGTACAAGATGTAACTTCATTGCTCGAGATTGTGAAGACAAATACTTTTTTTTTGCGAAAATTGAAGCAATTAGCGTTATCAAAATTTACTAGTTTTTATGATAAGGTATCAGAAATAGAACTCCTCTTAGAGATTTCCTTCAATTCATATATTCTAAACTTTCTATCATAAAAACAAATTATAATATCTTTTATAACGTGCGTAGATACTTGCGTTAAAAAGTGCAACAAAAATATTCATGAATTGAAATAAAAACAATAATTTATTTTGACTGTCCCAAATGAGGAGGCGCCATCATTAGAGAAACGCATATATAATAAAACAATGTTAGAATATAGCCGAGCTTATATTATCGATCGATAGATATTACAATTTAATTTAAAGTTCCCCACTAAAGTTGACTGTGTTAAATAACAAAGAATGCGTTAAATCAAGCTCGACTTAAAATTATATTCAATAATAATAAAGACAGCATCACATACAACCAAAAAGAAAACCCCTAATTTGAACACCACATTAATAATAATTTATGGATGTGATTCGTTATTGAATCATAAATTATTGCGCATAAAAAGTTTTTAACATACTATAGAAATAAAATAATGTTCAAAAACTAATAAGTTCCCATTCAGGCCTAATTAAAAAAAATCCTATAAACGTTGTTGAATGTTTGTAGATGGATATGGCAAACGAATATTTGGTACCTCAGGCTGCGTTCAGGGATTTCCACATGTCCCGCATTAGACACAGACTTCTTCGTTAACGCGAGTATGGATCCTCTAACCTATAAAGTTTAAAATTGATGGTTCAATTAATCTTAGATCTTGACATCGTGTCTCTGTTCTCGCAGCGCGCTGTCCCGTGTAACATAAGACAGACCGAATTGACTGTCGTAACGCCAACAACAATGGACTTTCGAGTAATATTGATACAACCATGAATATTACCATACAAAACACGAAGGAAATTTACAGATGAATTGATATACGAAAAAAATCCTTTGTATCAGTTTTGAAGCCCCGACTCTGCCTTTCAGTGAACATTCATGTGAATTATTTCCCCCCGTGTATAATATTAACCGGACAAAATAAAAGAAATAAAAAAATATACAGATAAAGAGAATATACGATTATCTGAAATCTTCTCGCCTTCCAGGCCACATTTCTCATATTTTAGATCGTCAATTATTGTCCAATTTCAACATTAAGTTTTTTCTTCTTTTTGGGTTACCCTTTGTGTTATTTATTCAATTGTTGTTGTTGGATGGTGTGTCAACGAGTGCATCAGGTGCAACATGTTTTGTGTATCTAGGACTTTTTGTTATCTTTAAAAGAGGTGGAGCGGCCTTTATCTTATAACTTGTTTGGATAATAAGTTATAGATGGTGATAAGATTTTTTCTATATGATGAAAATAATAATGTTATAAGTTAACATTTAAAATACAAACAATAAATTTTTAATCGTTTATATAATTCAAGCGGCTTGGGAGCGGTTCGCTATACCCGCACCATTATATAAACTTTCACCAGTTAAAAAAATAAAAAAAAAATAATTTTATTAAATTTAAAGTACTTTTTGATACGATAATGTTTTATTATATATATTATATATATATATATATATATATATTATAACTAATCATATATATAATAACTAATCATATATAACGAAGTTCCATTGTTATATTTATCACTCTATTTTATTTTTGTAAGAATTCATATAATATTAGATGGACTTCCAAAAATCAATCATAATGCACTTTTGCCCATATATGCGCGTTAAAACTGCAAATTAAATATTTAATTGTTTAATTTTTTAATATATATAAATAGAAATTAATAATAAAAAAACAAAGTTTTCACAATCCATCAATATATACAAATTTCATATTAAAGTCTTTTTAAAGTTCTGTTTTAAAAGTATATAAAAAATGTGAATCATATTTTTGCGATCCTTACACAGTCTATCGATTGAATCAACTGCATATATGTAATTATGAGTGTTGGTGAAAATACGCCTGTATGATTTACAAGAACATGATTGACGATGATTGAACAAAAATCCATATGCTTTTCATTTTGCATGGAGAACTGAGATCTGCTTGTTTGAAGCATTTTGTTCTTTCTGACCGATTTCGTTGATTGCGGAATTGATGACCAAACGCAAGGGCAAGATCATGGCATCTCGGTCTTGGTCTTGGTCACACAGACTAAGTTTTGATAGTAGCTTGCATTTGTGCCTATAGTCTTGGTCTTGTGGTCATAATTGTAAATTTTAAATAAAAATAAGTGGGTGCCGTGGCTCAGTGGAAAAGCGCATGGCTACTGAGCAGAGGTTCGTGGTTCGAATCCCAGTAACACTAAAGGTATTTTTCACGGTGTTCCACCTCTCGCGAATGGGTGACAAAAGTTCCGAGAGTAATTACTTGTCACGGAAAGCTTCTCAATTCGCCGTTCGGATCCGGCCTTAAATTTTAGGTCCCTTCCATTTGTGTCTAAAAATATACATGCACAACACAAATGGTCGCGAAAAGCTAGGCCTTGGACCGTAATGGTCTGTCGAGCCGAATATTAATATTAATTAATGATAATTCATTTGCTCGCATTTAAGATCAGTTAGATAAGCTAATTAAATTATTATATTTTTTAAATGCACATCAGAGGCAGAACTCAAATGTTCTTTATTATTTGCAAAAATCTTAGAACTATTTACATAGATGAATACTTCTTAACATGAATTCTAGAGGCTATGGTATCTATAGGTAGGAGTCGTCGCACATACAACGCATGCTCGTGTATTGTGGATATTTTAGATAATATTCAGTATTCATGCATCGTGGGATTTCTTCAAAAATAATAATAATTACTGATACAATAAAATGAAATGTCGTAAGCACATATTTAACTTATTACAGCTTGTAACATGGAAAACCCCAAATAATTTAATGGTTGCATACCAAATTCGATCTATACTGACTGCCACTGTTGGTAGAGTGGATATACATGGCGTTCAATTGAGACCGTTTCAAAGGCATAGCTACTTAGATTATGTCTATGATGTATGTTTCCTTCTTTTTACTTTTGTTCCTATACTTTCTTTATTTTAGTTTATTTCAGTGTTTACATTTTTCTACTTTATCGAGTATTATTATTCTTATATCACAGTTTTATACTTGCATTTATTAGCTAAAAATGCATTAGTACACTATAAGACTCAGTCTTTTGTACTTATACTTAAGATTTTAAATAAATGAAATGAAATGAAGTACCATTAGTGGTCTTAACGGGATGTGTCAATCACTGCAGGTATTAAAGGGAGGGTTGATCGGTCTAAGGATAAACGGCAATAAGCCAAAATAATGCCCACACAGGCCGTCCACACATCGGTGTTTTATTTTGTAAGAGACACCTATTGAAGAGGTCGAACAGTTGGTGCCATAAGCCCCGAGCGCCTTACAGGAAAAGATGATGGTGATGATACCAAATGATTTGATTGATTTGGATGAGCGTTGAATATCTTAATAGCTTTTTTCCCCATTTAGAGGGGCGGAGCAACTTTGGTGCATTCAAACAGTGTAAAGATAAAGAGAATTAAATAACGAATCTTCTGAATTTCGAATATTTCATCTGTATCTCTCAGGAGTGAAGATGGCGCAGGCACATAGGCCAAATCGCTGTAGGCAGTAGATTCGATCTATATTTCGGGAATATCTTTGCTTTTGTATGGTTAAAAAACTCTATCATTAGGTAAGTATGCAAAAATGTTACGACTTCTTTTGGTATGAAAATTCAGACTACGCGTTCATCAAAATTCAAGCCAAGTAATAATTGTAGTTGTGTGGGCGCCGTGGCTCAGTGGAAATGAGCATGGCTACTGAGCAGGGGGTTCGTAGTTCGAATCCCAGCGAATGGGTAACAAACGCTCCGAGAGTAATAACTTGTCACGGAAAGTTTCTCAATTCGCCGTTCGGATCTGGCCTTAAATTGTAGGTCCCTTCCATTTGTGTGCAAAAATATACATGCTCAACACGAATGGTTGCGAGAAGCTAGGCCTTGGACCGCAATGATCTGTCGCGCCGAATATTATTATTATTATTATTATTAATAATTGTAGTTAAATTATTTGATATGCCCAATATTGTTTAATTAGTCATGACCTTTGATCATATAAATAAAAAATATACTATCTAGACGAAAAGACTAGTATATTATTAGATGAACATTTTTGTTGGTTTAAACTTCCATTTCAGAGGCCCTCAGATCTCTGTATCTAGCGTAATGTGCATGCGCACCTGTTACAGCTAAGTTTAAAATTACAGATTATGCTACGTTGAAAACTTAAACCAGATCAGTTTCGTTTTTATATCAAATCACAACTTTGCCTCCAAGATAATTTCCAAGATTATAATGTTAGGAAAGTGTTTCGAAAAAAATACATAAAATCTATCGCCGGAATTTTTTAAATTTTATTTTGGCTCATAATGACATAATTCCAATTAATTTATATATTTTTTAAAACTTTTTTTAAACTTTTCCGACTCACCTTAGAATAATAATAAGATGTTCGGATGTTCGGATATGAAGTCAATTAGCTTATGAAAAGGTTTGTAATAAAGCATGGGATTGCCCTTTAAGTTCTATTGCGTTGAGCGTATGCCAGAATTTGAAGACTTAAATCAGCGTTTACTTTTATGCTAAAAGAAACTCAGCTATATAAAGGATTTGTCAGAATCTTTACAAACTAGAACGTTCTATGGTATGTTTAAGGTATTCGTATCTTATATGCCAAAAACTTAGACTAAAAATAGCATAGTACAATGTGAAAAACAATGGGAGTACATACATAGTGTTTTCAAGTACTTACCAATATTGTTTAGTTATAAATAAACTATAGGTTTTTTTTAATTTGCCGTCAACCGAGAAAATCTTATCAAATAATTAAAGTAAAGCAAAATAATGAATAAATTTGTCTATTTTAAAATAATGAAAATGTGCCAAAGGCCATTTTAAAATTAGTCAATTTATCACCTTTCGAAAGTTATGTTTTATGTATGTTAAACCCGTCCCCGTCGTCATGTTCGTTGTATGAAAACTCGAATTTGACAGAGATAGATTAATTCATAATCGGTCTATTTATGGTTGGCAATAAAAATAAAAATAAGAGCTCCTTTGTACGCAGTTGACCACCAAATCCAGTTTAGTCATTAAAAACAAACAAACTCGATCGGTCGGCCATTTGCCATTTCGAAGCTGACTAAGTCCAGGACAAAGTCAGGTTGATTTGGTTTTTTGCACAGGTTCATTCTCCCATAAACTGTCCCAGCGGGTGATTACTCTATAAGCAGACAGATCTGGAGGAGGTGGAGACAATCCAGTCCAATGCGCACAAGTACAAATAATGCTCGTCTGTCTGCACTTACTTGTCGAAAAGAAGAAGAATCTTGAGAAAAGAAAACATACGAAATCAATGAAAGTATTCTCGTCTCAACTTCATACGGCATATTACAACGCCTGTTAGCTTGGTGTCAGTCTAACGTACCTTCTTGTAATTTATAAATACATATGTATTGGCATTATGTATGCATCCAATACTAACATTCTTATCTAGTACATGTGCGTAAATACACACATATCAACATCAGCAGTGCTGTTCTATACTTCTTCATACTTATGCCTCCCCTCGATAAAAACATTAAGGTGGAGACAGAAGAATAATGGTCCGAGTCTAAGAAACTTGTGTTTCCGTAGCATGCGTTTTTATTTTTCTCCTTGTTGGTTGATGTTTTCTTTTATTTTTTTATTCGTTGAGCTTTGTAAAAGTTCTGCTGGATGATAGGTACATAATGTTTACCAGGTAAATACACATTCGCCAAGTAAGAACATTTTTGCAATATGTGGAGAGCGAATTGCCGTATTGCTTGGACTTGCGCTTGGTGGAGTGTGTAGGATATCAATGCATGCCATCCCAAGACACCACAACACAAAACACCAGTGCAAAACGGCTAAGAAATATTGGAATCGATCGATGCTGCATTGTTGGTTAGATGGTTGGGTCAGATCCGACGATGTCTGTAGGAGATGCCACTCTCTGCCCAGAAGCGGAGTGGGTGTGAAATGTATACTTTATTGCCTTATACTTGTACTTGTAAGTTTGTACAATTGTAAGAGTAGGTATGTATGTAATCATCAAAACATCTTTTTACATCCATACGACAATTTAACTGGGGCGATGCGATGCGACGGTTAACAAATTCGTTTCATGCATCGTTAGCAATTGTTTTTTATGTAGGAATTGATAAGACGGGTGCTGCTGTCATGACCACAAAATTGTATCTCATAAAGTATTTTATTGTTATGTAAATAATTGAAAAGGAAGGATTGCTCTATAAAATGTCTGAATTTGATTGTTCGTAATTGGGTCAGATTTTCTGCACGATAATAATTATTATGGTGTACAGTGCAGAACGTTGCGCAGGCCTTTATTTGCCGCGACAGTTTATATTTCTTGTAGAATTTGTGATTTGCTATTTATTAGGGAATGTTATTTAGCAACGAATAATGTTTAGTAATTATGAATCTTGACTGATTTTAGTTAATAGGTAGAAATTTATTAGAAACCTTATCGGAGCATAGTTTTAAAAAACTTCAACGAGCAATAATGCAACTTTTAGCAAACATTTGAACATTTATGAATATTTTATTCCCCAATTTGCACATATGTAGTTACACTCATGTCAGCATAATTTTGTATGAATATTGTATAACGGAAACATTTCAGATAAAGAATTTTTCCCCGGAAGGTATTATTTATCACTACCGGAACCTGTGTCCAGAGGAGGACTTGTTTTCCGGAATCCTTTTCAGGATATTATGAAGCAAGCTATGCGTGGGTTAACGAATCACTAAAGTTTGCGGAAGTCTATATTTTTCACATTTAATAAATTGAAGTTTACTAAATTTAGTAAAGGAGAAAGAAAAGCAAGAACAGAATAGAAGCAAGCGTTCAGTTTTTTTAAAGGCATTATTGTACTTTTTAGTTGGTTTTTTTTTATCACAGATACAGTAGGCAGGCCAGACGGCCGGTCATTCTTGCATTATAGAAATAGTTTTCCAGCTGGTTATTTATTTCCCTAAATTATAAGGCACTTGTAGACAACACTGTTTTACACAAATTCATATTAATTGTATTTTAATTTCAAGTTTTAAGTACACGCCCTAAGAAGGCTCTTCTTCTTATTTTAGTAGGTAGGTGACTATCTCCAACTGACTGTTTCAGCGTCGCCAAAGATAGCGGAGAACTTAAAGGTCTCTAACTATGAGGTCAATTGGCTCTTCGGGTCGGTCTATTTCCGACTCAAAAAAAGATAAAACTAAAAAAGATACAGCGGAAATCAGACCTGACAATACCACATCAAAAACAGGACAGTCAAACCCGGCTGTCAAGCCAGTTCATTGCCCAAAAACCTCCAGTAACAGGGTTAAGCCTAAGACGCAAGTATCGAAACCAATCGGTACATGACAACGAGAGGCTAGGTAAACCACTACAGGCCAAAACATCTAAAAAACATGGCCTCGAAACAGCGAGACCCATCCAGCCAGACCAAACAGTCCCATATTCCAACAATCTGTTGGAGTATTGACAACCACAAGATACGAAACTGTCCACTGCCTAGTAAAAAGCCACTTTCCAGACTGCTTAATACTGGGTAACGATGAAGAGAACGAGGATATAAACTCATATCCTTATATCATACCAATTGAGGCCTACAGCATCAAGCATCTTCTCCATTTTAGGAGTCCGCTGGGCGGTAAATTCATTCGGCCCATTCAAATCCCCTGGAGGAGACGGGGTCTACAAAATTTTGTAGCTACACGGCCGCCATCCGATAGAATCTCTGCTCGTGAAACCCTACAAAGCCAGCCACAGCCTAGAATACGTTCCAAGGTGCTGGAGAGAAGAGCGATGAAGCCATCAGAGTAGCGGCTTAAGAACAATCGTATCACCAACATTGGCTATGCGGATGACCTTGTCCTTATGGTTCGCGGCAAATTCGAGAGTACGATAGCAGAACGAATGCAGTTTGCTCTCAAACTAGTAAACGAATGGTGTAAAGCGTCAACGCAGACAAGATAGTGTGCACCATCTTCACAAAAAGAAGAAGAATGAATCTTCCTACACTGAATTTCCAAGACAAGGTCCTCCAAATAATGCCAAAAACTAACATGGAACTCCCATATGATATACATTATTAACAAAGCTTATAAAGCTTACATCACATGCCAACGCATGTTTAATAAAACGTGGGGAAAAAACCCGAAAATGACTCTATGGCTATACCAGAGTATAATCAGACCGAGGCTGACATACACAGACTTGATATGGTGGCCAAAAACAGAGCAATCTAAGACCCGCTCAAAACTCAACAAGATCCAAAGACTCATTTGCCTTAGTGCAACAGGTTACATAATGACCTGCCCTACGGCAGCCCTCGAGAAGATTCTAGGACTTACACCACTTCACGTACAAATTAAAAGTGAAGCTGGCTTAAGACTCTCTTCTCTCAATATACACAATCAGGACAAATCCAATAGACCAGGACATACTAACATCATTTCCAAAATAAATCATTAATGACCATCTGGTACACAGACGGATCTAAAACAGACACAAGAACAGGAGCAGGAGTATTCGGATCCAGAACTACACTGCGAATACCCCTAGGTAACTCCCCAATCGTTTTCCAGGCAGAAACAATGGCACTAGAAGCCTGCATCTTGGAATGCCTTAAAAAAAGTTATAGAAGAACTGAGATTTACATGATCTCAGATAGCCAGGTTGCACTAGCTGCACTAAAAGACCCTTTTTTCAACAGAACTACGTCGAGCTGCTACTGCCACTTAAAACAATTGGCCAAAACCAATAAAATGTGGGCGCCGTGGCTCAGTGGAAATGAGCATGGCTACTGAGCAGGGGGTTCGTGGTTCAAATCCCAGTAACACCAATAGTATTTTTCAGCTCCAGCCGTAAATTGTAGGTCCCTTCCATTTGTGTCCAAAAATATACATGCGCAACACAAATGGTCGCGAGAAGATAGGCCTTGAACCGCAATGGTCTGTCGCGCCGAATATTATTATTTTAAAACCAATAAAATCACCCTTATGTAGTCTCCAGGGCACTCAGGCATTGTAGGGAACGAGGCAGTAGGTCTTTGCGCAAGAGAAGGCGCAGAAGGTACATTCACTGGGCTAGAACCAAGCATTGCCTACTCCCTTAGCCACCTCAAAAACAAGATTAAAGAGTGGGCTAACAATGCCATCGAAGCTGAATGGGAATCGTCGACAGGGATGAAACAAACTAAAAGGCTTCTCAAGTATAACATTAAAGACATAGGCAAAGCAATCAAACTGAACTGTAATGCGCTCAGATCCCTAGTCTGGTACATAACGGGACACGGACCATTCAATAGTCACTTAGCAAAAATGGGAAAATCGCAGACGGACAGTTGCCGTTTCCGTAACAAGGCAAAAGATTCGCCAGAACACATACTGTTTATCTGTGATGCTCTCACACGGAAAAGACTTAAACACCTCAAGGCTCACAGAGTGCAAGGAAAGAATGCCATTTCGATCGAATTGGCAGACGTAATGGCATTCATAAAGGAACTAAGCCACCACATAAAGTGGTAATTATCTGGGATGCACAATAGATCTTTAGGTCGAAGTGCACCAGGCTTCTCAGCCCACCAACGTAATAATAATAAAAAATAATAATAGGTAGGTGCTTGAAAATCAGCACAGATGTTATATACATAAAAAAATATGCGGGCATTTGTTTAAGTAAACAATATGTTTTCATAAAAAGTCTTATAGTTTGCTGGTAATCGGTGATTTGCTCTGAATGTGTTAATATGTTACGAAAAAGCCTTTTTCACTATCAAGTGAATATTAATATCAATATGCACTGCGGTTCACTAGATTAGAAGCACATCATCTTGGAAGTTAAAATTGAGATTTCTTTAGTCAGAAAGAAAAAAAACAACCCATAAAAATTAAAATTTTTCATGTAAATTCTCTAATAGGAGATACATATGTGTGCAAAGTTTGAATCGGGTTAATTTGGAAAAAATTAATATAAGATCCCCTTCACTTCAAATTTTTTTCAAGAACTGTTGTCACCGGAGATACACATGTGTAAAAAAATTTGTGTGGGAGCCCCCGACATTGGTGTCCGATCGCTTCCAACTTTCAATAGTAAGTGTTGTCATCGGTGATATACATGTGTTTAAAATTTAAAGAAAATCGGGTTAGTTTTTAAAAAACTTATAAAGGCACCCCTCAAGCCTTAGGGCCAGATCACTCCAAAAAAATGTACAAAAAGTTTTGTCCATCAGAGATAAACATGTCTTTAAAATTTGAAGAAAATCGGGTTAATTTTTAAAAAATTTATATGGATGTGATTCGTTATTGAATCATAAATTATTGCGCATAAAAAGTTTTTAACATACTATAGAAGATACACACGTGTGTAAAATTTGAAGTAAGTCGGGTTAATCGGTTAATCGGGTTAGTCGGGTAAAGTGTACAAAATTTAAAGAAAATCGGGTAAAATTTTGTAAAATATTTGTATGGGAGCCCCCCGAACTCGAGGTCCGAGGGGCCTCAAATAGAAAGTATTGTACTGACATGTGTGCTAAATTTTAATAAAATCGGGCTTTGGGAAGTGGGTTCAAAATTGATCAGAAAATCTGACAAGCCAGCCAGCCACGTGCACGTGAAGTTAATATAGAGAATTTAAAAACAAATGATGGCGAATGTTAAAGTAGTTTGAGATTAATACAAAATCAAGTTTAAAAAAATTCAAAACAAGATAACGGTACATTAGAGATCTTTTTGCGAAATGAGTCAGGCAGGCATGCATATAAATCGGTTCATAAGATTAGAAGTACCATATATATGAATGAAAAAAGTTCTGTTTTGGTTTTTTTATGAAAATTGATTTTTTTTTTTATTCATACTTAAGATATAATTTTTAATAATGAATAGAAACACCTTTCTACCAGATAACGCTGTCATTTTTCAGCTTTGTACCACCTAGCGCCATAATAAGATATTACAGCCCAAACCAATACGCCCCTTCTCTGCTTTGGTGGTGGTTTAAAAAGGTGTTTGGCACTACGAATCACATGACGAACGGTATAGATTTACTTGCTGTTTCTCTGATTTTAGCTGTCGAAACAACTAAATTTGAGGATAGTCTGACAATTTTTCGTTTTGCCGTTGCTGTTGCTGGGCCATGGAAACATTTCCTTTGTAATTTTTCCCGCAAATTTTCAGATCCTTTAAATAAATCCCAACAGTATGACCACTCCGATTGATCTTGCAACTGATAGCTCGCTTAGAAACCCTTCCAAGGGTAAACATCTATTTCTCTATCTATCTATTGGTAAAATGAACCATTTCGCAAGCAACGATTGTACTTTAACTGCTTCCAAAATTATGAACCAATTTAAATGCATGCCATTCTGACTTATTCAGTTAAAGTTTCATAAAATTATCGTTAGCTTGTTCTCGTAAAATTTTGGAAATTACTATTGCATTCAACATGATACATGAACCACTGTTCCTTACACCACTTTTTTTTCTCTCACTGCCATATAATGGGAGAAAGATAATTTATAACTATATCTACCTCTAATAATAACAATTTCAGTTAAGGAAAATAACGTAAGTCTTTTATGAAATGTAGATCAGTTACAATACTAATACATATAGCAGTTGCAGGCACATTTTTACCTTGAGCCACGAGTTATTATTCCAAAACACTCTTTGCATTATAGATAAATCATAGAATGCGTTCAAGAATAAAGTTGGAGACCAATTCAGATTTGGCATGCACACGTTCAACAATTACGGTTCTATATCCGTTCGCCACCAAGCAGCAAGTATTCATCGTTATGCGACAAAACCCTGCCATTATCCATTTACACGCAGATGACTCTAGTGTGCCAAGCGCTGGCGATGCATGAATCGCTCTTTTTGGAAGGAATGACAGGGAAAAGTCAATTAAAAAAGTTAAATAAATCATAACACAGTATACGATATCCTTACGGTGATTGGTATAAGCCACAACAAAAAATAATTACAAAGAGCTACTGTCAGTAGTTACTTGTTCTCAGATAAGATTCCTTACTTCGGTTCAAAAAATCAAAAACGATTCACCTAAAATAATTTTTAGAACCGGGCGGTGCAATGATTAGATTTTTGTCTGTACGTCAACGGGTTGACGCACCGCAATAGCAATACAAACATAATCAAAAATATTACCTGTTTTGCTATAACTCCTCATAGAGATTGATAATGAGTGATATTGGATCTTACGGGTACATAATCTTCATCACACTGTTTCTAACGTCAAAAAAGTATCATTATAAGTTTATAAACTGAGGTAATCTGAAATAATCAAGATTCGAAACTGTATAACAACAAATTAAGTAATGATTATTACACAAAAAGTTAAGAAAACATATATTTTACTGAACGTCGTTTATTTGTGAATATGAGCGAAAGCAATATGTTAGTACTTTATTAAAAAGTTCCATAACATCACTTTTTTGATACCTCATGAACGATCATGCACAATCACATATACATGGAACCTACTGAAATACGCAACGCCCTAACGCAGTGTTATTCGAATTTCCAATTTTGATAATACTAAATAAAAACTTAAAAAAGAGCATGGTAGGCTGTGTCGAAGGGTTTTGAGCGTGACAACGTCTGTCCGGGACGAAAGAAAAGAAAACAAAGATCTTGATCTTGAAGTAAGAGCTGTTAAAAAAATATGTGCGTGTAATCTTTACGCGCGGTTGGAGTGAAATTTTTTGACGTTGTGGCCAATATTACGATTAAATTAAAAGGCACGAGTCGCTTGAGAAATTGCTTAGTTCCCGAAATTCCAGACCATAATGATCATATTCCAGAATTCCCATAGGAAGAAGTCTTATAGTCGCATATTTGTCCTACATTCCATGTTTCATACGAATCCCTTGAGAAATGGCTTGGTTCCAAAAATCCCAGACCCTATTGGCTAGATCCCAGAATTTCCATAGGAACAAGTCTTGTAGTCGCACATTAGTCCTACATTCCGAGTTTCATACGAATCCCTTGAGAAATGGCTTGGTTCCAAAAATCCCAGGCCCTATTGGCCAGATCCCAGAATTTCCATAGGAACAAGTCTTATAGTCACATATTAGTCCTACATTCCGAGTTTCATACGAATCCCTTGATAAATGGCTTGGTTCCAAAAATCCCAGGCCATATTGGCCAGATCCCAGAATTTCCATAGGAACAAGTCTTATAGTCACATATTAGTCCTACATTCCGAGTTTAATACGAATCCCTTGAGAAATGGCTTGGTTCCAAAAATCCCAGACCCTATTGGCCAGATCCCTGAATTTCCATAGGAACAAGTCTTATAGTCACATATTAGTCCTACATTCCGAGTTTCATACGAATCCATTGAGAATTGGCTTGGTTCCAAAAATCACAGGCCCTATTGGCCAGATCCCTGAATTTCCATAGGAACAAGTCTTATAGTCACATATTAGTCCTACATTCCGAGTTTCATACGAATCCATTGAGAATTGGCTTGGTTCCAAAAATCACAGGCCCTATTGGCCAGATCCCAGAATTTCCATAGGAACAAGTCTTATAGTCACATATTAGTCCTACATTCCGAGTTTCATACGAATCGCTTGTGAAATGGCTTGGTTCCAAAAATTCCAGGCCCTATTGGCCAGATCCCAGAATTTCCATAGGAACAAGTCTTATAGTCACATATTAGTCCTACATTCCGAGTTTCATACGAATCCCTTGAGAAATGGCTTGGTTCCAAAAATTCCAGGCCCTATTGGCCAGATCCCAGAATTTCCATAGGAACAAGTTTTATAGTCACATATTAGTCCTACATTCCGAGTTTCATACGAATCCCTTGAGAAATGGCTTGGTTCCAAAAATCCCAGGCCCTATTGGCCAGATCCCAGAATTTCCATAGGAACAAGTCTTATAGTCACATATTAGTCCTACATTCCGAATTTCATGCGAATCTCTTGGGAAATGGCTTAGTTCCCAAAGTACTGACATTTAAAAGTGGGACATTTAACAGTGTGAGCATTAACAGTGACCACAACAGTGGGACATTTAACAGTGGACATTTAACATTTTACTTTTTGAACATGCACCCCCTTATACCTTATAGTGAGACGTTGTCACGACAAAGGAATTGATGGTTTATTTAAACTTTATGAAAGGATTTTAATTTTAATAATGTTGTAAACTATATGAAATATTGTAATGCGGTTATAGTTATATTACAGAACAAGGAAAGTGGAGTTTATCGTGCGAGGACGAAGCTTCGGCAATCTAACGAGCACGATGAGCACTTTTTTGCGAGTCGTGTACGCTATTTTTCGCGCGTCCAAACCGGTTTTTTTTTGCTAAATCGAGAGAGAAGCAGAAATGTGAGAATGTGTGTTCGCTGTGACTGCAGTAAATAACAAAGAAATGAATTTTTCACGCGTCCAAACCGGTTTTTTCTGCTAAATAGTGAGAGAAGCAGAAATCACAAACGACAAACAAAAGAGAATTCTTGCTCATGTGTTCATACAATGTGTTCGCTGAGATTGTAGTAAATAACAAAAGACGTTTATATCATAACATAACTAGTGCTGTTATGGGCTACTTTCGAGGCTAGTTTATAGCGTACGAAACAGTCACTTTCGTCTATGGGCGTGTGAAAGAGATATTATTTGTAACAAATTACCGACTACAACTTTTCGTGTGTACCAGTAGTTGTTTAAAAAAAATTTAATAACTTTTTGCAATCTTTATTAAAAAGTATTGGTCGTTTGTTGTAAAGAAATTATTATATCTTCAAATATGCATTGTAGGTAAAATGTATACTTATTTGTTTACATTCACAAGTAGGGTAAAAAAGTTCGACTTGAAAGCCGTTTACGTAGTGCCAAACTGTATATATTCGCATACGTTTGGTGTTGTAGTAAAGAATCCTTCCGCCAATCTAACACAAAAGTCAAGAGAATTATGACGATGATGGGTTTAACTTCCGAGTGATCAGAAGAAGCAATAAAGTAAACAAAGAACAAGAAGTGGGTATCTTCCCCACAACAACCAACACAAATAATAAATGCTACAGGAAGCACAACTCTGACGTAGTGCAGTGTGCAACAATAATAATAACAGTTACTGTGGCTGAATTTATGAAGTGTGCCGTATGCAACCGGCATGACACGTGCCAAAGCCATTTCACCCAGAATATTGAAGTTTTTCAAGATACAAAAAACTATGAACTCATCTGTTATTGAAAGCATTAATTTCAATCTTGCCAAATATGTTCGACAGGTCCTACTTTCGTTTTAGGTTGCACATTCAATATTTGAATATTTGAATAGTTTTTTGTAAAATAGATACATTTTCTGCTTACATTCCTCAGGCAGTTTTTAGTTCACCTTGATTCTATATGCACTTATGGCTCCGGCTAAACCAGACCATCGATCCGAAGCAATCTCACAATCGAGGTTGTCATGTGCAGAGACAATGTGCACAGCTTTCGATCAGTTTCAATGTTAGGATTCTATTCTTTATAAAAGGAAAAGAAGTAACATTATTTTGACAATCCAGTACTGTATAGAAGATGAGGTACCATTTTTGCTCATGACGTGGCCAAAAAGCGGCTTGTGCGCAGGGGAGAATTATAATTATCCCGTTATCTTGGTCGTTTCTTTCGTACGATGATCTTTTGAACAGTTACTACATGTGTCTTATAAGCGATATTTTTCCGCGTCTGAGAATATAAAATTACCCGATTAACGCTTGTTTTCTGGAGTATAGACAAACACCCAAGTTTTGACGTCATGTGTGATGTGATTTTGCACTTGATTAAATTTCTTCTACATGTCCTTGCTCTATAATCTACACACTCCTTCTTCTGAGCGTTTGTCAACCGGGATCCGGACCTTTGGTTTCCCGCGTCAGTATAATCTGACATCACATCAGAGTCTCCAATCACTTTTGCCACCGTCATAAACGGCTTTAATGTATATAAACAGGTAAATGTCTATAAAACTATAAACATTTTTACATCACCTACATAAGGGTGAAAATCTGATCAGTTGCTGGTTTGCCTGGGATGAAGCCACACTGTTACGGGCCAATAATGACTTAAGCGTATTGCTATCCTGTTTTGAAGTAGAAAATCATATATGAGGTACTCA
The DNA here is from genome assembly GCA_947095585.1 of Nephrocerus scutellatus. Taxonomy (NCBI): domain Eukaryota; kingdom Metazoa; phylum Arthropoda; class Insecta; order Diptera; family Pipunculidae; genus Nephrocerus; species Nephrocerus scutellatus. The sequence goes on from OX352761.1 coordinate 35,764,909, forward strand.
ACCACGTTATACAATGATAATTACTGCTCTTATGATATCTGCTTTCTTATGTACGGGGCATTATGATGCCTCTTCTTCAGCTTTCTGGTATTACTCTAACTCCAATATGAGAAACTTCTTTTTATGAATTGCTTGGACTATGTAGGCGCTCCTGATTTAGTCAGCTCCGCAGTGATTCTGTTTAAACCAGAGACCTTACTATTCGTGAGCCGATTTGTCGCTCCCAAAATGCCATTGTACTGTTCTTCTTAGCTCTATATTTTTCTTCGCGTGTTTGCGTTCTATGAGATTGTGGCATTTCTCGGTATTCAACATTCTTACATTCAGTCGCTAGCTACGCCTTCCTAAGATGGAGTCTGCGGTACTAATGACAGTATTTTAAAGGCGTCCCAATTTCCCAGACATAGAGTTCCCGTTCGACTACTTCTTTTTTTCTTATTATTGTTTAGCTCTTCATAATTTTTATTTTTTTAAATCATAAAAATTTAAGACAAAAGAACCAAATTTACAAATCTTCATCAAAGCCCTGAATTGGAGGTTTCCCGGGTGAAATTGGCCAAGCTACGAGGAACCGCAGAGAGTCTTCAAGAAGTCCATTTGAGTTCAGCTTTTTCACTCATCCTTGGTGCAATGTTTGGCGTTGGAGCTAATCGGCTCGATAGTTGTGCGTGCCTTTTTCGTTTGTTAGGCCTGGTACTACAAACGAATCCGGTACAATTCACTGTCGAGATGGCCTTCAAGAAAGAAGTCAGCTAGTTCCTGAAAGACCGAATTTTCAATGGAGGTTCCAAGAATTTTGAGGGCTCACGTATGTTATTTTTTTTTGTAATATTTTCTTGGTCAAGGTTTTTTGTAGTTTTTCTTGGCCATGATCCATTCATTAAAGCATTTGGACTCGCGTCGTTTTAGTTTTGTGATCATTCAGGGAGTATTGGCAATAAGTTTAAATATATAAAAAAAAATCTGTCCGATACTCGCCTTCGGCCCAGCGGTTACTACTGAACTTAATTTTTAATCGGAGAAACGTTTGTAAATCTTAAGAATTAACACAAAACATCATAAAAATGAAATCGTTATGCGGGCGATTTCAATGTACACAATTCTGGGTGGTTTCGCCATTCTGGCCAGACAAAACCCGAAGGAAGGTGTGTTGAGTTATTCGCTGAGTTTAATCACCTCACTCAGCTTGTAATTGAGCCTACACGAATACCTGACATTGTAAATCATTCCGCAAACACCCTTGACTTATTTCTTACCTCTCGTCCTGATAAATACTCCATCAATGTATTATCGCCTCTAGGCTCGTCAGACCATTGTGTATCAGCTAATTTCTCGTTAATAATCCACGTAGCTAGAGAAAAACTCCCAAAAAAATAGTATGGCAATACAAGAAAGCCAATTGAGACGGCCTTAACAACTTCTTTGGTAGATTTAACTGGTCGCTATTGTTTCGCGATAGCAACGTGGATACCGCCGCTGATGCAATCACAAACATCATTCTTATTGGTGTGAGAAAGCTTATCCATTTCAGGAATAAGTCGATTAAACCAAAGGAAGATGGATGGAATAACTCGAGCTGAAAAGATGCTTCTAGGATTAGAGAGGTATGCTTTCAGTCTTACAAGGCAACCCCTGCTGAGGAAAACCGAACAAATTTGAAACGAGCCAGAAATGATTGCAATGCCCATCTTCGGCGAGTGAAAATCGTCTACGACCAAAAATTGAGGCAAAAAATACTACAATGTCCCAAAGGTCGTAAAATTTTTTGGTCATTCGCGAAAAGAATCAAAAATACAGCCTCGTCGGCCATTCCAACGCTCATTTATAATGACACTCCAATTGTCAACTCTAAAGGCAAAGCCAATCTGTTTCCTGTACATTTTGCAGCTAGCTCCACGCTTCCAGATTGTGCATTGATGCCGCCTGCACCTCAGAGTATTGAACACTCTATGGGACAGATCTTCATTCGTACTCGTGCAGTTGCTAGAGTTTTAAACGATCTCAACATTCACAAATCCGCTGGGCCAGATGGTATTTCCCCACTAGTTCTGAAGAGGTGTTCTTCCAAGCTGGCATTACCATTGCGTGAGCTTTTTCATCTATCCTATTCTTCTGGACTCTTCCCGAGAAGTTGGAAAACAGCTTTTGTCCAGCCCATACCCAAAAAAGGCGAGCCGTCGTCTCCTTCTTCGTACCGACCCATAGCACTTACATCCATTCTTTCCAAGGTCATGGAAACGCTGATAAATTTTCAGCTCATGAAATATCTTGAAACTAATGACCGGCAGTACGGATTTCGTGGGCAACGCTCTACTGGTGATTTGATGGCATATCTCACCTAACAATGGAACCGGTCTTTGCATCAATTTGGAGAAAGCAAAGCTGTTGCACTCGATATCTCTAAGGTATTTGACATAGTTTGGCATCAAGCTCTTTTGTCCAATATGCGTGCTTATGGAGTTGATGATAAGCTGATTCACTCGATTAGAAGCTATATTTTAGACCGCTCAATTCAAGTTGTATATGATGGTTTCAAGTCTGGCGTTCCCCAGGGCTCTATTTTGTCCCCGACACTTTTCCTCATTTTTATTAATGATCTCTTATCTTTGACTTCTAATCCAATTCACTTTTTCGCTGACTACACAACTCTCAGCTTCTCATATAAGTTTGAGGAACGTCCCTCCACTTCTCTTGTGTAACTCAAACAACTACGTATATTAAGTACGTTAAATTCTGACCTAGACAGCATAATACAATGGGGAGAAATCAATCGAGTAGAATTTAAAACTTCCAAAGCCCAATTCTGTCTCCTGTTGTCTAAGCGAATCCTAAATCCCATGTCATTATCTATGAATGGCACTTGCATCGAAGAAACTGAAAATCTCGCGCAATTCTTGGTATGTGCGTTAACGTCAAGCTTCGTTGGAATGACCACATATTTACCGTCGCTAAAAATGTTGCAAAATGTTTAGGTTTTCTAGCCCGGTGCAAGAAATATTTCACTCCCTCTGATCTGGCTACCGTATACAAGGCTTTTTTTCGCCCAAAACTTGAGTACAATTGCCATATCTAGTCTGGTGCGCCTAAGACTACTTTGCATCAGATAGATAGAATACAAAACCGCGCGATAAAACTTATCGGTGACAAAAATATAGCGAAATCAATAGATTCGCTTGAACACCGCAGGAACGTTTCTTGCTTGTCACTGTTTTATCGCTTCTTCTACCAGCGGTGCCCAAGAGAAATAGCCAGCAGCATGCCACCTCTCCTTGAATTCAACCGCAATACTCGTGGCGCTCTAAATGCTCATCAGTTTACCCTCAAGCCCATCTTCGGAAGTACATTTAAATTCAGGGATTCGTTCTTCAGCCGTACAACACGTATGTGGAATGCTATGCCAAGCTCTGTCTTCCCACATCACTATGATCCAAACGCATTCAAAAGAGAAGCTTATAGACATCTCCTTTTTTTCTCCTCCTTTTCCTTAACGCCCACGCTGTGCCAAGCATATAGCCGACCATTATAAGGGTGCGAACCTCTTTAAGCGTGCACGAATTATAAAAAATAAAAAAACCCTTTTCAATCAAAGGCGATCCTACGATTCGTCATGTAAGAATTTCGTCTCGAGTACCGAGTGGTTTTTGCTTAATCTCCAAATCTTGGATCCGTATGTAGCTAGTCATACGATATTTTCTGATTCGTACACCTGCAGGGGTGATGTTCAAATTAAGTTTCCTGATTTAAAGATAGGCTCCGCTGCTTTAAGCAACCAAATGTGCTACCATATTCAGGTGAAGGAGTTGTTCCGATATCTACAACTACTGCCGAAGATGAAATCAGATGTGCTAATGACTGTTGCACTGCTATTCTTCTAGATCCCGAATGTAGACATTCCCTTGATTAAGGGTGACTCCTACAGCTGGTTTGCTGCTGTAAGCTGTTTCTTATTAGCTTCTTATTGAATGTTGTAATTTTTCGATAAATGTTTTCCAATTTATTTTAACGGTAAAAATACTAATTTTATCGAAGTTTCGAAGTTTTGGTCAATAAATCGGCAATGAGTACTAAGTACCATTTGAAATGGAAACTATTCTGCATTTTTGCCAGCAATAACTCTTTAAGGTTTCTCCTTGTTTGGTTCGTTTCAGAGAACGGTAGTTCTTTGCAACTTAAGCCAGGTAAGCAAAGCTTCATTTTTCTTCCTTTTTGTTTTTTATAACATTTGTTAACGAGTTTTCTTTAGTTTCTCAGTTTCTCACTTAAAAACTATTTTAACACCATTTTTCAAAATTAAAATTTTTTTTTAGAAATTTTAATTCTGATTTTATATTCTTATTGGGCTGTAATGGTTTCATAATTTGTATTTTTATTTAAATAATATTATTGCTATGAAATACCTATTTTATATGAACTTTAATTTAATAGCATTTAAATTTTTTAATTCATTTTCTTAGGTTTCTAATTAATTTGCTGTCAGATATCACACTTGTTGCCATTACGAAAAATAAAAATTAAACTTAACTATCCCGCTAAAGCCGGAATTTTATTGGAATTCGCTATGTTAAACACTTATTCATATACGTCTTTTATGCAGGCAAGCACGCTTACACATTCACGTCAATATAATATTTCTTGGCGCCACTATAACTATAAAAACTTACGACAAAAATTAAATGACTTAAACTGGCCCATTCATTATGACGACGCCGTCGAATTTAAAGTCCGTTCAGAATCTTCTTGATAGTCGTCCACAGCCAAACACATATAAAAAGAAACGATTAACAAAAAGAACAAACAAAACATACATATCAACCAAGAACCAAGTAGGTGCACTGGCACTGGCTCCGCACTTGGAACTCCAAACGGCATATGAGAACACAAAAAGATATATTCTTATATGTGCATGGTTGAATCTTAAATAAGAAAAGTGGACATGGAAAAATGGGGAACATTCGTGCGGACCGAACTGGAACTTATCTGCTCTTATTATGATTTATGCACAAGGAGTCCCTAAATAATAAATAATATGAAATGTCGAGTAAAATAAATCTTTTCGAGTTTGTAATGTGTCCATCATCCGTCCGAAAATCTATCCTTTGGCGATTAGTACGTTGCGCCGCAAGCGTGTGATTTTACATCGTCATTTTTATAGTGACTCTTTAAATATTGCAGACTCCAAAGGGTCTTTTCCCAATAGAAGAAGCAGGAAAAATAAGAGTTAAAAGGTGTTTTTTGTGCAATGTGACTTAAATCTGTCAAATTAGTCTTGCTGATATCTTTGCCGTTGCCTGTTGTTGGTTCTTTGTCATAAGGACAAGACCTTAAATAAGCAGCATATTTTTGTTTCACAAGTAAACTGTGGAAATGTTGAATACTTGTATTGTCATGTAACTATGCACAAGCAATAAATGGGTGATAATTATTTGTTTGGACTGCACAGCTGGCTAAATTTTCTTTCATTTGTATAAAATACGTAACAACTACATATATCCCGAATTTTAAAAATGTATATTATTTTCTTAAAAAATTAAATATTTGTAATCTAAGGGGAAGTATTTAAATTTCTAAGCATTTAGCAGAAAACTAACCACTCTGAACAAAAAATAGCAAGACATTTCATATAAACCTCGAGCTTTACGTCCAAATCATTTATAATTATGTTGACGTTTTAAATTTTTAGCTTTGTATACCGAATATGTACATATTATATATTCATAATTATAAAGAATTCATGAATCAATAAAAGTTGATGATATGGCCTGGACGTGCATGTGCATCAGGAACATACTCGTAACTGCTATTATAAAATAAGGCTTTTAAGCAGAGTTTCATCTTTAAATACTAGTTCTAGTAAAAAATGGAGGCGTGGCCACAATACGACGGGGCTGGAATCTTCAGTAAATGTATATTACATTTTTTTTTAATTTTACTTCTTTTTTAAAATTTCTTTTGCACTCAACAGATTTCTCATAAGTGCTATATTTTTTGAAATATTTGCAAAAACTCGAAAAACTGTCCAAGTAAAGTGCCACTTCCGGTTGGCCGATTTCAGCCAAAATCAACTGGGACCTCCCAATTTATGTAAAACGCTTACATATGAATTTAAATCCCCATCGATTCAACCGTCTTGGCTGTAGAGTGGATACAGGCGGACAGAGATTTTTTTGCTTTTTCTGACTCATGAGATACGGAAATGGGTAAAACTACAAAAATCCCGAGTTCAAAAATTTCCATGATTACTGTACTTCCTTTTACTATGTAAATAGAAGCTATCTATTAGACCGCTTAATTCAAGATGTATTGGACGGTTTCAAGTCTAAAGTTCATAACTTAAATGGTGGCATTCCCCAGGGTGATTGAGCACCACAGGAACGTTTGTCTTGCCACTGTTTTATCGCTTCTTCCATCAGCGGTGCTCAAGAGAAATAGCCAGCTGCATGCCACCTCTCCTTGAATTCAACCGTTCTAAATGCTCATCAGTTTACCCTTAAGCCCATCTTCGGATGTTCAGTTAAGTTCAGGAATTCGTTCTTCAGCCGTACAACTCGTAAGTGTAACGCTCTGCCAAGCTCTGTCTTTCCACAGGCATTCAAAACACAGCTCATAGATATCTCCTCTTTTCTCCTCCTTTTCCTTAACGCCCACGCTGTGCCAAGCATATAGCCGAGCATTATAAGGGTTCGATCCCCTTATTATCGCAGGTAATAAGTCACCTAATTATTAATATGGAAACTTGCAATAATGTTCATGATTTATCCAGATCAAAAACTGTCTAGATGCCGTTTATAGGACTCAAACTGTCATATCATAAATTTCGACTAGTTGCAAAAAAAATTGATTGAAATTCGGATTCAATATTGAACTTGTAGAAGAGCAGAATGAAAATGCAGTTTACCTTTTACCTCTACTTATAAGAGCTAATGTCGAAGATGTGCCAGTTATTTATTTTATAAACATTGATGCAAATGCTTTAACAGAGTCTGAAGAATTTGAATTCGCTACTTTAGAAGCAATGAATGTTTCGTCAGATGACGAAGAATCTGATGATTTTCGGAGCTCTTCAAGCGTTTCAATTTCTGGAATTGCAGCAGTTAATGCTCTAGAAATTGTACGTTATTATGCAGTTGAAAATGGTAGTCAAAGCATAATTAACAGTTGCTTTTTGCTAAGCAATGAAAGAAAATATCGGATTATTTTCATTGAGTGACAGTTTTTTTTTATTAAAATGAATTGGTTCTTTGTGTGTTTGTTATAATGAATAATGTTTTTTTTAAATGAATTAAGTTTTTTGTTTAATTAAGTAACTTTTTTTGTAAACTGAACTATGTTTTTTATTCTTAACGTTATTTTTTATACTAAATAATTTTTATAACTCTATTAATTTTTTTGTAGGATGATGATGCGTCTTCGTTTCAATGATGTTAATTCTGTTTAAACCTTTGTAACCGGAAAACCTGCTAAAACTTTAAGGAGTACCGACCGCTTCCGCATTAGGCAGTTTTTACTGTATTTCTTAATTATACTCACTTCGTTTGGCAGAGGAAATCAACAGTAGGCATCTCCAATCTGACTCTAAATTTATTATTGTCTTCAAATGTGGCACGCTCCACATTTGCTGCATTAAGTGTTAATTATACATACTTGTAAATATTGTTTTCCGAACGCAGAAAGTATTTTTTTTATCAATGCGAACACACATCATGTCAAAGAGAGCTAGTAAAAATTATATTCCCTACGGATTTCCATCCACAAATAGAGAGAGTAAGCAATTAAAATTGATCACGTTCGATTGGAGCCTGTCTGGTCAATAGATGCCGCATTTATCGTATACAACTTGCCACCCGAAAAAAGCATATGGCGGCGTTTGCAGCAAATGATTGCCACAGGGGCTATATGATACCTATGGGTTTTTTTTTGCTTTAGTCGATCACATACATTATTCATTGAAAACATTCCGCCTGTCAGTTCCGCAGTGTTTTTGTGCCAAATTTTTCATAATATTTCTTACTTTTTTCCGATTATGTCACAGAAAAGATCACAAAGTGCGTGCAATGCCTAGTGACTGCGTCGATGCTTATCAACAAAAACACGATACGGTTTTGAGCAGTGAGAACTGCACAAGGAGGCAATCTCAAAATGAAATATATGATGCGAAAGATTGATACCTTCTGCCTTCTTCTTGTCGTGGTATGACAGAAAGATGTTATTAATGTCCAATGCGGTAGGTTTGATTTGACGTTGTAATGAATGACAGAGTCCATTCGGAAAAGAAATGTTTTTTTTTTTACTTTACTCTAAAGAATATCAATGGAAAAGTCGCGCAAATCGCTTTCAAATGGGTTAAGAAGCGATGACGATTACCCATCAACGTATGTACATACGAGCACTTCTATTGGAACGAAATGATCAATGTGTTGTCCGCGGAGCTCTGATGTGCCAACTTTTTGCGAGAAATGGAAAAGACCAAAATGATCAACCACACATAGTGCAGGTAGCAGGCTAGCACGAGCATAAGCGATAAAAACTTTCAGAGAAGTTAATTCTCAATACTACGAGTAATTATAATTTCAGTGTTTTAATTGCGTTGCAGTGAGTCAGCTGTTGACATTCTCTTTTGATTGCCGATCGATGATGTGTCTCCCTACTTCAAAGAATGCCGTATTAAGAGTTTTTATCACACGTCATTACTGTTCTAAGGCTTTAATGTCCTTAAATTAAATTAAATAAATTCTACCATCTATAAAATATATTAACTAGATGTTTTACACGCAATTAGACATAAACGGAAGAATTGTCAAAAATGTATACGCATGTACAATAGACTACTTAATATTTTTTCACACGCCCATAGACGAGAGTGGCTGTTTCATACACTATAACCTAGCTTCGAAAGTAGCCGTTATACACACTAGTGAGTTAACATATAAAATACATTTGTTATTTACTGCAGTCACAGCAAACACACATTCCCAGAGTAATTTTGCATTGCGCATAACCGGTTTCGCAGACACCAGGCGGCCATATATTGTTCTTTACAGCTTATCTGCAAACGGTGTTTTTCTTTTATTTAGCTTTTTGGAGTTTATTGGAGTTCACTCCTTAATAATCGATTTTCATATATAGAAAAAAATTACACAATAAATTATATGAAAATAATATATGAAAACGAGTTTTAACAAATCGAGCGTTAACAAAAGCGTTAGCAAAAAGTGAAGTCGTTAGTTTTTGACCTTTCACACGACCTAGAGAGCTGAAATGTTTTGAACAGCTATATCTCACACAGCACTTTTGATATTCCGCGTGTGACGCGTGTTGCGCATCATGTGCCGAACCGTTATATATCGGCTTCTACTAGTCAGAATTTGATGAGACTGTTTTAAAACAATTGGTAAGCGCTTGGCTTGCGATGACGTAATTTGTGACATGCATGGCGTGTGGCGCGTGTTATATATGATAATCGATTCTTAAGGATTAAGGAGTAAACTCCAGTCGAGCGTCGGAGCTGACACGTACCTTTTTTGTTTATTTAAAAAACATTTATACTTCAAAGTTACTTAAATCTTACATTCAAAAAATCCCTTAATCCTGTCCAAACTTCCTTTTATAGTTTGAGTGCTATCAAGACCTATAAAAAAAAACTTCCCATAATATTTAATATTATTTGTAGCGTTTAAGAAAAAAAAAGAAAATTGCGTGAACGTGTGAACCTTTGGAATTGGATCACCTCCCAAAGTTCCTCTTAAGGCCACCTATGTACCACCTCAAGACCCCCAAGAAGCCAATTAAGACTTTCTGACGACCACCTCAAGAACTTCCAAAGACCCCCTCAAGACTCACCTCATAATTCCTTTAAGACCCTCTCAATATGTCTTTAAGACCCCACTTATGGCCCTCTTAATAACCCCTCAAACTCCCTCAACGCCCTCAAGACCAATTCAAGACCACCAAAGTTTTGTCATCAAAGATATATATGTGTGCAAAGTTTGAATAAAACCAGTTAGGTTAGGTTAGGCTGCTTTTGCACACTTAGACCGAAGTACGGTCCATTGTGATACCACAGGATCAGAGCCTTTCCCCTTTTGTTATAGAGCCCATTTTGTGCTCCTTGTAAATTTTAGGATGTCTCCCACTTTGCAGTTTTCGACATCCGATAAGCTGTTTAATTTACCATATCCCAGATATTTTTGTCTTCTGCTTGCAAGAGCCGGGCATGTACACAGAAAATGGGATACTGTTTCCTCCATCTCGGCGTCATAGCAACTTCTACAGAAGTCATTGAACTCAAGGCCCATCTTTCTCGCATGCACTCCAAGAAGACAGTGCCCCGTTAAAATACCTATAATCATTCTTATATACCTTCTTTGTAGGGATATCAATGCTCTAGAGCGATTTAAGTCACGCTTAGGCCAGACTTGTTTTGCTATAGTACATGTGGCGGTATGCATCCATCTCGCGTTTGTTAATTTTTCTGTCTCTTTCCGAAGCATTAACTTGACCGTTAATAACGGTCTTCCTATGCCTGCCCTTTCCGGTAGCAGTTGGAGTTTTGTGCCATTTCTGGCTAATTCGTCTGCTTTGCAGTTCCCAACGACATCAAAGTGACCGGGGACCCATACTAAGCATATGTTAAAGAACTCACTCATCTCCTTGAGATGTTGTGTGTAATCTACGTTCGCCAGTTCGACCTTTAGCGAATTGTTTATCATCGAGTGTCCCGTTTGAATAGGTTTCCACTGACGTGTTGCTGCCTGCCGTATATATCTAAAGGAGTCAAGTGCAACATTAATTCTAGGGCGCGTGTTGGTGTTTTTTTAGTACTCCACTAATGTGAAGACAGGCTGCCCTTTGCACTTTCTCCAGAATTTTTACATAGGTGGATTTTCCAAGAGCCGGCCACCAAACGCTCACACCGTACATGAGTATAAAAAATCAGTTAAATCTTGAAAAAAATGATATGGGAGCTCCTCTGACCTGTGGCTCGATCAATTCAAAATTTGTAGAGAAAGTGTTTTCATCCGAGATACATACGTATGAATAAAATCGGGCTAATTTTGGAAATATTTATATGAGAGCCCCTTGGATTTGGGATCCTGTCACTTACAAATTTGTACAGAAAGTGCGTTGTCATCGGAGCACCTAGGTCATGGGTTCTCATCACTTAAATTTTTTATATAAAAATTGTTGTCATCGGAGATACATATGCGTGCAAAGTTTAAATTATATCGGCTTTTAGGAAGTGGCTTAAATAAAATGATCACAAAATTTGGCCGGCCAGCCACAAACAACCAAGCACACATCCGAACACGAAGATAATATATGGAATTTAAAAAAAAACAACCCATAAAAATTAAAATTTTGAATAAAACCAGTTTTAATTTGAAAAAAATTTATGTGGGAGCACCTTTTCACTGGGTCCCGATAATTTATAAAATTTTACAGAATGATTTGTCATCGGAAATACACATGTGTGCAAAGTTTGTATAAAATCGGATTAATGTTAAAAAGAAGTACTACATGGGAGCTCCTCGACACTGGCGTCCAATCACTACCAAATTTTTACAAAAAGTGTTGTCACCGGGACAACATTATCCTTATTGATATTTAAGACTTTACCCCTTAGAGGACTTTTTCTTTTAGTATACTCAATAATCCATTTCATTTTGTTCATTTTTGACAGATGTGACATTTGAGACACAACCTGGATTACGCAGCTAACTGTGATCGTTTAAAGGAGGGAGTTGACAAAAAATTGCTCGCAATCAATTAGTAACGCCGTCTCTAACCAAGGTTAGAAACTTATAACTCTGTCCAACTCTGTCCTCGTAGTTCTAGTAATTCTTTGTCATAATTGTTTTCTTTTAAAACTACTAGCTGATTACCCGGCGTTGCCCAGGTTTTTATTCATCTCAATCTTTTATTAGGCAGGGGTGGGAAAAATAATGAAATCTATCTTTAAGGTAAAATTGCAATTTTTTTTTAAAAAAATAATTATTTTAAATTATAAAGTATTCAAACTATAAAATAAAATTTAAAAAAAATAAATAATATAACTTTTAAATAAAACTTGGTTCTATACAATGCTTTTAGTTTCACCTTTAAGAGCAAGAATAAATAATTTCTTAGGTGAACCCTCTAGGGTAGCAAAAAAAAAGTTGTCTCAAATCTCAAATCTAATAACTGTCTTAATAAACTGTCCGACTTATTGATCGTCATCGAAAGCGAAAGTTTTACTGGAAATTGCAATCTCTTAAATTTAAAAGGTAGATCGTCGAAATGAGTGCTATTCGTGGGATAAAAACTGCTTTACACTGTCCCTTTTCACTCGAAATCCATCCGGCCCCGGTCGCCGAGTACAATTCTAAGCACCACTATTCATCTCCGTGATCCCGAAAACCATAGAATCGACACTAATATCGGTCACCCACCCACTCAGTTATCTACCCCATTCTCCTAGAGCTGTCTTACCATCACCATTCAACTCAGCGACCCCGAAAACCATAGAATCGACACTAATATCAGTCACCCCCCCCCCTCCGTTATCGACCCCATCCTCCTAGAGCTGTCTTACCATCACCATTCAACTCAGCGACCCCGTAAACCATAGAATCGACACTAATATCAGTCAACCCCCCTCAGTTATCGACCCCATCCCAATAGAGCTGCCTAACCATCACCATTCAACTCAGCGACCCCGAAAACCATAGAATCGACACTAATATCGCTCACCCCCTCTCAACTATCGACCCCATCCCCTAGAGCTGTCTTACCATCATCATTCAACTCAGCGACCCCGAAAACCATAGAATCGACACTACTATCGGTCAATCTGCGGCGATACATAACTCATCCATAGGAGCGTACTACCAACACTATTCATCACGGTGATACCGAAAACTGTAGCAGAGGGGGAAGCAGGTTTTTTGCCTGTGGTTGGGGTGGCAGCAGCCTCGCACAGCCAAAAACCGTGCTACCCCCCACCACCTATGTTTGATTCCGGATAGTAATAAATATGTGTACCAAGTTTGGTTGAAATTGGTCAAGGCGTTCCAGAGCTAGTTAGGCACAAATACACAAACAAATAAATTCTCTATTTTATATATATAGATTGTTGTCAAATCCTGATCAATTTCCCAACAGCGTCTCCTCGCCACTCTAGTAAAATATTTAAAAGTCTTTACCAAAAGTTTACATTGAAATTGGAATGAATGCAAGTTGTTAACTTACACTTTGCATATGAAATGCTAAAAAAAAGCACAAGCACGCAACAATACATCAACAATGAGATCTTGCTCGCAAATGATTTCTAACTTAATCTGATTCTACACAAAAAACAAGTGTTTCTGTTTATGTTCATGCGTTAAGGGTTTTTCCCTAGGCGAACCATGTATACGTTTGAACTAAACACGATAACGTTTACAATGAATGGATACAGCAATTTATTCTCGGTTTGTTCTCACGCAGTAATGCTTATAAACGCCGGTGACGACCGCACTCATTTTTTAAGTGAATAGTTTTAACTTACTTTTCACGAAAAACTTAACTCCTTATAAAAACTATATATATAGAGCGACTTGATCAGGTAATATTTTGCGACTCTAGAGCCATAATGCATACTGCCTAATATGAAGGACTTCAAGTGAAATGCATTAGATCCAACAATCTTCAAAACTATATTTGAGCTGGAAACTTTCCGGTCAATGAACGTATTTAAGGGTATATTCAGATTAAAACAACCAATGTTTATTCAAACACTATCTTTTCTTTTAGTGTACGAACTCCGTTTATTACGAGGCTATGTTTCTTTCACTACCCTTGATCAAAACTATTATTACTATAACAAAAAGGTTAAAAAATCTGACATCCCAATGCGTCCCATTCGTGGTAGGAAACATTCCAAAGATCTGGGACTATAACACATTACAACAAGTGCTTGTTAAATAAATGTTAAACAAAAATAAAAAATATGAAATATGAAATGATAAATCCAATGTTTCTGTAACTGGAAACAACAAGTCGTCACCTGATTTCATATTTGTCGTATGAAGCATTTGCCAATTGTTGGGAAATGCGATTTTAAGTTCAGATGTGTATTTTTTTGCCATTGGTGGGATTTCATCGAAACTTAGTTTATTATAAAACCTGACTTTCTAGCTTGAGTTCGTTAATTCAAAATATTTGTATATATGGTGATTCGTGAGATATAGTCAAAAATGTTCATATGTAGCTGTTTTACAAAAGTCAATGTGCGATTCATAGACATTTTGTCTTAAGTGCATCTAGATTTCAACATAAAATCGGCGCCTTAAACTTTTGAAAAATTAGATCTAAAATTAAATCGTAAGCAACTTTTTTGAGTTATGGTAGAATTTCGTAAAGCTTGCGTGAAAATAAAAAGACAAATTTCTTAATAAATCTATATCAAAATATCATGTCATTTACGCTATAGAAACTTAAGGAGCCACGATGTTAGTCAGATGCTATTATTGTTTCAAAAGAAATATGTATAAAAAATATTCGTTTAGATTTGTAATAAAAACAAACAAAACAGAACTAAAACTGAAAAAGGAGACAAAAAATTCAAAATTTATCATAACGAATCACGCACATTTCATTAATTAATTTTAAGTATTCCAAACACTTTTTCTTATTTTAGATGAAGCAAATTTTTTTAGATAGGTTCGGTCTTCATTAGGAAGGTGGGATTTTTTTGTGAACCGCCAAAATTTTTTACATGGCTAGTGGGCTGATACAAAAATCCAAAGCGGAAGTTTTATAACCAATGTTATACAAATTAGATGTTTTGTATTGCAAAAAATTACATTTTGAAAATGGAATTTTTTGGAAAGATGCGACTATGCGACTATATGATCATTTTGGTCTGGAATTTCTGGAACAAATCAATTTCTCAAGCGATTCGCATGAAATTCGGAATGTAGGAGTAAGATGCGACTATAAGATTTCTTCCTATGGAAATTCTGGAATATAATCATTATTGTCTGGAATATCTGGAGCAAAGCAATTTTTCAAGCGATTCGCATATAATTCGGAATGTAGGACTAAGATGTGACTATAAGATTTCTTCCTATGGAAATTCTGGAATATAATCATTATTGTCTGGAATATCTGGAGCAAAGCAATTTTTCAAGCGATTCGCATAAAATTCGGAATGCAGGACTAAGATGCGACTATAAGACTTCTTCCTATGGAAATTCTGGAATATGATCATTAAGGTCTTGAATTTCGAGAACTAAGCAATTTCTCAAGCGACTCGTGCCTTTTAATTTAATCGTAATATTGGCCACAACGTCAAAGAATTTCACTCCAACCGCGCGTAAAGATTATACGCACATATTTTTTTAACATCTCTTACTTCTCCTACTACTATCGACGCAACTGAATTACTATGTTTGTGCAGTGATATTTAAAATGTACCCACCTCACAATAAATTGTTATGAACATTTAAATCAGCTTATAAATTATTTATTCGTTGTATGTGATGTGAAATGTGATTGATGATCATGTATGTGGTTTTAATAACATACAATCAAGCTCATAGTTTGAGCAGAACGAAACAAACATATGCAGTAGTAGTCTGCGGTCAAGAATTCAGCCGCTGCACAATTTATGCTGCATGTTGGTAAAAACTCACTTCTCCAGCCAATGCAGTAACAAAAAATCGACAACGCAGTTTACACAGCCACTTTAACTTTGATGCAAATAGTAAAATGCAAATGTCAAATTGTCGCCCTACAAGCAGACTGTAAGTCGGTTTAAAATGTAGCCGCAATTTCGTGCATACCGACTGCCTGCCAATTTTTTTGTGCAGCACAAGCTGCGTAACTCCTTAATTCTTTACCGCAGCCGTAGTGATAGATAGTGATAGTGATACTACTATAAGTTTTTTTTTTTATAATTCGCGCACGCTTCAAGGGGTTCGCACCCTTATACTGCTCGGCTATATGCTTGGCATAGCGTGGGCGTTAAGGAAGAGGACGAGAAAAGAGGAGATGTCATAGTGATGTGGAAAGACAGAGCTTGGCAGAGCATTCCACATACGTGTTCTACGGCTGAAGAACGAATCCCTGAACTTAACTGTACGTCCGAAGATGGGCTTAAGGGTATACTGATGTGCATTTAGAGCGCCACGAGTATTGCGGTTGAATTCAAGGAGAGGTGGCATGCTGCTGGCTATTTCTCTTGGGCACCGCTGGTAAAAGAAGCGATAAAACAGTGACAAGCAAGAAACGTTCCTGCGGTGTTCAAGCGAATCTATTGATTTCGCTATATTTTCGTCACCGATAAGTTTTATCGCGCGGTTTTGTATTCTATCTAGCTGATGCAAAGTAGTCTTAGGCGCACCAGACCAGATATGGCAATTGTACTCAAGTTTTGGGCGAATAAAAGCCTTGTATATGGTAGCCAGATCAGAGGGAGTGAAATATTTCTTGCACCGGGCTAGAAAACCTAAACATTTCGCAGCGTTTTTGGCGACGGTAAATATGTGGTCAATCCAACGAAGCTTGTCGTTAACGCACATACCGAGAATTGCGAGATTTTCAGTTTCCTCGATGCAAGTGCCATTCATGGATAATCGCATGGGGTTAAGGATTCGCTTGGACGACAGGAGACAGCATTGGGTTTTGGAAGCGTTAACTTCTACTGGATTGATTTCTCCCCATTGTATTATGCTGTCAAGGTCAGAATTTAACGAGCTTAACATACGAAGTTGTTTGAGTTCCACATCAGAGGTGGCGGGACGTTCCTCAAACTTATATGAGAAGCTGAGAGTGCTCTCGTCAGCGATTAGAAGTCACAGATAAGAGATCATTAATAAAAATGAGAAAGAGTGTCGGGGACAGAACAGAGCCCTGGGGAACGCCAGCATTTATGTGGTGTATTTCAGACTTGAAACCGTCCAAAACAACTTGAATTGAGCGGTCCAAAAGATAGCTTCTAATCCAATGAAGCAATTTATCATCAAAACCATAAGCACGAATTTTAGACAAAAGAGCTTGATGCCAAACTCTGTCAAATGCCTTTGAAATATCGAGTGCAACAGCTTTGCTTTCTCCAAAATGATGCAAAGATCGGTTCCACTGTTCGGTGAGATATACCATCAAATCACCAGTAGAACGTTGCCCACGAAATCCGTACTGCCGGTCACTAAGGATTTCGTTGGTTTCAAGATATTTCTTAAGCTGATAAGAAATATCAGAAACTAATGGAGAAATACTTTCTGGCCCAGCGGATTTGTGTGTGTTGAGATCATTCAAAACTCTAGCAACTGCACGAGTACGAATAAATATCTGTCCCATAGAGTGTTCAATACTCTGTGGTGCAGGAGGCGGCAATTCACAATCTGGAAGCGTAGAGCTAGCTGCAAAATGCGCAGCAAACAGATTGGCTTTGTCTATAGAGCTGACAACTGGAATTTCATTATAAATGAGCGTTGGAATCGACGACGAGGCTGTATTTTTGATTCTTTTCACGAAGGACCAAAAATTTTTACTACCTTTGGGACATTGTAGTATTTTTTGCCTTAATTTTCGGTCGTAGACGAATTTGACTCGCCGAAGATGGGCATTGCAATAATTTCTTGCTCGTTTAAACTTTTTTCGGTTTTCCTCGGTAGGGTTTGCTTTGTAAAACCGAAAGCATACCTCTCTAATCCTAGAAGCCTCTTTACAGCTCAAGTCATACCATCCATCTTCCTTTGATACCAATAAGAATGATGTTTGTGATTGCATCAGCGGCACCACCACGTTGCTATCACGAAAAATTAGCGACCAGTTAGTTCTCCCAAAGAAGTTTTTAAGGCCGTCCCAATTGACTTTCTCGTATTGCCATACTATTTTTTGGAAGTTTTTTCTCTAACTACGTGGTTTATTAACGAGAAATTAGCTGATACTACATAATGGTCTGACGAGCCTATAGGCGATAATACATTGACGGAGTATTTCTCAGGACGAGAGGTAAGGAACAAGTCAAGGTGTTAGCGGAATGGTATGCAATGTCAGGTATTCGGGTAGGCTCATTTACAAGCTGAGTAAGGTGATTGAACTCAGCGAATAACTCAACACACCTTCCTTCGGGTGTTATCTGGCCAGAATGGCGAAGCCACCCAGAATTGTGTACGTTGAAATCGCCCGCAATAACGATTTCATGTTTTTTCTAAAGATTGAATCAGACAGTGCATCAAACTCACTCTGAGTTGAAACACTGTCTAAGTTGGGGTTTCTGTAAAGGAAACAGTAGTAGATGTTCCGCTCTTGTACCTTAACTTTGAGCCAAATGAAATCGAATTCCGGTTTGGAACTTTGGCTAAATTGAGGCAAAAGCTGAAACGAAACATCACTCCGGACATAGATTGCGAGTCCGCGTCGAGAGAAAAATAATGGCACCAAGCTATACCCAGGCAGATTAAATTCCGAAACATCAGAATTATCAAACACCTGAGTTTCACTCAGTGCCAAAATTGCTGGCCTGTGGACATGTACATGGTTAAACACAGAAAAAGAATTCCTTCTCAGCCCACGTATGTTGCTGAGATCCACTCTGAAAATACACATACTACAAAAAACAAACACACAAAACACAACTTACCGCTTCTTTAAACCAAATTGAGAAGAGTATGTCTCTAAGTGGATTATCAACACAAATTGTCGCCAGTGTTATGCCTTCACGACAAAATGAGTTAAATCACCAAAAGAAACAAACACTCACAATCCGTTATTTAATTACAAAAGAATTAGATTAGATTATCACATTGTGTATGAGTTAAACTAATTTATGTTTAGTTTGAGAAAAAAATATATTTTGCGGACTTAACGTCCGTTCTCTTTATTAATCAAAACAGAATGAATCCAATATTACATCTAAGGTCTTAATGTTAACTTAATATATTCCTAAAAATACCTTATCTAAGCTTTTTCCGCGCGCCGACGTCGTTCACTGTCGTTTATGAAATTAGTTCACACGCGTCGTCAGCATTTACCTGTCGTTTGTTAACACTTATAATGTGTTAACTTATGCAAGCATACAACAACATAATTCTCCAAATTCTTTTGTTTAGCTGTTGAAAGAAAGAGGCAGATAACAATGACAACCTGCAAGCTTCCTTGCAACTATTTTCATTTCTTTTCGCTTATCTTATCCTTACTCATGTTAACAGTAACTAGAGTAAATAACTCTTCGATCAATTACAGAAATGAGAGAACCATGCAAAAGAAATTTAATAATAGTGCTACCATATTCATTTTCTTTTGGCTTGTTTTTCTTTTATCACTCCAACTTTACTAAGAGTTAATAACTCTTTCATAATATTACATACTAAAAAGAGGATAAAATGAAGTTAATGGCGAATATTGCGTCTGTGCGTTTCAAAGCGAAAAACATTTTGATGCATACTTCTATTTCCATGCCATACCACTTCCCCAACAACTCAATCACCCTCCCTCTCTCTTCGGCAAATATGTGTATGTGTAGTACTAGTAATTGTATTGAAGCTCGAAAGTCCCCATCGGTGCTCTGCTTACTCGTTATATTAGCCTTGCAATTGCAACTTGCAACCCATACGGTTGCACGAAAAAGGTTCGTGTTGGTTCTCTGCTTGCTTTCTTTTCTTTAATAAATTGTAACTTACAAAATTTCTCATTGAAGGAGAGCGAGAAACGTAAGTTTTTGTAGTGAGAAAGAGGAAATTTTTATATGGATTTAGCTCTCTTGTTCTCTTTTAAGCATGTATTCTTAAACAGTTGGGCATTCTATAGATAAGGTTATGAGTAATAGTTTCTGTTAGTTTATTGTCTGCTTGTTATCTTTCGGCTTTAACAGACGGTTCGCCATTTACTTCTTATTAAATTAACTATGCTTATCATTGTACTGACTGTATACTAATACAAAATCAAACAATAATCTTTAATATACGGTTCATTTCTCATTGTTTATAGAATAATGACTCTGAAATATCCTTTCAGTACCATACGGTACTTTTCCACATATACACTTTTGTATATAATGATTATATGATGACAACACTTTCTATACAAATATGGAAGTGATATGGCCTCAGGTTAAAGAATTTACATGGAAGATTCTAACCATTATAAGTTAGTTTTTTTAACAAAATTATAGCCTGCGCCTCGTAAAACCGTATGATGCTTTTGCATTGCGTAAAAAAAAATAAACGTATCCGTCAAAATGCATCTTGTATTTATTTGCATGTATATCGAGTGCATCTGAATTTGTTGTTAAAGTTAACAGGGCTCTAACAAAGAAAAAATTTAAATGGTCGATTAAAATTAATTTTTCGCGTGCTGTTTTCTTTTCTTTAGTCCCGGACAGACGTTGTCACGCTCAAAACCCACGGCCGTATCTTCGACACAGCCTACCCTGCTCTTTTTTTATTAACGCGCTAGCTATATCATTTCCGGAACGACCTTCAATTGCTTCATTCCAAAAGTAGCAATATATGGTTTTTTTCTTCCAGGTATTATAAGCGTATCAGTTAGATTGTACGTAGCTAATTTTCTTTTATAGAAAAATATTGATGCATTTCCTTTAGGGAGTTGAAATACATTCTGAAGATCGTAACATAAGGTGCCAAGCGATACATCTATTTTTTGCGATCTTTCTGGCGTTCCAATTTTAGATAGATGAGTTAGTTGTGTCAACTGACGACATAATAATACTATTTGCATTGTCATAATACTTTTTTAAACTACTTGGCTATTATGTAGGGTCTTTTTCATAATAATCTCTAGAAAAATAAACCCATAATTTTTTTTTTCATGTACCTAATTTCTCGAAAAAGAGATACATATGAGTTCAAAGTTTGAACCGGATTAATTTGGAAAAAATTAATATTGGAGCCCCTTTACTTTAAATTTTTTACAAAAATTGTTGTCACCGGAGATACACATGTGTATAAAATTTGTATGGAAGCCCGATCATTTCCAAATTTAAATAGGAAGTGTTGTCATCGGAGATACATATGTGTTGAAAATCTGAATCAGGGCCAGGTCTCTCCAAAAATTTTACAAAAAATTTTGTCCATTGGATTTACACATGTGTATAAAATTTGAAGAAATCGGGCTAGATTTTAAAAATAGTTATGGGCCCCTGGGGCCTCAGGGCCGCCCGTTCACTCCAAAAGTTTTACAAAAAATGTTGTCCAGCTGAGATACACATGTGTTTAAAATGTGAAGAAAATAGGGCTAACTTTTAAAAAAAATTATATGGGCACCCCTCGGGCCTCAGAGCCCGTTCACTCCAAAATTTTACAAACATTTTTGCCAACATTTTATTAAAAAAATTGTATGGGGCCTCACAACCCCGGGGCCTGGCGTCTCCAAATTTTTTAAAAATAAATATTCGTCAAAAATGCAAACCTTCCATCCATATCATTCGATTATTCATATTGAGAAAAACCGCAACCAAGTAATTCGTCGGCCATCCTATCATTAAAAGCGTTATATAAAACTATGTTTCTCTTTTTTCAGACTTACCTTTATATTTCTAACGGAAGCGATTGTGCGGTTGACTCCACGCGAACATCCATCTCATATGAATTAGTTCGACAAATTGATGTGTATGGTTGCTAGAGGCAAAACCTTCTATATAGAAAGCCCAACTGTATGCATACTAATGCACTGAACAATCCCAAATGCGTCTGTGTTTGTGGGATGTGAATACAATGTACAAAAAATAAGCAGTCGCAAAGAGCGAGAAACGTAAGATGCGGTAGTGGGAAACAGAACATTTTTATATGGATTTTGCTCTTTTGTTGATTACCACTACATAAACATTTGGGATTTTTTTAAGCATGTTTATCAGCGAAACAGTTGGGCTTTCTATAGAGAAGGTTTTGGCGTTGCTGCGTACTAGCATACTAGCTGCAGAATGCATGTAGAATATAATGGTATGACAAATTAAATCTATTAAATCTATTGTCCTTTTCCATCTCTTGCTAGTACAGCCAATTCGACGGCTTGCTTGTGGATTCCAGTCGTGCGCTAGTTTCGTCATATCGTCCGCTGGCTTTCTCAAAGTGTGGCCAGCTCCATTTTCGTCGTCTGATTGTGATCGCGATTGCTGCGTTACTCTCTGCAAGTCTTGATTGGTGATAATGTCCGGCCATCTTATTCTCAGTATCCTCCTTAAGCACTTGTTGACGAAGACTTGGAGGCGCGTCGCAATTGACTCTGTGACTTTCCACGTTTCGCAGCCATACAAGAGTACTGAGAGAACGTTAGATCTTAAGATCGTTAGCTTCAGATTCCGGGAGATTTGCGAGGAGTTGCAGATATTATTTAGCATACTATAGGAGTCTCGCGCCTTGTTTACACGAGAGCACACATCTGAGTCAGCACCACCATTTTTTGACATCCAGCTGCGCAAATAACAAAACTTATCGACTTTCTCTATCTGATGTCCGTCAATCGAGAGATCACATGTTCCACTTGCGTTAACGCGAAGTAGTTTTGTTTTTGAGACGTAATTTTTAAGTCCACTTTGTTAGCGTGGAGTTCTAGTGAGTTTAATTTTCGCTCCATGTAACCTAGCGATTGTGATAGGAGACAGATATCATCGGCATAGTCCAGGTCTTCTAGGCGGTGAAAAACATTCCATGGCAAACCCGATGAAGTACGGGCTACTATTCTCTTCACATAGTCGATGACAATTGTGAAAAGCAATGGTGAGAGGGTGCAACCTTGCTTGACTCCCGAGTAGATGTTGAAAGGTGAGCCAAGATGACCGTTATGATGACGCGGCATGTTGAGTCGCCAAATCATGTTTCGGCCTACGCTTTCAAAAGCGCGTTTAAAATCTACAAAAACCATATACAGAGGAGAGCGATACTCAACTGACTGTTCAATGATTATACGCAGGGTATTAATTTGATCAGTACAAGAACGGTTTGGGCGAAATCCTGCTTGTTCATTTCTCAAAATTGGCTCTAGCGCATTCCGTAAGCACGTAGCTATTATAGAGGAGATCACTTTGTTTATGAAGTTTAGCAGGGTAATTCCTAATTCCAGTTTTCGCAATTGCTCAAATCACCTTTCTTGGGGAGTTTGACTATTAAACGGTTAACAATATTCAAAATCTTAAAACGCCAAACGAAAGAGCATAGCTTAGAACCTACAATGGTATCCTTATCTCGAAAAATGCTACATACGACAAATATGAAATCAGGTGACGAAGTGCTGAAAAAAAGAGACTGCACTTGTTAAACTTGAAGTTGAGGAACTCTAACCGACGTCCACTGACTTTTTAGATGTCAACATAAGTTGGTTTGGGACAGGATCTCAGTATTATGTTTATGTGTGTAAGTAAAAAGACAGTTGGTCGGTGTGTAAAATAATTCACTTTTGCAATAAAGTTCAATTTCAAAAAAAAGTGTGGTGATGGTACTTTGATTAAGATTGATGCACCATCAAATGATGAATCAGTTCTCGTTTACCATGTAAAAGAAAGTAAAATTGTATGGGCGCTCATCGGACTTGGGGCCCGAACGCTTCCAAATTTTTATAAAAAGTGTTATCAATGATGTGTATCAAATTTGAAGAAAATAGGGTTAATTTTTAAAAAAATTATACGTTATCACCGGAGCCACCCGGCAAAAGTGTCCGACCTATTCCAAAATATGACAGTTTTTGTTTTCTTTAAGTACCAAAGAGAGAACGCTACCATTTAAATATTCTGAAAAATTCATAAAAACATGAGATTTTTAAAAAAAAAAACTAGCATTATGATCTCCTGAACTAAGAATCCGACCACTTTCAAAATATGCCTATAACTGTTCATTATGGTATAAAACCCCTACGCAAATGTTGGACGCGTTCGGTTGAAGCGTTTGACAGTCCATAGGGAACGTACATACATACATACATACATAAACAGTTTCACTTTTATATATATAGATATATGATACAAAATAAAATACGCCTTGTTTTTAAATAGTTCTTTAATTTCTACTGACAAAAATTAAAAATTAAGTTCACCAATTTATTCGGCAAATTAAATACATATGAAATGCAATGTGTATATAAATTCTTAAGTGATATTGTGAACAATTCTTCAATATGCCAAATAGTCATGGTACAGATAATTTTATTTATTATCTTTGGCCATAGGTTAATGTACTCTCATAATAGAAGTTCCGGTTACGATTCCTGCTGATAAGTCTGATAAGTTGATGCGGATGCAAAAAAAATTAACTTTGCAAGTATGAGTACAAATCCTTAGGTATTTGGGTGCAATTAAATAATATGATTCATTTAACATATCGTTTCGAGTAGATACAAATGAAATATGTAGTTATAGGTCCCTATTTGCGAGTTATATTGATTTTACGTGTAAGGATGCCGTGAGATACGTGTTCGTTAGCACAGGTACTCAATATAACTACAACCAAGCATTACAGAACTGAATTGTTATGAATTTGACTATACACTGTTTATTGGGAACAAAGTATATATAAGCATAGGGGAGACAGTAAACTCATGGAGTGCAGTTTATTCGCGTTTCCAAAGAAGCGGTTCATGCTATTGTCTTATCTGCGAACAAGATCAATATTCACGATATCAATTTTATTCAGAAAAGGTAAACTACATTGGAATTGGTGCCTACGATGCCACGATCGAAAGAGTTTTCGGCAGTTTACTGAAAATTTGCTGGGACTCTGGAGGGATATGGCACTGCACTAGCGACAGCCGATGAAACGAAACTTTAGCACATTGGAAAAACAAAAGATTCCATCGAACCAACAAACCAAAATATCAAAAATACAAAAAAAATGCAACTAAGCATGAGCGCATCGACTAGTAAGACACTGGCGGGCTGTTACTTGTAGTATCTCTGTTAGATTTCGAGGAATTTATGGTATTTTAGCACAGCTGTCAAACTTTGCAGCTACGGGTATCTATATAAAAATGTATGAAAACAGAGCTCACCCGATCATGCAATTTAAGGAGTTGCTTGATTTTAGAATTATTTTGTTAAATATATATGGTGGAAAATCTTTTCTATCTATGTATAGTACATAGACTAGGGTGGATCTAATATATTTAATTTTAAAAGCCGTCGGTTTAATTTTAAAATTTTGTGTAATACGAGTTTGTATAGGAACTCTATAGGCATTTTGGTATCATATCCATATTCAAATCTAAATAAAAATCCAAATCAAATCAACTTTGC
Source organism: Nephrocerus scutellatus (assembly GCA_947095585.1). Taxonomy (NCBI): domain Eukaryota; kingdom Metazoa; phylum Arthropoda; class Insecta; order Diptera; family Pipunculidae; genus Nephrocerus; species Nephrocerus scutellatus. Next base: position 35,790,110 of record OX352761.1, read on the forward strand.
ACTCCAATTCTTCGTAAATCCCCCTTGCAAATAATTTTTAGTCATTATTATTAAAACAAAAAATGTTTGTTATTTTATAAAAAATAAAAAAAAATGACCAATTAAAAAAATTTTTAAAATTGCAATTGCTTCGCAGTTCAAATCATGTAGAGCTAAAAATTGGAAATATTTTAAAATCACCTAAGGTCGGATTTTAAAATATTTTTATCTTTATTATTTAAGCTTTCAAGTATTATAACTCCGTGCACAAATTTAAAATACAATAGAAATGCGTTTTATAAAAAATACTCCAAATATTTGTAAATAAGAATAAAATAAAATAATGAACAACCCTAATGAATGCATCGAAATTCGATTATAACCTATGGCCGAGTCTATGAAGTGTTGGAATTCACACGAACTTTATGTATCTAACACGTTGTTGAATTTGATCCAAAGGACCTTTTATATCAAAAAAGCAAGATCATAGTTTTGTTGTTGTTTATACTAGAGTTGTACGAGTATAAAAGTGTAGATTTGCCTAGTCCATAATAATATGTACATAATAATGATTTTTATGTCACTAGCGTCATTCATGAAAAATATTCATGTGATTATAGTTAGCGAACAACCACTTTTCTGCATAGCAAGGTTGTACGTGTATATGGGTTTTCGCTGCGCAAGTTACGGAACCAGCATTACTAGAGTTTAAAGGGATGAATAAAACGTAGTAAATTGTTTTCTGATTTTCTTATGTTGCGGATGCGATTGAGCCGTGTCCCCTTTTATAAGTTGACATCACAACGTTGAGTGCACTTGACAGGTGTGTAACATAAGTAAACGTTTGGAGTGTCTTCTGACAGAACAGTTCACAATATTCCTCTTCCATCAGTCGTTTGCCGTTGAGGTTGATCTCGAAATGGAAATGAAATTTAAATCGAAAATGTCTTTGACGATTGCCGTTCGTTTTGTCCTCGGCCATGCCGCAGCAAATCATTACGCAAGAGGAAAATAAATTAGGGTCTATCGTCGTTAACGCCCACACAGTTATCATCGTCATCGTCATCGTTATGTTTGCTTCTCATCACTTCACGGACAATAAATTTTTGTCGTCATTAAATCATTGGGCACACTGAAAAAATCTGAATGAAGAACAACAACCGCGAACTCATTGCATTATTCGGGATCTAGTTGTGTTTTTCCTCAACTTCAACTACAGCAATCGAGGAAAGCTGTCCTCTTTAGTGACGAGCTCATTTGAAATTTAATAATGTATAGATATTTATTACAAAATCTATGCGAAACTTTTACTTTATATTTTCGCAGTTAAACATACTCGTACTATGTACAAACATGGATGTTTAATGTTTAGCGTGCAAAATGTCTCATACTCATACAAATACATAACTTTTGCTTCATTTAGATATATATTCGGTATATGGGCATCTGTAAAGGTATATGCAAGACAGAAATTACGAATAAATTGTATCTGAAGATGACATTTTGTTTTCGTAAGAAAATTAAACTAAAGAAATAAAGAGATTTAAGAAAAAATAAAAAAGGAAAAAGGGAAACTTAAGTTTCAATAATACAGAAAAGTGAAATTACAGTATAGTAGCAATTTTGGGTCAAAAAAATTTATCTAGTCTTGGCTTGGCTTCAAGCATCTCATGTATGCTAGGTGTCTTGCCCACTGTAGCCCATCCGGAGTCCGTAAAATTTTAACATAACTACCCATATACATAAAATGTACGGTTAAATATCGAACCATAGTTCTATCTACCTGGTCTTTGACAACCGCACAGAGCTTATGCGGGTGAACTTCGTGCCTTGCAGCATAAAACTCAAGACAAAAATGGCTCAAAGTGGTGGTTCTCTATTATTGTATGAAGGTTATTTCGATTTTTATATGGCACAGTTAGTTTAATTGCACCATCTTATGGTTTAGTAGTACAGAAAGAGAGAATTAGATTCTAGAGAGAACTCAGTGGAAAGCTGACTCTTTTCATAGAGCCGGATACTGAGCGAAACCCTTCTTCGCTATTTTGTCTGCTTTCTTATTTGTATTTGTGTTTGTATTTATATTTTTATTCATTTTGCTCAATTTACCAAAAATTGTCGGGGCTCCCATACAAATATTTTACAAAATTTACCCGATTTACTTCAAATTATATATACATGTGTATCTCCCATTGACAACACTTTTTGTAAAAATTTTGAAGACCCCGGTGTTCCGGTGTGTATCTCCGATGACAACACTTCCTATTGAAATTTGGAAGTAATCGGGCCCCAAGGTCGGGGGCTCCCATACAAATTGTTTACATATGTGTATGTCCGGTGACAACAGTTTTTGTAAACATTTTGAAGTAAAGGGGGTCTAACATTAATTTTTTCCAATTAACCCGGTTCAAAGTTTGCACACATATGTATCTCCTTTTAGAGAATACATGAAAAATTTTAATTTTTATGAGTTGTTTTTTTTTTTTGTCGAATTTTTCATTAAAAATTTGTTCAAGTTATGATATAATTTGTTGAGAATTGCATGTTTTTAAGTCTTCTACATTATGAAAAAAGGTAGTATTTGTTTATGCATTTATAAACCAATTAATATAAAAAAGTATTTATTTATGGGGTTTTAAATGTGTTGGCTGGTAACTAACACAAAATATATAGGATAATTTCACTACTCGGCAGCAGGTGGCCTATATCTAAAAAATAATACTAAACTAAACTTTGAACTATTTTTATTTAATTAATTAAAATGTCTGCTCTTATATACACAATTGATAATTTAATCTAGTGGTGAATGCATATTAATTTTGAAATCAATTTGTTTTTTAGCGTAGTTTTGTTGATTTAATTGTACTGTCGGCTTACTAGAGCTTGGAATGCCGATAACTACAATTTGGGCAAGCTGGCCTTTTTATAACAAACTAGCTCGTATGGGGAGTTGCGCTATCCACACACAAGAATACCCAGGTACCCAACCCGTACCGACGGGTTCATGTTTCGTATATAAAATTTAAAAATTAGGAACAATTTATGAAAACATAAGATTTGGGAAAAAATGTTGGATAGGGGCCACATGACCAAAGTGTCCGACACGTTTCCTCCCTCCTTCCATAAAACCCACTGAAGACTCCCTCTAAACACCACTTAAGATTTCCCATAACCCCCTAAGTATTGAATCTCAATCAAAACATCCTCAAGATCCCCCAACAAACCCTTCTTAAGACCCCCTCACTACACCCATCAAAACCCCATTCAAGACCTCCCTGAACCTACTCAAGACTCCCCTCTACGCCCCAAAACTCCAAGACACTTTCCAAGATTACTCAAGACTACCAAAGACCCCATAGATCCCCAAAGGCCTTTAAAAACCCCCTAACACCCAAAAGATTCCCTCCAATACATACAAGACTAAAAAAATTAATTGGTAGGCTGTGTCGTCACACGGCCGTGAGGGTTTTGAGCGTGACAACGTTTGCAAATATTTACTGACAATGCGCTATCTATTTTTAAATTTTTTATTAACTTCGCGTGCCCGTGGCTGGCGGACTGGCTGACTGGTTGGTCAGATCTTGTGATCAATTTTTAACCCACTTCCCAAAACCCGATTTTATTGAAGTTTTGGACACAGGTATATTTTCAGTGACCAATACTTTCTACAATACCCGATTTTCTTCAAATTTTATACGCATGTGTGTCTCCGATGGACAACCTTTTTTATAAAAATTTTGCAGTTATCGGGCCCTGGGGTCGGAGGGCACCCATAAGAATTTTATGAAAAAATTACCCGATTTTCTACAAATTTTATACGCATGTGTATCTCCGAAGGACAACACTCCGATGGAAACACTATCTCCCAAAATTTTTTTTTTAAAAATTTACCCGATTTAATTCAAACTTTATTGTGTATCCCCGATCAGCGAATTTACACGAACATTTTAAATTTTTGTAGGTTTTTTTTTTTATTTAATTTTATTTAATTTTTATGTAAATAGGTACATTTAACTTAAATTAAAGTGTATATCTAGTTTTTAAAGCTATAGTTTTTGTTGTTATAAAATAATTTCCGAGTAAACCTTTTAATTTAATTCATTTAGTAATGTCGAAATTATTAAAGTTAACGAGAGCTGAGCAGAGAACCAACCAACAGAGGCTATACTATCACTACTACTGCACATGTTTATTTCGTTTTGCTCATGCTATGTAACTTGAATGTTATTGACATTTTGTATTGTAGAAATTATTACAGAAAGGACAAGTCAAATGAAATTTGAATAAAATCAGGTTGAGTTTTAAAAATTTATTTGGAAGCCCCTCGGCCCTCAGCCAATCTGTAATAAAAGCCATAATTCAACCATCAACAATTTAAAAATTGTTAAGTAGTGCCAAGCAGAATTGGCTTCGATTAGCCAAATACTGGGGATGATCTACAGTAGAGAGCGCTACCCTTGGTCAACCTTGGAGATATTCACAGTAGGGGGGCCAGGTTACAGTAACATATAGGATAATGAAAGAGAGAGAGGGGACACAAGGACGACACAAATAAAGACGTCATCATGGACACTGGCCCAACGGCTCACGGAGTTATATGCCCAATGAGCTCAGTCAAAGAACAGCTCCTCCTATGTCCCTCCTAAAATAAAAGAGAAACCGTTGATATTTTAAAAGAATATTTGAAAGAGTTGTGGTTATCAGTATGGGACATTGGCGAGGGTAAATTTTTGCTGACCTGAAATAAAAGTTCCTGCAGGTCGGCTCATCGAACTGAAATTGTTCTTAAACGCTTTAGGCTGGATTTAAAACCATCCAAATATACATTCATATTGGTCTCTCTAGGTCAGTAATATCAAAATGGCGCACTCTAGCTCTAATTGAGGTCCTCGCAAGTGCAGCGTGGTACGCCACTTTACCTTTACCTACACAAACTCCGAATTCACTTATTGGAGATTGGATATGGCACAAACTCGTGCGCTTTGAAACATCAATGAAACGAACTTAATTAATACATTTTTAATTTTTTTTTATTGGTAAGACAAATAAAACGTATACTACTTTGTTTTGCCGCCATTTTGGTGAATATTAGTTTTGACAGTTCATATTTGGCAATCGTGGAGTAAAGACGTGGCAAATTTATTTATATAGAAAAGTATTATATAAACCAACGTGTTGTAATTGTTAAAACGTTTTATGCAAATCAATCATTGATTACTGTAACGATGAGAAAGTAACCAGAAATTTTTGGAAGAAATAACGTACCAATAAAACGCACTATTTATCGTGTAATGAATGATGAGAGGGTGTGAAGCCGATAGGCCCAAGCCTGGACTAAAACGTACTGCAAGATCGACTGAGAACATTGCTGCTGTTCAGGAAAGTGTTCAAAAAAATTCATCGACCTCAATTCGACACCGTGGCTCAGGAACTTGGAGCTCCTTCCACAAGATATTTACGCAGCCCGAACTACAATGGATTTACTGCGAGACCTCTTTCCACAAAAAGTTATCTCAAGAAATGGTGATGCTGACTGGCCTCCAGGGTCACCGGATTTGACTCTACCGGACTTTTTTTTTTGTGGGGATACCTGAAGAGCAAGGTTTATGCAAACAAACCAGAAGCCCCCGAGTAACTCAAACAAAATATTCGTGATAAAATTAACGAAATACCGGGTGAAATGTGTCAAAATGTAATGGAAAATGAGGAATTGAGGCTAACAGAGGCGGACATTTACCTGATATTGTATTCGAAATAAAATTGCTATCAATAAATATTCCATTTATAAACATTAGGTAGATCTTTCATTTAACCAATATTTAGAATAAAACAAAATAGTATACCTTCCCGGCGGACACCTTATATTTTAATTAATAATTTCTAAATTAGAATAGTATCTACTGTTTGTTAAAGGAGAATCTCTTTTGGAATCAATCTAAAAGCGAGTACTTTTTCCACATCTATATATAATGCTGGTGGACGCCGTGGTTTAGTGGAAATGCGCGTGGCTACTGAGGAGGAGGTTCGTGCTTCGAATCCCAGTAACACCAAAAGTATTTTTCACGGTGTCCCACTTCTCGCGGATGGGTGACAAACGTTTCGAGAGTAATAACTTGTCACGGAAAACTTCTCAATTCGCCGTTCAGAGCCGGCCTTAAATTGTAGGTCTCTTCCATTTGTGTCCAAAAATATAAATGCGCAACACAAATGGTCGCGAGATGGTAGGCCTTGGACTGCAATGGTATGTCGGGCCGAATATTATTATTATATATAATGCTAAACGACTTTTGAACTTTCGAGAGCACCGGGTGGAGGGTCAGTGGGATGGGTCAGCCGAGAAACACCGGGTATTTCCACTAGTATTGAATCAAATTAAATTTTCATTTAATTTAGAATATTAAATGGCAAACTTTTGAAGGTATTTATATTTGTTGTAGCTTAGTCACAAGCTGAACAATAACCTTAAAAAATTAACTTTTAAACTTTTTTTCAATTCTCTATATTAACTTCGCATACGGATGTGTTTGTTTCTTTGTGGCTAACTTTCTTCAAAATTAACCCGATTTTATTCAAAATTTTCACACAAGTGTATCCCCGATGAGAACACTATCTAAAATATTTGGAAGTGATACGGCCTCACGGTTAAGTGCTCCCATATGAATTTCTTCAAAATTAACCCAATTTCATTAAAACTTTGCACACATGAATAAATCCGATCAGAGAGTTTACATGTTTTGGTTTTACTTTTCTTCGTAGGCCTACTGTGAGAAAGGTAGCGTGACTACATATTAATGAGGTGTGTTGACCTTGTCCTGTGGCTTATGATTCATTTTTTGCTCATTTCTTTCTCATTTGATGTGATGTATCGAGCGAAGCCGACACGTGTTATTATGTAGTTTAGATGGTATATCTTAGCTTGGCTGTCTACTTATCTACTTGCCATATGATGGCTAGTACAAAGTACAATACTGATGGGTTCTTATATGAGGATATACTTACATGTAGCATTAACGAATACACCATGCATTGGCTGTTGCGTATTGGAATTGGATGACATGTCTAATTACAGATATTAGAAAATAGAAAATACAATTATACAGTTATAAGAACTAACTATTTTATAATAAAATATGCAATATGCATTATGCATTTCATTAGGTTATCCCAATTTCAACTATTTCGATTTTTTTTATCCCTTCATCCTGCATGAACCCAACAGCTCAGCGCTTTGTTGAATAGTTCACTGGGTGCCAAAGTGTCTGGCATTGATCTAATTAACTCTAATCAGAAAACTCAACTTTATGTCGTAGTTGTGTAAACATCCAGTTCAACACTTAGAGAGGGAAGATGATGTTGCATAAGTGCACCTACCGTGCCACCCGTCTTAGCACATACTAAATATGCCATCTATTTACAAATAACTCCAAACACAAAAAACAAATGATGTCCTTCTGTAAACTACAAATAGAGCAACGAGTCATATATATGCCGAGAAAATGAACATGTTGTGCTTCCCCGAAGCGTAATAGTAATGTAAACATTCCGTTGTAATCATTCAATAAAGGTAACATGTTCCCGTCCGAAATCGGGATCGGTCGGAGTTGTTTTTGTTTTATTCACTTCGTGAATGGGCAGACATCAGCACACTCCAATTACTAATGTGTTTCCACAGCCATTTAAGAGCCATGTGCACGCTGAGGAATAAAGTGAACCAAACAAAGCTGCTCGATCAGACTCGAAGGCATCTTGTAAAATTGTTATACCACTAAATTATACACGGAGCAATCATTAGCACCCAATTATGTTGCGATTATTTCTTATTTTGGAAAGAACTTAAACATCCCCTTTATGTTGATAAATTCAAAATTGAAATTTCGACGCGAAAATTGTGTGAAGAGCTAAAGCGAAGAAGCGTCTATAGAGAAGAGCCATAGCAATTGCGAAGTCTGCTGAACTTCAAACCATTGAATTACCTGCTCAACAGAAAAACTCCAGTGGTGAGGGGCGTCATCATGCATCTTAATTGTTCCGTTGATAAATGTTATAACGTAAAGTTGAAGTAAATCTAAATGGGTTACTAATACCACTTGTTAGTGGTGCAAGAGTACACGCAAATTAAATTATAGTGAATGTTTGTTTTACCCCTTAGCTTATTTTTCGAAATGTGCTGTCAAATTAACTTTATTTTGGTCCAGTTATTGGCATATTATAGAATAATAATATAAAATTAATATTTTTAATAATTTGGTTAATTTTCCTCGTTTTAAAATTTTGTTCTTATTAAAATCTGCATAATTTCTTTGAGGATTGTTGAGCTGTTAACCCATTTGTCCAAAAATTCATTTTTAATTTTAGGTGTGAGCTTATGTGAGCTTATTTTTACTGCTTCATATTATGTCAACTGTAGCAGCCGATAACATCATGGAACCAGAAATACGTGCACGGTTGCTTAAAGCCAACAAAGCCTACTATAGTCTGTCAAGACAATGGTCATACCAGTACTTAAATATGGATCCGAGACATGGTTGCTTAGCAAAAAGCATTCTGACCTCTTAGCAGCGTTCGAGAGAAAAGTCTTACGAAGAATTGTTGGCCCCATATGTGAGGAATATATATATATATATATATATATAAAATACAGGGCCCGCGATCGAAATGTAACTAACTTCACGCTGCTGTATCTGCCAGCGCGCTCATATTTTCATATTTTTAAGAACGTTGGTCTGTTATAATGTTTTTACACGCCCATAGACGAAATTGACTGTTTGATACACTATAACCTAGCCTCGATAGTACCCGTTATACTAGTGTGTGAGTTAACATATAAAATACTTTTGTTATTTACTGCAGTCACAACGAACACACATTCTCAGAGTAATTTCGCATTGCGCATAACCTGTTAAGCAGAAAACCGTGTGAAAAATAGCGTACATTACTCGCAGAAAAGTGCTCATCGTGCTCGTGAGATTACAATTCAAGCTTCAAGCTAGCACGATAATCTCCACTTTGCTTGCTCATTATGTAATATACTATTAGAAGTCTAAGGAAGCATATGGATATACGTCGTTTTTGAAAGGAATATTCAAAATGGAATTCAAACGTAACGGTGTGATTGCGCGGTTTTGGCTGGAAAGTCACAACCGGCTATTGTCAAATAGCTCCAGCATTTGAATGTGAAAAAAATGTTTGTGTATCGAATAATCACACCTCATTACAACGATACTCGTAGCATCGCAAAACGACGTGGACGCGGCCTAAAAAAATAGCAACCTCGCCAGAAATGGTTCGCAAAGTGAAGGAATGCATTAAGCAAAATCCACGACAAAGTGCGTAAAAAATCTGCACGTGTCCGATAGAAGGATCCGACGGATACTGAAAAATGAACTTTAACTGAAACCCTACAAGATCCAAAAAGTGCAAGATTTAACAAAGGCTCAAACGGCAGTTCGACTTGAAAGATGGAAAGTGCTAAAACATCTGCACGAACTTAACGCCCTAACTTGGTGTTTTCTGATGTAAAAATTTGTACGGTTCAACAGTACGTAAACAAACAAACAAATGATAGTGAATGATTAAATATCAAGTCCAACGAAAATTTAAACAAGCGAGTTGCTCTTCGCAAACATGCGCCGGCTTCTGTGATTGTGTGGGAAGCTGAATCTGCAAATGTAACGGAAAAAGGTATTAAATAATGCGTTGCTACCTTGGACATACAAAGAACGTGTAACGTGTTTTACATAAAATTTGAAATGTTTTGAACATTTTCTAAAAATAAATGACAAAAAATGACTGTAGCTTTTTGACTTAGTAGCACCTCGATCGCCGTCCATGTATTTTCCATCTACATCTACAGTATATACAGTATATCTATGTTTCGAATATTGGTAAATGGAAAGAAATAAAAACAACCCATAAAAATTAAAATTTTTCTTGTAAATTCTCTAATCGGGGATACACACACACACACACACACACTGCGTGTTCGTTTTGTGGCAAAATCATCCACCAAATGACGCAGCGGCAGCGAACAGCGCTGCTCACAAAGCACAGAGCTCAGACTTTGCCGTGATCTGATGCGATATTTAAAAATTGTATATTGGGGTCCCCAAGGGGCCGCTCCCTCCAAATTTTTACAAAAAGTGTTTTCCATCGAAGACACACATGTGTACAAAATTTAAAGAAAATTGGGAAAATTTTGTAAAATATTTGTATGGGAGCGCCCCGACCCCGCGGCCCGAGGGGCCACAAATTTTAATAGAAAGCGTTGTCATGGGAGATATACATGTGTGCAAAATTTCAATAAAATCGGGCTGTAGGAAGTGGGTTAAAAATTAATCACAAGATTTGGCCAGCCAGCCAGCCAGCCAGCCAGTCAGCCACGGGCAAGTGAAGTTAATATAGAGAATTTAAAAATAAATAAATATAGCACAACCCATAAAAATTAAAATTTTTCGTGTAAATTCTATAATCGGGAAAACACAATTTGCAGTTTGAATACAATCGGGTAAATTTTTTAAAATTTTTGTTAGAGAGCCCCCCGACCCCGGGGCCATTTCACTTCCAAATTTTTACAAAAATAGGAGATACACATGCATATAAAATTTGAAGAAAATTGGGTAAATTTTGTAACAATTTGTATGGGTGCCCTCAGATCCAGGGGACCGAGAACTTCCAAATTTTTACAGAAAGTGTTGTCCATCGAAGACACACATGCGTATAAAATTTTAAGAAAATCGGGTAAATTTTTAAAAAAAAATGTGGCCGCAGAGCCACAAACTTTTATAGAAAGTATTGTCATGGGAAATACACATGTTTGAATAAAATCGGACTTTAGGAAGTGTGTTAATAATAGATCACAAGATTCTGCCCACCAGCCAGCCAGCCCGCCAGCCATCCAGCTACGGGCACGCGAAGTTAATGTAGAGAACTAGCTGATCCGACAGACGTTGTCCTGTCCCACTTTCAATAAATTTGTTTGTGATCGTTTTGTGAACTTGTGAAAAGATATTTGAAATAAAATAATAATAATTAAAAATAATTTTGTTTTGTGATTTTGAGTCACAGTATTGATCACATTATTGTGTTACATTTTTAAATTTTGGGAACTAAGTAATTTCTCTACCGATTTGTATGAAATTCGGTATGGTATTTTAAGGGTACTCTGGTGGGTCTTTTGGGGTCTTTTGATGGTCTTTTAGGGTCTTTTGGGAGTCATCTGGGGGTCTTTTGAGGTTTTTAGAGGGTCTTTTGAAGGTCTTTAGAGGAGTCTTTTGAGGGTCTTTTGTGGATCTTTTTAGGGTCTTGTGGGTATTTTTGGGAGTATTTTGGAGGTCCTTTCAGGGTCTTTTGGGGGTTTTTGGGGGTATTTTGAGGGTCTTTTTGTGGTATTTAGGGGAGTCTTTTGAGGTTCTTTTGTGGTTCTTTTGGGGATCTTTTGATGATCTTTTGGGGGGTCTTTAATGATTTTTGGGGATTTTGAGGGACTTTCGGAGGTCTTTTTGTGATTCTTTTCGGGGTCTTAGTGACCTTTTGATGGTCTTTTGGGGTCTATTGGAGATGTTTTTGCCCACAACATCAAATAAGTTTCACTCCAATTGCGAGTTTAACACACGCACTGTTTTTTATTTTTAAATTCTCTATATTAACTTCACTTGCCCGTGTATTTGTGGGTTTGTGGATTTGTGGTGGATTCTTGCGATCAATTTTTAAACCACTTCCTACAGCCCGATTTAATGAAATTTGGCACACATGTGTATTTCCGGAGACAACACTTTCTATTAAATTTTGAGGCTCCTCGGGCTGCGTTGTCGGGGGGCTCCCAAACAAAAATTTTAAAAAATTTACCCGATTTTCTTCAAATTTTACACACATGTGTATACCCAATAAACAATACTTTTTCTAAAATTTGGTAGTGATCGGGTCCCGGGTTCGGCCGCAAGGCCCTTATACATTTTTTAAATATCTATACTGGCATCATATATTCGTCGCCCTTTATGTGCGGTGTGTGCTGCGCAGTCGGCTGCGCTGCATGGTTTTGGTGGTGGAGAGAGAGAGAGAGAGAAATCTTAGCTCACGCACAAATGAACCCAGCAAATGAAACGAGACATACATGTTTTATGCTTACTTCAACTTACATTTTTATTTACTGAATTGTATTTTTATTGATGTCGTTTTTTTTTGTTGTCAATATCAACTTACAGATAGAACAACAAGTTTTCACAATATTCTGTCATTTGGCGTTTTCATAAATTAGTTCAGAGCAGGCAAAGAGTTCTCAAATAAGATGCTCGTGTTTCTTATTTGCTCAGAGTATGAGCGTGCTCTAAGTGCTCAGAATAAAATGATCTGAGCATTTTAAAATTCCACATCTGATGTCAAATGTCTGTTTCGATGATTTTCTCCTACAATAAAAAAAAATGGCCCAGGATCGAGGGGCTCCCATATCAATTTCTGCGATTAGAGAATTTAGATGAAAAATTTAAATTTTTATTGGTTGTTTTTTTTTTGTTGACTTGCGCGTAAGCAAACGACGCTGATAGTTTGGATTTTCAAGGTTAATGCGAAAACACATTTATTTGTTGTAATTGTGAATGCAAACCGCAGCCGAAACTGCAAGTGCTTAAAGTCTACTGGCATGTCGGTTGGAATCATTGGGATGCGTTGACAGATAGCAAAAGAAAGACCGTGCAAATGGATCAGCTGTCACGTAACCTAAACAATTGTAATCTATTGGAACAGAAATGAAATAACGACTTTTTTTAAACAGATCGCGAATCAACACAATTTTAATTATGGAATTTAATAATGGAATGCGTTTTTCCAGAGTTTTCATTTCACCGAAAACATTCAATTGAGTTATTTCCTCAAAAAATATCCAATTTATCGTTTTCCAAATTTTTCCGAATTGTATTTTGCTAAAAATATCTCCGGGAGCATAACGAACAAAACGGTTTTTGCTGTTTGTCCGAATTATTCGACTTTTTTTTGTAATTGTCCCAGGACTATAACGAACAAAACAATAAAAGAATTACGCAAATCCATCGTTCGAATCGTGAGTTATGGTTGCGAGTTCATACAAAAATCCTATGGAAAACAGCACTTTCAGTTTTTTCCGAATTTTACAATTTTCCGGAAAACTTTTCTATTTTTTTTCGCATAAACCTTATTCGGACTATGACGATTTAATAAATAAAAGTTAGCCAAATTGGTCCAGCGTTCTCAAAAGTTTTTTTTTTTTTCACCTAGCGGTATGAAATATACTTTTTCACACGCCCATAGACGAAAGTGACTGTTTCGTACGCTATAAACTAGCCTCGAAAGTAGCCCATAACAACACTAGTTATGTTATGATATAAACGTCTTTTGTTATTTACTACAATCTCAGCGAACACATTGCGCATGAGCAAGAATTCTCTTTTGTTTGTCGTTTGTGATTTCTGCTTCTCTCTCGATTTAGCAGAAAAACCGGTTTGGACGCGTGAAAAATTAATTTCTTTGTTATTTACTGCAGTCACAGCGAACACACATTCTCACATTTCTGCTTCTCTCTCTCGATTTAGCAGGAAAACGGTTTGGACGCGTGAAAAATAGCGTACATGACTCGCAGAAAAGTGCTCATCGTGCTCGTTAGATTGCAATTCAAGCTTCGACCTCGCATGATAAACTCCACTTTCCTTGCTCGTTCTGTAATATACTATAACCTATTCTCATACCTAAAAAATTTCATAGCAATCGGTCGAGCTGTTTCGGAGCAGTTGGAGGAAAAACACCGTGACACGAGATTTTTATATACAGTCATTGGCAAAATTATTTGCACAATGTAATATTTACACCATATCACTTCAATAAAGTTGTATAACTTTTCAAAAATTCAATATATCACTGATATTGTTGCTTATTACTAATCTTTTATATTATAAACGGTAAATAAAACCCAAAACAATATTTCGAACAGAAATAGTTTAAATCATGAAAATTACAGTGGCACAATTATTGTGACATCACTACACAATGGCAAAATTATTTGCACATTTGCAAATAACAGTTCTGGATATAAAACGGTAGTTAAACTCTTCAACTTCTCAATGCAAAGCGATGCTCTTAAGGGCTAGAACTAGGGAATTAACCACGGAGAAACGAGCGGCTATTGTTGCAGAATTTGGAACCGGTGCTTCGGCAACAAAACTTTCGGCATGGAAGTGTAAAAAACCCGAACCGGTAGAGGCAGAAAAAGGGTTACTTCGAAAAGGGAAGACTTCCGAATTATTCGTTCTTTTAGAAGTAACCCATGTGGAAAAGTTCGAAATGTGTTAAATGATTTAAACAAGGATCGTGAGGAGAATGTTAGTGAAAGAACGTTACGAAGAAGGTTAAAAGAAAATAAAATTCGAGCCTACGTCATACAAAAAAGCCCTTTATAACACCAAAAAATAAGCGGCTTCGGCTACAAATTGCTAGGGAACATATCAACAAACCAGCGGCTTTTTGGAGAAGTGTGCTTTGGACTGACGAGACTGCTTGTTCTTTAGATGGCAGCTATGGTCGAAAGTTTTATTACACCGATTCAAAAACAAGAGCCAAAGAACCTGTTACGGAACTCAAAAGGCATTCCAAAGGAGGCAAAATTATGATATGGGGGTGCATATCATATTGTGGTGTGGGACCCCTTGTCCGGTGCTCTGATCATATGACACAGTCACATTATTTAGAGATTCTAAATGATGTTGCACTGGTGGCAGGATCAGTATCAATTGGGAGTGATTTCATTCTCCAACATGATAATAAACCCTGCACACAGCTTGGAACATCAAAAAGTTTTTATCAGAAGTAGGACAAGAAGTTTTAAATGGCCTCCCCAAAGCCCTGACATAAATGTCATAGAAAATTTTTGGCATCTAGTGAAGTCCAAAATTCCACAAAACATCGGAAGATTTGCAGATGAGACGAGGAAAGTTTTTTTTAGAAGCGTGGAGTACCATCCCGGAGCAGCAAATTAAAGGTTTGACTGATTCAATGCCAAGGCGCCTCGGAGAAGTTATTGCGGCAAAAGGAGGAAACACAACTTATTAGGTAATGCTGTACCAAAGAAAATCATTGCATTCAATGTAAAAATATTTCCCATTTTCAGCTTTCAGTAGTGTTTCCGAAAGGTTTTTGCACTTGTGCAAATAATTTTGCCATTCTTAAGTGATGTTACAATAATTGTGCCACTGTAATTTTCATACTTTAAACTATTTCTATTTGAAATTTTGTTTTGGTTTTTATTTATATATAATATAAATATATAAAAGATTAGTAATAAACAACAAATATATAATATTGAATTTTTGAAAAGTTATACAACTTTATTGAAGTGATATGGTGTAAATATTACATTGTGCAAATAATTTTGCCAATGACTGTATATAGAAGATTTAAAAATACATTCAGATTTCATTTTACATTACATTCTTAATCATGAAGTGCTTTTGCTAAACTATAACCTGCTTTAAGTTCAAGAAGGCCGGTGGTAGCATTGACGGAGCGCATTGCGAAAACTGTCCACAGGCCCCTCTTTTTGGTTAAATTAAAAGAATGAACATAGATTTTGAATTGGACAATTTTAACTTTATAGAAAATATTTTTGTATGAATGGTAGTAAATAGAGATGTGCAAACGCAATACCAATAGCATAGCATCTATGCTGGCTGAGTTTTGGTATTGCCTTGGTGCCTGCCTTAGTAGTCTTGATGTGCGTGCTTGCCAGCTGGGACTTGGTCATGTGGTCTTGCTCGATACATTGATTACTTATAAATAACTACTGATAACTCTTTAACTCAAATTTAATAGCTGTTAGATAATTCAAGTATTAAATGAAGTATCCTAATCCTATAAGCGAAGCAAAAAATTTATTGCCCGTACAAGGGATGTACAATTTCATTTCGATCGATAATAGTGTTAATTCTATGGTTTTCGTGGTCGCTGAGTTGAATGGTGATGGTAAGACAGCTCTATGGTGATGGGGTCGATAACTGAGGGGGGGATAACCGATATTAGTGTCGATTCTATGGTTTTCGGGTCGCTGAGTTGAATGGTCATGGTGAGACAGCTCTAGGGGGATGGGATCGATAACTGAGGGGGTGACCGATATTAGTGTCGATTCTATAGTTTTCGGGGCCGCTGAGTTAAATGGTGATGGTAGAACAGCTCTAGGGGTATGGGGTCGATAACTGAGGGGGTAACGATATTAGCGCCGATTTTATGGTTTTCGATGTCGCTGAGTCGAACGGTTTGGTAAGGCAGCTCTAGGGGTATGGGGTCGATAACCGTTGGGGGGGGGGGGGGTTAACAATATTAGTGTCGATTTTATATTTTTCGGGGTCGCTGAGTTGAATGGTGATGGTACGACAGCTCTAGCGGATGGGGTCGATACCTGAGGAGGATTACCGATATTAGTGTCCATTCAATAGTTCTCGGGACCACTGATATTAATAGTGTTGGTAGGACATTCGTTTGGGTGAGTTGTCTCCCCGGAGGTGGGAGGTTGACCGATATTAGTGTCGATCCCATAGTTTTCGGGGTCGCTCAGATGAAAAGTGGTGTATAGTACGACGACGAATTTGGGGGTGAGGACATTGTCGCCCCTACTTCAAATTGGAAAAGGTAGATTAGTAGCCGTGTTTTATGGATATGTTAAATTGACATCGATTTTTGAAATCTGCCACTGAACTAATAAATTCTATTTATCCGGCTGTTTCTCAAAACTAAAACATTTTGAATCGGTTGCTAGAAGGGGCCATTCTTGCTACTAAAAATGGAGACAACCACGAAATAAACAATCAAATACTTGGCGTAGTCACTGAATATAAGTGTATCGATACCTTTGTAGATACTGATGAGGAAGTTAATTATCTAACTGAGTTCGTAAGCTCACTTAATTCGTCTGGAGTCTGACAGTTTGATCTCCAATTATTTTACTACGGATTCTCGACTCGCCAAAACATAGCAACGGCACAAGACTGTGCGTTAAAGAGATGCCGTGCAATATAATTAAAGCGACTATCTTGACAGAAAAGGTACAGTGTGAAACAGTTTTTATACCACGGATAGCACTCATTTTTAAATTTAAGTGATGGCAATTTCCAGTAAAAACATTGTATACAACTAAGTTTTGTTTTAAATTAATTTTATGTATGTTTATTTAATTTTACTTTATAATTTGAATACTATAGCTATAATTTAAAACATATTTTTTAAAATAAATTTTGTTAATAAAAACTGCAATTTTACCTTATAGATAGATATCATTATTTTTTCAACCCCTGCCTTATAGAAGATTGGGATGAATAAATACCTGGGCAACGCCGGGTAATCAGCTAGTTATATATAATAATACCGAATAATAATATTTGATAAACAGAGTCTCCCCTAATTCGTCAACGATAATTTGGGATATGACTTTTGGGTATATTCTAAGAAAAAAATCGTGCTACAGTAAGAGTATATCTCCAATGATGACATCATTTTTAGGGATTTAAGAAAAAGCTTACTTTGGTGTACCCTGACCCATGTTAACGGAAATTGCTCTGTTAATACTAACGGTAGGACCTTTTATTATTTTTTTATTATGAACGTAACAATAATAAAAAAAAATAAAAATGTGGAAAACCCTATAGATTTTATGATAATTGGGAAAACCTGCAGCAGGTAAAATTAAAAGAAGGGTTTTTTTTTTGCTTTAACCTCCAAAGGCTATGAATAAAAAATAAATTTGTGTGGTTTTAGATAATTTTTATTTTATGTGTGTACTAAAACAGTTATAACAGATGCTCAAAGGGTCCTCATTGGTTTTGTATGCATGCCCATATTTAGATTTCGCTGGTCAGACGCTTAGCTATGCAATTTAATGTTTCCAGACATTCCACTAATTCAACTAGCTTCATCGTATATCTAAAAGAATGGTGTTCCAGCCCACTATGGTCGAGAGGTTAAAAATTGGTTAGATGAAGAGTATGGTAACGTTGGATACGAAGAAATGGACCAGTTCGCTGGCCTGCAAGATCTCCTGACCTTCTTGTATTGGATTTTTTTGTATGGGGAATGTTATATATGTATTATATTCTATGTAATATACATCCAAGACATTCAATAAAGGCAGTCAAATTTGAACACGCATCGGGCTCGGTCGTTTAATTTGTCAACTGGCGACGAGGACAAAAACAAGAAAGAGAACGCGAAGTAAAATTTTTTCAATTCATGTGTCGACAAAAATCTATTTTTAGCCTATTATTTTCGATTATTGGTTGCTTTCACGCAAAATTCGTGCCGTGTAGTTTTTTTTTATTGATTCAAAAGATTCAGATTCGATTCATAAAGAAAAAACAACAAGCGAGAGTGAAATAATTAAACAATTATTACAAGAACAGCACGAAGAGCCTGATGCTGCAGCAACAAACATGGATGCAGTCGGTTCTCCGCAACCAAGCTGCTGGTTCTCCAAATAGAGTTGCACCTACATTTCATGGGTTCTACAAAGAATCACAAACGTGGGAATCGTATTTGGAGCAACTTAACCAACATTTTTTAGCATATAGCGTTGACGACGCTGAAAAGCAAAAAAGTTTTTTCTTGTCTTGGATAGGCACAGACATTTTTGAGTTGTTTAAAAATCTGTTTGGTAAAGCAAATTTACACGCGCAATCATTTCATCAGCTAACGGAAAAGCTTACGGAACATTTCCAATCAAAACGGCATGTTGTCGCAGCGCGTTATGATTTTTTCAAGAAACAAATGCAACCACACCAAACTTACAGAGAGTGGATAGCCGATCTCCGTGGTTTAGCAAAAGAGTGTCATTTCGTGTGTTCTGCCGAAAATTGTACACAAAATTTTGTAGATGATATTATTCGCGACAAATTAATTACGCACATAGCACGACGCTGTGCGCTCTGCTGCTTTGCAGAAGTTGCAGCCAACGTTAGCCGACGTCTTGCTCATAGCAGAGTCGTACGAAGCTACATCCAAAACGGTAGCAGCAATAAAACAACAACATGCGACAAAACAGAAATGCCAATAAACGATGTAAACGAAAGCGAAATTCCAGTCAATTCGCTCAGTTTTTACGCAAAGAAACAGCTAGTGTTCAAATCATGCTCTGGCTGTGGTCACACACACAAGCGTGAAGACTGCAAATTCAGAAACGCCTTCTGTAACAAATGTGGCAGAAAAGCAAAACCTTTCTATAGAGAAGGTTTTGCAGAAAAGGGCATATTGCGCCAGTATGCATGTCAAAGCACAAATCGAATTACAAACACAATGTTAACAACAAAAATAAAAAAACAACCCATAAAAATACAATTTTTCATGTGAATTCTCTAATAGGAGATGGGTATGTGTTAAAATTTGAAGAAAACCGCGCTAATTTTTAAAAAATTTTGTCCATCGGAGATACACATGTATATAAAATTTGAAGAAAATCGGGTTATTTTTTTGAAAAATTGTTATGGGCCCCACGACCCCGGCCACCAAAATTTTTGCAAAAAGTGTTGTCCATCGGAGATACACACGTCGGGTTAAGTTTTTTAAAAAATTTGTTGGGGCCCCATGACCCTCCAAACCCTGTCTCCAAAATTTTTGCAAAAAGTGTTACCCATCGGAGATACAAATGTATATAGTTAAATTAAAAAAAATCGGGTTAATTTTTTTAAAAAAAATTTGGGGACCAATGACCCTTGGGTCCGGGGTCTCAAAAATTTTTACAAAAAGTGTTTTTCATCGGAGCTACATACGTATATAAAATTTGAAGAAAATCGGGTTAATTTTTTTAAAAAAACTTTAATAGAAAGTGTTGTCTCCGGAAATACACATGTGTGCAAAATTTCAATAAAATCGGGCATTGAGAAGTGGGTTAAAACAGACAGACGACCGACGACCGACATCCGTGCCACGGGCAAGTGAAGTTAATATAGAGAATTTAAAAACGTAATTAGCAAGAGAGACAGCCATCGGAAGAATAAAAACGTTGATACTGTTGAGACAATTTACAGTGTAACTGGTGTTTTGAAAACAGAAAGTAAAAAAAATTATATTGATGTGCAAATTCTCAACAAATTAATTTCGTTTCAAATGGTTTCCGGTGCAACTACTTCGGTCATAAATTTGTAGAAAATTGAACAGCCCAAAGTTACGGAAGTGTAAAAGAACATTATACGGTTTTGGTCAAAAGCAAATTCCTGTGCTAGGTGAACTGTGTGCGTTTGTCATGTGCGGTAAAAAAGTAAAACAAGTGACCATCGTAATTGTTGACACTGAAAATGGAAACAATCTTTTTGGGTTTCATTTGTTTAAAGCGTTCGGATATAAAATTCAGCAAATCGCGTACATCACCGCTGATGCTAATAATGAAGTAAATAATTTATGTGAAAAATACAGAGATGTGTTTGAACCAGCTCTTGGCACAATCAAGGATTTCAAAGCAACCAAGCAAGCAATTCTTTGCGGTCAACAATTTTCTAAGATCGACCTTAAAGACGCGTACTTACAAACAGAATTGGACGACGATTCTAAAACTGTAATGGTAGTTAGCACGCCGCTAGGATTATTTCAATACCAGCGTCTTCCATATGGAATAGCCAGCGCTTTAGCAATATTTCAAAAATATCTGGAACAACTACTTCAAGGCGTAGAAGGATGCGGAAATTACCTAGATGACATCATCATCACCGCACCAACAAGTACGGAACATATTTGCCGTCTTGAAGAAGTGCTAAACATTCTACAAAGTAATGGCATCAAATGCAAGCGACAAAAATGTTTCTTTCTAAGAGATGAAAGTGAATATCTCGGATGAAAAATCAGCGTTAATGGTATTTTGCCAGACGATTCAGGCCTCAAGGTAGTGAAGAATCTTCAGCCTCCTCAAAATATAAAGCAAGCGGAAGCTTTTATGGGTAAAGTTAATTATTATCATAATTTCATACCAAATTACTCGCAATTGTCAGCCCCAATAAACATGCCTTGCCGAAAAAACGTGAAATTTACGTGGGGTCGTGAACAAAATCAAGCGTTTAATTCCTTAAAAATGCACATTGTTAACGCAACCCAATTAGCGCACTACGATGATCAGTTGCCTTTGGTCCTAGCCAATACCTCATCTTATGGTATTGGAGCAGTACTGTCACACATGTACCATGACGGTAGTGAGCGCCCTATTGCTTTTGCGTCGAAGACCCTCGATAAACATCAGGTGCGATATAGCCAAATAGAAAAAGAAGGACTTCTTCTAAAATTACACATAAAATAAAGGGTGGAGTAGTGTTATATATGTATTATATTCTATGTAATATACATCATCCAAGACATTCAATAAAGGCAGTCGAATTTGAACACGCATCGGGCTCGGTCGTTTAATTTGCCAGGGAAGAATGAAATGACTTGTTTATTCAACCGAAATAGCAACTCTAAGTGAATTACAGAGCGTATTGTCGAAGCGTCATCCAAAGTGAGGCAGCAGTTGGCATCAATAAGTATTCTCAGTGAAATCCATGAATGGGGTCTAGCATACACAGAAACCAAGGAGGACACTTTGAGCACCTGTTATATCTATTGTTGTACACACATAAAATAAAAATTAGTCAGAAAAAGCGAAAATAAAAAAATCTCTGTTTGGCTGTCTGTATGTCTGTATGTCTGTCTGTGTCCACTCTACAGCCCAGACTGCTGAACTTCTCGTGATAAAAATTCATATTTAAGCTTTTTAGATAAATTGTGAGGAGCCAGATGATTTTGACGGAAATCTGACAGCCGGAAATGAAAGTTTACTTAGACAGTTTTTTGAGTTTTTGCAAATAACTTAAGAAGTATAGCACTTATGAGAAATCTGTTAAGTGCAAAAGAAATTCAAAAAAAAAAAAAAAGTTAATATACATATACATTTACTGAAGATTCCGGTCCCGTCCATAAAAGAAAGTCGTGTCGTGCCCATTATTTCACTATTTTTTAAAGCGTTTTTATTAGCTCGCTTTCGTGTATGTCTTTCTGTGTGGGTGAAATTTTGTAATTGATTTTAAACTAACTTTCCATTGAGCTAGAGACTTGAAACTTTAAATATAGCTCAGAACTGGATGAACATTGACAAATCACAAAAAAGACAACAAATCGCAAAAAAAAAAATTAATTCAACGCGAGTTTGCAATTTGTTTCAGATCGAAGCCAACTACTACGCACAGTACTCGTTTTAAATTAAAAATGTTTTTTTATTAGCTGACTTGTTTTAATTTTACCTGCTGCAGGGTTTCCCAATTATCATAAAATCTGTAGGTTTTTTCACAAACTTGTTGCTGATTTTTATTTTTACCATAGTTACGTTCATAAGAAAAAAGTAATAAAACGTTATGTTTATTACACATTTTCTGGAGATAATTTACCTCAAAATCAAAAATTAGCATGGGCAAGAAAACTGGAACAGGCATTGAAGTTGGATATCTGAAGACTCAAATAAGATATCAGCTTTATTTAAAAGCAATTATAAAGGCTAGTATTTCTTCAAAAAATAAAGTCCTAAACGAAGGTTCTACCGTTAGTATTAACAGAACAATTTAACATAGGTCAGGGTACACCAAAGTAAGCTTTTTCTTAAATCTCCAAAAAATGATGTCAACATTGGAGATAGACCCTTACTGTTGAACGATTTTTTTCTTAGAATATACCCAAGAATCATTTCCCAAATAATCCCTGACGAATTAGGGAACACCCTACCCTGTATACTCTTAATTTTACTCATAAGACGTTTTTTCCCTAGTGCTATTATGAAATTTTTGATTTATAAATTATAAATTAGAGATCTCAATCGAATCCCGGGCCCGCGATTTCGCTGGGCCTGATGCAGTCGTACTAGTGGCACATGCGTAGCGCCGATCTTGAATTCAACTAAAGCGAATTATTATCTTGTATGATACCAATTGAATTTTGGTATGGAACTAACGTATCTCCATCACTACAGTCACTTAATTTTAGTACTCGTATACACTCGTGGGAATAAGTTTAGGGAGTTAATCGGTAAACAAAACAATAAAAAATATAAATCTTTCAAATCTCCTTTTAAGATATTATTTGTCAAGGAAGATCATTTTAATTTGTTTTGCCTTCGTGTATCGTTCAGGATGGCTGTAAACTATACTTATAACAAGTACAAAAACAAATAAAAAACACCCCTTGTAATTCATTTACAGTTTCATACCTAAAAAGTAAACTGAACCTACTAAAGAAAAAAGAGTGAATTTACGTGGTCGTGGCATTCTGATAAAGTAAAACTTTTTTAATTTTTTTATGCCAAATATTATTTTGAATAATCAGCTTATTATAGACTTTTTATTTTAAAAAATTATAACATCAAATTAAGCCAATATTTCGGTCTTTCGGACCATTACCCCGGCAAAAAATTATAATAAATTTTTTTTGTGGCTTTTTGCTTAATTTTTTAAAATAAAAAGTCTATAGTAAGCTGATTAGTAAAATTAAAATTTTAATAAAATTTTAAAAAATAATAATCAATATTAATAAAAAATTAAAGTTTTTAACATATATTTTGATTTTGCCACAATTTGAAAATAAATTTTAGTTTTTTTATTTTTTTATATTTAAAGAAATTTTACTGGGATTTGTTATTTCTTAGAGTACCTACTTTACCTCTAGGTTTTATGGATCTTAAGTACTGAAAAACAACTGAATAAATAAATTAATGGAGTCAATTCTTTTAGTTTAAAAGAAATAGATAAAAAATTGAGTAAGATCTTATAGCTAATCAATTAGAAAAACAATTTTGGTTTTAAATTAACACAATTGTAGGGTTTTGGTATAATGAATTCTTTCAAAAGAAAATTGTTTAGCAAGAGCAAAACTGTTTGCTAACCAGTGTACATGAAGTAGTTGTGATTGTGCTTTTTTATGATCTTTGTAGAAGCAACTCAGCTCGGTTTATATAAAAGATTCTTTTCAAAACGTGTACATCTGGTTGAAGGAACATTGGCGTAGACATATTCATAATATACCAAAGTAAGCATAACCACAAGGATAAATGCGACCGTTTATATCGGACAAATTTTTATATGTGCGATATGTCATCGTGGTTCGTGCCGAAAGGTGTTGTACTCGTACAGAGCAGACGGTCTGGAATCAAGAAACTTTATTCATACCGGTCGCTGCTTTGTGAGTGCATATTTATTGATGTTGAGCAAAGTTGCGCGATATATGTATTCCATTCTATAACAGAGTAAAATTCGCGACTACTTATGATTAATGTGTCTTTAGAAAGGCCTTTTCCTCTTCACATTTTGTCTTTAAATTCTTCAAATTTTATACACATGTGTATCTCCAATGGAAAACACTTTTTGTAATTTGGAGCGATCGGCCCCTTGGGGACCCCAATATACAATTTTTAAATATCGCTATATCGCATCAGATCACGGCAAAGTCTGAGCTCTGTGCTTTGTGAGCAGCGCTTTTCGCTTCCGCTGCGTCATTTGGTGGATGATTTTGCCACAAAACGAGCACGCAGTGTGTGTGTGTGTGTATCCCCGATTAGAGAATTTACAAGAAAAATTTTAATTTTTATGGGTTGTTTTTTTATCAGTAATTTTTATTTCAAGATGTAAAATAATTAAAAAGGTTAGTTAAAATTCTTTAATTCAATTTTTTATTTTATTTTTAAATTTATACCCTTAAACTAATTTATAATAAGTCCCAATTGCTTTTACCTATTAGGATATCATCCACAAGATCAGGATCAATCGCACATCTTTTATCGGTCATAATGTTACCTGATGTAGAAAAAAAAACAACCCATAAAAATAAAATTTTTCATGTAAATTCTCTAATAGAATAGTTAAATATTAAATAATAGTTAATAGTTAAAATTTGAAGAAAAACGCGCTCATTTTTAAAAAATTTACATGGACACATGGTCAGGGCCCGATCACTCCAACAAACTTACAAAAAAATTTGTCCATCAGTGATACACATGTGTTTAAGATTTGAAGAAAATCGAGCTAATTTTTAAAAAATTTATATGGACACCCCTCGGGCCTCAGGGCCTCACTCCAAAAACTTTACAAAAAATTTTGTCCATCGGAGATACACATGTAGATATATAAAATTTGAAGAAAATCGGGTTAATTTTGTTTTGAAAAAATGCAAAAAGTGTTGTCTATCGAAGATACACACGTATATAAAATTTAAAAAAAAATCGGGTTAAGTTTTTTAAAAAATTTGTTGGGGCCTGTCTCCAAATTTTTTGCAAAAAGTGTTGCCCATCGGAGATACACACGTATGTAAAAATTAAAAAAAATCGGGTTAATTTTTAAAAAAAAAAATTAAAGACCAATGACCCTGGGTCCCGGGGTCTCCAAAATTTTTACAAAAAGTGTTTTTCATCGGAGATACATACGTATGTAAAATTTGAAGAAAATCGGGTTAATTATTTAAAAAAAAGTTATGGGGCGCCACGAACCCGGGCCCGGGTGTCCAAATTTTTTACAAAAAGCGTTGTCCATGTAGAGCCCTGCATCGATAGTAATATCCGCGGATATCCGCAATTATCCGCTATCCGCGGATTAAAGCGGCCGAGGGGCTTCCATATACATTTTTTAAAATAAGCCCGATTTTCTTTAAATTTTATAGACATGTGTATCTCCGATGGAAACACTTTTTGTAAAAATTTTGGAATGATCACGATAAGGGTGCTCGGCTCCCTTTGCACTTTGTGTATCAATTAGAGAATTTACACGAATAATTTTTTTTATGGGTTGTTTTTTTTATGACACCAAAATGGATATCGAAAGGTTTTTCTCGAGTTGTTAGGTGGATAATATTATTATAATCATTTAGAGCTTGAACCGTATGATCACTTGGATCAAATTGTTCACCAAGTTGTTCGATTGATAATAAAATACGCAAATGTTCGTTGAGGGTTCCATGTAGTCTTTCAATGTGATTGAACTTTCATATTCTTCTTCTTCATTTCTATTGAGGAAGAAAGGTATGCTATTACCGTTCAACTTTAACATTTTATTTTTGTAATTGATTGCACATTTATTTGGTATTAAAATATTATTATCTTTTATTCCATTGATTCTGAACTGAATGTGTGGATTTGGAATTCACAATCTTCAATTACTGAAAAAATAAATTGATCTTTAGGAATAATAATTTATTTAGTTATAGATACTGGGTTCCCACAAGTTTTTATAGTTAAAAGATTTCTTCTTATTTTAATAAATTTCTTTGGAGCATCTTCTTCTCTAAGAAGGCTATTAGTTACGCCTGTATCAATGAGCATTCTAAAAGTTGTATGTCCTTTTTTTAATTTAATAAACGGCATTCCGCTTCTTGTTCCAAGGCTGCATACCGAAAATTTGTATTACCTCCTGTATCTTCCGCATAATTAGCTTTTGGTATTCGTTTAATTTGAGAAGATGTAGGATCTACATCCATAGGATCGAATTTTTGGGGTTGTGGTCTATAGTTGTTGGGGTTATAGTTTCTGTTATAATTGTTATTATAATTATTATTATTTGGTCTTTGGTAATTGTTTTGATTGTTTGGCACATAAGTTTTTGGTTGCCAATTATTTTTATTATTTTTGTTGATATTATTATTATCCCTATTGCAATTATTTCTAAAGGGGTTATCAGGGTTTTTTAAATTATTATTATTTTTGTGCTCATACCTATTTTCTAATTTTTTATTATAGTGTTTTTGTTTTTCATTGTTACTATTTACATCGTTGTTTTGTCTTATGACAAATCCTGCACTGTTCAACTCATAAAGTGCTAACTCCATGGTGTATGGGTTTAGAGCATAGAGGATTCTCCTCATATGAGTTGGCAATTTTTCTTTAAAGATATTAAGTGCCGTTTGGTTATTCCTAGGAATATCTAAGACGATATTTTCTTGTTGGCATTTTTGATTTAATGAAGAGAGGGTTTTCTGAATGTAGTTATAAAATTTTATAACATTTTTATTATATATTATATGATAACAATAACATTTACTTAGAATTTCTCAATTCTTCATATAATTGGTTGCTATTTTTGAAGCCACCGACATTTTCTATTAGCATAGCTTTGATATCTGTCCATGTCGTTAAATGGGTATGAATTTCTATACTTTGTTCATTTTTTGGCCCTGGTCATTGCATTCCAATAAAGTGGGAATAATGTCATCGACATTTTGAATAAAAATTGAAAGATCTTCTGTTCTTTCACCAAAAGTAGTCTTTCTATATACTTTAGTGGATTTAATTGTAAACTTCTTAATACTATATAATTATTATTAATATTATTACCATTGTTGTTGTTGTTCATGTTGATTGTTCACCATGATGCTTGCGTTGTCCTCTTCGGAGCTTGAGTTATTAGAAGACTGTTGCTGTTTGTAAGGGTTGAATTTGCGCTGTTTCCTTAATTGTTCTTGTATTCTCTTCATTTATCAATCACGTTGGGGCATTAGATTTCTTCAGTTTGTTTTTGTTATGTTTTATTTATTGATTTTTTATAATTTCCTTCACTTTTCATGAAATTATATTTTTATTGGTTTTATTATTGGTTCTACACTTTTCTTGAAATTATTTCCTCTCTATGAGGTTTCGTAACATTAATTATTTTCGTTAATTCTGGTTACTAAATAATTCACATTTGAATATTCGATTTTCGTTCGAATAATTTATTGTCACTAAATTTGGACAAGTGGACTTGATCACTTTTCACTTTATTTAGTGTTTAAACACTGAATTTGTTTAAATGTAAATTGCTGGTATTCGTTCATCAATGGAACACTTTTCATTTTCAATGTATCCACGCGGTTTGCAGATTTATGCGTTTTTTCTCGTTTCACGGATTGACTTTTTTTTTTAATTAATAGATTTTCGTTCTATTTAGTCAATCCTACCGACGACTGCTCCAATTTCAATAAAGAATTCACGTTTATTAAAAAAAATAAACGGAAAAAATTTAACGGATATCTTTATTGTGGGTATTTAAACTAAAGCTTCGGATCCCTTACCACTAGTGGGGGAAATCTTCAGTTATACGAAGTGACTGCTTAAAGACTAAAGAGATGAGATCAAGCGATCCCTTTATATAATACTAACGCAGCATTTTGACTGCGGATGATGAAATCTGTATATGATGTTTTCAGAAATTTTTATCTGCTTCAACTTCCGAACTTTCCAATAGTTAGTTAGCGTAAATCTATTTAGGGATATCCTTACTCCTTTGCGCGCTTCTTTCTGACCATATTTCATGCGTTGATATTACATTGGGGTGAGATTTGTTTACCATGTGTTCGGAAAATGGCACTGCCTTTTCCATGTTACTCTGAGACCACGAGGTCTCGGTTGTTTAGAGCGATTGAGGTATCAAGTTGATTTCCAAAATAAATAATCTGTTGTTTTATCTGCGGTTAGTGCATCTAAATATTTTGTAATTGATTAATACATATGTTCTTTTATTTGCATGCAAACTTATTCTGTGAGTTGGTTTAGTTCCGATTTTAACAAAGGATATCTCGTTTGTTGCTATTTCTTTCAGATTTTTCGTTTTTCAGATTTAAGAATTCGTTTCGATATATCAGTCTAATTTTTGCTTTTTTCATAACAGGGGTACTTTTCCAAGCTGCACTTTGTTTCTGTCTGTAGTTATTAATCATGATGCCAATGCGTATGCTTCGCATTGAAACCACCACCCATTATAAATTGAGTTTTATTTTTAAATTCTCTATATTAACTTCACGTGCCCGTGGCTGGCTAGCTGGCTGGCTGGTGGGCAGAATCTTGTGATCAATTTTTAACACACTTCCTAAAGTAAGATTTTATTCAAATTTGGCACACATGTGTATTTCCCATGACAATACTTTCTTTTAAAATTTGGGGCACCTGTGGCCTCGGGGTCGGGGGGCTTCCATTCAAATTTTTTAAAAACTTTCTTCAAATTTTATACGCATGTGTATCTCAGATGGACAACACTTTTTGTAAAAATTTGGAAGTGATCGGGCCCCTGGGTCTGGGGGCACCCATAAAAATTTTATAAAAACAAAGTACCCGATTTTCTTTAAATTTAATTGCATGTGTATCTCTGATGGACAACACTTTTTGTAAAAATTTGGAAGTGATTCGGCCCCAGGGTCGGGGGGCACCCATACAATTTTTTTTTAAAAATTTACCCGTTTTTTTTCAAATTTTATACGCATGTGTATCTCCAATGCACAACTTTTTTGTAAAAATCCCGATTAGAGAATTTACACGAAAAATTTTAATTTTTATGTGTTGTTTTATTAAATTCTCTATTTAACTTCACTTATTTGTGGCTGGCTGGCTGGCCAGCCACTTTAAACCCACTTCCTAAAGCCCGATTTTATTGAAATTTTGCACACATGTGTACCTCCCATGACAACACTTTCTATTAAAATTTGGTGCCCCTCCGGCCGCGGGGTCGGGGGGCTCCCATACAAATATTTTACAAAAAGTACCCGATTTTCTTCAAATTTAATACACATGTTTATGTCCGACGGACAACACTTTTTGTTAATATTTGGAAGTGTTCGGGCCCCAGGGTCGGGGGGCACCCATACAAATTTTATAAAAAAAAGTACCCGATTTTCTTCAAATTTTATACACATGTTTATATCCGATGGATAACACTTTTTGTAAATATTTGGAAATGATCGGGCCCCGAGGTCGGGGGGCACCCACACAAATCTTATAAAAAAAGTACCCGATTTTCTTCAAATTTTATACGCATGTGTATCTCCGTTGGGTAACACTTCTTGTAAATATTTGGAAGTGATCGGGCCCCGGGGTCGACACAAATTTTATAAAAAAATACCCGATTTCTTTAAATTTTATATTTTATATTTTATTTTACAATATTTTACTCGATTTTCTTCAAATTTTATACACATGTGTACCTCTGATAGACAACACTTTTTGTAAAAATTTTGGAGACCCTGGGCCCCGGGTTCGTGGGACCCCATAAATTTTTTTTAAAAAAATAACCCGAATTTCTTCAAATTTTATATACGCATGTATCTTCGATAGACAACACTTCTTGTAAAAATTTTGGACACCCCGGGCTCGTGGGGCCCCATAAATTTTTATTAAAAAAATTAACCCGATTTTCTTCAAATTTTATATACGCGTGTATCTCCGATAGACAACACTTTTTGTAAAACACCCCGGGCTCGCGGGGCCCCATAAATTTTTTTTAAAAAAGTTTACCCGATTTTCTTCAAATTTTATATACGCGTGTATCTCCGATAGGCAACACTTTTTGTAAAAATTTTGGAGACCCCGGGCCCCAGGGTCATTGGTCATTGGGCCCCAAATTTTCTGATAAAAAAATTAACTCGTTTTTTTTTAAAATTGTATATACGTGTGTATCTCCGATGGAAAACCCTTTTTGCAAAAATTTTGGTGGCCGGGGTCGTGGGCCCATAAAAAAATTTCAAAAAAATAACCAGATTTTCTTCAAATTTTATACACCTCTGTATCTCCGATGGACAACATTTTTTGTAAAGTTTTTGGAGTGAACGGGCCCTGAGTCCCGCGTGGTGTCCATGTAAATTTTTTAAAAATTAGCCCGATTTTCTTCAAATTTTAACACATACCCATCTCCTATTAGAGAATTTACATGAAAAATTTTAATTTTTATGGGTTGTTTTTTATTTTATAATTTTTTTTTGCATTTTGCGAATGTTATGTTCGCTCTACGACTCTACGAGGAAAAACACTGAATTTGATTTATTTTACGTGGGAACAGCTTTGTTACTGTTGAGTAACAAAAGAAATCAAAAGCAGATACACATGTACATATAGTATATACATAGTTAAAGGTGGGAAGGGCAGTTTTAGTGATTTTCTTATTCTGTGTAACACACAATATAAAGAATAGAAACGAACGAATCTATTTAAAAAGATATCTAGTGATCCGTTTTAGGTATAGGATATTTTTGCCTTTGTTGCTTATGCTTATATGATTTAACCACGATAATAATTTCACCAATACAAATCATGTGTTTTTGAATCTAAATGATGGGGTGGATATTATATATACTTAAATGATTACATATATCAATTTATCAAGGAAAATATGCCAAGACAAAACTTGTGTATACTTGTGCTCGTATTTCAATTAATAGGAGGTGAACCTAAACCTACAGAAATTTTTTCAAAGTATAGTTTTGAATATTTAGCAAGTACATTATTCTAGCATATTTCAACTATTTAAACAAACATTGCACAGCTATATTCTATTAGTATAATAATAATAATAGCAACAAAACATAACAGCCTGAAAAACTGTCACGTTGCTTGTACTTTATTCATAAATCCCAACTTGCAGCAGATCAAACAACAAACTTCACTTTCAGTTTTTGCGTTAGTTTTACTATAACTTAAAGCGTGGCGTGGCGAGTTTGTTAAAATTTGTGTTGTTGTAGTCAGTCGAATCGGAATTGAAAAATTTACGACTTTAGATTTAATATCTTGCACAGCAAGACATGTTTAAATATGTTAAAATACGTTATTTTTTCCTTTATTATTTGATACGTTTAATACTCGTACCACTGGTGGCTTGCAGTTGTGTACGCAATTGCCAAGCTTATTTTCTTTATATTTGCAATCAATGCACGTTTTTATATGGAACAAACAATTATTATGTATTGATAAATTTCTGCACAGGCAGGAGTTTTAGGTGCCTCAGTGGTTGATGCAATAAATTACTTTTTTAGTTTAAAGTAAAGTGATTGTTAATGAGTGCTCTCAGTTTTTTTTTAGCTTGATTCACATATGTATGTGTGCAAAAAAAGGGATAAAGAAAGTACAATATTGAATATAAGGGCCTCAACACCTGCCCTTACTTAAAATTACTACCAACCCAGACTACGAAAGTAAATACTCCCTTAGGATGGGAGGACCGTGAATTTTGGACTTTTTTCGGAAAATTTTTCGTTTCGGTGCGTCTTGGAGCTGATGGTGCGTTGTTTGGTATCAAAAGACTGAATATAAAATCATACACCCAACCCTTGCATTTGGGAGGGATAATAAATTATAGAAATTGGTTTAAGTTGCTGGAATGTAAGGTTGGAGGTTTTATACAATAGTATCAAGGATTTTTTGTGTTTTTATCTTTTATCACCCGAATAGGGCTTTTTTATTAACTTCTCTATATTAATTTCGCGTCCGCGTGTGTTTGTTTGTATTTTTTTGTGTTTGTCGCCAAATCGTGTGATCAATTTTTAACCCACTTCCTAAATCCCGATTTCATTCAAACTTTGCACATATGTGTATCGTCGATGACAACACTTTCTATTAAAATTTTGAAAAGATCAGCCCCATGGGCTCCCATATAAATTTTTTAAGATTTTATCAGATTTTATTCAAACTTTACACACACATGTGTGTTCGATGACAACACTTTCTGTAAAAATTTGGAATTGATCGGAGCATAGGGCTCCCATATTTTTTTTTTCAAAATTTACCCGATTTTGTTCAAACCTTGCTGTTCAAACTTTTTTTCTAATTTTTTCCAGAAAACTCCAAACAGCTTTTTACGATCCCACGATCTTACGAGTAATAGCTTCTCAATCCGCATTTCAGATATGTCTTTACACTGTACCTTGCTTCCATTTCAGTGCAAAAATATAATATGCACATCACGATTAGTCGCAAGATGATAGGTCCTGGACAACAACAGTCTGTTCCGCAATAGTAGATTACATAATGAGCGAGGAAAGTGGACGTTATCGTGCGAGTAGAGTATCGAAGCTTGAAGCACAAGGCGGTAGCTGAATGCGGCAATCTAACGAGTATGATAAGCACTTTTCAGCGAGTAATGTACGCTATTTTTCACACGACCAACACAATTTCTCTGCTAAACTGCTTATGCGCAATGCAAAACTATTGTGGGAATGTGTGTTCGCTGAGACTGCAGTAAATAACAAAAGTATTTTCTATGTTAACACACTAGTGTGGATAATGTCTACGTTCGAGAGTAGGTTATAGCGTAGGAAACAGTCTCTTTCGTCTATGGTCGTGTAAAAATATTATTGTTATATTATTCGTTAATCGTTTTTTAACAATTGCAGCGATAAATGCCGTTCAGAGGAGTACAGTTATTAATAACCGCTATGCTGCGCTAGGGG